>JAMJEX010000001.1:0-2400000 GCA_024713705.1 Morchella sp. 2018-W38C
GAATGGGTATGGCGTGGCCCATCCATCCGCTACCAAGGGGCGTGTCAAAGACAATGCGGTCAGGGCCTGAAACGAATCGCCAAGACCTCATGGGAGTTACCCTCTCACCGTCGGGTAGGTCGATAATTCGGCCATCGCATCGTCGCTGATGGATGGTGGCAATGGATCCAGTTGGGTCTGTTTAGACCCAGCCAGAGTATCCGGGATTCTGGGGGAACAGCGTCATAACTCCTCAAAATCCTGACGCAAATGTCAGGATGGAATCGTCGTGTTATTCAGGGTCATGGATTCTCCATTTCGTATTGGATGTGGTGGACAAGTATCTGCGTATTTGCCTGTGGTGGCAGGCGGAAGGGCGAGAGAGTGGACCGTGTCACTATATCCGTAGAGGATAGAGAGGATGCAGATTCAGGCACTGCGAGGACGAATCGTGATCTGATAGAGTAAGGGGTAGTTGAAATCCGAATTTTGTTGGCGAGGGTGAAAGCGGACGAGATGGTCGACCCTAAAGATTACATCCGTCGGAGAGGATAGAGGATCAAGATACAGGCCGCTGCCCAAATTCAAGTTCTTTGCAAAAAGCGGACAATCTGATCGGTCAGGAGTTAGGACAATCTGTAAAGGCACTCTTGGGAGGTTACCCTACCCACCGTCGGGTGGGTCCTGTTTAGACCCAGCCAGAGTATCGAGGATTGTGGGGCAGCGATGGTGCACTCCCTCAAAATCCTGGCGCAAATGTCAAATGGAACTCCAACTAACCCTAGCTAACCCTAACCACCCAATATCCGGGCTGCGCCTACCTTGATCATGGATTATCACTCGATTTCCAATTTTGAATATAATGTATTCCGGTTCAATGTGTATTCGCTGCATACAAGGACACCTAGAAGGCCTTATCATCTCTTGATGTCCAATCTGATATATCTCGCTGTCTCGGCGTAAAAATACTGAATCTGGTCTCCATAACCCTCATCCGACTCGCTGAGCACCGACGTCGTGGATTATCACTCGATTTCCAATTTTGAATCTAATGTATTCGGTTCAATATGTATTACAGCTGCATACAAGGACACCTAAGAGACCCTTGTCAGTCTCCTCAATGTCAATCTGGCTTTATCTCATTTGTCTCGGCGTAAAAATACATATCTGGTCTCCATAACTTACAACATCAGACTCTTGTAGAAGCGGATTATCATCGATTTCCAATTTATAATCCAGCGTATTAGGGTAAATGTGTATTTGCTGAATCTGAAACAACCTTTATCTTGACTCTCCCAGTATCGAATACAGTTTATCCGCTGTCTCTGTGTAAAAATACAGTCGGGGTAAGTGAAATCAATTTTGTTGACCCGGCAAGAAATAGACAGAGGGTTCAAAACAGCCAGAGGTTACAGAGAAAAGGTATACAGTGTGGACTCTACCGGAGAGTATAGAGAGGATCAAGATTCAGGCAATTTGAATTCAAGTTCTTCTGTAATCTGGACCAATACGGACAATACGGTCAGGGTTAAGACAATACGCCAAGACCTGGAATACGTATTGGCGTATTGTCCTACCCCTGACTGTATTTTTACACGAGAGACAGCGAGACGAAGTGTATTATGATTGATTAGGGTTAGTTGGGGGGCACAGATCGGCGTTTCTGCACCCACCGACTCTTGAGGATGGGATCTGAGGGATCTGTGTCTTTGCGGGAGGTGATTATTTGGCAGGGCAGGCTGGATTCCGTCACCTCCCCGACACCGCAGCTCAACATTTGCGCGTGGTTTCCCTCTCAGTGCTGGCATAGGTATTTCCCCTCCCCCACCGATCCACGGCCACCTCGTGAACCTAGCCGGACTAACCAGCGTGCAGTTAGGCGCTGAACAGTGTCTGGTGAGGCGGTAGGCTCGCGGCGAATATAGCCACCTACTTTTGACATCCAGAGCTCCCATTACACGCCTACACCGACAGCCGAAAGGTGTGGAGACTGGAAGCCTGAGGGTGCGCTTGGTATCCGGGATATACGGCCCTGCGTCGAGAGGGTAAGCCCAAGTAAGGTTACCCTACCTCGGCTGCCCCTCGGGTCGTGATTGTGAACGTCTCAGGAATTGGCCGGCGGGGTTCAACAGTATAGCGATATGGTATGCATATATATCCTCACCATCTGTCGAAATCAAAATATAACAAATGTATCCCATCGAGCTATCCCAATTTGGAGGGTACCATGGGAAAGGTCATCGAACCGATCGATGGCATCCTCGGATAGAGCCCTCGTCGAAACTTCGATTTAATTATTTTCTCGGATTCTGGCGGGGTGGTGAGTGATTTTCCATGATCGAACTATGTGTTAAATGGGAAAAGGATCTTTGTGCATGTTCTTTGCGCGTATGCTCAAACCACGACCAATTGAGGTCAAAGGCGGGCCAGAATGACCGGGAAACCGTCCCGTGGTCCTTGCATCTCGACCAGGACGGTACGGTCCCATTGGGTCGTCATTTGGCCAGGAACACCTAGAACCGCACCAAAGTCTCGTGAGAATGGGTATGGCAGCGGCCCATCCCATCCCCCCTTTACCAAGGGCGTATCAAGACAATCGGTCAGGGCCGAGACGAATACGCCAAGACCTCATGGGAGGTTACCCTACCCACCGTCGGGTAGGTCCCGGTAATTTCGACGCAAACCCCCCCGTACCCATGCCTTTGATGGTGGCAATGGATCCGTTGGGTCCTGTTTAGACCCCAGCCAGAGTATCCGGGATTGTGGGGCAACGGTCATCGCACTCCCTCAAAATCCTGACCGCAAATGTCCAGATGGAATACCCAATACGTATTCAGGGTCATGGATTCTCACTCGTATTGGATGTGGTGGACAAGTATCTCGTATTTGCCTGTACGGGTGGCAGACGGAAGGAGCGAGAGAGTGGACCGTGTCCTATATCCGTGTAGAGGATAGAGAGGATGCAGATTCAGGCACTGCGAGGACGAATCGTGATACAATAGAGTAAGGGGTAGTTGAAATCCGAATTTTGTTGGCGAGGGTGAAAGCGGACCGAGATGGTCCGACCCTAACTAAGATTACATCACGTGCGAGAGGATAGAGGATCAAGATACAGGCGCTGCCCAAATTCAAGTTGCTGCAGCGGACAATCTGATTCGGGGTTAGGACAATCTGTAAAGACCTCTTGGGAGGTTACCTCTACCACCGTCGAATTGGGTCCTGTTTAGACCCCAGCCAGAGTATCCGGGATTGTGGGGGCAGTGGATTACACTCCCTCAAAATCCTGGCGCAAATGTCAAATGGAACTCCAACTAACTAACTAACCTAGCTAACCCTAACCACCCAATATCCGGAATTCGCCTACCTTTATCACTCGATTTCCAATTTTGAATCTAATGTATTCGGTTCAATATGTATTAACGCTGCATACAAGGACACCTAAGAGACCATGTGTCGTCTCCTCAATGTCATCTGTTATCTCGGCGTAAAATACATATCTGATGTCTCCATAACCTTTCTAACAACAACATCCAAGCTCGCCCGGCATAGATCATGGATTATCGCTCGATTTCCAATTTATAATCCAAGCGTATTAGGGTAAATGTGTATTTCTTGAATCTGAAGCGGCGCTTTATCTTTTATCTCCCAATGTCGAATACAGTTTATCCGCTGTCTCTGTGTAAAAATACAGTCAGGGGTAAATGAAATCAATTTTTAAAGTGACCCGGAAAAAGTTGCAGAGGGTTAAAAAATAGAGAGAGGTTACAGAAAATTGGAAGGGTTAATGACTACGAAACAGTATAGAGAGGATCAAGATTCAGGCTGAATTCAAGTTCTTCTGTAATCTGGACAATCTGGACAATGCTGATTCGAGGTTAAGACAATCGCCAAGACCTGGAATACGTATTGGCGTGTTGTCCCACCTGACTGTATTTTTACTGAAGACAGCGAGATGAAGTGTATTATGATTGATTAGGGTTGGTTAGGCGGATCGGCGTTTCTGCACCCACCGACTGCGGGGATGTGATCTGGGGATCTGTGCTTGCGGGAGGTGATTATTTGGCAGGGCAGGCTGGATTCCGTCACCTCCCCGACACCGCAGCTCAACATTTGCGTGTGGTTTCCCTCTCAGTGCTGGCATAGGTATTTCCCCTCCCCCACCGATCGCGGCCTTCGTGAACCCTAACGGACCCCAACCAGCGTGCAGTTAGGCGCGAACAGTGTCTAGTGAGACGGTAGGCTCCGCGGCAGATATGGCCACCTCTTTTGACATCAGAGCTCATTCTGGCCCTCGCGACGGCGAAAGGTGTGGAGACTGGAAGCCTGAGGTCTNGGTATCCGGGATATACGGCCCTGCGTCGAGAGGGTAAGCCCAAGTAAGGTTACCCTACCTCGGCTGCCCCTCGGGTCGTGATTGTGAACGTCTCAGGAATTGGCCGGCGGGGTTCAACAGTATAGCGATATGGTATGCATATATATCCTCACCATCTGTCGAAATCAAAATATAACAAATGTATCCCATCGAGCTATCCCAATTTGGAGGGTACCATGGGAAAGGTCCCATCGAACCGATCCCGATGGCATCCTCGGATAGGCCCTGTCGAAACTTCGATTTAATTATTTTCTCGGTTCTGGCAGGGTGGTGAGTGATTTTCCATGATCGAACTATGTGTTAGTGGGAAAGGGATCTTTGTGCATGTTCTTTGCGCGTATGCTCAAACCACGACCAATTGAGGTCAAAAGGCGGGCCAGAATGACCGGAAACCGTCCGTGGTCCTAATCTCGACCAGGGCAGATGCGGTCCCGTTAGATCGTCGTTTGGCCAGGAACACCTAGAACCGCCAAAAGTCTCGTGAGAATGGGTATGGCAGCGGCCATCCATCCCCCTTTACCAAGGGGCGTATCCAGAGACAATGCGGTCAGGGCCTGAAGCGAATCTGTGCCAAGACCTCATGGGAGGTTACCCTACCCACCGTCGGGTAGGTCCCGGTAATTTCGACGCAAACCCCCCAGTACCCATGCCTTTGATGGTGGCAATGGATCCGTTGGGTCCTGTTTAGACCCCAGCCAGAGTATCCGGGATTCTGGAGACAGCGGCGTCATACTCCCTCAAAATCCTGACCCATAAATGTCAGGATGGAATCACGTCGTATTCAGGGTCATGGATTCTCACTTTCGTATTGGATGTGGTGGACAAGTATCTCGTGTTGCCTTGTCTGGTGGAGCGGAAGGAGGCGAGAGAGTGGACCGTGTCGCTATATCCGTAGAGGATAGAGGATGCAGATTCAGGCACTGCGAGGACGAATCGTGATACAATAGAGTAAGGGGTAGTTGAAATCCGAATTTTGTTGGCGAGGGTGAAAGCGGACCGAGATGGTCGACCCTAACAAGATTACATCCACCGTCTTAGGAGAGGATAGAGAGGATCAAGATACAGGCGCTGCCCAAATTCAAGTTGCTGCAAAAAAGCGGACAATCACTGTCGGGGTTAGGACAATCTGTAGACCTCTTGGGAGGTTACCTACCCACCGTCGGGTGGGTCCTGTTTAGACCCCAGCCAGAGTATCGAGGGATTGTGGGGCAGCAGTCGTTACACTCCCTCAAAATCCTGGCGCAAATGTCAAATGGAACTCAACTAACCTAACTAACCCTAGCTAACCCTAACCACCCAATATCACTGCATCACTCGATTTCCAATTTTGAATATAATGTATTCGGTTCAATGTGTATTAGCTGCATACAAGACCTAGAGACCCTTATCAGTCTCTTGATGTCAATACTGAGTATATCTCGCTGTCTCGTAAAAATACGAATCTGGTCTCCATCTCTAACCACTTGCTTGTCATATCACTCGATTTCCAATTTTGAATCTAATGTATTAGGTTCAATATGTATTATTTCATCTGAAGCACCTAGAGACCCTTGTCGAGTCTCCTCGATGTCGTACATCTGCTTTATCTGTATGTCTCGGCGTAAAAATACATATCTGGTCTCCATAACTTTCTTTACAACATCCAACAACCGCATAGCATAGATTATCGCTCGATTTCCAATTTATAATCCAGCGTATTAGGGTAAATGTGTATTTCTTTGAATCTGAAACAACCTTTATGCCCCTCGACTCTCCCGATGTCGAATACAGTTTATCCCGCTGTCTCTGTGTAAAAATACAGTCAGGGGTAAGTGAAATACGAATTTTGTTGACCGACGGCAAGAAATGGACAGAGAGGGTTCAAAACAGCCAGAGGTTACAGAGAAAAGGTATACAGTGTGGACTCTACCGGAGAGTATAGAGAGGATCAAGATTCAGGCAATTTGAATTGAGTTCTTCTGTCACGGACAATCACGGACAATACGGTCAGGGTTAAGACAATCTGTGAGACGCTGGAATACGTATTGGCGTGTTATCCCACCCTGACTGTATTTTTACTGAGAGACAGCGAGATGAAGTGTATTATGATTGATTAGGGTTAGTTGGGGGGCACAGATCGGCGTTTCTGCACCCACCGACTGCGGGGATGTGATCTGGGGATCTGTGCTTGCGGGAGGTGATTATTTGGCAGGGCAGGCTGGATTCCGTCACCTCCCCGACACCGCAGCTCAACATTTGCGTGTGGTTTCCCTCTCAGTGCTTTGGCGTAGGTATTTCCCTCCCCACCGATCCACGGCCTTCGTGAAACTGCGGACCCCAAAGCGTGCAGTTAAGGCCTGAACAGTGTCTAGTGAGACGGTAGGCTCGCGGCAGATATGGCCACCCTACTTTTGACGTCCAGGAGCTCATTCTGGCCTCTGCGACAGCGAAAGGTGTGGAGACTGGAAAGCACTGAGGGTGCGCTTGGTATCCGGGATATACGGCCCTGCGTCGAGAGGGTAAGCCCAAGTAAGGTTACCCTACCTCGGCTGCCCCTCGGGTCGTGATTGTGAACGTCTCAGGAATTGGCCGGCGGGGTTCAACAGTATAGCGATATGGTATGCATATATATCCTGCGTCTGTCGAAATCAAAATATAACAAATGTATCGTCATTTATCGATTTGGAGAATACCTGTAGGAAAGGTCATCGAACCGATCGATGGCATCGCCGGATAGAGGCCCTCGTCGAAAGCTTCGATTTAATTATTTTCTCGGTTACGGGTGGTGAGTGATTTTCCATGATCGGTATGTGTTAAATGGGAAAGGATCTTTGTGCGTGTTAACTTTGCCGTAGTATCTTTCAAACCCACGACCAATTGAGGTCAAAAGGCGGGCCAGAATGACCGGAAACCGTCCCGTGGTCCCTACGCATCTCGACCAGGGCCAGTGCGGTCCCATTAGTGCGTCATTTGGCCAGGAACACCTAGAACGCACCAAAGTCTCGTGAGAATGGGTATGGCGCGCGTCCATCACTTCTAAAGGGGCCGTGTCCAAAGACAATGCTGGTCAGGGCCTAGACGAATACGCCAAGACCTCATGGGAGGTTACCCTACCCACCGTCGGGTAGGTCGATAATTCGTATGAACCCGCGTCATCATTTTTGATGGTGGCAATGGATCCGTTGGGTCTGTTTAGACCCCAGCCAGAGTATCCGGGATTGTGGGGCAACGGTCGTCGCACTCCCTCAAAATCCTGACCGCAAATGTCAGGATGGAATCGTCGTATTGAGGGTCATGGATTCTCACTTTCGTATTGGATGTGGTGGACAAGTATCTGCGTATTTGCCTATGCGGGTGGCAGGCGGAAGGGCGAGAGAGTGGACCGTGTCACTATATCCGTAGAGGATAGAGAGGATGCAGATTCAGGCAGCTGCGAGGACGAATCGTGATACAATAGAGTAAGGGTAGTTGAAATCCGAATTTTGTTGGCGGGGTGAAAGCGGAGAGATGGTCGACCCCTAACCAAGATTACATCCACCGTACCCGGAGAGGATAGAGAGGATCAAGATACAGACGCTGCCCAAATTCAAGTTGCTTTCAAAAAAGCAGACAATCTGATTCGAGGTTAGGACAATCTGTAAAGGCACTCTTGGGAGGTTACCCTACCCACCGTCGGGTGGGTCCTGTTTAGACCCCAGCCAGAGTATCGGGGATTGTGGGGCAACGGTCGTTGCACTCCCTCAAAATCCTGGCGCCAAATGTCCAAATGGAACTCCAACTAACCTAACTAACCTAGCTAACCCTAACCACCCAATATCGGGACTCGCCTACGATCATGGATTATCACTTTCGATTTCCAATTTTGAATATAATGTATTCGGTTCAATATGTGTATTAAGCTGCATACAAGGACACCTAAGACCCTTATCAGTCTCTTCAATGTCATACAGTATATCTCTCATGTCTCGGCGTAAAAATACGAATCTGGTCTCCATAACCCTTAGCCTTGTCCAACACTGCGCCCGACAGTGATCATGGATTATCACTTTCGATTTCCAATTTTGAATCTAATGTATTCGGTTCAATATGTATTAAGCTGCATCTGAGGGACACTAAGAGACCCTTGTCAGTCTCCTCAATGTCAATACACTTTATCTGTTGTCTCGGCGTAAAAATACATATCTGGTCTCAATAACCCTAACAATCTTGTCAAAATGCTTGGCATAGATCATGGATTATCATTTCGATTTCAATTTATAATCCAGTGTTATTCGGGTAAATGTGTATTTCTTTGAATACTGAAACAACCTTTATGCCCTGACTCTCAAGTATCGAATACAGTTTATCCGCTGTCTGCGTGGCAAAAATACAGTCGAGGGGTAAGTGAAATCGAATTTTGTTGACCGTGACAGAAATAGGACAGAGAGGGTTCAAAACAGCCAGAGGTTACTAGAAAAGGTATACAGTGTGGACTCTACCGGAGTATAGAGAGGATCAAGATTCAGAACGGCTGAATTGAGTTCTTCTGTAATCTGACAATACGGACAATACGGTCAGGGTTAAGACAATCTGGCAAAGGCGCGGAATACGTATTGGCGTATTGTCCCTGACTGTATTTTTACTGAAGACAGCGAGATGAAGTGTATTATGATTGATTAGGGTTAGTTGGCGCGGATCGGCGTTTCTGCAGAACTGCTTGAGGATGGGATCTGGGGATCTGTCTTTGCGGAGGCGATTATTTATTTGGCAGGGCAGGCGGATTCCGTCACCTCCCGACACCGCAGCTCAACATTCTTGGCGTGGTTTCCCTCTCAGTGCTGGCATAGGTATTTCCCCTCGCCGTCGATCGCGGCCCATTTCGTGAACCCTGCGGACCCCAAAGCGTACAGTTAGGCCTGAACAGTGTCTAATTGAGGCGGTAGGCTCGCGGCGAATATGGCCACCCTCTTTTGACGTCAGGCATTCTGCCTGCGACAGCGAAAGGTGTGGAGACTGGAAGCCTGAGGTCGCAGTATCCAGGATATCTGACCCCTCGTCGAGAGGTAAGCAAAGTAAGGTTACCCTACCTCGGCTGCCCCTCGGGCCGTGATTGTGAACGTCTCAGGAATTGGCCGGCGGGGTTCAACAGTATAGCGATATGGTATGCATATATATCCTCACCATCTGTCGAAATCAAAATATAACAAATGTATCCCATCGAGCTATCCCAATTTGGAGGGTACCATGGGAAAGGTCCCATCGAACCGATCCCGATGGCATCCTCGGATAGAGCCCTCTTGTCGAAACTTCGATTTACTTATGTTCTCGTATTTACACAGGGTGGTGAGTGATTTTCCATGATCGAACTATGTGTTAAGTGGAAAAGGGATCTTTGTCATCGTATTCTTTGCCGTATGCTCAAACCACGACCAATTGAGGTCAAAAGCGGGCCAGAATGACCGGGAAACCGTCCGTGGTCCTACGCATCTCGACCAGGGCAATGATGCGGTCCC
This sequence comes from Morchella sp. 2018-W38C, assembly GCA_024713705.1. Lineage (NCBI taxonomy): Eukaryota > Fungi > Ascomycota > Pezizomycetes > Pezizales > Morchellaceae > Morchella > Morchella sp. 2018-W38C. The sequence goes on from JAMJEX010000001.1 coordinate 9,823, forward strand.
ATTGGGTCGTCATTTGGCCAGAACACCTAGAAACGCCAAAGTCTCGTGAGAATGGGTATGGCAGCCCATCCCATCACGCTTTACCAAGGGGCGTATCCAAGACAATCTCGGTCAGGGCCTGAACGAATCTGCCAAGACCTCATGGAGGTTACCCTACCCACCGTCGGGTAGGTCGGATAATTCGTATAAACCCCGTCATGCCTTTGATGGTGGCAATGGATCCAGATTGGGTCTGTTTAGACCCCAACCAGAGTATCCGGGATTCTGGGGCAGCGTCGCCTCCTCAAAATCCTGACGCAAATGTCAGATGGAATACTCGTATTCAGGGTCATGGATTCTCACTTTCGTATTGGATGTGGTGGACAAGTATCTGCGTGTTCTATGTCTGCGGGTGGCAGGCGGAAGGGCGAGAGAGTGGACCGTGTCCGCTATATCCGTAGAGGATAGAGGATGCAGATTCAGGCTCGAGGACGAATCGTGATACAATAGAGTGAGGGTAGTTGAAATCCGAATTTTGTTGGTAGGGTGAAAGCGGACGAGATGGTCGACCCTAACTAAGATTACATCCACCGTACCCGGAGAGGATAGAGAGGATCAAGATTCAGACACTGCCCAAATTCAAGTGGCTGCAAAAAACGGACAATACGGTCGGGGTTAGGACAATCTGTAAAGACCTCTTGGGAGGTTACCTACTCACCGTCGGGTGGGTCCTGTTTAGACCCCAGCCAGAGTACCCGGGATTGTGGAGACAGCGATGCGTTACTCCTCAAAATCCTGGCGCAAATGTCGAATGGAACTCCAACTAACCCTAACTAACCTAGCTAACCCTAACCACCCAATATCCATCACTCGATTTCCAATTTTGAATATAATGTATTCGGTTCAATGTGTATTAAGCTGCATACAAGGACACCTAAGAGACCCTTATCAGTCTCTTCAATGTAATACAGTATATCTCATTGTCTCGGCGTAAAAATACAGATCTGATGTCTCCATAACCTAACCACTTGTCAGACTCGCCGACAGCCCGATCATGGATTATCACTTTCGATTTCCAATTTTGAATCTAATGTATTCCGGTTCAATATGTATTCGCTGCATACAAGGACACCTAAGAGACCCTTGTCAGTCTCCTCAATGTCCAATACACTTTATCTCGCTGTCTCGGCGTAAAAATACATATCTGGTCTCAATAACCCTAACAATCCAACATCCGGGCTGCGCCGGCATAGATCATGGATTATCACTCGATTTCCAATTTATAATCCAGCGTATTCCGGCTAAATGTGTATTTCTTTGAATCTGAAACAACCTTTATGCCCCTGACTCTCAAGTGCTCGAATACAGTTTATCCGCTGTCTGCGTGTAAAAATACAGTCGGGGTAAGTGAAATCGAATTTTGTTGACCGGCGGCAAGAAATAGACAGAGAGGGTTCAAAACAGCCAGAGGTTCTGAGAGAAAAGGTATACAGTGTGGAACTCTGGGAGTATAGAGAGGATCAAGATTCAGGCAGCTGAATTCAAGTTCTTCTGTAATCTGACAATACGGACAATACGGTCAGGGTTAAGACAATACGCCAAGACCTGGAATACGTATTGGCGTATTGTCCCACCCCTGACTGTATTTTTACTGAGAGACAGCGAGATGAAGTGTATTATGATTGATTAGGGTTAGTTGGGGGGCACAGATCGGCGTTTCTGCACCCACCGACTGCGGGGATGGGATCTGGGGATCTGTGCTTGCGGGAGGCGATTATTTGGCAGGGCAGGCCGGATTCCGTCACCTCCCCGACACCGCAGCTCAACATTTGCGCGTGGTTTCCCTCTCAGTGCTGGCATAGGTATTTCCCCTCCCCCACCGATCCACGGCCACACTACGTGAACCCTAACGGACCCCAACCAGCGTACAGTTAGGCCTGAACAGTGTCTGAGTGAGGCGGTAGGCTCCGGCGAATATGGCCACCCTCTTTTGACATCCAGGCTCATTCTGGCCTCCGACGGCGAAAGGTGTGGGCTGGAAGCCTGAGGTCGCTTGGTATCCGGGATATCTGACCCTGCGTCGAGAGGTGGCTAAATGGAGTTACCTACCTCGGCTGCCCTCGGGTCGTGATTGTGAGCGTCTCAGGAATTGGCGGCGGGGTTCAACAGTATAGCGATATGGTATGCATATATATCGCCATCTGTCGAAATCAAAATATAACAAATGTATCCATCGAGCTATCCCAATTTGGAAGTCTGTGGGAAAGGTCATCGAACCGATCGATGGCATCCTCGGATAGCCCTCGTCGAAACTTCGATTTAATTATTTTCTCGGATTTACACAGGGTGGTGAGTGATTTTCCATGATCGAACTATGTGTTAGGTGGGAAAGGATCTTTGTGCATGTTCTTTGCCGCGTATCTTCAAACCACGACCAATTGAGGTCAAAGCGGGCCAGAATGACGGAAACCGTCCGTGGTCCGCAGCATCTCGACCAGGGCAGATGCGGTCCCATTGGGTCGTCGTTTGGCCAGGAACACCTAGAACGCACCAAAGTCTCGTGAGAATGGGTATGGCAGCGGCCATCCATCCCTTCTGAGGGGCCGTGTCCAAGACAATGCGGTCAGGGCCTGAAGCAAATACGCAAGACCTCATGGGAGGTTACCCTACCCACCGTCGGGTAGGTCGATAATTCGGCCTTAAACCCCCAGTACCCATGCCTTTGATGGTGGCAATGGATCCGTTGGGTCTGTTTAGACCCCAGCCAGAGTATCAGGGATTCTGGAGACAGCGGCGTCATGCACTCCTCAAAATCCTGACGCAAATGTCAGATGGAATACGTCGTATTCAGGGTCATGGATTCTCCATTTCGTATTGGATGTGGTGGACAAAGTATCTCGTGTATTTGCCTGTCTGGTGGCAGGCGGAAGGAGGCGAAGAGTGGACCGTGTCCATTATATCCGTAGAGGATAGAGAGGATGCAGATTCAGACACTGCGAGGACGAATCGTGATCTGATAGAGTAAGGGGTAGTTGAAATCCGAATTTTGTTGGTAGGGTGAAAGCGGATGAGATGGTCGACCCTAACCAAGATTACATCCACCGTGCCGGAGAGGATAGAGAGGATCAAGATACAGGCGCTGCCCAAATTCAAGTTCTTTGCAAAAAGCGGACAATCTGATTCGGGGTTAGGACAATCTGTAGAAGACCTCTTGGGAGGTTACCCTACCGTCGGGTGGGTCTGTTTAGACCCAGCCAGAGTATCGGGGATTGTGGATCCTGGCGCAAATGTCCAAATGGAACTCCAACTAACCTAACTAACCTAGCTAACCCTAACCACCCAATATCCAGCCTACCTTGATCATGGATTATCCTCGATTTCCAATTTTGAATATAATGTATTCGGTTCAATGTGTATTAAGCTGCATACAAGGACACCTAAGACCCTTATCGGTCTCTTCAATGTCCAATATCTGTATATCTCATTGTCTCGTAAAAATACAGAATCTGGTCTCCATAACCCTAACCTTGTCAACAAGCTGCGCCGACAGCCCGATCATGGATTATCGCTCGATTTCCAATTTTGAATCTAATGTATTAGGTTCAATATGTATTAAGCTGCATACAAGGACACCTAAGAGACCCTTGTCAGTCTCCTCAATGTCATCTGTTTATCTACATTTGTCGGCGTAAAAATACATATCTGATGCTCCATAACCCTAACAATCCAACATCGGACTCTTGTGGCATAGATCATGGATTATCACTTTCGATTTCCAATTTATAATCAGCGTATTCGGGTAAATGTGTATTTGCTGAATACAAGAAACAACCTTTATGCCCCTGACTCTCCCAGTATCGAATACAGTTTATCCGTTGTCTCTGTGTAAAATACAGTCAGGGGTAAGTGAAATCAATTTTGTTGACCGGCGGCAAGAAATAGACAGAGGGTTCAAAACAGCCAGAGGTTACAGAGAAAAGGTATCTGATGTGGACTCTACCGGAGAGTATAGAGAGGATCAAGATTCAGGCTGAATTCAAGTTCTTCTGTAATCACGGACAATCTGGACAATACGGTCGGGGTTAAGACAATCTGGCCAAGGCGCTGGAATCGTATTGGCGTATTATCCACCCTGACTGTATTTTTACTGAGAGACAGCGAGATGAAGTGTATTATGATTGATTAGGGTTGGTTAGGCGCGGATCGGCGTTTCTGCACCCACCGACTGCGGGGATGTGATCTGGGGATCTGTCCTTGCGGGAGGTGATTATTTGGCAGGGCAGGCTGGATTCCGTCACCTCCCCGACACCGCAGCTCAACATTTGCGTGTGGTTTCCCTCTCAGTGCTGGCATAGGTATTTCCCTCCCGTCATCCGGCACTCGTGAACCCTAGCGGACCCCAACCAGCGTACAGTTAGGCCGGAACAGTGTCTAAGTGAGACGGTAGGCGCCACGGCAGATATGGCCACGCTACTTTTGACATCCAGAGCTCCATTCTGGCCTACCGACAGCGGCGAAAGGTGTGGAGACTGGAAGCTTGAGGTCTTGACAGTATCAGGATATCTGACCCTCGTCGAGAGGTAAGCCGTAAGGTTACCCTACCTCAGCTGCCCCTCGGGTCGTGATTGTGAAACGTCTCAGGAATTGGCGTGAGGGTTCAACAGTATAGCGATATGGTATGCATATATATCGCCACCATCTGTCGAAATCAAAATATAACAAATGTATCGTCGAGCTATCCCAATTTGGAAGTACCTGTGGGAAAGGTAAAATCGAACCGATCGATGGCATCCTCGGATAGGGCCCTGCGTCGAAACTCGATTTAATTATTTTCTCGGTTCTGGCACAGGGTGGTGAGTGATTTTCCATGATCGAACTATGTGTTAAAGTGGGAAAGGATCTTTGTGCATGTTCTTTGCGCCGTATCTTAAACCACGACCAATTGAGGTCAAAGGCGGGCCAGAATGACCGGAAACCGTCCCGTGGTCCTACGCATCTCGACCAGGGCCAGTGCGGTCCATTAGGTCGTCGTTTGGCGAACACCTAGAACCCGCCGAAGTCTCGTGAGAATGGGTATGGCAGCGGCCCATCCCATCCCCTTTTAGGGGCCGTGTCAAGACAATCACGGTCAGGGCCTGAACGAATCTGTAGACCTCATGGGAGGTTACCCTACCCACCGTCGGGTAGGTCGGTAATTCGTATAAACCCCCGTCTTTGATGGTGGCAATGGATCCGTTGGGTCCTGTTTAGACCCCAACCAGAGTATCCGGGATTCTGGAGACAGCGGCGTCATATTTCCTCAAAATCCTGACATGAATGTCAGGATGGAATCGTCGTATTGGTCATGGATTCTCATTTCGTATTGGATGTGGTGGACAAGTATCTGCGTATTTGCCTGTCGGGTGTGCAGGAAGGAAGGGAGAGAGTGGACCGTGTCCACTATATCCGTAGAGGATAGAGGATGCAGATTCAGGCACTGCGAGGGCCAGAATCGTGATACAATAGAGTAAGGGGTAGTTGAAATCCGAATTTTGTTGGCGAGGGTGAAAGCGGACCGAGATGGTCGACCCTAACCAAGATTACATCCACCGTGCCGGAGAGGATAGAGAGGATCAAGATACAGGCGCTGCCCAAATTCAAGTTCTTTGCAAAAAGCGGACAATCTGATCGGTCGGGGTTAGGGACAATCTGTAAAGGACCTCTTGGGAGGTTACCCTACCCACCGTCGGGTGGGTCCTGTTTAGACCCCAGCCAGAGTATCGGGGATTGTGGGGCAACGGTCGTTGCACTCCCTCAAAATCCTGAGCGCAAATGTCCAAATGGAACTCCAACTAACCCTAACTAACCCTAGCTAACCCTAACCACCCAATATCCGGGCTGCGCCTACCTTGATCATGGATTATCACTCGATTTCCAATTTTGAATATAATGTATTCCGGTTCAATGTGTATTCGCTGCATACAAGGACACCTAAGAGACCCTTATCGGTCTCTTCAATGTCCATCAGTATATCTACGCTGTCTCGGCGTAAAAATACAGAATCTGGTCTCCATAACCCTAACCACTTGTCCAAATTGTAGGCATACGTCGTGGATTATCACTCGATTTCCAATTTTGAATCTAATGTATTAGGTTCAATATGTATTAAGCTGCATACTGAGGACACCTAAGAGACCCTTGTCGAGTCTCCTCGATGTCGTCTGGCTTTATCTCTGTCTCGGCGTAAAATCATATCTGGTCTCCATAACTAACAACTTGTCCAAGACTCTTGGCGGCATAGATCATGGATTATCGCTCGATTTCAATTTATAATCAAGCGTATTCGGGTAAATGTGTATTTGCTGAATCTGAAACAGCCTTTATGCTTTTCTCTCTCGATGTCGAATACTGGTTTATCCCATTGTCTGCGTGTAAAAATACAGTCGGGGTAAGTGAAATCGAATTTTGTTGACCGGCGGCAAGAAATAGACAGAGGGTTCAAAACAGCCAGAGGTTACAGAGAAAAGGTATACTGATGTGGACTCTGCCGGAGTATAGAGAGGATCAAGATTCAGGCATTTGAATTGATTCTTCTGTAATCTGGACAATCTGACAATACGGTCAGGGTTAAGACAATGCATGAGACCTGGAATCGTATTGGCGTATTGTCCCCACCCTGACTGTATTTTTACTGAGACAGCGAGATGAAGTGTATTATGATTGATTAGGGTTAGTTAGGCGCAGATCGGCGTTTCTGCCTGAGGATGGGATCTGGGGATCTGTGCTTTGCGGGAGGCGATTATTTGGCAGGGGCAGGCGGATTCCGTCACCTCCCGACACGCAGCTCAACATTTGCGCGTGGTTTCCCGCTCAGTGCTGGCGTAGGTATTTCCCTCCCCACCGTCCGGCCACCTTCGTGAACCCTAACGGACTAACCAGCGTACAGTTAGGCGCTGAACAGTGTCTAATTGAGGACGGTAGGCTCCACGGCAGATATGGCCACCCTACTTTTGACATCAGGAGCTCCATTCTGGCCTCCGACAGCGAAAGGTGTGGGCTGGAAAGCCTGAGTGCGGCTTGGTATCCGGGATATCTGGCCCTCGTCGAGAAGCCAAGTAAGGTTACCCTACCTCGGCTGCCCCTCGGGCCGTGATTGTGAACGTCTCAGGAATTGGCCGGCGGGGTTCAACAGTATAGCGATATGGTATGCATATATATCCTCACCATCTGTCGAAATCAAAATATAACAAATGTATCCCATCGAGCTATCCCAATTTGGAGGGTACCATGGGAAAGGTCATCGAACCGATCGATGGCATCCTCGGATAGGGCCCTCGTCGAAACTTCGATTTAATTATTTTCTCGGTTCTACACAGGGTGGTGAGTGATTTTCCATGATCGAACTATGTGTTAGGTGGGAAAGGGATCTTTGTGCATGTTCTTTGCCGCCGTATGCTCAAACCGACCAATTGAGGTCAAAGGCGGGCCAGAATGACCGAAACCGTCCGTGGTCACGCATCTCGACCAGGGCCAGTGCGGTCCCATTGGGTCGTCGTTGGCCAGGAACACCTAGAGCCGCACCAAAATCTCGTGAGAATGGGTATGGCAGCGGCCCATCCCATCCCCCCTTTACCAAGGGACCGTATCCAAGACAATCGGTCAGGGCCTGAAACGAATCTGTAAGACCTCATGGGAGGTTACCCTCTGCGTCGGGTAGGTCACGATAATTCGGTATAACCCCCCCGTACCCATGCCTTTGATGGTGGCAATGGATCCGTTGGGTCCTGTTTAGACCCCAGCCAGAGTATCCGGGATTGTGGGGCAACGGTCATCGCACTCCCTCAAAATCCTGACCGCAAATGTCCAGATGGAATACCCCAATACGTATTCCGGGTCATGGATTCTCACTCGTATTGGATGTGGTGGACAAGTATCTCGTATTTGCCTGTACGGGTGGCAGACGGAAGGAGCGAGAGAGTGGACCGTGTCCACTGTATCCGTAGAGGATAGAGAGGATGCAGATCCAGACACTGCGAGGACCGAATCGTGATACAATAGAGTAAGGGGTAGTTGAAATCCGAATTTTGTTGGCGGGGTGAAAGCGGACCGAGATGGTCGACCCTAACCAAGATTACATCCACCGTACCCGGAGAGGATAGAGAGGATCAAGATACAGACGCTGCCCAAATTCAAGTTGCTGCAAAAAACGGACAATCTGATCGAGGTTAGAGACCAATCTGTAGAGGCATAACTTGGGAGGTTACCCTACCCACCGTCGGGTGGGTCCTGTTTAGACCCAGCCAGAGTATCGGGGATTGTGGAGACCTTGATGGTTTGCACTCCCTCAAAATCCTGGCGCAAATGTCGAAATGGAACTCAACTAACTAACTAACCTAGCTAACCCTAACCACCCAATATCAAGACTCTGTCTTGATCATGGATTATCACTTTCGATTTCCAATTTTGAATATAATGTATTCGGTTCAATGTGTATTAAGCTGCATACAAGGACACCTAAGAGACCCTTATCGATCTCTTCAATGTCAATACAGTATATCTACATTTGTCTCGGCGTAAAAATACAGAATCTGATGCTCCATGCTTACCTAACTTGTCAAGACTGCTTGCGACAGCTGAAGCATCCTCGATTTCCAATTTTGAATCTAATGTATTCGGTTCAATATGTATTACATTTGCATCTGAGGACACAAGAGGCCTTGTCGGTCTCCTCAATGTCCGTCTGGCTTTATCTCGCTGTCTCGGCGTAAAAATACATATCTGGTATCCATAACCCTAACAACCCAACACCCGGGCTGCGCCGGCATAGATCATGGATTATCACTCGATTTCCAATTTATAATCCAGCGTATTCCGGGTAAATGTGTATTTGCTTTGAATCTGAAGCAACCTTTATCTTTCTCTCGAGTATCGAATACAGTTTATCACGCTGTCTGCGTGTAAAAATACAGTCAGGGGTAAGTGAAATCGAATTTTGTTGACGGCGGCAAGAAATAGACAGAGAGGGTTCAAAACAGCCAGAGGTTACAGAAAAAGGTATCTGATGTGGACTCTACCGGAGAGTATAGAGAGGATCAAGATTCAGCGGCTGAATTGAGTTCTTCTGTAATCTGACAATCGGACAATACGGTCGGGGTTAAGACAATCTGCAAAGACGCGGAATACGTGTTGGCGTATTATCACCTGACTGTATTTTTCTTGAGACAGCGAGATGAAGTGTATTATGATTGATTAGGGTTAGTTAGGGGCACGGATCGGCGTTTCTGCACCGACTGCGGGGATGGGATCTGGGGATCTGTCTTTGCGGGAGGCGATTATTTGGCGGGCAGGCGGATTCCGTCACCTCCCACGACACAGCTCAACATTTCTTGGCGTGGTTTCCCTCTCAGTGCTGGCATAGGTATTTCCCTCGCGTCGCGGCCACACTCGTGAACCCTAATGACGCAGCGTGATTAAGCGCTGAACAGTGTCTAGTGAAGACGGTAGGCTCACGGCAGATATGGCCACCCTACTTTTGTCAGAGCTCATTCTGGCCTTTCGCGGACAGCGAAAGGTGTGGAGACTGGAAGCCTGAGGTCTTAACAGTATCCGGGATATCTGACCCTGCGTCGAGAGGTAAGCCGTAAGGTTACCCTACCTCGGCTGCCCTCGGGTCGTGATTGTGAGCGTCTCAGGAATTGGCGGCGGGGTTCAACAGTATAGCGATATGGTATCGTATATATCACTCACCATCTGTCGAAATCAAAATATAACAAATGTATCATCGAGCTATCCCAATTTGGAGTCTGGGAAAGGTCATCGAACCGATCGATGGCATCCTCGGATAGGGCCCTCGTCGGAAACTTCGATTTAATTATTTTCTCGGTTCAGGGTGGTGAGTGATTTTCCATGATCGGAACTATGTGTTAGGTGGGAAAGGGATCTTTGTGCATGTTCTTTGCCGTAGTATCTTCAAACCACGACCAATTGAGGTCAAAAGCGGGCCAGAATGACCGGAAACCGTCCGTGGTCGCATCTCGACCAGGAATGATGCGGTCCCATTGGGTCGTCGTTTGTGAGAACACCTAGAACCGCAAAGTCTCGTGAGAATGGGTATGGCAGCGGCCATCCCCCTTCTCAAGGGGCGTATCCAGAAGACAATGCGGTCAGGGCCTGAAGCGAATCTGCCAAGACCTCATGGGAGGTTACCCTACCCACCGTCGGGTAGGTCGATAATTCGCATAAACCCAGTGCAATGGATCCGTTGGGTCCTGTTTAGACCCCAGCCAGAGTATCCGGGATTGTGGGGCAACGGTCGTCGCACTCCCTCAAAATCCTGACCGCAAATGTCCAGATGGAATACCCAATACGTATTCAGGGTCATGGATTCTCACTCGTATTGGATGTGGTGGACAAGTATCTCGTATTTGCCTGTACGGGTGGCAGACGGAAGGAGCGAGAGAGTGGACCGTGTCACTATATCCGTAGAGGATAGAGGATGCAGATTCAGACACTGCGAGGACGAAGATACAATAGATCTGATAAGGGGTAGTTGAAATCCGAATTTTGTTGGCGGGGTGAAAGCGGACCGAGATGGTCGACCCTAACAAGATTACATCCACGTCTTGGGAGAGGATAGAGAGGATCAAGATACAGGCGCTGCCCAAATTCAAGTTCTTTAAGCGGACAATACGGTCGGGGTTAGAGACAATCTGTAAAGACCTCTTGGGAGGTTACCTCTACCCACCGTCGGGTGGGTCCTGTTTAGACAGCCAGAGTATCGGGGATTGTGGGCAGCATGTCGTTGCACTCCTCAAAATCCTGGCGCAAATGTCCAAATGGAACTCCAACTAACCCTAACTAACCCTAGCTAACCTAACCACCCAATATCCTATATCACTCGATTTCCAATTTTGAATATAATGTATTCGGTTCAATGTGTATTCGCTGCATACAAGGACACCTAGAGCCATATCAGTCTCTTGATGTCAATCTGATATATCTCGCTGTCTCGGCGTAAAAATACAGAATCTGATGTCTCCATGCTTACTTGCTTGTCCAAGACTCTTGCACGTCGTGGATTATCGCTCGATTTCCAATTTTGAATCTAATGTATTAGGTTCAATATGTATTACGCTGCATACAAGGACACCTAAGAGCCTTGTCAGTCTCCTCGATGTCCATCTGGCTTTATCTCATTTATGCGGCGTAAAAATACATATCTGTCTCCATAACCCTAACATTTGTCTCGGCATAGATCATGGATTATCACCGATTTCCAATTTATAATCCAGCGTATTCGAGTAAATGTGTATTTGCTGAATCTGAAACAACCTTTATGCCTCTGACTCTCGAGTATCGAATACAGTTTATCCGCTGTCTCTGTGTAAAAATACAGTCAGGGGTAAGTGAAATCAATTTTGTTGACCGGCAAGAAATAGACAGAGAGGGTTCAAAACAGCCAGAGGTTACAGAAAAGGTATACTGATGTGGACTCTACCCGGAGAGTATAGAGAGGATCAAGATTCAGACACGGCTGAATTCAAGTTGCTACACAATACGGACAATACGGTCAGGGTTAAGACAATACGCCAAGACCTGGAATACGTATTGGCGTATTGTCCCACCCCTGACTGTATTTTTACTGAGAGACAGCGAGATGAAGTGTATTATGATTGATTAGGGTTAGTTGGGGGGCACAGATCGGCGTTTCTGCACCCACCGACTGCGGGGATGGGATCTGGGGATCTGTGCTTGCGGGAGGCGATTATTTGGCAGGGCAGGCCGGATTCCGTCACCTCCCCGACACCGCAGCTCAACATTTGCGCGTGGTTTCCCTCTCAGTGCTGGCATAGGTATTTCCCCTCCCGCGTCGCGGCACCTACGTGAACCCTAGCGGACAACCAGCGTACAGTTAGGCCTGAACAGTGTCTAATTGAGGCGGTAGGCTCGCGGCAGATATGGCCACCCTACTTTTGACATCCAGAGCTCATTACTGCGCCTGACGGCGAAGGTGTGGAGACTGGAAAGCCTGAGGGTCGCTTGGTATCCGGGATATCTGACCCTCGTCGAGAGGTAAGCCAAAGGTTACCCTACCTCGGCTGCCCTCGGGTCGTGATTGTGAACGTCTCAGGAATTGGCCGGCGGGGTTCAACAGTATAGCGATATGGTATGCATATATATCACCATCTGTCGAAATCAAAATATAACAAATGTATCATCGAGCTATCCCAATTTGGAAGTACCATGGGAAAGGTCCCATCGAACCGATCGATGGCATCCTCGGATAGAACCTGCGTCGAAACTCGATTTAATTATTTTCTCGGTTCTGCAGGGTGGTGAGTGATTTTCCATGATCGAACTATGTGTTCGTGGGAAAGGGGATCTTTGTGCATGTTCTTTGCCGCCGTATGCTCAAACCACGACCAATTGAGGTCAAAGGCGGGCCAGAATGACCGGGGAAACCGTCCCGTGGTCCACACGCATCTCGACCAGGACGGTACGGTCCCATTGGGTCGTCATTTGGCCAGGAACACCTAGAACCGCACCAAAGTCTCGTGAGAATGGGTATGGCAGCGGCCCATCCCATCCCCCCTTTACCAAGGGGCCGTATCCAAGAGACAGTACGGTCAGGGCCTAGACGAATACGCCAAGACCTCATGGGAGGTTACCCTACCCACCGTCGGGTAGGTCGATAATTCGGCATAAACGTGCGTCTTATGCCTTTGATGGTGGCAATGGATCCGTTGGGTCCTGTTTAGACCCCAACCAGAGTATCCGGGATTCTGGAGACATGACGTCGCATATTCCCTCAAAATCCTGACATGAATGTCAGGATGGAATACGTCATCGTATTCAGGGTCATGGATTCTCCTTTCGTATTGGATGTGGTGGACAAGTATCTGCGTGTTGCCTGTACGGGTGGCAGACGGAAGGAGCGAGAGAGTGGACCGTGTCCACTGTATCCGTAGAGGATAGAGAGGATGCAGATCCAGACACTGCGAGGACCGAATCGTGATACAATAGAGTAAGGGGTAGTTGAAATCCGAATTTTGTTGGCCGAGGGTGAGAAACGGACCGAGATGGTCCGACCCTAACCAAGATTACATCCACGTCGGAGAGGATAGAGAGGATCAAGATACAGGCGCTGCCCAAATTCAAGTTGCTTTAAAAGCGGACAATACGGTCGGGGTTAGGACAATCTGTAAAGACCTCTTGGGAGGTTACCCTACCCACCGTCGGGTGGGTCCTGTTTAGACCCAGCCAGAGTATCGGGGATTGTGGGGGCAAGCGTCGTTCTCCCTCAAAATCCTGGCAAATGTCCAAATGGGAACTCCAACTAACCCTAACTAACCTAGCTAACCCTAACCACCCAATATCAGGGCTCGCCTACCGTCATGGATTATCACTCGATTTCCAATTTTGAATATAATGTATTCTGGTTCAATATGTATTAAGCTGCATACAAGGACACCTAGAGACCCTTATCAGTCTCTTCAATGTCCAATCTGATATATCTCGCTGTCTCGGCGTAAAATACGAATCTGGTCTCCATAACTAACCACTTGTCCAAGAGCTCTTGGATTGATCATGGATTATCACTTTCGATTTCCAATTTTGAATCTAATGTATTCGGTTCAATATGTATTAGCTGCATACTGAGACACCTAGAGACCCTTGTCGATCTCCTCAATGTCCTGACTTTATCTCGCTGTCTCGGCGTAAAAATACATATCTGATGCTCCATGCTATAACAACTTGTCCGGACTCTTGGCATAGATCATGGATTATCGCTCGATTTCAATTTATAATCAGCGTATTCGGGTAAATGTGTATTTGCTGAATACAAGAACAACCTTTATGCCCTCTGACTCTCCCAAATGTCGAATACAGTTTATCCGCTGTCTGCGTGTAAAAATACAGTCGGGGTAAGTGAAATCCGAATTTTGTTGACCGGCGGCAAGAAATAGACAGAGAGGGTTCAAAACAGCCAGAGGTTACAGAGAAAAGGTATACAGTGTGGACTCTACCGGAGAGTATAGAGAGGATCAAGATTCAGGCAATTTGAATTCAAGTTCTTCTGTAATCTGACAATCACGGACAATACGGTCGGGGTTAAGACAATCGCCAAGACCTGGAATCGTGTTGGCGTATTGTCACCTGACTGTATTTTTACTGAGAGACAGCGAGATGAAGTGTATTATGATTGATTAGGGTTAGTTAGAGCGGGGCAGATCGGCGTTTCTGCAGCACTGCGAGGATGGGATCTGAGGATCTGTCTTTGCGGGGAGGCGATTATTTGGCAGGGCAGGCCGGATTCCGTCACCTCCCGACACCGCAGCTCAACATTCTTGGCGTGGTTTCCCTCTCAGTGCTGGCATAGGTATTTCCCTCGCCCGATCGCGTACCTTCGTGAACCTAACGGCGACCCCAAAGCGTACAGTTAGGCGCGAACAGTGTCTAATTGAGACGGTAGGCTCACGGCAGATATGGCCACCCTACTTTTGACATCCAGAGCTCCATTCTGGCCTTTCGCGACGGCGAAAGGTGTGGGCTGGAAGCTTGGTCTTGACAGTATCCGGGATATCTGACTGCGTCGAGAGGTAAGCCGTAAGGTTACCCTCCCTCGGCTGCCCCTCGGGTCGTGATTGTGAACGTCTCAGGAATTGGCCGGCGGGGTTCAACAGTATAGCGATATGGTATGCATATATATCCTCACCATCTGTCGAAATCAAAATATAACAAATGTATCCCATCGAGCTATCCCGATTTGGAGGTACCATGGGAAAGGTCATCGAACCGATCCCGATGGCATCCTCGGATAGGGCCCTGCGTCGAAACTCGATTTAATTATTTTCTCGGATTTACACAGGGTGGTGAGTGATTTTCCATGATCGAACTATGTGTTCGTGGGAAAGGGGATCTTTGTGCATGTTCTTTGCCGCCGTATGCTCAAACCACGACCAATTGAGGTCAAAGGCGGGCCAGAATGACCGGGGAAACCGTCCGTGGTCCCTACGCATCTCGACCAGGGCAGTGCGGTCGTTAGGGTCGTCGTTTGGCCGAGAACACCTAGAACCGCACCAAAGTCTCGTGAGAATGGGTATGGCAGCGGCCCATCCCATCCCCCCTTTACCAAGGGACCGTATCCAAGAGACAGTACGGTCAGGGTTAAGACGAATACGCCAAGACCTCATGGGAGGTTACCCTACCCACCGTCGGGTAGGTCGGTAATTCGTATAAACAGTGGCAATGGATCCGTTGGGTCCTGTTTAGACCCCAGCTAGAGTATCCGGGATTCTGGGGACAGCGGCGTCGCACTCCTCAAAATCCTGACCCATGAATGTCAGGATGGAATCGTCGTATTCGAGGGTCATGGATTCTCATTTCGTATTGGATGTGGTGGACAAGTATCTATGTTGCCTGTCATGCAGATTGGCAGGCGGAAGGGCGAGAGAGTGGACCGTGTCACTATATCCGTGAAGGATAGAGGATGCAGATTCAGGCTGCGAGGACGAATCGTGATCTGATAGAGTAAGGGGTAGTTGAAATCCGAATTTTGTTGGCGAGGGTGAAAGCGGACCGAGATGGTCCGACCCTAACCAAGATTACATCCACCGTGCCGGAGAGGATAGAGAGGATCAAGATACAGGCGCTGCCCAAATTCAAGTTCTTTGAAAAAGCGGACAATCTGATTAGGTTAGGACAATCTGTAAAGGCACTCTTGGGAGGTTACCCTACCCACCGTCGGGTGGGTCCTGTTTAGACAGCCAGAGTATCGAGGATTGTGGGGCAGCGATGGATTGCACTCCTCAAAATCCTGGTATGAATGTCCAAAATGGGCTCCAACTAACCTAACTAACCTCGCTAACCCTAACCACCCAACATCCGGGCTGCGCCTACCTTGATCATGGATTATCACTCGATTTCCAATTTTGAATATAATGTATTCGGTTCAATGTGTATTAAGCTGCATACAAGGACACCTAGAGGCCTTATCGATCTCTTCAATGTCAATCTGATATATCTACTGTCTCGGCGTAAAAATACAGAATCTGGTCTCCATAATACTAACCACTTGTCCTTGGAAGCGATCGTGGATTATCATCGATTTCCAATTTTGAATCTAATGTATTCGGTTCAATATGTATTACATTGCATCTGAGACACCTAAGAGACCCTTGTCAGTCTCCTCAATGTCAATCTGACTTTATCTCTGTCTCGGCGTAAAAATCATATCTGATGCTCCATGCTTCTAACAATTTCTTGCTTGTCCATGGATTATCACTCGATTTCCAATTTATAATCCAGCGTATTCCGGGTAAATGTGTATTTGCTGAATACTGAAAGCAACCTTTATGCCCCTTGACTCTAGTATCGAATACAGTTTATCCCATTGTCTGCGTGTAAAAATACAGTCGGGGTAAGTGAAATCGAATTTTGTTGACCGTGACAAGAAATAGACAGAGAGGGTTCAAAACAGCCAGAGGTTACAGAGAAAAAGGTATCAGTGTGGACTCTGGAGAGTATAGAGAGGATCAAGATTCAGGGCAATTTGAATTCAAGTTCTTCTGTAATCGGACAATCGGACAATCTGGTCGAGTTAAGACAATACGAGGCGCGGAATCGTATTGGCGTGTTATGTCCCACTGACTGTATTTTTACTGAGAGACAGCGAGATGAAGTGTATTATGATTGATTAGGGTTAGTTGGGGGGCACAGATCGGCGTTTCTGCACCCACCGACTGCGGGGATGGGATCTGGGGATCTGTGCTTGCGGGAGGCGATTATTTGGCAGGGCAGGCCGGATTCCGTCACCTCCCCGACACCGCAGCTCAACGTTCTTGCGCGTGGTTTCCTCTCAGATCTGGCATAGGTATTTCCCTCCCCACCGATCGCGGCCACCTTCGTGAACCTAACGGACCCCAACCAGCGTGCAGTTAGGCGCTGAACAGTGTCTGAGTGAGGCGGTAGGCTCGCGGCAGAATATAGCCACTTTTTGACATCCAGGAAAGCTCCCATTCTGCGCCTGCACCGACGGCGAAAGGTGTGGAGACTGGAAGCCTGAGTCGCAGTATCCGGGATATCTGACTGCGTCGAGAGGGTAAGCCCAAGTAAGGTTACCCTACCTCGGCTGCCCCTCGGGTCGTGATTGTGAACGTCTAAGGAATTGGCCGGCGGGGTTCAACAGTATAGCGATATGGTATGCATATATATCCTCTGTCGAAATCAAAATATAACAAATGTATCCCATCGAGCTATCAATTTGGAGATGTAGGAAAGGTCATCGAACCGATCCGATGGCATCGCTCGGATAGAGGCCTCGTCGAAACTTCGATTTAATTATTTTCTCGGTTCTGGCGGGGTGGTGAGTGATTTTCCATGATCGGTATGTGTTAAGTGGGAAAGGGATCTTTGTGCATGTTCTTTGCGCCGTATCTTCAAACCACGACCAATTGAGGTCAAAGGCGGGCCAGAATGACCGAAACCGTCCGTGGTCCACGCATCTCGACCAGGGCGATGCGGTCCCCATTGGGTCGTCGTTTGGCCAGGAACACCTAGAACCGCCGAAAGTCTCGTGAGAATGGGTATGGCGGCGGTCATCCATCCCCCTTTACCAAGGGGCGTATCCAAGACAATGCGGTCAGGGCCTGACGAATCGCCAAGACCTCATGGGAGGTTACCCTACCCACCGTCGGGTAGGTCGGCAATGGATCCGTTGGGTCCTGTTTAGACCCCAGCCAGAGTATCCGGGATTGTGGGGCAACGGTCATCGCACTCCCTCAAAATCCTGACCGCAAATGTCCAGATGGAATACCCCAATACGTATTCCGGGTCATGGATTCTCACTCGTATTGGATGTGGTGGATAAGTATTGCGTATCTCCCTGTACGGGTGGTAGACGGAATGAGCGAGAGAGTGGACCGTGTCCACTGTATCCGTAGAGGATAGAGAGGATGCAGATCCAGACACTGCGAGGACGAATCGTGATCTGATAGAGTAAGGGGTAGTTGAAATCCGAATTTTGTTGGCGAGGTGAAAGCGGACCGAGATGGTCGACCCTAACCAAGATTACATCCACCGTACCCGGAGAGGATAGAGAGGATCAAGATACAGGCCACAAATTCAAGTTCTTTGCAAAAAGCGGACAATCTGATCGGGGGTTAGGGCAATCTGTAAAGACCTCTTGGGAGGTTACCCTACCCACCGTCGGGTGGGTCCTGTTTAGACCCCAGCCAGAGTATCGGGGATTGTGGGGGCAGTGGTTGCACTCCTCAAAATCCTGGCGCAAATGTCCAAATGGAACTCCAACTAACCTAACTAACCTAGCTAACCCTAACCACCCAATATCCGGGCTGCGCCTACCTTGATCATGGATTATCATTTCGATTTCCAATTTTGAATATAATGTATTCGGTTCAATGTGTATTAAGCTGCATCACAAGAATAGCACCAAGAGGCGCTATCGATCTCTTGATGTCTGTTTCCTCTGCTTTGTCTCGTGTAAAAAATACAGATCGGTCTCATAACCCTAACCACTAGCGTCGAGACTCATGAAGCCTTGATCATGGATTATCGGCACCGATTCCGATTTTGAATCTAATGTATTCGGTTCAATATGTATTACGCTGCATCTGAGACACCTAGAGACCCTTGTCGATCTCCTCAATGTCCCGTCTGGCTTTATCTACCTGTCTCGGCGTAAAAATACATATCTGGTCTCCATATACTAACAATCCTTGTCCAAGACTCTTGCGGCATAGATCGTGGATTATCACTCGATTTAAATTTATAATCCAGCGTATTCAGGGTAAATGTGTATTTGCTGAATCTGAAGAGCGCTTTATGCCCTATTTCTCGATGTCGAATACAGTTTATCATTGTCTGCGTGTAAAAATACAGTCAGGGGTAAGTGAAATCAATTTTGTTGACCGGCAAGAAATAGACAGAGAGGGTTCAAAACAGCCAGAGGTTACAGAGAAAAGGTATACAGTGTGGACTCTACCGGAGAGTATAGAGAGGATCAAGATTCGAACGGTGAATTCAAGTTCTTCTGTAATCTGGACAATCTGGACAATACGGTCGGGGTTAAGACAATCTGTAAGACGCGGAATACGTATTGGCGTATTGTCCTACCGGTAACTGTATTTTTACTGAGAGACAGCGAGATGAAGTGTATTATGATTGATTAGGGTTAGTTAGAGCGCAGATCGGCGTTCTCTGCACCCACCGACTGCGAGGATGGGATCTGGGGATCTGTGCTGCGGGAGGCGATTATTTGGCGAGGGCAGGCGGATTCGTCACCTCCCGACACGCAGCTCAACGTTTGCGCGTGGTTTCCTCTCAGTGCTGGCGTAGGTATTTCCCTCCCCACGTCGCGGCCAGCTCGTGAACACTGCGGACTAACCAGCGTACAGTTAGGCGCGAACAGTGTCTGAGTGAGGCGGTAGGCTCGCGGCGAATATAGCCACCTCTTTTGACATCAGAGCTCATTCTGGCTTCTGCGGCGGCGAAAGGTGTGGAGCTGGAAGCTGGTGACTTGGTATCCGGGATATCTGACCCTGCGTCGAGAGGGTAAGCCAAGTAAGGTTACCTACCTCGGCTGCCCTCGGTCGTGATTGTGAAACGTCTCAGGAATTGGCGGCGGGGTTCAACATATAGCGATATGGTATGCGTATATATCACTCATCTGTCGAAATCAAAATATAACAAATGTATCATGATTTATCCCAATTTGGAGGTCTGTGGGAAAGGTCATCGAACCGATCGATGGCGTCCTCGGATAGAGTACCCTCGTCAGAAACTTCGATTTAATTATTTTCTCGGTTCTGGGTGGTGAGTGATTTTCCATGATCGAACTATGTGTTCGTGGGAAAGGGGATCTTTGTGCATGTTCTTTGCCGCCCGTATCTTTCAAACCCACGACCAATTGAGGTCAAAGGCGGGCCAGAATGAGGAAACCGTCCGTGGTCCGCATCTCGACCAGGGAATGATGCGGTCCCGTTGGAGTCGTCGTTTGGCCAGGAACACCTAGAACCGCGCAAAGTCTCGTGAGAATGGGTATGGCAGCGGCCCATCCCATCCACTTCTTAGGGGCCGTGTCCAAAGACAATGCGGTCAGGGCCTGAACGAATCTGTAAGACCTCATGGGAGGTTACCCTACCCACCGTCGGGTAGGTCGATAATTCGTATAACCCCCCCAGTACCCATGCCTTTGATGGTGGCAATGGATCCGTTGGGTCCTGTTTAGACCCCAGCCAGAGTATCCGGGATTCTGGGGCAACGGGCGTCGCACTCCCTCAATATCCTGACATGAATGTCAGGATGGAATCGTCGTATTCAGGGTCATGGATTCTCATTTCGTATTGGATGTGGTGGACAAGTATCTCGTGTTGCCTGTCAGGGTGGCAGGCGGAAGGGCGAGAGAGTGGACCGTGTCATTATATCCGTAGAGGATAGAGGATGCAGATTCAGGCACTGCGAGGACGAATCGTGATCTGATAGAGTAAGGGGTAGTTGAAATCCGAATTTTGTTGGTAGGGTGAAAGCGGACCGAGATGGTCGACCCTAATAAAGATTACATCCGTCGGAGAGGATAGAGAGGATCAAGATACAGGCGCTGCCCAAATTCAAGTTCTTTGCAAAAAGCGGACAATCTGATTCGGGGTTAGGACAATCTGTAAAGGCATAGCTTGGGAGGTTACCTCTACCGTCGGGTGGGTCCTGTTTAGACCCCAGCCAGAGTATCGGGGATTGTGGGGCAGCGTTCTTGCACTCCCTCAAAATCCTGGCGCAAATGTCCAAATGGAACTCCAACTAACCCTAACTAACTAGCTAACCCTAACCACCCAATATCCCAAAGCCTGCAGCGATCATGGATTATCACTCGATTTCCAATTTTGAATATAATGTATTCCGGTTCAATGTGTATTCGCTGCATACAAGGACACCTAAGAGACCCTTATCAGTCTCTTCAATGTCCAATACAGTATATCTCGCTGTCTCGGCGTAAAAATACAGATCTGGTCTCAATAACCCTAACTCGCACTCGATTTCCAATTTTGAATCTAATGTATTCGGTTCAATATGTATTACTGCATACAAGGACACCTAAGAGACCCTTGTCAGTCTCCTCAATGTCAATCTGGCTTTATCTGCTGTCTCGGCGTAAAAAATCATATCTGGATCTCCATGCTTTCTAACAATCCAAGACTCTTCGGCATAGATCGTGGATTATCATTTCGATTTCCAATTTATAATCCAGCGTATTCCGGGTAAATGTGTATTTGCTGAATCTGAAAGCAACCTTTATGCCCTCGACTCTCAGTGCTCGAATACTGTTTATCACATTGTCTGCGTGTAAAAATACAGTCGGGGGTAAGTGAAATCGAATTTTGTTGACCGGCGGCAAGAAATAGACAGAGGGTTCAAAACAGCCAGAGGTTACAGAAAAAGGTATACAGTGTGGACTCTACCGGAGAGTATAGAGAGGATCAAGATTCAGGCTGAATTCAAGTTCTTCTGTAATCTGGACAATACGGACAATACGGTCGAGGTTAAGACAATCTGGCAAAGACCTGGAATCGTATTGGCGTATTGTCCCTGACTGTATTTTTACTGAGACAGCGAGATGAAGTGTATTATGATTGATTAGGGTTAGTTAGAAGATCGGCGTTTCTCTTGGCGACTGCGGGGATGGGATGCTGGGGATCTGTCTTTGCGGGAGGCGATTATTTGGCAGGGCAGGCGGATTCCGTCACCTCCCGACACGCAGCTCAACATTTGGCGTGGTTTCCCTCTCGAGTGCTTTGGCATAGGTATTTCCCTCGCCGCGTCGCGGCCCTTCGTGAACCTGCGGACCCCAAAGCGTACAGATTAGGCGCTGAACAGTGTCTAAGTGAGACGGTAGGCTCCGGCAGATATGGCCACCCTACTTTTGACATCCAGAGCTCATTCTGGCCTACGCGGCGAAAGGTGTGGAGACTGAAGCTTTGGTCTTGGTATCCGGGATATCTGCTGCGTCGAGAGGTAAGCCGTAAGGTTACCCTACTCGGCTGCCCCTCGGGTCGTGATTGTGAGCGTCTCAGGAATTGGCGGCGGGGTTCAACAGTATAGCGATATGGTATGCGTATATATCACTCACCATCTGTCGAAATCAAAATATAACAAATGTATCGTTTTATCCCGATTTGGAGAAGTCTGGGAAAGGTCATCGAACCCGATCCGATGGCATCCTCGGATAGAACCCCTCTTGTCGAAACTTCGATTTAATTATTTTCTCGGTTTACAGGGTGGTGAGTGATTTTCCATGATCGAACTATGTGTTAAGTGGGAAAGGGATCTTTGTGCATGTTCTTTGCGCCGTATCTTTCAAACCCGACCAATTGAGGTCAAAGGCGGGCCAGAATGACCGAAACCGTCCGTGGTCCACGCATCTCGACCAGGGCAGTGCGGTCCCATTGGTCGTCATTTGGCCAGGAACACCTAGAACATGGCCCAAAGTCTCGTGAGAATGGGTATGGCGGCCCATCCCCCCTTTACCAAGGGACCGTATCCAAGAGACAGTACGGTCAGGTTTAAGACGAATACGCCAAGACCTCATTGGAGGTTACCCTACCCACCGTCGGGTAGGTCGGTAATTCGGCATAAACCCCAGTACCCATGCCTTTGATGGTGGCAATGGATCCGTTGGGTCCTGTTTAGACCCCAGCCAGAGTATCCGGGATTCTGGGGCAACGGGCGTCGCACTCCCTCAAAATCCTGACCCATAAATGTCAGATGGAATACGTCGTATTCAGGGTCATGGATTCTCCTTCGTATTGGATGTGGTGGACAAGTATCACCGTGTTCTTGCCTGTGCGGGTGGCAGGCGGAAGGAGCGAGAGAGTGGACCGTGTCCACTATATCCGTAGAGGATAGAGAGGATGCAGATTCAGACACTGCGAGGACCGAATCGTGATACAATAGAGTAAGGGTAGTTGAAATCCGAATTTTGTTGGCGAGGGTGAAAGCGGACCGAGATGGTCCGACCCTAACAGATTACATCCACGTCTTGGGAGAGGATAGAGGATCAAGATTCAGGCGCTGCCCAAATTCAAGTTGCTGCAAAAAGCGGACAATACGGTCAGGGTTAGGACAATACTGTGCCAAGACCTCTTGGGAGGTTACCCTCTACCGTCGGGTAGGTCGATAATTCGTATAAACCCCCGTACTCATGCGTTTGATGGTGGCAATGGATCCGTTGGGTCCTGTTTAGACCCCTGCCAGAGTATCCGGGATTGTGGGGCAACGGTCGTCGCACTCCCTCAAAATCCTGACCGCAAATGTCCAGATGGAATTATTACCAATATCACTTAGCAACCAAAGGCGATGTATAGTTCTTACGGTATCGAATCATGCTGAGCTGTCAAAGCAAGCAGAAAATATTGTACAACCATGCGACCATATATATTTGAATGGTTTTGTTCGGGCGTCATACAGTTCAACAAAAACATTTCTGAAATCGTCATGCAAAGTTCAGTTGCGAAAGCTATAGAACTTAAGTTGGATCAATAATGATATTTTAGAAATCGTTGTTCTCTCGTCTTATACCACAAAATTGAAAGAAAAAATTTCAATTATATCTTCGTTATCGGTACTAGACAACTTTGATCCATTCAATCCAAAATCTTATAACCCTGATATTGAACAGTCCCATGTCAAATATGATGCTATAAGGAAATCCTTAAGGCGCGCAATGATCAAACGTCTCGCTCACTCCTCAAATGATTCAAGCAATTCTAAAACAAAGGATTATATAAAAGATTGGATAGGAAAACGTGGATGGTGTAATGAATTCAAGGTTCAATTAATCAAATCCAGAAATTCATATGCGAATGCTCCTGGTATGCTATTCTGGATAGTGTTCTCTATATCTAAAATGTGTTCGCTTTGATTTTTAACCTGCTAACAAGCTTTAGTGTCGAATATCTTCCGTGAATCGAAATCTAGTCTTGAATTCGAAGGATCAATGGAATTATGAGCGCCACAATGAAAATCGGTTATGTGAATGTTCATTCTTTACAGGACAGAAAGTTTTATCATATCCTTAAAATGTTAGAACATGAATACGATTTTTTGTTTTTAGCCGAGCATTGGTATCTCGTCGTAGTAGTCGAATGTCCAATCCGGCGGTGATTGGAACAACGATTTTACCTGTATCAACAATAGCAGAAAGGAAGAAAGGGAGGTTTAGCAGTGGTATATATTTGTTAGCTTCACAATTTTGGCGAAACAAGGTTCTAAAGGTGGAAGGTACGCAGCACACTTTGATAGCATGGTTAGAAGATATCGCATTTGCTGGAGTTTACTTTCCTCCCACGACAATGAATGCTTCAGACGTTCAAAGCCAGCTAGCAGCGTTACCTGTAATTGATATATTACTAGGCGACATTAATATTCGATTTGGGGATCAGAAAAAAGTTGGACCGTTGGATAAATTGAAAGTTATACAGGACTGGGAATTAGTGGCGGGATTGTCTGGAATGCGACCGGACGTGGCTGGAACTTCGGCGGATCATGCATTCATTAGAAACCGGTTCTGCAATCAAACCCAAAACTGTAAGCGAATCCGCAAGCGCTGGTATTACACCGATCACAAGTATATTCTTAAATTATCTCTCAAGAATGATTCCAGTTCTGCGTTCAATTATGGCGCAATTACCATCGTATTTATCATTGCTCGAATAAGCAACTTAAACAGAAAACACCATCGCGTTCAAACATCAATATCACTTCTACAGATGGTTCGTTAGTTAAACGATACAGAAGGAGTTCTCCGATTATTCTGAAAATGATTGGCGACATTGTTAAATGCAGAAAGATATTATTACAGATAGCAAAGATATAGATTTATTAGATGTTATCTTGTGGTAAGGTACAAACTGCCTCTGAAGTAGTATTGGGACCTATATTTAGCGCTATCGGAAAGACTTTGTCCAGATAAATATGTTAAGCATTTGGTTAGTTCCAACGATTGTGGTTCAACAGTTAGTCTCTTCAAACGTTTACTACGATCTTCACACAAATCGAGGATAATGAGTTCGGACAACAATTCAGTCACAGTAATGCATGAACTGGAAAACAAATATTCAAAGGTTTATGACACCCAAAGTATGACCCGGAATACCTATATCCGACATTTTCCATCCATGTGCGATAGATTATATCAAGACTCTTTATTGCGATTGGTGACTGTTGATAAAATTAAGGAATTTGTTGCAAAATTCTCAACAACGCTTGAGGAGGGAGGAGGATTTACAGATTAAGAATCTGATTGCAACCGAATTCATTACAGATTTATCATTTCTCTATCAAATGTGTATAGAAACGTGTTCAACTCCTGAATGCTGGAACAGTTCGATCCTCTATCCATTCCAAAAGAATTCAGCGAAGCCTTATACGCCATCAAATACAAGGCCTATTTCTATTCTTGTCATGCTTAGACGCATATTTGAAAGTCTAATTTTACCAATATTTGAAGATCCGATATGGGATTTTAATCAAATGAATCCTTGTCAAGGTGGTTTTCGGTCCGGTTATTCAACTCAAACTCATGCATTAATCCTCAACCATAGTCTTGGCTCAGGAGAACAACCTCTCACTGTCTTTTTGGATTTTGAAGCTGCATTCGATAAAGTAGGTAAAGAATTATTAGTGCAAGAGTTAATCGACCATGGAATGCCTCAATATTTTATCTCTCTGCTTATAAGCCTCCTTTTTCACTCAATGTCATATTATATTGCTGTGAATGGTACAACGTAAAGGAAACTTTATCGAAATATTGGATTACCACAGGTATCACCACTCTCACCGGTTATTTTCAAAAAATCCATCAAATCGCTTGTTTCTGAATTGAATCCCACAATTGTTACGAAAAATTCATTACCTTCAGCCTTATTCTTTGCGGATGACGGTGTTTTGCTTGCCACTGATTGGGGTCATGCAATTACAATGTTACAAATATGTGAGAGATGGGCCAACAATCACGCAATGAGATTCAATGTCTCAAAGTGTGGTGTAATCGATAAACTGAATCTTCAAAAAGAACAAACTATTCAATTATGTCTCTATGGTGTACCGATACCTATTGTGACTACCTATCGTTATTTGGGATTTCCTATAGGATGTGATGGAATTGATTTTGAAAGGCATCGCGATAATCTTATCGAAAAAACAACGAGATTAACAGGATTTCTTCAGTTCCATTCGGATTCATGGACACTAAGAGTTAAATTTCAATATGTACAAAATATATATTATCTTGCGGCGATGGAATATGGTGTTGAACTATTTCACCCATATATCTTATTTCCAAAAGGAACGATCGTTTCTTAAACCTTTAGAAAGAGTTTGGGATAGTTGTATGATTTGGGTAGCTGGTGGGCGTTCAAAAGACCAAAATTATCACGAAGCCTATGTAGTATCTTGAATATCAGCGTCTACATCTTACGTTGCGGTTTAAATTCGTTTAAGCGTGGTAAGCAATCATTAGAACAATCGTTAACCAACTACGAAAAAAAATGCAAAGAGGCTCTGTTGGTTTATTTGAACGAATTGTATGATCGGTTCTTAATAGAGGAGAATTCCGCTTTGATAACACGTCAACCTTCCAAAATACGATTTCGCTCTTTTCTTCTTCGAGACAAAACTAGCAATATCATCTACAGGAATGAAAAAAATGAGTAAACTGTTGGCAATTGTTGAACCTCATGCACGTTTGAAGAATTTGGATATGATCGATGTGTTAGGTGAGTCATTCTTCAAATTAAAATTATTTAGTATGAACGCTAATAGTATTTGTAGCAATTGATGATCCGAAGATGCAAAAGGATTTATGGGATTCGCGAAGGGGTATTTTTGGTTGGGGTAAAAAGTGTATTTGCGGAATGAGATTTGATCGAGGCGTATGTTGATGCATGGAAAAATTAGGATTATTGTGGCCGGTATTTTAAAGCGTATCGAAAGCGGATTTCATGGAGCGATAAACTTTCTTCCACTATCAACAAAATATCTGTCATCGATTATTTATCTTTCAATATCGAGAATTAGCGTCATGATCAAATCTTGGTCAAGTGGAATAAAATATTATCCGAACAGTTTCTTAACGAATTAGCATTACCTTGAATTTCTATATTTACTTATATCACAATTGGTTTCATTTGGCTTGTATACTAATGTTTATTTTTTATATAAGTCTTGGAAAATCAATGGGGTAGTGTGGAGGTCTGGGGCCGCGTTCGTTTGGTTTTAGATATTTTTGGATCTGGATTGTGCGAAGAAAGTATGATTACTGGATGGAGAATACTAACTTGGTAATTTAGGTTAAGATCTTTTCGTTGGCCCTTAGCCTTTGAGATACTCTTCCTATTTTCTAAATTATTGTTTTCTCTGTATTCCTTTTCTGATTACCATTCGTTATTCAATTCTCCAGTCTGTTCTATCGCTTCTTTCCATGTCTGAGCTATTGATGGCGTATGCATTAATTTTTCATCACATTGAGTGGTTAGTTTAGCAGCTTATACCGTAGATTATGTCTATTGTATTTGTAATTAGTCTAGTAACTATCTCCCTAGCTAGAGTCGAATAAAAACACTTAATCGCTAACCCTAACTGTCCTACCACGATGGACAAAGAGAACCAAACTCCTCCGCAAAGCAGGTTTACCCCCTCTTGAGCACCTCCTAACATACCGATCCAGAAAGTACGGAACCAGAATACTCTGTACTGATGCAACCCACCCCAATAACGGGTCCCTGATTGAGCTCGTCCCATACAGAGAAGCAAACATCAAAGGGACAGGCCTCCACCGGATCGCGTCCCTCTTACTTCCATTCCAAACACCTGGAAACATCAGAGACAAATGGAACCAAAACAAATTATTACCCGACCATCTACTGGAAGAATAGAATACCCAACTAATCCCTAACTACCATCACCAAGGGGACACCCGGCCCCCCCCTAAGATCGCTAAACTCACACTCCCAGAAGCGAGGAAGATATTCCGAAACCGCTGCCAAACCACCCAAACTGATAAACATTCAGCTTATACCGACCCAGAGCCATGCCAGTGTGGCATGGAAAACTCAGCAAAACATACCCTCTTAGAATGCCCAGCGTGGGCTCAGATCCGCGTGCCCCTGACAGAGAAGATCCCCGCACCTATGACCTGGGAAAATTGGATGTTCACAAACCTGAAAACGGATCTCATCCATAATTTGCAATAAAATCGAATCTCTCGGATTGGTACGAGTCGGTGGAGGAGGCGGACCTGGAGGAAGGAATGGATGAAAATGATTGAAAACAGGATTAGGGAGGAGTCTTTTTTATTTTTTCCTACATATATGACGGATCCAGCGCCTGAGTACGTTGAGATATGTTATCTTTCTTTATTTTTGGTTTTCTTCGGTCGCGTTTTAGTTCGTGCTCTTTATTGCCCTGTTTAGTCCGTGTTCTTGTTTCTTGTTCTTGTTTGCGCTCGCTTCGCGTTGACGTTCTGTTCTTGTTTGTGCTCGCTTTGTTCTTGCTCGCGTTCGTGTTTTGTTTGTTCGTTTCCTTTTCTTAGCCGGTCGGTTCGGCGTGCGATAAGTCTTGTACTTCCAAGCAATATAAGGTTCTCTCTATCTCTCTCTTGTACTTTAAGGAATACGAATACTTTATTCCTCTATAGTCCATAGTCCACGATCTTTTGGTCTCGTCAGCCAAAAGGGATTCAAGATACTTCGCTTGCTTAGAGTCTACCTCTAAGCCTACTGTCTTGGTTGTGTTCCTTGGACCTTCTCTGCTTCGCCTACAGTCTCCACGTAACACGAGGCATTTTCGCGGGCGGGATGATTGTCGCGAACGTGAGAATGTTGTGGCAGATTTTGCGATTTGTTCGAAGCTAAAAGTCCATTTATCAATTGGCTGTGTTTCATGCAATCAGATTAAAGAAACTCATGGTTCTGACTCCGCCGCGGGGCGGCCTCTGCCTTCCATCCAGCTTTTGCCTCCGCTTCCCATCTCGCTCTAGCCTCTGCCTCCCATCTCGCTCTTGCCTCGGCCTCCCATTTTGCTCTTGCCTCGGCCACCCAATTTGCCTTGGATTCAGCAACAAACCGTTTGGGGTGATGCTGTGATGCAGCTGGAGATATATTGATGAAAGTGCGTACCTAGGAAAATTAAAAGGGGAGATATATTGATGAATGTATTTAGGAAAACCAAAAGCAGGGGCGGAGTGGGGTCGTGTAGATTGGTAAATGGTGTGGTGTGTAGTTCAAAGCTTGTCGTAACAGTAACTATATATGGTTAGTAATTAATAAATAATCACTCACAACAGCGAAAATTTAGAATAGAGAGGTGTAGCGTCTTATCAAATAATATCGCCGCCCATTTTTAATCAAGCTGATCAACTCCCTGATAGCCGATAAATCAATAATAATTTTTTTGACTGCTGTTTTTCAGACTTCAATAATAATCTCCCGTCTCTTTCTATTGTGAAGGTTTTAATGTAAGCGAGGGAATGGGTTTTGGTGGAATGAGTACGTGGAACTTGTGCTCACCCTGCTCCGGTTCAGTCTGGCGTGCCTCTAGCGCCTCTTCTTTAGGAATTTCAATGGTAAAGAAGAAAATAACTTGACCAAAATTGAATAGAGAACCTTCGGCGCCTACTGATTCGTAACATATATTTGTCGAATCCCTCGTGGAGTTACCTCTACGCATCATGTTTGAGTGAACAACAAATGATTCTAAATCGTTTATATTGTTAAGCTTGGGGGAGGTGTATGAAGCCCAACGAACGCAATTTTTGGGTATATCATTCAGCATGATGCTGGTTCTACCTGTTTGATATAAATGGGAAACAACTGACATAAGTTGCCAGTGGTTCAGAATACCTTTAATTGAGTGCCCGGTCAAGCGCCAGCTAAATCAAGTTTGACACGTGATAGGCGTAGCTGCTCTAGGTACCATCCTAGCTGCTGTTGATTGTATTTCCGCAAGTTGTCTGGTAAATAGCCGATTCAAGAGCACGTTACCATCAGCATCCTCAACTTCTTCATCGGCCTCGTGCTTTTCCCCCACATATGGCAGATAATTACGCTGCTCGTTTAGTAAAATTGATATCGCCATGTTCCTGTTTGCAGATTCCCGTGACTTGGCAGACGCCGCAATCATTCCACACACTCTTTCCATTGGCCATTGCCACTACACAAACATAGGACCAGCAGACTCAATACCGCGGGCAACATGTAGGACCTGATGGAGAACGGGGAGGCTACCAGGTAGCCTCTCCCATTTTTTATCATAATATCTTCGCTCGTAATAGCTGTAGAATCGCCTCAAATGCTGGTCAATAACCTTTATCTCTCCCTCTGTCAATATATAGTCGCAGGCAAGGTGTAGTGCATCTCCCAAATTGAGCAGCTCTTCATAGTCTTCGTTTGGTAGGTGTTTTTTAAAATGTATGGGGGCGAGGAGGAACGTGAATGTTTTCCATTCTGCGGCTTCCATATGGTGACAGTGCTCGGCAAAATCGCGTATAGAGTCGTCAAAGGATTTGGAAAATGTTGCAGCACTGGCGGCAAGATCGTTCCCAATCTCATGCCAGATTGGTGGTGGTATGTTATAGGGATCCCTTGTTCGTACGAACTTGCGGTTTGCCGTTTGAAGCGTCGGCTGTCTCTCGATCTGCCCATCCGCGCTACCAGCTGCGGTAATTTTCGAGGATGCTGCGTCCGAAAAGAAGTTTCCTCGCCAATGTTTTACCAGGTCTGGAACCACGTTCTCCCACCAGAGATGCATTGCATCTGGTGGAAAACTCCTGGGAATATCTATCGAGGATAGTTGCGATAAACAACAAGGGCCTCTAATCCCAAATCTGTGTGCTATTTTGTCAAGTCCGGTATCGACTATATGCTTAGCGACCTTGCGTGAGAATTCGTCGTCCCTCAAAGGCAGATTATCTGTCTGGTAAGACTTCCAAGTCGATGTATCAACGGCTTGAGGTGGGTTTGTCCGTGGATTCAAAGGACAATATATGGCTCTGTTGTGGATACTATGTATGTAACAGTACGGGCAGTAAGAAGTTGCTCTATTGCCTTTGAACGTCAATCTATACAGAACGGTTTCACAGACGGGAAAAAGTTTAAAGAGGTTACCTTTAAAGTTCATAAGCCCCTCTTGCCCTAGCATATCAGCGCCAATCACACATACATGAGCTTTGAGTGTAAAATACCGTTTTCGAGAGGCATCCCATGCGGTAGAACTAGCTGTTTCCAGTTTCTGAATCTCCTGCACTAAAGAGAAGAGAAAACTGTCCAGGTATAAACCCTACAAGGAGCATATTTCTCCTCTTGACCCTATCAGCAGGAGATATCTTTAGATTAACCTACCAAGAGACATTGGATTTACCGTTTGGAGTCAGTAAAGGAACGATGCGTAGAAGGGACTAGCGGTTAAGTAGTACATACCAGGAGAATCGGCCATATACTAAAAGAGCGCCTACTCTTAAAGACTTTAAAACCATCAGTGCTAAGCATAAAGGCCAAATCAGTGTCTGCTGTGAAAAAAGCTTTCGCCTTCATATCCTCAAAATGATAGCTTGACCAATAGTCGGACCTAATTTCACGCTGTCGATCCTGCTCAGCAGCATGACGGTACGATATCATCCGACCGGCTAAAACATCATTCCCATACATAAGTGAGAGTCGATGTGCGAGGGAAATATAGCTATGTGTAGTGTATGGGACTTTTTGTGGTTGTCCTGCTGTGTCCGTTCCATCCAATTTCCAACGTTGATGGCCAAATTCGATACATGCATCCAGGTCAGGATACAGCGCGAAGGACATATGGGATTCTGGACAACAGTCGTAGAGAACTTCATTAATACCAGTCCTGGTCATTATTCTTTTTCGGGCAGTACGATAGTCCAAGGGCTTTATCTCTTTTGGTAAAACATAGCCAAATAACTCCATAGTCTCTCTAGATCCTTGACGGGCGAACTTTAACTTCAAAGCGATATCATTGAATGCAAATGACAATAACTCCTGCCTGCTAAATGGTTCCCGTATCGGGTTCTGGTAATCAAACCCATCTACTTGCGGTTCGATCTCGAGATCTTCCTGCAAGTTGTCAGACGAAACCTCCAGAGGACCTTCGAAATCTGCGTCCAACTGATCCTCTTCTAAGTCCACACATCCTTAGTCATCTGCCCAACGGGACCTGATTCATGGTAATCAACAGAGTAGTTATCCAAAAAGTCATCTGAAATATCCTGATTATCGTGGCCATCACCGTCTAAAACATCCTCATCGTTGAATACCAAACCATTATCCGCATACGCTGGAGGAGAGTTCTGAAATGAATTGGCGATAGAGTCTTCCAGTTTCTCTCGACTACATGTATACCTAGAAAGATTCCGAAACAGGCAGTATATAATATACATGAATCTCGCTCATGCCAAAGCGCAATATGGGCACAATAGTATACCTATCTGGGTCCTCGTGCTGAGAAGAACCAGCTGACGAATCAAACTCTGAAATGGCTGGCGATTTGAGTAAATACGTGTCCGAATGATGAGAGATAGCTGGTGATCCTAGGCGCTGGGCATTTGAACCCTCCGAAATTGTTGGAGATACAGCTCGGGATGCAATCGAAGAAACAGTTGGAGAAGCCAAATCTGGATTCCCTTCTGAACCATCGGAATTCACCGGAGAACCAATTCTCTCCGCCAATGCCGATGAAAGGGATGTATTCTGATATGGATCTTGACGTTGCTGACGTTGAAGATTCTGGGCAGCCAAGTGCAGGGCATCTTCTCTTTTCATTGCACGATGTCTCTGCAGGTCTTGAGCACTTGTCACAGCGTGAATAAGCCCACCTAACATCGAACAGTCGCATTCCTGACGAGTGAAGGATGCTCTTTGCTGCTGACTTTGAGATTTCCCCATAATCCGATGATATTTCTTAATTGGTTGATGGATATATATATCGCGAGCTCGGGAGTACCGGAGTAAGTAGAGTAGATATAATATCATGCATGTACGCGACGCGACGTTACGTGCAGAAATTTAAAAGAGAGGGCCGGACCAGGCCAGGCCTGCAGGGCGCGAGCTGTATGGCACATGTGTATGCGTGTGCGTGCAGCGCAGAGCAAAGACCTAGCTACAGGTAGTTAGTTTCCCATGTGGAACGAGCTTCATTCTATGGTTTTTCTTGTATTTCTTGGCATCTAGTCTATAATCGGTAGTCTTGCGCAAACTAGTGCTTCATGGAGCTATCACTCGAAATCCACAACTTCTCGACCTGCTGCTGCTCGTTCTCCAACTTGCAACTTCATCTCTAGATCTCTCAACCATCAACCAAAAAAAAACTGCCCAAAAAAAAATCCCGATTTGAACTTGTCCACCACGGTCATCGAGAGACCAACATCCAACACTGTCGGCATAGTTGGTAAGTCCCGAAATACCCATGCCCACCTCCACGGAGGCCTTATATACATTGTGTTTTTGTCATGGCATCCTCAAGCTCTGTACTTGCATGCATGCGCATGCATGCTCACATCATTGCTCAATTGCCCATCGATTCCATAATACAGGGGTTGGGGAAAGTCTTTTCCCAGGGATGCCGTTCAGTCCTGATGGTATCTATCACATCGTCACCGCGATGTCCACCGAGCTTACACCGACTGAAGGCGCTCAACTTCGCCAGCGCTACAATGGTCCTACATACATGTGTGGATGGGTCAGGCGGCGTCAAAACGCCGACATCATCCATCATCTCAAAGCTGGCAAGAAGATCTGCGGATCTGTCTTAGAGAGGGAGCCATGGTTTTGGGGAGGAGTTCAATGTTATTGGGGTAACATGGATTGGAAGGTTTATGGTGACGAGTGATCTTGTATGAGTACGAACAAGATCGAGATGAAACGTAACCACCCTGTATACCTATAATGAATAATGTAACAGCGCGACCAGGTAGCACTACATGATTTTGCGTACAACTATAGCTATATATATACGAGATTTGATAACTATGGCTGGTATTCCCCTAGCTAGCTAGCTAGCTAGGCCGGCCCCTATGGCCATATATATGAGGCCGGCCGGCCGGATATATATATGAAAATTAAAATTAATTAAGGACTAGCTTGATCAGAGCTAGAGCTAGAGTTTTCTTTAAAAACGTACGTACTTCGTAGAGCTAGAGTGTTTTCCTTAAGCACTCTGATGCATGCATATATATATATATATATTTACCTCTGCGAGGGCAGAGTGATTTCCTTAAACACTGCAGTCTCTGCGATGGTGGGTGTTTTTATTAAACACTGCAGTCTCTGCGCTGCGGTGGTGGGTGTTTTATTAAACACTGCAGTCTCTGCAGTGGTGGGTGTTTTCTTTAAACACTGTCATGTCTGCGAGGGCGCAGTGTTTTTTCTTAAACAGTACGTTCTGTGTTTTCTTTAAACACTCTCCATAGAGTGTTTTCTCTAAACACTGCAGTCTGTGGTGGGCGGGTGTTTTCATTGAACACTGGGATGCCCTGTGCATGGGTGGGTGTTTTCATTAAACACTGCGTAGAGTGTTTTCTTTGAACACTGCGGCGTCTGCGGTGGCGGAGCGTTTTTTTTAAACCCCGACAGCCTGCCTCTTTCAATGTGCTTGTTTAAAGCAAACACAGTGGGTTTGCTTTAAACACTAAAATGGCACTTTAAACACCAGGACTGTTTACTTTAAACACACTCGCGTGGCCGAATGTACCACAGGGCTAATATTTGTAAGCGCACGCTGGATTTGGCCACCGAGCCACATACGCGCTAGGCTCATCCTAACGGACTCTAACCAGCGTACAGATGGGACTGGATTAAACCTCAGTACAACGGTATGCTCTACAGTAGATATGACTACCCTACCTTTGACATCTAAGCACACATTACATGCCAACATTCACAACCGTGAGGATATCACTAGTCGTGGAGTGTACAACACTGTCTCCACTCCTCACTAGCTACCTATACCGGGGGGTGGGCTTGGTAGGTACAAGTCTCTGTGATTTACTCCAGGGAGCTACTTACCTTCAAAGCCCAACCCTGGTTTTGGTGGCGATGCTATCTACATATATCACCTCCGTTGATTATCGACCGTATTAGGGTTACATTCAGGTGGTTAGACATACAGATCTTCGTGCGTCTGAGCCTACATGTATTACGTCTAACAAATATCTGACTGAAATCACCAGCACGCATTTCAATCAAGATACAGTGCGTTGTGTTGAGGGGCCAATATCTGCAGTGGACGGTCTATGAGATGACGGTTGGCGGTAGGTATCTTTGCCACTGCCGGCCCTTGCCTCTATTATCTGATGTCAGTTAGGGTGATATTCAGTACCTTTAAAATATTGAATGAGGACGGAGGCTTTAAAAGCCCACTGAGATATGGTTAGTTAGAGGTAGTAAGCGCTATGCAGCTTTAGAGAGGTGTACAGAGATGCCCTGTAGAGCGATATTACATTTTAAATATTTCGATGGGGTCAGGATGCGGGGGTTATGGTCCCCAGGTTCCTAGAGCGGATACCTCCTACGCTTATTTGCCCTATATCGAGGGTAATCTGCTACAGTTTTTGGGAGAAGTGACAGATGCTCTCACGGCTATGTCGGATTCCCGAGCTGACCTCCAGATCCGTGTGAGAACATTCAACAGGATGAGCAACGCGTGGAAAAGGAGGAGTAGACAGTACCAGCTGGCATCGTTGGAGGTAATTGAAGATGATCTTCGAGAAAAGATATGCTACTATGGCGTTAATAGTAGTGCTATTCTGAATACTAACCCTGATAGATACAAGATAAGAAGGGTTTAACGATTAAGGTGATACCGGAGGAGGAGCTTAGCGAGGACAATATAGCTTTGGCTGTGGATCTTGCCGCATTCCGAAATTCTCGGAGAGCACTCACCAGTGCTTTAGGAGGTCATTCGGATTATGACAACAGTCAGGAGGAGGTGGTTCATGCCTAACCTTGAGGCAACGAGACCCAAAAGAAGGGGGAGGAGCAAGAAGAGGAGCAAGAATCACCTGTAGTGGGGGGTTGCAAATAGGGCGGGGAGAAAAATGGGTAGAAAACCAGGAAATGCTTAGGGAGAGCATTTACGCGTGCTTAGAGAGGGCACTCGTGAGTGCTTGGGGAGAACACTCGAGAGTGCTAAGGGAGATAGTGGAGGAATTGTTCCGATTGACATTTTGTATTATGTTCAGTAAGAGTTGAAGGATTTATTGTAGTATTTAGATATAGACGAGGATCACGGTCTCGACAGCTCTGTAAACAGCCTTGAGTGCTTTAAAAACAGTCGAGATCGTTGTGTGAGTTATCTTGCAGTGGAATTGTGAACACTAGAAGGTGATAAAGCAGAGAGGGATATGCCAGTTGAGAACAGGGCGCCGAAAGATGGAAGTCGGTGCATCGGGGGTGCGCCAGTGTTAAAGCACCCTATCCCGTGCACGCCGAGGTGAGTTAGTGTGTGCCAGCGCGGACTAGTGCACGCCGGGCTGCGCCAGGAGCACTGGCGATATCTCTGGAGAGGTAGTTTACCTACCGATCGCCCTGAGCCCCCTGAGTGCCCCGGGCGTCTGGCGAAGGCTACACGTTTGCAGATGTGGTTTGTGCAGTTCTGGATGCCCTTGCAACCATTTCTTGGACATGCGTCTTGAAGATGAGTCCCGAGTCTATCCATACTCCCAGCCATCACTATTAGTACTCAAGTTCGGTTGTATACTTTGGCATTCTCTACTTGTAATTCGAGACCACAGAATTATTTTGTTCTTGAACATATTTTCCAAAGAATGATAGACTTATATTCCTTGTGTACAGTAGCGGTAGCACAATCTTTGACACTTAAAAACTCTTGCCGGAAACCCCCCCTTTGCTGGAACTTCTAATACCCTTCTCTTCCTCAAGAGTGAACCTTACCGGTTACCACTGATTTCTTCCTTTCGAAATCTGTCATTGAGATAGTGGCGAGAGTTTGAGGCTTTCATGATGGTTAGGTTTCCTACCTCCTCTACAGTCATGACATGATGCTCTCTATTCATGTTTGTTCTTTGCCAAGCTTGGATAGGTTAGAGTATCTCTAATTAGGAAATGTTGTCATTGAAAGCATTCGCGAATACTTGAAGTACGTTGACGTCCTAGATTATAATAGTGATCAGCTTCACAGCATAACGCCTTGTGTCATTGGTTTCTGAACATCAATGCTCGCTGAGGGGCTGTACTCACTAATAGGCAGTCTGGCCTGAAAGTCAGACCCTGAGTTTACGTCACACGGAAAGCTCTGGATGTAATTGATGAATGGAAACAAACTGAAAAAAAAGAAAAGCGTTGTGGTCCAGGCAGTTCGAGTGAAATTGCGTGTCCCAACTTGGAACAGGTTTTTTTTGTTTACATCATTAATTAGAAAGCGTGAACGGCTATCTCTGGCGCCTTTGGGGGACCTGGCGCCTTGCTGACCGCATCCCGGGATTGTGTTCATCTTTGTGCTTTCCGCCAGCAAATGAGCTCCCGAACCGCACTGCCCCGTCCACCTCCATTCGTACACTGCCGTCTACCTCTACCACAACATTTTTATACACTAGTAGTAGGATATCATTTGGTGTCTTCTAACCCAAATGCGAACAAATTCCATGTGGCCTTCACCACCCGTGCCTTTGCTTCCACCGCGAGCGTGCCTATGGCTCCACTTGGCCACTGTTAGAAGGCGCCTAGCCCTCCTACACCGCTACCATTCGTGGGTTGGGTAGTGGTGGTTTACTTGATACCCTTCTTTGGTGCCCCGTATTGCTCACTCTTATCACTTAATCGGTTGTGTACGAACCAAAACAAAACTGAAGACATTTCATCATCTATATTCCACTCCGTATATCCCCCCCTTAGATCAACTTCCACCCTGATCTCAGCCCTCCCAATCTCATCTCTAGCCTCTTATCCGCACTTCGTGGCCACCGCCTCCTCCCTCACTACTCAATGCCTCAATGGTGGAAACCAGCGTCCACCAGCACCATCAACGGTTTACTTCTACAACAAGCTCGACTCCACGTTAATTGTCGCAAGATCACAGCCAACAGCAACAGATAATACTGCAACCGAAAGGTGGCGTGCCATCAATGAAATATACCAAAGGAAAAGGAGAGGGCAACAGAGTGAGTCATTGGGTATCACTCGGTAGTGTTCATCCCATTCTGCCAACCTCATACCCTTAGCATGGGAGTTCAATCCACGGGTAGAGAGCCCTTTTGTAGGCCTCAGACTTGACATATCCCCGACACCATTGCTAGGAGGCGACCATTCGGAGGCTATTTACTGGGGTCCGCCACATTGGCTTTCCTCGGTGTAGGGTCACACTTTAGATCGGTATTTCCGTGTCGATACTTGACATGGAAACACCCCTCCCCCTGCTCATGATGGCAAACTTTAAAAGGCAACTTCCCAGCCTCATATAACAGTGACCTTATCATAATCGTGTTGAATGTTGTCGTTTATTTTTAGTATTTACATCACATTGGCTCATCAAACCTCCGCATGTGCTGGGTCGTGAGGTTCCTGCTCACTTCATTTCCTTTTTTATGAACACCATTACTCGCATATCCATATACACATAAAATCTCGCAAAGAAATGCTAATTACCGGCCGTCATGACATTTGTGGGCGCCCAGTTCCCGTGTTCCGCGGCCCCATACTCGCGGACCTTGTCGGCCCACTCAGCACCTACAGGCTGATAGTAAACCCTCCTGGCACCCATGTCCCAGCATATCGCGCCGAGAGGTGAATCTGGACTCGTGACCAGATGCTGGGCATCTATATCGCCGTGATACCACTCCTTCCCGGAGAAACAATGCTCCCTGATTTCGTTCCCGTCAGAGAGATGGTACAATAACATGGTCCCCTGCGGCCCGCCCGTTAGCTACCCAGACCAATGAGATGGGTGGGATAGGTGGTGAATACTCACAAACTTTGCCATCGCCGCCAACGGCGTCCCTTTCCTTGCTGGCTGCCAGAGCGCCCCCTGACCCCAGTCCCCACTATCACAAACCACCTCGCGGACGATGCCGTCTTTATTCTGGTAAAAGACCCATATCTTATTTGCATGCTTTACGGCGGCGAGAGATGTTGTC
This sequence comes from Morchella sp. 2018-W38C, assembly GCA_024713705.1. Taxonomy (NCBI): domain Eukaryota; kingdom Fungi; phylum Ascomycota; class Pezizomycetes; order Pezizales; family Morchellaceae; genus Morchella; species Morchella sp. 2018-W38C. The sequence goes on from JAMJEX010000001.1 coordinate 48,947, forward strand.
GGGGCTGCGTCCGATACAGGAAGAGTGATGGTCTTCCATGTCCCATCCGACCCGTCATATTGTGCCTCGCAAATGCCGTCGTGGTGCGGGACCTTATAGTAGACCCGCTGGCACGAGGTAAAAGTGCCTTCCCAGCGCAGTGCAGCCAGGCCGGAGCCTGGCTCGGCGCTCGCAACCTCGGCGCCCGGAAACCACCCGCGTGACTCTTCCCAGCAGTGTTCACGGATCTTGCCGTTAGAGTCGTGGTAGTAGATGCGCATCGACTAATAGGCCCCGCTAGTTGCACGTTAGAGGAGAGGATACTGTAGCTGACGAGAGGACAACCCGCCCGATCGCTCTCTTTCTGTCTTTTCATCATGGAAGTGTGGGAGTGGGAGAGGAAGCGAGCCCAGGCCAGGAAGTAACGACTAGAAAGGGAAAGTACTCACAGCGTTGACAAAGCCCTTCCAGGATATCATTGCCAACGGGGATCCCTTCTTTGCATGGAATCTGACGTCGCCGGGTTTACCACCGCCCCACACGCCCTTGAGGTAGTGAAACTCGCGGACGCCCCCGGAAGTGTCTTGGAGGAAGACGCGGATTGGGTCGTCCATGATTTCCTTCCAGTAGGTCACGGCAAGGCGCGAAGAGGGGAGGATAATACTGTTGTGCATTGGAGCAGAGCGTAATGGTGGTGGGGGTGGGAGGAAGGAGATGGATAAATGATATAGATTTTCCTGGCCTTATTGTAGATTTCCTGGATGTAGCTGCCGGGGGAAGATTGTGCAATGCCTGCTGTGTATTTATAATAGTTTATATTCCAGAGAGATTTCTGGTTATATATCCTCATGCAATTATAGAGCATGCATGGCAGCATGTGACGCCGGTTGCTTGTGCTCCTCTCCTCCTCCGCCTGCCCGACCTGCTTCAGCTGTGCATATCACTGAGAATAGTATAGCGAGACATACCCTAAAGCGAGTCTCGCAGCACAAGGTAAGTACTAGGGTGTAGCGGAAAGTGATCAGTGTCTGATAAGAGAAATAAACGTATTTATCGCAGCATTTACTTATCAGGTCCTCAACACCGGTACATAGTGGGGCAGCTATCATGAGCTAGGTAAACGCCAAGAAGCAGGCACTTCGCTTATCATCCAATAGATCTTTTCTTTTACTAGAGCCATCGGAACACGCGATCTGCTGACTTGTAAGTACTCTAGGGAAACCACGCCAGCTGAGAAATCGAAGCCACAGAACTCGATAAAAGCCTTACGGCTGAAAAAAAGCCACAGTGTGTCTCGGAAGTGCCGGCGGGTGAATATACTCGAACGATGTAGTTTAATACGGGTTCTACATGGATCCTTCAGCTCCACGATGTCCAGTACGCACCATAAAATGATGATATTCATAGCGATAATCCACTCCGTAGACTGGATTTACGAGCCTTTCATCTTATCACACGAGGTTACGTGAGGTTATGAAACTTGGCGCCAAGAGTTGTTAATCGTTTTTGGCTGAGCGCGTTGAGTACTGTAGCTGTCTATCAATAGAGAGTTTTAGCCACGCTTAAATTTGGTAATCGAGGCAACTTTCGAGGGAAAATAACCAGGGTGCCCAGGTAGTGTCAAATGAGGATCAATGACCAATCAGGACCTAATATTTGCACTGTGTAAATCTGAGAAATTTGATGTATCACTGCAAGCAGCGAGGGTTAGGTATTATCATGCAAACACCCCCGTCATTTCCCCTCGAAAGTTGCCTCGATTGTTGAATTTGAGCGTGGCTAAAACTCTCTAATACGACACAAGTGATGTAGCAGAAGTTGTGTATCATACGTAGCTTATAGTCACGTATTCTGCCCGACAGTAGACAGTACTTGAGATGACAGGTGATATAACTATGATAGCCTAGGGTTGGGGGAGATCTGGTGCACCAGATTCTGAGCATGTCTCACCAGGCCATAATTTAAAACAAGAGGAATAAGCCCGAGTGCGTAGCCTCTGAGGCAATATACCTGATAAACATCTTAACGTCTTGGCATCATGATACAGTATCATGATTCCCATCTGATAAGATAAACAACCATGTAGACGAGGTCCCGGGCCATCCGGACACCCCCCTCACTCGCGCAGTCAATCAAAAAGGCACCGAAGCTCGTTTAAATGTTGCTGCATCAAATGTCCGAGTGAGTGGGGTGTCCGAATGGCCCGGGGGGTTGTCTATGTATCTTCTTCAATGCGAAGCCTCTTATCAGATTTCTTGAACCCCCTGGCCTCCCCCACTCTAATCTGCACATGTATTACTAACAGCACTTTCCGTCATTCATACACGCAGATACAGGGCGAGCATTGGCAGCTCGAGGGGTAATAGATCGTGTTGAGAACCGATAGTTTTCGAACATGATTAGCTTATTTTACTTTTGCAAGTGGTGGCGGAGGATGCTGTAGGCAGTTTGTCTTATCATGACCTTTGGGTTGTTTCCTCGCACTTGGTGTAACACACAGCATCTAAATATGTAGAGTCCATACCCTATCGTAGGTGACTATAATTTCAAGGCCTAAGCTCGGGAATATTCTTGATCCTAATGCTTAAATGCTATTGCCATAGACGAGAGTCCGCACGCATTTCAAGAGTTGAAAAAGAAAAACGCCAACCTAACCCTAACCCTAGACTAGTTATTCTGTCCCGAGTTCGTGTTGTTTCACCCCCTCGTTCCAGCAGCATATCACTCCTTGAACGGCCCCAGGCGCTAGAATCTTTTATTGTCACATCATCCTGGCATATGAAACTCGTCAATCCATTCTCTCTTACTCACAACAAGAGATATGGTAAGAAGCCTTGGATCCCATCGTGATATCCTCCAGGCCATCCGTTCCAACATTCATGCAGAGATAGAAATTGATAATTCTACTCAGTAATCATGGTGCTTACATACAAATATTCGGGTTATCACTCGTCAGATCACCTATTGCAACCCGTCATTGCCATCCGGAAGCGTGGGTGTGAGCTATTGTAATAGAATCCTTTTTATAACAACACCCAAGACAAGATGGCATGATTTGATTGATTTTGATTGCGTACTGAACGAATTGATCTGAGAAAATGATATTTACTAGTAATAAGCCATAATGATTGATTATTACGGCACAGATCATGAAAGGTGACATGTGCGATTATCTTTGCACCGAAAATAATGCATGTCGTGTTACCACCATCGGCCAGTGCCTCCTGCAAAAACGAGGGTGTGCATACCCGGCGCCGCATAAACTAGGTAGGCCAAGTTCTGGGTATCGTAATAACAAAATATCAAATTGCGCGAGAGGAGGTTAAGAGAGCGACCCTGTCAGTCCTAGAGTACACCATCTCTGGCAGGCTTCTTTGGTATCAACGGAAGATCAAGTATTTCCCCTTATACCGGCATATAGTTTGTCGGAGAACAGAAATTAGGTATTCTTTAATACAATTGTGACTGTATAAGTTTATATTGTATATCAAACTATATTAGCATATAGTACTATATTCGAAATCTTCGTGGTATTGGAGCTATACCCTCCACAGTTGAGGATCCTTGGAGAGTGATAAAGTTGAATTAATCAACATTCATATTTGAAGAACTTTGAAATATCTAATGGGAAAATATGCTTGGGTTTCTCCGATACTTCTGCAGGTAATAAAACATGTATGACATACTCAATTGTGTCTAAAGACTCAATCAAATCCTGAATTTACAAACGATTCATTTGAATTTGAGCAGGTATCCCCAATTTTATTAACCCATTCAACATATTCTAAATTGGGGGCACTCCGAATAAATGTATCCAATGATAGTAAGATCCAGAAGTCGCAATAGCCCCATCCTCAACATTCACCACCTCAACAACATGAATCGTACTTTCCCACTTTGTCAACTACCCCTAGCACCTCACTATACGGCTGCCTGAAGGCAGCCTCAAACACCACCCCCGGGAAAGGATCACGCCGCCAGCGCCCATCCGCTAAAACTCGGGCATGAGAGCAGGCTGCATCTGGCTGACGCACCAACCCGCCTTCCAGTTCTGCGTCGCGGCTCGCGCGGCGCCTATCACGTGCGATCGCTTTTCGCCGGAGAGGACGGTGCGCAGATCAGCGAATACTTTCCGAGACCCAAGCGAGGAGCGCGTCATGGACCGCTTTGATCATACCACGGAGAGTATGTGTGCGGAGCGGCGCGTCGTATGGGTAGCATGTTAGCACACAGATACATCCCGCACCATGATTAGGGGCGAGGGAGGGGGGGGGGGGGCTAACAAACCAGAGGCCTTTGTTCCGTTTCAGCGCCCAGCGTTGGAACCGTGCTAGGCACGAAGGTGAGACCCGTGTGAGAACGAGAGTCTACTCATGGTAGTAACTGCTCTTGAGGAAGCTGTTGATTGAGGCGAGAAAGGAGGACACGGAAAGGGAGGGGGGGGGGGGTGACTCGGAGGGGTTCGGTGGGCAGCGACGCGAGCTGGTCCCCCTCCTCAGGTGGTGTTGCGGGGTACTGGGGGACGGTCGGCGGCGGCAGTGGCGCGTAGCTGAACGAGGAAGCCTGGGATATCGGGGTGTCGGGACTGTACTTGGGCATAGATGCGGGGGAGGGGGAGAGGGGTGCTACGGGTGTTATGGGGATGAGAAGCAGCCATGTGGCAGTGTAGGCAGGCGGTGCTGATTGTGGCGCTCTGCTCCATCTCTTCAGCCACAATCTAGGACCCTAAACGTCCGTCAAATGGAATCCCAGCCCAATTTCAGAACCTCCACAAAAGCTTTTGTGATGGAAACAGTGTTTCGGGTGACTGTTTCTAACTAATAGAGAGATCTATGTGTGGAGACGCTTGATTCCTCTCTCCTCCCATCATGCCCTATATATATCTTATCCAGCTAAAGTTACAAGTTTTCCCACGGCTTCCAACCAGACAACTGTGACAATAAGAACAAGCAGTTCTTGTCCTATATGGTACACGGGTAAAAGCACCACAGCATTCGATTAATGGACCTGTGATAGCATTTTGTTCAATTGGTAATTGGGACCAAATAAATTGCATGAGAAAGGTATATACAGTGACTAATTCAGTTTATCTACCGGGCGCCCTCAGCGCCCCGAGCGCGGGCGGACGTCTGGCGCAACCCGCAGGTTTACTCATGTGGTTTAAAGCGGATACATAGAAACACATATGATAATCTGGCATATGCACATAGCTACAAAAGCACTAAAAATCCTTTTTTTTCAAATCTAGGGACAAAGTATCTGTATATCCTATCACTCGGCCCTTCCCGCTAACAACGACAACAGTCGTCTTCTATCCTAATTGATTCATATTCCATCCCCGGCCAATGTCAGATACTAGACGCCTACGAATACATTGTAAAGCTCATCTATACAACCTACAGAGATCTGGCATACCCATTTCTAGCTGTGCTGGAGGCTATACAGAAGCCTCCAATGTTCAAAGAAAGGTTGGGTTTCCACCGTAAACCACCCATGGGTTAGTGTAGTGAACTCCTTATCCCACTGGTCGGGATTGGTGGGCTCATAACCATCTTCAACCAGATCTCTCGCTTGTTGTGTATTAATCGAAACTAGGTGGGCTATTATTTTTATGAGGCCAAAATAGTTTTCGCCTGGATATCACTCAGGATAAGTTATATGCGGTCTTCTAGGGTGGAGGGTAAAAACACTTACGACTGATACCCTCATCACCAGATACTGCAACAGTTAGTACAACGATACTGGTGCACGAGCGGCGAATTCAGCATTGAACTCACCAGTGCCATCGTCTCTGAATATCAGCCCGAATGCCACCCCCCTCTCGCTCGCCGCATCCCGCTCGCTGAGAGTGAAATAGTCATTTAGAGTCTCTAGATACCAACGCCTGACCTGCTCGCCACACTTCAACGCCCAGTCAAGTAAAGTACGGCGATAACCAGAAATCTCATTCGGGTCAACACCAAGCTCGAGGAAATACTTGACGCACTCAAACTTGCCCAGCTTAATAGCCGCATCGATAGCAGATACTTCACTACCGAATAGTAGTGTTACTGAGGAAGCAACCATCTTAAGCTTTTCAGCATCACTGTAGTTCTCCAGTAGTCTTCGAAGGAGGTAGATTGTCTCGCCATCTGTCGCGATGCCGTTATAGCAGAGAATGAAGATAAAGTCTCTGTCTCCTGCTTTGTAATAGATACGTGCACCGTAGTGAAGCAGAATCTCAGAACGTTCTACAGGTCCTCCCGGCGCGACGGTTGAAATTGCAGATACTAATGGATTGGAGCCTTGTTTGTCAAAAGCATTGATATCCGCTGGAGGATCATGAGTTACCAATAGGCGGATTCTCTCTTCGAATTCTGACTTTACCACGCTTGGAGGGGCTCTGGTGGCATAATGGACAAGTGTTTCATCCAAGTATCCGCCCTTTGCATTGATATCGTCCAAGCAGTCTAACAGGTGCCGGAAAAGCACCGGAAAGCCTTGTGGGTAAGCTAGTCGCTTAGGATCAACGCTGGCCCACATATGCACAGGGAGTAGATGACCAGAGCTCTTGCAGTTTGCACTGGCACCAGCATCTAATAGAGCTAGGGCAACTACACAGTTCTCAGAACTCGTAGCTTGCAACAGTGGTGTATACCCCGGTCTTGAACCCGGGCCGGATTTTCGGCGATTCAGGTCGCAGCCAGCTCTGCAAAGTACGCTGATACATTCCCGGACCTTCGTTAGGTGATTTTCATAGGTACCGCTATATATCCAAGCATCTAAGCCTTCCCAGCATCTATACAATCGGTTGGACTCCTGGTAATGCAAGCCCATTAAATGGAACGGATTGTGTCCTTGACCGCTGACTGCAATTGCGCTTGCTCCCTTGCTAAGGAGATGGCGGACAATCTTGCTGTCACCTCGTCGCGCCGCCATATCTAGAGCTGATTGTGCAGTAAGATCTGTTTCAGAATCCCGAGAATCGATATCCGCGCCAAGCTTTAGGAGGGAGTCTATGGCAGTGGTAGAGCGGGTTGACGCTGCCCAGTGGAGAGGTGTGCCAAATGGCCAGTGGAAAGGGAAGTGTACGAACGGCATGTGTTGCTCTTTTCCGCTGATTTTCTCTCCGGAAACAATGGCGCCGATGTCAGCTCCGCTTTTTAAGACGAGGAGTTGAGCGATGTTATCAATATGCTGCTTCTCAAAGATGAAGAGCCAATGCAATGGTGATACTTTAAACTCTGTAGAAAGAATAGATGCGTCCGCCCCAAACGAAATAAGCATCTCCACGGCAGCGTGATGGCCTGCGCGACAAGCTTTATGTAGCGGCGTTTCACCTTTATCGTTTTGGCAATCAACCGAAGCTCCACGTTCCTCCACGAGATATTTTATAACCTCCGGTTTATCAAACATGGCTGCAAAATGCAGTATCATATTTCCATTGAGGTCCTGAAGGTAGCTCACTCCGCTCTCGCATGCTAAGCGCGCCATGCCGATGTCAAGACCCGAAAAAGGATGAGCAACTTCGTGCGATGCTTCAGCGTTATAGCCTCCAGCTTTGCGGAACGCCCTCTGGGCTTCAATGAGAAGGCCTGGATTGAGTTCTGCTAGATCTTCTGCAGCAATGAATGACCCAGCAGATGTAGAATTATAGAGCCAAGCCTCTAGTATCTGTTCATCCACAATTGTGCTAATAGAAACTCCTTGTGCCTCACAAATCCTCTTAGCGATTGCCTGGGCCGGGATACACGACCCCTTGGCTGCTTCAGTCATGTATTCCACAACACGTTGTACGAAGCCGGGAGTTCGCACTGATGAAATGGATATTGCCATCCCAAAGAGCGTCTCATTAGAAAATCGTGGGCCGATGTTGTTTTTAGTATATTGGAAATCCTGTTCAAGCTGTTTCAAGGCCGAGGGCTGGAATCCCATCCAGTAAGGGATTCCTTTGTTGCTCTCGTTTGTCTTCCTTCCATCTATATGACGCCATTTTCTTTTTCTGACCGCCTCCCTGGAAACTATCCTATGGAGGAGTTAGATGTATATACGAATTATTTCCGCATGGCTAGACCTTTGTGAAGGAGGTTCCATAGGGATGAGAGGTAAAATAAGGAGAACGTCCATACCAGTCTTTATATGCCTTGCTATCGTCCGCTAATAGTGTATGGCTGACATCCGCCCGGTCCTGTGGCTTCAATTTGAGCATGGCGCCACACAAACTCAACAGTCTGCTCCGTAAGGATTTGGGAAATCTCCGGTCTTCAAGTCCCCATATTAGACCAATAGCCTTCTCATACGGTGATTCCTCGTCCTCTTCACTCCCAATCCCAAATGGAAGCCGCCCACGAGTCAAAAGTATAGAGATAACCACTAGACAATACGAGAACCCATCGCATCTAAAGAGGAGTTCTGGTGAGAAATCGCCGTGTACATTTTCGTCGTACACATACACTTCTGGTGGTACCCAACCAGGGGTGCCCCGATATGAAGTAAAACCTAGACTAGAACGGCTCTCGATCAAGATACAGACCCCGAAATCGCTCAACTTGCACAGGTATGGTACCCTCGGATTGTTCTGAGGAAACACCAACACATTATCTGGCTTGAGATCTCCATGGACGATCCCTTCTTTATGAAGAGCTTCCAAGCCATCCGCAATATCGAGACAAAAATGATGTCTGATATTTACCTCACGATTCTCGGATTCTGATGCCGTGGTACCCTCCTGCATGAATTCAGACAGCGAGCCCTTTGCCCTCTCCATAACTAGCACTGGAAGCAGGATCTCAGGTGTCTGATGGTCATAACACCACTCTAATAGGTCGACAATGTTGCGATGCTCTCGCAATGGCGGATGACATAGCGCCAGTATCTCTAGCTCTAGAGTGCGGAAATAGGTCCGAATCTGTTCGGGCTTCGATAGACTTGCCTGTGCGTTGTAAGGATTGACCCGCTTGAGGACACGGCCATTATCGGTACCATGCACGAATACTGTGAACTGGGCGCCTTTACCGATGACAGTTCCTACTCGATCAAGGTTTCCGCCAACCAGATGTCTGGGCCCGTAAACACCCATCCTTGCTAGTATAGATGTGAGATCGGAGAATGTTGTCATGAAACGGTTGGAGCATCCGTTTCGGGTTGACAGAATGGCCTTGTCGAAGACGCTTGTGCTGGGGTTAGGTGTAGGATACCCGTTCTGAAACCTAGTCGCGGAGGTGTTATAGGTACCGGAGGTCAAGAACCAGTTTTCTTCTCCTTTCGGGGGCGGGTGAGAAAGACCATCAGGACCGTCCTTATATAAGTGGGGGCGTTCAGCCTTTAATTTCTTTTGAGGTTAAATAAAAGATATCTTCTCACCTGCAAAGCTAAGCTTTTATCCACAATATTGAACCAATCAACCTCAACATCGCCCACAGCAGGTGGCATGTCGTCGATGGCAGTATGAGCGGGGCTCTCAGGAGAGCTTTCCAATGAGGAAGGAGGTTGATAGAGGGTATCATGGTCGTTGGTCTCGAACATTGAAGAGGAGTATTGACCATCGGTGTCACCAAAGCTTTTCGACATTATAAACAGTTTGTTATGATGCCAATCTTGATGTGAATATTAGAGTTGTGGTTACCCCGCAATGAATACGTGCGTACGATATTGCGTAAGCGAACATCGACCCGGTTGCAACCAACTTCAAACACGTATTTCTCTTGTACAGTCGCACCTCGCTATCTCGTAATTCGATATCTCGGATCTCTTGCTGTCTCGTACGGGTTTGCGGGACAGGTACTGCCTTCCTCCACATAAACCTATTTGCTGTCTCGTATATTTTGGTATATTTGCTATCTCGTATGGGTTGGGCTCCCAAAATACGCTAACGACATAACGAGGTGCCACTGTATATGAATTCGTCAGTGGTGATATTATTGTGATATTCCGATAAATTTTGAGGACTATTCGGGAGTTATTTCCCGTCCCCTACAAGTAGGGTCAAAGTGCACATTTTTGTCGCGGTTTGACGCTTGCCCCGTTACTAAACAGCCGCAGGTTTAAGTATCCCCATATGGATTTTAGCCCACCCTGCAGACTTACTTCAAACTCCAACAGACTTCAATGGTTTAAAGTAAATTCCTACGATTGCCATAACTGTAGGGCTACACGCGATTAATGAGTTGAAAAAAAGATGAAAAAATAAACTCCTCCACATTGTTTGCAGTCTTTATTGAGATTTGAATAAACCCTTTGGTCTTGATCTCATGGTCTAACGGGGCCTGGTACGGGGTTAGGAGCCGAGGGGAGGATCGACTCGGGATACTTAGGGCTGGGGGACCGGGCTGGTTACCGATCGAACGATGTAGGAACTGGAAGAACCGGGCTTGATACCGGTTGATTCTCGGGAACCCCGATGACTAACCTACGCAAAACACACAAAAAACAACGAACATAATTGAAACCTATAGCCGATCCCAGTCCCTCTTTCCGCAATCCTATCCATTAAACTGTCAAAATTTCACTGCTTTTTCGCGCTGTCGATCGCCCCAAGCAGGAAATCAGGACTCCCGGAAAAGGTTGATACAGGTCACAATGCTTCAAGGGTAGATCTAGAGAGGTGCTGATGTACCCAACGCGGCATTAGCAACAAATCAAATCTAGATGTAGTAATACTGTTGCCCACCATGGCTAAACATTCGTACCTTGAAAACAGAGGAAGGGATGCGGTTGCGGACACCTGAAACCGGAAGAAATCTGACCTCAGCTTTTGGTGATGATGACTTTCCAACCACCACACCTAGAACTGCCTTGTCTCTGTAAAATGATGCTTTAGTCCCCCCTCCACATCATGATAGAGTCCAGTTAATTTTATTATTCATGGTTGTGGGGTTATTGAAGCTCTAAAAGCTGGGTTTTTTGGTGAATGACTAAATTAATGTCGCCCAATGTTGCCTATTTAGGTAGATAATCACTTGATTAGGAAAGTGATAGCCAAGAAACACCAACTCCGGATACCAGCCATAGAAACACTGGCCCTCGTTGTGGCAACGCGGATGAGGCGGAGGCGGAAGCTTGGCTTTAGAAACGTGGCTGTGGAAACGTGGCGTCTTAATTGCTCTGTACTTATAGGGGTGTCTCACCCATATGCATGCAATCATCATTGTCGATCACCAACATTTTTCGTTTGTCATAACCTTTGAGCAATAAGATTATTTTCGAGCAAGAGCATAAGCGAGCCTATTATAAATCCTTGACCAAAATCGTTTCTACAATAAGTTTACCTCTCACTCAAGTATTCCCTCCTTGTGAATATGTAAAGTGATTACTGTTAAAAGCTTTAGGACCTCAAGGATTACAATGGGGCCATGCCTTAAGGCGGGGGTCCGGTGTTATTTTCGGCAGAGTCAACCTTTATCAATTTTGCAGCTAGGATTTTCTTCGGTTGGCTGAGATTTATATTGGTCACACAGCCTGGCCACTTGGCTCATACGATTTCCCTAGCCTCGTTCCCAGGCTCTGAGATGGTTGCGCGGCCTAGAGGGGAGCGCAACCACATACATACCATCTCTGAGCCTGGTGAATTTGCACCATCGGAAAACTCCGAAAAATTAAAGTTCGTAATATTTTCTCATCTTTTCTCGGATGATTCTCTGAGTAGTGCTAGGCAATTTGCACTTCTCAGATTTTCTCCGCGAGCCCTGGTTGTTGAGTTATAAACTCCATTTTACTATGGGTCGGGCCACCAAATAGCGCAATTTGTACATAGCCGGGCAGGATTAATGCGAACATTAGCTTGAGTTAGCGCTATAGAATTTCGCTCGCAATGATGCTGCCTTTTAGGGTAACTCAACAGCCAGGGCTCGCGCAGAAAATCCGAGAAGTGCAAATTGCCTAACAGTGCTCAGAGAATCATCTGAGAAAAGATGAGAAAATATTACGAACTTTAATTTTTCGGAGTTTTCCGATGGTGCAAATTCACCAGGCTCAGAATTGGTGATTGAAGTTTTGTGTTAAAATAGGACTAGCGTACATTACCAGCAACACCATACAAATCACCACTGAGCCTGGAAACGAGGCTACGATTTCCCATTCACTGCCAGGATAAACGTCTCACGTAAGGAAATGATTATTCGCTTGTTGATGTCATATGGCAATGGTACTCTACTCGCGTGTATGTAGGGGCATTGTTTGTCTGGAGTGGCGCCGATCTGCCATACAAAGTACCCATACGCGAGTATGTGCAGGGGTTGTAAATCGCATATGCAGCCATAGGCCTATTGGCAACTATAGAGACAGGGAAGTGTTTTAGTCTTCCATCTTTGTCCATAATTCAGACTTTCAGACCCGAGACATGCGCCGACGATGTACTAATTGATACAATAATAAGCTCAAGCTGCATTCCGGACTTGGTGCGTATCGGTAAAACAAATTTTACAGGGTCAAAACTCCGTTATAGCCTATTGCCAAGTCGTATAGCCAATGGTCGAGCATCCCCTTACTCTTGTTGACTAGCTCAATAGGGGTTGGCGGCTTGGACCAGAAAAGAAACATGACGCAGCTAAGCTGTCTAGTTGGATCAAAGTCCTACCCCCGGTATTTCATACTTGAAGTCTGTAGCGCAAACTTTTCAACCGACTACAGTACCCTACAGTAGAGTGCATACAGTGTCAGCCCTACTGTGTCTCAGCCCTAGAACCGAGTCTCAGCCCTAGAACTCTGTCTCAGCCCTAGAACTGACTCAGCCTTAGAACTGCGCCGCATGACAACACCACCGAAACTAGACATTAACCTCGAAAAACGAAGAGAGTGGGACACTCCTCAGATGCTGATTCTTTATCTGGAATTCACTGCGTAAAGATATTATAGCGGGTATCTCAAGCGGTGGTGGAGATGGCTTTGCTAGTAGAGATCTCAGACAGATTTATATGAGATTGACATTCTTCTAGTATTACCGTTAGCTCTATGAGATCCATCGTACCATATAATCGATGTTGTAAAACTATACTTATTTCTACATGATGGTATTTCAAACACGACTGATGTTACATGCAGCGGGGCACTGCGAAACCTTATCTTTGCTCACACCGCAGCTGCTCACCCGAATGTCAGGGGGCTGCACCTGAAACTGGGATGTACCTACTCTAAATGTTTCTCGCGTAGAAATGTTTAGAAACTCCTACTCCCCAATGCTTGTATCGCACAGTAATCGGAGATTCCTACCCAGCAAGGCCAATGACTATATATATGTCGCGGATACGTCCAGTTGGATTCAACACATCCCACAATACCACATTCAAATCGCAACCACTCCCCGAATACCACTCACCATGTCCTCTCAGGTACAGGAAGGAACTGCCAGCTTTTCTCTCTCCGGGGCTAACGGTCTTACGAACTATGAAAATCACGCTGTAGTTTCGCTGAGCACAGAGACTACGTGGAGTATCAAGGCCTATAAAAGCTTCGACGACAGTCCCCCACGTTTTATGATCATCATGGAATGCGATGGCTCCGAAGAACGGTGTTTGGCTCTGGATATCAACGCGGGAGACAACGAAAACAATGTTATGATAGAATCCCCGGAGATACCAATGCCAAAGACATCCCAGTTATGGACCTTTGAGGATGTGGGTGTCATGGAACGGTTTGTACTCTTTCTCCATGCCTGATTTGTGTCTTTAGTGTAAACACTGACTGAAAGCACCAGATTACCTCCAATCATGAACGCCCGTATTCAGAGCGTTGCTAGGCCTTGGCTCTCGGCTGCTATCGGCGGAAATGCAGCTCTACCCAAGCTTTATCAAAATATCGCAGGTGTCCCGAATGAACCCGCGTCAAAATCGCAGAAGTGGAAGGTTGACTATATGTCCACCGCCGATAATTGATGCGGTGTATACTATACTGGCCTGTATCGTAGGCCATGGGCCATGTCAGAACGTTGGTTATCGATTTTGATGGATGTCTTTTGTTTACTAGTGAGAAAGGGTCTTTTTTTATTTTATTCTCTTTTTACTCAGCTAGTCTGAATAGTTTGCCTTTGTTACTTCGTGTAGGAAATGAAAAGGGAAATTTAAGTCCTCTCTTCCTCTCAACTAAACTAGATTTGTGTAAATGAGCCCAAGTGCCGACCCGAAGCGATGGTGTATCATGGTCTCAATAGCTTCATTTACTTCAGATACTCATTAGTTAAGTACAATATTCAAAACAAAATGAAATTAATATGAACCAAACGCTCAATTCGAATATACGCTTCAGCATCAGTAATCCACTGCAGTTTCGACTGCGTTAGTTTTAGCCATCCCTGTAGTCCGCTATTCCATATCTCTTCCACATAAACAGATCATAAGGGACTATCATAACTCGCAGTTCTTTTTCCAGCATTTCTAGAACCCGGAGGCAGAAGGGTCCACCGAGATATCCCTTGGTATTACGTAGATGTGTGAGACAGGTGAATACTATACCCACTGGGTCCTACTCTTATAATATGAGGAATCCTCTATCAGATCATCATTACTAGAAGATCTAATAGGGCATGCCAAAGTTGGCCCATTACCGATAGATGAAGGAGGTGGGAACCCCGGATAGATATTATACTAAATTATTGATTGAGGTAGTCGCAAGTGAAGCTGTTCTCCTAACGACGTAGGAGTGGGCGGCGTGTCCATTGAAAAAGCTGCCGAGATAATGTATGGTGATAATGTAAAACACATGGTACCATGTCTAGTCATGATCATTTTACGAGAGCGAGGTTGGAGGTTACAAATTGGCCAAAGCAATCCCCAGGTAGGGTAGATAAGAGAGAGCGATTGGGATAGCTACTTCAGGACTGGGTACATATCTGTGCCTACATCAGTATGATATCATCGAAATTGAAATAATTGTCGAAGGCTTTCTCTTTGGTATCTGATTTCGGAGCACGAAATCTTCTGAGAACGGTTCACGTCGTGATAACCTTCCAACAGAGCTACCTCCAAACAGGGCTACCCATTCTTTACTCATATGTCTGGGAAACGTATTGATTAACAATGCGTGTTGATTGATAGGGCCCTACCTGCAGTGGGCTAGCGTTTCCGACTGGGAGGCCTTGCCGATGTGGCCAGAGCAGTTTTTATAGGACATCACGAGGTACTTCATCAGATTGGAGGTTGAGGTGAATCACGAGTGATGGGACATGATTCTAGGAAGGACAGGTAATTACGGACAAGCATGGAAAGGTTGCGGGATAATGTGGGCCCCGGTGTCCAATCACACCGGTATTACACCATTGGGGGCCACAGTTACTACTAGGTTGCTCATCCGGGCTGTTCTACTTTGGTAGGTAGGTCTCACATAATAGCCACGTACCACCTGAAAGCTGTCAATTATTAGTTATGGGATTACATGTTAGAATAGAATTAGAAAGGAGCTATGCGTAAACGCTTGCTATTATCGTTCTAGTCTTCATATCGGGATTGTATTATCGCATCTCTGTTATGTCATCAGATAGAAGGGGGACGTTGGAATATGTCCTTCTTTATATAATAAAAGCTAATTCCCCCTTCATCTTAATGTTATCATCAGCAATCAAGCGAGAGAAATCCAGGCTACAAGATTACAAGATTTCCGGGGCGGAAATCCTTTGGGTGTGTTCTGGTCAAGGTGAGGATATGGGTTATCGGGGGAGATAAGACCGGTGGCTGGTCAAGTAGGGAATATTCTCCGGTAAGCTGGATGATCTCCAGATTGACAGCCTTCCGGGGTCAACCGTCAAGGCGGGATATCGCCAGGTCGGCTGACATTTTCCTGGGTTGGCCGAAACTTTGGGGTTCAGGTTACGTATATCATTAATACTACCTAGAGAGTTCAAGTTCTTATACAGTAACGAATCGGACAGTTGCCCCTAAGTAGGTGTTGAAGCGCTCCATCGGGTGCTGGTGAAGGCGGCGGCGGAGATTCAAATTTCCTTTTTTCTTCAACTTAAATTATTAATCGCGGCAGTGGAGGTACGGGCGGAAACCCTGATTTGGTGGAGGTCTTGCTGTAGGCACCGGCGCTGGTGCAAGGTGTGGCAGAGCTGCAGGGTGGCGGCTGAGGTGATAGTCAGCTGGAACCATAGGCGCTGGCCGCGAGTGGGGGGATGCAGCCGGAGTTGGCAGAGTGCGCAGGCTCACTTTATATCGGGACCCGCAATCAGCCAGCGTAGAGCGTTTTTGTATTGGTTTAACGTTCGCCAACTTGAGGACTTTGTATGAGGTTCGCGAGAAGTTTTAAGACTCCGGGGGCGGAACTAGTTGTACTATTGTGCCAGGCTTATTTATACACAAATATTCCTCTCGAGAACAGTCTAGACATGAGCTCATCGTGACATAAAAGTGTAGTGACCTCCACGAACTTCACAGCGTGTGATAGTTCTATGAATATAAGGACATAGCTCCCATACTCGCACCAACACCTCTAACACAGCCACTCGAACATGGAGAAAAGATAATAAGAGAAACAATCACAGATGGCAGTCTCATTAAAAACCCATGAAATATTCGATGAGAAAAGGTTATTGGTGAAAAGAGTGCACCATAAATAATACATTAAAAGAAAAGCAACGTGAATAACATCCTCCCACTAATCCGTTGCGTCAGCGTCATCCGCCTGCCCACGTCAATGGTGTACCGGTATCTCCATTGATCCTTATGGATAAACGAGAGGACTGTGTTGCTTTAATGTCTCGCCAGCTCTATGCCGCGCGAATTCGGGAGGACGTTATTGCGACGGGACTGTCTAAGGCTAGCTTCGAACCACCACCTGCTGTCACTATGACTGCTGGCTTGGATTGTACTTAATAGTGGAGAAGAGCAAGGAATCCGGTCTCATCATGAATCCAATTAATCGCTATAGCTACACTTCGTACATGCATCTTAGTCGGGTAGGATCGGGTTGAATCAAATGATATTGTTGGCATTGGCTCATACATATAGCCAACTGACACTTTGAGGTTGTGGTGCTGCTTATTTGGAATTATTTCCCTATTTTGTTCGTTTATGAGCTCCACTCGGTTCCGCCGGCGTGTTGAAAGTAAATGGTAATGAATAATACTAAATGCGGAAGACGATGACTTTCTTAATTGACTTGCTCAACTATAATACAGAGGGTTGCCCTTTTTTATACAAAATCATGTCTAGAACAGTCTATATATGACAAAAAGGTGACACATCTACCGACACTTATACATATGTGTATTGAGACATTGCTCCTAGGCTCGTATGATATAGGCTTAGCGCGAGTGATACCTAATGATTACCGATACTGTTTGTATCCTGAAAGCTAACTGGTCTTTTTGATTTGTGCCCGAAAGGGCCTATATCTAATAAGTATGCAATGTGCGATTCAAATTGCTTTTCCCCAGATCCATTAATCTGGGTTGGTGTTGATGGCAACTCTGGTTTTCTCTTTGTTGGTATTGGTGTTGACGATTCGAGGTTTCCTTTTTTGTTTGTATTGGTAATATTGGTGGCGATTCGGGTCTTACTTTTTGTTAGTATTGATAAAAAATTGAGAGTGATATTACCCCATCTTGATGGTGATTCGGGGCTTACATTTTGTTAGTATTGGTATTGGTGGCTATTATTGATGTTAGTTATGATTGAGGGCCTCACTTAGGTAGAGAGTGATGTTGCTTTTGTTGATATTCGATCAATAACGATACAAAAGTAATGATTGTCCTAACCGGCTGAAGGCCGGGACGACTTGTATAAAGTAGAAGGACAGTGAGAAAGGTCGTACATGATTAGGAGTAACTAGGAGCAGAATGGGAGACAGAACTAATTCTAGTAGCGTAATTGCACATGTAGCTTGGGTTGTGAACCCCGAAGCATTTTCCATCACCACCGCCTCCATGATGAATTGGCGATTGGCCCCTACCAACTACCTTAGATCTGTTTGATATCAAAAACATTATTTAATGAGATACAGAGAGCTGCATATAGGCACGCGCACCGGCCGTGCAACGTAAGAAATAAGAAACCAGCTCAATAAAAACTAGTGGATATTCATCAACATCACCTTATTGGTCCTAGAAATCTGCCATGCATATAAACTACTGCTGGGAATACCGGTTTTTGAGAAAGACCGAGGCAAAATCAATAAAATAGTGGGGTTGGCAACAGGCAATTATAGATATCGCTGGGATTCTTAGAGCGCATATATACTCATCGTCATAAGCTCGACGATGACAAGTAACTGGCTCCAGACCGAAGTGATCCATCGCATCATGCATCTTCCAGAGCAGCGATCGGCATGTGGTGACGAGGATAGCGGTGTCTATCAAAGCTACCATGGGATTGGTGTACCTTCGGGTAGCCAGTTTGTTGGCTGCGTGCCAACGCGCTTTCTCTGGGTTTGTTGTCACGGAAATGAAGGGTGTTCTGACTCTGCTTCTCCAATTGCCGTGACATTCGACCATGGTTTTGAATTGTGAGAGGTTATTCGGCAGTAACGGACTTCCGGCGTTAAACCCAGCCATCGTGTACTGGCTAACAGAGGACTCATCATACACTCGGTACAAGATTGGCGGCAAGTCCGTCAGGGATGACACCGGTGGAAGGAGAAAGCTGGAAGATATTAATCACTAGTAGCGCGAATTACGGGAACAGGGACACATTTACCATGCAGGACTCGACACCCAGGTCTGCTTATCCTGTAACATCTGTCCCTGCAACATCTGTCCCTGCAGCATCTGTCCCTGCGGCATCTGCCCCAGCAACATCTGTCCCTGCAACATCTGTCCCTGCAACATCTGTCCCTGCAACATCTGTCCCTGCAAAATCGGTCCCTGCGAGATCTGCCCCTGTAATATCGGTTCATGCAACATCTGCCCCTGCAACATTTGTCCATGCAACATTTGTTCTTTGTATTCAAAATGCGGTCTTTCATGCGTCGATACCCCCATTGTGTTCTGCTCATTTGACTCCCCTTGAAATCCTTCTTGTGATGATAGATACTGAAACATCCTCACTCTAGTGTAGTCCTGCTCTGGATATCCTCCAACCAGCCCCTGCCACTGCACATCCGCGTTCGGTGCCGCCGATTCCAACCCTCGCGGTGGCCCTGTAACACGCCCCTGTTCCCTAATAGGCTTCTCCTGCTGTTCGGCCTCTCTCTCGTTTTGGGCTTGCTCCACCTCATCGTGAAACTGCGTTATTTCCTGGCTCTGTCGTTCGCCTTCTTTCATTTCAACTCCTCCATTCTTCTCACTTCCGCAATTTTTCTCTCCACTCTAATCTTTCTCTCTTCCGCAATTCTTATCTCTTGGGCAATTCTTAGCTCTTCCGCAACTCTTTTCTCCTCCGCAACTCTTCTCTCCTCCGCAACTCTTCCCTCTTCTGCAATCCGTTGCTCCCCGATCTTTCTCCCCTGCTGCTTCAGTCTCTCCTCCTCCTCAAATCGCATTGCCTCCTTCCACTTTTCTCCTCCGCAACTCTTCTCACTTCCGCAAGTATTCTCTCCACCGTAATTCTCTCTTTTGTAATTCTTACCTCCTCCGCAATTCTTCTCTCCTCCTCCATTCTTCTCACTTCCGCTGTCTTTAACTCTTTTCTCCTCCGCAACTCTTCTCTCCTCCGCAACTCTTCTCTTCTGCTGATATGTTGTTGTAGCATGATTCTGCCCTGTCTTTCCCGCGTCCCCCGCCCTGCCCTCGCTAACTTCTCTCTGTTCTTCCTCTTCTTTCTTTTGTTGCGTTTGCTCCTCGAAAATCCTCTCTTCGAGTCTTTCTTCCTCAACTATCCGCACTTCCTCTCCTTTCTCTTGGTCAAGCAGTCCCAATAACCGTTGTTTCAACTGCCCTTTCTCCTGCAGCTCCCTGAGCCTTCCCTTCCATCCTCTTGCAGTCCCACAACCGTTGTTTCCTCTCCTTTCTCCTGCAGCTCCCTAAGCCGTGTGCGGTTTTCTGCGTGGCGTGCATTGTCAAGTTGCAAGGAAGACATTCCCAAACACCTACGCTACTTCCACCTTGCGCGGGGACGGTCATTGGGACGTTAAGGGGGTCGGCAAGAGGGCCTTCCGATTGTGTTGGTTTGGGCTTGGTCGAGGATGTAGAGTGGCGAGGGCTATTAAGAGCTTCTGACCGGGCGTAGCGGGAATCAGCGCGTAGTACCCCGTATGTGAGGTCGTTTTAGATGTGGGAACTGTGGGGCGGGTGTTTGCTTTGTCCGTTCCTTGGGTGTTCTATAAATTCTGTTGACACCTGTCAGTCTAACTCGTCCAACTCGTCCAAAGGAGCACCGATATAAAAATGTAACGAATCATGAACGAGAGGGAAATAATCTTGCATACCCGATAGAAGAGTCTGGGTACTAGAAAGAGGTACACTCAAGGTGAGGAGTAGGAGGAGGAGGATCTCTAGCTTCGTAAGACGTCGTTCCCATGCTGGAACAACACACGATTCTTGGAATATGTTGGATGCCTTAAAGCTTAGTAAGCTAGCGACACAGCCGCATTTACGAGACAGAAAGAGTCATTTTCCACCAAGACCATACTGGATGGAATAGAGAGACTTTGTTCACTCGGCCCATTTGTAAGTTATGCAGGGGAAGATCCTGTAGACTCCGTCCAGGTGTTACCGCTCGGGCGATTGGTTGAATGGCATCTTGCTGCGTCGGGGTTTCGATCCGATGCAAGTTATGGCGGCAGTCAGATATGATAGGTATTATTCATACTGTGAGCGATCTGAATAGAGTACCTATGGTGTCGACTTATTCGGGGGGTTGCCAAGAAAACAACAGCCTCTCCTGCACGGCCCCTGAATAGTACAGATTATTGTAGAAACATGGGGGAACCCTATTGGCTTGACCAGCTGTTTTTAGACCCCTGTTTCTACTCGCAATTTCATAGCGTTTTTGAACACAACCAATATTGCATACACACCAAAAACCGCCAAGACTACATTTTTGTATGGCATGCAATAGCGGTTGTGTTTTACCTCTCACTGTAGTTCAAGCAGCACTGAGGTAAGGGGCACCTTCAGACACGCAGGCTGGCAGGCAGGCAGGCAGGCAGGTGGGGCGTCTGCGATCGAGCGGAAACCGTTTGTCGATATAAACAATAAAACCCTAAAAGATTCAATAAATTCGGATAAGCTTTTAAAGTCACAGTGTACGCACACATAGTTTATTCCGATTCTTTAAAAATCCCTCCAATGTTCAAGGTGTGATCTTGAGAGATTATTACGCGACTGTAGGGCGTTGGTGCCACTGTCGCCGGAAGCGTGACCATGGGCTCACCCTCTCAAATACACTCCCGGCCATCCGGTGACTATGGTTGGAGACGCCTGTAACTGGAGTGTAACTTTTGACAGTGGTTTCTGAAGATAACTTTCCAATCGGATAATTGTTTAATGATTTTAAGCCGAGATTGAGTGCCAATACTGAGGTTTGACGCCATGGACAAATCTAAGCTTACCAGATATGGACTGTTATATCCAGATTTGGGAGACCGTTTCCCAAAAAGGTAATTACGGACTGACAATCGCTTGGCTCCCCACCAAGGACTCAACTTTTAGAAAACGAATAGCCCCACCGCAACGAGATACAAGTTTCATCTAGCTCTATTGGGCTGTAGAGAAGATGCAGAGCTATCACTTGACAGAGAGAAAAGTAATTTAGGGTGTGGTTGGGGAAGATTTTTGGCAGTTGAAGTTGACCCCCGAATGTGACATGACTGACCAGGGCCACAGAGCTGTAGAGTGACAATCTACTGGCCTGCAAACCTAGTCGTAGAGGCGTTTCCATCAATAGCTTTAATGTCAGTATCCACCAAGAGTCGGCTTTCCTTCTCGACCTCGTCGGCTACACTACTCCGGAGGATGGCATCCGCACCACCGGCGACATCACGGACGGTCATCTCATCATCACGCTGCGGCCGCCCAACAACCTCTACTACTGCAGATGCATATTACCTCAATTAATTGTATATCATTTCCCACCGTGAGCGAAGTAAGATCTAATGACTGAACCTGCAATCCAGCGATGTTTCACTCACTATGCTAGTGCCGAACGCGGTACCGCCGTCTACACGCTACCACCGAAACAGGTGCGCCGTCCGAAAACCCCACAGCTATCATTACGAGCCGTTAACTACACCCGCAGGTCACAGCATCTCGTAGCTAACGCCTCATGACCTCCGCTCACGGATTTGACTCGATGTACGACCATATACAGTTATTCGCGACCACATATAAACAAATCTCAAAACACAGGTCCACTCTTCCGTTACCTCACATCAATGATGATCAGAGACTGGTTATCCCATACTCACACCCATGTGAATTTCTATAGTGGCTCGGATGTATGGTGGGCCCGCTCTTAAATGTAGCCGAAAAATGAAGCAAAGTCGATTCCCTAAGGCTTTTCAAGAACAGAAATTAGAAGAAATCTGGTCAGACAGATTGTAGAACTAGTCATGAAGTTTAACTGTCTGACCAGATTCTTAATATCTAATCTAGTTGTGAAGCCTTAGGGATTTGAAATTTCTCATTTTTTGTATGTAAAATGCGCCAAGACTGGGCAAAGTGGAACAGTGTTATACCCATTTATACCCCCCAAAAGCGAATTGCGGCAGGAATGCAACAAAGTAGCTAAAAATAAGCCTTCTAATTGGCCTATAACTCAGCTTGCAGCTACAATTGTTCCGCTTCCAAATGCTACAGTGTCATCTTCAGGAGTATGCTCACCATGCCTGTTTCCTTCCCATGCACATGACCATCTAGGGAAAATGTCTCACGGAGATGCGGGGGCCACGGGGGTGAAGATTCTTTCCATCTCCGTGTGGTGGGTATCGGAAGATCTGGCTGTGCATACGAGATCGAATTTTGGGCTTCGATTTCGCTCCATGGGTTGATATGGATTTCTAGTACGGCTTCTGTTGGGTTCGGATCAGTTATCGGAGGATTTCGTCTTTTTGGTATATAGCAGGCCCGCCCTCGCTCTTGTATGGTTCCTCTTCAAGGAAAATTAGTAAATCTCCGTCTTCGGTACGCGAAGTTAGCCCAACTGGATCCACCTACAGCTGCACTAAGACTATAATATTGACTCTCTACACCTATAGTTCATACCCCGCAACTCGGGTGTGTACCTTGGCACTTTTTTTATATACCTCCCGCTCCTCATCTCAGATCACCCTCGTGACACTTGTATACACCTATAGGACGCCGCAGAGCCGCACGGAGGAGATTAGGGTAATTGAGAAGGGAAAGGCAGGCAAGGTCAGGTCTACCCCTCGGATATCCCCGAAAGAGCACCACCGCATTGCGCAAGCTAATCAACAGCGTGAACACAATGGAAAAGGTTGTAGAAAGCCAGCCTCCTTTTATAAGAGCGTGATCTGGAGAGTTTAGAAAGAAGACTTGGGTGGACCTGTAAAATCTAGTTTTTGTTTAGAGACCGCCATTGAAATCTTCCCAAAGAAAAGAACCAGCCTTGGAGTGGCCAAGTGAGGAAGCCTGATGAGATGGGAATCTGAGGAAGTTATTCCTATACCATTAGGTACTCTAGTTATTACCTATTACTCCCGGATCTTTGGGATAGCCGGGCACCAGTTGTGGGCGATGGAATGTTTTAGCAGTGCGGGGGCATCCGCTGAGCCTGAAAGAACAGACTCTACCATGGCGGGATATGTATTAATGGATACATTTCTTACATAGAACGGTAAGTAAATGTATCAATCGATTCATAAGCTGCCGTGAGTTGTGGAAAGTGGTATGGTCCATTTATTGTTGACCTAAAATGACTTTGTAGACGACCTTCTCTGCAGCTGATTTTTGGACTTTAATTTCTTCTGTCTCAATTTACTCTCGAACTATATCAACTGATAGCTTATACGGTAACATGCTGGATACACTCCAGGTTCGATCCCGAAAACGTATTCTTTTTAATTTTATCTCTGATTATCAAGTAATGTCAGCAGTAAAACCGTAAACTGGGGCTGGAGATGCATTCTCCAATGCATTCGCCGATGTATTATATAGATGTATGTATCTACCGATGTATTTACTGATGTATTATGAAGATACATATCCCACCGCGGTGGAGTAGAAAAGAGAGAATAATTTCATACGAGCGATAATCAGATTGATTCAACTTCGCCCGAGGTGAGATAGCTAGGAGACAGACCTTTAGGATTACCGGCTTTAGTCTTCACTTGTCTGACGAATGAGGAACGCAAGTTAATTCCTGGAGCACCAAACGACACAGGAATGACTGGATGAGAATCCTCGGTAGTCCGAATTTCTATATCGGCCAGTGCAGCCTGAATGATACTAACCGATATGTATGTATAAGCCAAGCGGACACAACCGAACTCATCGTTATCCTTCCTAGCATCAGGAGTTGTCCGTCATTAAAGTAAAGAAGAAAATTGTTTCGTCCTCAATCAAAACTGCCAAACGAAACGTTGAATTGGCGGACTGGGGTTGAGGTGTGTGCATTGCATCAACACAAAACAAACCCACGGGCCACGGGCGCTACCTCCATCACGGACCAGTCACATAACTACGCCAATGATGTCACAGTGCTTATTGTGATCTCCGTGCCTGCACCGGTACCTGCATATGAATGTACTCGTAGTTTTCTGGCGTTTCCGGACGCAACTGCTATTGCATGCCATACAAAAGATAGCCTTGGCCGGGGTTTTCTGTGTATGCAATAGCAGTTGCGTCCGGAAACGCCAAAAAACTACGAGTAGAGTACTCTATGTACATAGAGTACCTACTCTACATATCTGCGGAGCCACTCGGTAGCCCGTGCCGTGCGGCAGTGATCTGAGATTTAGCGAACTGCAGGTGCGGGGTAACAGTGGGGCAGATGGGAGCCACATTACCTATGCTGTGCCCGAGCCGCATTAATGTATCCACCCTCTAACGCCAGCTCTGTATGTCACACCCGCCATCTGTGTTTTCGCGCGTGGGGTGGCGCGTATAGCCCCATATGCGCCGGTAGGCTAGTTTTTCTAGATGTCGGATACTAAGTATATGTACGATATGTTAAGTGGATGGTCCTCCTTAACCACTCCCTTGAGATAGCGCTCGCTAGTCCATAAGTCTACCTAGTAATCACTCTTGGTGCGTAGTCGGATGGTAATTCAGGGGCCGAAGTTCGTTTCCATTTTCGGTTTCTTTGTGTAGAGGTCTCGCAGCCTGTAGACGTACCTCATATCTAGTCAGAGAGTGCAAAACCTCCCTAAATAAATAAAACCTCACAGTAACCTTACTGTGCATGCATGTATTATTCTGATTCGCGCTGACATCAACGGCTCTAGTGATTGGGGAACGCATCTTGATGACACGCTCTAGAGCATCCATATTCCCTCAAGCGAAACTTGGGAGGTGGGATTTTCCCGGTGGCTCATTCAATTCATCACTATCATTACGATCAATTGCCAACCAAACAAAATTCCCATTATTCAAAGCACACAAATTCCAAGCAAAAAGAGAGAAGGAAAGAATTAAAAAAAAAAAAAAAAGAGCTACCAAGCTCCTACGCTCCATTGTGTATAAATAGTGTCCAATCTAGTATCTTGCCCGCCTGCCTCCCCTTACACCTGGCCATCACAACGGCTTCATGCGGCGCCTTCGCCATTCCAAACCCCTTTACATTCTTTTAAAAACTAGAGAGTATTTACCAAGTGTCGTAACTGAATCTTGACGCTTTGTCGGCGTTAGGGACGATAACCTAAAGTGTCATTTTTGCTAAGGGTAGTGTAGGTGCAGCAGGTAGGGCGGGTGTGGCAAGTAGAACTCCGGGAACGACATCAATCGGTCACATCATTGTAGTATGGTGATCTTTTCGTTTTGCAGCACGGCCATGTATTACATTTAGCTTTAGGTATTCATTGCCAGTGAATTACACTTGGTCCGGGTATGCATTTGAAAGGATTCCCGCCATGTTTCTTTTGGGTGCCCGCCTTGCATTGGCCTTCTTGGCAGGAGTCATTTTCAGTATTTTTTTGGTTGAACTAAGAGAGCTATTTCTCGATGTATTAATTTGGTATTGGACCTTATTGACGGCCCGTAGTGCCTACTATAGTAAGACTTTGACTCTGGCTTGCTACCTGATCCCAGAATATTAACTTTCACTCCGGTTATTCATGAGCAAGGTACACACACCTCTTGATATCTGTTGGGCATTTTGAGACTGTACCAGACGCCTAATTTGTTGGCCAACCTTTTTTTTACCAATGACAAGCCTATATGGGCCATAAGAAACAGCATGCTGTCATATAAAAGGAAGAAAGAGAAACAAAGCTATAACTAATACCGATTCCTCTAGGAGAGCCGTAACGATTCCTAGCTACCTGCGCTCCTCAAAGAAACCAAGAACAATTCCTAGCTATCTGCGCACCTCAAATCAACCACGACCGTAAAGCAATAAGAAATAATGAAAGAAAAAAACAGAAATAAAGTCAAGAACCGGAAGAACAGAAGGAAAACATGTCCAATTCGCTGCACCACCATGGAGAACGACCGGAAAGAGGGAAAGAGCTCCTCCGCCAGGCCGTTATATATGTATTTTTGCCTCCTCGCTGACAGCGCAATTCTGACAGCGTATTTCTGACCATCCTCCTCAAGCAAACGCAATTCTCCATGCCGCGTTCTAGACCCACTTCCGGTGCTGCCTTCCATCGTGCAAACGACCTGCTTCGAGTATGCCGATGACGATGCGTGCGCGCAACACCAAAGAGTCTTCAAACGACCCGCCCAATATGACGTAGTAGCACGGGAGTAGCCAGAGATACCCGAAAACGACGGTAGTGAATGGTATTCACTGAAAAACACTTCGGTATCCACAGGATCGTGACCGGTATGCCGATGCTTTATTGTAACGTTTCGCGAATGCCCCGGGGAGTCGAATTGCTCTAGCGAATATAGAGGCGCGGGAGATCAATAAATCAAAAACTTAGGGCGCAGGAGAAAAATAAATAAAAAGGAATGTAAATGCGCCAGAGAAAAATAGCTTGACCGCGACAGGGAAAAATGCCAGAGAAAAAATAGCTTGCCCGGGCCAGAGAATAATAGCTTGCTTGCCTGCGCCAGAGAATAATAGGTTCACCCACCTCCCCTTAGTAACCTCCGCCTTTCTTGCCTCCCAATGAGACCTCCCTCTGCCCCCTTCTTCTAATACCCTCCTCTTCTTCTACCTTGATTTTCTTTACTGCTTCGCTCATGCCCACGAATCTCAGCTTCCCATCCTCCTTTTTATCTTCGTCAAATCCTAGCCACCGTTCTTCTCTAGGGATGAAGGTCTTGAGATCATTTAGGTGGATTCGTTGACGGAGTCCGCCCTTCTTGACGCGGGCTTCTTCGCCGGTGGTAAGGTTTTATATTCTGCCGGTGCAGCCATGCCATGCGATCTTATCCAGGCAATAGGGACCTTCCCATTGGGCTCAAGCTTCCTTCCATACTGCCTGTCTACTTCGAACCTGCTCATCAGCACTAAATCGCCTCTCTTGGGAGGCTTCCATCTGCTGCCCGCCCTGCTAATCTCTCTCCTCCGCACCATCCTCTCCACCACCTCCTCTCTCATTTCCTCCAGCCGGGATAGTCTCTGCTCAAATGCCCATCGCTCTGTAGATTCAGCAGCGTCTATGGCGCTTATGGCATCCTGCTTCCTGGGCACTTCTTCTAGCCCGTTGATCTGAGGTAAGCTCTCCGCGATTATCGTCGACGCTATTTGGTCTCGGGGGGTTGCATCGAGCCTTGTGCGCCTGATATTGAACCCGTATAGCAGCTGGCTAGGTGTGTATCCATGCGTTCTGATTATTCTCGTGTTTATGGAGTGGGTGACATTGGGTAGCATTCGATGCCAATAAATGCGGTTTTCCTCCTTCTCGACCGCCAGTAGCGTTCTTAGGCCTACTACCACTAGTTGTACGTATCTCTCCACTAATCCCACCGACGATGGATGCGATCTTGGTGCTGGATGCTGCTTTACTCCCCGCTGCGATAACAGTTGCTGTACTTCGGAGCTTGTGAAGTGCGATCCGTTGTCGTGGTATATTGCCCTCGGCCAACCTACGTTGCCCGCCAATGCTGTGAGGGTTTGTACTACCGTCGCGCTATCAGCTTTCTCAGCGGTAGTGGTAAATAGGTATCATGTAAAGTAATCCACGATGATCAGGATGTATCGTTTCCCGCTGCTCGATATTGGTGATATTGGGCCCATGAAGTCCATTTCCCATAGGTCCATTCGCTGTAACTGGAAGATAGGCAGTATATTCTGCGAAGGTCTAAGTGGGCCTGTCCTCTGGCATAGATCGCACGATCGACAGTAGTATGCGACATCTCTGTACCTGGTGGGCCAGTAGTAATGTCCTATGAGGTTCTTTAGGGTTATTGCTTCTGCGAAGTGCCCATCTATATCGTGAGCCCAGGTCAGAATGCGTTTAACGCCTTCTTTCCGTATGCAGATGGCTGTATTCCCGCTTCTCTCTCGGTACAGTAATCCATGCGGGCTATCCTTGGTTTCCCCTTCCACTATCACGCACCTTGACGACTACTGCTTCAGCCGCCTTCTCCATTTTGCTAGCTCGGATTCGGTGACTTCAGTGGCGGTTTCCTTGATTTGGTCCGTTCTTCCTGATAGCTTGTGTTCCACTATCATGCCGTACCATTCATCGTTCAACCATTTCTTCCATCTCTCTCTATCCACCTGAACCTCTGCCGCCTCCATAACCTCCTCCCTAGCCTCCTCCCTTACTGCCACCATCGCCGATGGCATTATTGTCTCTTCCTTTCCCTTTCTTCCTGCCTTCAACATCAACTCCGCTACCGCCTTTTTTTCCACCTCCGACGACATCGCTGCCGCCGCACCCATGGCCGCCTCCGCCTCCGCCTCTGCCCCAATTTCGCTTCTACCAATTGACGCCGGTTCCTCGTGCCGTGTACGGAGTCTTGATATTCCATCGCCAAGCACATTCTGACTGTCCGGGATATGTTGAATCTCCAAATCAAACTCTGAAAGCGTCATTTGCCACCTCACAATCCTGCCTTTAGCTTCATCTCCTTTAAGCACGGAGAGCAGTGTTTGATGGTCGGTATACACCTTGATTAGGTAGGGAGAGCCCAATACCAGCCATCTTACCTCCATTAGAGCTCTTACTACCGCAAGCGCCTCTCTTTCGGTGGTATGATACCGTGTTTCCGCAGGCGCGAAGGGCTTCGAAATGAACATCATGATTCATTCATCTTCTCGATATCTCGGGCTTGCTATCGTTCCCGGGGGTTGATTCATTAGTTGAAACAGTACTGCACCGTGCCCTTGATCTGAGGCATCCGCTGCGAGGTGGTACTGAATGTGGGGATCTCTCCCCCATACAACCTTTTCCATGATGCTATGTTTCATGTGCTGAAACGACCCTTCATGCTGTTCCTTGCAGGCGAGCACTAATTCGCGGCGAGCTCCTCTGTTTAGGTTGCACAGGATCGTCGTTTTGATGATCTTTGAATGATCTGCCCTTCCTGGAATCCACTGTCTTAGATACGTGCTTATGTATAGAAATCATTCTACACTAGCGACGTTAGCGGGTGATGGGTAATCCCGAATCGCTGCTATCTTATCGATCGACAGCCCGAATCCTCCTTTGCCGCTGCCTGCAAATCCCAGAAGCTTCAGCGATGTCGTCCAGAAGCAGCCCTTGTTTGGGTTGAGCTTTAACCCTGACCAGGCAATCCTAGGGAAATATTTTTGGTGTAGGAGTTTGTACTGGCTTTCGAACAATGTATTCGCTCCGTAATCGTCATCCATGAAGTGGTCGAATGCAACGTCCTGCCACGAGCTCGTCAGCCCCGCCTCTGCACCAGGAGCGGGTATAGGCCCCGACAGGATATTCTTCATGCGGACATAAGTGTGTGCTGCGCCGTGCAGCCCCATGCCCATTCGTAAGTAGCAAAACTGCCCGAAGGGTGTATTGAACGCCGTTTTGTACGCATGCTCTTTGGCTAGAGGTACCCCCCAATAGCCTACGGAAGCGTCCGCTTGCCAGTAGCAGCTGAATTTGCTCTGCATCAGGTTGTGCACAATTGGCTCTATGCGCTTTATTAGTGTATTGAATTTGATCGTGGCTTTGTTCAGGTTGCAAAACACATGCACTATACTAATGGTATTGTTCTTCCGTCGTATGAATTTAGGTCTACTTGACCATTGCGAATTGGAGAAGGTTAGGTTTCCAGACTCGCACATTTTAGGGAGGTTGTCTCTCATCCAATTCACTTCCTCTGCTGTATAGAGCGGGTTGGTGGCCTTATGGGGCACTGATCCTGGGTACGTAGGTATGTAGTGTACCGCTAGCTTGCACTCCGGCACACTCCCGAGATCGTCGCCAAAGATATCCCTCCATGTGTAAAGTACTTGCCGCATTGCCACAGGCTTTTTTTCCTTTGCAGCTGCATCGCCGATCTGTATTTTGCTCGCCCTGAACCACTCGTCTATGACCACTTCAGCGGTGTGGGTAGCGACGTTTCTTCTGTACGCTGCAGGCCGCTCTGTTGTGGGGTAATCAGTCGTATTGATTCCGTATACTCTATCGTCTTCATTGATCAGCTCAAAGACGTTACCGTTCACGTCTCTGATGGTTCTCGGGTCTGGGCCTAACGCTTCCTGTTCTTTCTCAGGGAGACCCTCGTTGCCGTCGCTTCTGTCACCTCGAAGCGTTCCCAAGGGTCGAGCTATTCTGACTCGACCTCCAGCATATAGCACTCCTCACTCCTCTCCTTGTCTCCCCACGCACACTCTATCCCTCCCCCGGGCTCATGCTCAATGGCGCTGCTTGCCGACCGGGCATCTAGCAGCAACTGGCTTTTAAAGCCCGCCCCTTCCCCTTCTTCTTCTCCTTTTCTTCCCTCTCCTTTTCTTCCCACTCGGACTCCGTATCACGATCAATTTCCCACTTGGACTTCAAGTCACCATCATACCTCTCATTCCTCCTCTCTTCCCTCCTTGTTTCCTCCATGAGCTCTTCCCCTCCCTCGAGCTCCTCCCTCACCTCATCGCCAATTTCCGCAGCCACCCCTTCCCAATCACGCAGCATCACTCGCAGGGTCTTTTCATCTCCGGCCTTGCTGGCGGGGACATTGTGCTCTTTCCCCGCGCTGTCTTTGATGATGTAGGTATCCGTCCTGTAGTCTCCCCGTGCCTGACAGTGCCTCAACCACCTTCTGCTGAGAAGAATCGTATAGGTCAGTCTCTTTGGGCCCGGCATCAAGTAGAAGGGGACGGTTGGGGTGACGACCGCAATCTCAAGCTCGATGACTACTGCGGAGTTGATTGGTGCAATGTTTCTGTTGGCAGTTTTGACGTTGATTCCCTTGCTTGCAATTTTTGGGAGTCGCATTGCATCAGCTACCGCTTCGGGCATCAGGTTTATCACCGACCCCGCGTTGACTAGTATTCGTTTGACGGCGTAATGCCTGCTTACTACTTTGACGTTTCCGTGGGTGTAGAAATTGAGAACAGGTCCCGAATCAGGCCGAGCTCTCCGCTTCACGGTCTCCACCGCAAGCGATTCAACTACTGAATGCGTCTGTTCTGATCCTTTTCCATTCTCTTTGCGTGGGGCTCTTTCAAGTACCAAGCCCTTTGCTACCTCCCCCCTGGCTAGTGGCGCCATTTCGAAGAGGTTTCCCCAAGTCCAGCCTTCCACTGGGGTATCCCGAAGCATCGCGACAATGTCTCCGGGGATCTGTCCCTTCATCATCTGAATAGGCCGCTTCTCCGCTGCGTGTGCCTTCTGCTTCGAATCTTTAGTAAATGCCCTGTAGGCTTTACCATCACTAGGTGCCGGTGCGGGATTTGGCGCAGGAGTGGACTCAGGTGCTTGTGGCACTTCTCTAGTCTTGCCGCGCTGCTGCGGCCTTGGGTCGTCGTCACTCTCACTCTCTGCGGTCTTCCTTCTCCTGCCCGCCGGAGGTGCTTCTCTGCTCCACCTCCCAAATGCCTCTTCTCCAGTCCTCTTCTCTGCCGCCTCCGCCTCAAACCACTCAATTAGGCTCGCCTCTGGAACCTGCATATCATCTTCTCAGACATTGGTTCTGACAACCTCTACTCCGTGTACTCCCGATGCTTGAGCTGGACCTCGTGCCGGCTGAGCAACGGTCCCTTCATCCTTTGATCGGAGGGGTACTCCCGGCTGTGCTGGTAGCAGTGGCTGTATCGGCTGCGCCGGCTGTAGCGGCTGCATGCCCGGCTGCTGATATTTGGCCATTAAGCGTTCTACCAGTCCCTCTTCAGCGATTCGGCGGATGTTGTACTGCTCCTCTCTAGGTAGTGGTAAATTCATGCAGGTGGTGCTGTAGTGACCTTGCTCTCCGCACCTATAGCAGATGCTTTGGGCTCTGGCCTCTCCATTTTGCCTTCGGCATAGATACGGTCCTTGCCCTGGAATCCGCCCTGGAATCCGCCCTGGTAAGGTTGAGGTTGCGATTGTGGATTGGGGTATTGGTACTGGGGCCGATAGGCTTCCTGTTGCTCAATTGCCTGTCTTTCCACCGCAAGTCCGTAGCCACCCGGGACATGAGGTCTGCTCATTCCCTGTGCTTGGTTCGTGCGCTGATACCCCCCTTGTCTCTGTACTGCATAGGATTCAATGTCTGGATTGAGGTCTACTGCTTCCTTCTGCATCATTTTCTTGAACAATTTCGCGAAATTGCTCTTCATCCACCCCCCCCTTCTTGCTCTTTCTCTTGTTCCTCCCTTCCTTCTTCTTTCTTTCTTCCTCTGACGAGGACGAATCACTCTCACTGTCCTCTGTGCTGCTGCCGCTGCTCATTGACGACGATGATGACGGTGATGAAGTATCTGTATCTGCGTCGGATTTGTCCTTCTTGCTCTTCTCCTTCTTCCCCTTTTTCTTCCTACCTGCTCCTGCTCGCTCCGTGAGCTTTGCAGCATCAATTGCTTGTGTTAAGGTAAAGGTCTCCCCCAGGTTCCCAATGCCATACATATGAAGTCTATGGCTCGAGCTCTTGATTCCCAACAGGAATCTCTTCGCCGCTGTTTCATCCTATCTCGACGATAGCTTCTCAGCGATTTTGACGGTCTTCTTGATGTATCTCTTTAGGGAGAGTTTGCCCTGACGAAGCCTTAGGAGCTTATCTTCATTTCTCCGGCGTTTATTGTCTGTATTGCGGTGGCTTCTGTCGTACTTTTTCTTGAGAGCATTGGCTAGCTGGTCCCAAGATTCGCTAATTGCTGGCGGTTGGCAATCTGAAGGATGCTCTCTTTGAGCTTACAGCGTGGCGAAGCTTTGGCGTTCAAAGACTTCATCATCATTGAGGTAATTCTCTCTCTTTGGATAGAAATGGGCTTCGAAATCCGGGAGGAAGGTGATAATGTTTTCTCCTGACTTCCCTTTGAAGCTTCTGATGGGAACGCCTTCCATGATCGTGATTTTATCTCCCGCTCTGAGCATGCTCTTAACCGGGGATGGTAGGCCTGGTGTGATCTCTTCCTCTTCCTCTCCCTCTTTTTCTCTCTCTCTGCGTTTGTTTTTCTGCGGGGCGTACCATTTGGAAAAAAGGCCATTCTTAGCTTCAAATCAGCAAGATTGTAAATGTGAATGAGTCTCCTGAATCTCCTGATATTCTCCTGAGACATCAAAACGGATTTTGATTCTCCGGAGGCTCAGGAGATGCTTTACGGAAACTGTTCAGCTTGCAGATAAGTTGGTGCCCTTCTTCAGCTCGCTAATGGTTCTTTTGACTCTTGGGGACGTAATCTTTGCTCTTTCTCGTTTGCTCTTTATTCTAGACTGCTCTGAATTTGCACTCCTGCTTTGCTATATCTTCGTACCTTATTGCTTAATCTCCCGTTTCTCGGATATTCTTCCCTCAATTGACCAAATCACATCGTGGGTCACCAGTTTTGGGGCTGGACTTTCTGTTCAGTGAATTGGTCAAAGATTTGTAATAGGCTCGCTTATACTCTGGCTCGAAATGATCTTATTTGCTCAATAGTTAAGACAAACGAAAAGTTATATTGATGATCAACGATGATGGTTACATGCATATGGGTGAGACGCCCCTATAAGTACAGAGCAATTAAGACGCCACATTTCCCACATCCTTCTTCCCCTCTTTATTCTTGGTTTTTGAAACCAACCTCCGCATTTTACGTGGCAACCGTTCCCACACACCAAAAATCCCACTTTCTCAGGCCTCATGGCTAATGAAACAAACATGAGAAAGGCCCTCTTCGAGGCAGCTAATCTCACAAACATCGACCAGGCCTTCGGCCTGAAAGAAACTATTCCACCCCTATTCCCTGGTGGGACCCCGACCACTCTCGCTCGAGAAGTAGAGAATGGGGCCGGATCCAGAGACCAACGCACCACCAACCACATGATAACCATGCTTCTCGTAGGCATCGTTAACCAGAACACACTGCTCGCTGAAACGGTCTCCAAGCTAGGAGACGATATCGCCTCTCTGAAGGAGGCCCTGGCAACCCCCAAAGCTGCCCCCCCTCCCTCAGACCCCCTAATCGTCCAGAAGCTGGACACCCTGCTCAGCAGACCCAGCGTCCCTGCCCCCACCCCCACGCCTCAGGCCCCCCTCAGGTTTACCCCGCCCGCCAAGCCTGCCCAACCGAGGGCAACCCCCACACATGCACAAGTGGTTCGATCCACACCCAACCCCCCTAAACCCACCAGCAAGAAGGCAGCCAAGGCAGCCACAGCCCCGGCCCCAGGATCCGCCCCGAAGGCGAAGCCCCTCCCAGCCGCCCACCGCCGTTTTTTTGCAACTAGGACAACCCCCGGTCCCATCGCTAACGCCGAAAGGCTGTCAGCAACCCTCCCCCGCCTCTTCGGCCAAGCCCTGGCCCGAAACCACCAAGTCGCCCCGGTCACTTCCCTGACCGTCACCATCAACAGCAGAGGCTCCGTCTCTGTCACTGCTCCCCCCACCATCCCATCATCGGTATACGCCCCGTTCTTCGAGGCCCTCACCACGATCCTAAACGTGGAAGTGGCCTCCCCAGAAAATCCCTACACCACCTTCCGCCCCGCACCCACCAACGTCGACCTCGCCATCCACGGCGTCCCACTCTACGAGCTTCCCAACCAGAAGTCGCTCGAAGAAGTCCTGCCCTCTGCTCTTGTGCTCGCCGTTGGGATCGCCCCAGCCTCTGTCCGTTTCCTCAACACGGACGAAACCTCCCGCTCCGCCAAAGCCACCACCTCTGTCATCGTCTCTGTGACGGCGGAGGAGGCGGCAACCATCGGCACCACCATCCGCCTCTTTTCTCGCCCCAGACGCTGCAACGTCATGTGGCGAGCACCCGCCTCCACCCAATGCAGGAACTGCTGCAAACTCGGTCACGCCACACAAGGATGCAGAGCCCCCACCGCCTGCCCCCTGTGCACTCTCCCCCACAAACTCCAAGACCACCGCTGCCCCGTCGCCTCGTGCAAAGGAGCAGCGGCACCTCTGGAAAATTGCTGCAAAATCTCTCCCGCCAAGTGCATCAACTGCAACGGGAACCACCGCTCCTTCGCCCCCTCCTGCCCCAGCAGGAAACCCACTACGCTCTCAGCCCCCCCCAACCCCCAGAACGCTATGGAAATCTCATAAAACCATTGCGCCACACCACCACCGCCCCATAAGGATAGACCTCGGGGCCCCACCTTTTTAGGATTTCACCCTCTCATTCTTCTCTTTTGTCTTCGTCAGTTTTATATAGGCGGAAAAAGGCTTGTTAGGGGTTAGGTTTTTACGCCATAGGTTATCCTTTATGCGACTTCTTGTACCTAGAAACAATGGAACTTGATTAAAAAAAAAAAAAAAAAAAAAAAAGACGCCACATTTCCAACGCCACGTTTCTAAAGCCAAGCTTCCGCCTCCGCCTCATCCGCGTCGCCACAACGGTAAGCTTCTCGTTGCTGACTAATCTACTTCCGGGCCGTCGCTTACTATGCTTTTTAGGCGCCTGCCAAGCCTCACCATCTCATCGACCACGGTTTTCCTACTCCGCACTCCTCCGCCCCCATGTTGACCTTGCCTCACTCCGGCCGCCCATACTCTCTAGACACTGTCTCTCCATCCACCGCCGACGCCCCCCCCTCTCCCTTCATACGTCGCCGCTAACACATGGCCCCTACAGTATCCCTGGGCTGACACCTACCTCAGTGCCCGCACCCACCTAGCCTCCCCCATGTCTTCACAACCTCCGGCCCACGCCTCACCCCACAATCGGCAGCAATAGCATCTTCCGAACGGCAAGAACTATGAGGACATCCTCCACGGGCACTTGTGCAATGAGTAGACACAGTGCGCGGCGCACTGCCGGGTGGTGCACCTGCAGAACCCCGACGTCCGAGTCTCGTTTGCCGACGCGGATTGGGATGTGATTGGTAGTAGCCCGTTGGCATGGTGGCGGTGGAGTGGGTGGAGTGGCAAGGTCTACGCGGTGATGTGTGTTGAGCTTGTTGGGAGTTCCGGGGAGCTGCCAGCGGCTTGAGAAGTGCGGGGGGAGAGGGGACTGGGTGTAGGGGTACGGGGGACGGGGCGGGGTGTGGATAGAAAGGTTGTTAAGGTGCTGTGACCTCTTCCGTCGAGCTATGTCCACTTCAACAAACCGACGCCTCGGTCAATGGATTAGGACATGTAAAACTTCACTAATTGATAAATGTGACTCCTATCCCACCGCACTAGCTAACAGAATGTGGAGCGAATCTATAGTAATCTAGAAGCTAAGGATGATAGTTATGGTAAGAGTTAGTATGGATCGCTATTGCTTCTCCTTTCATTACTGTCCCATGTCAAAAGTTGTCCTTTCCCGAGAAAATGTAGACCCTGATCTAGCGACTTATATATTATGTGTATAGCGAAAATATCCATCCCGCCAATGTATTGTGTTATGTTCAAAACTGGAAATCCTAAATGCCTTTGCGCGTTGATATGTTAAACGTTCCATCCCTTTCCAGCACCCCTGGGTACAGTACGAGTCTCATTTAATCATACTCGTCCTATCACGATGAAATTCAAGTTGAAAACATGCACAGAAACCACCTTTGCCACGGTAATTCAACCCGGAGGTAATACCCCCAATGATGAACAACCTTGTAGTTATAATTTCCGACGGAGACATGGAATATTCTTGTTGTCTCTTCACCTCCGGCTCCGCTTTGTGTCAAACTGCAGCCACCAGCTCACTCCACCAAAAGCCGGAGGGGCTCACTCTAACAACTATGGAAACGAGTGAAAAAAGACATTTGTTCAACTAAATATTCAGTGTGAAATGATTCATCGGGAATGTGGATTTTTTTTTTTGTTTAATTCAATCGGGAATGTGTTTATTAAATGAACCATCTTTAACAAGGAAATGAATCTTTTTTGCTATGGGGTAACTAAACAGGAAATGAGTCTCAAGTTCCATATGTTACTCTGAGAAACACATTGTGGAATATAACTCTATTTTCTTAACAAGTAAAAATACAAAAAGAGTTGGGGTTGAACCTGGGAGACTGCGATTAGAGAGTGCAACTCTTATCACCTACACCGCTGATTGATACGTACGCGCACTACCTTTCAGATATGACATTGGCGATGAGAGGATACATTTCTAGTCCCTGGTGAAGCCGCGGAAAGGGAATTAAAAAGGGAAGCGAAAAAGTCATCAAGAAAAGCATCAAGAAAAGGAATCAAGAAAAGACATCACTAGAAACGAATCTTTTGTGCCCTTTCAACAAGCGTCCTCGGAATACACCAAGTCCACCGCACGCAAGATAAAAACACGTTGGAGAAAGGTAAAGATGCTGGGAGAAAGACACAAACCGGCGTGGGACGCGGCACAAAGGTGAAGGGGAAAAAACGTTACATGTATCTCCGGTCATTGATAGATCCACCGATGTCTCCGCCGAAAAGGGATGTAGATCATGGGCACACACACACGCCCCAAACTACCGAGGTATTGCACCTCACAAGAGCTGGTTCCCGATCCCTCGAGCCACTATCCTGGCAGCTGGGGCAACTAATGAGTCAAACAAAAAAAAACCTGCAGTTTGGGGGGGCCTTACCGGGAGTCTTGGCGCGAGTGATATTACGCGATTAACTGTACGAATTATGGTACAGCATGATGAGGCGTCAGAGGTTGTGTCGAGGTCGAGGTGGAGTATCTATGGTGTAGCGTGCACGCCGTACGTACTTGCTAGCAATGCCGACTGGAATTTCGGCCCCGCGTAGGGCGTCGAGGTGAAGGAAGGAAGGGGGTCTCACCACCTAATATAATAATTACCACGCCGCCAGCCTTGGGTCCAATCCGGACAGCGACTACAACGCACAGCAACCTCATCTCTTCCCAGGCGTCACCTTCTTGCGCCAGTCGAAATACCAGTAGCGGGATAGGCAATTCCGGCAATCCGATCACGGACCTGTAAGTACTTGGGGATATATAGCATGTGCGGCGTCTCGGGGGGTACGTGCGGCAGATAGTAGGCGGCGGCTGGTAATGAAAGGGACGAAGGGGTTGGTAAATGAAGCACGGGGGAGATTTGTTGTAGTAGGTCTGAGGGCTTGAGACTAGGCGGAGTAGACGTGAGCGGCGGGAGCAGCAGGAGCGGCAAGTGAAAGAGCTGATTGAGGGGTGATAACTTATGGCTTTTAGGGTATGGAATTCTGAAAATGCTATCGAAAAGGGCATCTAACCAAAGGAAGAGGGACGGGGTGCTGGAAGCAGGAACTAAACAAGTTCAGGCTACAAAGAACATATATATTAACAGGGTAAATTGAGATTTAAAAAAAAGGCCATTTTCAAATCCGGACCTAAACCCATCAACCTCCCTCCCTTCGCCCCCCTCCCTTCACCAACCTCCACCTCTCCTCTTCCCGCATGCCCATCTCGCCCATCACGACCGCCACCTTCCTCGGCCGCTCCAGAATCTCATGCCCATCCCCATCCCCCATCCCCTCTTGCCCTTCCCCCACAGCAGCACTAAACTTCCGTTTTCTGCCTCTGTCCCCCCCCATGCCCGACTCGGGCTCAGTCTCCGGTTCCGCGCCCGCCCCGCAGGCCAAAATCCCCACCACCCCATCGTATTCACCATCACAGCGCGCCTCGACCCCCTCCTCCTCCTCCTCATCCTCATCCCATATCTCAGCCTCCTCCTTCTCGCCCCAGCTCACCTCGTCATCGCTCCCATCCCCATATGGCAGTACCGGCCAGCCCGCGGCGGCGCGTAAGCGCTTCACGCGCCCACACAGGGCATGCAGCTGCAGCAGCAGCGGGTGCGGGAGCGGCCACTGGGCCGGGTCGGGGGTGGCCAGCGTGACGACATCGCCGGGTGCAAGGTGGGTGATGGACAGGAGCTGGGGCGGCGCGCCGGCGGAGTAGACGTAGCGGGAGAAAGGGGTAAGGGCCTGGCCAGGGAAGGATAGTCTCACGTCGTACTGGGGGTGTTAGCTGTGCATGTGTGGCGAGGTTGGGAGCGCGGGCGGTTGCGGGGGCGTCGCCGGCGGGGGCAAAAAGAGGGGGGAGGGGTGCACTTACACTAGAGACTGCGCTGGGGTCATAATCACCGCTCCAGTTGCCGCTGCCAGGCACTGGCAACATCTCGATCGCACCAGCATCAAAATGTCGGTGGGCGGTCGCCGAGAGGGTTATACAATTCGCCAACTCGCCAACCGCCGCTGGACTCGCCGCCGTGCCCGCCTGCCTTTGCTCCGCCGAGTCCTCTCCGTTGGCTAGTTGCAACGTAGCCCACCTCACTCTCTCTGCGCCCTGGGCTCCCAAGAACAGACCCAAAAACCCCCAGAATGCGTCCGCCTTTCCTCCCCGCACAGAGAACGGAATGATGTGAGCAACTTCGAGGGAGGGCCCCACTATGGATGTTACTACGCAGGCATTGGCATCACGTGTGAGGGTAGAAGTGCGAATAGTTGCCGAGCGTCCTGAGGTGCTGCTACGGCGAGGGGCAGGATCGGTGGCGGCGCGGGCGCGAGCGGGGGTGTCTGGACCCGCGCTCTGTGCAGGAATCGGGGAGGCCGCGGGCGCAGGAGAAGATGGCCAAGATGGGGCGGGAGACCCCCCAACGGCACTGAAGGCCCTGAGAGCAGCAGTAACCGTGTCCGCCCACAGCACCAACTCCCCTCCGGCCGCCTCCCCCCGCGCGAGCCTGGTCAAAAAGCGCCCCTCCCAATCCGTAGTCCGCAGGTGCGCCACAAAGCCTGTCACCGCGCTCGTCAACGATGCCCTCATCTCGCCCGTCAGCTCCGGCGTGTTCTGCGGGGCCAGGTTGCGCATCGCACTGGCGTAGAGCGACTGGGTGGGCGCTGGCTGGGTTGAGATGCCGCTGTGCAGGAAGGCCGCGAACTGGGTGTCGCTGGGGAACTCGTTCGCGGCGTCGGGGGAGGAGGGGTTGTATGGCGGCGGTAGCGGCAGATCGAGGAACAGCGACGGTGGCGCGGAGGTGCTGGGCGTACGCGTGCTGTGGCCATGGGTGTGACTGCTGCGGCGGCGTTTGGA
Organism: Morchella sp. 2018-W38C; assembly: GCA_024713705.1. Lineage (NCBI taxonomy): Eukaryota > Fungi > Ascomycota > Pezizomycetes > Pezizales > Morchellaceae > Morchella > Morchella sp. 2018-W38C. The sequence goes on from JAMJEX010000001.1 coordinate 89,365, forward strand.
GGACGGTGTAGCGGGCGGGGGCATCAGGGTGCCTCCTGTGTGCGTGTCGGTGTCGGCGGTGTCAGAGGCGGCGCGTTTGGGAGGCATTTCATGATGATTTGTGTTGGCAGCTGCATGCACAGTGTTGTGGTGGTGGAGAAAAGAGCCGAGCGAGGGTCGGGTAACCAACCTCACCCGCCGTGGAAAGAAAGATGAAAACGTAACAGAGGAAAAGATAGAAAGCGCAAAGTGGAGTAGGAATGGTGCTGTCCAGTGTATTTACGAATTAGAAGAAAGGAGAAAATGCCGTCCACCGCGGTAGCTGGAAGAAGGGATGCGAGTGATATACCATGACGCCAGAGACTGCTATTCCGACACTTTTGGTTCATTATTTAATATTAAACCAACCCGGAGTCTATGGCAGAAGCCCGCCCTTCCTAGAGGGAATAGGGAAAGTTCCTTTCCCCCCCAAAAAAAAAAGAAGGGATGGAAAGGACAGAGAAAGAAACAATTTAAAGATGTGAACACATACTGGGCTCCTGCGCCCTCACAAATGCATTTTGCATCGGACAATCCACTAATCTCCAAATCGGACATCTAATCTTGAGTCAATTGCACTGTATTGAGCAGGCACCCGCCTCAGCAGTGAGCACCCGTGCCAGTGCTAACCATAACCGTACGCTTACCCTCCAGAAGGTCGTATAAATTGAACTAAATCAACTGTCAAATTGGCATTGGTTCACGCGGTGCCGGCGGTGCAGGCGGTGGAGGCCCCGGTTTGGTGCCTGATCTGGTGCTTGAAACCGTGCTCGAAACGCTACCGAGCAGGTGCTTGGCTAGGTCCTCAAGCAGGTGCCTGCTAGGTGCCGATTTGGCAATGCGTAGGAGAAGAATCAACTGCGCAGGAGAAAAATTTAATAACCAGGAGAAATTAAAGTGTGGATTTAGCACGCCGCAAAAACCCAGAGAATCACAGTCAGACTAGAGTGGGTCAAGGCACACGCCAAGATCAAAGGAGACACAGTAGCAGACGAAGCAGCAAAAGAGGCAGTCGGGAAAGGCACCTTCGACAAAGATACCTTCATCTCCTTCGCTTATCTGGAAAGGAAATCACGAGAGATCACCATCGACGACTGGGGAGAAGACTGGAAGACAAGGAGGAACAAGGAAAACGCGGTGCATGAGCCCGCTCAGCGCCATCTGATAAGATTTGAGGCGAAAGACAGGAAGAACAGAACCATCATAAGCAGACTACGAACCGGGCTGGTTGCCATCAACCAACACCTCCATCGCTTCAAAAAGAAAGAGACAGCGGAGTGCAAATGCGGAGGGGGGGAACAAAGTGTCACCCACATCCTGACAGCCTGCAAGGCCACAGCGGGAGCAAGGGCCAAAGAGAAAGACCATAAGACGGTTCAAACCCTCCTGTGGATGGAGACAGGCATTGAGAGCGCGCTCAAGATATGGAAAGAATTTGCGAGATGGAGGCATGGAAACGGGGAAAGGGACGAGGAAAAGGACGAAGAGGAGAGAGAGGCGGCACAGGGATGGGGAGGACTCAAAGAAAGGGAAGAAGGAGAGGCAGTTTGATCAGCTCTATATCTATTTCTTTTGTCATGTTCTAGTTCTGGTACGGGTACTGTGAGAGGTGGCGGAGGAAGAGGGCAGTTCCGGGGAGTGCGATATTACCATAGACTACGGTCTGCATGTAATTAATGAGTAAAACAAAAAAAAAAGTGTGGATTTAGCGCCTAATAGGTTTCTGTTTGGTGCCTGATACCTGATATAGTGCCTAGGAAGTATCGATCTGGTGCTTGATGCGGCGCAGATTTGCGCGAGGTATAGACGGAGATGCAGGTGCAAGTGGTGGGGGAGAAGCTCGATCCTGTGCCTGGTAGGCGCCGACTTTGTGCGTCCCACGGTGTCTCGGGTACCAGTAGCATCCTCGATATAGAGTAGGTCTTGTATGATGACTCCTTGGTAGCAGCGCTTTCACAGCACCAGCCCGTTGATTTACCTCCCTTATGGCAGCTCCTGTACCAACAGCAATGTAACATTGGGCGGTGTCCGGTCACTACAGAAGCAGCAGCACTATCAAAGCACCCATTATACGGTGCTTCCACGGTCAGCAGCGCGGCGAGGACAAGGACTGAGTCTCAGTAATTCGGTGGTATTTGGTATCGGATTAGGTGTCGAATTAGTCGTCAAATTAGGTATTGATTTGGTTTCTCATTCGGTGCCTACTAGGCGTCGAATTGGGAGCTGGCTTCGGCGTCGATGTGATGTGATGTTGAGTTGTTGCTCGATTGAATTTTTGGTACAGGTTCGGTGCTTGATTTGGTGCTGAATTGTTTTGGTAGGCAGCGCTGTCAATTTAGGTGTCGATGGTGCCTGGCGCTCTATTGGCCATGTAAATGAATCAATTGTTTCGTTTCCAGGGGATGTCGTTGGTAAATGACATAGGTGATTCATTTACAACCCCAAGTGGTGCATTTACAGCGCGACTTTGAAGAATAGCATTTCTCTTGCACATTTCCACTATGTTGCTGTTATTTATCTATGAATATCTAATTGACCTGTGTTGTTTGGCCTGGGTAGCACAACGTAGCAAGTGTTCCTTGACTGCTTGAGCTCGATCGCCACTGCCAGCAGCCTTTTCAATCGCTTCTTGTCAAAGTGTTTAATCATTATCTAAAATATCAAGTAAAGGGGCATATTGAGCCAAGTGGTTCATTTACTGATTGTTAACACATAGAAAGAACGGGACATGTCATTAACCATGATTCATTCCCCACCAAATCCTTAACGTAGCAAAATGATTCATTTACTCATTCATTTAATCACACTATAGAGCGCTATGATTGATCCCTATAGACCTAGCGTACCGTGCCTTCTCCATCAGCAGCGATTTCGAATCAGGTGCCGTACGGTCGCTCCGGCACGCCTTTCAGCGCTAACATTAACACAACGCTCACCCAATACCTATGGCAGTACAGCTTATGGTAAGATTATTGTAGAAATATGGGAGGAACCCTATTGGCTTGACCAGACATACAAACCCTGTTTTTAGGCCCCTGTTTCTACAATAATTTTACCTCTCGCTGTACGATGAAGAATGATGCGCAAATGTTGAGCTGCGGTTTCGGGAAGGCTGCCAAATCCCGCCAAGCAGCAGTCTCCAGCCCCCATCTCCGTAGATGGTGGGAGCGGAAACGCTCACCGGTAACCATAATTGTCAACAAATTATATTCTCAGTCTCCAAATATCACTCGCATTCACCAGGGTCATGGAATGTCACTCCGTTTCTCCTGCGGGGGTTTGCTGGTGGGGGAGGTAATTACCTCCAAGTGCCTGTCGATTTGGAGCTTGATTTAGCTCAGGCGGCAGAGGTGCTGCGGGCCGTGGCAGAGGCAGGGGTACAGGTGTCGATTTGGTGGAGGTGGCGGTCAATTACCTGCAGATTTGGTGCTTGATTAGGTGGAGGCGGCGGTATATTGCCTGTGGATTTTGTGCTCGATTCACTGCAGGTGGCGTCTGAGGTGTAGGTATCGATTCGCTGCTGGCGGAGGTGCAGAATTTTGTGGTGGTGGAGGTCCTGGATGATCAGGTGCTCGATTTGGTGGAGGTGCGGTGGTGACTGTGGCGGAAGTGGTGGTGGAGGTGGAGCTTGCACGCTGTTGGGTATTTGTACTGCTGATTTGTATTGTTGCGGATTTATATGGGGTTTGCGAGTTTTCATAACTCTTTAAGAAATAACTATTTTAATTAAGAACAGTTGGCTATTCTAAGCTCTAGGATTGGGGCACATCACCGGCCGCGAGGGGGCATCGCAAATTAGAAATCTCATGACAATGCATCACTTTGGATATTTAATATCCAGGAGCCCGCATTACAAATACACATACATATACTAACGTAACCATAGTCATAGAAGTAATATAACATGTCGTATATTCGTGTCGGCGGATATCCGTACTGGCTAACTCATACAGCATCGCAAGAAAGAGGTCAATAAAAGGTCATAACAGAGAAATGGCAATAACAACCCCCAGTCCGACGAATCTACTCCGCTCATCTATAGCACCCATCGGGCTGATATATCCACGCTGGCCTCGGAAGCCCGTGCATATTCTCGTGTATAGCTCTATCCCCATATGTCATCAAATAATCCACTGCATCCCTGAAATCCACCATCTGCACATCCTCAAAGTTGGCCGAATTCAAGCTCAACCCTACTTTCCTCATCACCAGGATCGAGTCCCCCCATGGGTGATGCGCCTTTCCGCCCGTAACAGCCTGAACACATTCATTGATCCCAGACCCGTCGATCATGAAATCATCGTTATAGTATATCTCCAGCATGTCACCCCTCCAGCGCTTCCTGAGCCCATTCGCCGGGAGACTCATGGATCGTGCGACAAAGAACTTGACCTCTGGACACTTTGGTAACCGGTAGTGTGAGTCATCATCTTCGTCGTATTGGAGTGGGCAGGCAACCCAGAGAAAACGTGGAGTGGTGGACTTCTCGGGGAAGAGAATGCCGAGGAAGTGGTCGGGGGTCGGACGGGTCGGGAGGTTGAGGTAGCTGGGGCAGAGGATCTTGTGGACTGGCCAGTCAGCCTTTTGACATGGCTTGGAGCAGTAGGTCATGTTTTTGCAGGTTGCGCAATGGTTTGTGGTTGGGGTAGCGCACATTGCGCATTGATCCTTTGGGTTTGTGGGCAAAGCGGTGGACATTGTAGAGGAAGACGTGGAGTATTGATTCTTGATGGAGGGTGGGGGTGTGTCTAGAGCTGAGAGGCCCTTTTGATAGTGAGTACGGTTGATGAGGGAAGAAGATATAGCAGGGCCGTGCTATCTACAACGGGTGGCCTTAATCTTGGGTGCCTGAAAATGCTGGAGAACGCGGTAGCCGTAGGAAATGTGTTCGCGGCAACGGGTTCGATCACCACCCGCTGGGCCACAATTATGATAGCAACAACCACAACCGATCCTTTGAAGGGCTGATGACTTTTAGAGACTCTGGACATCCCCCCTTAACCTTCTGGGTATGAGGCGGCGCTTTCGGGTTGTGAGAGATCTGTGTCGCGCATTTCCCACGGATTTTCGTAGGGCGCTGTACCTACATACATGCCTTTGCCTCCGCGACCAGCTATTTGCGACCTGCGCCCATGCCCGCTCGCTTGCCAAGCCTCCTTCGTTGCCTGCTTACATGCCTACTTGTCGAAACAGCTAATGAGGGTGCTCGATTCGGTTCTCGGCTTGTTGTTTCATTTGGTGACGGATTCGGTGATCGACACGGTGCTCGATACCGTGCTGGTTTAGGTGCCCGAACCGGTGCCAAGGTGGTGACAGAACCAGTGTAGAGATCGGGCACACATCTCGCAGTTTGGGTGTCAGTTTAGGAGCCTAGGCAGCGCCAGAGAAGGGGCTGATGATGGGGGTAGGAGTCGGCTTGGTGTCTTGGGCCAGGGAGGAAGTAGAAAAACGGTATTTGGCGAGAACAGAGTTATGTTCTGGCAGTGACCTAATCCCGTACCACCCCGGCCTCTCCACCGGAATCGCACTTGAAGAGGAATCCCATTCCCCCCCCACCCCCTCGCCGCTTCCCGGGCGAAACACGCCCAGGGATATCGCAACAGCTGAGGACTCCGGGTCTCTCACCGAACGCACCCCCATATCCTCACCCTCCCATCGCTTCTCCACACCCACTGGACCCACTGCACTCCCCAAGGCTCGGGTTCCACATATGTACATCACCCTCGCGAAAGCCAATAAATCAACACAGCTCATGCTAGGGACGTATATTGTAATTTTCAGGCGATAGCGGGATTATCACTATAAACAATATATAGTCTTCCAATTTTCAGATAATATCCATCATAATTGGTGGTTGAGGACCGGGTTGAAAAGTGGCATCCTTGGTGTAAGCTGGGTGCCGGTCAATGGCTTTGATATGGCGCTCTACATACGTTACCGCCAGCCCACACATTTCTAATAGCCTGATTGGTAGTCGGGGTGCTGATAGAGGCCTGATTTTCAGAATCCGCCTTAATAGTACCTAACTCGATGATATAGCTGGTATTAGACCACCAATTAGGGCCAAATCATAAGGGTCTTTTGGAGAAGAGCCTGTATGAATAAATACGATTATTGGAAAGTGAGCGGAAATAAAGGGTTAGGGTTGGGGACCTGGCTATCACCTTTTCTTTTTTTTTGTTTCATTCATTATTTGTATGCAATCTCTCGATTACGACAATATTGCAACCCCAGAACTACCTGGCTATCACGTCCTGCTCTACACTTTCTCTACATCTTCTTCTCTACATATCATCTCAACCCCCCCCCCCGCACCCTTTCTTCATACTCCAATTAATCATCATCATCATCATCATCATCCAGACATAAAATAATCGGTTGATTAGGCAGCGAATCCACCGAATCAAGCACCGAATTAAGTAACAAATTAAGCATCGTATTCAGTACGGAGCTAGTGATATGTTATGACGTCAGTATGTCACGACCCAACCAAGGACGGCCCTTATCCAGGGACGTCCGTGGAGGGCACGTACAAGTCAGGGACGACCCTGGCTGGGGTATAACAGCCGTGACAGATATGTTGCCGTCAGTGGTAGGCGCTAAGTGCACCAGTCAGGGACGTTCTTCAGTTGTACGCCCCCTCCACAGACGTCCCTGGATTAGGGCCGGTAGTTCAGGGGCTTTTAGCAGTGTAATTTTGTTATAATCTTAGGGTTACATACAACGAATGAATGAAATAAATAAAATAAACCCTCGCTGAGGCGAGTGATATCTCATGATCCACAGCGCAACAGGTAGGAAATATATTCTAGTGAAATCAATAGCAATAAGAGTAGTCCTAAAGATGTAAATAATGAGAAGCAAATATTCTTCAGTGAACAGGTTGGGTCTGCCGTATCACGTTGCAATTGAGTTGAGGTGTCGCGATGGTTGCGGCGATTTCCCAGGACTTGATTAACGCGCGAGTAGTGTGTTTATGATAGTAATAGGATATGGAACGCAAGATTCATTTCTGGATTCGTTTCCCCATAGTTAAAAAGATTCAATTCCTTGTTAAAGATACTTTATTTAATAAACATATTTCCTACGATTCATTTCACACCGAATCGCTACTTGAATAAATGATGCATTTTCTGATCTGTTTCCATTGTTGGTGAAGACACGAGGTGATATTATTTCCGAGCGAGAGTGCGGAGGGCCCCAGCAATAACCCCAGCCTAGACTACACCGTTCTCTACTCCCCACCACACTACTCCGTTTTCAAGAAATCCTTTTCGTCAAACAGCCCCCGATACCTCGCCAACTCGGCCATCGTCTCCAACACAGACCCCCGCCAATACTTTGCATAAGCTCCGTGCCCGTAATAGAACATGGCAAAGTTTTTCGCCCTCTTGAGCGTGGCCTCATTTCGGATCGCGTCATCACCCAGTACCGGCAGATCCGCGTAGGCGCCACGATCCTCGAGCCGCAGTCCAAGCGCTGCAAGACTAGCAAAGATCTTGTCGGCGTCAGGCTCGGCATAGGCACCGCCTCGGGGGAAGACGGTGTGTAGCTTACGCCGCAGGAGGCAATCGAGCTCAGTGAGCGCAGAGGCGGGGAGGTTGTCAACCTCAACCATGTGCGTGCGCCCGAGACGGCCGTGCCAGTTGGTCTTGATGATCTGTTGGAACACCTCAGGCGAGGCTGCACCACGCCCGGAGGCGATGGTGCCTGGGTGGTCTGGGTGAGAGCATGGAACTTGGGCAGACGTCGTGCTCGTGGTGGTGTTGATGGTGTTTGGAGAAGAGGGGGGCCAGGTAGTCGGAGCGGTGCTGTGTGGAGGACTGGGTGGGCTTGTGTTGGCCGTGCTACTTGTTGTAGAAGGGGGGGCTGGGGTCGTGGTGGTAGTCGTTCTAGCAGTTTCTCCGGGGGTCCAAGTGGTGGTGGTTGTTATAGTGAGGGTGGGGGTCTTGGTGGCCGTGGCCGCCGTTGTAGGAGGCAGAGCCGGGCTCGTAGAAGCTATAGTTATAAGGGTAGGAGATGCCTGCTCCGCTTGTAGACAAGCAACAGTAGAAGCAAGGTGGGTATTGACCCTGTTGGTGGCCCTGAGCTCGGCCTGGAGACTGTCGATCGTTGACTGGAGGGCGGCTATGTCGGTGGAGTGGGGTGAGCCTGAGGCTGTGGTGGGCTGGGAGGGGGTGAATCCCGGGGGTCTGCCCGGAGCGCTGGAAGGCGGGGTGTAGGAGCTCCCGAACGGATCCATGTTCGACAGGCAGTTTAGACATCTAGATCCGCCGGCGAGAGGGGTCGGAGTAACGGGACACGGGGGGAGAAAGGACATTCAGAGAGATAGGAGGTTCCTGGCAGCGGTGGGGCGGGGTGCTGGATGTGGATTGAAGATTTGATTGTGGGGTTGGATGCCCGAAAGTAGCCGATGGTAACGCAAGATTGCGGCACAGGTCATCACTCGACTCGGTCACGGGTTTGGTACCAACGAGTGATATATCGTGATTATAAGACCAGTTGTTATTGCTGCTGTTCGCAATTCTTAAACAAGCGAGCGCAGCGATCCTTTCCCACTCCTCACCACTCTCTTCCGCCCTAGAAAACCCCTACACATCAAACACTGACATACTGCTTCCCAGCGCCTCCACCACCCCCGACTCAAACAGCTATCAGTACCCCTCTGGCACAAAACCTGGTGTTTTAACCGAAATAGACAGATTCGGTACGATTCTTATAACTGTGTACTCGTATGAGGTAAACCTCAAATAGTTGCAGCTAAACACTGTCAGGTTTAATATCGTAGAATATACGGTTACCTATTATTAAAGGTAAACACCAAACAGTCCAGGTAAAACTCCTTGCATTTTACAGTCTATAATACTAGGTATGGACCACCTCGCCACCGCGAGCCCTCCACCACCTTAGATCTCTCCCACCTGCGTGTGGTATGCGACCACCTCGATTAGTTAATCGATTTTGCCTTATCCATCTCATGGGCAGTTCTCACGGCCAGCTCCGGTAAATGTCCAACTCCTGCTGTAGCGATCCATTACTTTCCGTTATTATTAGGTATCTCAACTCTACCAGCTCCAATACCAGCTCTAATGCCAGCTCCAATTCCGGTTCCAATTCATGCCAGCTCCAGTTAATGCCACTTCAGTACTTTGTCCACCCACTGACCTCCACCTCCCCTCCACCGCTCCTTCGCCTTGACCTCCCCACCTTCCCTCCCCCCACCTTCCCTCCCCACCGCTCCTCCCCCCCCCACCCCGCACCGCTCCTCCATCTCCCATCCCCATCTGACTCCTACTGTTTATACCTGACTATTCAATGATTAAATCTATTATTTAATTATACAGAGTTCCGTTGGGTGGGCTGGTTGCTATAAAGGAATTAGTCAGGGCTAGGGTTTCAGCAGGCGTGCCAGTAGAGGAGAAGGCAGGGTACTATGGCAGGAATAGGAGTGCTATTCTGAATACCAACCCTGATAGATACAAGATAAGAAGGGTTTAACGATTGAGGTGATGCCGGGGAAAAGGGTTTAGCGAGGACGATGAAGATTTAGGTGCGGATCTTGACGCATTGCAAAATGCTGGGAGAGCACTCACGAGTGCTCCACTGGCAGGAGGTCCTTCGGGTTCCGACAACGGTCAGGACACTCGGGAAAGAGCACTCACGAGTGCTCAGGGAAAGCACTTGCGAGTGCTTGGGGAGGGAACTCGCGCTTAGGGGGAGTACTGGCAAGTTCCAAGGTGATAGCTGGTGATTTGTCCGATTCATATTTTGTATTATATTCAGTAATCGAGTTCAAGGGCGTATTGTAGTACCTAGTAATATATGGGGATCACGGTTTCGAGTGCTCAGGAAATAGTCTCGAGAGCTGTATAAACAGTATAGATCGTTTTACGAGTAATCTAACGCCGGAATTGTGAACACCAGAGGCCGGTAGGGCAAAGAGAGGTATGCCTGTTGAGAACAGGGCGCGGAAGCATGAACGTCGGGGCGTCGGGGGTGCGCTAGTGTTCAAGAGCACGATTCCAGGTGGCGCTGAAGGACGTAATAGTGCTCCAGGAGCAGTCAGGAGTGCTCAAGGAGCAGTCGCAGTTCTCCAGGGCAGTCAAAGTACTCCGGGAGTGGCCGGAGTGCTCTTGGAACGGTCAAGAGTGCTCCAGGAGCGGTCAGGAGATACGGGAGTTTCCAGGCGAGAATGTGGCACATCGGGGTAACGCCGGGTGCTAGTACTGGGTGTCGGGGTGGGTCGGGAAGACTAGTGAATCACGGGGCAAAGTGGTGTGCGCTTGGGCGGAAAGGTGCGTGCCAGACTGCGGCCGGAGCACTTATGGTATCTCTGAAGAGCTAGTTTACCTACCGAGCTTCCTGAGCACCCTGAGCGCCCCGGGTGCCTGGCGAAGGTTACAAATTTGCTGATGTGTTTCATGATTTGGGCGAGCATTTCGTGGTCCACAGAGTTGAAGGCGCCTTGTATGATGTTTGTGAGAATGACAGGTCTGTCGGGAGTGATGGCTACAGACCTTTTTTGTGGGAGATATTATTGGATAGGGGTAACGGTTCTGAGCAGGGCGTCAATTGCGGAGATTGTAGGTCCCCCGCCAAACTGGTCATTTGATAGTATTCCAAGGATATCTCCCTTGGTGCATAGTCTTTCAGCAACTATTTTTCAAGTATCTTGTAAAGCATCATGATTGCAGGATGGAGATTGGTCAGTAGGATTTTCTGAGGGGTAATCTGTTTTCTTGGTCTAGGGATCAGCATGCCCTTGTCGAGTTTCCACTGGTCTAGCTGGACTGAGTGTCAGAGCTTGTCCATGAAAATGTTTTGGATCAATTGAATGTTCGAATTTACCACGGCCTGGATGAAGGTCTATGGGATTCTGTAGGGGCCGATTACTGCAGGGGTCTAACGGGGCGAGAAACTAGGATTAAACAAACACAGACACCGAAGCGAGGATCAACTCAGGATACGTTCAAGGACTAGGACGGGGGGACCTGTTTTGGGATATCAAAGATACGGCAATGCTAAGCGATAGTTCTGTAGCCTTTAAACAAGTAATATTGTAAACCGGACTCCGCTCGCTGATGAGGTGAATGATGCCCTCAACTCGCGGTAGTCCGCCCTCTATTTATACATGATTGGAACCTATGCCAAGGCCCGTTTCTCTATCTAATTCTATTCACACACGTAACCCCTTGGACTCACAATTGCCGGCTATCAGGCTGTACTATACTATTCCGTTGGTCACCTTCTCAAAAGAGAACAGCCTACAGCCGTCAGCAATACTCTCGGAGTATGCCGACCGATAGTATAGCACAGGTGTGGTCGCACACAGGCGCCCCCACACCACCTTGATACCTTTCTATGCTTGCCTCCGGTTACTCGCCCATCCATCATAGCCTCTCACTCGAAATCTCGCAACAGGACCGGACTCAGATACCGATAAAACCGAAATTAATAACTAACAAAATGAAGAAGAGAGAGAGAGATTTTATATTGCTTAGAAGCGTAAACGCTTATCGCACAACTATACTACCCGAACTACAACCTCCGCCGACTAACCCAAAACAAAAACGAAATGACGAAACAAAACCGAAGACAAAATAAACGATCAACTATTCACCGCGGTGGGTGAGGCCGTGGATTACAAAATAAAAATTAGATAGGGAAAGGGTAAGCGAGACCAAAATCAAACCTACTAGACGTTTCCCATGTCATGATCTTTTCCTACCAGTGCCAGTGCTGGTGCCGGTTTCGCAGGGACTTTTATGGTGGACTCTGGTGCTGGTGGAGCTGGAGTCAGGATTGGGGCCGGGACAACTGGGGCCGGGATTACCGGAGCCACATTAATGAGTGCCGGTGCTATTTTTTGAGGTCTGCTTTCGTTGAATCTCAGAGAGGCTTGCAGGGTTGCTTTGGCCCTTTCGGGGCGAACTCGGTCGATTGCTTTGTGGAAGCCCTTGCAGTTGTAACATCTGATGGCCGGGTGTGTGCATTTGATTCCTCCCGAGCAGGACTTGCACGGGTGATCGTCTGTAGTATGATCTTCGGCACAATGCCCGCATCGGCCTGTTTCATTGGAACACTGTTCCTCTCGGTGCCTGAATTCGAGGCAGTTTCTGCACTGGGTGTCTTCTCTGATATTGAGATAAGCTTCAAGGGAGCAGCGGCGGTCAAAAAGGAGGAAGGACCTAAGCCCTAGAGTTTCAGTGGTACAGGATCCTGGAATCGCAATGATCATTGTGGAGTGTTCTTTCCCGATTCTCTTCTCCGGGGTGGTAATCCTTCTGGGGCATCTGGGCAAGTTCAAACTTTTCCCCATAGTTATTTCTGATTTCAGACGCGGCCAGCTGGCCCGCGTCGAGTCCATCCCCGATTGTTGTCGGGATGCTGTGTAGGAGGAATTTTGACCACTTTGAGTTGGCCTTGATGTCGATCACATATATTCTCATCCCCGTGAGCACGTCCTTGATTTCGTGCTTGTAGGCGACCGCTGTTTCGGCGGAGCTATCGTACTTGGTTTCTAGTACGATGTTGTGGTTGATGGTCTTTCTTGCCGCGATACAGTGGCATTTGGCGTCTGGGATTCCGTCATTAATTTTCGCTCGGATTTCGGAGGGGGTTTGGTTGCACGGGGCTTGCTCGGAGGGGGCGTTGCATTCGACGATGATTTCTCTGTTGGTCTTGGAGAATTCAGGTTTAAAGAGCGGGTCTGCTTTCTTCTCAGCCTTTTTCCTTTGTACCACTTGGAACGTCTCTTGGTTCGGGTTGTTTGCCCGAGCCACATTAGCGAAAGATCGAGGGGGTTGTTCCTGTGCTTGCTGTTGTTGTGGTTGTTGTTGTGGTTGTCATGGTTGTGGTTGTTGTGGTCGGAGTGGTTGTTGTTGTTCCGTCTGCCCCGGTCGGGCACGAGCGGGTTGGGCTCGGGCGGGGATGGAGGCGGGGGCACAGGCAGGGACGGGGAGTGCAGGAGGGGGAGGAGGAGGGGGATGGTTGGGTCTGCTGAGGAGGAGGGTTTTCACCTCTTCAGCTTCTTCGGTGGTTTGCTTCGTTGATAGTTCTTGTGCTTGCTCGATTTTCTGCAAGAGGGGGTAGATGGTTTGGGCAAGAGCTGCTCTCATATCCTCTATGGCTTTTTCGATTCTTTTTCCTTGATTTAATAGTTCTTTTATGTCGTAGGCAGTTCTCCTGAGTTCTGCTGCCATTTGTCACTGTTCTGTGGTATTCTCTGCCTGAGCGGTTATTACTCCAGCGAGTTTGTTTGTTATGGAGTGTCTAATGGCCCATGAAACGTAGTTCAAGTCCATTTTGTTGTGCATTTCACCTGGGACAATGCTGGGTTCGAGGTAGTCGATCCTAGGGATATATGCTCTCCCGTAATCCTCCTTGGTTGCGTATACAGAGAGGGGTTCTTCTTGGTGGGCTTCATCCAACTTCTGGGACTGGGTTGGGTCGAATCGAGGGGGGGCGGAGGTGCCTGGGCTGGGCTCCGCCGCAAAGTAACTGGAGAGGGACGCCTGGGAAGCCATTCCCATGCCAAATCTGTTCGGGTTTGGTGAGGGGGAAGTGCATTTCTTCCTTCCCTTCCCTATGCCTGGAATTTGGGGCGGCTCGTTGGAAGCCATATTTGCAAAAGTTTCCTTCGCTGAAAACAAAACAACAACGCGACCGTTTGGCCAAAAGACGAAATGGCTTCGCCTAGTATGATATACTAGGCTAAACCGTAGCGCGAGAATAAAGATAAAATAAATAAAGTATCCAATAGTAATAATTGTTCGTGGCGAATTTTATCGAAGAGGAATGAAGATGGATAGATAGATTTTATATTGCTTCGAAGTACAAGACTTATCGCACGCCTAACACAAACCGCCTAAAAACAAACGCGACGACAAAGGAAAGACAAAAGGAAGCGTAACCGAGATAAAAAGTAACCGTGAGAAATCCCAAGTGTTTGCACCCGCGCTGTCAGAGAGTTTTAACCGAGAAAATAGGAAAAAGAGATATGAAAACAATCAATCTTCCTCCTCTCGACCGTCCTTGTCTTCGTACCATTCTAGTAACCTTGTATGTTTGGCAAATTCCAATATGAGATCCACCTTCAAGTTCGAGAACATCCAGTTTTCCCACGTCGCCGGGCCTGGAATTTTGTCCAATAGTTGTGTTCGATATCTGGCCCACTGAGGGCATTCGAGGAGGGTATGTCTTGATGAGTTTTCCATGCCGCATTGGCATGGTTCCTGTTTGACGTAAGCGGCGTGTCGGTCGATTTCCGTCGCCTGTCACCGTATGCGTGAGATAAGCCTAGCTTTCGCGAGTGTGAGCTTGCGTAGTTTTGGGCATGGTTGTAATGTTCCGGAACGATAATAATTAATTGTTTCTGGCGTATTCCATTCTTCCAACATTCTCTCTTGGAGTTGTTTGGTTTGGGTCCAGAGGGCTCGTGCGTCTCCTAGCTCATGGAAAGGAAAGAGGAGTGAGGCAATTCGGTGTAGGCCTGTGCCTGTTATGTTTGCTCCTCCCGCCGGCAGCAGTGAGGCGAGTGGTTCATAAATTGGATGGCTGTACAGGAGGCATAAGATTCTGGTTCCGTAATTCCATGATCGATAGGTAAGGAGGTATTCGAGGGGGGGTAGACCCGCTTCTTTTAGCAGTCGTTCTTGTTTAGTCCATCGGGGAATGCCAGTGGCTATCCTTGCTGCTTCGTTATAAAGAGGTGTGAGGGAGCGGATGATGTGGTCCGCACCTGTCCACCATGCTTCTGAGCCCCACAATATTGTTGGAAGGAAGGCTTGGATGATGAGGTGGTGGATGGTTTTAACCGTTGCACCAGGTTGAAAGGAGAGAGTTCTAATTCGCTGAAGGGCTTGAAGGCCCTTGGCGATGGTGTTATCTATATGGGGTCTAAAAGACAGCGTTGGATCTATCCAAACTCCGACGTATTTCAGCCGCGGTTTTGGGTGGATTTCTTTGCCTGCAAGGTTGGTGTGGGTTTTGGGTTGTTGGAGTTTAGAGGAAGTTGGGCGAAAGCAGATGAGGTCTGACTTCTCCGGTTCGTATTTGATATTGAGTGGGGCCGCTTTGCGTACGCGCTCTGCCATTCTCTCATCGAGTCTCCTGGTGATGAAGCCGGGTTCTTTGAGATTTGGACTAGGGTATCATCGTCGATATAAGTGGTATTTATTTCCTTCTTTGAATTCGAGGGTTCTACTATTACACCCGCGTAGATCATAAAGAGGACTGGTGAGAGGGGGGAGCCTTGGGGTAGCCCTGAGTTAAAGGGTTGAGGTTCTTCTAGTTCGTGATTGGAAAAGAATTGGAGTTTTCGATTGGTGTTAAATTCTTTGCACCAACTTATCAGATATTGTGGAAATTTCTGCTGGCTCACGACACAATGTAGCTTGCCTCACGATATCACATGCAACAAAGTTCTCTAAGAGGTCGCTTGTAGGAGTGAAGAAAGAGGGTCATCATGAAAAACTCACATTTTTTTTTAATAAGAGATTTTGTTGTATTGGAGTAAGAGTTCTGAGTAAAGCATCGATAGCGGAGATTGTTGGTCTTCCTCCGAATTGTTCATTTGTCAGTGTTCCGAGTATGTCTCCCGAAGTGCAGAGTCTTTCGGCTACTATTTTTTCAAGTAGCTTACTGAAACATCGCAGAAGGGAGATTGGTCGATAGGATTTTGGGGAGGAATAATTTGCTTTTCCTGGTTTGGGGATGGGGATACACTTTGCCACTTTCCACTGTTCTGGGTGGACTGCGTGTCGAAACATGGCAGTGAACATGTCCTGTATAAATTGAGTATTTGCTTTCACCACCGCCTTGATAAAGGTATAGGGAATTCCGTCTGGGCCCGTTGCCGAATTGGCAGGGCAAGAGTTTATGGCTTTCAATAATTCTTCAGAAGTTACTATGTTAAAAGTGTCACTAAGGTCAAATGAGGGGGTTCTAATTTCTGGCAGGGAGGAGTCGGGGGACGTCCAATTTGTGGGGAAGAGTTCGGCTCTAAGAGCTTGGCACTTCCCCGCAAACGTTTCTTCACCTTGTATATCTGGTATAATGGAGTCCTTTCTCTTTCCCGAGTTGAGGATCTTCCATATCTCGCTTCCTTTGGCCTCGTTCAGGGCCTTTTCCCTTTGTTTGATCTTAGCGTCCCTGACGGCCGCTGTCCACTTTCTATTCGCCTTCCGGAGGGTTTCATTGTCCTCCGGTGAGTTCGTTCTTCTTGCTATCCTCTCGGCTTTATTCAGCCTGGTTTTGTGTTGTGCGAGTTCGGGGGTCCACCATCTCTTGGATCTTGGATGGGTTTTACTCATTGGGGTAAGCTGATCGATGGTTTTTTGGAGATGTTCCAGAAAGTAGTTCACGGATTGTTTAGTGTTGTTTTGATCCTCCCATGCCTCATCCGGGAGGTTGAAATTTGCCCCTTGGGTTTCCAGGGTTTCCCAATCTGTCTTATGCCAGAGTCGGTGGGGAACGTGTGGGGCTTTGGCGATATACATTTGGACGGAGATTTTCCCGTGATCGGATCCTGCGCCATCTGAGTTAATGTTCCATTGGATGTTCTGATCAAGGATTGGCCCTTTTACGAAGGCTAGGTCAATAATTGTTGGGCGGTTGCCGTTGCGGGGGAAGTGTGTGTGCTCGCCGGGTTCATTAATGAGATGTAACCTCTGTCTATCAAGCCAGCGTTTGACTCTCGTCGCATTTGTTCTGTCTGCTTTTATTGTGTTCTTGTAATCGTGGGCGAGGGTGCCGTACCATAGTGTATGGTGGCAGTTGAAGTCCCCCATTGTTAGGCAGTTTTTTATAGTGGATATTGTTCTAGCGATGTTGGCGAAGGGTTGACTCCGCCCTGGTGAGTAGATGTTGCGGATTTGTGTCCTCTCCTCCTGGATTTCGACTGTGACTGAGACAATGAAATTATCGTGTGTGAAGTGGTGTTTGGGTTTTAAGTTGCAGTGTTTGCGAATATAGGTAGCGCATTTTGGTTTGGTGTTTGTTGGTGTAAAGAGGTAAAAGAATGTTGATTCCGGGGGATGTCCGGCTGTGTTGTTCCATGGTTCCTGAAGTAAAAGAAAATATACCGACGGATCCGCTGTTGACTTTGTTGTCATTAGCTCATTCTCATGCATTCAGCTTTGTTATTTAGAGCGAGGTATCGTTGGTTGTATCTAGACATTTCCCATGTCCTGGTCGTTGTCTATTGGTGCTGCCGGTGCTGCCGGGGTTGCTGGTACTTGAATTGTGCCTTGAGGGGTCGCTGGTACCTGAGTTGCTGGTGCTTGGATTATGGCTGATGGGGCTTGTGGGGCTTGTCTGAGGTTTACTGGGACGACTGGAATGGCCGGGACCATTGGTGGGGCGGTTTTTTGTTGAGCATTTTGGGTAAACCTTAGTTGAGCTCTTAGGGTTGCTTTGGCTCGTCCCGGGCATGATCTGTCAATGGCCTTATTTGGTCCCTTGCAGTTGAAGCATCGGATAGGTGTGTGGGTGCATCTGACGCTACCTGGGCATGAGTTGCATGGGTGGTTGTCGGTTGAGTGATCTCCTGCGCAGTGTCCGCATTTTGCCGATTCCTGGGAGCAGTGTTCCTGTCTGTGTCCAAATTCAAGGCAGTTCCTGCACTGTGTGTCTTCGCGAATGTTAAAGAAAGTCTCTAGAGTGCAGCGTCGGTCGAAGAGGAGTAAGGACCTGAGTCCTAGAGTCTGGAGGGTAAAGGAGCCGGGGAGCGCGATGATCATGGTTGAGTGCACCTTCCCGATTCCATTTTCCGGCTTGGAGATCCATCTGGGGATTTGGGCCAGCTGGAACGTTTCTCCGTAATTGTTTCTGATCTCCGAGGCTACCAGTTGCCCTGCTTCGATTCCGTCCCTGATCGTTGTCGGGATTCCGTGGGGTAGGAATCTAGACCATTTTGAATTTGCTCTGACGCCAATGACGTCAATTCTCATTCTAGACAGCGCTTGATGGATTTTGTGTTTGTAGGCCACTACAGTTTCGGCCGAGGTATCGAATTTGGTTTCCAGGACGATATTATTGCTGTTGGTCTTCCTGGCGGTGATAAAGTGGCATTTGGCGTCCGGAATGGCAGCGTTAATGCTGGCCCGGATTTCGGTGGGGTGGGCTTCGGCTGGGGCGTCGCACTCCACGATGATTTCCCTGTTGACTTTTGTGAATTCTGGCTTGAATAGTGGGTCTGGTTTCTGTGCGGGTCTCTTCTTTCTTTCGACGAGTTGGAAGGTCTTTTGGGCTGGGTTGTTGGCTGCGGCCATGCTTGCAAAGGATGGGTTTGCCGGTTGTTGTGGGGTTCCTTTTCCTTTCCCTTTCGGGGCTTGGGGGATGGCTGGGGGGGGGTGCCTGCGCGCTTGGGCCTGCCTGGGCCTGTTTTTGCAGTTGAGGTTGTCGGGGTTGGATTGGCCGGGATAGAGGTGGAGCTTGGGGTTGGGGTCTCTGGGCTTGTGTCTGTTGAAGAGTGGTGATTAGAGTACAGATTGAGGATTGCAAGCCGGTAATCATCGTTGTCTGTGTAGCGATTTGGTTCTGGAGTGTTTCCACTGTTCTCTTAATTGTCGATGTGTCATCTTCGACTCGACCCAACCTGTCGGAGGGTGATTCAACTTGTAGTAGTGCGTGCCTGATTGCCCATGTAATGTAGTTCAGGTCTGTCTGGTTATGGGTGTCCTGGGGGACGATGTTTTCACCGATGTAATCCCTGCTGGGCTGGTATGGTTCATTGTAATGGTGGTCTTCCGCAAAGATAGATGCGAATCCTCCATTTCCTTGTTGGACGGGTGGGGTTGGGTCGGGATTGAGGTTGAGGTTCTGGGTACTGTCCTCTTGTGGGGTCTGGGACCACAACGCGGAAAGCGAAACCTGTGACATGATTGAGTGTGCTGATCTCTGAGGGAGGTAGAGGGTTGTTTCGGATAGGTTTCTCTTCCTTCCTTTCGGGAGGTCAAGACTCGAAAATTCGTCGCTTGAAGCCAGATTGCAAAAAGTTTCCTTCGCTTAAAACAACAACAACGCGACCGTGCGGCCAAAAACCAAAATGGCTTCGCCTAGTATGATATACTAGGGTAAACCGTAGCGCAAAAATAAAAGAAATAGAATAAGGTATCCGATAGTAATAGTTGTTCATAGCGAGTTTTAATCGAAGAGGAATGAAGATGGAGAGATACATATTTATTTCGCTTGGAAGCCAAAGGCTTATCGCGCGCCAACCAACTGCCAGAAAAGAAAGAAACTAACTATGTAAATACATATGGGTACGCTCGAATAGGGCGCAGATAACAAGAGTGGTACAGGTGAGCAGAATCTAAGCGACATCAAAGAAACCTCCCCGTTGTAAAAATGAAGCCCCAACTTATCCGTCAGACTAAACTAAGCGAGCTATCCCTACCGAACCGTTCAACCAAAAAGGAACCATTACTGGAACCGGCGGACTTTATCTGTGGACGAACCTCAACAGAGTCCGGTGGAATCCGGGCACGAGGGCGCTAAGAGAGGCCAACTGAGCCGTCGTCAAGTGCGAAAGCTAGGGGGTGGTGTCAAGAGTGGTGCCCTGGGAGTCTACTTGTCAGGTAGCAGGGCGGTTGAACATGGAGGGAAGAGGGAGCGCGGCGCGAAGCTGGCTATTGAATAACCTCAACCGAGGTAGTAGTGGGGTGGGGTCGTCGGTCCCAGGAGCAACGGCTAAAGACTGTGCCCGAGTCGTGTTTAATGTGGAGTCCTCTGGAGGGGACGTGCAGGAGGGGTGAGTCTGGGACTCAGTGTATGTGGTGGTCGCAATCGTAAGTGCCGACCGTGTGTTGAGGGTTGGTCTCGGAGACCGGTTGGAATTGTGGCCTCTGGGGGGGCCGTGCAAGGGTGGTGGGTCTAGGACCCGGTATGTATGGGGTGGTCGCAATCGAAAGTGCCGACCGTGTATTGAGGGGTGGTCTCGGGGACCAGTGTGTATGTGGGTGAGGGGATCGGGGCAGCCTCGGTTGAGAATGGGTTGCCTGGTTAAGGCCGGAAAGAAAGAGGGGTAAGGTCACGTAGGGACCTCGGGTAAAACATTTGACGAATGTTTCGCGCCCGTAAGAACGCAAAACTTCGCGGGCTGTTGAGCGCTTTGGCCGTAGGTTCTCGCTGACTAGAGAGTACGGACAGTGTGGGAACCCAACGTGTGTGGTGCTCGTGCGATGAGCAGCTGAGAGAGGGGGGGAACGACCGTCTGGCGGTGGCCATCGTTTTGGCGAGTTTTGGTGGGTGATGGACGCATCCCGAAGGCATCAACCCGGTGAAAGGGGGGAAAGGGAGAGGGAGACTCGTGTCATAGAGGGGGAACTAGCGACCCGTAGGCAAAACTAGAACTCTGGGTATCCGACTTATCGACGAGGAGGGCGTCCCCCGAGCGGGCAGGCTCGAGAGAAATGAAGACGTTGCGTAAGGAAGAAAGAAAGAGAAGTACAGAGAAGGGGGACGAAGCCCCAAATATAACTCCAACGAGAACCACAATGAACAACACTCGCAACCACACCTAAAGAAATAGTGAATCACCTAATGAAATCCCATAACCGATCCCAATCCTCCCTTCCGCAATCCTAACCCGAAGCGCCTAGCTCTGACAGTATCTTCCGAGCTTCTTCCTAACTCGTCCACCTTATCCGATGCAATCCCGATCCTTCACCTCACAACTCGATTCCCCAATGTTCTCGATGACAGAGCAGGTGGGGGCGGTCGAGCTGTGATAATAAAAGACCCCACCGCGCTTCCTTCCATTTACTTGTCAAAGATTAGACTCTGGCCATCCCTTGCTAGCCGTTTGGGTATGGGAGGGCAACATTGGGATTGTCCAATGTTTGGAGCGGGGTTGCAGCAGGGTTGCAGTGTTAAAATGCACGCGCCCTGTCTCATTACCTCCGACACCGTGCTGTAACCGGTGTTAAAGGTAAGTACGGAGAACCCCCTTTTGAGGAATCTTTAAAAATAAGTGCTTGGAAAGAATTCTTATTGGGCTGATATGAATCAAAGCGGCACTTGGCAGGCAAGCAAGTATTTGGGGTAACCCATTGCCAGCTTTCACAAGGCAACATCCATCACCTCAATTTGACTCCCACTCAACCACATTTTCATCAAATACCAACCCTCAATAGAGTCTGAAATACTGAAAAAAAATGCAGATGAAGCTGTACGCAGGGGAGATACTACTGTTTTTTTGTTTGTATTTTTAACAGTTAATTCAATCTTTATGTGTAAATACATCAAAACGTCTCGGTATTCTTTTCCCATATAAGCCTAAGCACAATTGATACTGCATGATTGGCTGCCACAGTTGATGCCCATGGCGTTGCCATAAAATCAACTAATGAAAAAAAATGGACAGGGGGGTCTCTCCAGACTTAAGGTGCACACCCGGTACACCTTATCAACTACTGTACTGAGTGACATGTGAAGCTTTGTAGATTTTATACCGGCGACGGGAAAATGGATTTCGATTTCCCGGTGCAGCAGCGCAAAAGGCATTACAAAATGCATCACGAAAAGGGATCAAGGAAAGATACTAAGGAAAGGCATTAAGAAAAGGGATTTTCGGCTGTGAAAATGAATTTCTTTTGCTTTTCCACAACCGTCCCTTGGAAGTGAATCAATTGATTCGCTTTCCGCAATTCAATTGGTGGGAAACGAATCAAATGATTCATTTCCATCGCTGGTAGAGCCATATATCGAGATGGTCCGGTGAAAAAACGTAGTTTCGAAACAGGGGTCGGCTTTTCAACTTTGCTGCGAAATGCCCATTGGACAGATACCTGATTGATGGGCAGCTCTCGCGAATGGGCAAAACAGTTTAACTACCCAATTCGACACCCCTGCTATGATAGAAACTGAAAGGCCGATTAAAGCATTGTGAAATGCAAGATGTACAACCAGATGCAATTTACCCCCAAGTGACTCAGCTCCTCAATTTCACCTCTAAACAGCATACATACATGGTATCAATTCCTATCAGCCATTACGCTAGAAACCCCACACAGTCCCCGGTATCGCACCATGTTAAGGCTTACCCTCCGACTATCTCTGCACATAAATGAATAGCGCTCAACCACCTTTCCTCCAACCAAACCCTGCACCGTAAAACAATTGAAACAACATTCCTCGCGCTACTCTGTTTCAAACGATACGTCCTACCATCACTACATCATCAATTTCACCCTTCAAACGATATTATAGCTAGAGAGTATGATGTTTAATATAATAAGGAGAGAAGGTTCATAATCACTCAGCCCCCTCACTTTGCCCTTCCCTGTCAAATTCACCGGTCTGTTTCCGTCACCATCCTGTATCCTGCGCTCAACCTCACTATCCAGAAGAAAGCTAACGATCCCTATCCTTCCGAGCTTGGCACGCGAGATGCAGCCAATGCTATAAAAATCATCTAGGCTTGACCCTCCGGCTACAAGGTTCTGCCCAGAACTGAGATTGCCGCCACCAGGTGTCGCGCGACTTGTTGGGATCTATCTCTCGCCATGACTCCTGCGCCACTCTCCATGAGGATCTTTACTACCGAGGCGTGCCCCCTAAGCGCTGCGGTATGGAGTGGAGTCAGGCCACTCTTCTCCATAGCGTGGATATCCGCCCCCTTTGAAATAAGAAGCTTGACCATTCTCTCACTTCCCACCCATGACGCATGATGGAGGGGCGTGTCCATATCAACTCCCCTTCCGCTGACATCGGCTCCTCGGTCCAGTAGCATTGTGATCATTTCAATATGTCCGCCCGAGACTGCAAACATAAGGGGGGTGCGCCTGTTGTCCGGGCTCCTGGGCAAGGAGTCCGGGCTCGCTGAGATCGCACTGATATCGGATCCTTTGTCCAAAAGATACCCTGCCATAATACCGTCACCGGAAAGGGCAGCGGTATGGAGTGCACTCATCCCTCTATTGGGTGCGTCAATGTCGGCTCCATTTGCCAGTATGAGATCTGCCATTGGGTAATCATGTGCACGAAGAGCGATATGAAGCGGTGTTTCGCCATTTCTGTTGATGGCCCCGGTGTATGCACCCTTTATCAGGAGCAGTTCGGCACAGGCTCTGTCGCTGTTGGCGACTGCTAAGTGCAATAGGGTCATTCCCCCTTCCTGCATTTCGTTGATGTTGACATTCCCTTCTTCTAGAGCTCGGTTCAGGTCTGCGGCGTTGCAGGTTTTGGTGGCTTTGTAGGCAGAGACTGGACCTTCTATTCAGGTCGGAGTGGTTAGCATTGAGATTGTGCGTTCATGGCATGTACCAAGATCAATGAGGGGATTGTACTTATTGCGATATACTCTTCAAGGTAGCCGATAACCGTTTTGTACGTTAGGTCTCCTTTGACCTTGAATTTCACCATCGTCGAATGATCACCATCTACCGCCAGTGTTTTCTCAGTACTTCTCGGGAGCTGCAAAACAGATGACTGTTCTTCAATAGCGGTGAAGAAATCACCAGATCGAGACCAGACTCCATTATCGTCCTTGAGAAGACCGTTAGATGGAAGCCACCTATATTCTCAGGGGCCGGTCGGCATACCTGCTTGAGCTTCCTGCTCCTGTCTTTCTCCTTGAAGGTGACAATCTTGAGAGCTGTAGAGCTCGAGTAGTTGATGAACCTCTCCAACTCCCGCCTGAGCTCCTCCGACCCGGTGGTAAGCGACTCGACAAGCTTCAAACGCTGTGATTGATCCCCTATCATGTTGAGGATGTCGTCCACCAGCATGCCCCGATGTGGCGTTCCAAAAAATAAGGTAGCTCTGGTCTTTTCGAACAGTGCCTCCCCCATCTCTTTGTCTTCCTTTGCTTTGACGAGAGCCTGGACGATAATCGTCCCACCGAAACTATGCCCGATAAATATGATCGGCCGGTGTTGTTCCTTACATACAGCACGCGTTAATGCACCCGGCCGCGAAATGGACAGATTGGTTCAATACCTCGGGTGATCTCCTAGCCTTTTTTAGCTCCTCCAAAAATCTTTCAGTATAATCCGGAATGGTATGCGACGCCTGGTTATCGGGTCTGAGACTGGAGTCATATCCGTATATCATTGTCCTGCAGTGCGGTAAGTCCTCCGCAAGGAAGTGATGTAGCCACATCCTTCGTTGTCCGTTGCTATCCCCCTTGCTGGCCCACGATCCGTAGGCATGGCCGTTGAGACCACAGACAGCAACGATGCTACACATGGATATTGTCAGACCTTGCCCCAATAAGGATCTCAGTGTACTCACTCAGCCCTGATTAAGCCAGAAGTTCGATACATCTGTGTTAAACCGTGAAAGTCTTTATCGATACCGACCCTCTGTCCTCCCACAAATAACTCGTCGAACGCATCCCTATGCTTTAGGTTAATCAACTGTCTAGGCGTGCTTGGCTGGAACTGTATGATAGCAGTCTGAGAACGTTTATCTGGGGAAGGGCACAGCGTCGTTTTGGTGTCGTCTAGTGTGATGTGTTCTCTCGCAAACGCAACGGATATCGCGGCGCTGAGGTCTTCCGCTGTGGCAGTTAGGGGAATCTCGGTTATGCGGAAAACGTTCCGACTGAGGAGTCGCGAAGGAGCATCGGTGAGCCCTGTTTCTGTTCTGGCAATATCTTGGGCGGGAGGCGGCCCACGGGCGGCGCCAAAGAGGTTGAAGAAAGTTAGACGCCGTAAAGGTGGCATTGTGGGAAGTTCTTTGGTCAATGATGTAGGCAAGACGATATCGACCATGAAAGGAGGGAATCCGCTGTCAGATATGGTATCATAGTCGTCGCCGATCCGCGGATAATGGTTGTGCGCTACCCCGCACTTGTCTTTCTTTCTTCAGAGCTACACGAGTAATGATCTGAACCGGTTATCGACTGAGCCATGGTTATTGGTGGAATGCAATGTTCCGCCACTAGGCTGCCATCGAGAAGTGTGTAATGTTACAGCGATTGTAGAAGTATGGTAAGAGTCCTATTGGCGGGGGCAGCCACCTAAACCCTGTTTTTAGACCCCTGTTTCTACAATAATTTTCCCCATCGCTGTAGCGAAGATGTCGGTTGCCTTAAGTGTGAAGTATGTACGGATCCTCGCCTGTTTAGTTCGCTCACTTAATCCGAGAGCACTTTGTGTCCCAACTCTTGAGGAAAACTCCTCCACCACCACAACACCTAAAATTATTTTGACTCGATCGAATTGTAGAGCAGAAGGCAAAGAACCATTCTTTAGAAAAAAAATTAATTCAAATCTTTTGGTTGAGGTGCTAAAGGGGTTTGAAGTTGGTGTACCTTTGGTGTAGCGGCCCCCAGGATATTAGAGACTTTGCGCAAATGGAGCCAGCTCTATATTTTGATTATCTGATTGGCTGATAGTGTGATTGGCACCAATCAGGTTGTCAGGAAATTGAGTCGGCTCCATTTGCGCAAAGTCTCTATTATCTCTCTAATTACTAGCCACTTATTTCTTATAAGAACTACTCAATACGGTGATCATCCAAAATGAATGTCGCGGACCCCCGCCCAGCTGTACAACGCTCCGGTTATAGGTGTCCCAGATATACTACTATCACTTGGGCCGGTGAGACACGCAGGATCCCGGACTTCCTATCTCAGTAGTAATTTCCAGTGGCGAGGTCACTGAGCCTGGTGCTTCATCACGAAGCCACCCTCTATTATTCGAGGAAACGTGACTTGGCTTTGCTTGAATAGGAAGTCCTGGATTCACGTGTCTCACCGGCCCAAGGGATCCCTTCGTCTGTAATGGACACCTGACGCTAGTGTAGACTTAAGCCATTCAGAAAGAGTTTCTTGAAAATCCCTTCAATTAGATCTAACTCTGATTCCGCGAGCTTCTTTGGTGCGTAAAGTAACGCTCGTCACCCCTCCTCTTGCAGATCCTTTCTCTTTTTGTGGCGTTACATTCCCAATCACAGCTATTTTTCTGAACATCACAACACCAGATCAGCGCCAAGAGGTGGTGAATTTCGGGTATAGACGAAGGGATACATATATGGCGGGGGACACCTTGAGACGCTCGTGCTCACCGCGATAAATACTTGCCGAATTAGGCGCTGATGTGGTGCAAGGTTAGAGCGCCAAATTAGAAGCTGACCCGGAGACCAACTACTCTAGGTGTCAAATTGCAGTTGGGCGTCGATTTGGGCGTGACAAACTCACAGCTGCATCCCTCTCATCCTCTGACAACTCCTCGTCAACGCCGCCAAGACTTGATGACAGCGGGTTTCCTCGTTAATAAAGACTTTTCTTTGGCTTCATCCCCAAATCTAGTCGCACCGATCCTTTTCCTTCCACGACCTCGGGTCACATAAAAAGGAGTGACATTTCGCACGATCGCCCGGAGAGCTTCGTCAACCTCATCGTGGTCCTCGTCTTCATTGACGAGAGCCTCACCACTCTGGGGGCCTTCCATACATCCCCCTCACGCCTCCAAAGCCCTTCGGGGATTCCCGTCAGCAAGGACGGTATAAACACGGCCACCTCTCTTCTCACCTCCACCTCTCTTCCCACCTCGGGCAACACGCCCTCACCGCTCTCATCCAAAGTCCCACTGCGGGCACTCGGCACGATGCCACCGCCAGATTTCTTTTTTTGTTTTTCATCTGTGTTATCCGGAAGTTGTTTCATTTTTTCTCAGGCTGGGGTTTCCTTGGTCATCTACCTTGTAAGAAGAGTGTGATTGGTAGCATACCATAGTTACTATAACTGGGGAACTGGCATTGGGGATAGGTCTTTACGCCACAGTATTAACTTTATGCGGAGCTTGTACCTAGACACAATAGCACTGGATTTAAAAAAAAAAAAAAGACAAACTCAGAGCTGGAGTTACCAACTGCGTTATAAACTCTGGCTGTCATAAACTGCTGTTTTTAACTGAAAACTGTCATAAACTCAGAGTGACACCCAGGTTTTCGAGAGCCAGATTTTAACCAGTTGGAAACTGTCTGTCACAGGCAGGGTTTCAAATTCCCGTGTTTCTCACGGGGCCCTAGTATACAGCGAGAGGTAGAATTATTGTGGAAACAGGGGTCTAAAAACAGGGTTTGTATGGCTGGTTGGACGAATAGGGCTCCTCCCATACTTCTACAATAATCTTACCACAAGCTGTATAAGGACTCTGTTTTTGTAGATATCTAGAAGCAGGCTGTATGGGAACACCACAGTGGCCTCCGGTTGGCCTATCCCATAAACCGTCGATGCTGGGACCCCTCATGCGACACAAAAAGCCATAGCACAATTGGGTAATGGATCAACAAAAACCACAACATCCATTGGCCTTAGCCACCTCTTGGCATTTTCGAAGGATGTCGACGATTTATGGTATCCAGCGCTCTCGCTCCAGCACTCACCATGGAAAAAGTTGACGCAACAACAATTGTCTTGTGAACTACATATACTGCGTGGCTAGTGCGGTGTGGCTGAATACCACCGCCACTCAGGCCAACCTTCCGGCGCTTGACGCCCTCCGCTCGAATCCCCGCGTCTCCAGGTCAGGGATCTTAGTTTTGTTATTGCAAGATTAATTCGCCATCTTGGATTTCTTTTTCACATTCATGACCTCGACCGCTAAGGTATGGTCGGAGAAAACCACGACACTCTCATTTACTATCCCGGTCTCTGAAATGTGATATCCTGCTCTTGTCGGAAGCTGAACAAACTTTAGTTTTTTAATGTAAATTGGGCTCTGACAGCCCCTCGACATCTGCCACCAGCCTCTCCCTCATAACCCAAGCTCAAACTAAAAGAAAGGGTGCCCCCCCTTCCCGGGAGGGGGGCAGGACCTAGGCAGGTCCAGTCTGTAGGATTATATACATTAACAAGGCACACGTTTAAAAATAAAGGCTCTGTCCAATTCATCATCGAATCCCATCACCCGCTTATCCCTCTCCTTCACCAGCCTCCGCCTCTCCTGTTCCGGCATCCCCATCTCACCCATCACGACCGCCACCTTCCTCGACCGCTCCAGCACCTCCCCCCCCCCCCCCCCCCTAGTTCCTTCACACCCCAGTATTAAACTTCCATTTCCTCCCTCTGCACCCCGTGCCTGACTCCGCCTCAATCTCTGCCTCTGCCCGCGCCCCGCGGTCCATAACCCACCCCTCTAAACTCGCAGCGGGGGGCAAAGTCCTGTCCACCAGCTTCTGCCATGGTGCTCACCCCGCCAGCACCACCGCCCGCCCGCATTCCCCCTCCTGGCGTGCCTTGACCACTCCTCCTCCTCCTCCTCCTCCCCTCCCCGTCCCACCCCTCAATCTCCCCCTCACCGCAGCTCACTCTGTCTGCGCTCCCATTCCCATCCACCATCCCGCAGCGGCGCGTAAGCCCTTCACGCAGCTACAGCAGCACCAGATGCGGCACCGGCATTGCCGGCTGGATCGGAGGTTTTGAGCGCGATTCCTGTGCCAACGGTTAGGGGCGTGAAGGACTGTGGCCGCACGCGGCGAAGACTGCGTGGAATGAACGAAGCGCTGGAGGGGGGGGGGGGTGGGGGGATTTGCCGCCGGGGTAGTAACTAGTGGACACTTGTATCATAGTACTGCGGGCAGTGCTATTATGCATATCAGTGGCTGTGAGGGAGAGCTAGGCGAGGTGGTGAGATGAGGGGGGGGGGGGGGTACATACGCTGCTCACAATACCTGTGCCTGAGTAGCGGCGTTCGGGAGGTATCTCTGCATACTTGCACAGTGGCTTATGGAAGTGAACGTTCAGAATGCGCTGCCGGACAGGTGCTGTGTTGCCGAATCATCTCGCCACAGAGGAAGCTGCAAGATGTTATCGCAGGGGCATTCTTACCCATAGTACAGCTTCCACCCTCTCCCTACTACCGGTCATGCCACACCTCACTCCCCGGGTTCCCACCATCCTCCATGAGCACCCCGCCACCGTCACCTATAAAAACAT
This sequence comes from Morchella sp. 2018-W38C, assembly GCA_024713705.1. Taxonomy (NCBI): domain Eukaryota; kingdom Fungi; phylum Ascomycota; class Pezizomycetes; order Pezizales; family Morchellaceae; genus Morchella; species Morchella sp. 2018-W38C. The sequence continues at coordinate 118,274 of JAMJEX010000001.1, forward strand.
CATATCACCGCGATCTTGGACAAGCTGCTTTAACGACGGTATAGATGCTACTCGGGCTAGCGCGGAAGCGGAGCAGCCGGGCTAAACACCACCTCGAGGGGTAGAGGTTCTGGCGGCGAATTGAGAGGGGAGGTGTGCGGCGGTGTAGTGGAGAGGTATGAAAGCTGAATTCAGGTGTTTTGCGGCAGGATGTGGTGGAGGAGAGGTTCGGCGTGGAAGGAGTGGCACCGAGGCAAGGTAGAAGCTGTCGCGTGTTAATTGGTCCTTGTTAGCTACACGCCCGTCACTACCCTTTCTTCCACAAAGAGAGATGGTTGTGGCATCGATGTTACAGTTCAAAATGAAGTAAGATTGGAGGCTGGCGTCGTTGGAACCCGACGGTAGCGGGGGACGGGAGCGGGGGGCGGGAGCGGGGGGGGCGGAGAGCAGCTCAGGGTAGTTACTAGCCATGTAAATACTAGCTGGTGTGAATCGGTGTGATGACGCGACATGATCCTTGGCGCCAAGAGGAGATGAGCCACCCCGCACAAGACCAGAGCCTCACTCCCTCACTCGTCTTATCGATAAGCCTACGCCACATACGCCATCCCTGCATGAACCGAAACGTGGGGTAATAACTAGCACCCCGCCAACCCTGCCATGCCCGGGCCCACCACAGCCCCGCAACCCCGGAACCCCCCGCCACTCCCCGCGCCCACTCAAATCCGCAACTCGGCTGGTTTATACGGGCGGTTACGACTTCATATATCTTATGAAAATCATTATGTGTCACGAAATAAACCATCCAAATTCGCAACCTCACAGATCACATAATAAATCCCCCATTCCGCGCGAGGCATACTTTACGATACACGTCACTTCTAGGAACGGCAAGCAATAGTTAAAATGCCGCCTCCCCACCAAGCTGAAGCTGTATGGATCTGCGACTACTTTGGTCTCGTGCTTAGCTGCATGTCATGGCAACAACCACCCCGCACGTCATTACTTGGAGCTGAAGACTCCCATTCACTCCCGTATCATGGCCATGGAACTCTCACGGCAGTGAAGCCTTCCTTGGGTTGCCCTTCAAACACACTTCACTGTTCCAAAAGATTTAATCCACATGCACGCCCAGGGTGCATGTCATATCCAGGTAGAACTCAGCCATATCACCTCCCTGAACCTCTCGGACGGTGAAGCTTTTCCGCGCATAGTCCCTCAACTTCCCTCCACTGTTCGAACGTATTTAATATACATGCACATCATCTCTAGGGACCACTTCTGCAAATCACCTTCAAGAACCAACAGCAATAGTTAGCTGCCCCCCCCCCCCCCGCTACCCCAAATTGCTCGTTACAGTAGACCAGTAATCACCGAAACAACCCACCACGACCGGTACACCACCCCGAAGAACCATCCATTCATCTCAGTCCCAGGGCTCACCGGCTACACATAGTATTACTTCTCTACTTATATGATCAACCTCATATCACCTCCAGTTACACATCCACTCTAATCACTGCTCGTGACAGTTGAGTTCCTGCGCAATAACTACGGGAAGTCGCCACCATTGACCACCCCGTGAACGCCACCTCCAGAAACCACTCATGCATCACAACTCCTCAAATTGCTATCGACAAATTCGCAGCCTCTCCAATCGTGTGAAAAGAACCTTCTTTGTATGTTATCTCTGATATTCACTTTCTATAACTGACATCCCTCCCGTTGAGAATCCACACTTTATTTACAGCTATCCACCCCTGCCACTCCTTGTGCTCCTGAAAACCCTCATTGTTTTTCAAGATATGCTTTTTCAGAACCGCGTCTTTTACTCCCGCCCGCCCCTGCCACCTTTTGTGGTCCTGAACAATCATATGAATTTTCAGGACCGCTCCTTTACACCTGCCCGCTCCTGACATATTTTATGGACCTGAAAAGTCATATGGCTCTTCAGAACCGCTTGGTCTCTTTGTTCCTGACTGACTCATTGCTCATCGCTGTTTGGGTTTACCCGATCTTGAATCAGAATCTCAGTGTTCGTAACGGGGCAGTCCGTGTGAGCCTCCCGAACCTCAACAGTATAAAGGTAGACGTAATTACGAATGACTGCTCGTGATTCTCATAGAGGAAATTGCTTACCGTCAATTTCTGAGGACAGGTATTATCTACCAATGACTAAATATGGTTGCATATGACTGTATATGACTGGACATGACCACGGGGGACGGCTGACACGGGACCGGTGCAAGTTTAGGATCATGCAGGGCCCAGCGGCCCCAACGTCCTTTGCGGTCCTTCTAGTTACAGCCCGGACGTCTGATTACAACCCCGGATGGACTGTATATTGTGGGATGTAATGTAGTACGTTTATCTGAAACGCCTGCGCGTGGCGCTCGAAAGCTGGTCGTCTAAGATGCGCATGCACAGCACGGTCGTGGATGTTCTCATAGCGCCCAAGAAACAGAGCTCGGGGCACGTTAGCCGAGCGGCGGTTTGTTGAAATAGAACCAATGTGCGCAGTGTTTGCAATAGGACATCGGTTTGGGAGTACAAACCGGTACAAAATTGAATAATACGGAAAAGGTCTAAAATGATACAGTTTTCGGTTGAGGTGCTGTCCAGTAACCCGTGTTGAAAAATGACACAGTGCGGACCACGATTCAAAATGACCCAATTGACAGAGAGGCAGAGTTCAGACCACGATCCATACAAGTTTGTATATTAGTTTAATCCGGGTTCTCTGAACTATTACTTGAACCATACAATCTATATGTCCTCCACAATATCCAGTCCTCTTTACCATGGGCAATTGTTTACTTCAATGGATGAGTTCAAGAATGCAGTCCACCAATCGGCTATCAGTAACACGTTCGCACCCCGGATTTACCCGTAAGAAAGGTAACTGTTCTCAGCATCTGCCACTCTCAGCATTTACGATCTCGGCGTTCGTTGCTCTCGGCGTTCAAGTACAATTAGACATTCAGGCGATGGTAGTTATACTCAGGCATTACACAGAATAAATGGATATAAACCAGCTAAATGGTACGAGATATTGTTTTTCCATCGTTTTCGCCCGAACCATTGCCCATCTGGAGCAAGATTCCCCTTTGAAACACCTGCAAAGAACCCTAACCCACCTACCACTTAGATCAATGGTATTACTGGTTTAAAATATCGTAACAGGTGGTTGAATAGTTTGTACGGTTTTGAGGTATTGATGCTGAAGTTTGTATGTACAATAGGAGGGTGTTTTTATACCGGTTTGTATGCAGAGTACATACAAACCATTGCAAACACTGAATTGTTTTGTGCGCCATCGGCACAGTCGTCTTGGAGGCAACGACGAAACTGGTTGTGTGACGCACAAGGGTCTTTGTCAGTCAAGACGTGGCGCCCAGGCTGGTAAGCAACCATTTATTTGGCTGAAACCTGTGTTTCCGCCGCTGTCCCAGGTTTTTCGTTGTTCTAAATTGACTCTAGAATGATGACCCGGAAGTCTTGTAACACTGCACATCTACGTGCACGCCCAACTCCAAAGTCAAGCCCAATGCGGCAATCAGGGAGCGGATCTAAATCTACTCTACTCGTAGTTTTTTGGCGTCTTTGGACGCAACTTCTATTGCATACACAGAAAAACCTCACCAAGGCTATCTTTTCTATGGCATGCAATAGCAGTTGCGTCCGGAAACGCCAGAAAACTAAAAGTGCTCTACCCCCAAGATTATCTAGATATAGGACCCTTCTGTGACAGACGCAGAAATCCCCTGAACCCTCCAACACCACCTTTCTAATACAGCGGTAGTGGCAGGCTTCAACCCGCCACAACGGTAGAAGGCACGGTACTGGCGCTGCCGACTCTCACGACGTTGGTCTTGCTTACTACCCATGAGATAAGTGAATAGAATGTCCAACAACCCAACAACTAAGAATGATGAGCACATGTGATGGTAAAGCAGGTGAAACTACGCCTTTGACTAAACAAAACTAATAGCTACATGTGAGGTACTTGATGAGGAGCGATGTGGGGTCAGGGCAGAGAGTTATGTTCATATCTAATGTGCTCCCTGATGACGATCCAAATGTCTATAATTTCGGACGTTTCGCCTCCCGTATGCGCCGAGCCAGCTCTGTTTATGTATCATGAGTGAAATATGTTGTTCGTGGGTGCACGAGGTATATTTATGCAACCGACACCATCGTTGAACCCTATTTGCCTACGAATAAAGCAATCAACTAGGCTCCTTCTCTCGTCAGCATACGAAGTAATTTTCTCTGTACTGAAATATAGAAGTTCTTGCAAGTCTGATAGGCCTCGATTCGGAGCGTTGGGTCTAGTGCACGGTAACCGGCGCCCAAGAAACAATTCGGTTGGACACTGGCATGCCAAACTCAGCAATTGACAGGGCCACAATACGGGATCTCCTTATCAATCTTCAGCCAGCACCTACCAAAATTCGTGGGAAGTCATCCATTTTACACCAAAAATGCCACTTTTAAACCTGGCCCTCAACCACCAATTAAGATAGATATTATCTGAGAACTGGAAGACCATATATTTTGTATATAAATAATCACTTTATCACCTAAAAATTATAATATTACATTCCTAGCATGAGCTGTATTGGTTTTGGTCCGTTCAGTTGCAGAAAATACTCCAAGACCACATATTTGTATGGGATGTAGCTGAATCTCCAGACCGCCCTACCTCTAGCCCCTGTACTTTGTTCCACATCTGAGTTGAGATAGTGCCCTTTTGGATATATTAAACTTAATAGCCAATATTTCATCCCCTAAAGCCTTATACATTGTTGACGGCAATTATGTTGTGGGTGGTGGTTGCGTTTGGACCAGGTTGTGGTGTAAAATGGATGACTTCCCACGAATTTTGGTAAGGTGCTGCACAGCGGTGGGTAATGAGGACCTAGCCACAATTTTGCTTACAACGGCTTATTTCTGTGGCGTTCCGTCCAATGATTTATTACCCACCGCTGTACAGATCTACATATGTGCTCAAGTACCGGTGACATCTGTACTCTCCCAGCGAAGAACTCTCCATATCCGGAAACGCTTGTCACTGGGGCAGCCCAACGAGGGACAGTCATGCTATAACCGAGTCGTAAGAGCGCCCTATCCACCAGGTACCCGTTTACCGGATTACGCTCAAGAAGTAACCTCGCTCATCAGTGAATTCAGATCCTGCTCAGAAAGAAACCACAATGCAAGATAGCTAGGTGCACGGCAGATAATCTCATAATATATTGGGCCATTGCGTGCGAAACTATAGAGATGTAAAGAAATACGGAATTATCTATTGATACAGTTTCTGGAAAGCAACTGTATGTAATAATCGGCATCTATCGTGCGAAGGCGGTCTTCGGATCTTGATTGGACAGCAACCACAATACACTGTTGATAATATGTCAGATATTTAGATATCTTCTAAGGGCTTTGATTGCCAAAGCTGAGGTGATGGCACCAGAAACCTAGGCAAGCGCAGGCGCGGGCGGAAGAAGTCGCAGGTGCACTGTGTGGCTTATTGATAGGGGGTTTCCTTATGATTCCGGCGCTATTTGATCACAATACGATATCATAGTTTCCTGGCTGATAGGGGGCCCAATTCGTATCTTCTGCTGGATAGGGGGACTAGCGGATCGGACAGAATAATAGGAGATCCAGGTCATGACTAGGGGCCGATCCTGGATGGGGTACCTAAACATATCGCTCCTAGTTGGGAGTGTAATATTATCATCGGATAGCTGTTCCTGCGAGAACAGATCTCGGGTTCATACAAATCACTTGGGTTTCTTTTGACCGATACAGACGGTTTCTTTTTTGCGTTTGTTTATTTCATTACTTACATGTGCTGTGAGCGTGGACAGTACCCTCTTGTACACGTAGCTGAATGGATGCTTATGTCAACTAATTGAGGTTTGAAAGGTATGAGTCGTTAGATGGTTTTCGGGCTGTCCACATCTACACTATGTAGTGTAGTGGTAAACATCTCAGGTAGGTTCGATATGGACTAGGCCCTGATCCTAGGTGCAAGCATTTATGCCGTGTGATCCGGAAGAATGTATTCGCATATAAACTACTGATAGACTTCTAGCTTAGTGCTGCCTCTACTATTTAGGTATATATGCCTTGCTGAAAAATAATGAACGAGAAGAGTTGTGGGCTTGGGGAGTGAATTTATTCACAGAGATCCAAGGGCGTAGTACTCCGGCTGTTTATCTAGCAGTGGAAACACACATTCCACATACGTGGTACCACGAGATAACTTCCCGGACCTACTAGAATCAGTTTCCTACAAAACGAGTGATACCCCATGACGGACCTAGTTTTTTTCTTCTTTTTGTTTAACGAATTAATTGCACGCAGACCGTGGTCTATGGCGATACCACAACCCCCAACTACCTACGAGCTCCTAGCTACACCCAAAGAAGGGCATGCAGTAAGCTCGCACTTATCCGCCGCCGCTTCCTAACTAAAAAGAAAAGAAAAATAGATAACACAAGCAAGCTGTCCCATCACACGTTCTCTATTGCAATTTGGATTCTCTCTCTCTCAACCCCATAAATCCGACCAGGTATTTTCCGTTGTACTTCGCTATCTCATCTTTGTCTTCCGGCCTTAAAGACCCACCTAACTCGCCTAGGAGCTTATTAGCTGCAGTACCCACCCTAGTACACGTGTATCCGTCCAGGATGGCTGTCCACGACCCAGAGCGGCTCCGCTCACCCCAAGCGAGCTTTCCTGATCCCAAGGCAGCCGTTCTCGCTCCAGCAGCTGTACTAACATCTCCAGTCTCTAGAAGAGCTGTGCTCGCCTCTAGAGCTCCACTGGTAGCTTTACTCGCTCATACAGCTCTATTGGTAGCTGTACTCGCCCAGATGCTATTGGGAGCAGGGTTTCCAACGGTACAAATAGTTTGAAATTGAAGACAAAACTGAAACAACTGTTCAATCTCTACCCCAAACCGTACCAGCTAAACTGAGTGTTTATCCTCAGTTATGAACCGGTTAAGTCCATAAATTCTATATCTTGGTAAGTAAATACACGGATAATGGGTGTTCCAGATCAGGAACTACATTTTCCAGCTGACTAAGGGGGCTGTTCGAGGTCATGAACAGGTTCATACAAACCGTTTAAACGGCCGGTTAAACTGGTTTTCAAGATTGATAAACAGTTTAACCCTTTATCCAAGAAGGTAAAAACTGTACCAAGTATTTATTTAAACCGTTCAGTTCGACTGGTTGAAACCGGATAACCGGTAAACCACTGGAAACCCTTACTGGGGGCTTTAACCATCCACTGGGCTTTATTGGTACCCGGACTGTTCTGACCTGTTGACTAAGTCGTCAATTTGGTCAAGTGCGCGCACAATTCCTCAAGATTCATAGATAGGGCGATCCTTTCCGAGGGCCCATACTATGATGAATAGGGCACTCCATTTCACAAGCTCGTCTAATCACTCCATTCCAGTCATTAAGTACACACGTCCGGAGTTTCCGAACTCGATCAGCGCCTATCCCTTAATATGTGGCGAAGATGATGACCCACTAAAAACAAGCTACATCTGGATGGCTTCAGTAATAGCCCTCGTTATCCCTCCTATCAATCTTTGATAAGGATTATTAAACAATTTAATTCCTCTATATTAGGATATCAGCATCGACAGCTTAGGGATATGTTACCTATACGCCTCTAGAAAGAGTGATTTAGCACTGTCTTTGAAATTATATTGAATTAGCTGAACTCTTTGGTATCCGGTGGAAGGAAGTGTTATTATATAGCGTCAGCTTGGCCGCTGGCGACGCTCCATAAAGCTTATTATATCATTAATGGGCCTACTAATGGCGACTTGATCATTGGATCAACAATTCATCAAGACGCCCATTTTCTACAGCCTGTAATTTGGATGTTGCTGGCGAAGATATCCGGGGAACTAGCAAATCGTGCGCCTGGGTCAATGTCACCAACGAAGAAGTAGACACCGAAGATGCCTTTGATGTCTTGAGGGTATTTTTGAATGCTGACATCGGCATAACACCTATAAGACGTCAGCGATCAAGGAACGTTTTCTGCGGAGACTCACTTATATTTCACAGGGTGTTGAGCGTTTTGAACATCCGTGAATGGTTCTCATGGCTCTTGTGACCCAATTGGTGACTCTTGTGACTCGCCCGGCAGCACTGCGGGCCCGCCCTGTTTAGTTAGATCAAGTGTCATACAACCGAAAGTGGGGCATTCTGAGAATCTTCCAGAAGAACTATTGCAGATCGATGGGAGAACTAGTAGATCGGCTTCTGCTATCAAATGTGTCTCAGGCGAATGTTCTGGGGGTTGGTTCGATTGTACGATGTACGCATACGTTTTTTATGTGTGTTCCTGTTCACCACTTATCAAAGGAATTGTATTGCTTTGGTGGTAAAAAGCAACAACAACTCCAATCAAGAATTTCCAACAATTACCACACTAGGCTAGTGATAGCTCAAAGAGGGTGGTCGCAAATTTGACAAGTTTCATCCGTCCAAAGGATAGTAGCAGCAGCCCACGATACAATACGGGCATTGTGCACTGACCAATCAAAACCCCCTCACCACAAATGCCCTCACTAAGAAGTGCCTTGGTCAGGACCAACCATGCACACTGCCTGGTTCATTTCAGGCTTGGGATCACACAACGTGGGGAGGTGGGTTCTTGGCGCAAGGTCTTTACATGGCTGATTTGAAGCATCTGTTCCGATTCATAGCCATCCCAGGGGCGTATGAGACATTCACGAAATAGAGACAGTCGAGCGCTTAGACAGAAAGTCCTGCACATCTTGTTGGCTAAATCCTTGTACGTCTTTACCTGAGACAGCTAGAGTGTCTGCCCAACCTGTCCGATCTTCTGTTCGACTGGTGTAGCTAAAACTATCTAATGTGATCATCAGCTTTTGCTGTAAAAGATGCCGTGGTAAACTGTTTGCTGCATTATCACTCATCGATCTGCTTGTAAAAATCCATATACGTCCCTTTATGCTGGCTTATTCGAGCCAATCACTTACTACACAGGCAACGCTAATGCATGAGAGATATTTCGCGAATGTGCCATAAGCCCAGGACATACACCCATATTTCTCATTCGGTTTACTTTCCATCAAGACATCCACCTCTGCTTCTCCTCATCTTTCTATAGCTTTTCTTCTCAATAACCTAACATGACACAACGTGAGGTCTTTCCTGGTATAGTCAAGGTCTCTCAAGGCGAGCACGCAGTGCTCACCGTTTACGGCAAATATGTGACGGCATCTTACAATGAATCAACCTGGATAGTGCAACCTACATTTAGTCATGACGATGGAAGAGAGTTTGCCATGATTTACGTCGAAAATGACAAGCGACTCGCATTTACACTATCCACTGTCCCCGATCCCACTGGCGCTTATAATATACTCGCGGAGACACTTCAGTGCCCTCCGTTAAAGGAACAATGTTGGACTATGGAGGATGAAAACAGGTAAGGGAGCGTACCACCTCCCTTTAATTATGATCATTGAAATTAACCACGGTAATTACGTCATGGCAGAAGTCTAGATCTCACGGTGTACGCAAGATTACAAAGCGTTGCGATGAAAACACTTTCAGTTGCAACTCAGGGAGATGTGGGGGCAATGGGGTTGCCAGTCTCAGGCTTTCCGATCAGCTCTGGCAAGCAGATGACATGGACCTTTGAATATAAGCGACTATAATGAGGGGTACATGGTGTATCCTAATAACTCCGATTGTTATTCGATTCCAAATTCAGCATTAGTAGGGTTATAGGACTAGTGGCCGGGGGTGTGTATGTTTGGTGATTAGATAGTCTGTATTGAGGAACGCTTGCCCGTAACAGCTGTCTGCTTTGATGATATTACAACATTGATTTTCTCTGAGCATCTTTATCCATTAGTCTGTAACTGCAGCAGACATCCAGGTTGTGAGTTCTATAGTAAGTTACTATTTAGGTTATAAGTGAGATACATGGTGCACACACACTTCAAGGTAATCTGGTGGCATACGGAGATGGCACAATTATAGCTGCAATGGAGCCTCATAGGCCAAGAAGAGGGCCACTCCGCGACATTATTACCACGGATCAGTAAGGTTTTCCTTTCCCGATGTATAAATGGGTATAATACGGTTCCACTTTGTTTAGTCTTCACGCATTTTACATACAAAAATACACAATTTCAACCTGCTAAGGCTTTTGAACCTGGACAGATGCCAGAAGTCTGCGGAGATAGATGTCAACTTCATTTTTTGAACTAGGGTTCTATCATTCCGCATTTTTTACCATTTTTCATGGCAACGCCTTGAGCGATTGACATTTTGTTGCAATCCGCTACCTTTAAGCGTGGGCGCACCATATCAGATACATCAATCCAAAGTATGTCGTAAGATTATCCTAGCTCCACATAATAGCCTTTTGTTTATAGTGCAGTACCATGTCGATGTACAGCTCGATCTCGAAAGTGAGGGAATGACACCTATTTTGCACCAGAAATGCTACTTTCCAACGTGGCCCTAGACCACCAACTATTATGAATAATCCCCGAGGATTAGAGAAGTATATTTCTTGCATGTTAAGATTACCCTATCATCTTAAAGTTAAACTTTTATGCCTCTAGCATGAGCTGTGTTGATTTTACAGTGTTGGGATGCCAAAAACACGTCAAGACCACATATTTGTATGGGATGTAGCCGAATCTCCAAATTACTCCACTTCTACCTCATGTACTTTTTTTTATATTTGACCTGAGTACCCTTTTAGATATATTAAACTGGATAACGGAAGTCTTACTCTATAAACCCTTGTTGACTCCTGATAGCAAGTGGGTTGTGGGTTTTCGTTCTGTTTAAGCCAATATTAGTGTGTTTTGGTTGCCATGTCCTCACTTTGGAGGTCGCTCTATCAAAATTTGTGGGAAACGCAACGCTGCGACACCGCAACGCCGGGGCGCAAATGTCTCAGAACCCGATGGCGCCGCCCCATACCCAAAAGACCAAAGGAGGATGGCCGGAGTCTCTAAAAAACTATCAGCTCTTCAAAGGATCACTTGTGGTTGATGTGCTCATAATCGTGGTCCAGCAGGTGGTACTCGAAGCCGTTGCCGCGCGCATTTCCCAGGAGTTTTGGTAGGGTGCTGTACGTGCGATTATGCAGACTATCGGAGCACTGGGCTGGTGACAGGGTTCCCAGTTGTTTACCGGTTATCCGATGTCAGCTGGTTGAACTGAACCGTTTAAATCAATAGCTGGTACAGTTCTAAGCTTCTTGAATAAACGGATAAAGGGTTTATCAATCTGGAAAACCAGTTAAACCTGGTTTGTACGAACCTAATTCGTGACATTGAACACCGCCCTTATTGAGCTGGAAAACGTAGTTCCTCATTTCGAACACCCAGTTCTGTTCCAAGTTTATCATTAGACGCCCTTTTGTTCAATACATTCTTCAACTTTCCTTTTGTCAGTCGGCAAAGATAAAAAAACAGCACCAAATTTGCTAACGCTCAAATCGACACCCAACTCGATAAAACCGTACTAAGTCCAGCACGCATGATCTTTTTTTTGTTTAATTCATTAATTACATGCAACCTTTCGGTTGTGATAAATTGCACTCTCCAGAACCTCCCATCCTCGGCCGCCTCGTACAAAGTCAGGAACAAAGCAAAACATACAACCGCGGGGCTATGAAACAAAATAGAGCAAACACAGTATAAAGCGCATTTTTGCTATCGTTCTTCTTCCACGTCCCTTTCTAGTCCTCCTCATCCTCTTTTTGATTCTGTTTCCTCCTCTCCTTGTTTCTCGTCTCTTCTTCCTCGCTCTTGTCTCCATTTTGTGAACTTCTCCCATATTCCTGATGTTGGTTCAGTGCGCATGATCTAAACGGACACTAACGGCTCTTACAGGTAGGCACGAAGGAACAAGAAGGCAGAGAGTATGGCAAAGAAGGAAAAGAAAAGAAGCGACAAGAATCCCGATTCGAACGTAGCAATGGAATAATAATCTACAGTAACAGATCAAAAAAGAAGGAAGGAACAGCACCCGGGATCTGCAGGATCAGCAGAGAGGAGGCCATAATCAGGAAGGCCGGCTTCAGATTGGCGAAGAAAATGGAAATCATGGGTGCGGAAATGGTTGGAACCAAGAAAGGAATTGAAAGCGGAATGAAACATGTACTCACTATACACTTTGACAGCCAAGGAGCCAAAAATCGAGTGAAAAAAAGTCAGGGAATGCCGGGCGAAATGATGGTCCACGAAATACATTGGCTGTACGAAGCCGCAAAAACTCAAAGGATCACAGTCAGGCTAGAATTGGTAAAAGCGTGTGCCAATATCAAAGGAAACCAAGAAACAGATGAAGCAGCAAATGCAGCAGGCGATAAAGGAGCATTTGATCCAGATACCTTCATATTCTTTGTATACCTGGAAAGGAAATTGGGTGTTACCACTATCACGGACTTGGTAAACGAATGGAACACAAGATGAGATGGCAAAAGCAGAAAACACGAGCCTACCTAGCAGCACCTGATAAGGTTGAACAAACAGACAGGAAAGAGAGGGTTTTTATAAGCAGACTATGAACAGGGCACACAGAGATTGACCAATAGCTCCATTTGTTATGGGATATCAAAAGTATGGCACGGCTAAGCAATAGTTCTGTAGCTTTTAAACAAGTAATATTGTAGATCGGACTCCGCTCGTTGATACTATCGCTAGTACCCCTAAACTCGCGGGAATCCGCCTAACTATTTATACATGATTGGAACCTATGCCAAGGCCCGTTTCTATCTAGTACGTTCTATCTCGCGTAATCCCTATGACTCACAAATGCCGGCTATCAGGCTGTACCATCGTAGTCACCTTCTCAAAGGAGAACAGCCCGCAGCCGTCAGCAATACCCCTACCCCGGAGTATGCCGCCCGATACTATAGTACAGGTGTGGTCGTACACGACTGCCCCACACCACCTCGATACCTTCCTATGCTTGTCCCTGATTACCCGTACTTCCAAGCATCATACCCTCTCACTCGATTTCCCGTAACACCATTAGTTCAAGAGAAAAGAGACAGCAGAATGCCACTATGCAGATGGCGAGCAGAGTGTAGCCCAAATCGTGACAGCTTGCGGGGCAACGACCAAGACGAAAAACAAAGGAAAAGAACAGAAGCCCGTTCATACAGTCCTATGGACCAAGTTGGGTATTGATCGTGCCCTTGAGATGTGGAAACAATTTGCAAAATACAGGCATGGAAACAGGGAGCGAGATGAGGAGTAGGAGGATGAAGTGAGAGAACTTGAACAAGGATGGGGCGGACTCAAGAACGAGGAAGGGGAAGAGGATCATTAAAACAATTCGTTGGTTACAAGGTGGTATGTTTTGTTTGGTTATATTTTGCTTTGGGACTTGATTTCTTAATACGGCTAGTTGTGAGAGGCAGTGGTTGAGAGCGGGCGGTTCAGGGGCCGTGTGGTATTACCATAGACTACAGTCTGGATATAATTAATGAGTTCAGTAAAACAAAAAGGGGGTAAGGTACAAGAAGGTCTGCGTGGACGCAGTTCAATTGCAACCAGAGAGTAATAGATATATTTATCAAATTGGATAGAAACAGAAACGAACACAGAGACTTCTCGCATGGGTGCTTCTTCACCAGGTCAACTCCATTGTCAAGCCACTAAGTCTGTATCATTCAATACCAAGCAGCAGAACCAATGCAGTAATCTGCAAAAACTTTCAACAACGTCAGGAAATAAACATCAGCAAACCCGGAACTTCCGCCAGACACTCTGGATACTCAGGGCACCCAGGGCGCTCGGTAGACAAACCGCCTCTCCAGAGAAGCAGCGGAATGCTCCTGGCCCGCTGTGACGTAAAGCCTTCCGCCCTGGCGTGCACTAGTGCTCCGAGCGCGCCCAGGCGGATACTAGTGATTCAGCGCGCCCCGACACCAATTACTTTACCCCGACGGAGCGCTCTCTTGCCTGATGCTGTCTGGACAGAACGATCTCTCCCCTGACGCTATCTCAATGGAATGTTCCCTCCCTTGGCGCTAACTTGTCGGAACATTCTCTTGCCTGACACTACTACATATCTCCTAGACACTCCTGGAGTCCTCTGACCTCTCCTGAAACGTTTTTGACTGCTCCAGAAGTTCTCTGACGACTCCTGAGCATATCGCTAATGCTTCTGGAGCACTTCCTACTGCTCCTGGAGCACTCCTGACTCCTCCTGGAGCACTACTGACCTCTCCAGCAGCACCCGATATTGCTTGTTGAACCTGGCGTACTCCCAACGCACCGCGTTTTACCTTTCAACGCCCTGTTTTTACCGGGCATACTACTCTTTGCTTTAGTGGGCACTGCTCTGAAGTGCATTCAAAACCGTGATTCTATTACTAAATCCTAATACTACAAACCGTCTTGAACTCCCTAATTGAATATAATATAGGTATATAGGTACTCCCATCTCCAAAGCACTTGCCGATACGCTCTAAAGCACTCGCTTGTGCTCTCTAAAGTATTCGCTTGTGGTCTACAAAGCACTCCCGGTGCTCTCCAAAGCGCTAGCTGTGCTCTCCAAAGCACTTGCCCCCAAAGCGCTCCCAGTGCTCTCCAAAACATTCGCCTCCAAAGCGCTCGGCAGTGCTCTCCAAAGCATTCGCCTCCAAAGCGCTCGGCAGTACTCTCCAAAGCACTCGCGGGTGCTCTACACATCCTCTTTCTCCTTGCCTCCTTTGTGATCCCCCTCTTCTTGCTGCCATTCATTCGCTTCGCCTTCCTCTTCCACTTCAATGCCCCGAAGCTGAGCGTGAATCACCTCTTCATAGCAACCACCGTTGTCGGAACCTGAGGGACCCCATGGAGCACTCGGGGGTGCTTTCAGAGCATTCCAGAATGCCGCAAGATCCGCAGCTAACGCTTCGTTGTCCTCGCTAAATCTATCTTCTGGTATCACCTCGATAGTGATGCCTTACTTCTCTCGTATCTATCAACGTTAGCCTCAGTGTTCAGAAAGCACTCCACCATTGTAGCATCCATCCTTATAGCATACCTTTTCCCGGAGGCTATCCTTGATTACCTCCAACGTTGCCTCCTTATTCTGCCTACTCCTCCCCTTCCTGTGTTGCTCATCCTGTTGAATGTTTCTACTCGTATTGCAATGTCAGGGCGCAAATCCATTATAGCACTGAGAGCATCCGTCAGTGCTATCAAAGCACTTAGTAATCCGAGAGCGTTGACTCGGAGAGCTTCCATCATTGCCCCCAGGGCACTTGCCATAGCAGTAAGGGCATCGGGGATACGTACTGACAACACTCTGATTCTGTGACCGGAAATTGTCAGGCTTCATGTATGTTCCCGTTGACCATGCCCGAATGCCATGCCAAATCGCGGTCGAGATCAGTATCAGCAAGATTGTAAATCTGAATGAGTCTCCCAACAGTCTTCTGAATCTCCTGATATTCTCCTGAGACATCAAAACGGATTTTGATTCTCCGTAGGCTCAGGAGATGCTTTACGGAAACCGTTCAGCTTCCGGATGAAATAAACGTAGGGGCAATCTGCTCCAGGAATTCGGGGTCTAGACTTCTGACCTATAGTTGTCAATTATGCCTCCAGAGTATTCGTTGACGTTTCTAGGGCACTCACCTTTTTGATAACGACCTTGTCCAGATCCACCGTACATCCCACTCTGCGGCTTGCAGCTGCCCACATGCTCACTATCAGTACCGAAAGCCTCGCTGCAGGAGGGAAAGCCTCATGTAGAAGAGTATTGTCCCCGATTAGCGTGCTGCACTCCTTTTGAATCCTCTGAGCCTGCATTGAGAGAACGTTTGCACTCCTCGAGCGAGGTAACAAGGATCTCTAAGATTGATTTCTCGCATGAATGTGAATAGTGCTCTCAAAGTGGTTGTCAGTGCTATCATGAATGCTACTAACCTTGCTTTCTACCATAGGAGCACTCTCTTCCTCCCTAATAGATGACAAAAGTTGTGCAATATCGTAGACGCTTGGTTGTGCTTCTGGTAAATATACCTGAGGGCTTGAAGGAATCCGGGGACTGCTCATGGAGCTCTCGCTAATGCCCTCAAAAGGCGGGGAGGAACGATGGGGGCGGTAAGTGGGTAAGGATTTGCCATACCATGAACGCATTGAGGAAAGGTTTATGTACCGTGTAGAAGAGCTATAGTCAATGTTGTGAGAATAAACAGGCACAGAAGAAGGCATTGACTGTGAGGGTATTGGGAGTGCTCTCTCAGACTCCGGGAAAGCTCTCTGAGATGCCGGGAATGCTCTCTGAGATGCTTCCTGGCTGGGTGCCAAAGTCGACGCTCTCCGGGATGCGGTGGGCGTTCTCTGAGATGCAGTGGGCGCTCTCTGAGATGCACTCTGTGTGGGTACCAGAGTAGGTGCTGCTCTGCCTGGACCTTCTCTCTGTATTACCTTTGCGCCCGGCCGTGTTCCCCTCTGGATTGTTAGCGTTCTGTCCATGTATAAAAAGCATCAATAGGTAAGAAGGAGTCGAACCGGTACCACATTGACAGACACGTCGGAGGAAGTAATAACCTCCGCTACCGCTCCAGTTGGTCTCCTCCGAGCATTGCCCAGTGCTCTGGCAGTAGTCGGCTGGAGAATGCGAGGTCTCTTCCCAGTACTCTGGGATTTCTGCTCTCTGGAGGCTTGAGGTTCTTCCTCTGTGTCATACAGGTACTCCTCGGAGCTCTTCTGGGCGTTCTCTGGGGAGTAGTCATACCCCAAATGGCTGGTATTGGCGGTTTCCGCCACCTCTGGCACATCCTCCTGCTGCTCCTCCATTTCAGCGCTGTCAGTATTGCCATCGGGAACATGGAATTCTGCACTTCTAGGGCTGCTTCCTCCAGTGGGTGTGTTGGAAGAAAGAAGAAGCCCTTTACGAGATATTGGGCAATGGTCGATTGACTACTCCAAGTGCTGGTCGATTGACTACTCCGAGGGCTGGTTGACAGCGCGGTCAATGCTTCGTATAATAGCTCAGACCCGTTAGGCTGTGAATAACCATTTTCTTCGGCTGGTACTGGGAGTCGTGGTCGCTCTATGGAAAGAAGTGCTGAACCGGCAGAATGCTTGTTTGGAGGCATTCTGTTCACTGTCCGAAGTATCCAAAGTGCTCTAGGAGCATTTTTTTGCATATCTTTGATTGGAAATCAAAGCTTGGCGATAGAATCTACGCCGCCAACCAAGAAGAGTTTTCACCGCAAACCTCCTAGGTCAGGGATCCGCTCCACCGCTTCCGCTCTACCGCTTCCAAGTCATTCTTGATCCCTCATTTTACTGCACTTTCAGAAGCAATACCGAGTGCTCTGAGAGCATTCTAGGAGTTTGACTCAACTGCAATTCAATTACGGAACGGAATAATCTTATCTAATCTAATCTAATAAAATACAATAAATCTAATATCATATAAAGATAATCTAAAACATCAAATAGCACCGAACCCAATACTAGGAGCACTCGCCAGTGCCCAAAAAACAATATGTACATCAGCAAACTCTGATATTCCTCAGGGCGCAGAGCCTACGCCCTGGGCGCCAGGGACGCCAGGCGTCACCACAGCATGATGCCCGCGCCAGGCATCCCAGGGCATAATGCTCGCGCCAGGCGTTGCTGGAGGATAATGCTCGTACCAGGCGATGCTATTACCGCGACCGACGCCTCCAGAGCAGTATGTTCCCTCTCTGGCACCCCCAGGGCGCATAATCGTCTTGCACTCAGCCAGAGACTCGCCCCAAGCAGAGCACTCGCCTCAAGCAGAGCACTCGCTCCATCAGAGCACTCGCTCCACCAGAGCACTCGCTCCACCAGAGCACTTGCTCCAAGCAGTACCGAATAGTCCTAATGAGCTTTTTTTTTGCGCTCGCTAATGCTACTGTCTACAGAGTGCTCCTAGCGATATCACCTACATCTATAGAGCACCCAGCAATGCTCTCTCCGCGATCTTCTCTAGGCGCGTCGTGCACCTTCACGCGTCAGGCACGTACAGGCAATGTGCTGATCGTCCTGAGAGCGCCTGGCGATGCTCTCTCCGCCATGGCACGCCTGGGGTATGCCTCCTGCGTCTGGATAAGGATCACCAAATGAGTCTCCGCCCAGGGATTGGCAACGAATCACTGACGCGTCGGGGACCGCCAGGAGACAGCGCCAGAGCCCTGACAGCAATCGCCACGAATATCTGCGCCAGGAGATCAAATCATAACGAGCTGCTTGCCAGGTGCCGCCAGAACATATCCCTCACGCCTAGAGAGCACTCGTCAGTGCTATCTGGGCCAGGAGAGCATTCTCACCGAGGTGCTTGCCAGACACCACAGGAGCATATCGCTCACACCAAAACACTCTTCGTCAACAAGGTTTTCACTGACTGCTAAGAGATATTGCCACGTGCGGAGAGCACCATGGCTGCTTTCATAGCACTGACCAATGCTCGTAGAGCTGCGGAAACATCTTTAATAATACTATTCAAGGTGGGACACGCCTCACCTAGACCAAAATGAATCGATACGCTTTCCTCAAAGGTGAGGTAGGCATCGTCAGTCTCTCAAACGATATGTCACGTTGGTATTCTTCACGCCGCTGAACGGTCAGTCGCGGAATACTGATACGAGCACTGTCGTGTATACTGGAGATGGCTACCAAACCTTTGACGATGGGGTATGTATCTGCCGATTTGTGAAAGGCATTTTAGCCTTGAGGTTTAGGCCATGGTACGGCCCGTCTGAAAAGCTCAATGCCCTGCCTAAGCAGCACTCTGGCGCGAGCTTGCTGGAAATCATTTCCATGCATAAGTAGCATTATGCTGGTGGAGCGAGCTTGCTGGATAACAGACTCAGATACTGAGCGGCTGAAACTCACCTCCCTCTTCCAATCCGCATGCGTACTAGCAGAACGACACGAATTTTGAATTAGACGGTCCTACTGGGTCTAACATTCCACTCGTAGAGGACTCGCCACTGCACTCAGAGCATTCACTGGATAGCACTCGGTAATGCTCTCACTGCATACCACTCGGTAATACTCTCGCACCATTGGATAGCACTCGGGAACGCTTTACAGCACTTACGACCGCTCTCACAGCATTCAACTAAATGCATTCGACGTACGCAAATCTATCCTAGTATTTACCAGCCAATTGCCAGCATCCACCTCAAACAAGTGGGCCACATCAGCAAGCTGAACAGTTCCCGGAAAGCATCTCCTGAGCCTCCGGAGAATCAAAATCAGTTTTGATGTCTCAGGAGAATATCAGGATATTCAGGAGACTGTTGGGAGACTCATTCGCATTTACAATCTTGCGGATGCATTCCTAATATACTCCGAATATTCACGACCCACATCCTCTTCCTCCTCCTCCTACAGACTTTCAGCAGCCCATGTGAGCTATCAGCGATACCACGATCTTTCGCCTCAAGTAGCTCAACTACACATAGTCTATGCGCGCGCCCTGTTCTATCCCGCACCTTGAACAGAGCCTCCACGCGTCCTGGTAAGCGTCCCCGAAACACTCCCCTGCTCTGAGGAACCTACCGATACCCATGCCCAATCCTTTCTTATTTTCCCTTCCTAAAAGTTGATGTTACGTACACCTGATATTATGAACCTCAGATATCGTCGTCAGGCCGTTGGAAGATTGGTATCGGAACCTGCAAGCATGTGAAAACCTCCACCAGGCGCCCCAAAATGCTCTCAGAGCTTCCGGCAAAGCTCTGAGAGCATTCCGCATCTTCGGCATACTCCTTTATCAGGCGATATAGCGTGATATGGCTCATTTGCAATCTGTCTGCTACGTTGAACAGTCTTTCCGATTTCGCGGAGGGATTGCAAAGGCGCTTTAGGGGCAGTCCGCTTTCTACTATTGAGGGTTCATCTGGCGTTTTCTTGCGATCTTCGATTTTGAAAATGTCGAGCAATTCCTTGAGGTTATCCCGATGGCTCCAGAGGATGTCGTCAGTGCTCTCAGGACCTCCAACGATGTCTTTCAGATTCAGAATTCGAATCTCTAACGCCAATCGCCTCCCTCCATAGTCCAGTATCTGCGTTGCAGCGTCGACCTTGTTGGACGCTCTGTAAGCCTCTTTTACCTGCCGTACATGGGCAAGCTCGCTAACGTCCGTGGAGTACTGAGGAATGCTCCCAAAGCGCTCAACGTGCTCCCGGTAGTGCGTTAATACGTGCAATTTGATGAAGTTGAAGTGTGATCTTTCCCGAATCTCCCGGATCTCCTCCACGCCTCGCTGGGTGCTCTGGGAGCGTCGCTGAGTGCTCTGGGAGCCACTTATTGCTTTCGTTCGATCTCTCGCATCCTTTAACGTCTTCTTGTACGCCCTGAATTCTAAAAAGATATCCTTGTGTTTATGGAAATCCTCGAGATAGCTCTCCATATAGTTTAGTGTGCTCGTTCTATGACTCCCATATTGCACCATTAAGTGGAAGTCTATTAGGCTTCGAACGCATTTCAACGCTTTTGCGAAGTCGCTCCTGACAGCCACACCCGCGTTTCTCAGAGCAGCGAAGTGCTTTCCTAGAAACGAGCCAGGTTCGCGTCTCTTTCCTTGCCATTGGGTGGTAGAACGATATCTTGTTTGGTACTGCCAGTCAGGGTAAGCGCGCAATCGAAGCCCAAGCTTTGTCAAATTCTCAAATCGCGATGTCAAGAAAGCCTGAATCCACTCCATCATGTGCTTCAACATCCCCAGGTAGATATTGTGCAGAATGTCCAGTTTATTGAGATCATACGGATTAACCCTCGGCATACCCCAGAAAGCATTGAAGAGTGTTTTCACGGATCTAGCGACAAGGTATTCCACCGGTTCCAGATTGCCTGGGTTCTCGCTAAATAGCAGTACTCTCTCCCTGTAGTCCTCGTGATTGCGCACAGAGCTTAGGCGAGTACTCCCAAGACTGTGAAACTCGACCTCGTATCTTGGGCAAGCACTAGTGCTGATGTTTTCTAAGTTTGAATGCTCTGGTTGATCAGCGATCCACCCCGAGAGCACCGGAAAGCAAAGCCGTTAGTACCCGTCAGCGCATTTGATTAGCTCGCCGTCCTGAGAGCACTCGCGAATGCTTTGAAAGATCTCCCCAAGAGCGCGATGCAGTGCCATTTGACTCTGACGTCTTAAAACGGAGTTAACGAGTGTTGTGTTCTTCCCGAGCTTCGGTGGCACTGGTAGCAGCCCTAGGAGAATGAATGAATGCCCTGTAGGCTTATTGCGCACCGACGACTTGATGTTCCCTATGGTAAGATAGATTGGCCAGGCTTTCTTGTCCCCGCTGAAATTTGTCAGATGTGTGCCATCCGACGCGCAGATAATTGGTACCACAGTGGACCCCTCCGGTAACGTATTCTGTCGAGAAAGCATCAGCGACTGCTCCTGGAGCATCATCGAATCTTTCGTGAGCCTCAAGTTGACAGGGCGAAGTTTACGGACCTGTATCTCCCACCACCAATCTCCTGTATGCACTTCCCCGTACATTCGCTTGCCGAATTCATTATGCTCCACCACGGACGCGTACACCAATGACTCCCGGAAGGCACGTTGCCCTAGAAGATATCGGATGACTACCACTGGATCCCGGTAGTAGTAAGAGATCTTCTCCCCCCCAATATCCACCTCCGAATGATTCCAGCTCGCCTCTCCGAGTATGTCGTTCATTTCCTCCAGCCTCTTGATAAAACCCCGCCCAGTGCTGTAGGAGCACTCGCCACTGCTCGGCGGAGCGTGCAGAAAGAAGCTGTCGATGTTTCCCTGTGAGGCTTTGGACAGTGTGAAATAGCGTGCCATTCTGAACTCGTATGCTGACCGGAATGGGTGCCATGGGTATCGGAGAAGGCTCTGTGAGCATTCGTCGTAGTCCTCCGAGCGGTAAAGTGCTTCCCCAGCGCCCTCATAAACTGTCGTAGATGCCATATGCCCATTCGCACCACCGTCTGCGTCTTCCATCACGAAATATGATTCGGATTCGAGGTCTGAATTGTTATCAGTATCGTGGTCAAAACTACTATCCGACTCCGAAGCGTAATGCGTGTCTGAATAGTAGTCGGGAATGCTCTCTGGGCTTTCGTCGATCGTCGATATTGGTTTCCAAGCCATTCATCTGCTTCCAATGGATGGATCGTTCGAAGATGTCTGTCAAAGTTCGCGGAGGAGCTGTACCTCTTGCTGCAAAAAGGGCACGACGATTTCATTGAACTCGAGAATTTGCAGTCTGCCAAGGCCGAGGAGGCTCTTTCCTGCAGGCGGTGCAGAGTGCTCCACGGACGATTTGTCATCCAAATAGGCTCTTTCTGCAGAGTGCTCGCCGAGCGATTGTGCATAGTGCTCTACGAGCGATTTGTCACCAATGAGTCTCTCGCTGCCAAGCGGTTGTGCAGAGTGCTCTACAAGCGATTTGTCACCAATGAGGCTCTCGCTACCAAGAGGTTGTGCAGAGTGCTCTACAAGCGATTAGTCACCGCATGCAGAGTGCTCGCTACAGAGCGCTCGCCAAGTGATTGTGAGCCTTGCGCTCGCACCTCCACCACAGCGATGCTGATTTTGACGTCATACATCTCCAACGGAATAATGCAAACACAAACACAAACATACAACGAGGAAAACAACAATCATCACAATCAGGCCGCCAACGATGCTCCGTTCTACCCTCTCAGAATCCGCACACTCTCTCTGAGCACTCGCGGATGCTATTCAGATCATCGAGAGATCGTTCTCAGCGCCAAATTTGATACCAATATTGACTATGAGCTCAAAGTATACACTCTCTCGAACTCAGCTTCCTAGCGCACAGAGCACCGACACCAAAAAGAACACAACTGAATGTTATCGACAACACTGTTGGTACTACCGTCAGAGTATCTCCGAGTGCGCCTAGAGCATTCATCTACGTCATTTCAAATTGAATCATACCACCAGAGCATTTTCGAGTGCGCCTAGAGCATTCATCTACGTCATGTATTGGAGCAAACATTCAGCACTGTTTGGAGCACCATATTCAGCACTGGTAGGAGCACCCGAGGGTGCTCGTACAGCACCTCGAGTGCTTCGTACAGCACACGAAGTGCTATAGGAAGGATGATGATGAGCCTGGTAAAGCTGATTGTACTTTCGTATAAAGCACCCTTCTCCTCCTTCCAGTTAAGTGAGAGGTTCTAACCATCTTCAATTTCAAGTCCACCTCTACCTATCACTTCAAGCGCTCTGCTATTCAAGCTTTCAAGATTACCTCTTGAAAGCGCATTCAAGTTTCGTTTCAACTTCAAGCTTTCAAGCTTCACACCTCGCAATCATATATAAGATGGTATATCTTATTTAACCCATCTGCTTTCAGAACCATACTCATCACACATTTACAATAGACTCCAGACTCCTCTCAGAGCACTCCCAAGCGCTCACAGAACATCGGAAAACCTGACAAAGGTCGGAAGAGACGCCATCGAGATCAAAATTCGGACGAATCCAGTACTAGTACTACTAGTAGTTTTAGTAGTAGTAGTAGTAGTAGCCACAAACGCTCCCGCCAAAAGCACAAGAAGCACAGAGCGTCCCGTTCCTCACGTCAAAAGTCGCGGAAAACTGTAAAGGCTATCCCGGAAGAGATAGCAGAGACACCCTCGGAGCACTCGTCGCCTTCCTCTCAGCACCCACCAGTGCTTTCAAGTCCTCCGCAGCTCCCGCCACCTCTCCCGCAGCTCCCGCCACCTCCCCCGCAGCACTCGTCACCGTCCTCACAGCGCCCGGCAGTGCTTTCTGCACAGGACCCGCCAGTGCCTTCAGCACAGCACCCAGCACCTGCCCCGCAGCACCCACCACCTCCCCCTCAGCAGTCGCGAGCGCCTCCCACATCCATTAACGAGTGCCCTGAAAACGCTGAAGGACTCTTCCCATAGGAGTGGATATTATTGCAGTCTGATTCTGAGTCCAACGGCAAAAGCTCAGCAGCAGGCCCAGCAACACACTCAGCAAAGCGCTCAGCGGCTGGCCCAGCAGAACGCCCAGCAGCAGGCCCGGCGACATACTCCACAAAGCGACCAGCAGCAGGCCCAGCAGCACGCCCAGCAGCAAGCTCAGCACGCCCAGCAGCAAGCTCAGCACGCCCAGCAGCAGGCTCAGCAGCACGCCCAGCAGCAAGCTCAGCACGCCCAGCAGCAGGCTCAGCAGCAGGCCCAGCAGCACGCTCAGAAGCAGGCTCAGCAGCAGGCTCCTTCGCAGGCTCAACAGCACGCCCAGCAGCACGCTCCTCAGCAACACGCCCAGCAGCAAGTCCAGCAGGCCCAGCAGCAAGCCCAGCAGCAAGCCCGCCACCCCAAAGAAGAAGAAGACGAGCAATTTTACGAGTCCCCAGTGATTCCCCAGAACTCGGCAGCTCGCCGCCACTACCTCCAACACCTGTCCGTAGAGCCATACTTCCAGTTCATTCCACTGCTCCAGCAGCAACCGCCAGTGCTTCACAGAGCGCTCGGGTACCAAAGACAGCAACCCGACCCCCCCGCCAGCCACCAGTACAGAGTTCTGTTGCTGGCCCCTCCAGAGCACCAGACACTCCTTCACCGGTAGAGCAGAGACGAAGCAGCAGAGCCCGTGCCCCACAAACACCCCCGGGTGCTCAGATAGCATACTCGAGTGCTCTAGAAGCATCCCTCACCGCTCAAGGTCAATTCAGAATGACTCAGGCGAACAAAGCAAAGATGACTTTAGGTTTGCTCAACCTACCTAAGGTGTACACTAATATCCGCAACAGCCTCAAAGTGTAGATGCAGAACGTCGGTTGGGTTAAAAAAAGCGTTTCCGGGGCAGCAGCGTTCGATGCTCTATGCCTGTATTTGATGAACTTGCGCTCCCTCCGCGCTTTCCTGCCTATTTGGACAGGAGTCGATTCCGAAACCCGGAGAGCACTGGCGGAAGCTTTGAAGTGGCTCATTGCCGATGTTGGGCAGAAGGAAAAGCTATCGAGGGGGCAGGGAAATCGCGAGTACAGAGAAGCTGGCGGCAATAGTGATGATGATGACGACGGTGGACGGCCCGCCGAACGCCCTAGGAAGCGTAAACGGGATCAAGTGCCCGCAGAGCTGGATCGACCTTCCATAATGGTTACGGTGGTAGACCCCGATGCCCTAGGAGCATTCTTCATCGTTGTCCCCCCTCTTACCTATGACTGGAACGATCCACAAAATGAGCCTTCGTTCATTGGAATCCTGACCAAGATAACATTTCCAGACCTCTGCAATTTGATCCTGAAGCACACTGCTTGCGCAGCAGAAGCGATCAGAGTATCTGAGGAAGCACTCGATAACGTTCACCGCATCCAATCCTCCTGTCCCGCCGATGGAGGTCCAAATCACTGATTCGGAGGTCGAGGTTGATTGAAGAATAAGCGTTGGCAGGCCTAGGAGGATACTGGCGGTGCTCCACAGAGCGGCGGTCTTAAGGTGGTCTTGAATCACCGCCGCCCGAAGCGTTCCTGCGAGGAAGACGACATATCGATGCGATGATCGATGTTCCTGCAGAGGACTCCGATTACGACGAGGGAAGGCATCGCATCACTGCTAGAGGACTGAGGGTATATTTGCCCAGAACTGATGCCAGTAATCAAAGGCTAATCCAAACTCTTGTTAGACGTCGCGATTGGCAGCAGGATGCTATCGACGATATAGACCCCAAATACCTTAGGAAATATCCTTTGGGGGTGGGGGTTGCTGATCCGAAATTTGTACAGGGAGTGATCTGGACGCCTGCTGCAATAGCAGCCAAGAGAGCTGCTGACGACTTTTCATGGTTGCTGGTGGAGGTGGAGGTGGTGGTGGTGGTGGTGGTGGTGGTGGAGGCGGTGGAGGTCCCTCTGGAGGCGGTGGAGGCGGTGGAGGACCCTCTGGAGGGGGTGGTGGTGGTTTAGGACCTCCTCCGGGTGGACCTCCGGGAGGTGGTGGAGGCGGTGGAGGACCCTCTGGAGGTGGTGGTGGTGGTGGTGGCGGCGGCGGCGGCGGGCATCATTAGTTTCCTTTGGTATAATCTCTCGTCTCTCTTTCTGCGCAACGATCGCTTACCTCTGAATAGCGGTATGTCTTGTTTTCTGAGCGCTGGTAAGTGCTCCTCGGAGCTATTATGAATAGATGTGTTCATCGTTTTAGATTTATTAGATTAGATTAGATTAGATTAGATTATTCCATTTTGTAATTGAATTGCAGTCGAGCCAAACTCCTAGATTGCTCTCAGAGCATTATCGCTTCTGAAAGTGCAGTAAAAGCAGTGATTAGAAATGACTGGATTCGGTTGAGCGGGCAGGATGCGGTTGGCGGATCGCTACCTCTGAGGTTAGCGGTGAAAATTCTTCTTGCTTGGCGACGAAAACTCTGTCGCCAAGCGTTGATTTCTAATCAAAACACGCAAAAGAATGCTCCTAGAGCACATTGGATACTCCTGCCAGCAAGCAGAATGCCTCTCAACAAGCGATCCGCAGGTTCAACACTTCTTTCCGCAAAGCGACCACGACTCCCAGTACTACCCGAAGAGCACGATGATTCACAGACTTACGAGTCTGAAATATCATTCTGAGCATTGACCGTACAGTCTACCAGCACTCGGAGTACTCAATCGACCAGCACTCGGAGTAGTCAGTCGACCACTGCCCCAATAGCGCGTAAAGGGCTTCTCCGTTCTTCCGACACATCGACTGGAAGAAGCAGCCCTAGAAGGGTAGAATTCCGTCTCCCAGATGGCAATACTGACATCGCTGAAGTGCAGGAGCAGCAGGAGGATGTGCCAGAGGTGGAGGAAACCGCCAATACCAGCCACTCGGAGTATGACGACTCCCCAGAGAACGCCCAGGAGAGCTCTGAGGAGAACCTGGATGACCCGGAGGAGTCGGAAGAACCACAAGCCTCCAAGCAGTGATCCCAGAGTACGGAGAAGAGGCCTCGTACAGTACAGCCGACTACTGCCAGAGCACTGGGCAATGCTCGGAGGAGACCAACCGGAGCGGAGGCGGTTATTGCACCCTCCGACGTCTCGGTGGATGTGGTACAGGTTCGACTCCCTCCCACCCATTAATGTCAAAGACAAAACGCTAACGATTCAGAGGGGCGTCCGGTGCAAAGGTAGTACGGAGAGCAGCACCCACTTCGGTACCCAAACAGAATGCATCCCAGAGAGCGCCCACCGCATCCCACAGAGCGCTCACTTTGGCATCCAGCCAGGAAGCATCTCAGAGATCATCCCCGACATCTCAGAGAGCACTCCCGGCATTTCAGAGAGCACTCCCGGCATCTCAGAGAGCACTCCCGATATCCTCACAGTCCATGCCTTCTTCAGTGCCCGTTTATTCTCGCGATATTGACTATAGCTCTTCTACACGGCACATAAACCTTTCCTCGATGCGGTCGAGGTACGGCGATTCCTCACCCACTTACCGCCCCTATTGTTCCTCCCCGCCTTTTGAGGGCGTTGGCGAGAGCTCTATGAGCAGTCCCCGGATTCCCTCAAGCCCTCCAATATATTTACCAGAAGCGCAACTAAGATATGATATTGCACAGTTTCCTTCATCTATCAGGGACGAAGGAAATGCTCCTATAGCAGAAAGTGAGGTTAGTAGTATTCCCGATAGCACTGACGACCGCTTTGAGAGCATCGTTAACATTCGTGCGAGTAACCTATCTCAGAGGTCCTTGTTACCTAGCTCGAGGAGTGCAAACGTTCTCTCAATGCAGGTTCAGAGGATTGAAAAGGAATGCAGCATGCTAATCGGGGAGCACACTCTTTTATATGAGCCTTTTCCTCCTGCAGCGAGGCTTTCGGTACTGGTAGTGAGCATGTGGGCAGCTGCGAGTCGCAGGGTGGGATGTACGGTGGATCTGGACGAGGTCGTTATCAAACAGGTGAGTGCCCCGGAAACGTCGACAAGTGCTCTGGGAGCATAATTGAAGTTGAGAACGATAGGTCAGAAGTCTACACTCCCGAGTACGCTCGCACTTGATGCACGAGGTTAAAGGGCGCCTGGCAGATTCGACCATCTATGGGCTTGGAAAGCTCTCGAGTCCTGAGGCGAGGGCTGCTCAAGTAGAGTATCTTTTGAAGAATGATCGCTTCTTGAGCCCTGCGCAGCATTACGAGGTATGATCAATCCCAAACGAGCACTCGGGGGTGCTAATAAAGCACTCGGGTGTCAATGCTCGGAGAGCATCCGGACACCCAGAATGCTCTGAGAGCACTCGCGAACGCTGCGAACAGATACTAGACCTACCGTCTACGGTTTCTTGCCCCGGAGATTATCGACATATTGTACTATATATACTTTGATGGTGTCAGAATGCGAGGGGTAAAAGACCCCGAGTTCCTAGAGCGGATTACCCCTACGTTTATTTGCCTGATATCCACTGCGGTTTGGCATGGCATTCGGGCATGGTAAACAGGAACATACGTGAAGCCTGACCATTTCCAGTCACAGAACGAGAGTGTTGTCAGTAAGCATCCCTGATCCCCTCATATCCCTCAGAGCGATAGCGAGTGCTTTGAGAGCAGTAACGGGTGCTCTCAGGTCTATAGTAGATCTCCGCGCTGACATTGAATACGAGTAGAAACGTTCAACAGAATGAGCAACACATGGAAGGGGAGGAGTAGGCAGAACCAGGAGGCAACGTTGGAGGTGATTAAGGATAACCTCCGGGAGAAGGTATGCTATAGATGGAGGTTACAATGGCAGAGTGCTTTTCCGGATATTGAGGCTAACTTTGATAGATACGAGAGAAGAAAGGCATCACTATCGAGGTGATACCGGAAGATGGATTCAGAGAGGACGACGAAGCGTCAGCGGCCGATCTTGCGGCATTCCGGAATGCTTGGAAAGCACCCGCGAGTGCTCCATGGGATATCACTGGTTCCGACTATGGTGGCGGCCAGGAAGAGGTGGTTCATGCTCAACTTCGGGGCATTGAAGCGGAAGAGGAAGGCGAAGAGGAAGAAGAGGAGCAAGAAGAGGGGATCACGAAGGGGGCGAGGAGGAAGAGGATGTCTGGGGAACCCGCGAGTGCTTTGGAGAGCACTGCTGAGCGCTTTGGACGCGAGTGCTTTGAGAGCACTGCCGAGCGCTTTAGAGGCGAATGCTTTGGAGAGCACTGAGAGTCCTTTGGAGGCGAGTGCTTTGGAGAGCACTGGGAGCGCTTTGGAGGCGCGTGCTTTGGAGAGTACTGGGAGCGCTTTGGAGGCGAGTGCTTTGGAGAGTACTGGCGAGTGCTTTGGAGCGTATCGGCGAGATAGGGAGTTACATCTATATTATATTCAATTGGCGAGTTGAAGACGGTTTGTAGTGTTTGGATTTAGCAATAGAATCACAGTTTTAAATAGTCTTGAGAACAGTCTTCATAAAGCAAAAAGTAGTATCGTTGTAAAACAAGGCTGAAGGGTAAAATCGGTGTGTCGGCGCTGCTGGAGCAGTCGGGAGTGCTCCAGAAGCATTAGCTATATGCCCAGGAGTCGTCAGAGAGCTCCAGGAGGGCCCAGGAGATAGGTAGTAGTCTCCGGCGAAAGCGTTCCGTCGCGAGCGTCGGCGAAGAGCATTCCGTTCTTGAAGCGTCAGGCAAGAGAGCATTCCGTTGCGAGAGCGTCAGGCGAGAGGTTACTTCGTCGGGATAGCGTCTGAAGCGAGGTAGCTCCGTCAGGGTGAGCGTATTGCTCTCGGGGCGCACTAGATGCACTAGTGCGCGCCTGGGTGTGCAGGGGGCACTAGTGCTCGCCAGGGCGGAATGCTATGCGCCAGAAGGCGCCAGGAACGCTCCGTTGCTTCTCTGGAGAGGCAGTTTGTCTACCGAGCGCCCTGGGCGCCTGGAGCGTCCAGAGCGTCTGGCGGAGGTTGGAGGTTTGCTGATGTGGCAGGCAGAATGTTGAGACATGATCTCCTGACGCAGATAGCATTATCCAGTACTCTCTGGGCGTGGGCGATATGCTCTGGGAGCGCCTGGCGAGCAGATTATTGAGACATGATCTCCTGGCGCAGATATTATTGACGAGTGCTCTCAGGGCACGTGATCTTTCTCCTGGCGTGCCCCGACGCGTCCGTTATCGTGTAGCCAGTCTCTGGGCGGAGAGTCATTAGTGGTTTGTTCTCCAGACGCAGGAGGAATACCCCAGGTGTGGCATGGCGGAGAGAGCATCGCCGGGTGCTCTCAGAACGGATATCATATCGCCTGTAGATGCCTGACGTGCCTAGAGGTACCTGACGTGCCTAGAGGAGACTAAGCGAGAATAGCGTAGAGAGCATTGCCCAGTGCTCTATGGGTAGGGTATAACTTTTGGAGGGCTCTATAGACGGTAGCATTAGCGAGTGCAAATAATACGCATTAGGGAGTGCTCAACAGGCGCGAATAGGATGCCCTGACAGCAGCAGGTGAATAGAGTATTGGCGAGTGATCTCCTGACAGAGGAGCGAGTGCTTTGCCATGGCGACGTAGCATGGAGTGGTGGAAACGAGTATTCTGCTCTGGCAGCACTCAACGTGAGCACTCTGCTCTGGCAACTCCGGACGCGAGCATACACTGCTCTGGCAGTGCCGGAGGTGAGCATTCTGCTTTGGCGGCGCTGGGTGCTTGAAGGCTCTGCTCTGGCGGCGCCAGACACAGGGGCGGTGCTCTGACGGAGAGGAGAGAAAGTAGTATTATCTGACGTTGCCGGGGGCGAGCGCTCTACCCTGGCGTCGCCAGGCGCAGTCACTCTGTCCTTGCGGTGTCGGACGCAGACACTCTGCCCTGGCGGTGTCGGGAGTGATCACTATGCTTAGGCGTTGCCAGGCATAAGCATTCTGGCCTGGCGGCGCCTGGCGCTCCTGGCGCCCAGGGCGTACGGGCTGTGCCCTGAGAAATAGGAGAGTTTGCTGATGATTAAAGCGATCAATATGGAACTGAAACCGCTTCTATACAAGAGCGATAAGGCAATACACGAGTAGTAATACGGAATGGAGACCAATCTGATACCGTATCAATATCAATGCGCATTTGAAATCATATGTTGACACTACCACCTAACTAAAGTAGAGATACGAGAATGAAATAAATATTCTATTTTGATAATGACAATAGCAATCCGGATAGCATTCTCTATTACAAGCAGTACGCTTTTATTTTGCGGCGACACGGACCCAGTGATAATACTGTAATCATTACAACAAATATTGTCATAAGTGCAGATGCAAAACTGGTGGATGACTATATTTGAAGATATTCGCGTTTCAAAACGGATAGTAGCGGTGTAGTATTGGTGTGGTATTCGGCTAAATGTTTTATTCAATCAATTACCATCGCACTACCAAACCGAAGCTATATGTATGAGAGTTGGAATTTGATAGAATTTGGCTGTCATGCTATAGTGAGACAAGATTGACAAAAATGCCCGATTCAAATGAATACCAAATCACTGCCGCTGGCTTACTCTATTCCCACAAATAGGCATTTGTGAAATTACCGCATCAATAGAGCACCACTCCGGCATTCATCCAAATGCGGCATTATTGCCAAGACAACATCACTGAAGTGACACTAGCGATGACAATGGACCAGTCCTATGCCGGACCATTCCATTTTTACGGGTCTGAACAGTCCTTGGACTAGGGCATGACGACTGTGGTCAACTGTGGTTGACTGTGGTCCGGCTTGCAGGGTAAGTCAGCCAAGCCGGTCAACAGTCACACACTTTGAATTTCGCCGCCCTCCATCAATAAATATCCATGTCGCCGCCCTCAACCAGTCATCATCAACACCATACCAACCATCACTATCATCAACCAATCAGTTGGGAATACAAGACTTATAGGTCCTGATTCTAAACTTGTAATATTTAGACTTGTAGGTCTTAAATTACAGTTTGTCAACTGATTGTGCTATAGTGAACGATGTCGACGATGCAGTATCCAACGGCGAAAATGACAACAAAGAGTGGAGCTTTAAAGGCTCCCCCTTATCTCGATGAGGGACAGCGAATGTCTACTTCCGGATTCCTCAAGCCTGCAGCACAAGCCGATATTATCACCAAACAATACGATCCGGCACAAGCCCGCAAAGACTTTCCTCCTCCGGGTCCAATCAAAAAGATGTCAGATCGGAATATGGAAAAGGCACTCGACAAGTACATGACTCTTTCTAGTACTGCCTTGGTTGAATGTCAACTCGCTCGGGAGAGAGGTGACAGAATTTTTACCCAATCGTTCGGGCAAAAAGGTAATTGTTCACTTTGTATCAGAAAGAACTTTAACTAATGTATCTAGGCAATATGATCAAAGTATTTTTCGAAGTTGATTTGGATTCCCCAACCTCGAAAAAAAGGTCCGAAACACTACAAGGACAATCTCTCGAAGAGATCGAAACCACCGTTAATAATTATACGTCAATCGATCTACCCCCAGGCGCGTTCTATGTTGCTCTCGATTCCAAATTCCGCCGGCTTTTCGTTTACTTCAACAAGGGTTTGGAAATCGTTTACGGGCCTGAGATTGGGCAATGGGTTTTGAATTCAACAACTTGGAACATTGACGAATACTCGCAAATTCACCCTCCCGAGATGCCTAAAGACAAACGACATATTAACTGGAAGGATTGGCTTCTTTCAAACCCTCATCTTTGTTGGGCACCTTGGTCAAGAGCTGGTGTTTACCATTGGGGTTGTTGGATGGAACTCGGACATGCCTACAAAGGCTCATGTATTACAAAGGATGTCGCCAACATTCCGTCTCGAATTCAACCTGTTCTTTCCGATCTATTCAAATCATTCGGCAACGTCACCAGAGCTCAAAGAATCCTGTTAGGTGCGGTGGGCAAACAGGTTAGGGATGAGACGGAAGCAATGATTAAAAGCTTTCATGATGGGAAAAAGAAACAGTGGGTTACCGATGAAAAAGACTATTTTTCTTTGAGAGCTTGCTTGATTAATGTGTTCACTGAACCTCATTATGATGGTGGTGATCTTACGAATGGTTGGGCTTGTACAGACCAATGGGAGAATTCCGAGGTGGCGATTTGTGTATCAGGGAATTGGGAAGGAGGTATACTTATCAACCTGGCGGTATCGGTTTCATTCGGGGTAGTCGTTTGGAACATTGTACGGCCAAATGGAATGGTATCCGTTTTAGCTTTGGTGTCAACCTTTCATGAGAACGTCAAGCAGGAATTAGAGGCTATGAAATCTGTTAATTAGTTTCAATAGAAAATTGATTGAGATTGACAATAATAGAAATAAATAAAATAAATAAACCTGAAAAAATAAACTATTGCCCTATGATAGCCGAGGTTAACGTATCCCTTTCACATTTTTGTAGATGTTCGGACATGTCCCCGGCGGCATCAAACGTAATCAAACTGGAACGTGCCCAAGACTTTTGGCATTCCCCGGCTTCAATAATACTTTCCTCCGAACTATTACGACGGTCGGTAATCGCTTGTTTTGCACTTTGAATTATTAGCGATTGAATCCCCATCAGAAGAGAGTTATCGCTTGTACCTGCTGAACACTCTTTCACATTCTGCAGACATAGCGGGGGTGGAAAACGTATACAAAGCTAGTATAGATAACCGGGGATATGTTTGTCTAGCTTTAATCCACCAAGATATAGGTACACCCACTTCATGCCGATTTTGTGAAGCCCAAACCAAGTATCGGGAGAGCTCGTCTTCAATCCTATCAGGATCTAATCGTGGCTTTTTGAAAGTTCGAATCCTTTTGAAAGCGAAAGAATTTGGATCCAGCGTACGTTTTGGTGATTTGGCTGTTGCTGAAGACGTTGTATGCAATGCTATTCGCTTTTATGATGTTTCCCACAATGCTTTCACCAAATCTTTTGCTTTTAATCCCCACTCTGGACGGTCGCCCCAACCAGAATCCTCGTCATCAAAAAAATTGTCCATATCCGGATGCAAAACAATCGATGCACAAATGATTGGGCTCAGTTGTTCAACGCAGTAGTATTTTTCTAGCTTTTGAAGAGCCAGTTGCAACGGAACGGCCAAAAGCTCGGACTCGGGATTCTTCATGGTGGTGGTAATATGCCTCCGCAACAACTCGAACGAAGGATAGATCTGATACAGGGATCCTTGGGTACGATGACCTTCCAAAAGCAATGTCTCATTACGAAATGGCTTTAGGAAATCGAAAACCTGTTGTAACACTAACCAGTCATTTGGTGATAACTGGTCTTTTTCGAGTGTTGATTTGATGGTTGTGGAAGTTTCCCGAATAATTTGGTGCAGATGAAAGTCGATTATGCGGCTTTTAGTCTTAATGCTCTTTCCAGTCCATCGTAATC
This sequence comes from Morchella sp. 2018-W38C, assembly GCA_024713705.1. Classification (NCBI taxonomy): domain Eukaryota; kingdom Fungi; phylum Ascomycota; class Pezizomycetes; order Pezizales; family Morchellaceae; genus Morchella; species Morchella sp. 2018-W38C. The sequence continues at coordinate 152,586 of JAMJEX010000001.1, forward strand.
TCCTGTCCAACGTGTAACATTTCCCAAAATCAAAGTTCTAGCCTGAGTTGAATTTGCTAGCGTAGAGGTAACCGATTGGCAAAATGCTTCTCTTCTTTGCGGGCTGCCATGAATCCAAACTGTTATATTCCGAAGCTTCCCAAGTGGCCCAACTTTTCTCCATCGCTCCACTTCCAAGTTTTCTCGCTCGGCAGTTTTTTTATCCTCAAATGATAGTAACTGTTGAGATTTCTTGCCATATAAGAATACTTTCACAACCAAATTTAAAATGTGTCCATAGCAACGAACTTATCTTGCGTTTTGTTGCATCATTGCGTTGCCGAACTGGAGACCGGCTAAGGGTATATTGATATACTTCTCAATAAACCGTAGGGCCGTAATGTTATTAGATGCGTTATCTAATGTAAAATATCCGATTAATCTCTGTATTTTGAAGTCTTGAATAACACCTGCATAACATTGCCTTGATTTTCCGCTATGAAGACTCCAAAACTCTACAGAAACCGAGTAGGGCGTGGTGTAGATTTCCCTCGGCATCCAACCAATAACCAACTATTGCAATCAAAGCTAAATTATTTGGCGACGTCCACATATCAAAGCTAATGTGTATTGAAGAAACTGCATTATTTAACAGGTTTCGAATCGAGTTTTTACTTCTCGAAAAGGATTCTTGGACCCAATTGTTTACGGTAGTAGAGGATTTAGGCATAGCTTTACCCAAGTCAGTGTAGGATGATTGCTGTTCGTTTTGTCAGAGAATATTGTTACAATCTACCGGTTGTTAATATTTCACTTACCACGGCACATAAATACATTAACAAGAATTTTAGACTTTCAGATGTAGCTTGCTTAAAAGGAATGTTGTTTGTAACAATCCAACGTATATAGAGTTGCTTAAAGACATCGCTGTTGAATAAAATGCGGGGTAACGTATTCGCCGATACACTGTTCGAACTTAACGAACTGCTATCTCCAATCTCCATACTCTCCCCTGCTGTTTGTAACTCCCCATTTTGGTGAAAGCGAAATCATTTGACCAAATGATTTATGGCATTTTTTGTTGTTGTATCGGCGTAGTTGGCAGCTGTTTCTTGATTGGGGCCTGGACAGGTTTTAGTAATCTAAAATATCTGAATAAAATCATGTTCCTTATTCGTTTTACATAAATTGCATCTCCATCGGTGTCTCATCACTCCATTACGATCGGGACCCCTGAAGGATGATCCATGTTTCCACATCCAGCTTGTTCGTTCCCGTATCTTTGGATAAAACATTGCCGGGGCATGTGAAATATTCGGAGGTAAGTCTCTCGTAGTTGCTGATTGAGCTGTATCAGCCATCGAGGGCTCATACAGTGAACTGTCGCCCGCTTGAGAGTGATCTTCATTATTGAAAGACATTTTCGTTTTGTAGAGCCTGAACTGCTATGAATCGTGATATACTAGACTTGGAAAAAAGGAGAGATTGCGATCTCCGCTTTTATAACTCATAATATTACTAGCTACTCTAAGAATTACTAACTACTTTGGGCCATTATGCAGTCCATAGTCCAACAGTCCGTCCCTTGTTGGGACGGACTGGCTTGGCTGAGACATTGCAGTCGACTGTAGTCGACTGGCAGTCCAACAGTCCGTCCAAGCACAGACCCAGACTGGCTTGGCACAGTCGGACTGTAGTTGACTGCAGATGGAATAGACAATCGGCGCTATTGAGTGACACCACCGAATTGTGCTTACTCCCGATATTTGTAAATAAGATCCAAGTGCTGTACTATTAAAGAATTCCGCACAACACTGTAATTGAAGAAAACGGCTATCCCGTGCAGATGCTAATTCACTTACGGGAAGCATTCAGATGAATCGGGTACACAACCCGAATGTCTGAGAATAATGGATTTCTTTACATGCCGCACTACTCCCGTACTACTACCGCCTGAAATACACCCCATTTCTTCGCACTGTATGTCTAGTGCCCAGCCTTCTTCTGCGCTTTGCACCGCCTCCGCGAGGTACGCACTCTACGGAGACATTGAATTTAAATTCTCAAGAGAAGCTTTCTGAGCATTTTCACATTTTTCAAAAAAGCGGTACTACGTACATACATAGATCTTGTGAGAGACTTCACGGCTGTTCTGCTCTGTTTATTCGGCCAAGGGAGCGCTCTATCCACCCGGTTGGTAAATAGAGCGATCAGGCGGCCAACGGAGTAAACTTGGACGATTGCTATTCCATTCACCAAGAGGTTTTTGAAATTTCTGCGATATCGACATCGTAGGGAGTGGGAACAGTAGTCCAGTCCAGTAAAGAATAATCTCTCTTGATGCCATGGGGGAGGTTATCGAACCTTGCGGCACCTCTGGCTCAAGGTCAGTGAGCGGCAACCAAACCACACCAAAAATGCCACTTTTCAACCCAATCCTCAATCACCTATTATGATGGATATTACCTGAGAATTGGACAGCTGCATTGTTTTTATATGGATAATAGCTCTATCAGCTGAAAATTACAATATTATATTTTTTTAGCATGGGTTGTGGTCGCTTTGGTACGTTGAGTTGCCAAGAGCACATATTTCCATTGGATGTAGCCGAATCAAGTTGCTCTACAACTAGCTCATGTAGGTTCTTCTACATCTGACCTGAGAGAGTGCCCCTTTAGATATACTAAATTCAATAGCAATAATTCATCCCCTGAAACCCTATTCAATATTGTTGGCAATTATGTTGGGGGTGGTGCTTGAATTTGGGCGTTGTTTGGTTGCCGGTCAATAACATTTGGGGGGCGCTGTAATTGCGGGAGTTATGTTTTGCCAGGCTCGCGACAGAGTGGTGGTCTTACTCGTACATGCCTCCCCATTAACAGCCCAGAATCGAGGCTCAGAGTAGGCTCCGGTGAACGATTGTGGAATGGTCACAGCGGAGGGAGGAGGGAACCTGGTAACACAAAGCGATGAGCCAGATTAGGGCGCGAATGATAGTTCAATACCCCAAAATTCCACTCTAGCCTTATATCCTCTGAATTACATATTTTAGAAGGGTGTAATAATGTGTGTTTTGTGATATGGCGAGGCGTAGTTTCACGGTAAGTACATTATTGCCTAGGAACAGAAACACCGACCAATACGTGTCGCTAATAAGGGCATACTTAACAGCATGGCCCGTATCAATAAATTAAATATTCGAGTCTTCCATGGTCAATCGCGCAAAACAATTTATTCACCTTTCCCTAGTTCCGCATCAATCCTCTTCCTCATTGCCATCCGTCTCGACAGACCTCGAGATCACCGACGCCTTCATCCCCCTCAGAGCAGGCGACATCAGAATCCGCTCCATGAGCTGCTCGCGCGCCAACAGAGAACCGTTGATCACGTCGCGATAATATGTATTCCGCATTTCCTATATCCCCGTCAGCACCTATCACGTACCGAGAAAAAGGGGGAACAAACACTAGACGACTTGCAGCTGCCAGAACACCTCCGGAGAGACTACGCGGGATTGTAGGCCGTACAGCATTTGGTGGAGGAGCTTGATGACTTTCAATGTGTAGACTGTTAGCCGGGGCTCGGGGGGGGGTGGGGATCAGAAATGGTGCAATCACCTCCGGGAGTGAGAGGAAGACGAAATGTGTCACCTCGGCGGAGGCGCATTGCTCTTCCGCTTGAGGGTAGATTGCCATGTTTGGGTACGGTAGGAGTAGACTCTATCATGGCGGGGGCGGCGGCGGGCGGAGAGACAGGGGCGGCGCCGTTGATGGAAGCATTGGCAAGTGTGTTATCCCCGCCGACAATGGTGGAATTCGTAAACGCTTTGTGCCCGTTGATGACGATGGACGGTTGCGCGGTGGGCGTACTCGCTCGTAAGGAACGCCCCCACCACCCCCGCTCCCCGACAGTCATTAACCTAAAAGATACTTTTGATATATCAGCATGGAAAGCCCCACCGGGTAGCCTCAACCGATTTGCACAAGGCAAGATGCGGAGGAGACGTCGAACAGCAGACGGACGACGAAGGTTATCTGTGCCCCCGTGGGACCAGGCCGGGTTGGGACGTAACCTTGACATTCATCGGAAAGCACCGACACAAGTAATCCAGCCACCATTGAGCACCAACCTCGGTTACTCTTGGCAAATCTGAGCCTCTAAAGGGTGGCTGTAATCAAACCGGGCCATCATAAGAGTGCCAAGCTGCCTTTTGCACTCTGAGGGATCCGCCCAGCATCTAATCCACACACCTCGATTGCAAGTGGCAGCGATAAATCAATAAACTAGCCTACTCCCCAAGAAAAACATATCTTTTAGATAAACAAAACGATACGCATGGATCATCTTCATGAGGATAGGTTTTTTCAACTCTTTATTTTGTGGTGAAACGCCTTACGGATTTGAAGCAAGGTGTGTGTTTGAATTCCGGGCGCCTTCTATGCCCGGACGCAGAAGCCGGGCCAGTGAGATTATCCTGGCCCGAGGTAAGGGGGGGGGGGGGTAACTCACAGAGATATAATATCTGTATAACAACCTCTATGCCAACTATCTGCTCGAGTACATCTTTTTGAGGTACAATTATCTTTAAGCTTCGCGGCCATTTGTCAATGACTGCCGGATCAAGCCCTTTCAAATTATTGTCGGTTATCCGAAGAAAATCTAGCGATCGTTGTTTGTTCTCGTGTTCCGGTGTCTTGTGAGTCATAGTGGTTACTTGGGGGATGTGCATAACAAAACAAGCGTTCGGTCCAGTAATATGGGGAGAGTTTGTTACTTCCGACATCCTGGCGTTGGATGGTGGGTAGTGGGTCTTGAGAGAGCTATATATATCGGTGTGCGCCGTCAGCTCGCTGTGGGTTGAACTGTTTCTCTTCCGTGGGCGGAAAGAATCAGCGTCTACTAAATATGCCCATGTTTTCATTGACATCCCGGAACACATTCTTTCCTTTTGAGATATGATCTAGAAATCGGTAGAGCGAAAAAAACTTCTTTTAAAACCGAGACCCGCCCAGTGCTGAGCAGGTGGTACCTCATGACACTTTCTTGGCGACAACCTGAATTAACAATCCATGATTTCGGCGCAGCTTAAATTCTTTTTTTCTTTTTTTTCTTTAATTCATTAACGTAATATCGCACTCCCGGAACTTCCCGTCTTCCGCCGCCTCGCACAAAATAATAAAACACTGTGAGACGACGCAGAACCTTTTCACTCCTGTCCTTCGTTCTTTTCTAGCCCCCCCGTATCCTCCTTTTGCTTGTTTCTCCTCTTCCTCCTGCTCCTCAACTGTTCCGCCTCGTTCTTTTCTCCATTTTGTGAACTGTTCCTATATCTCTAGTGCTAGTTCTATGCCATCCTTCCTCAATAGCAGTTTTTCGACTGTCGCGGTGTTTATGTGTCTTTCTCTTGCCTCTCGGGTGGCCTTGCATTGTGCTAGAATATGTTCTACGCTTTGGATTCCCTCTCCGCATTCACACATTCCGCGGTCTCTCTTTTCTTGAATCAGCATAGGAATTTATTTATGGCGATGTGGCCAGTCCTTAGTCTGGTGATGGTGACCGGGCGTAACTCGGTTATATCTCTACTGGGAGAGTATACTAACAACAAATGCATACACGGCAATATATATCATGCCCCAGTTCGCTCACAGTTATGTTATTGGTTTGATACATGAGTGGGCGGTAGTCTATCGTTTGTTTCCGACACGGCCGCGCTTGAAAATTGTCCATTGAGTGTTGCGGGTATTTCCCAGAACTACAGATTAGCCTGTAGTACCAAATATCTAAAGGTCCCTACTCGCTCTTGAGGCTTCAGTACTTAAATCAAAAAGAGCTTACAATAACTGACTGTCGAGTTCAACTGGAGGAGAATACACGAGATCATTAAAGGTCACTATATTAACCGCGTAAGGTAGCTGGGCGGGGATGGAAATTCCGGAACAGCTGTTTTTGCATGTTCTAGCTTCGGTTACCCCTTCGGCATAGTCATAGCGATAAGAAACCCGAAAGGTAAATCCTCGGACATGCCATATCACTCGGACATCTGATCCCTGATTTATTTATTTTTGTTTAACTTTTTTGTTTTGCTGTTTAATTCATTTTTTTGTTTAACTCAGTAACTTTGTAAACCACGTCCGTCCTTGATGTTTATGACTCTAACTACATTTTGAATTAGTTCCAAACCCTACCCACTATCATAGTCAGCTTTTGTGGACAGTAGCTGACTAAGAGTCTATGTCCGGAACCTTTGAAAGGATCGCCCTATCTATCTATCTTGAGGGATTGTACGCGCACTTGGTCAAGTCGACGTCTTGGTCAACGGATCAGAACATCGCACACTCCTTTTTCTTATAGCGCTATGTAAACATATTTACAAAATCTCTTACTCAAGTTCATCCTCCGACGTGAAACACTTCGCATCCTCCCGCAACTCGACCAAACATTCCAGATAGGCTTCCAAGTGCTTTTCCCGCATCAAATCCAACCCCCGGTTCTGGCCCCAATCATTCAAGCAGCTCTTCACAAATCCTACATAATTCTTGCCCATCGACCTGTAGGCCTTCTTCATTGCCTTCTGGATCACGAGCTCCGCCCCCGCAGCCTCTGCCGCCTCCTGCAGCTCGCCTACATACAAACACCCGAGCTGCAGTAAGAGGTACCCCAGCTTATACACATCGCGGTTGCGGTCACATATCTGGTTGTCACCTTGCCGCAGTGCCAGATATGGTGTCAAGTGTCCGAATTCCACCTTCTGGACCTCTTGTGCCGTGAAAAAGTGTATCGTCCCGATGCCCCAGTCCCGTATCCAGGAGGAGGAGTATAGATGGAGAAGCGAGCGAGCAAAGGATATGGTCATCAGCAAACGGTCATGAACGGTCAACTCACGGTGACAAGTATTGATGACTTGCTGCAGTGAGATATAGCTGCCACTGTTGCTGCCGCCAGTGATACTGTGGCCACTGGTCCTGCCGCCACTGGTGCTGCCACCAAGCCCCAGTTTGGGCTGTAACGAAGGCTCTAGCCAAAGTCGGAAGCCACCAGCTCCGCCGCAGCTGCCGGCGGGGTCGTGCACATACCGCTCGTAGCCGTCGCATTCCGCCGCCACCTCCGCGCAGATGGTACCGGACCCGTTCCCACCGGGCGGAGAAGTGGCCACCATACCTCCGCTGCCGTCTGGCCGGAAGCACACCATGGTTGAACTAGGTTTCATAGACTCGCCGCTTCCATGCATGAAGAGGAATGAGAACTGGGCCAGCACCTGATCGTCAAGCTTCTGTTGCTGTTTTGATTTCCCTTTCGGATCTTGGACCACCGCCGGTGACTTGGCGGTCTGCCCGTCGAGACACAGGTGGACGGTGTGGCATTGGCATATCAATGTATTGGAGATTGCCTGGTGAAGGCGTACACTGGTGGCATGGACATATTCAGTGTTTTGGCGTGTTGTTGCTAATATCTCAGAGACGGGGGAAGTTACTGCGCATGATGCGCCTTCCTCATCCGCGCTGCCGCACATTGCGAGTTGCTGTGAGACCGCACTGAGGAGTGATTCTAGGTCGTCGACATAGTCCCTGAGCTCTTTGCAAAGATTCCGGAGCTCTTCAAGGAACCCATTGATGAGATTGAGGAACCGTTCACGCGCGGAGGTCTGCTCGGCCCGTTGGCCCTCGGCCCGGTGGGACTCGGTCCGTTGGCGTTCGGCCGGTTGGCGTTCGGCCAGTTGGCGCTCGGGCCGTTGGCTCTCGGCCCGTTGGCTCTCGGCCAGTGGACCCTCGGCGCGTGGGCATATGCACGGCAAGCACGAGACAACCGACCGGAGAGCGCGATCCCGCTTGCGCGTCGATACCACTGGTGGGGGAGTAACTGCTAGGTCTTTCGCTGCTGGGTAAGTCGCTGCTGATGGGGGGGCCACTCCTGCGTGGGTCGGTGCTGGGGGAGCGGGCGGAGGAGTAGCTGGTACTTCGTCCGCTTCCCGCAGCCTATCCTGGGCGTGCAGCTGTGAGTCGTGGATCTTATCTAGGGTCACTGAGCAATTTCTGATAGCGGCCTTGACCGGGCCAGCGTAGTCACCCAACTTGATATCGAGGCATGTGTTTAGCTCGTCCTCCCACCACTGCGGATGGTTGAGGTCGGTCAGAAGGGCATGGCGCTCCTCCTTGTCGAGAAGGTTCCTGAGAAAGAGATCTAAATTCACCTTCAGGACCGCTTCAAGGACGTTTACTCTCCGAATTACCAGCTCTGAGTCCTTGTGGTAGGATTTGTAGCTTGACACGAAAGTGACGACTTTACGGTAGGCTATGAAGGCTGTCACCGCGAGTGGGAGGACGCCAAGGGTGATTTCCGCCATATCGCCGGCGGGGGTGTCGGTCACTTGACGTGGGATGATCCAGGATGCAAAGAAAGGGCCTGATAGCTATATTATATAGATTACACGACTCCTGGTTCTGGTGTATATAACAGGCAACGGGCAAAGTGCTGTGCCCCGCACTGAAGGAGCCAATTAGGATCCGGCACATCGCGGTCATGATCAAACAGGAGATTATGTAAGCAGCACCCCGCCAATCTTCCGTTGTTACTTCACATCTCGGGAGTCATCAGCTGTCCATCTCTCTATCTATTTCAAAACCTTCCATCAGAAATAATAACAAACTCCCAAAATGTCGCTCCCCAAAGCTCCGCGCATTGCTAGTGGCCTCATCACTGCGTGCATCACTCACATCCGCGAGCTTTCCCAACTCTTGGATGAACCCTCAAAGTATCCCTACCGAGCACCACTTTGTCATGAGTTTTCCCGGTTCCGCCTGTGGACGCGCAGCTTCAAGACACCCCGAGCGAATATTGATATACTAGATGAGGTACTAGAGGCGTCTGTGTACCTCCAGGAGCCCACGGTCATACTCCTTGCGTCTTTTGCTAGCTGCCTTCTGGATGACTGCCTTCAGAAGGGTACATACACGCGAGATCAACCACGATGACTTGCCGCTGGCAGTGCTGACACATTCTCATTTGCAGTTGGCAACAACGACACCCGCGCGCTCCTTGAGCAGTCCCTCAGCGACGTGGACAAGGCGTATCCATGCCTTGACACCGCTGCGTTGAGGCGCGTGTGGGGAGCACCGCATGCTGCCATCGGGGGGTTGCGCGAGTGTGTCGATACGCTTTTCGACGTCCTATCTACGCTTGACAATGTCATGGAACAGATGAAGGAGGATAGCTTGGAGAAGGCCTTCTGGGAAGAGCCTGGAGCACCCCCGTCCGCCTCTGTGATCGGTGGTCACTGGGAAATATACCAGCAGTATATCCGGGACAGATTCCCGCGGGCGGTTGGGATTGATATCGAAGGATTTGCAAAGGGAAACGCCTACTGCTTCGACAGGCTGATGGGGATGGAGCAGGGGTATTTGGTTTCTGAGCCTGCAGGGCAAAGGTAAGCCCCCCCCCCCCCCCCGCCAGGGCATAATGTCCCCAACAATATTCATGATTTCTTCCTACTAGTGTCCATTTGCCACCGTTGCCTGAGGAGTCTGCCACCCACATCAACACATCTCAGCGAGCGCTAGAACAAATGAAGGATTTACCCCCGGCGGGTGCCACCACGTTTAAAGACTCCGGGTTAGGGAGCTCCGCAGCTCACAGCCATCCACAAGCCCCGATTCATGCCCCCGACCAGTTGCCAGCTACCATCCCCGCCAACATGTACCTTGCCCCAGCTCCTTCGGTCTCTGGCTTTACGCAGTCAACCATCTGCTCTGTGTTGTCGGAACCAGGTAAAAGACGCTTGCTTCCTAAGATTCCCGAGCATTCACAGTATGGAACTGGTTTCAAATGCACATTCTGCGGGTTGAACCAGCGTCCAACTACCCAAGGCCACAAGTGGAGGTATGAACGCAGCATTCCTAATACTATTCCCCCGTCTTCCGCGTTCAAGACTGACTCTTTTCAATTACTGTTAACACATCCAGGAAACATATCTTTGCCGATCTCAAGCCATACATGTGTATCCGCGCCCGCTGTTCAAGCTCGGGCGCTTTCTATAACTCAAAGAAGAGCTGGGTAACACATGATATGGCCTGTATACGAAGCGCACCAGAAGGCGACAGGGCGCCAACGAGAACCGAGTGCCCGTTCTGCTTGAAGAATTTCGATAGAAACATAGGAGGATTTTACAGCCATGTTGCGCATCACATGGAGGACATACGCCTCTTCGCACTGCCGGCGGCATACCGCGAGCACGAAGTGGATGAGCACCGAGATAGCTCAGAGTCAGGAAGCACAGATGGGGACAGGAGCATTGGTGAGGACAGAGGCGCGCTGGGACAGTATCTTGCGCTGAATAGTGGGGTACATGCTGTGTCCACTAGTGGCTGGGTTTTGGAAACGCAGGGAGGGGTCGAAAGTGAGCAGTCCTCGATAAGGGGTCGTTTGATATAGCTGACAGGAGGAATGCGGATAATAGATAGCGCCGATCAGCTGAGACATATCGACGAGTGGGCGCTGAAAGTAGAGACACCTCAGTATACCGGTGACGCGCCGGGGACTTTGGCCCATGATGATAGGATAGACCCTACAATACCAGAATCACAGCTATCCAAAGCTCAAACCGAGAAGTATATATCCCGTTTTTACTAGTGCCGCCGATAATCCGCCACTGACAGAACCATTAAGGAAGGCGTCAACGCTATGGGAAGAGGCGTTCAGAAAGATCGGAGAGCCAAACAAAGGCCGCCCAGGGGAGGGTGAGGCGCCCCCTAAAGGCTCTCTAGTTGAAAATATCATCAAGCATTTGAAAGAGAGAAAGAAACAATGCGACGATAAGAGATGGTTTATTATAGAGGATGACAGGAAGGTTTTTATTGTTGAAAATCTGCTAGTTGAACTAGCTAGATATGCGGCGATTGGTGAACTTCGCCTTGAGCACAGTCAGGATATCGTCGCACTGGTGTGGGCTGGTTTCCGAGGACTTCTCCAGGTAGGGGAACTGGGATCCGAGGGTTCTTGTAGATTTATTATTGACGATTTTAGGTTGGAACTGCGTACATCAATCTGATGCCCTCTGTAGCTGAAGGTTTGAATTACCTGGTGAAGGTTCTCTGCTGCTGCGATATATACGAGAAGTTATATTGCAACACCAAATTTGACATATCACAAGACCTCAACGGGTGTTTTGTAGATCTCTATGTATCCATATTGAAATACCTCCGCAAACCTGACAGCTATCTCGATTACAGTACATCGGGTAACGTATAATCCTTTCGCACTATCAATTAGGAACGCTAATTCTTTCAATATCATCAGGTCGTAACATGGGAACGTTTTCCGAAGAAATCGTGACGTTTCTGAACGAAATCAAATCCAATGAAACACAACTCATTAGAATGATAGATGTTGCGGAGAAAGAAGGTTAGACGCCCTACTTCCTCATTAACGTGGTCGCAAAGAGCTAACCACTGTTAGCCTCCACGTCAAATGGTTTTAGTAAGTTCTCGGCATCCTCCGTATCCGTTCTGTGAGGTACTCATCGTTCTTCAGATCAGGACGCAAGTGTCGGGATGCTGCGGGGGTTTTTGGTAGGAATACAGGAGCCAATGAAGGAGACATCACGCATTGTAGAAATCATATACAACAAAGTTGAGAGTATGTAACGACTGAATACCCCTTAGCATAAGAGATATGGGCTAATTGTCTCAGGGGATAGAAAATTGAAGATCTTGACCTGGCTATCGGAGGTCAATTATGAGATTCACCACCACCACTGTGCGCAGCGCCGGCAAAACGAGGCTTGTTCTTGGCTACTAGATCATGGACTCTTCATGGAGTGGAGGGACAAAGAATTAAAGAGATTTCTTTGGCTATGTGGACTTCGTAAGATATCAATCTCCCACCAAGTATATCAAGATCTTAACGCTCGACCAACGCAGCTGGCTTTGGAAAAACATTCTTGGCGTAAGTTGTATCCCCGTTTGATAGCTATTAGACCATGGCACTGACTTCCGATAGTTCTGCTATTGTTGATTCCTTTAAATATCTATCAGCAAGGGACGACCACGTGGTGGCGTACTTTTACTGCGATTATAAGGAGGCCGCCACACGGAGCATTGAATCAATTCTCCGGACACTGGTGAAGCAGTTCTGTGTCAAGGGAGTAAAAGAAAACAAACTCCCCACACTTGTTGATGGCATCTACAGGAAAAGGGAGGCGGAGGGAAATGCGAGAGACCAACTCACCTCAGAAGAGTGCACAGAACTAATAATAGGACTCTCCGAAAAGTACCAATCGACAACAATCATTGTGGATGCGCTTGATGAATGCGATGGGGAGACACTCCCAGCTTTCCTTTCCTCATTGCAAAAGATCGCCCAGGATGCTACCCGTATCAAGATCTTTGTGACAAGCAGGAAAAACGCCGACCTCAACCAGTTCTTTTCTCGCGTTCCCACTTATTTTATCGGAGAAAATGACAAACCCCCCGATATCAACCGTGATATCAACTTTTATATCGAGGATGAACTTAACCGACGCTGCGATGCAAATAATTCCACCTGCGAATATGAGCTATTACTTGGTGGACGGGTTGACCAAGAGCTTAGGGACTTAGTGGCAACAACGCTCCGGTCTAAATCGAATGGAATGTATGCACCCATCTGTCCAACTGCTGCTTATCCGGACGATGGCTAAAGAAATATGTGGTAGGTCTTTATGGGTGGACCTACAGATCCACGCGTTGTGCGCTGCGCGTACTGTCGCAGATGTGAGATCTACACTAGACAGGATGCCAGAAACCTTAAGCGAGACCTATCTCCAGATACTGGAGGTGATTGAGGCGCAGGACTTGAATGCCTGTAGTGTCGCAAAAGATATCCTAAAGTGGTTGTTATACGGACAAGGTACTTGTACAACCATGAGTGTCCTACAGGCTCTGGCCGTAGAATCCGGGAAGCAGACTTTGAACCAGGACGGACCCAGTTGGACGATATCGAAGGTTTTGGGGGTCTGCAAGAACCTTGTAATACATGACGAAGATCTCGACATCTTTAGGTTCGCTCACTTCTCCGTCCAAGAGTTTCTACTTTCCCAGGAAGACTACGAAGGAAAGGCATGCAATACATACATAGCCGGGGCTTGCCTTACCACGCTACTATATCACCATGCGAGCGATCACCCAGTCCAAGCCATATATGCCTACGCCGCGAAGCACTGGGCGGCACATGTTCGTGCGTCAGAGGCTACGTCCGGGATTGTAGAGGATCTTTGCATCGAGTTCTTGAAACCCCATGTGCCTTACAGCGCATGGGGGAACACAATCACAAAAGTAGTTGGCGATTTAAAAGGCGAGGTGGGGGACATTGTTCCCCCTCTATGGGTAGCCTGTTATTACCAGCTACACCATGTGGCTGAATATTTGTTTCGAGCCTCAAATCATCTGGGCTTGAATTCTCGTAACACTGATGGCCGGACCCCGTTATCCTGGGCGGCGGAGCAAGGCCACGAGAAGATGGTACAGCTGCTGTTGGGAGACTCGCGGGTAGATGTGAATTTCACGAATAGTAAATATGGACAGACACCATTGTCCTTTGCGGCGGGGCAAGGACACGCGGAGGTGGTACAGCTGCTGTTGGGAGACTCGCGGGTAGATGTGAATTTGACGGATAGTGAATATGGACAGACACCATTGTCCTTTGCGGCGCGACGAGGCCACGCGGAGGTGGTACAGCTGCTGTTGGGAGACTCGCGGGTAGATGTGAATTTCACGAATAGTAAATATGGACAGACACCATTGTCCTTTGCGGCGGAGCAAGGACACGCGGAGGTGGTACAGCTGCTGTTGGGAGACTCGCGGGTAGATGTGAATTTGACGGATAGTGAATATGGACAGACACCATTGTCCTTTGCGGCGCGACGAGGCCACGCGGAGGTGGTACAGCTGCTGTTGGGAGACTCGCGGGTAGATGTGAATTTCACGAATAGTAAATATGGACAGACACCATTGTCCTTTGCGGCGGAGCACGGACACGCGGAGGTGGTACAGCTGCTGTTGGGAGACTCGCGGGTAGATGTGAATCTCACGGATAAATATGGACGGACACCATTGTCCTTTGCGGCGGAGCACGGACACGCGGAGGTGGTACAGCTGCTGTTGGGAGACTCGCGGGTAGATGTGAATTTCACGCATAAATATGGACAGACACCATTGTCCTTTGCGGCGCGACGAGGCCACCCGGAGGTGGTACAGCTGCTGTTGGGAGACTCGCGGGTAGATGTGAATTTCACGGATAAATATGGACAGACACCATTGTCCTTTGCGGCGGAGCAAGGACACGCGGAGGTGGTACAGCTGCTGTTGGGAGACTCGCGGGTAGATGTGAATTTCACGAATAGTGAATATGGACAGACACCATTGTCCTTTGCGGCGGAGCAAGGACACGCGGAGGTGGTACAGCTGCTGTTGGGAGACTCGCGGGTAGATGTGAATTTCACGAATAGTGAATATGGACAGACACCATTGTCCTTTGCGGCGGAGCAAGGACACGCGGAGGTGGTACAGCTGCTGTTGGGAGACTCGCGGGTAGGTGTGAATTTGACGGATAGTGAATATGGACAGACACCATTGTCCTTTGCGGCGGGACGAGGCCACGCGGAGGTGGTACAGCTGCTGTTGGGAGACTCGCGGGTGAATGTGCATACTCCAGACAACAAAGGTCGTACCCCGTTAGCAATTGCGCGTGGGGAAAATCGCCAGGCGATAGTTAGACTTCTAGAGAAGAAGGGGGCGAAGCTGAGCAACCCTACAGAGTTCGTTCCCGGTGGGATTATAACAGCTAGTCAGGTATGTAGCAGCAAAGTGCGTATACGGATTACTCCTTCATCAGGAAACTAACCTGTGGTTACTCATAGTAACTTCATCACCTACATTTTCACCTTTTTGTCGGATGGGCTATGCCTAGGTCTCCTACCCGCACGGCGCAAAAGATCGATAAGCCATCAGAAAATATAAAGATATTAGAATGGGTGGTTTGGTTCCGTAAGAAAGATGATGTCGCGTTGATTTCCTTCTCAGTGTTCACCTGTTTGTGTTCATCTCTAGCGATTGTGTTTATGGGCTATGTGTTATGGCGGTCATTCTACCTTATCTCTCTGTCCCTAGTCCTATCTCGTTCGTGTAGTGTGTTGCGTGTATGAGTTATTTTCGTCAATATTTTCAATCGTTCATTTTACCTCTTGATACGTTCTGTGCTACAGCAAGGTAACGCTTCAAAGGGTCTTTTATTTCTGAGTTCGGCCCGACTTTCTAGAAAGTAGTTCAGCTCGGTTTTGGGCTTTGGCAAAGACTTGTTTTGTATGAGCACTATCCGAACGATAAACGCGCCCTACCCGGTGGCGCTAGTCACAGGGTAAGCCCAATAAAGTGCGGTCATGAATAGGAGAACCATGTCATGGCTGGGGGGAGTTCTCCAACCACAGCATTCTCGAATAGCTAGGTCCTATTATCACTCGAATCGTTAAATCTTAATTTTTTCAACTATCAAAAAACCCATCACGAGACACATAGTATATAAAGGGCCCAGGCTCACCTCTATGATCAACATGACGAAATGCCACTGTGCTTCCGCCCCTGAAAATGGTAGGTTTTGAAGTCGCAATCTGTACAAACAGGTAGCCCTGCAGAATGGCAGCCCACGATCCCGGGCGACTTACAGCCCTGCACGCTACATCCGCACCGCTCGCTCCGCCGCCTACTTGCATCGAATTACCTGGCGCGGGCGGGTCTTAATCCGCGACCGGCGGCCGAGTGATATATCATGATCCTAAATTCCCCAGGGGTTTGTGTGATCAAGAGCGACCATTTATTTGCCCGAGCATCCTGGTAGCTGTAGGGGGAGCAGGTCACGGCTAATGTTGAGACGATCTACCTCTGGATTGAAACATTACCTTGCAACCGGTGGTCGTTTTGTCTGATTGGAAATAACCTCAGGGCTCCGTTGGACCTTGTGTCTAGTAACGTTTGGCTAAAAGAAATAGTAGGAGGCTCCGGGCGCGCATAGCCAGGATATTGGGCGAGGTGAAGTGCCCTGATTGCACTTATATTGCTATCTATCTCGAATGTGATGGAACCGAAGATGGTAAAACATGTTTCTCTGCTGCTTACTCGCTCCCTGAGCATCCAAGGACGCCTACAAAGGATTCTGACAGGAGGTCACAGCCCAACCTTCAAAGTGACAGGAATATCCGACGACGACACCGCCTACCGGTATCCAGATCGGGTGCAAACACAGTACGCCAGGCCCCGGGTCACGTCCACGCCCACGTCCACGTCCACGTCCACGTCCACGTCCACGTCCAGCGCGGCACCGTATTTGCCGTAGCACAACCCCAGAGAGGCCACCCACCTCTCACCACACCGCCCTCTTCCGCTCTTGGCGCAGCTTGTAACGCTTTACCATCGCGCCCCGCAACTCTGTATACGCAATCACACGGGATCACCCGGGCAGTAGACACCCCCCCGCTCGCCCTCGACACAACCCTTGACGCCTCAGCATACTGCCCACGATTCGTATAATTGAACACAGGATGTCACTCGCGCCAAGTCTCAGGGCGAGGGTTGCACAGAGTGGCAGTGCGACCGTGTTCCTGCATCATGTTGTGTCAGATCTCGCTTATCTGGTGAGATCGCGGGATGCAGGAACCCGGTCGGGGGTGCACCCCCTGCTTCAAGTTAGCAGCTACATACCGACTGCACATAAATTAACTATGGCTGCGCAGGATTTTTTTCTTTCGAATTTTTTCGCGAGAGCCTCAACCTGAGCCTTTAGAGTGCTTTCTCTCGCCAAGAAATCCAACCGAGCCCCTGGGCGGCGACAGTGAAGTAGTCGAGTGCCCGCGGCACGTTCCATAACCATTGTCCCACTCCACCTATCCTCCCGGGCTGAGAGTTTCATGGTCATGTCGGTAGATGATCCATGGTGGCAGACAGCGAGTTTCACCAGGAAAGCGATCATCACCGGGAAAGCAACCTCACCTCCCAGAAGGCATTATGAGCACCAGAGCAGTACCCAGGAAGCCATACATATACAGGCGAGTTATTTTTGTGTTTTTGAGAAATTCTTATGATTGTAGTGAGTATAGAGCTGTGGGGGGGGGGGGGGGTAGCAAGGCTTAATGGCCCTCCCACAGCTATATACTCACTACCTATTAGTTACAATCATCAGAAATGCTCGAAACATATCCCAAAACGACTTTTGCGTATTTAGTTCTGTAGTTCTGGGTGACTTTGAATTTTCACAGCAGTTTTCGATCCCGTTCATGCTATGCTTGATGGCTTTCCCGGTGCAGATTGCATTCCCGGTGCATTCCCGGCGAAATGCGTTACATGTATGTAATAAATTTTTGGATTTCTTTTTTTTTTTTTTTCTTCTACTTTTCTCTGACGCGCTTGTATTTCTCTCCTGCGACCTTGTATTTTTCTCCTGCGAGCATTTATTCTGTGTGTGCGCCGGATCAGGATAGCGACTTGTACTGTGACGTCGGTAGTGATGTTGGTGGTGGCGG
Source organism: Morchella sp. 2018-W38C (assembly GCA_024713705.1). Classification (NCBI taxonomy): domain Eukaryota; kingdom Fungi; phylum Ascomycota; class Pezizomycetes; order Pezizales; family Morchellaceae; genus Morchella; species Morchella sp. 2018-W38C. The sequence continues at coordinate 170,104 of JAMJEX010000001.1, forward strand.
GTGGCTGCTGGTACGGGTGTCTAGGGGCGGGTGGTACTGTGGAAAATCTCTACTTCGGTACTAGTACTGTCCCACATCCAGGGGGCTACAACCGAGTCTGTGGTATGACAGGGCACCTGGTGGGTGTTATCCCCGAAAGGGAATTAAAAAAACAAACGAATCCACCCCCAACGAGGTGGCTTGCCGACTCGTAAACGTAACCCTCGCGCGACGAATCAGTTCTGGTGTGGGGTGACTGTTGGGCAATTCCGGCGTCTGGAAAGAGTTAGATTTTATGACTATCACCATGCCGTCGCGGGCCTGATGTTTCTCCACCTGTAGAACACACAAAGAGCGATATGTCACGCTGCATCCCAAACTTGGTAGGGTGGTTATGCTGGTTGCGCTTCGATCCCGCATGCCTCGGTCGCTGATCGGTGCCGTTTAACTCATCAATTACAGACATGCAACCTTTCGCTTATGCTAATATCGCGCTCCCCAGAACCTCCCGTCTTCCTGCCGCCTCGTGCTTTATCAGGACAAAGTATATTAAAACAACGCAAGACACAAAACACAATAAAAGCGCCGATTTCCGCTCTTGCTCCTCCCCTCCATCCCATTTTGTGAAATGCTCCTACATCTCTAGTGCTGGTTCTCACGGGACCTTGGTCCAAAGTAAACCCTCGACTGTCGGGGTGTCTTTGTGTCTGTCTCTCGCGTTTTTGGTGGCCACGGATTGCGTTAGTATATGTTCTACACTTTGGGTTCCCTTCCTGCATTCGCACCTTGCGTTTTCCCTTTTCTTAAATCTGCGCAGGGATTCGTTTATGCCAGAATGGCCTGGCCTGAAGCTGGTGCTGGTGACTCTCCCTTTTGTATCTGTGGGTTAGAACCTCTTCGTGTGACGTTGCGAGGGCTTGACTTTGTCGTTTGTAAGGTGTTCCAGCATGGACTCGTCGCTGCTGAATAGTCTTGGGACCCCAACCTTCCCATATGGCCTGGAGCAGCATCAATGGATGCAGTGGGGTCTCTTACCTCTTTCTTGGAGCGGGTGGTATTTCCAATTCCATTCGACGTAAGTAGTTCTTGAAAGTGATATTGAGAAATGGAAAATAAGGTTTGTTTTTTGATTTATTCGGAATGAAAATATGTGCCTGGACGGTACCAGCAACTGAGGTAGAATGGAAGGGTCTTCTACCAAGCTGCCTAAGTCAAACCAGCTCGGCTCTGTACAGCGGAATCTCGGAGGTGAAGGGATAGCACCCATTTTACACCAAACCGCCACTTTCCACCCGGTCCTTAACCAGCAATTTTGATGAATATTACCTGACAATTGGGAGACTATATATTTTGTATATGGATAATCGCTGTATCAGCTAAAATTACAACATTAGATTCCTAGCATGAACTGTGTTGATTTTATTATGTTGTGTTGCCAAAAGGCTGCCAGGACCGCACATTTGTATGGGATTCGACTGAAACCCCAAGTTGCCCTACTTGTAGGTCATGTAATATTTTCTACGCCTAATTTTTGAAAGTTCTCTTTTAGGAATACGAAATTCAGTGGCCAATATGTCACCCACTAAATCCTTATCCATTGTTAATGGGGATTACGATGTCGGGTCTGGTGGCATTTGGATGAAGTTTGGTGTGGTTTGGTTGCCGTCTCTTTACTTCCGAAATCCCTCTGTATATATTTACTAGTGGAGCGGCATGGTAGACAGATTGTGAGAACCCAAGAACCACGAGAACTACCGCAAAGATCATGATTTCAAGTACATACAGCAGGGAAATGTGCAAAGATAGCAAACAGCAGCGAAAAGAACATTCCACAATCACCCACAATCAGCACCTTGCCTCCTTCCTTACATGAATGAGAAGGCCAGCAGTGAATAAACCAAAGACAGAGGTACTAATTCGCCCTGGGTGGAAATGCTGTGATATCAGTCAACTGCTTTGTTCGTGCCCCACTGCATTATCGCATGATAGAATTTGAACACTTGGAAGTACATACCTAGCCAATATTTCTTTTTCCTCGCGGGTCTCTGACTCGGGATTTTATCACCGCAAGACGCCTCTTCCATTTCAACTGCCGTACGCCCGGATCTCCCGTCTTCACTTGGCTGGCGGGACGGTCTTCACTGCATGTATCAACCAATATCTCTGTAATGTCCGCGCTCAATCCATTCTTGATAGCGATATCTACTGGTTTCTCCTGGCTACTGTTGCACGCATGTGGGTCGGCGCCGGCATCTAGGAGCAGGACTAGCAACTCCTTCGCCCCTTGTTGCGCGGCCAGATGTAGGGCAGTATTTTGCTCTTCATCAACGGCGTTTACGTGGGCGCCCAGGGAAATCAATAATCTCGGCACAAAAATCCACGAACACCTATCATCACACTCAGGAATGAACAGACTGGTGGCGTGAGCGTTGTTGTGACCAAGAACTGCTTGGTGCAGTGGTGTCTGTTTCTTGTTGTTGTGCGCTTGTATGTCGGCGCCGGCATCTAGGAGCAGGACTAGCAACTCCTTCGCCCCTTGTTGCGCGGCCAGATGTAGGGCAGTATTTTGCTCTTCATCAACGGCGTTTACGTGGGCGCCCAGGGAAATCAACAATCTCGGCACAAAACTCCACGAACACCTATCATGACACTCAGGAAAGAACAGACTGGTGGCGTGAGCGTTGTTGTGACCAAGAACTGCTTGGTGCAGTGGTGTCTGTTTCTTGTTGTTGTGCGCTTGTATGTCGGCGCCGGCATCTAGGAGCAGGACTATCAACTTCATCGCCCCTTGTTGCGCGGCCTGATGTAGGGGAGTATTTTGCTCTTCATCAACGGCGTTTACGTGGGCGCCTAGGGAAATCAATGTCTTCGCTACAGGAGTCCACCAACACCTATAATCACACGCAGGAGAGTAAATGGTGTATCTATCGGTGGGGTGGGCGTTGCTGTGACCAAGAACTGCGTGGTGCAGTGGTGTCTGTTTCTTGCTGTTGTGCGCGTGTATGTCGGCGCCGGCTTCCACGAGCAGACGCAGCATGTCTGTGTCACCCCTCTTCGCAGCTAGATGTAGGGGGGTATTTTGCTCTTCATCAACGGCGCTTACGTGGGCACCCAGGGAAATCAATGTCTTCGCCACACGAATCCACAAACACGTATCATCACACGCAGAGGTGTCCAGGGGGTGTATATTGGTGGGGTGGGCGTTGCTGTGACCAAGAACTGCGTGGTGCAGCTGTGTCTGTTTCTTGATGTCGTGAGCGTGTATGTCGGCGCCGGCTTCCACGAGCAGACGCAGCATGTCTGTGTCACCCCTCTTCGCAGCCAGATGCATGAGACCCCATCCCCCACCGTGGGCGTTCACATCGGCGCCCGCCTGAATCAACGGCCTCGCCTCATGCATGGTTGAATCAACCCAAATAGGATGATCAACCAGGTACTTTAGCGGTGTAAACCCATCATTGTCCCTGAGGTCCAGCGAGGCTCCCTTCTCGCCCAAGACGCGAATCAGGAGCGGCTTGTACTCTACAGCCGGATAGTTTCGCGCCGCGTGGTGTAGCGGTGTTCTTTGGTCGATATCCCGTGTGTCGTTGCTCAGGCCACGCTCCATGAGAAGCGATATGGCATCCGGGCCCCTATATGATGTAGCAGCATAGTGCATCGCCGACATTTGGTTGACGTCGAGCGCTCCGATGTCCGCCCCATATTCAAGCAGCAGGCTCACCAACCGCGCAAGTCCCACCGCTGCCGCAAGGTGCAGCGGTGTTACACCGCTCTTGTTCTGCACGTTCACCCCCGCACCGGCCTGTACCAAGAGTAGTACCTCCTCGCTGATCATCTCACTGGTCCAGCTATCTTTCCGGTTCTGTTTACATTCCAGTCGGCTATGGAGCGGCGTATTACCAGAAACGTCTGTTGGACTGGCAGAGGCGCCCCGTTCAATGAGCATGGCAATGATGGCAGCCCCCCTCGCATAGTGTAAAGGTGTTTTCGCCTCGTTGTCTCTCAGGTCAACAGTCAAACCTTTCTTCATGAGTAGAGATACCATTTCCACACTCCCGTTGTAGGCAGCGAGGTGTAGCGGTGACCTGTTGTCATCGTCCCTAGCATGGGGGTCCACACCCGCGTTTAGCGCCGCCTTACATAGTGTCTCATCGGCCAATTCGGCCGCCCTATGTAGCCAAGTTCTGGAGCCGGGCATTCCCCAGGGAGGCAGAGTGAGATCGGCGCCGGCACCGAGCAGCATCGGGACCATGACAGTTATGTGTTCAGTATAGATGGTGGCGAGGTCTAGTACTGTCTGTCCGTGTTTGTCCCCGGAGTTGATGGCAGCAGCGTGCTCATGCACACGCGGTGCCCAGACACGTTGGCCCCTCTCCGTTCCGTCTCTCCCGTGGCTCAGCAACAAGCGGATCATATCTGGGTTATTATTCTCTGCCGCGTAATCCAGCGGTGTTTTACCCTCGCAGTCTCGCGCATCCACCAGTCTGCCCACAGGTGTTTTATGATCGCGTCCACCGCAGTGGGAACACCTATGCATGAACCCATCCTCATCACGCTCCTCCTCCTCCCCCTCCTCCCCCTCCTCCTCTCCGCGACCTCCATACCCGTGCTGTAGAAGCAGTCGGGCTATGTCGGACCTGTCCCATACGAACGCCACGGCCCGGTGCAGTGCCGTGCGCCCCAGCGAGCAACGGGCGTGTATACTCGCGCCCTTCCGTAGCAGGAGCTCCAAAACATCGGTGTCACCTTCCTCTATGGCGTGTATTAGGTATCTGTCACGCCTCCCGCTATTCCTGAACTCCTGTTCCACGCTGAGCCCAAACTCAAACAAGAGCTTCAGCATATTTGGGTCGCGCAGCTCGCTGTATTCCCAGTTGCGCGCCTGCAAGACAGCCGTTAGATCTGCACCGCTGCTAAGCAGCTCCCGGGCCGCATCTATCGAACGCCAGCGTATCGCGTATGCGAGGGGTGTTTCCCCATCTCGGTCGGTAGCATTTATACCAGCACCTTTCCCAAGCCAGAATCGGACTAGATCTACCCGGTTTTCCCCGGCGGCGATATGCAGTGGTGTATCGGCCGCAGCGTCATCAGGGCCAGTCCCTTCGTCTAGCAAGCAATTGATGAGGATGGTGCTTCCCCATGCCGTCGCTTCACGCAATGGTGCATATGCATAGTGGTTGTCTCGGAAGTGGTGGCAGTTAATCGTAGAATGTTTGTAGTATTCTAGTACACCGAATGCTTCATGAGACCCGGGTTCCGTAAGAACCGGAGTAGGGTTTCTGTGGGAGCGATGTGATGGGAGGCCTGGATGTGGGTGTGTAGCCTTCTACGGGCGTAACCGATCAACCCATAGTAGCCCCCCAAGAAGTGGCGGCGTGGGTGAGGTTCGATGTAGCTGAACCAGAGATGTTCTAGGCACCCGAAAGTGACTGTGAGATGGCGGCTTGCTAAATCTCCTAGAGTGCAAGTCTTCTCGAGGTACTCGTGTACCGAGTAATGGACAAACTTGATCGTATTGCTGTTCTGATCGTCCATCACAAGCCCACGACAAACGGTCAGGATTAATGACTTGCCCGGCATTTCTGCTTCGTTGAAGGGTTTGGGATTTCCCACTTGTCCTTCATCGCCCATCGCAACGGCCATGCGGAGTTCGTCAACGGGCTGTGTGCCATATGCTGTTAGGAGCCATGTCAGGACTTTGAGAGCAAGCCTGGAACGGCTCTTGTGCTGCGCCCGGATGCTATCCATTACTTTACCGTAGGTGTCGTGTAGCGCCTTTTCTGTCCCGATGGCTGAGCCAATGCCGTCCAGAGCGTTTTGAACCCCTCCCACCGTGGTGTACTCACAGAGGTCTTTAATATAGAAATCGACAAGTAGAAACCTGTCACGGCAGTTTAGCCACAGCCCAGCGAGGTGATTAGCGAGGTCTCTGCTGGAACAAGTAACTCACATCCCTTTGCATGCGTTCACGAGTTTAGAAATAACCTTGAGCCTGAGGTCGTCCTTGATCAAGCATCCAGCATCGTCGTGATCTTGGATGGTTTTCTGCACGTAGATGATGACATCCTCTTCCTTCGCTGCTAGCTCCACCTTCTCAACGTGACTATTGGGGATGCTTGGGTTGAGGGAAACCGAGATATCGTGGTAGGGACGGCTTGTCAGAAAGATCCTGGTCCCGCTGCCCGAGATCCAATGGACCAATGACAGGAGATGTTTCCGTAGATCCTCTCGACACTCATCCAATGCATCAAAGACGAAGAAGGTTTCCTTGAAGAGCGCGAGGCAAGCTATAAGGCAATCCTGGAGGTTCTTAATCTCGGGCGTGGTGCCCGCCGCGCAGTTTTTGTCGTATACTGATCGGACGTCGTCAGGGATGGGAACGTTCACTGCGCGAGGCCTGGCAATGAGCTGCTTGATGAGGACGCGTAGGACCGCAATTGGCATCTGTTCATTTTGAGCCATATAGTCAAAATAGAAGTACGCCAGCCCAGTACCTGAGCACGCCCTCGAGTGGGCGTCGAGCACATCGATCACGAGGGAGCTGGGCATTGCAGGAACAGTCAGCTACATTGAGAGATCACGGTGAAGGGGTGTTATCATACCTAAGGAACGTCTTTCCGGCACCGGCTATTTCACTGTCAGTCGTCTCGTGACCCTCAGCACCACCACTTCATGGAGAACCATGTCACTTACGAATCCCACAGCCCCATAGCAGACGAGGCCCTGAACCACACCTCCAGGAGATGAACCTCTCGTCAGCGGGCAGCCAGCCCCCGGTGCCTTCCTGCCTCTTGCCGCTTATTTCCTTGTGTTTCTTGTCGACGACGCCGGGATGTAGCCATTCGCAGATCTTTACTCTCTCTTCGCATGGGACTGCCATCTCATTAGCATCTCCGGGGACGCGGAAAAACGCCTCTGCACAGGTTAGGTCGCATTCCGAAACACACCTTTTCTTTCCGCTTCTCCAATTGATATTGTACGGGTGATGCCTAGAAGCTTACTACAAACAAGTTGATATTTCTGATCTGAGCGATCATTGAATTTCACGATGGAGGAGTGGTTGGCATCCATTGGAAAATCCTCACCACCGCCTGCAGCATGCTTGATTGATTCCTGGGTGACCATCCGAACGCAGGGCCCGCTCCTCGCCCATTTTCCGGGACCGACTTCCTACAGTGAAGAACAATCAGCCTTTACTCGCATCAAACCGACAGCTATGCACTGGTTACCTTGGGGGTCGGGGTCTCATCGGTCTCATAGAACGAGATGATGTTGGTGCCCATTCCGCGGAGATTCATGTGGTAGCCAAAGTTCCGGTCAAGAACGTGCAAGAACTGACTACCTTCGCACAAGTCCCGAACTAGATTTTCGTTGGGCTGTCCGTGTACCATGAATAAGAGACTAGCATCCGCAAGTCCTTTGTGTGGGACACTGAAGAATAGGATCCCAGCAATCGAGCCTAGGGTGCTATCTTTAGTGTCAAAACATTGTATAATAGCCTGCACTTAATCAGCGAGAGTCTCCTAGATATCTACTCGATCCGGCCGTGGGGGGGCGTACCTCTTTGATGACCAAGCCACCGAGGCTGTGTCCAAACAGGATTAGCGGTCGAGAGTGGCACTATTTGGCATAAGCATACGAGGCTATGGTATGTGGCGGTGTCTTGCTTACCCTGCTCCTAGCTCCCTTCACCGCCTCGATGAATTGCTTGGAGAAATCGTATATTCTAGCATGCGAGAGACTTCCTGAGAGTGTCGTATCATATCCATAGGTGAAAATCCTTGCCTCATTCTCCTCCATATCATTGGGAAGAAAGTCCCGCAGCCACATCCCGTACCTCTCAGGTGACCTCCATGAACCAAAGGCGTGCCCAGCTAGCCCAGTCACAGCAATGATGCTAGACGCAGAATTAGTTCTGGGCACAAGAAGATCGAGCAAAGTACAAAGAACCGGGTCCTACTTACTCGATTGTTGGCTTCTCGGAGTTGTTGAGCGGTGTGAGCCCCCGGAAATGGGTGTCCACCGTCGCTTCAAATGTGGCTTCAGGCGGGCCCAATTTGACGACAGAGGGAACCTTTCCGTCGATAAGCTGGGAGAAGGTCACAGTTGCCACCTGGAATCGCCGATGGCCTCCCTCTGACGCCTCAGGCGCCAGGGATATATAAGTTTGTCCCGCCGTGTTTACTGCAATGGTACCAAGTGGGCTCTCGAGATCCTGGAGGTATTTCTGAAGATCATCGCGTGAGATGGGTTCTGGGATATTTGAAATCCGGATCGTTGGTGCTGAAGGGGTGTACGCTGGTGCGTCTGCCATCTTGTGTTCTGTAAAGGTTTTGTTTCTGGGTATGGTCTCGGGAAGCTGCCTTGTTGCCTCCGAGCAGTAATCCTAACCGTGCGGGGTTGGCAAGAACACGTGGCAGCCACAATGCTGCGATTGGCTTCATGGTGTTTACCTATCGCGATTGCCTGCGCCACGTTTTCATTCGTTTAAACTCAGCCTCATCCGCAGCCTTACTAGTGTGGTGCACCTACTCCGAAGATTTTGCAAAGCCGATGGCTCATACCTCTCCGACAGAAAGGTTCAGCGAAAGCGGTAAAGAAAATGTCAAGTATGTACTAGTGATGACGTTGGGTATTTCTTTCCGGACTTCAGATATCGATCCTGGTTGTGAACTTATAAGAACCTTAAATCGACTATTTTTGTGTATGGTGCGCATACTCTTAAAGGTGACACGGTGACATATGGAAGTGGAACAATTGGGGCTGCAATAGGGCCTCATGGGCTGATACGAGGGCCCATTTCTAGACCACTGCCATGGCCTGATCAGGTTTGCTTTTCTCAGGTACGGCGCCAGGACTTATATGACCGAAAGTGCGGCGTAGCAACGGGTTCGGCCACAACCCGCTGGACAACGATTATGAGTACAACGACCACAGTTGATCCTTTGAAGAACTGATAATTTGTAGAATAGTAATTTAGTGTATAAAGATAGAATAAACGTCATTTAGTATCCTGTGTACCAACCACTTGCCTTTATTAGAGCTTCTATCCTCGTAGGCGGCTTTCAACCTTCCTACCAAATATACATCAGGCACCAGTTCCCAGCAATGAAAAAGAGCTGTCTCAATGGGGGGCCTAGTTACTTTAGGTAATCTAGTATCATATGCCAAGTAGGGGTAGTGTTGATGGTAGAGTCTCTTGAGGTGTACTCAGACATGCTCAATGGGATTTAGATCAGGTGCATAGGCAGGCCAGTCCTCCAGAACATCAACCCATTCTCCTCCAACCATTGAGTGGTAATTTCGGCAGTGTGTACTTTAGCATTATCTTGCATAAAGATTGACCTGATACTGTCCTCCCGTAGCTCTGCCAAAAATTGTGAAATCTTTTTGTTCTGATGGTTGCGGCGTTGCGGCGTTGCGCGCTTTCGGTGATATATGTCCTGGTGCTGTACATATAATACTATTCCACTTTGTTCATTATTGGCGCTTTTAATATACTAAAATACCGAATTTCAAGTTTGAATAACTGTTCAACTAGGTGAGGTATTAGGGCTCTGGTGGGTGGAATTGTCTTTTATCACTAGTACTTCAATTTTACCGACCGGAGTTTTCATAATTTGATTCATTGCAAAGTTATTCAACCTCGGCCTCGCCCCAATTTCTTGACTACATTTATGATTGGGCGCGCCATATTCAGATCGCGCGCGACCATGACCACGTTCCACGATCACGTCCACGCCAGGGTTCTCAATAAAAGGTATCGGTGTGGTTGTCGTGCCGTATTGCACCAATTGCGATGTGTTTAGATCATTATCGTACTACATGATAAATTGCAAAACTCCAATTGTACTGAGAGTGATATATCATAGGAAAACGAGTCATATCTCATGTTGCGGAGGTCATTTTGTTTTGTAGAAGTTGAGTCCGAAGGACAGATCAAGCTTAGAAATACAAGAAGAAGTGGACAGAGAGGTCATCCGCGCGCCAAGACTCTATCATGATTTTATCAATACAGATAGGATACCATATCATACTATTACCCAAGGTGGTCATATGGTACTTTACCCACTGTACCACCGGAGACGCTTATCCATACACATCACCATACCGCATTATCACTCGACGCCAAAGAGGCCACCTCTCACCCCACCGCCCTCCTTGACTCTTGAGATGATCCATGTCGGCTACCATCCATCACACAATTCCTTACTCCACAATTGGTTCCGGGGTATCACTCGCGCAAGGGCTTATCACACGTTGATGGTTCCCTGCAACGCCTAGCCCCCGCCCCCGGCAGAACCCATGGCGCTGCACGATGCCGTCTCAGAATCTGTGCTGCTGATCACAGCATAAGACATGTGCCAAGACTCCCGGCGCGCCCCTGCATTGTGATTGTGTTGTGTGACATCTCGCTTATCTGGCGAGAATCGCAGGCGCGGGAACCCGGACCCCTGTCGGGCGCTGTACCCAGGCGGTGTGGGGTGCGTTACTCGCGCCAGATAACAAGAGCCTGAACATCAAAATGCGCTACGGGGGTGTGTGCCCGACTATGACCAACCTTCCACCGCTGCCTTTTCTGGCTGCGCAACCCCACCGAGTAGAGCCGCATCGCTACCTGTTTGACTCCAAAGCACAACAGTACTGCGATCAACACGGAATATCACCCGGCTTCATCACTGGTTATCAATCGGTTCAGTGCAAAGACACCTAGGTGAGATTATACTCCGATGTTGGCAGGACACGGGCGCGCTAGCCAGATCCTAGTGGGTACCGAGTTATTGTGATTAGCTGGTGATTAGTCGCTCAACTGGCGGCTGACACTGGAGTCTCATTGGACACTGATACGGTGCAGACGTTGGCGGAGGTGGTGGCGGGGGAACTGCGTCAGGCGGTGGCGGAGGTGGTGGCGGAGGTGCTGCTGATTTTGGTGCCCGGTTTGGTGATTGGTGGAGGTGCAGGTGGCTGGAGCACGTGTTGGTGCAGGTATGGCTTTGTGGTAGGGCTAGCGGCAGGGCTCAGGCGGAAGGGTAAAGGCACCAGGGTTAGGGTTTTTCCGCCACTAGTAGGAGCGGGTGCGGTCACAAACCGTCACCCGCACGCACCCACAAAACCTACATTTGGCCGCCTGCCTATTAGTATAAAAGGTCTATTTATGTATATAGTAATGAATCAAGCAAGTCGTACCCGAATACCACATCTATTGTAGCAACACCGAAGTTACTCGTCATTTTTTCCTGCCTCTGAAAATTTCATTTTACATCCAAAAGGTTTCTTTTTCTCAGCAGAAATTCTCCGAGCGCAAACGCCCAACTCGCGTACGCAGTCCCCGTTTGCCGATTGGAATAACCTCCGACCGGTTATTACGCACCGGTAGCCGATACCTGCCTTGTTGTATTAGTGTTGAGGATTACATCAAAGTAAGCCTCATGGGAAGCACTGTAGGACCCTTTTGTCGCGTCCGCCTGGTTGTATAGTTACAACACCCTGTAAGACTTAGTGAAGTCTGCCTGTTTATTTTAAGTTTCAGCCCAATTACTCGGTGAGAGTATACCCCATCACTCAGTGAGAGTGTCTCTGTGGTTTAACCTAGTCAACCACCCTTTCGCTACGCTCTCGACGTGCTACCCGTAGCCATTCGGTACACTCAAAAGGCTTGCTTCTTACGGATCATAGCACTACAGTTCAGTAGCGATACCCCCCGAACGTAATCGATTCACCCCGCACGGTTACAACGACCACAAATGCCTGGCTTATCTGACCATTCGGTCTCGATGCGAGACGATACGGGCACGGCCGATATGGACGTTGGCTTCCACAGTCCTATCCTTGAACCAACCCACACCAACAATCCTGTTCAAACCACTGGTGCAGCCTACATGCTTCAAGACCACATTGAAGAACTGGGAGATACCATCAATGGGCTTAATCTTGGGCCCAACTCCCCTCATTCAGCACCTCCCTCCAGAAACCCCACTCCTATGGACCTTACACCCGATAACGTTACCGGTACACGCGCCAACAATCCGCTTCATAGCATGTCCATGAAGCTAAACTCTGGTTTGCTAAGAATGAAGGCACATCAAGTCTAGGATGGAAAGCGAGCCGGTACGGCCTGTCAGGATTGGATTGCAGATGTAAGGGAATACATTGAGTTCTACAGTATAAGAGGAGAATTCCGGAGCGAAGCCGAGCGCATTCAAATGGCAGCATCTTACCTTACAGGACGAGCCAAACGTGTGTGGGCGGTTCGAAAACGTATGCATGAAACCACCAATGGTTCTTTGGAACAGATAACCGATCTCGAATCGTTCTTCTCAGTCATCCGCGAAGCGTGCACCGACTTCAACCTTAACGATCGTCTCCGGCAACAGTACAACAAACTCAGACAAACTAAGTCAGTCAGTGAGTTTGCCATTGACCTGCTGGAGCTGGCAGACCAGTTACCGCAACGTCCGCCCGAATACGAAATTAAGGAACGCTTCAAGACTGGTCTTAGGGATCATGTTTTGGATGAGTTGGATAAGATTTTGGACCACCCTGAAGATCTCTTACAGTACATCCAACTATGCGACCGTATCGATCGTAAGTGGTACATTAGGCACAATTACAACTCCAGGCCTAACACCGCCCCGAACGGCAGAAGAGACTTCAACTCATCAAACCATAACGTACGCTCTGGTAATGGTTCTGGGAACGGTCGCCAACGCGTTAATGCTATTGGATATGGTAACCCAAGGATGCAAAAGGGTACCAAGGAATGGAAGGATCACTGTTTTGCAAATAGACTCTGTTACAATTGTGGTTCTGATTCCCACAAGAGTGCTGAATGTACAGCACCCAGACACGAGTCAGCCGAGCACGGACGTCAACGGAACGATGTTACATTCAACATCAACTGTGGTAATGTCCATCCGTGCCGTTCGCGGAACTTCCGCTCGGGAAATGGACGGGGTCGGGCGTAGAGGGTACTACGCTCGACCAACATGCGAACCCGCAGCGGCCGCCACTGGGGATGAACGGGGCCGGCAGCGAGTCGCAATGGCTCCAGGAGATGATGGAGCGAGTCTGTGTGGTGGATGCACCAGGAAATACCGATTTAGCCGTAATGGACGGTTCTGTCGGAGGAAAAGATGTCAGAGTTCTGTTGGACTCTGGTGCATCCAGGATGTATGTGAGTGGTAGAAGTGCAGAGAAGCTGAGGCTGAGGGTGAAGCCTAATAAAGAGAAGGAGAAGATTGTCTTACCCAATGGAAAGAAAATTCCTGTCTTGGGTCAGGCTACAGTTCCGCTACGAATGGGAACGTACACGGGAACGTTTGAATGCCGTGTTATAGAGTTGCCAGAATTTGACATTATTTTGGGAATGGAATGGTTCAGAGCTGTGAACCCATTTACAGACTGGACCTAAATTTACTGCAGACGTTCGTATAATTACGCATACCGGCCTTAAGCGCTCTTGACGGGAGGACCAGGAATCACTTAATCTCATGTCCTGTCAGTCAGCGAAAAGAGCAATCAGGAAGAAACAAACAGAGATGTGTCTATTTCTAATCAGAAACTGCAACAATACAGAGGACAACGGCTCTAACGGAGAACAACGCACAGATACGGGAACAAATGCAATTGGAGACAACCTACCCAACTGTTCAGATCCAGAATTCAGGGACATTATCAGACAATACCAACATGTCTTCCGCTCTGATTTACCGTCTCACCCGCCTCCGGAACGTTCAATCTCTCATACTATCGATACCGGAGACGCTAAACCCGTGAACGTCAACGCGTACCCGCTTTCACCGGTCCACATAGATGAACAGACAAGACAAGTTGCAGATCTTCTAAACAAGAAGCTTATCAGAGAATCATCAAGCTCTTGGGGATTTCCAGTCTTGTTCATCAAAAAGAAGGATGGTGGATGGAGAATGTGCATAGACTATCGAGCGCTTAATGCCGTAACGCGGCGTAACGGATACCCGTTACCTAGGATTCAAGAATGTTTGGACAGGCTTTCAAAGGCTCATCACCTTACCAAGATTGATCTAACATCTGGTTACTGGCAAGTCAAGATTGCAGAGGAGGATGTACACAAGACAGCTTTCAACACCAGACATGGGAAGTTTGAATTTTTGGCCATGCCCTTCGGTCTTACGAACGCACCGGCGACGTTTCAAACGCTCATGAACACTGTCTTGCGCCCCTACCTAAACAAATTTGTCTTAGTGTACCTTGATGACATTCTTATTTACTCCGAAACGCTCGCTTATCACCGCATGCACGTATCGATCGTGCTCGAGACGCTGGCAAAGAATCAACTGTATGCAAAGCCGTCTAAATGCATCTTTTTGGAGGAGAGATTAGAGTTTTGTGGACACATTGTTGGGGGTGGAGAGATTCTTCCCACCCCAGGGAAACTAGATATCATCAGGAAATGGCCTATGTTATCTACAGTGCATGAAGTCAGACAATTTCTTGGCCTTGCTTCTTATTATAGGCGATTCGTACGGCATTTTGCGAACATAGCCGGACCGTTATTCGACCTACTTAAGGAAGACAACCCTGTAGACAGGAAACAAAAACACAGGAAGATTGTTTGGAATGCTTCCTGTGAGAGTGCATTCAATACACTCAAGAACTGTTTAACATCAGATCCTGTCTTACTTCAGCCAGATGTCTCATCACCGTTCACGATCAAGACAGACGCTAGCGACTTTGCGATTGGATGTGCGCTCCTACAGAAATCAACAAAGGATAACCGTCTACACCCGGTAGCGTACGATGGAAGACGATTAACACCAGCAGAGTTCAACTACCCAGTACATGAGAAGGAACTGCTAGCCATTAAGCACGCTCTTCGTACGTGGCGATACTACATCGACAACGGTCAAACGACTACGGTTATTACGTATCATGAGAGTCTCAAGTACTTAAAGACAACCAAAGCTCCCTCAAAGAGACTGGCTAGATGGATATCTGAGTTCTCAGAGTTTGACTTAGACATACAGTATCGCAGGGGAGAGGAAAACGTGGTAGCCGATGCGTTCAGTGGACGGCCGGACTTTGTTGGCGCAATCGTTGAACGTACGGAGTCGCGCTGGATAACAGGAATGATAGTGTATCTTAAAGACAAGACACTCCCTACAGACATTCATATCCAGAATGTTATCCTGAGGAACAAAGACAAGTTTTTCCTACAGGATGACCGGTTACACCGTATCGTCGACTCAGACGGGAACGCGCCGTACATTGAGGAGCTATTCAGAGCTGATTTTCTTGAGAGAATGCATGGAGAGTATGGACATCTAGGCATGCCAGGCCTAGGTGGAGTGTTGAGATATAGAGGATGGTGGCCAACTCTGGAGAAGGATGTCAAAGCGTTCGTTACGGCATGCCCAAACTGTCAAACATCGCAGCATCAACGGCCCGGACAAGAGACGGAAAGGCCACAGCATATGGCTTCCCGTACGATTCAACCGTTCGAACGTTGGGCCATTGATCTCATTGGCAAGCTGCCAGTTACTCCAGATGGCAATTGTTGGATAATAACGGCCGTGGATTACGCTACGGGATGGCCGGTGGCTAAGGCAGTCAAGGATGCAAAACAAGAGACAATAGCTGACTTCCTACATGATGAGATCTTCTGTCATTATGGACCACCCAAGGAGTTATTGTCAGACAATGGAGCTAATCTTCTAGCACCTGTTGTGGCTCATTACTTAAGGAAACTGTCAACTCGGGATCGGACGACTACACTGTATCATCCAAGAACAAATGGCAAGGTGGAGAACCTTAACGGTACGATCGGCAGAATGTTAACCAAGTATCTTATGGGTAAACCAACCAAGCTATGGGATCAGTACCTGGTACAAGCACTATTTGCTTGCAGAGTTAGAGTTCATGCCACAACTAAGTTGAGTCCCTTCTATCTCTTATATGGCAAGCACCCGATCCTACCGTCCGATGACAACCCGCCGCGTCCGTTGGATATGCCAATTGGGAACCCTGAAAACCGTTTGATACGACTTCAACACGCGCGGCTACAGGCAAACGAAGCGACTTACACCCGTGCACTGAACGCTACGAAGGTGCGCGATACATTCGTTAAACCGCACGAGTTTAAACCAGGCGACTACGTCCTCGTACGGCACGAAGGACCGCAGAAGTTTGAAGCCAAGTGGTATGGGCCATGTAAGGTGGATATTTGTATGCCTTTGGGCACCTATAGGCTCTCAGACCCTAAAGGAAAGCCCCTGGTTCACCTTATTAACAGACAGCGCCTCGTACGTGCGCATATCAACGGGAACGTATCAGAACTTTGGACATCACCGTTCATGAAGTCGGGATTAAGGAGAGCCAATATGGAAGTACTGCCCCCATCAGAGGAAGTACGACGTATTTTAGACTCAGAAGAGCCTGTACCCCCACCCTATGAAGAGTTAGCCACCGCGGAGCGCATAGCTAAACGGCCAAGCATGGCACGGAAACGTGGCGGAGCAGACACAGCCATTGCACGCACGTCACGAGCGGTAGCGCAAACCTCGGTAGGTTTGAACTGGTGGTGGAGGGGAGTCTTACTCACACAAACTAAATCACTCACCATCATATAACTTGGACAATTCATATGAACGGCTACGATCACGGATAACAATTTACACGGACGATTGATTCGAATGGCTACGATTACGGATCACAATTTACACGAACGACTATTACGAAATGGGACGAATGTCAAGACAAGAGATTCATTTAAGTTACAAACAGATTCTTATTAATCTTAATGACTAACTAAGCTACAAGCACGACCGCGTTGAACGCACGCTCCGCAACGGGAGGATGCGATATAGTCATCATTACCAACAATCAAACTCACACACTTAGTCTTATGCCTTCCCTTAGACATGGCACAATCAGTGCATTCGGGAACCACACGTTCGGTTCGAGCGTTAGTACCATTAAGAAGCATAAGACCCTCAATATACTTGCCCTCAACCCATTGTTTGCAGTGCTCAGTCTTTGCAACAGCATCATTAATGCTCACAAAGTCCCCAATCATGGCAGTCCTACTCAAACGCAACTTCCTATTCCCTTTGTTCTGAACGATCGGAACGGGAACGGACGCTTCGGAATCGCCGTTATTGGTGTCAGTCGTTTCGGTAATTGTTGATTCGGAGGCATCGGAACGGCTGGCACGATTAAGACGTTTAGGTTTGTAGCGAATGACAATCGATTTGTCACTTTCGGATTCGGAAACGGCAACGATTTCGGGCGTATCGTTACGAACGGGCGCATTGGCACTGGAGATAGGTACCACAGGACCATAGACTAGAGCCATGTCAGAAGAATTGGCTTTGGCACCATCAGTAGCCAATGCCTTCAAGCTGGTAGCCACCATGTTGCGAACATGATGGAAGGCCCTCTCAGAAATATCCATAGGGATCTTGAAGACATGGCCATCAACTGTGACCTCCCTCATTTCTATACCCTTATTATTAGTCAAGCCAGAAAAAGCAATTAAAGGGACTACTTACTGGGGCCAAAGTTCCTAAGCCTCTTCCTTTTATTGACCGGGGCCATGTCAACATCTCTGGCAGCGGCAATTTCAACTTGAAGTTGAAGGTCGCTATCACTGCTGATAGTGATAGAAGTATCCGCAGCGGGCGCGGGCGAAGTGGTGTCAGGACCGGGTGCTGCAGGAGGCGCGACAGTGACTGGATTGCATTAGCAGGCAGCGGGTTAGGAAGGAGCAAAAAGGGAAGTATACCAGCGGTGGCATCAATAGCTACTGTGGTTGCTGCTGCAGGAAGCGCGACAGGGATGTCAGCAGCGACAGGGTCTAGATCGCATTAGCAGGAAGCGGGTTAGCAAAAAGCAAAAGGGTAGCGCACCATTAGGAAGCGCAGCGGGCGCAGCTGGCGCAGCTGGCGCAGCGGGCACATTGGTAATGGGAAGCGGATCGGTCATGTTGAGAGTTGGAAGCGGGTCTGTCATGGTTGCGAAATGGTTTAATGGTTGAGTCTGGGAAAGGGAAGAACGGTCGATGGTTATTTATGCGCACTTTTGCAATTTGTAGCCGGCCCTTTCTATGGCTCACTGGGACTGTTTCCAGCGGCCAGCGGCCAGCGGCCAAATTGCGTCTTGGTGGTGGAGGATGTGGTAGGGCTAGCGGCAGGGCTCAGGCGGAAGGGTAAAGGCACCAGGGTTAGGGTTTTTCCGCTACTAGTAGCAGCGGGTGCGGTCACAAACCGTCACCCGCACGCACCCACAAAACCTACATTTGGCCGCCTGCCTATTAGTATAAAAGGTCTATTTATGTATATAGTAATGAATCAAGCAAGTCGTACCCGAATACCACAGCTTGCGCGCGGTGGCGGATTTGTATGGTTGAGGATTTGTGTGGGTTGCGCGACGCGGTAGTGTTGCTGGGGGTATCCGGTAGATGCAACCGCTCATAGGTTATCACTCGCCTCCCGGGTCACAGGCTATCACCCGCATCAACCGGCGGAGCTGCTGCTTTTTTTTTTTTTTTTTTTTGTAATACATTACTTGGAGGTGCCGCTGGCGGAGGTACCGCAGGCGCTCAACTTGGTACCGGCGTCCGTGCTGATATTGGAGGCGGCGGTGTACGTGTTGACTTCATGCCCGATGTAGTGCTTAATCTGGTGCGGGTGCCGCTGGCGGCGTTGCGGAGGCGTCGATTCGGTGGTTTTTTTATTTCTTTTTATTTTTTGCTTAGTGTATTATCTTAATACGGTCATGATGAGCGCCAACCCGAAGGCTGGCCACCAAGCACAATCTTCTCGCCAGAACGCCTCTCCATCCACCGCCGCATACGGAAGAGATACAGAAACCAACAGTAAAAACAGAATCTGTGCAGACTCCCTTATTCCCACATCTCCTCCTTCGGCTAGCCAGCTTCCGTCCTTGTAATCCTCCCCCGTTGCCTCGTGATCGTCAGTCGCCCATATTGCGTGCTTCGCTTGCTCCTCTCACAGCATCATTCCCAGCGCCAGCCCTCATTTCTGTACCAGTCGTACTCCCTATCGCTAATAACCGCGATCGTGGTTCTTGCCGCCTTTTCCTCCTTATACCGTACCCCCGCTCCTAGTTGTATGCTATTCCTCGTGCTCTCTGTTACACCTGATGTTTATCTTCTCCATCTTCAACACCCGGGGGTGCCTCCGTCCCAGCATGATTTGCTAGGGTGGGGCTGGTTCTGGTGCGGTTGGATTAAGTGCCTTTTGTATACTAGGAGGTTCTGGTGTTGTCTCTGGTGTTGGTGGTGATTATCCGGTTCGGTGCTTGATGTGTTGCATGACACTATGGTACAGAAATCTTCTTTTCAACCTGAACACTGCTTTTTGAAACAACAGAAGGCATGCCGGGGATAAGCTATGGACAGGTGGTAGTTAAGCCTCGGGGTTTTAGAGAGGAACCTTGAGCTATTTATTTGATGTTTATTTCAATCGTTAGGTGATTAGTCTTAGCTGAGCTACAGTTTCCCTGAACCAGGAGATATTGCATTGGCTATTTTCTGAAAATACGTTCTTGACAGTGACTCCCGTGACCGTACCTCTGTCAGCGCATGCGTCACTTACCCCCCCGCCAGTGTATGGTGCATCCGCATCACCAAGGAACCTATTGTTACGACCAGTGTGGTAGGATCTGGAGCGGTTCGAACCTGTGATCCTATGAAATGAAGTCGAACACTGCTCTTCACAATATGGATATCTACCTAACCCGTTGACTACGTTAGCCTACCTGTCTGCCTGCCTGCCTATCTATTATCTGTACGCCTAAGCACCTCACCGAAAAGCAAAGTAACTGTCTATCTCAACGGATGGATACTTGTATGCATAGCTGATTATTTTTGACACCTCATGTACTGACACAATCACAATCTCCAAATCAACCCCATATTAACAGCGAATCAAAATAACTTATGGACCCCAGATTAAAGCGGAATGAGTAGCCGGTGGAGCGCCCGGCATCGTTGAGAACACTGGATTCTGACAGACAAATCATACAGTCCGTCAGGTCATCTGCTACATATATGTAAAGAATACATTTAGATTAATTTAGGATAATGCTTGAGAGGGTTAATAAACAAGATGACAAGTTGACTACATCTAAGTTAACTCATGTAAGGTTTAGTATAATCCAAACAAAGTTAAATAAGGTGTTGTGATTGAAGAGTTTAGAAGCGCTGAGGGGTTTAACATACCCCATTTTGATTAACTTGAGTTCGTACCGAGTTTGGAGTAAACACCCGCACACAGCTTATTTACCATATGGATGATATGGCGCTTGAGCAGGTGTTTGCTAGTTGTCAACCCCGCAACGCGCGGGAGGAAAGCAAAGTACCCAGGAGAAAAATGCAGTACGCGAGAGAGAATTGTGTGCATATTTGGTGCTTGGTTTGGTGCCTAGGAGGTGTGGATTTGGTAACTGATACGCTGCAGATCTGGTGCAGGCGCAGACGGAGGTGTAAGGCAGTGGTTTCCAACAGTTCCCTCGGTCTACTAATAAAACTGGTTTGGGTAAACCTATTTGGTTGACATTTCGGTACAGTCTTTGTCGTTGGGCTAGTTCTGTTTGGGCGGCTCCTCTACCACGGTAGGAAATGGATCGATTGATGCGTAACCCAGCGATATATCGTCTGTTAAATGCACCGGTTGATATATAGCACGTCGAGGCCTCTGTTTAATCGCCGGTCTGATAAATTTACTGAAACCTTTTCTGACGAATTGTAGCTAAGGTTGCCAGTAAAATTGTAGAAAAGGTCCTATAGTACCGGTACTACAAGCAGCAAGCAAAGTAGATGAATCAGGAAATGTCTATGGAAAGTCGTCACTATGTGCAATCACTTCACTACTACATAGATACAGTTCTCCGACCAATTCTTATGCCGTATGTGATCATCTCTTGGTTGGATCTCCGCAACTATGAAAGTTCAATCCCCCCCATCGGTACGTGATTTATATCGTGTAAAAAAATATAGAATCTTAGACAAGAAATTTTACTCAGAAACTTTAACACCTGCGGCAATCGCCCAGTGTGGGAAGAACATCACAGGAACATTCAGCATCGGGAGGCATCGAAACAACAAGAACACCTCGCGGTAGTTGGAAGTGCGAGTTGATAGCTAGTGGGGGGGTGCGGTTCTTTGCCTTAAACGATACCGGCTATTACAGGCAGCTTATCTTTAGAAAATTGTCCCTTAGGGTGAATCAGCAAGCTGGAAGATTTCCGTAAAGAATCTCCTGAGCCTCCAGAGAATCAAAATCCGTTTTGATTCTCGAAATAGTACGCTCGGCACAATCTCATTGTATTAGTCTATTCTCATTTGTAAGCAGATGACTCCGGCGTGAGTCTTTCTATTGGGTATTAGTCATAGGATATGACTCAGGACATTGTATGCCATGGCTATGGCACGGGATTCTATTTTGTCATACTACCTTTCTGTACTACTTTTCTTTAGTATAAATACTGGGGCTTTCCCCCATCAGTTAGCTTCATTATCACGCTCAATATACTACATTCTCCTCATATATTTTCTCTATTGATATCTCAGGAGAATCTTAGGAGACTCAGGAGACTGTTGGGAGATTCATTCAAATGTACAATCTTGCTGATCAGTGGTCCACATCTGGTTGGAGACAGTTAGCTATCAGCAATCACTGATCCGTGAAAATAGCAATTCATACGTCCAAAGACTGCTCTAGATACATCTACTAGTGGTTCCGGATAGCCTCGTGCCTATTTCAAGAACTAAGTTAGGCTCCTGGCCACTGGCGCTGGGTATACCTCTTGGGAGTGGGCCTTGCGGTTGAAAATATGATATCACATCCTACTTGCATCTCGAGGAGGTCTTTGTCATAACTTGTATTACATTAATCGCTTTGAGATGCTGCCTGAAGATGTGTCTTCCAGAATGCAAAGGAGCTGAAAGAAAGACTTCCATTGACCTTTCCAATGACAATGCAATGTGGGACCAAGGTAGGATTGCGTGAATATGGGGCGATGATGCCAGTATGTCATTACTGACAGTAACTGGGTTATCGAAACGCGGTTCTGAAATGGTAACAAGGAATGATTGAGCGAGATAGACCAGGGCTGTCAATGATAATGCGGCATGCTGATATTTGTCGAAACGATTCTCTGGCGGTACAGTGGGTAAAATACGATGTGATCATCTTTGGGTAGTAGTGAGTATGATAAAGTATCTTAGCTGAATCGATAATATAACGATAGAGTCTTAACGTGCTAACCAACAGTCTGTCCCCCTCTTTTCTTAGTCTAAGCTGGTATATATCCTTCAGAAGCATTTCCGCGTCATGAGACATCGCTTGTTCTCACTTTGATGTACAACAGTTTTTTTTGTTTGGCTTAACTCATTAATTGATGTACCACAGTCAGTACAATAAGAACTTTCCAAAATATCATATAGTTCGATAATTAACTGAGCACATTGCACTTGATGCCATATGCACCGGAATCACAGCGATACGTATCATTGAGAACCCTGGACAGACACCCGTACTTTATATATCCTCATCTGCCTTCCAAGAGTGCTGTCTTACAGCTGATATGTGGTTACTGCGTACTCGAGCGACCCGTAGATAAGGGAAATCCAATCCGCATACGAACTTTGACCACTGGTCCAATACATCCGCGTATTGATCCAGAGTCCCGCCCCGAGTCCCGTTCCCTTCACATCCAAAAGTACAACACCAGCTCCTCTATCTCCCCATACCTCCTCCACCGCGGAACATCGACCAACGTTGTCTTATCATCAGCACCCTCGCCCTATCCATATTCCCACACCTAATGTTCCTAGCGCAGACGCTGATGGAGTTGAGGCTTGTGCGCAATTGCGGATTTGTACGGGTTGCCGATGTTGCGCATTTGTATAGGGTTTCAGGTTTGCATGGCGGGGAGAGTGTATGGGCTGCGATGCGCGGTGCGATTGCTGGGGCAGTCGGGCTGATTCCACTTGTAAAGGTATCACTCGCGTCCAGGATCACCGGCGATCACTCGCATCCGCGGGTGGAAGTTCTCCTATCGGAGGTGCTGAAGGCGCTGAATTTGCTACTCGCACCGGTGCTGATAATGGAAGGAGCGGCACACGTCTTTGTTTGGTGGTCGACTTGGTGCTTATTTCATGAAGGTGCTGTTGCCGGAGGTGCTGCTTGCAGAGAGGCGGATTCGGGCTTGATTTGGACTTGACCTCTTGCCCGAGCAGGTGCCTACTAGCTGCCCGGCAACGCGTGGGAGAAAAATAAGGGTACGGGAGAAAGATGCAATAGGTGGGAGAAAATTGGGTGTAGATTAGGTGCTTGGTTTGATGTCTATGAGGTGCCTACCCCGGGGCAGATCGGGTGCGTAGTTCGACACGGATATGCAGGAGGGGTAGGAGCTCACTTTGTGCCTAATTTAGAGCAGATTTGTGCAGATTCGATGCTTGATTTGATACAATTAGATTTCAGATCAGGTGTCGCATGGTGCCCCCGGTACGTACCAAGGGCGCTCACGATATCGAGTAGGTATTGTTCTGATGCGATGACCAAGACGTATATTTTGCCAAGTGGGTTCCCACAGGGGATTACCTAACATCTCTATATCTCACTGGCGCTCTACAGCACATATGGGACTTCGACTAACAACTCTATGCATCACTAGATTCATAGAATAGCAGAGAGGCTTACCTAGCGTCTATATGTATCACTAGAACTCAACCACACCCAAGGAGCATCCCAAATGCCTGTATCCATCACTGGCACCCATGAACCACTCAACGTTTCTAGAGCGCCCTTATGGATCACCGTCGTCCCACCACATCTACAGGAGCTGCCTAGTGTTACGGGAAGTCGAGTGAGAGGGTATGATGCTTGGAAGTACGGGTAACCGGGGACAAGCATAGAAAGGTATCGAGGTGGTGTGGGGCGGTCCGTGTACGACCACACCTGTATTATACTATTGGGCGGCACGCTCAGAATGCGCTGCTTACGGCTGCAGGCTATTCTCCTTGAGAAGGGGGTCAACGCAATAGTATGGTACAGCCTGATAGCTGGCAATTGTGAGTCCAAGGGGTTACGTGTCAAAATAGAATTAGATAAGGGAAACCGAGCGCGAGCCTTAGGATAGGTTCCGATAATGTATAAATAGAGGAGCGGATTACCGCGAGCTGAGAGGGAGCATTCTCACGTTCAGTATCAGCGAGCGGAGTCCGGTCTATTAAATTATGTCGTTTAAAAGCTACAGAATTATTGCTTTGCATTGCCATATCTTTGATATCCCAAAACACCTAGTGTCTGTATAGATTTATTCTACATGATGAAAACCTGTTTCAATGGAGGTAAATGTAATACTGTATCTGATCCTAGATATGTTACAGGCGTAACAAGATATTTAATTCAATCATAGTAGCACATTGCAGCAACCATCATCTAGTTATCGGATAGGCATATAAGAATATAGGGAATAGGTATTAAGGAATAGTAAGAGCTGAGATGGCATGGCCTCTTAGTTAATGTTCGACAAGTACGATAAAAGCTGCTCCTTTCAAACATTTTGTGGATAACACTTTATTTGAACGGGTTCAAATCGATCTTATTGACATATAGGTAGATCTAGATCAATTATTCAAATAGAAATGCTATCTACGTACTCACTTAAGCAAATATTCCACTGCATGCCCGATATTCACCAAATCTAGTGAAGAGGGTAAAAAGCTTTTCTCTATTGGATAAAAGCTTTTGGACCACCTTAGATCTTGCAATGGGATAATGAAACCGAGTACAAAGGTGTGTTATCAATATCCGAGCATCTACGTGATAGAACTACATCTAGCCTCTCATTCCTACTGGCATTAACATAGAGCTTGATGTACCACTAAGAATACTAATTGCTCTCATGCATGAACTTGTTATTCAGGCTATAAATGGCCCACTACCCACTACGTCATGTTTAAGGTCAAGGACTAATTGAATAAGCAGATAGGATTTTGGAACACAAGATCGCTCTGGGTCAGAGGGATAATCAATACTCTTCATGGGTTACAATGATCCTAGCGGTTATTCTCTCCAGGAACACTCTACTTTATAGTACATCTCGTACTAACCTCTATAAGGTGGCTTTCACGCAATGATCTGGAACAAATGATCATATTATTCTCACCGAAAGGTGGGATAGAAAGGTCGAAGATAAGGTTGGGATTACCAATTTAGGTATTAGTATAGATACTGGTATAAGTATAGGAGACGTAAGTCCAGATTTCTGTATAGTTCATCAATGTCTCAATATTATATAGGCGTCAATTGCCGAAGATAATAGGCAAGCCATACTATGTCTATTTCCAATATTTTAACACTTTGAAACCAGGATCCTGATGGGTAACTCCAATCGAGAAGTGCAATTCAAGGTTTTGTCCCAAGGTTTAACAATCTTCTTCTCCATGGTCATGATCAATTTATACTAACAAGTATGTATTGAAGATGTTTATCAGATAAGATATTACGTGAACGTTCATATACCAAGTACGATTATAAACTTACGCATCCTCGATGACCTTTTAGGTCACCAAATGATTTCGAACTTTGTCCCGTACGGTAGCTCCAGCACCCCCGTCGGCGAGGTGGCCGAACCAAGGCCACTCCACAAAAGTACATACCTAAAACGCCAAGTCCCGAGGACCAACCTCCACCGGCGGTGGGAGCAGAAACGTCCACCTGTAATCCCACTTGATAATAAGGAATACCTACAGAAACGGAGAGAGGGACGAAGAGAAAGACGAAGAAGAGAGAGAGGCAACGCGGGGGTGGGGAGGACTCAAGGACAGCGAAGAAGGAGTGTAACCATTTCTTTTGTTGTTTTTCGTTTGTTTTGCCTACTTTGGTTACGGTTTTGTGAGTGGCGGTGGGGCAGAAGGGCAGTTCTGGGGAGTGCGATATTACGGGTACTGTGAGTGGCGGTGGAGGCAGAGGGGCGGTTCTGGGGAGTGCGATATTACCATAGACTACGGTCTGCATGTAATTAATGAGTTAAACAAAAAGAAAAAAAAAAGGAATACCTACAGTCACAGGAGATCACTCGCAGGCCGAGGTGATGGATTATCACTCGGATTCCCCGCTGATGGTACTGATGGTGGAGGTGGAATTACAGGCAAGGACCTGCCGATTTTGGAGCTTTGTTTGGTGCTTACTGGAGCTCGACTAGCCGCTGACGGTGGTGCTTGCGCAGGCGGTGGTGCTTGCGCAGGCGGTAGTACCGGCGGTGGGGAGGTCGTGGCGGAGGCGTTGGTTCATTGGTGGTGGTTTGTATGCGCAGTGATTTCGCAGTGCTATGCGTGTGGAGAGACCACTACCTGCAATCCTACTACATCTGAGTAGATTTAAACAGGGCACTAGGCTAGGAGCTTGACTGAGTACTGGTTGAGTCGCAGATTTGGTCACAGATTTAGTTGAGGCGGCGGCAGATGTGCTTGTGGCAGATGTGTTGGCGCCGGGGCAGCTGGCAGAGGCGGAATCACCTGCAATAATCTCCCGATTTGGAGATTGATTTTGTGCTGGCACAGGCGTTGATTTGGCGCTCGATCTGTTGGTGGTGGTACAGGCGGTTACGGAGGTGCTGGTACATAGTGTGGGCGTGCAGCGATGGCGTGCGGCCATCGCGGCGTGTGGCCACATGGTGGAGCAAGGATAGCATGCAGCCATGGCACCATGTAGTCAAGGCGGTGTGTAGTCATGGCAGTGTGTAGTCACCGCGGCAGCGTCATTGTAGTCGAAAGCGCTGATTTTGTTAAGACACGGAATGCGCCAGGCTGGCGGAGATTTGGGTGTGTGTAACGCCAGGCAGGCTTCATTCTTTGTAAGGTGACCAGTCATTCCGGGCGGGATCATTGGGAGAATTAGGGCAGGAGATTTGTGCCATTTCTTTGGCTTTGTGAACATGCTCGTACGAGTCGCTGGGGGACCTGCAGGGAACTCGCCATCTCCAACATACCCTACCCCATTCGGTTTTCATCTCCCGGCCTCCGTTAAGTACCCCCGACGCAATGTCTTACCGGTTGTGGGGCTTCAATGTGACGCGTAGTTGCAAATTACAAACGACAACGTGGAAATACATACTGTAACCCTCAGTCCAAAGATGCTCGGCTCCGCCTTGTTACCATCTCAACAAAACAAACCATGCCTTGATACAATTATGTAAGTGGGTATTCCGTTGAAAGAATGTCAGATGTGAGAGATGTAGAGACTGTTTCACATTCAGCTGTAACCCTTATCCAAGCACGCCAACACTCACATGTTCAGAGAAGGTTAAAGAGTGCCAGCTATGATTTATAGAGATATCAAAATCAATGCGCGAGACTTGGTCTTATATGGTAATGGCTACCGCGAGCAACAGAGAAGACTCCTGTAGCTCATGGGTGTTCCTGGTAATAGTGGTAGCTGTTACGGTATGCAGAGGATGTTACAGTCTCTCAGCAGTGCTCTCTGAAGTGTGGTGTTTGGAGACTTATAATGAGTGCCGTAAAGGTCGAAGGTTGCGTAACCATAACTGCCGCGGAACCCACTGTGTCAATTGGCGCTTCTGCAGCCCCTATATGTGCGATGAGTAAGATCGAGTGGGGTTAACGTAGTGTGAGTCTGGAGCGGTGGGGAAGGGGAAATACCTATGCCAGGGCGATGAAGAAACGACGCGCAAATCCTGAGCTACAGTGCCGGGGACATTGCCAAATCAAGGCTACCCTACCAAATACACACTTCGATAAAGCTCAGTCTCCTGGTCCCATCTTCGCAGGCGGTGGTTGCGGAACCGCTTACCCGCAAGCCTAATTGTCAATTAATAATATAGTCAGTCAAGGAATATCACTCGCACCCAACAGAATCATGAAATATCACTCTGATTCACTCGCGGGGGGCGGGGGGGGGGGGGGCTTCCTGGTTCAGGAGGTAACTGCCTATATTTACCTACGGATTTAGAGGTCGATTTAGTAGTCGATTTGGTGCTAGCGGAGGCGCTGCTGGGGCGGTGGAGCCGCAGATTGAGATGTTGATTTGGTGTCGGCGGCGGTCAATTACGCGCCATTACCTGCCAATTTGGCGCCTGATTCCGTGCCGGCGGCGGCCAATTACCTGCCGATTCGGTGCTTGGTTTGGTGGAGGCGGGGGGGGGTGTCGATTTGGTGGGACTGCCTGCCGATTTGGTGTTGGGGCAGGCGCTGATTTGGTGCTCGATTTGGTGGAATTAGCCGAGGTATAGTCGGTGGCGGTGGTGGCGGCGGTGGCGGAGTGGTTGATGTGGCGGATTCTGCGCAGTGGCGGCGTTGCAGGGGGTGGGTCTACGCCGTTGCAATGGGTGGATCTAAGTCTGCGATGGCGCAGACGTTTCACGTTGCACGCCTTGGCCCCGGAAGGTGCGGGCAGCGTTTATGTATTAGAATTTGTATTGACCGATATCGGATCAACACTTGTCACTCATATCCGCCACTTCTCGGCGTATTATCTAACGATTTTATAATACTGTAGTATCATCGAGCCAATTTAGTGTAGCGGGGGTGCGCTTCTTTATGTCAATAAACTGAATCAATATATTGACCACATGCAGTTAGGCCGCATCTCGCACTACATATTAATGGACCAACCTAGGACTTGGTGTGGCAATGTAAAGTTGCCTACAGCGCTATACCAGTACGGTCATCGCGTAGGAACGCGGATCATAGAGCTAGATGGAGTGGACGGTCGCAATTATGATATGCAGATATGAAATGATATATAATAAACTCGCTAACTAACAAAGGAAGAAATCTCGTAACCCACTAGCATCGCCACCCCATCTCATCTTCCCTTTCTACTTCCCTTTCTGCACTGGCTAATGATGCCAACACCCATCTATCAAACCAATTTCCTGCGGAACCCGGTACGGTTCTGTTATACTGCATTCTTCTTGACACTTGCCTGTTCAAAGTAGCCAAACCGCCAGGGGATCAATTTAGCTATGAAACGTTGACTGTTAGCCTAATAATGTGATAGGAAGAGCAAAGGATATCGGAGACGGTACCAACATCAATTAGCAAGCTCATCTCGATCAATTTAGCAGCATGTGAATTCCGTGGGCAGTGCGGGTGCGTGTTACGGATGCACTAACTAGCCTGATTGCCGCGCGTAGTCGTTCTGTTATCCACTCACTAGCGTATGCGTCGTCCAACCGCTGAGCATAGTCGAGCGCTGCTAGTCCGTGTATGTCCGGCCTTTCGATGTCTATGCCTGGCTGATCTAGTAACATGCTTACCACCCCTGTCATGCCGGCCTTTGACGCGCGGCTGAGCGCAGTCATACCGCTCTTATTCGCAGCGTTGATATCTATTCCGGGAGTGGCCAATAGCGCAGAAACGATCCGAAAGGAGCCATAGGAGCACACAAGATTTGCAAGTGCGGTATTGCCATCATCGTCCCGGGCATTAACATTTACCTGAGGTATTCCCTCCAACGCGTCCGGTACTTGCACCCTGCCATACAATGCTCCCACCGGTGGTGCGCCATCGCCTCGATCGCAATCAATGCCGGGCACGGCAAGTAGTGCCCTCGCCATCTCTGTGTGGCCCAACACCACTGCAAACCAGAGAAGGGTACAACCCGGCCAAGGCGTATCCATACTAATGCTGGGTATGGCCAGGAGCGCCAGCGCTATCTCTGTATGCCCCTCGCTTGCTGCGCACAAGACGGCGGTGTTACCAAACTCATCAGGCGTATTGACATCAATCCCGGGCACGGCCAGCAGCGCCAGCACTATCTCTGTATGACCCTTCTCCGCTGCGTGAGAGAGGGCGGTGTTGCCTCTGTTATCAGGTGTATTGACATCAATCCCGGGCACGGCCAGCAGCGCCAGCACTATCTCTGTATGACCCTCCACCGCTGCGTTCATGAGGGCGGTGTTGCCATACACATCAGACTGATTGACATCAATCCCGGGCACGGCCAGCAGCGCCAGCATCATCTCTGTATTACCCTGCGACGCTGCGTCCAAGACGGCGTTGTAGTTAAAGGAATCAGGCTTATTGACATCAATCCCGGGCACAGCTAGGAGTGCCTGCGCTATCTCTATATAACCGGCCCTCGCTGCGTACAAGACGGCGGTGTTGCCATACTCATCAGGCGTATTGACATCAATCCCGGGCACGGCCAGCAGCGCCAGCACTATCTCTGTATGACCCTCCACCGCTGCGTTCATGAGGGCGGTGTGGCCTCTGTTATCAGGCTTATTGACATCAATCCCGGGCACGGCCAGCAGCGCCAGCAATATCTCTGTATGACCCATCACCGCTGCGTTGATGAGGGCGGTGTTGCCTCTGTTATCACGCTTATTGACATCAATCCCGGGCACGGCCAGCAGCGCCAGCACTATCTCTGTATGACCCTTGCTTGCTGCTCCTGCCAACGGAGGAAGACCACCGGGGCTGTTCACCTCTACTGCAGGGTTATGTAGCAAAATGCGCACTACATCTTCGTGGCCCACCCGGGCGGCTAGATAAAGCGCCGAACCCCCCCGCAAATTCTGACTATTTATTGCACTTGGTTGCAATGTCTGAAGAAGTGGCTTCAGTAATGCTGGAAGACCGTAGTAGCACACAGCTGAGATAGGATGGACGGGTATTTTCTTATCACAAGTGAGGTAGAGGTCATCAATGACCCTGGCAGCCCGGCCAGCCCATAATATATATTCCGGTGAAGTAGTTGAGGTAGCTTGGTGACCTAAAAGGCGCATGCATCGATCGATCAGGGGGCCCTGTTGACAGCCGGACTTTTTAAAGTGGAAAGCCCAATTCATGTCGCAATAATCCAATAAACCGGAGTTGACGTACAACCTCTGCTCTTCCTCCCTGTACATTAGAGTGGTAAGGCAAAGCGTTGCCATTTCCTCGTGTCCATTTGGTGATTCAAAGTCTGGCTGACGCTGAAGATACTCCTGCACAGAGAAGTGAGCAAACCGAAGAGTCTCGAGCTTTTCGTCGTGGATGACAAGGTTCTGACAAGCACTGAGCACCTTCGGAAGGGTCCATTCAAAGTACTCTTTCTCGGGTGATGGGTTTTGCGGGTTCAAGGTCAAAGACTGCATTATTGCCTCCGGTTTGCAGGGACTCTTTGCAAAGAAAATCCAACGAAGGATCTTTTTGGCTGTGGACACTTTATCATCACCTTGCTTCTCGATGTTCCCAATGATTCGTCGGTATGTTTCGTCAAGGTCTGTTGGCAGAGTATGGAGTGCTTTTCGAATACCAATTGATGTTGATTGTTTGCAGATTGTGACAATTTGAAACTGTACCCATATGAACCTAGTGGGCTTGTTAATATCCGACGACTCTCCCAACGGTATGAATGGTTTAAATCTACTTACATCCCGTTGGCTTTGCTTTGTAGAACATAGATTATGTGTGCCTTCAGTTGGTCATCTGCATTCCCCTCCAACAGAGGATCATCCTCGTTATCCATTTCATTGAGATTTGAACGGCGAGCAATCTCAGTTGTGATATATCGGTTGATGTCACTTGTATTGTCTGCTGCGTCGATGTGGTAGCTTGTGTGAGCTCGAAACTCCAGCTCAATGTCTTCACTCTTTCGCCCTGTGACAAGGATCTTGACCAGGACCTTGACCTTATTCGCTTCAGAGATTATATGACACAGGGCTCGAAATAAAGATCGCCGCTTCTTAATATCGCATTCATCAAGTGCATCAATAATAATTGTGACCTGCAAGAACTGCTCCGCAATGGTTATGAAAAGATCCCGACATTCCTCTACAGTAAGAAGACCCGACGAGTTACCGCGCTCCTCCCGCTCCTGAGATATCGACACGACCGCGGCTGGTACCTCACCCGCAGCAACGCATATCTGTTTAATGAGTGCCCTCATAATCGAACTCGGATCGTTCCTCCCGCTTTCTGTATAATGACAGTAGAAATGGGCAACGACATGTGTGGCGTCTCTCTCACTCTTTTCCTTGAAGCAATCGACAATGCGGGAACTGTTTCAAAGGGTGAGCGAAAAGGATACACGACAGGGAATAATCTTACAGGATACTCACGCTAGGTAGGTTTTACCTGATCCGGCTACGATAATAGGGACAGTTAGCACAGTACCATAATGAACGAGTTTGGGAGGGCAAGCTAACCATTTCCACTTAACCAGAATATCGACGAGTCTTTCGACTGTTCCCAATGTCTATATTTATCGTGTGCCAATACCCAGCCGCCAGTGCCTTCCCGCCGACGGGTACTAAAGAAGCGATGATGATCATCATATTTCGAATCGGAGAGCCACATCAGTATTTTTAAACGTATGGCCGCTACATGTGTCAGTCGCAACTATTGATAAAGGAAAGTGCACTCTCAACGAACTCGACCAGTGTGTTCACTTTATCCTGGATTGATTTCAGTACATACCTAATTTTTCTTTCACCTCGTTTGCTTCTTTATCCATTTTTCTCCTACACTCTTTGATATTCGCTACCCTCTCGACCATCCCAACGTTGTCATCGAAGCTGGATACTATCACATCGAAGCTTTTCTCGATGGGCGTTGTTAGCTGTCGTCGAAAGATTCTGCCTGAGATAATTTCTGAAGGACCCTGATCATCAGCGATATCTCTAAATGTATAACTAGATATCCTCTACACAGTGCAAGCTACACATCACCATTGTGGAAGTAATGAAAGTGCTACATACCCCTGAGAGTTCCGTCTTTCTTGGCGAAGACATCATACACGATTGAACAAAACTCCAGCATGTCTCCGTATGCTCTACACAGGGCCTACTACGGTTTAGCCCACGGAGCAGATCTGGCTCGGATGTCCTACCGTTTTGACCTCCTCGTAATGGCCATATAAAGTTGCATACTCTGAAAGGTAAGACAAAGACCGTTCCATTTTGACCAGTGTCTCACTCAGCTTGTCGAAAAACCCGATGTAGCGAATACCAATCTCCATCATGATCAGTAATTAATGTGCCTAGGAATCAATGGTAGTTGGACTTACATCAACGAATAATCTTAGACCACCCACAACCAAGGACGAAATCTCTGGGCTATGCTGAATCATTACTCCGAGTGATTTAAGATATCCGTCAACAACACGCAAAAAGCCTTGGATGCGAGCTAAGACCCTCCGAGAGCTACTCCTCTCGTTGTGTTGGGTATTATATCTTCCCACGGATTCAATGAGTTGGGCGACCGAAACATCCATTCCACCGAGAAGATATTCCTTATCATCTATGGCCACTTTTTGTTTATACCTCTCGATGGCTTCTTGGAAGATCATGCTTGTTTCGTCTACCGGTGATGGCGGTGCCATTAATCCCTGTGCGGGGATGGCTATACGGTTGGGATTCGTGCTCGCTGGGTCACCACCGCCCAGGCATCGTGACGGACTACCGATCGCAAGTTGCTGGAGGCTAGGTGTCAAAGTGGTGTTTTCTTGTCCGGGTCCTGATGCTCTGGGCCGTGGTAAAGACAGTTAGCGATCAAGATAAGACGGAGGATCTTTCATCTGGAAGACCTACTGATAGACCTCTGTACGAGCGGGATGTTCAGTGTCGATGTCCATGGCCGTGTCGGCTACAGGCGGGTGGGAGCTGCTGGCAGCTCCAGGAGAAACACGCGGCACCTTTCTTGCTCTCTCAGGCTTGAGGTTATCTAACTTCCGCTTGATTCGTTCCATAGTCGGGTGACTCTGCTAAGATATTTTTCTGTTTTTGCTGTCCGGGGGTTGTTTTGGGAGGATGTAATGAAAAGAGCTTAGAACGAGGTTGGATTGCTGTCAATACT
The DNA here is from genome assembly GCA_024713705.1 of Morchella sp. 2018-W38C. Classification (NCBI taxonomy): domain Eukaryota; kingdom Fungi; phylum Ascomycota; class Pezizomycetes; order Pezizales; family Morchellaceae; genus Morchella; species Morchella sp. 2018-W38C. The sequence goes on from JAMJEX010000001.1 coordinate 203,897, forward strand.
CACAAGGAGGCGTACCCCGCTTCCTCAGCCACTCCGGGGCGGTTTATCATTGGCATCCTGATGGTGGAAGTGCAGCTGCGCATTTAAGGAAGCCACACAATCAGCAAATGAAAATAAAACACATGGCTGCGCCCGAGCTTTTATGGTGCACCCATGCTTAAAGGTAGCGGATCGCAACGAAATGTCAATCGCTTAAGGTTTTGCCACGAAAAATGGGAAAAGAAAAGCGGAAAGATAGAACTCTAGTTCAAGAGATGACGTTTATTTCTATCTTTTCAGATTCCTGATATATGTCTGGGTTGAAAAGCCTTAACAAGTACCTAAATTCGTGGCAAATGGGCGTGCGGCAACGGCTTCGAAGACTACCCGCTGGACCACGATTATGAACACAACAACCAGAACTAATCCTTTGAAGAGCTGATAATTTCTAGAGACTCCGGCCATCTTTCCTTAGGCTTTTGGGTATGGGGCGGCGCCATCGGGTTGTGAAAGATTTATGTCCCGGCGTCGCGGTGTCGCAGCGTTGCCGTTGCCGCGCATTTCCCACAGGGTGCTGTAAAATGCGCCAAGACTGAACAAAGTGGAACCGGATTACACCAATTCATACCCAGAGAAACAGACCTGACTGATCCGTGGCAGTAATGCAGCAAGATGGCCCTCTTATTGGCCCATGAGGCCCCATTGCAGCCACAATTGTTCCTTTAAGCGTCTACGCATCATATCCCAATTTGCTTTGCAAACCCTAACCCTTACAAACTAAGCTCACGCCTTCTGAACCACCTAGTTTGTAGATAGAGCGAAAATGGATGGCGTGCGTAGAGAAACATAACGGAAATAAAGCATAGGGCAAACAAGTTTGAAGGGTGTTCTGTCCGAGTGAGAAGAGCGTGCTATCCACCAGAAAGTTTGATACGGACGCCCTATCCACCAGGTATGTACTTCTTTTATCAGAATACTCTAAAGGGTCACCCCATGTTGCAATGCAGGCTATCTTTGAAGTTGTTTATATAATTCTTTTGTGCATCCTCTCTTCGTGGCCGAGCGGGCTTTGTAGTAACTGTATAGTTTTCGCGCTCTCGTTAATGTGTTGATGCGAGGGAAAATGTAAGGAAGAGAAGGCACAGAGCGAGAGGCAATTTGAACGGCTCATCATATGCGCACAGGCCAGTCGAATGATAAACTCTTGGTCAGAGTAATGGAAGCATCGGCGATTAGCTTTGAGCGCTGCGCGTGATAGATGCCAAAGTCGATATGTGAGAAGCTCATAATATGTAACAGCATGTCCACCGTGCATGCCCAGCCTTGGCTCTCTAGGCAACACTAATGGCGTTCCCCCGACGAGATAAATACCAACCTGAGACCGGAGTAGGCGATCATTGTCCCTGTAGACCAGGGAAGGCGATCATCGTCCCTGTACAAGACCAGGCAGAGGGGTTACAGGATTGGGAAGGCTGTGTCATTGTCATTGGTGTGTTCTTGGTAGTTGTGCCTCGTATGGTGGCTTGGGACACTGCCAAGCCCCATCAATCTAGATCTAGCCACCGACCCAGAGATTATCTAATCTCATCTTATCTGATCGTCCAGTACACTGAATTTATCATAGAGTAGTGGGCAGGGTTGGATGCCGCCAAAGAAGCAGTTATGCCCGAGGATATTTTCAAAACTACTCTGACCCATGCGCCGATTCCACCCATTCAGCGTACATGCATCGAGCGGGTATCCCATCTAATGGACACTTTTGCTGTTCCAGATGTCTGTCGGAGGTGTCGGACATTCCATAGCAGAGTTCAGGGGGATCCACGGTAATAACGCTCGGTATGATTGCAACGGTGTAGTTTCTATCTTGCCTTTGAGATGACTCGAGGCAAGGAAATGATCAAAACCGGCGTGTAAATGCAGGACACTTTTACTACTATTTTATGGCCTTTGCGTTGCTCGGCGGGACGCGGGATATATGTATGGTATAGAGGGGTTAGGAGGAGACGGTGGTGGAGAGTAGTTCCTTTCATGTGGGAGGCGCGTGGGCGTGAGAGCGGCCTGCCGGCAGGCAGCCATACAGACATCCATGGATGTGCTAGTATTTTTCTAAAGTTTCCGAACTGGACTGGGTCTGCATACCACCAGAATCTAGTTGCCAAGCACGAATTATGCCCATATGCAGACCCAGTCCAGTTCGGAAACGTTAGGAAAATACGAGTACGTATTGTAGATAACGGGACACTGAGCGGGTTTGATTGGTTCCATGGATCCTCTCAGACTTAGTCTACGTGATTCAGCAGAGCCTCATTTTGCTGTTGGTGGTGGTCTTGGCGTTGACGTAACAGGTTACGTCATTTACCAACCCGGCGATGAATGATATCGTTCCGATCCTTCCTGGGATCTCGGCTCTCCGACGTCGGGGGTCGGGAGAGGCTGCTGCATGTCGGGGGTCGGGAGTCGGGGGGTCGGGGGCTGTCGGAGCCCAATTTACATACAGGATTATTCCGACCCCGCATCGCAATTCGGTCTTTTACAACCGATATCACATTTCACAGACCGACATAGGACTTTGAGATGAGAGTGTCGGAATTCCCTCCGGACCTTTCTCTGAAGGTTAATGCTCCAGACCCTATTTAGCTTTGGGGGTGGTGCTTCCGGGGTGTGTGCAGGTGCGACCGTGTTTTCTTTTTCCTCTCTTTGACTTTGAGATCATGCAAGATGCTGCGAGGATCTCGGAGATTAGGCGCTCTAGGGGTGGGGGTGTGTAGGGTTTGAGTGCAGGTGCGTGCAGATATGTATATTTATGTACTTACTGAGATACCTACATGTACAATTCGGGAAAATGGGGTGTGATTAGTGCTGTAGTACTATGGTAGCGACACCGTTGTATTGTAAAGACTACCTGCTCAATCCACTGGATTTAATTCGGTCATTGGCGGAATACAGTATTTTAAAAAAAGAGCTTTATTGCAAAAGGACGGTTGTTACAGAAGACGGTGTGTGAAAAACAACTACAGTGGGACGGCATGGGTGTTGCAATTACCACATTACACTAGCTCGATGCAACGGTTGCGCTATGGTAGCAGAACAGCTTTTTTGAACAGACGGCTTTTTTGTTTGTATGGTTTGTATATGGTAGTTAAGCAGGACCAAGGAACATGCGCATTTGTGAGCTTGCTACCGTCATACCGCTGCACTGCCGGCTTTGTAATACTTGCACACTGTAAACATTCTGGCTTGACTACTGTCGCGCTACGGGTTGCTGATGAATACCGATTTTGCAAAGAACTTTAGTACTACCATAGCAGTACGATTTCACTATGGTACTGATGCCGTAGTACTCTCGTATGGGTACCGGTTTCTGGACGATTTATAGATTCGTTTTTTTTACCCTTTTTTTACAAGCTAACTACTTTGGGATAGTCATTTCGGTCGCACACTAGTACCATTTTAGATTGATTGAGCTTTTATTTTCGAATCACAATGTCACCATCCCTAACACTGATTCAAGAAATTCTATATACAGAGTCTGGTAGAATTAATGTAAAAGAAAATGAATTATGAAATACGTATCTTTACATGGAAACATGATTTGTGATTCTAATAGAATGTTAGTAAATGGTGAATATCAAGACTTACCGCAGTTTAGACGAGTTGAAGACATAGGGACGCGTTATTGCACTAGAACCGACATTAGAAACGGGTGAAAAAAACAGGATGGAATAAACTTACAAATACTAAAGAACGCGTTGTTGCACTAGAACCGTGACCGACATTAGAAACGGGTGAAAGCACAGGAAGATGGAATAAACTTACAAAGACAAAAGAACGCGTTGTTGCACTAGAAGCGACATTAGCAACGCGTGAAAGCACAGGAAGATGAATAAACTCCCAAAGACAAAAAAACGCGTTGTTGCACTAGAAGCGACATTAGCAACGCGTGAAAAGCATAGGAAGACTTTTACTCACATACATATATGTACCTCTAAATGTCTCTCATCATCGCAATATCAACGCTTCTCTGGAAATCACGAATCAGCAAAGTCACATGTAGATGGGGATGGGGATGGATGAAACGTTACAAGAGCATTAGATGATGGTGGTGAGGTGATTGGTGGTGTATGTGTAGAGAAGAAGAAAAGAGGGAGGCGCACAAAAAGAAGAAGGGGGGTAGGCGAGTTACAGGTGCCAAGATCAATTCTTTTCCGACATTGTCTTGGCTGTGTACCTTGGCCAGGGTTAGGGTTGTCACGTGCCTATGTAGCTGGATCTGGAGGTGTGAAGAGACGAAGTGTCATATTCGGGAGCTCTGGGACGTGCAGGACGAGCACAAGACGACGTAAATGATGAGGTTTTGGGCGCGAATGATGAATTTGCACGCCTGGGCCGGTTAAATGCCGTGAAGTCGTTTTTCGATGCTGCCAGACATGACTTCTCTGCTAATTATAAAGCCTTCTCCCAATATTCTCTTCTTACCTTATTCCGAATACCAATATAGCTGAAAAACCCATACACCCATATTTAAATACATAACGAATACAGTTATCGACCGGTTCCCGCCACGGTTGGGAGGGGTGAGGCCCGCTCGCGGGCGAATCTGTACAGAAGGGAACAAAAGATATACAACTGAAACACACCCAAAAACATGATGCCGCTAAAAATGCTGTCAAAAATCTAGTGAGTAAATAAAAAGGGGGGGATAAGCAGTTTTGAAGGCAGCCCAAATGCACCTGTATTCTAGCCTCATACTCATGAGCCCTCATTGACAGACTCGCCGACAGAGTCATCTCCATCCAACTCTTGCTCCAGTTCCGGCTGCGACTCCATCTCATTCTCGTTAGCAAGGATTGGTTCCCCGTAGTCTTCAGCCTCTAAGTTTTTGCCGTCGAATATAGTGGCGGGGGCGCCATTGTCATCCTCATCATCGGAAAACGGCATGAACATTTCATCGTTGTCGAGGAGATCCTTGTCTTTCTGCTTGCGATAACGAACTTTGCTCGGTGGTTTGGGAGGCAGGAGGATAACAATATCGACCCCGAGGTCCTTGTACTCGGATCTGATCCCAATGAGTCTGACTTTATCCATACAGTTGGTCCTGTTGTACGTCAAAGGGTCTTGACAGGATAAATGGGAGTACCTGTTCAATGTCAGTCTATATTTCTGCATGGATGGCAGATAAAACCTACACCAACGAGAACGTGAATATTGTTTTGTATAGCCCTTTAGCTCTCGGCTGATTGAGAGTCATGTTCCAATTAACAACCGCACGTGTGGTCCCCATGAGCCTATAGAAATTCTCAAAGGTGTAGTGGGAGGCGTATGCATCGCGGAGGTTCTTTCCTTCCAGCCCTACGAGCCACCCATTGTTTTTTTGAAGGATCGCCTGCAGTTCATCAACCTGGCAATAGAAGGTGGAAAACCAATTCTTACGCCAGCTGAGGATCCGTTGATATGCGTCCCTGTATCTTCGCGAATTCGGATTGAGAGGCTTTCCTCCTGCTGCTTGACCGATGATTCCAACTATCTGCTCGTCATGTATCTGCAAGTAGCGGCAGAAGTACAGCCGTGATATGGATATAAGTGCGTTCCAGAACACTCCGCCATCACCGAACTCTTTATCAAATTTGCTGCTGTCATATGGGCGTTTTGCTTTCTTTCCGATATACAAGGATTTATCTAGTGCGACTTGAATCGCTACCTCAGTGAGACCTTCGGGAGCCTACACGAGGATATATCAGTGTATAGACAAAACCACTGCCTGACGAAAGCCCACCCGAACTCGATACTCCTTTTCGGCCACACCCTCGGTATCATCTTCCCCTTCTTCCGCATTGCCCCCTAGGAGCTCCTCTTGGGCTTGAGAGGAAGGGTAATCGTCCTCCTCCTCCTCCTCCTCCTCCTCCTCCTCCGCTTCTTCTTCAACCAACTGCATCTGCATCTGCGATGCCTGCTGCACACGCGAACCCTGAGCCTGTGAGCGCACACGGATAGGTGTTGGTGTGGGCGGGATATGGCGGGAAAGCCTAGGGACGCTGGCGGCCGTCTGGATCCTTTGTGTTGATGTGGGGGCAGTTACCCCTCCTCAAGCACGATTATTGGGAGTTACTAGATCACGTTGTGCCGGCACGGGTTGTGTTTGTCTCTGTGAATGATCTTGAGACTGCGATAAAGCGAACTGGGATACACCTGCATTTCTCTGGCCCTGACTCTGTGAACCTGTGGGTGTACGCCCAAGGGTCTGCTGTGAAAAATCAATTGGAATGTTAGGGAAGTTAGGTGAGCGTGGAGGGTATTGGTTAAAAATATTAGGGGGATGGATAGCAATATTTGAACGTCGTGGGAAAGCAGGCGTTGGACTAACGGATTGACGAGCGTTTCTATTATTATTTGCAGTGCTACTAGCACCCGCTTGGCGACGGTTTCTGATAGGGTTTCTGATAGGACCGGGACCCATTGTAGTAGGCATTATAGCTTGGTGATAGTTTGATGCACGCAATGAATAAGGGCCTGACGTCGTGGATAAAGAGATGGAATGCAGTGTTTACTTCTAGTACCGAGGAGAAAAAAGATCGTGGAGAAGGTGTTGTGGATGGGGGGGCAACAAGGCCTTGGCATCGCATGATACCAAGAGGGACCCCTGCTCCCGATACTATCACGATACTTCTACAAATCTAAGATATAGAAACTCTAGAATCCATCGTATCAACACGTATTTAAAGGGTATCATTGTGTTTTTATTTAGTATTTAGTACATGAAGTATAGTACAGAGTCATTTTGACTCGTACTCTAGCGACTCTGGTCACGAACATGCTGTAAAGACTGTCCTCCTTTTATCCGTCAATGACTTAAAGCTCCCTTTCGACATCTTCACCCCTCAACAAGCGCGCCAATAAGCCCTGGCCACCAGGACCATCAGAAATAATAAGCTCCCCATCAGTGCTGTCCTGTTGATTAGCATCTGCATCGGCATCCTTCCCAACGACCTCCCAGTAGAGACTACCGCGGTAGCAGTACTCTTCATCCCACTCTAAACGCTCAAGGCTGCGTACAGTTCCTTCAATTTCGTATCCTAACTCCAGAATCTTTAGAAGGTAACGTGCTTGTTGAGCATTGATCCATCCACAACGGAGGTGGCCGTCACGAAGCTGGGCACTCCAGATGGGATTCTCGGGGGTGGAGTTACTAGTAGTGCTTAGAGCCTTGACGATTTTGTAAGTAAGTCCACGTCTTGGAGGGCACGGATTGATGATGCGGACGTCTCCACCGATGTCTACATATACGAGGGATAAGCAGATGGAGTTATGAAGGGGGAGTACATTTACATACAGATGTAACGCGCCATCCCAAATTCCCTGGAGAAATCGATTTCCATTGTTTCAGAAAGGTAAGTGACTGTAAGGGAGTGATGATGATGATTGGTGGTGGTGATGGGTGGTGATGGGTGATTGGTGGTGATGGGTGGTGATGGGTGGTGATGGGTGGTGATTGGTGTTGATGAGTGGTGATGGGTAGCAGCAGATGTGCAGCGAGTGATAGGAGGTGCAGTTTTAATCAAAAAACGAGTGATAGGGCAGGGGTGCAGTTCTTGTGCGCGCCAAGATATATGCCAAGGCGTTAGAGTTTGAGGCTCCACGAACCTCACCTCAACCCCCGAAATCAAACCAATACACCAAAATGAAGTGAAGAAAAACTTTCAGCCATCTTCCTGCCCCCAGGCGTATATGTATGTAACATCTCTGCGAACATCATGATAAAGGTTAACGTTTTGTCTACAGTGCCCCCCAGACTCGAAGGACCGCCCCTGAGACCTGCAAGACCTCCTACATCCACACCATCATTCCACGATGACATACGACTGGCACCCGACGAGATTGAAGTTTATGAAGATCAATCGCATGATGCCGTCGCAATCGCGGTGGAAGAGGACGTGAACCCGCCTGATGAGTCTGATGGGTGCATGCCCTTTCAACAGCTCTCCACCAACATATTAGGCATTAGATACAGAAGGGATCCCCTCATTGATGACGAGAGTGATGGAAGCGATGACGAGGGCAAGGATGATGGCGGTGGCTCAGGGGATACGCAACAGATGGACGCGCAACAGGAGGCAGTACAAGAAACTCAGCATAACAAGGTGCCCGATGTTACAACAGACGACCTGCCAACAGAAGAACAACTACCAGCAGCCGAGGAAGACGTCAGAATGGAGAAAGAAAAGAATGACCAAGAAATTATTGCCGACGGTCCTGTTGATGGGAAAGGGAAAAAGGTTAACGACTTCCATTTGGCGATGATGTTATTTGTCACCAGCTCGGATATATCAAGGGCCCAATATAAGGCTCTGACGGAGGTCCTTGCGCTTGCAACACCAGAGGGCCTAAGAACCCTACAAAAAAGTATCAGAACGCTCAAGGAGAATACTCGGAAAGCATTCCCTATATCAAATATCAAGGCTCGGCGGGTTGGGATTAGCACAGACCTTGTTTCTCCAAAGACCGAGAACCCTAGACTGGCGTACTACTTTGATCTGTCGGAGTACTGCAAACTCTGGATGAGCGATGCTAAGCTCAATATACATACAGACATGGGGGACATTGTCGACAACCCCACCGAGTTATTGCACGGTGATGCGTGGATGGAGAGTGTGCGGTCTACTTCTGGGAAGTTTGCTAGGATAAATGGCGACAGTTCAACTGTTCTGGAGAGTATATTGCTACCTTCCGACTGCGTCAAGTTTAAAGACGACACCGGGAATATACTATACGGCCGTGTCAAATCAATTGGAATCGATGGCAGAAAGACACCACAAGGAACTTATCCAACCAATCGTTCATACCTGGCAGTTATCAATAGGTTATTACCAGTCAACGAGGTGCCTCCCCAGTTCGGTAACCGTTCTCAATCAAGAGACGATTCGTACCCAAGATATCAGTCGATACTGCCGGAATTAGTGTTATTTGAGAGCAGGGACATTATACCGTGTTCCAATATTATATCGAAAATATGGGTGTATTTCACCGATTACAGATCCCCAGAGAGCCTTAAGAACAGCCTACTCCCCCATGCGCCAACCTTTTGTGTACGTCACATCGTATATGTGTATGGTGGTACGCACTGCACTCGCCCTGTTCATAAACGACACAGGGTTGCCGCGGAGAATGAGCTCATGTATCTGACTAGGAGGTATGTTTTGGAAAACCTTGTCAATAGAACATCCGGTGCAGCCATGGCAGTCGGTCAAGCTCAAGCGTCATACATACCAGGCGTGCGCCAAATCTCAATTCCTTTCTCCGTGTTCCTGGATGGATTCGGTCTTTACCGTAATGCCTACCACAGTTTAAAAGGCATGTACGTTACCCCCGCAGGACTGGATACAAATGCGCGTTCTCAAATGGCAAATATGTTTGTTTTGATGATCGGACCATTTGGTTCAAACGAAATGGGAATGGCGGCGTGCCTAAGTAAAGACAGCGAGTTGATTGGTCGAGGGTTTTCCGCAGAGCTACAGAACGGCGAAAAAGTATCCATCACCGCCTTTCCCCTCCTCTTCACAGGCGACATGCCACAACAGAATCAGAATTCGGGTAACAAAACATACAATGCTGAATACGGATGCAGGTAATGCTTTGTGCACGATAGTTCACGGGGCAATCTTTTGCTCGACGTCCACGAAACAGGCAGATACCAGGCCCCTAGCAAGTTAATGTATAAAAAAGCAATGTCAATTGCTACCAAAGGCGGGCGTGCGGCGGCGTTACAGAAGATTGGATTGACCGCTGAGGGACCTTACTTTACCAAATGCTACCCAATGCTTGACCCACAGAGGTCAAACCCAAATGACCCTATGCACGCTGAGCTCCGCCTGTGCAAATATTTCTCGGATGCCTTAATAGAGGGAATGCTATCCCCATCGGGGATATTGGCATACCGGGAAGCGTGGAACGACGTCGAAGTTCCATATGGGTGGGGCCAACCTCAGAATCCCGTTAGCCACAAAGGGTCCATGGTATTTAGTGAGAACGGGCGTATGGCCATCATGAATCCCTTTGTTCTTATGCATCTATTCGCGAATGAACACTCAAAGCACTCGATCCAGACAAAAACGTACCTGAAGGCGGGCATTGAGGCTAGGACGAGGACCATCTTTTATCAGGAACTAGACGCGCGGCACGAGGCAAAGCTTTGTATCCTGAAAACATCTTACGCACTTGCGAAGACCGGACATATGACATTAAAAAAGTCTCTGACGATCGAGGAGTAGAGAAATCTAGATTTGGCGGTCTATCAGGTATGTGAATCCTCCTGTCTCTATTATCTCTTTGGCCGTCAGGTTGAGATGCATTTTACTCAGATAGTGAGTGGTATTTAGACCCGTAAACTACTGCGCAATCTCTTCAACTCAACCGGAGGTGGTAAGGGAAGATTCCAGAAGTACGCTGATGTCCCGAATATTCACCTTGGACTCCACTACGCACAAGACACTCTTAACTTTGCTACGACATTCAATGCTACGACCGCCATGGGTGAACAAAAGCACAAGGTCTTCAAACAGCACGCTGGCCATACAAACTCCCACGAAACAGATCTTCAACTGCTGAAACTCATAAATACCAGTCAGACTGTAAGTTTTCTCCCGGACGGCACCTACGAGGGTTCTGAGTGCTCTCACAACATCTCAAAGCAGGTGCAGGGAGTTGTGGAAGCATGCCCTACTTTGAAAGCCCGCTTCCTCGGACGAGCTCTTGCAGAAGAAGATGACATTCGAGACGGGATGCAGCAGTCTGGTCCCACCTCGACAACCGACGCTGGTATAGATGTGAGTAACTCTCTGCTGATATCAGCAAAAGCTGGCCGGCAGGTCACGACCAGGAGCGTCGCGATTCAAGATAGGGAGAGTGATATCAAGGCTTTATATGAGCTGTATAAGATCGACCACGGCATAGTTATAGACAACAGCATGAGACCAAGAATACACTTCTGGAAATATTTATCTGGGAAGCCCGCTCTAGATAGTCGTACTGACGGACAACATAACTTTAGGGTTTCAGTGGGGGGGTTTATGCGTCTTCGGAGTGATTCAACGGTGTTCTACAGAGTCGAAAGCATTATGACACTCACAATAGGATTTTTAAGAAGGGCGTATCTGGTGGTTGTGCAAATGTGAAGGAATGGAGCGGAGGAAATTGATGTGGCACACTTTCCCGTCCTCACACTTGCTGCAACAGAGAGGATTATCATCAAAGTGAAGGAGGTATACCCTGTTATCCTACACTTCATCACCAAATCTGCAAATTCTTGGTGGTATAACCCATTCGTTCCACACTTCATTTGATCTTGTATATGGAACCCTGCGAGTAGGTAGGATTACATGTATACGAAAATGTCGTGAGGTTTTATTGAGGGCTTTCAATTCAAAGATGTAGTACATGTCTTTCAGCGAGAAAAGGGCTCTATAATTACTAACTGAAGTAAAATGGTAGTGCTACGGCTTTTTTGAAAAAACCGTAGTGTTACGGCTTTTTCAAAAAAACGTCTTGGCTATCTAACCGTATTTGTAAAAAAGCCGTAGCACTACCACACCTAAGCGGCTTGTAGCAACCAGCCGCTTTTTGCCACCAATACGACATTTGCCAAATATGGTAATACTCTGGTCTGATGTTCCGCGCGTAATTACTTGCGAACATATGTTTTTGGAGACGGCTTGTTCTAGGCTACTGTACTACTACGGGGGGCTTGAAACTAGAACATCCCTGCGGCACTAATCACACCCCATTTTCCGCCATTGTATGTAAGTGTGTATGTAGTACATTCGCCTGTTGAGCCTCTCCCGGTGATAAATTCAATACATACATGTACTCTCTTGTTCTCTCTTTCTCCTCTGATCCTCTTCTCTTCGCACGCTACATAGATCTAGCTCTGTTTCTACAGGTGGGAGAGATTGGTCCCCAGGCTTATATACACATAGATAATTGTAATTCCATGTATTATACATGTATGTTCATTATGTTGCCCGCGCATCAACGACCGCTGAGGGTTTCTCCATCAGGATACATACGTATGATATATACTTACATGAGAAATTATCATTTTCGATCTCCTCCCATCATCATCATCATCATCATCATCAATACAAGTAATTATAGCTCAACCTCGCGTATTACGTCAGCGGACAGCCAGACTTCCATCAATCACAGTCTTCAAAACGCACAGCCAGACATCGATCAACGCAACAGGCCTCCTAGCTACACACACAGGCACCAGACTGAATACCACCCAAGCGTCCACCCTCCCCCCCGTCTCCTCCACATACAAAGACCCCATGCCTCCTCCTCCCCCTCCTCCCTCTCCCTCCTCCCCCTCCTCTCCCTCCGTCATGCATCGTCGCCCTAATATCACAACACCGAGCATCCCCGCCCCTCCCACCCTCTTTTCCACGATCCTCCACCTACCCCTTCTTTCCGCGTGCCCCAATCACCCCCCTCCGAGCAACAGGCAGTTTACAGATCCCCTCCACACCCAGCCCGCCGCCCTCCCCCTTAGCACTGACAGTCTCTACACCGCCGCGTTGACCAATCCTGAACCGGTCAACATCCCAGAACTCACAAACGAGATGCGCGCATCGCTGACAGCCGCCGTCACAGCCTTTACGGTGCATCTCTGGCCAGCGGCAGAGCAGGAGGACAAGGGACACAGGCAATTACGTTTCCTGAGAAGGCTGGTGGCGGGGCAGGGAAGCGGCAGGGAGTTAGTGAGCTGTGGAAACACAATCACCGCTGCCCTGATAGCGTTTGCGCCCCCGGCCCCCCGCCCGCCACACCCTGCAGCATATCCACCTCCCCGCCTAAGAGGCGCGGTACCACCCCCCCCCCCCTCTCGTACGGAGCCGGAGCCAAGCAGCGCCCACCAGAGCAACACCACTGGCCGCTCCGCCGCCATTAGTAACAGCACCCTCGCGCATTATGGCCACGCGTGCGTACACACTGGAAGGCGCGATGCCGAGGCGATTGGGGTCGCGTAGATCACACCGCTCACCTTGCACGGGTAGAGGGCTGCTACGTTCTGGCGGCTATTGGTGATCTTTTTGAGGGCCAAACGGGGCGAAGCGTTGAGGAGGGCTACGATGCAGACCGCCGAATCAGGCAGCCCAGGGGGGGTGGCCAACTGCACGGTGCTGGATGCCAGAGTGCACAGGTATTTTGATGGCGGGAGTGTGGAGATTTCGCCGGTTGTGGTGTCGGGTGGGTGGGGTGTGGGGCGGGAGTATGATCCGAGTGTGGTGAGCAGTGTATGTACGTTCCCCCCCCCCCCCCCCCACCCACTAAGCAATGTTATTAGGCTCTTTTCGCAAACGGCACCGGGGTCTTTTCGTACTTGTATGATTCGGTTGACGGGAGGATAGGCACCAATCGGGCTATAGGAAAAAGACTGTGGAGTCTTTTGCGCAGAGGGACTATCATCCATGTCGAATGCTCGTTAGGCCGTGCCCCCACCCCCTCCACTCACACAGATGTATCTAATAGAGAAACCCGCAGTACAACATACGCATCCACTACCCTGGCCAGTCCGCTCCCTTCCTCTCAAGCGGCGTTTTGTCCACCCCAGCCCCCGGCACCGAGGCGACGGGACTTTCCAGCACGCCGCTAACCCCTGGCACAATCAACACACTCCCGACGTTTGATCCCGCGACAATGCCGCTGCCGCGCCCGTTACTGCTGCCGCTGCATGCGGCCTCCGGGCGAGTTAAGCGGCTCATGGCTGCGGCTGGGTTGCCGGTGTTGCCACCGGGGGATGGGCCGGACGCAGAGGAGATGCAATGGGTGGAGCAGGAGGAGATACAATGGGAGGAGGAGGGAGAGGACGACATTGGGGGAAGGAGCGGGGAGGAGGTGGTGCGGTGCGCGACGGAGCCATTCATGATGGTGCCGCCGGAACAGGGTATCAGAGATTGGCTTCGGAGGTGCTCGCTGCCGATCGACACGGGGAGCGGGGTGAAGAGGAGGGAGAGAAAGCAGAGGTTTGGGATCAGCTGGAGTAGGTGGCGGAGCTGGAGGAGGAAGGAGAGAGCTCAATGAAGGTGAAGCCTGTGAAGGACGGGATGGAGATGAGGGAGAAAGAGCGGCGGAGGTTAGTGAGCGGTCGGGGGTGGAGGAGGGGGTGGGGATGGAATGGTGTTTTTTTCATCTTTCTTCTTTTCTCTCTGTTTTATGGGCGGGGGAGCTGGGGGCTGGGGCTGGGTAGTCAAGCTTAGCTGATTGTTGGGGTTTCTGGGTAAGATGTCCCCCCCCAACCATCCGCCTGAGGGCAAGACCCGACACCTTTAATTTGCCCGTGTGCTTTTTCTATGTTGGCTCCCATTTGATTTTCAGAGCGTACCAATCTCGCGTTTGCGGTGTTTGCCTGGCTCTCGCTTCCTCCGCTCCTGATGCATAATAAGCTATTCCATAGTTCTATAGACTGGCCATAATCAAACCAACACAACCGCGATCCTATCACCCTCTTTGAGCTTTAAGAGTTTAAATACCCTACTGGGCTTATCCTGTTAGACTAGTAACTAGGTGTCTGTTAAGATAAATCCTACTACGGAGGGGGCTGTGCAGAGATAGGTGTAGAACCTGGTGCAGTGACCGAGATAAAGTGATCGGAAGCCTACGAGCCTGCTGAGAAATGTGAGATATCAAGGGCGTTGCTTCACCTGGGAGACACGGAGTGATATATGAGAATGGTGTAATGGGATATCAAAGATATGGTAATGCTAAGCTATCATTCTGTAGCGTTTAAACTGAGAATATTGTAGACCGGATTCCGCTCGCTGATGATAAGAGAAGACTCAACCAACTGGCGGGAATCCACCCCTTTGTTTATAGATTGAGGAACCCGTAGCAGGGTCCGCTTCCTATCTAGTAAGGTAACCGACATAAGCCAATACTATAATACCCAAAGATGGAGGCTCCGCCTATAGAGGGCCCCCCCGCCCACCTCCCTCCTGATCCTTTGCCGACACGTAATCCTCTGACTCGCAATTGTTGGCTATCGGGCTGTACTATGCTATTGTGTTCGCCTTAGTCCTCGATATAAAACAGCCTACCACTGTAAGCCCTGTTTTCCAAGTGGGCGTGGAATAGTATAGTATAGGTGTGGTGGCACACAGCTGTCCCACACCACCTCGATATCTTCCCATGCTAGCCCATGGCTACCCGTCTTGATTGGAATCATAACCGTTCACTCAACTTCACTCAAAACTCCAACCTAATGAAGTACCTCGTAATTTCTAATAAGCAATGGTGGTAGAGGTAGCTACCATGACATAGGGAATATAGGAAACTTATTGCCAGTTTGATGTACCCTCTCTCCTGATACACAAGTTTGATGTACCCTCTCTCCTAATACACGCCGTAACCGCATTAGCAAAAAACCGGGTCTCCTCTTGGTGCGTCTGGGCGCACCAGGCGCACTAGGCGCACTAAACGCACAAGATGTTTTCTTACGCGCATCGTGCCGCCCCGGCCCAATGAGACGCACCCACTCGACTTTTGACCAAAAGACGTCGTCTCTTGCTGGAGCACGTCTAGTCGTAAGTAGCTCTGGCCCGCTTAACGGGTTTCGCTAGTAGTTTTGGCTGGGAGAATGAGATCACTCGGCAAAAGGTACATACATAGACGAGGACAAGGTTTCCGAGCAATTGTCACGTATATTGATCTATCTGTCTACGTAATTCTTATATATACATATCCTAGCGCCACACCTACCTCCGATTACTGCCTTCCCGGCGCGCCGTCTGCCTCTATGGTTGCCTGCCCGCCTGCCGGCCCGCTGACCTGCCTGCTGCCTGCCCTCCTGCCTGCTGACCTACCCTTCTGCGTGCTGACCTGCCCGCCTCGCTGCCCTCATGCCCGCTGACATGCCTATTCGCCCACCTACCTGCCTAGGACTGACGTCGATTAGGTGCACCTCCTGGCGTCAATTCAAGCTTTTTGGTGCCTGGCTCGGTCCACAATTTGGTGCCTGGTAGGTGTCTATTTGGTGCCTGGTAGGTGTCGATTTGGTCCAGGATTCGGTGCAGGATTCGGTGCCTGGTAGGTGTCTATTTGGTCCAGGATTTGGTGCCTGGTAGGTGTCGATTTGGTGCAGGATTTTGTTCCTGCAGCGGTGTCAGTAAAGGCATCGAAATACACAGGTAGGTAAATACGTATCTAGGCGTCGATGCAGGCAGGAGGTAGAGGTCGAGGTAGGTGTCGATGTAGGAGGTAGGCGTCGATGTAGGAGGTAGTAGTCGAGGTAGGTGTATGGGTGGATCTTAGAGGTGCGGAGAGCACGTCAAATCCAACGTCATTAGCTAGCGATATTAGCACTAGCGCCAGTACTGTGGCAGAATATCACCTCCGCGCGATGTTAAAAGACGAGATATCAGATTTGGGAGGCGACCTGGGCGTCATAAGACGAGATGCCACATTTGGTACGTATACTAGCCGCCAAAAGACGACGTCTCAGATTTGGGAGCGGTAGGGTCCGCGGGACGAGCAGAAGACGACGTAAAAGACGAGGTTTTGGGCGCAAATGACGGATTTGCGCGCCTAGACCCACCGGTTCGTCTCGGTGAAGCGCGTTTTTTGCTGATGAGTATCCCTATGAATATTCTCTGTCAGCATTCCTAAATATTGGACCAAACACCCAGAGGACACTTCATGTTGATAATAAGTCAGGGGATTCTAGGTTGCGGAAGGAGATGTGTGATATCGTGGGAAGCTATCTTTCATCTACAAAGAGATGACCCATCTTCCTACAACTCAATTCTGGCTTCTATGAGTCACTTCTCTAGCAAGTACTGATCAGATTATTACGGACATTATACCCATTCAGAAACAAGTCGCCGGCATTAAAAAGCGCCCGGAATCGGAACCACCACCCCCAGTCCCGCCCGGTCTATGACAGTGCACCCGAGCTTCAGCAGAAAAAGAACACCTCAGGCAACGTAATTTCTGTTTGTGATTAGGCGAATTGGAAACTGGCATCAAGATAGAGTAAGAAGGGTATTTTCAGCCGATTCTGATCCATTGACCAAAATGTACAACCACTCTGCAAAGGTTTCGTAATTCGGCTGTTCGAGTGAAATATCCAACAGGTTTCAATTGTCTAATCATCGTATCCAGGTTCAAGTTGTGAAGATTTGAGGAGCCTCCAATCCGTGAACTGTTTGCATCAGCAAAAAGTGCGCTTGCCCAAGACGAACCGGTGCGTCTAGGCGCGCAGATCCGTCATTTGAGCCCAAAACCTCTCACCCCCTCCTTGCTTTGCTTCTCTCTTATTTTCCCGCCCGCCCGCGCCTCACTCCCCATTTCCATTCTTCTACTTTGCAAAATGTTTCCAGATCTCAAGAACCATTTCAATGCCCGACTTGGTCCATAGGAGCGCCTGGATGGCTTTATATTTCTTTTCTTTATTTTTTCTTTTGACTGTTGACTCGCAAACAGTCAGGAGATGGTCTATACTCTGCCCTACCCCTCTAAATTCCCATTCTGCTGTCTCTTTTCCTTTGAACCGGTGGAGGTATTGGTTGATCGCTGCGTGCCCCATTCTCAGTCTGCTTATCATGGTTCTGTGTTTCCTGTTTGTTGATTTAAACCTTATCAGGTATCATGGTCCGACCGCCCCCACCTGCTCTGCCATCGAGAACGTTGCAGAATAGAGTTATTAGCTCAAGGATCGGGAACACGTTGGATAAGGTGGATGAGTTAAGAGGTCGCTTGGAAGATAAGGTCGGCACTAGGCGCTTCGGGTTGGAATTGCGGAAGGAAGGATCGGGATCGGTCCTGAGATTTTATTATGTGACTCACTATGTCCTTAAGTGTGTTTGCGAGTTTTAGTCATCAGGTTTCTTATTGGAATTTATATTCAGGGTTTTGTTCCCCTTCTCTTTACTTATCTTTCTTCCTTACACAACGCGTTCTTTCTTTCTGCCAGTTGTCAATATATTCTGTTCGATCGGTAACCGAGTCTGATCTCCCGTCTTTGTTCCTGAACCCTGAACGTATCAGGAGTCGATTCTCGCTTCGGCTTTGATTTGTGTGTTTCTAGTACCCCGCTCCGTCTGACTACGTTGCGTCGACCTACACCGACTCCTGATACCAAATGGCAACCCCATCTCAGTGGCAATTGCCTGAGAACATCGACGAATTCTGGCAACAATACCTTGACGATGTTACATCATTTTACAATAAACGAAGTAGATGGCACAGGCAATCGGTCAGAAACTTCTGTATAGGCCATGCCCTAGCCAATGAATGAGACACCTTACAGCAAAAGCCTGGTATAGCAATGAACAATGCGTCCGCCATCTCCAAACTCGAGAACCAGATCCAAGAGCTCACTACGCAGTTTGCGGAAGCAAGGGAGTTGAATCACCACCTCCGTACGACCGCAGGAACTACCCAAGTACCCATTGCCTCAGTCCGTGCCCCCGACCAAGCACCCTCGCAGAGTCCCGCCCCAGTCGCTCCCGTACCTGTACCCGTGCAGAGATCCAATAAAATTCCCGACCACCCAAGTTTGATGGAACTCCATCAGCCCTCCGTCCGTTCGTCACCCAACTCCGCCTCAAGATGATCGGTAACACCGACCGGTTCACCTCGAACCAACAACAACTCGTATCCGCCCTCAATCTACTAACCGGAAGGGCCCTCAGCCAGGTCA
The DNA here is from genome assembly GCA_024713705.1 of Morchella sp. 2018-W38C. NCBI lineage: Eukaryota > Fungi > Ascomycota > Pezizomycetes > Pezizales > Morchellaceae > Morchella > Morchella sp. 2018-W38C. The sequence continues at coordinate 222,564 of JAMJEX010000001.1, forward strand.
TGCCTTTGGTAAACGGGGCCATCATCAACCTCCCAGACATTGAAGCCCTGATTACCCTCTTTGACACCGATTTTGGCGACCCCAACCGCATTGCCACCCCCGAGCGAGAACTGGAAAAAATGACTCAAGGATCCCGAGATTTCTCTACGTACTTTGCTGATTTCCAACGTCTTGCTGCCAATGTCGCCTGGAACGAACAGGCCCAGAAACACGCACTCACCTGTAGCCTCTCTAACGACCTCAGAATGCCATGATTCATCTTCGCACCCCCGACCTCCTGATTGAATACGTCCAACTCCTGCAGGACATCAGCAAAAAATAGGGTCCATTCTGACGCTTCTGGGCGTACCCAGGCGCACCCGGCGTCATTGGGCGCACCAGGCGCATGAGAAGTTTTCTTACCTGCATAGTTACGCCCCGGCGCAAAAAGACATCGTCTTGACGGGAAAATACGAACATCTCTCCCGTTCTCGTCGCGGAGTCGTCTTTTGACCCCAAAACGAACACCGGGTCCACACCTGGGTAGCTTTTGCCCGGTTAACGGCTTTCGCTAGCGAATTTGCTGGCAGAATGAGGTCACTCGGCAATCGGTACTAGACTAGGACACCAGTTCCGCGCAAATGTCACGTATATTGATCCAAATGTCTACGTAATTCTATATACATATTTGCTAGCGACCCACCTGCCTCCGCCGGCGCCCCACCTACCTCCGCTTACTCCTGCCCCCGGCACTGCCCTCCTGCGCAATGAGCTGCCCCGCTGAGCTGCCAGCCCGCCGAGCTCCCTGCTGAGCTGCCAGCCCGCTGAGCTCGCCGCTGAGCTGCCTGCCCTCCTGCCGGCTGACCTCCCTGCTGCCTGCCTTCCTGCCTGCTGACCTGCCTGCCTGCCCTCCTGCCCGCTGAGCTGCCTGCCCGCTGAGCTGCCTGCCCGCTGAGCTGCCTGCCCTCCTGCCCGCTGACCTGCCTGTCTGGTAGGTGTCTTTTTGGTCCAGTATTCGGTGACTGGTAGCTGCAGTATTCGCTGCCTGGGGGTGTCCAAATGGTGCAGTATTCGGTGACTAGTAGGTGCAGGATTCGCTGCCTAGGAGGTGTCCAAATGGTGCAGGATTCGCTGCCTAGGAGGTGTCCATATGGTGCAGGATTCGGTGACTGGTAGCTGCAGGATTCGCTGCCTGGGGGTGTCCGCTTGGTGCAGTATTGGTGACTGGTAGTTGTCAATTTGGAGCCTGCAGCGGCATCAGTATACATTCCATATACTGGGAATTTGACGCCTTCAACGGCGTCAGCAGCGGCGTCAGCAGCGGTGTCAGCAGCGGCGTCAGCAGCGGCGTCAGCAGCGGCGTCAGCAGCGGCGTCAATATACAGAGCATTTGACGCCTCCAGCGGCGTCAATATACTGCTCAATTTGACGCCTGCAGCGGCGTCGATATACTGCATGATTTGGAGCCTGCAGCGCAGTCAGTAAAGGCGTCAAAATGCAGAGGAAGGTAAATACGTATCTAGGCGTCGATACAGGCAGGAGGTAGGTGTCGATACAGGCAGGAGGTAGGCGTCGATACAGGCAGGAGGTGAGGTAGGAGGTGAGGTAGGAGGTAGGAGGGGAGGTAGGAGGCGAGGTAGGAGGTAGGAGGGGAGGTAGGAGGCGAGGTAGGAGGCGAGGTAGCTAGGTGTATATGTGGAGGTGGAGGTGGAGGTGTGGGTGGATCCTCGAGGTGTGGAGGAGTCAAATCTGACATTATTAGCTAGCGCTATTCGCATTAGCGCCAGTAGATAGGCGGAATATCACATCCGCGCGATGTCAAAAGACGAGCTATTGCATTTGGGAGACGAACTAGGCGTCGAAAGACGGGGTGTCACATTTGGGACAAATACTAGGGGCCAAAGGACGACGTGTCATTTTTTGAAGTCCCGGGAAGCGCCGGACGACCAAAAGACGAGTATTTGGTAGCAAAAGACTAGGTTTCGGTCACAAAAGACGAATTAGTACGTCTGGACGTACAATTTGTCTTGGAGGATTTTTTTTTCTGCAGATAAATAACCACACCGGAGAAGAGAACCGGTAAAGAACATTCCTCAATGATCATTGCCCTGCCAGGATCCTTCACAACCACAACCCTCGGCCTCGGATCCCTCCTCCTCTTTGACCGCTGGTGCACCTTCGAGACCTACTTCAACATTTGGGAGGACACCCAATGCCGAAACTGTCTTGAGTTTGGGCACAGACAGGCACACTTCTCCCTCGAGACAGGCTGATGTGGGCACTGTGCTGAGGATCACACAACAGATGACCACCCGTGCAAATCCTGCGCGGGAGTGTCCAAAGGCACGGAGTGGGCCATCAGCTGTTACAACTGGAAAGGCTTCCACAAAGCAATCGACCGAGCGTGCCCAGAGCGTTGGAAGGCAATATTAAGAGCATCGCTGAGATTCAACGAATCCAGACCCCAAAAAATAGCCCCGGCACTCATCAATGTAGTCCCGGCAGCCCCGGCCCCAGTCCTCCTATCCCCAGCACCAGAGTCCACCATCCAAGTACCTGCAACACCGGCACTGGCACCAGTCGAAAATGATCACGATATGGGAAATAACTAAATTTGTCCGTCTCGTTCCCTTCCATTTCACATCTCTCTCTCTTCCGTATATTTCGCCAGTTCAATGCGTTGTTTTTCTTAATTTGCGGCCTCAGCCCCCGCAGTAATTTGTCAGTTATTTTCTTCTTCTTCGTCTTTGTCACTCGTTTTGTTTTGTCTTTGGGTTAGTCGGCGGAAGTTGTGGTTAGGGTAGTTAGGTTTGCGATAAGCTTCGGCTTCAAAGCAATATAAGTTCCTCTCTCTCTCTTGTATTCGACTTTGGGTTATTACTTTGGGGAATTTACTTCACTTCAATACACTGCTTTACTCTAAGTCCACGTTACGTCTGCCGTCCATCACGATCCTCGCATCCGCTGTTTGGTTCTCCACGCTGTCCCTTCTGCTTGCTTTGTCCTTCTCGGTTAATACGCCAACCGCGGTCCTCGTTCCCCTCTTCTTGGCGAACATGCCGAACGCTGCTATCTCCGTCCTCGTATGGACCTTCGTCTCTGTGCTCGGACAGACTTTCGCCGCGGCCTTCTCCGCTGTTCCCCTACAGACCTCCGTCCCTGCCCTCGGGCATACCAGTGCACCAATTCTTATCTTCGGGCGAGCCTTCGCCCTTCCGTTCAGGAACATAACCATGTCCGTCGACCCCACAGCTACTACCTCGCCCATGGTTCTTTACACTTAGTTCTGTTCGACGACGTGTATTGTCACCCAAGCGAGCCTAGTAATAAGATCCGAATCAGTAGAATTCAAATAATAATTGTAACTTAAAAACTCACTAAGCATGGCCGACATGATGTACGGCCGGCCATTGCGATCGAGATCGTAATTTGCAATATCTTTACCCTGTTCATAGGCTGTGCATTGAATTGTCGACATGTTGCCGAGAGTGCTGGGTGAGTACACTCTGGGCGGTATGGAATGGACATTGTTTGGCTCGGGAGCAGATAATTTAAGCGAAAATATTGAGTGTTAAAGAGTTGATAGTATTTTATTCAGTAGATTTTATTCAATAGATTTTGTTCAGTAGATTTTATTCAGTAGATTGAATTTTTGGCAAAGAGTCCGGTCTCAAGGAGTTGTGTGTGTTATCACCCAGCTCCCATAGACCCACCGGTACAAAATAGGGGGGTTCCGGCCACTTGACGCACCGGGGGTTATTTTCAGGGTCGAAAACAGTGTTTTTTTGATACATTTCCGCAACTCCGCAACCCATACTCAGAACTCGCGCCGTACCACAAGGGTGCAGCAGCAGCATGGCAACGGGCGCATCACCTCAAATTTACACCTGCTACCTGCAGGCAGGGTAACCACAGGCAGGGTAACCCAACCAAATCAGTCAGGGTAACCGCACCAAATCAGGTAGGGTAACCGTACCAAGCACACAAAATTTTATATGTCGTGCTTACTAAATACCCCTGTTGCTGTCAGCCAATCAGGTTACAGCAATCTCAAAATAAGTGTATTCCAGTACATATTAGATTTTCTGTCTTCTAACCTCTACAAACCCAATGTAACGGGGGTCCTAGACTACTAGAGTTTAATAGAATAGAGACGGCCGGGGCAGAATAGAAATCAGGTTACAGGTTCAAGATTCTTCTCGCTAGAACTTAGAATAATCTTAAGGCTCTTGCTTCTGCTTGCCGATAGGTCTGAGGATGGAAACTGGAGAACTAATGGGCGGGAATGAAGCTGAGTACTTATACTCCAAAGCCTTCTATTCTCTGCTCCAAGTTCTCTCTTAAGTTCGGTGGGACTGAGTTCGGTGCTTGCAAACATTCCACCGCTCTTCGGCTTTCCTTTAAGCGCCAGCAGGAGTTTCCAAGACCTTCAGTGCTACCCTTAGTCAAAGCCTATAGGTAATCTGCCAGTTTGTCACACAACCTCTGCCTGCAGGATTAACCGGCTTTAGTTGCTGTAGAGCTCATTATTGTAGACTTCTAGGCAGAGTGCTAGCGCTATGGCGGCACTTCTAATCTTTCAGAGGATACAGAGGGTCGCCGGGCAATCAGAGTCCTACTCTGGCCGGCCTTCTAGTCAGTCAGCAAGGCATAGACTCGTCAGTCTGTCCTTCTGTGAATAGACCCTCTTCCTAGTCACCGGAATATGGTTACACTTGCAGCTGGTGGCGATCCACACTGCAGGTACCTGTATGTCACCGGGTACTGGCTTCTATCAATAACTCTCAGCATATAGCGGGCCCTGGTCAGCATGCTCTCATGCCATCCAGTTAGAATGGCTCCGTTATACCCAAGTCATATAACTTCTCTATTGTGCCCCTTGGTCCCAGTCATCATCCTACTCTCACTTTGTGTAACCTGTAGTGTTTGATTCTGTTCTTGTTTGTTTCCTCCGATATTTCATCGTTAGGAAACATTTCCTTGTATCTGTTGGTACCAAGCCCGAGATCTCTGAATCCTGACCCTGACTCCGGACGAGGTGAAGAATTTTCACCCACGTGGGCCGGCTCGGCTTCTACCTTTCTCTAATCAAGAATCCCCGAACATCTCTCCAGTCCCCCTGTTACGGGAATTCGAGTGAGATGTTATGATGCTTGGAAGTACGGGTGACCAAGGACAAGCATAGAAAGGTATCGAGGTGGTTTGGGGGTGTCTGTGTGCGACCACACCTGCACTATCCTTTTGGGCGGCATACTCCGAGAGTATTGTTGACTGCTGCGGGCTGTTCTCCTTTGAGAAGGTGACCAACGTAATAGTATGGTACACCCTGATAGCCGGCATTTGTGCGTCAAAGGGGTTACGCGAGATAGAATGTATCAGATAGAAACGGGCCTTGGCATAGGTTCCAATCATGTATAAATAGAAGGGCGGAGTCCCGCGAGCTGAGAGGGGTTCTTATCATCAGTATCAACGAGCGGAGTCCGATCTACAATATTACTTGTTTAAAAAGCTACAGAACTATTGCTTAGCATTGCCGTATCTTTGATATCCCATTACACCCCCCGAGTCATCCCGTATGACCTTCATTCCGATTTCAGTGGCTTTCTTGATTCACATGATCTCCGCATCCATGGTTTCCATTTTCTTTTCCAGTCTGAATCTGGCTTCCCTGATTGTGGCCCCTTCTCTACTAATCCTGCTAATTCCTGCTGCGGTTTCTTCTTTTTTCGCGCTGTTGCTCTCGATGAGTATTTCGTTTTTGCGTTCTAACTGGGATCCTTGTCGTTCCTTTTCTTGGCTTTTATCCTATTGTCTTATTTCTATCCCTAGCTTCTCCCTTGCCTCCCTTTCCCACTCTCTCTCTTCCTTATGGACCTTCTTCTATTTTTCTATGTTATTCCATTCTTCCCCAACTAGTGCTTCAAGGTCTTTGACTGCCACCGCCATTCCTCTCTTCCTTTTTTCTTTCCTTCTTCTTCCCGTACTCCATGTCTGGGGTGTATGCCAGCAGTTATACACCAAGGGCATAAATTATCAAAGACGGGCAGCCGGACGGAGTCTCGGCAACAGTGGAGTTCGTTATTCTATTCACTGGTGCAGGACTCAAAAGTCTCGTCTTTCCGGACGTACTAATGAATATATCTTATTCTTAAATTCCATTATTCTCTCAAAAGCCTTCCACCCTCGCTGGATATCTAGAGCCCCCTCACCCTATATCGGCTAAGAACTGCCATACCTTGGGTGTAAAGGGAAGGATCCTATTTCAGGACTTTGATGCGATTGTACCACTGGAGGTTGTAACGCAAGGGGGAAATACTGGTTCGCCTATACCCCTACTGTGTCCCAGACTTTGCGGTACCGTAAACCCTCGATAGATTCGCTATCGCTACGCGGGGGTAATTTTGTGAGAGAGCCTTAATGGAGAGGCTCGAGTATACTTTCCCTCACAAAGGAAGTCAAATGAACCCCTACGTAGCGATCGAGTGTCTGCGGTACTCGAGTCTTCTGAACCGATCTTCATGAGACAAGAAGGCCCCCATAGCCAGATCAGGATAGGTCGATCTTCGCATAACATCGGCACACCGAATGATAAGATTATTGTAGTCATAAGAACCATCCCTCAGCCTCGTGGTTCACCACAACTCTCGCTCTGTATGGTTAATTTCATGGCCTGCGCGCAGAGATTTCACCACCGATGATCGGCTAAAAGGCAGAGAACAATTGGACCCCGGACGTACTCGGGAAAGGCAAGAGGAACCTGAAGATAAAAACGCGCTAGCAGGGATCAAAGTTGTTGCTACCAGAAAAACGATATTCAGGTTCTTCATGCCTGCGCCGAGTAGAGTACGGCCGCAAGCGACATATGTCTCGGTGTGTATGCACTGTACCCAGGGTAGAGTGTGACACGGTACCACTCGCAACAAGGCTGAAGTAAAAGGTTTGGTATCGCTTGGACGAATGAGAGATTGGAAAATCTCTCTCATGCATTAGCGCATTCGATACAGGAAGTGATTGACTGAACTTAAGGCAGCAAGCTGCGATATCTCATTCGTCGAAGGGAAAGTGACCACAGTCCTAAAGGTGACACAACGATATTTGGAAGTGGAACAATTGTGGCTACAACAGGGTCTCATGGGCCAAGAAGAGTGTCCATTTCTAGCATTTCTACTACATCATTGCCACAGATCAGTCAGGTTTGCTTTGCTAGTGGTATAAATTGGTAGACCGTAAAATCTAAGAATATATGTTGCATATTGCCGCTCAAAGACTGCCTCTGGTTAGCCTATACCTCTTTCCTTTTTTTTTATTTTTATTTTTTTCCCTTTTGGCCTATCCCCTGGATGTATGAGACAGTGGGAAAATCTCTCTCATGCATGAACGTCATGTGACCGTGAATTTGGGTGAGAAAACGTCTGGGTAAGTGGCTTGCTGCCTTTGTCGGTCTTGGGAATACTTGACGGTGCCATAAAGTTCGCAGTTCGCTGCCTTACTTCAGTAAATCATTTTTTCGATAGGCCACGCTAATGCATGAGAGAGATTTTCCCACTGTCTCATACATCCAGGGGATACCCCTGCTGTCTCGCAACACATATACTTAGGTTTTACCGTAATACTGTTCCACTTTGTCCAGTCTTGACTCTAATAAGGTCACAACTAGAACAGATATCAAAAATGTGCTCGGTACTTTTTATACTTCATTGCTAATACTGTAATTATACCGAGCCGACTTTCTCCAACCTTTTTTGTTGAAGGACTATTTGCCATCGACCACCCTCCATCTTTAAGAGTTGGCCTACTATATTTTGTCCATTTACTCCAACAGCGGAATTTTATGGTTGCATTGTTCGATTGGTCAGGCATGATACTAGCATACATTACTCTGCGAACCACTGAGGTGAAGGGGTTGCTAAGAGTCTCTTCGTTTCGTTGGATCGAGAGTTATGCACACTACATTAAATTGAAATGAAGTGGAAGATTGATTCGTTCATCTACGCTGTCCCTGTCGGTGGGTAGGACGATCCTTCAATTGAGGCTGCCTATTCATCGCTGGGTAGTGGAACACGGTTCATTTGGAGGCTGCGTCTTTGGTGTTTGTGGGGTTTGACAGGGATTGAGTGTTCTGTCTGCTGTTCAACCCCGGGGTTGGGCAGGGTCCGAGCCATGGCATGCAAACTTTCTTTTCTTCCGGTCTCCTTTGAGACCCATATTGGCCAATAGACTGCAATGGATCGACACAGAATAAGCCCCCGAATGAACCATGTACATTTCCTTTTTAAAGTAGTTTTATTAGTTCGAGTTACCAAGCTCTGCACACACTTCCACCATGAATATATATCTATACAATGCCCGGGGATCTTGTCCGGCATCAGAACAAATCCATACCACGCCGGTGAGAGAGTCTCGGCCTTCTAGTTGCGCATACATACGACCACCATTTAATTCCGATATTGATTCCTGCGCATTGATATTACCGATTAGGGAATACCCAGGAGGCTTGAAGTCGGTAACCAGCTTATTCCGGATGTACTTCAACATGTTCCCAGTTGTGAGGAAAGATTACAGAGCCTATGCACTGACACAACAACTGGGTGGCTAGAAACCTGGAGGTAGACGTTACATCGCGGTATAGGCAAAAAAACCAGGTTGCCAAATCTCCGATGGGTATCGCTATACTGCCCAGATTACCTCTCCTCACATTCATGCTCCTGAACATATGGAGTGCTCACGTTTTCGGACTGCCGCGTTATCGAAACGACCCGGAGTTTCAAGATGGGGAGGTGCAATTCATCAACTTGAGCGGGCTGGGAGAAGTCGCGTATCGTGCGGAGCCAGCTGGCCGCGGCACCGCTGGGATCGTCCTGAGCTGCTCAGCGACGTACATCTTCTGTGTGTGGACCAGCTTGCATCCAAACATTCTCCTGGGCAAGAAGTTGTTTGGACGAGCATGTTACAAAGTGGTCTTGACGATAATGGCGATCCTCGTCCCGCAAGCCATGATGATCTGCGCTGTCGGCGAACTGTGGAAGGCCTATACGCTTAAGAAGAAATGGGAGGCGGAGGTTGAGTTCATCATGCGGATGGAGGAGAATGAGGCACGTGATGTGCAAAAAGCCCTAAAGAAATTGAAAAAGAAGCTAACGCTGGAGGCTGCGTTCTTTGTTGTCATGGGTGGCTTTCTCGTCAATAGGTCGAGGCTTACGGCGTGGAAAATGTTAGAGGAGAAGCGGAGGAAGAAGTGTTTGTGGGATGTTTGTAGGGGGTTCTTCGGCGGGTGTTGGCAGAGAGCTAAGAAAATGTGCGGGCGGATGCCTCAGCAGGTGTCCGAGCAGGAGGTTAAGCAGCGGTACGAGCAGAAGGTCAAGGACAAGGGTAAGGCTTTGACGAACGCTAGTGCACAAGAGCAGAAGTGGTGGAACAACCCCGACGTGGAAAAACTGATCCTGAAGAACAAAACCGCGCATTACATGTCTCATCACGTTCCCGATCCTAATTGTTGTGAGGCGCACATCCGCATTCACTATCCAAAACAAAGCAACGGCACGCCCGAGGCCGGCGACGAAGACAAGACCACGGATTCGATCGGCGACTCAGCTTATGCAACGACCAGACCGCCCCAAAGCCGGTCTCACAGCTCCGCTAGCTGCCGTGTCGCCTGGGTCTTGTCAAAAAATAATAGCAGAACCCATTCTTGCGGCGAACCCATAACCTACGGCATCCAACCCCCCGTGGGCGGAGCTGCCAACACAAAGGTCACCGAGGACAAACCTGTTGATATCACTGACCTGGGACCCGGGAGCTACAGCACGGTCCTCACCCCCGCGGGCCTCATTCACTGCTTGAAACATGGCCAGATTGACGACAACTCTTTCTACCAGTCTGACATTGACGACAAAGGCTCGTCTAGCATCATCGGAAAGATCCTGGCATTGGCTCAGGCTCTCTGGCTTGTGGTGCAGTCATTTGCGCGTTGGCAGAACGAGCCCGCACTCCCGCTCACCTTGCTCGAGGTCCATGTGCTGCTTCAGGTTGCCTGCGCAGGCTTCACGTACTTTTGCTGGTGGTCAAAGCCGATGGGTGTTGCCGAGCCCATTGTGGTGAAGCTGATTGGGGAGGCGCCGAATTTTAACACACGCGAGACCATCATGGAGCACTACAACAAGAGCAAGAACGCTCGGCGCAAGAATCATGATGCTCCCCATTTCATAACAACGAGGAAGTCGAGCAGCCCTGTGCTGTTCAGGGCATTGTCGGATGTCATCAGCCAGCTTAGTCCCGACCTACGCGGGGCGGAGAAGGAGTCGATGTTTGCTTTGTTTCGGGCGGTTATGTCGGAGGTTATAACAGGCGTTAAGACGGACACCGCTGCGAAAACCCATCAGGATCCAATGATAGTCAGAATATCCGAGGCTATGCCCAAGATGACTCCCATATGTGTAACCGGATTGCTTCTCGCGGCTCTGGGAGCGCTCCACTTTGTCGCGTCGGGCGTTGAGCTCAGTTCGCATATGGAGGAGGTCCTATGGGAGGTCTCCTGCGCTGTCCTTGTTGGGTTGCCATTCGTCGTCCTCCCCGTCCTCCACTCCACCCAGTATCATGAGGATATATTCCGCAAAATATGGGAATTTCCTTATCAAGAGCGTGACATTCTTACCTATACCCTCGCAGGTATCCACGAAATTTGCGCCAGTCGGAGGAATACGTGGAGATATAATAAGAAGACGGTATCCAAGGACGAGGCATCCGGGGAGGCGGTACCCGGGGAGGATGGATCGGGGAAGAAGGTATCCGGGAACGTCTTAGTAGATGTAATCCGCATTACCTTTCACTACATCCTCTTTGTACTATGCATCAATATACTCATCGCGGCACTCATCAGTTCACTCTACCTGACGGTGGAGTCTTATTTAGCCATGCGCAGTCCTCCTGCGGGAAGTTTCCAAACCCCAAGATGGTCTGACTGGTTGCCGCACGTTTAATGCAAGATAATGGGTATCTTTTCCCTATGCGGAGGCTTGGGAGCGGGTGGGTGCACGGGGCGGTGGGGGGGGCGCGGGGGGGGGGAGGACTTATTCTGTAAGCGCATGCTTCCGAGGCGTGGTTTTTCTTTTATCGCATTTCTTTTGTCCCTGTCTTAGACTCTACAAGGGCTTCTATATGTAAAGTAACATTTGCAAAGGTTGAATATCACAGTACACACATTACGTTCTATGACCACATATGACCGGCACAGTGAACTTATTAAAGCAACAGCCCTGTGTCACTGGTCGTGGCCATTCCGTCGGTCGGTCATGATGATAGCACTGAGATGAGCACGATGTGACACCAGTGAAAGGTTACTCGGGAGCCTCTCCCGCGATGGCTTAGGCCAAATTGTCATTCCTGTAGCATTCTGATCAATTGATTTCTGCATCCTATCTTGAGTCAGTCATCACAACCCTTTCAGAGCAACACACTTCTACTCACTGGCCCGGGCGAAGTCATCATCCGGAGTCAGGACTAAAAGAATCTGCCGGAGAGACCTGAGCTCAAGTGATTCCTCATGCCATGGTATCTAGTGTAAGTGGGGAGAACACGGCGGTTCATGATTGCAAACTAAACAAAACTATTGTGTCTGGTAGAAGTATGATACGAAGAGTGTTATTTGCCGAGCCAGCCACTTAAACGTCTTCTGTACCTACAGGTTTAGCCACACAGCCACCTCCCGCTCACTTAGTACGTAGGCTTCCAGGTTGCCATATTGTCCTTACAAAGAAATTTCCGAGGGTTGGCAACGTTGCAGGTTCCAATCCTGCCGGGGCGAGGACTCGGGGAATGTTCGTCGTGGTTTCCTGTCCTGGCTTGGCATGTGGTGGGCTTCTGCCCGGGAAGAGTTACCCCACTCCCGGCGCCCAAATGAACATGTAGAGAAAAGTGCTGGGAGTGTGAATAAGCGAAAGTGCTGGCCTCCACACCTGAGGCTAATGGTTCACTAAGATGAGACCCTGCACTGGTTGCTTGGAGCGGAGACCCAACAGGTTTCATCCGAGATTGAATTAAACAATAAACTTCCTACATCACTTGCGCTTAACGTTGTAATTGGCTTCTCAACCGTCTCACGACAGATTATCCTTGATGGTCCGAAGGAAGAGTGGTGTCCTAATGACTGAGACGCCGTCTACCTGGGCAACATCACTGAACCTCCAGATCTAATAACGTAAATGATCTTAATACATAATGTAAAGTTGTGTTCTTGTTGGCTACCACATCTCTCGTTACGGCTCCTTGAGCGGCTTCGACTCGGCTGGGCGAGTAGTATTAGACCAGATTTTCCATGTCTAAATCGATTTCTAGCCGAGCTATCATCGTTGGGCCTGTGAGAACGTGAGGACCAGTATGAATTGTTTTCATTTGCTCTTGGTTGCTTTTTGATGACTGCGCATGCGCATCTACATATTCGCAGTGTCCTGACGTTTGCGAGCTGGACCACTCTTGCATACACCAAAAATCAGAAGCCTGGCGTATCCTTTTATGGTATGCAATATCAGTCACCCTCAAAAAAGCCAGGAAATTGCGAGTATATGCGAGGGGTGTTGCACCCGGGCGCCTATCACCGTGTCTCAAATGAGTATTCCCCATACTGCATAGACTCGCCCACTCAGCTGATGGCGATTGTAGTTCGCTTAATGCCTTACTCCAAAACCTGGAGAAATGCGCTGGCCTGTCTGCTCTGTCTGCAAGCTTGGTATCATAGACTATTTATGTGGTGTAGGTGATCCTGTTTTCAAATTTCGATCTTCACCGAAGGTGATTGTTTATGAAACCTTCACTTTCAGATCTGGCCTTTGGTAACTGCGCACGCGCATCCTGCTGTATCCGGGCGCCTAATCTACAGCTAGAGGCACAATTGTTATATACAAGGGCCTAAAAATAGTAATTGACACGGCGAATAGGGCTCTTCCAAAATTTTAATTCCTTATACGACCAGTCCGAAACAAAATATAAAACTAACCGTATATAGTGTTGAAGGCACAGCATGCTTATTCTAGTATTCGGTAACCTATCACGCTGGGGACGTTCTGTCATTTGAGTGCTGTGATATGACAAGAACTGCATGTATTGCCCCTGTACACTGGTTCCTGTATCACAATCCTATAGTAGGGTGAAAGTTGTCAGACTTCCGACCTGGACCTTGCACGACTTAGAGAAGAAATTATCTTGCTTTTTACGGAACAGAGCCAAACAAGAATGTCTAAGAATTACCACACTAGGCTAGTGAAGGTTGGAAAGGGAGGTCCCAAGTTTGACAAGTTTCATCCGACCATGGGATACTTCTGACGGGGGATCCTGTATCGTCCGTAATGGAGGCATGCCGGGGAAATATGATATGCGGCCAAGGCCATGGTCGCCGAGTACATGCAGAGAAATGCTTATCTCAGTTCGGGTCAATGGGAAAAGTGGAGAAGGGGCTGGCAAAGATGGTGGGGCCTTGTGGCGGGGTGAGACAAGGTGGTCTCTGGACGAGGGCTTGTTATGCGGCCCATCTCGGATTCAGTTGATCTTGATGGAGAGGCATCGGTGTACTATGCACCCCAGATATCTTCAGGTGCACGCATGGGTGGCATACACGTATCTTCCTGACGTTTGTAAAAGGAACCGCTATTGCATACTCTACCACGGCGGGAAATGCATCAATGGATGCATTGCCCACGTATGCGCTTCAAGTAAATGCATCAATTGATGCATAAGCTGTGGTGAGCCGTGTAAACTCATACAGTTGATGCATTATTGACTTTTACCTACATGCAATTTTTGTACTTTAATTCGTTGTGTCTCAAATTACTATCGACATATATCCACTGATGGCTTATACTGTAAAATGCAGGATTCTCAAGCTTAATACTCCAGTTTTGACCCTGACAATGTATTTTTAAATTCGATCTCTGACTCTCAAGTAATGTCAGCAGTAAACTCGTAAGTGGGACTGGGGATGCATTCGCCGATGCATTATACGGAGCCATGATCAGGATGCATTATCAGTACACTTGACGTGGTAGAGTACCATTCTAAATTGCGGACTGGCGCGTATTTATATGGTATGCAATAGTGGTTCCTTTTACAAACGTCAGGAAAATACTTGTAGGTGTTCTTTCTCCGGTATCAGGTTATGTGCCACGGCTGCGCTGCGTGTAGCAAAGCATAACCGCACTGCGACGGTTGCCAATCAATCCCCAGAACTCCGAGACATGAAGACAGCCAACTTTATCACTCAGGTCAATCCTTCATTAGCACACACCACCCCCGACACCCAACTGATGAACCCGCAATGGTGTTACGGGCGAACGGCGTTGCTTCGTCGAAGAGAGTGTCTTCGTGAAGGGGCCCTCGTAGATTCGTAGCGACTAAGGTTCTTGGCTTGGTGGATCGGCAGGAGATGGATCTAGGACGAGAACGGGAGGCGGGACAGGACAGGGGCGGGGACAGGACCGGATGGGACGAGACGGGATGGTCCCTGGGGTTCACCCCCCAGGTGGTGGAAGAACGGGAGAGCAGAACAGGGAGGAGATTCTAAGCCAGACAGGGCGCGATGGCTAACAGAAGAGAGTCGACCGAGGACTGGATCAGGGACGGCTAGTTAGAGCGATAGCCGGGCGGAGCGGAGGCCGGAGACAGGGCACGGCTGACCAGACAAGGAGCGATGGTCGGGCCGTAGGCTGAGAAGAAACAGGAGTCTCGCCAGAGAGACAGCAATGGGGAGACGAGAGCGGAGACAGGACAGGCTCTAGGGAAAGCGGAACCAGCACGCAAAACGAAGACGAAAACGGGGACTAGGTCAGGCTCTAAGGGAAGCGGAGCCAGGACGCAAGACGAGAACGAGAACGGGAACGAAGCAGGCTCTAGAGAAGGCGGAGCCTGAAGGCGAAGCAAGGACGTGGATCTAGGAGTCCTCCCCCAAGGCGAGAAGCCCCGGGGAAAGAATGTGGTCTATGAGGGAAACGCTTTCGAGGTTCTAGATAAAGACTTGAATAAAGCGTACAAAATGATACAAGAAGAAAAGACTAGAGAACTAAAAGGAAAGCCCTTCGAAGAGAAGAAAGAGCCCCAGTATATACAAGAATCATAACGCCGCTGATTAATCCAGACGACGCAAGAACGGGAAAGCAGAAGCAGAGAAAACAGAACGAGAACAGAGACGAGGAAAGAACAGGCGAAGAACGGAGACAGGAACGCAACACGAGAACTGGAACGGAGAACAGAAGTGAGGAGACAGAAGCTGGAACGAGCTAGGAAAGTACAGGAGTCCATGAGACAGGGAAACGAGACAAGGCAAGGCAGGACGAGGCGAGGCGAGGCGACAGAGATGGGGGACAGGAGCACAGACTGGAATCGACCGGTAAATACCCAGCGACATGTATACGCTAGGGCTGGGCATTACCTCACGAAGTGCAACGGGGATCAGAGGCTGGGAAGAGGTTCGAGGCATAGCGTAGACATAGAGAACCTTCTCGGGCCATAGGATGTGCTTCCAGGTACCAAGCCATCTTCCAATACGTCCGGGTTGAATAGTCCCGCGACGATAAAGGTTGAGAGTGGTAAAAGCCAGAGCAGGGAAGAGCCTACAGGGGATCGGGTAAACTAGGACTCAGGAGCGGGGAGACTAGGGGCTAAGGCAGGATAGGGGTACAGGATGGTTGGGGCCAAGGAGACAGAGAAAGACAGGAACAGGGCTTGCTGCCGGGGATGTGACCCAACGGCAAGGAAACAGAGACAGGAAAACTGGAAACAGAATAGGAGAAAGAGGAAACGAGGCCAAGGAAACAGGAAATAAGACAAGGAAAACCGAAGACGGGACCCGACTGGAGTCAGGCCCGTACGCCGTTACAAATGGAGGGTGGGAAATAGGGCCTTTGACCGGAGGGATCCGGAGTATTTTTTCGACAGACTTGGCATAAATTAGTCAAGGAATTATAGATCCAGTCTTGCATTTGACACCTAGAGAGAGCGGGAATTGCGAAGTTAAACCTTCACTACTTCTAACTATTGTACAATTAGGAAATGGACAAATATTTTCATATGATAGAATTCAGATGTAAATTTACCTTCCATCAAATCCTTAACAATTTAGCAATAGTGTTGATGGTGAAAATAATACATTTTGTTTGGGGTTGAGTTTCTTCACTCAACAAAATCTGGGCAATGGATATCAATCGCAAGCACTAGCTCCATTTATGATAACAAAAATCTGAATAATGCCAAGCTATAACGAATCTGGAACCCTCCTGCTGGAAGAGAATAGTTTGTCATTCTTACCCAGAGAAAATGCCAGGTGATGCACGAAGATGGGAGCTACCCCTCTCAAAAGATTTATTTTTGATTTAATTCACACCCTGAACCATTCTAAAAATGTAACAATTCCTGAAAGCTTACTCGAATCAGGTTAGAGTTAAGCTCTGCTTCCCAGGGGCTTTACCTTCCTCTGCATCAGGTCTGGTATGGCGGTTGTGCGAGTGGAGGTGGTTGTGCAGGTGGAAGTGCAGCTCATGGCGGATGTGCTAGTGGTACTGCAGGTGGTGGCGTAGGTACCAGAGGATGCAGTGGCAGTGTGATTATAGAGGACGGTGGCGGGAATAGACGTGCGAGATGAGGCTTACGCGCTGTTACATTTTTGGATTTTATGGCTCTACTACGTCGGGAAATGTGTATTGATAATGCATCCTCATCATATAATGCATCGGGGAATGCATCGGGGAATGCATCCTCAGTCCGACTTTACGATTTTACTGCTGACATTACTTGAGAACTTGAAGAGATAGAATTTAAAAAACAAATTGTAGGAATTGAACCTAGAGTATTCAGCTTGAGGATCTTGCATTTTAGCGTATAGGTCATCAGTGGATATAGTTTGATAGTAAATTGAGACATAAGAAATTGAAATTGAAAAGTTGCATGCAGAGAAAAGTTAAGAATTCATCAACTGTACGAGTGTACACGGCTCACCACAGCTTATGCGTCAATTGATACATTCACTAGACACGCATACGTGGGCAATGCATCCATTGGTGCAATTCCCGCCGTGCTAGAGGAGGTTCCATATTTGTATGGGTTATGGATTTGAATGGGGGGCGGGGTGAGAAGATGTCAAGTATTATTGCGGGGGCGGGCTAACGTGCTATCCTTTTTTTTTTTTTTATCAGTGTTTCATTTAATTCTGGATACAAGAATATCGCGTGGAGCCTAAGCTGTGGCGTGAACAACACCCCTCCCCTTCCGAACCGCGAAAGAAAAGTAACAGAAAAGAAATGGAAAAGTGTACATGAATGAAGGACTAAAAAGAAACCCTGACATTCCTCCTTCAGGCCAGCAATCTGGGAAAATCGGACATCCCCTTCATGGAGCTTTATACTTTCGTACCAGCTATGCCATTCATATCAGCACATAGGAGAACAAAGGGTTTTAGCAATTTGGTGTAATGAGATAGTACCGCCGCTTTTCAGGCTTGTTGTTGGGTTTATGGTGTGGCAGAAGTCGGGCTTGATGTGAATGAGGTAAGGTCTGAGCCCGAGAGGAGGTCATATGGAGGAGATCTAGGGGGCCCATTTGGGGGGGGTACCCCATCTTAATTTGCCCTGACGTAGGAGGGAAGTACTGCTAGCGAATTGGCGGGTTACCATAGGTTATCGAGTGAGTTTGCGAACGGGATGTGAGTTGCGCTTTAGATGGCTCTTTCAGGGTAGGGAAGGAGGGCGTGTTCGAGATCCTCGTCTTCAGTGAGACATCTATCTCGGGTGGACCGCTATGTAGCTTTTGTGGGCGCGCATCGGGCAGATGCGCCCTGCGATGAATCGGTCGAGTTTGAGCTGGGGTTGCGGGCGGATGCTGACTTCAAATTTGTAGTAGTGTGGGAGGGGGTTGCTCCGCCATATTTGTAGGGTATCTCCCTTGAAGGTGAGAGCGAGGTCTGGGTGTATGGTGTGGTGGTCTTGGTTGAGGGTCGGGGAGTTGATGAGTAATGCGTTGCAGAGGTCGTATTGTAATGGGATATCAAAAATATGGCACTGCTAAGCAATTGTTCAGTAGCTTTTAAACAAGTAATATTGTAGATCGGACTCCGTTCGCTTATACTGATTATAAGAATCTCTTTCAGCTCGCGGGAATCCTTCCCTCTATTTAAAGAAGATTGGAACCCATCCTAAGGCCCGTATTCTATCTAATACATTCTATCTCGCGTAATCCCTTTGACTCACAAATGCCGGCTATCAGGCTGTACCATGCTATTACGTTGGTCACCTTCTCAAAGGAGAACAGCCTGCAGCCGTCAGCAATACTCTCGGAGTATGCCGCCCGATAGTATAGTACAGGTATGGTCGCACACAGGCGCCCCCATACCACCTTGATACCTTTCTATGCTTGTCCCTGGTTACCCGTACTCCCAAGCATCATAACTAGAGAAATCTATGAGGAGAATGTAGTATATTGAGCGTGATAATGAAACTAACTGATGGGGGAAAGCCCCAGTATTTATACTAAAGAAAGGTAGTACAGAAAGCCCGAGTTATAGCCATGACTAATATATCCTGAGTCATATCCTATGACTAATACCTTGTCCCAATGACTCACGCCGGAGTCATGTGCTTACAAATGAGAATTGAGTCATACAATGAAATCGTGCCGAGCGTACTATTTCGAGAATAACCTCTCACTCGACTTCCCGTAACACGTCTATGGGAAGGTGTGCTACTCCTTTTCTGTTGGAGTTCCAGTTCACGGGTGAGTTAGGCCGTCCTCGTAGGTCCTGGGGGGAGGTTTCTCCGTATTTGGAGAGGGTGGGGAAAGTTTCAGGGGTGCGTGCGGTGACAGGGTTGTAGGTTGGTGACGCGGCTTCCATTCTTGCGATGTACCGTAGTCGGAGGGAGGTATTGCAGAGGGCGAGGGGAGGGAAGCATGTCTCTGCTTTTAGTATCGCGAGGGGGGTGGATCTGAAGCACTTGGTTACCCATTTTAGTAGAAAATACGATGTGGTTTTGAGTCATGTTAGGGCTCGTGCAGTGGGGATCAGGACTGAGAGCCGTATTTGAGCATTGGGAGTATTGCCATTACCGCTAGTCGTCGGCAGTTGAGTGGTGTAAGGCCTTTGCCTGCTGAAGCGACGCAGCCGATTATTGCGAAGGAGGCTTGGGCTGAGGCACATCATTGGAAGAAGTGATTGAAGGTGTCGCGGTTGTCGGTGAGTTGGAGGCATAGCAAGCGGATTTCTCGTTTGGGGACGAGTGTGATCCGGTTGTGTATAATTGGGTGCTAGGAGGGGGTGCTCCTGTTCGCCCTCATATGCTAGTGGATGAGGTCAGTTTTTTGGAGTGAGAACTGTATGTTGCGGTGGTTGTCTATGTTTGTTGCTTGGAGGTAGGCGTTTTTGACCAGGGTGATGTTTTGTTGATAGGATGAGGAGGCGACTGTGAAGGCGAAGTCGTCACCATATGATATGGTGATGCGTGGAAAGAATCTATTTTAGGGGTGTCACATAGATACAGAATAGAAGTGGGGAGATTGGGGAACCCTGGGGGACTCCTACCACTACCGGTATGGGCGTTCTTGGGGAGCCTGGGAAGAGGAGTGTGCATTTGCGGTCCGATAGGAAAGAGAGAACCCATTGGACCATGTATGGAGGGTGTTCTTGTTGCGCAGGGTGTCGGCGAGGACGGAGGGTGTGACGTGATCGAAGCCGCGCTTGACACCCAGGAAGAGGGAGAACGTTTTCAACGCCCCTTGCTGGAGTGGTTTGACTTCGTGTATGAGGGTGGTTGCCGCGGCCGCGGTTCACAGTGCCTTGATGGAGCTGCATTAGTGGGGGTTAATGAGTCGTTAGGAGGAGGAGAAGGCGTGGGTGCGGTATGTCATTATACACTCTAGGATTTGAGAGACGCTTTCGAGGAGGAGGCTAACATGCGCCCTGTACGCTACTCATATATATGGTTTGCGCTGTCATCTCACCCGACTTGGCTTTCTAGTGTTCATATCCACAAATATGTTCCTAAACCCTACATGAGTTATCTCCGGTAAACCTAACGGTACATGGATACTAGGAATGAGCCACCTTCCGACTGTGAGGTCTCTCCCACCTTTTATTTCTCCCACCTCTGTGTACTATTTGACCACGTCCATTTGTTGATTAATTTTGCTTTATCCATCTCATGGCCAGTTTTCACTACCAGCTCCTGTAAATCTCCAGGTTCTGTAGTGGCTATCTTTATATTATTGGGTATCCCAACTCTGCCAGCCCCAATGCCAGCTTGTTACTAACCACACCGCTACACGAAATGCATTAGTCATCCGGAAGTCTAGGAGGGTCCGTGGGATTAGTAATCAGTTGTGATCTCCAGTAAAGAACCATGGGCGAGTTAGTAGCTGAGGGGTCGAGGGACATGGTTAGGTTCCTGGACGGAAGGGTAAAGGTCTGTACGGGGACAGAGAGGGAGGCAGCGAAGAAGGTCCATACAAGGACGGAGGCGAAGGTCCTTACGAGGACGGAGATAACAGCGGTCGGCATGTTAACCGAGAAGGACATTACGAGAAGGACTACGAGGGCGGCGACGGCGATGACAGCGGATGCTCAGAGAATGATGAACAGTAGACGTAACGTGGACTAAGAGCAAAGAAGTGTATTGAAGCGAAGTAAATCCCCCAATGTAATAACCCGAAGTAGAATACAGGAGAGAGAGAGAGAGAGAGATTTTATATTGCTTGGAAGCGTAAACGCTTATCGCACAACTATACTACCTGAATACAACCTCCGCCGACTAACCCAAAACAAAAAAGCAAAACAAAGAACAAAACCGAAGACAAAACTAAAAACAAGCGAGGAGCCAAAATATTAACTAGTTACCGCGGCGGGTGAGGCCGCAGACGACACGGAGTGAAAGAGTAAGAAGGAGAAAGGAAAAAAGACTAAGCGAGACAAAATCAAACCTAAACATTTCCCATATCGTGATCTCTTCCTACCGGAGCCGGTGCCGGTGTTGCGGGTTCATGGATGGTAGACATCGGTGCCGTTGAGGCCACGACTACTAGGGCCGGGACTGCTAGGGCCGGGACTACTGGTGCCGGGCTGCTAGAGCCACGGGGATGAGGGCCGGAGCTATCTTCTGGGGTCTGGATTCGTTGAATCTCAGCGATGCTTTTAGTGTTGCCTATGCGCGCTCTGGGCACGCTCGGTCGATTGCTTTGTGGAAGCCGTTGCAATTGTAACATCTGATGGGCGAGTGGGTGCCTTTTACTCCTCCCGAGTAGGACTTGCACGGGTCGTTATCTATCGTGTGGTCCTCTGCGCAATTTCCGTATCGGCCTGTTTCATGGGAACATTGTTCCTATCGGTGCCCGAATTTGAGGCAGTTTCTGCACTGGGCGCCCTCTCTGATGTTGAGAGAGGCTTCAAGGGAGGAGCGGCGGTCAAAAAGGAGGAGGGATCCGAGCCCTACGGTCTGTATGGTGAAGGATCCTGGTATCGCGATAATCATTGTAGAGTGTTCTTTCCCGATTCTCTTCTCCGGGGTGGTAATCCATCTGGGAATCTGGGCAAGTTCAAACTTTTCCCCATAGTTGTTTCTAATTTCAGACGCGACCAGCTGGCCCGCGTCGAGTCCATCCCCGATTGTTGTCGGGATGCTGTGTAGAAGGAATTTTGACCACTTTGAGTTGGCCTTGATGTCGATCACGTATATTCTCATTCCCGCGAAAGACGCCCTGATTTCGTGGCGCTGTTTCGGCGGAGGTATCGTACTTCGTTTCTAGTATGAACTTGTGGTTGATGGTCTTTCTTGCCGCAATGAAGTGGCATTCGGCATCTGGGATTCCGGCATTAATTTTCGCTCGAATTTCGGAGGGGGTTTGATTGGCCGGGGCTTGGTCGGAGGAGGCGTTGCATTCGACGATGATTTCTCTGTTGGTCCTGGAAAATTCGGGTTTAAAGAGTGGGTCTGGTTTCTTAGCGGCCTTTTTCCTTTGTACCACCTTGAACGTCTCTTGATTTGGGTTGTTTGCCCGAGCCACGTTAGCGAAAGATCAGGAGAGTTGTTGCTGTACCTGCTGTTGTTGTGGTTGTTGTTGTTGTGGTTTTGGTTGTTGTGGTTGGAGTGGTTGTTGCTGTGCCGTCTGCACCGGTCGGGCGCGAGCGGGTTGGGCTCGGGCAGAGATGGGGTCAGGGGCACGGACATGGGCGGGGAGGGCAGGAGGGGGAGGAGGAGCAGGGGGGTTAGGTCTGCTGAGCAGGAGGGTTTTCATCTCCTCGAACTGATCGGTGTTTCATTTCGTGAGTTGGCTTTGTTCAATCTCGATTTTCAGCAAAAGGGGGTAGATGGTTTGGGCGAGTGCTACTCTCATGTCTTCCATGGCTTTTTCGATTCTTTTTCCTTGATTTGACAGTTCTTTCCTGTCGTAATCATTTTTCATGATTTCTGCTGCCATTTGTCTCTGTTCTGCGATGTTCTCCACCTGAGCGTTTGTTACTCCAGTGAGTTTGTTTGTTATGGCGTGTCTAATGGCCCATGAAACGTAGTTCATGTCCATTTTGTTAGGCATTTCACCTGGGACAATGCTGGGTTCGAGGTAGTCGATCCTAGGGATATATGCTCTCGCGTATTCCTCCTCGGTTGCGTATACAGAGAGGGGTTCTTCTTGGGGGGCTTCATCCAAGTCCTGGGACTGGGTTGGGTCGAAGCGAGTGAGGGCGGGGGTGCCTGTGGGGAGCTCCGCCGCGAAGTAGCTGGAGAGGGACGCCTGGGAAGTCATTCCACTGGCAAATCTAATCGGAGATTGTGCATCGGAAAGGGGTCTTTTACTTCCCTCCGGAGTCGGAGTAGTAAATCTGTTTGAAGCCAGATTTGCAAATAGTTTCCTTCGATTAGAAACAACAACAACAACGCGACCGTGCGGCCAAAAACTAAAATGGCTTCGCCTAGTATGATATACTAGGGTAAACCGTAGCGCAAGGAATAGAAATAAAGAGAAAAAATATCGAATAATAATAATTGTTCGTAGCGAGTTTGTTCGAAAAAGAATACAAGATAGATAGATATTTATTTCGCTTAGAAGCCAAAGGCTTATCGCGCTCCAACCAACCGCCAGAAAAGAAAGAAACTAATCACGAAATAATACATACTAACTACACGTGAATACATACAAAGAGTGGAATTTTAACTTGAATGGTACAGGTGAGCAGAATCTAACCGACATGAAAGAAACCTCCCCGTTGTAAGAATGAAACCCCAACTTATCCGTCAAACTAAACTTAAGCGAGCTTTCTCTACCGAACCGTTCAACCAAAAAGGGATCATTACTGGAACCGGTGGACTTTATCTGTGGACGAACCTTAACAGAGTCCGGTGGAATCCGGGCACGAAGGCGCTAAAGGAGGCCAACCAAGCCGTCGTCAGGTGCGAAAGCTAGGGGGTGGTGTCAAGAGTGGTGCCCTGGGAATCTACTTGTCAGGTAGCAGGGAGATTGAGAGTGGAGGGAAGAGGGAGCGCGGCGCGAAGCTGGCTATTGAATAACCTCAACCGTGGTAGTAGTGGGGTGGGGTCGGTCCCAGAACGCCAAAGATCTTGAGTCGTAATGTGGAGTCCTCTGGAGGGGACGTGCAAGAAGGGTGAGTCTGAGACTCAGTGTATGGGATGGTCGCAATCGAAGGTGCCGACCGTGTGTTGAGGGGTGGTCTCGGAGACCGGTGGGTGTGGTGTCCTCTGGGGGGGACGTGCAAGAGTGGTGGGTCTAGGACCCAGTGTGTGTGGGGTGGTCGCAATTGAAAGTGCCGACCGTGTGTGGAGAGGTGGTCTCGGAGACCAGTGTGTGTGTGGGTGAGGGGATCGGAGCCGCCTCGGTTGAGAATGGGTTCCCTTGTTAAGGCCGGGAAAAAGAGGGGTAAGGTCACGTGGGGACCTCGGGTAAAAAGTTTTGACGAACGTTTCGCGCCCGTAGGAACGTAAAACTTCGCGGGCTGTTGAGCGCTTTGGCCGTAGGTTCTCGCTGACTAGAGAGTACGGACAGTGTGCGGACCCAACGTGTATGGTGCTCGTGCGATGAGCAGCCGAAAAAGGTGGTAAACGACCGTCTGGTGGTGGCCGTCGTTTTGGCGAGGGTTGGTGAGTGATGGACGCAATCCCGAAGGCATCAACTCGGTGAAAGGGGGGAAAGGGAGAGGGAGACTCGTGTCATAGAGGGGAAACTGGGTACCCGTAGGCTATACCAGAACTCTGGGTATCCGACTTATCGACGAGGAGGGCGTCCCCCGAGC
The DNA here is from genome assembly GCA_024713705.1 of Morchella sp. 2018-W38C. Taxonomy (NCBI): domain Eukaryota; kingdom Fungi; phylum Ascomycota; class Pezizomycetes; order Pezizales; family Morchellaceae; genus Morchella; species Morchella sp. 2018-W38C. Next base: position 246,802 of record JAMJEX010000001.1, read on the forward strand.
GGGCAGGCTCGAGAGGAATACAAGATAGATAGATAGATTTTATATTGCTTCGAAGTACAAGACTTATCGCACGCCTAACACGAACCGCCGGAAAAACAAACGCGACGACAAAGGAAAGACAAAAGAAAACGTAACCGAGATAATAAGTAACCGTAAGAAATCCCAAGTGTTCGCACCCGCGCTGTCAAAATTTAACCGAGAGAAAAGGAGGAAAGAGATATGAAAGCCATCAATCTTCCTCCTCTCGACCGTCCGTGTCTTCGTACCATTCTAGTAACCTTGTATGTTTCGCAAATTCCAGTATGAGATCCACCTTCAAATTCGAAAACATCCAGTTTTCCCATGTCGCTGGCCCTGGAATTTTGTCCAATAATTGTGTTCGGTGTTTGGCCCACTGGGGGCATTCGAGGAGGGTATGTCTTGATGAGTTTTCCATGCCGCATTGGCATGGTTCCTGTTCGACGTAAGCGGCGTGTCGGTCGATTTTCGTCGCCTGGCACCGTATGCGTGAGATGAGCTTGGCTTTCGCAAGTGTGAGCTTGCGTAGTTGTGGGCATGGTCGTAGTGTTCCGGAACGATGGTAGTTAGTTGTTTCTGGCGTGTTCCATTCCTCCAGCATCCTCTCTTGGAGTTTTTTGGTTTGGGTCCAGCGGGCTTGTGCGTCTCCTGTTACTTGGAAAGGGAGCATGAGTGAGGCAATTCGGTGTAGGCCTGTGCCTGTTATATTTGTTTCTTTCGCCGGCAGCAATGAGGCGAGTGGTTCGTGAATAGGATGGTTGTAAGGGAGACATAGGATTCTGGTTCCGTATTTCCGCGATCGGTAGGTAAGGAGGTATTCGAGGGGGGGTAGGCCTGCTTCTTTTAGCAGTCGTTCTTGTTTAGTCCATCGAGGGAGGCCGGTGGCTATCCTTGCTGCTTCGTTATAGAGGGGTGTGAGGGAGCGGATGATGTGGTCCGCGCCTGTCCACCATGCTTCTGATCCCCACAATATTGTAGGGAGAAAAAGTTGTGTGATGGCGTGGTGGATGGTTTTGGTCGTCGCGCCAGGTTGGAAGGAGAGGGTTCTAATTCGCTGGAGGACTTGAAGGCCCTTGGCGATGGTATTTTCTATGTGGGATCTGAAAGACAGGGTTGGGTCAATCCATACTCCGACATATTTCAGTCGTGATTTTGGATGGATCTGTTGTCCTGTGAGGTTGGTGTGGTTTCTTGGTTGTTGAAGTGAGGAAGAGGTTGGGCGGAAAAAGATCAGGTCGGACTTCTCCGGTTCGTATTTAATGTTTAGGAGAGCTGCTTTGCAGACGCGTTCTGCCATTCTCTCATCGAGCCTCCTGGTTATGAAACCTGGGGTCTTTGATATCTGGACTAAGGCGTCGTCATCGATGTATGTTGTGTTTAGTTCTTTCTTTGAATTTGAAGGGTCGACTAGTACCCCTGCATATCTCATGAACAGAACTGGTGAGAGAGGGGAGCCTTGGGGTAGCCCCGAGTTGAATGGTTGGGGTTCTTCTAGTTCGTGGTTAAAGAAAAATTGAAGTTTTCGGTTGGTGTTAAATTCCTTACACCAGCTGGTTAGATATTGTGGGAATTTTTGTTGGGTCATGATATGTGAGAGCGTCGTATGGTTTACGCAGTTAAAGGCTCCTTGAATGTCGTTTGTGAGTATAGCCGGTCGGTCGGGGATGGCCAATCCTGTCAATCTCTTTTGAAGTAGGTTCTGTCGGATTGGGGTGAGGGTTCTAAGTAGGGCATCAATTGCGGAAATTGTTGGTCTTCCGCCGAATTGTTCGTTCGTTAGTGTTCCAAGTATGTCACCCGAAGTGCAGAGTCTTTCGGCCACTATTTTTTCGAGTAGCTTACTGAAGCATTGCAAGAGGGAGATTGGTCGATAGGATTTTGCAGAGGAATAGTTTGCTTTTCCTGGTTTGGGGATGGGGATACATTTAGCGACTTTCCACTGGTCCGGGTGAACAGAGTGTCGGAGCATCGCGGTAAACATGTCTTGTATGAGTTGGGTGTTCGCTTTCACCACCGCCTTGATAAATGTGTAGGGGATTCCGTCTGGGCCCGTTGCCGAGTTGGCAGGGCAAGAGTTTGTGGCTTTTAATAGTTCTTCGGAGGTTACTATATTAAAAGTGTCACTAAGGTCAAATGAGGGGGTTCTGATTTCTGGCAGGGGGGAGTCGGGGACGCCCAATTTGTGGGAAGAGTTCAGCTCTAAGAGCAAGACTTCCTCGCAAACGCTTTCTTCACCTCAGATGTCTGGTATAATGGAGTCCTTTCTCTTTCCCGAGTTAAGGATCTTCCATATCTCACTTCCTTTGGCCTCGTTCAGGGCCTTTTCCCTTTGTTTGGTCTTTGCGTCCCTGACGGCCGCTGTCCACTTTCTATTTTCCTTCCGGAGGGTTTCCTTGTCCTCCAGTGCGTTCGTTCTTCTTGCTTTTCGTTCGGCTTTATTCAGCCTAGTCTTGTGTTGTGCGAGTTAAATTCACCATCTCTTCGATCTTGAATGGGATTTACTCATCGGGGTAACCTGATCGATGATTTTTTGGAGGTGTTCCAGAAAATAGTCCACGGATTGTTTAGTGTTGTTTTGATCCTCCCATGCCTCATCCGGGAGGTTGAAATTTGCTATTTGGGTTTCCAGAGCTTCCCAGTCTGTCTTATGCCAGAGTCGGTGGGGGACGTGTGGGGCTTTAGCGATATACATTTGGACGGAGATTTTCCCATGATCGGATCCTGCGCCGTCGGAGTTAATGTTCCATTGAATGTTCTGATCAAGGATTTGGCCCTTTTACAAAGGCTAGGTCAATAATTGTTGGGCGGTTCCCGTTGCGGGGGAAATGTGTATGTTCGCCGGGTTCACTAATGAGGTGTAGCCTTTGTCTATCAAGCCAGCGTTTGACTCTTGTCGCATTTGTTCGGTCTGCTTTTATTGTGTTCTTGTAACCGTGGGCGAGGGTGCCGTACCATAGTGTATGGTGGCAGTTGAAATCCCCCATTGTTAGGCAGTTTTTTATAGTTGTTATTGTTCTGGCGATATTGGCGAAGGGTTGGCTTCGACCTGGTGAGTAGATGTTGAGGATTTGTGTCCTTTCCTGCTGAATTTCGACTGTAACTGAGACAATGAAATTATCGTCTGTGAAGTGGTGTCTGGGTCTCAAGCTGCAGTGTTTGCGGATATAGGTCGCGCATTTTGGGTTATTGTTGGCAGGAGTGAAAAGATAAAAGAGAGTTGATTCCAGAGGGTGTCCGGCTGATATGTTCCATGGTTCCTGAAGTAAAAGAAAAAATACCGACGGGTCTGTTTCTGCTTCCTCCACTGCTGACTTTGTTATTAGCTCATTTCTCGCGCAATTCAGCTGTTGCGCTAGAGCGAGGGATCGTTGGTTGTATCTAGACATTACACATGTCCTGGTCGTTATCTCTTGGTGCTGCCGGTGCTGATGCCGGGGTTGCTGGTACCTGAATTGTGCCTTGGGGAGTCGCTGGTACCTGGGTTGCTGGTACTTGGGTTGTGGCTAGTGGAACTGTTGGGGTTTGTCCGAGGTTTACTGGGACGACCGGGACGGCCGGGATCATTGCTGAGGCGATTTTTTGTGGGGCATTTTGGGTGAACCTTAGTTGGGCTCTTAGGGTTGCTTTGGCTCGTTCCGGGCATGATCTGTCAATAGCCTTGTGAGGGCCCTTGCAGTTAAAGCATCGAATAGGTGTATGGGTGCATCTGACGCCTCCTGGGCATGAGTTGCATGGGTGGTTGTCAGTTGAGTGGTCTCCTGCGCAGTGTCCGCATCTTGCCGATTCCTGGGAGCAGTGTTCCTGTCTGTGTCCAAATTCAAGGCAGTTTCTGCACTGGGTGTCTTCGCGGATGTTGAAGAAAGTCTCCAAAGTGCAGGGTAGGTCGAAGAGGAGTAAGGATCTGAGTCCTAGTGTTTGGAGGGTGAACGATCCTGGAAGTGCGATGATCATGGATGAGTGCGCCTTTCCGTTTCTGTTTTCTGGTTTCGAGATCCATCTGGGGATTTGGGCCAGCTGGAAAGTTTCTCCGTAATTGTTCCTGATCTCCGAGGCGACCAGTTGCCCTGCTTCGATTCCGTCCCCGATGGTTGTCGGGATTCCGTGGAGTATGAATTTCGACCATTTTGAATTTGCTCTGACGTCAATAACGTCAATTCTCATTCTGGATAGCGCTTGTTGGATTTCGTGTTTGTAGGCCACTACTGTTTCGGCCGAGGTGTCAAATTTGGCTTCCAGTACGATATTGTTGCTGTGGGTCTTCCTGACTGTGATGAAGTGGCATTTTGCGTCCGGGATGACGGCGTTAATGCTGGCTCGGATTTCGGTGGGGTGGGCGTGGGCTGGGGCGTCGCATTCCACGATGATTTCCCTCTTGACTTTTGTGAATTCTGGCTTGAACAGCGGGTCTGGTTTCTTTAAGATGTTGCGTAAGGAAAGAGAAAGAAAGAGAATAGGAGACACAATCGACATTTTATGCTAGGCGAGATCACCACCGATTACTAATCCAACAGAACCTTCCAGAATTCCCGATGACTCATCCATTGCGTGTAGCGGTGTGGTTCGTAATAGCGAGGGGGTGGCATCGAGAGTAGTGCCCTGAGAGTCCATTTGTCAGATCCTAGCGCGGTTGAAAAAATGAAGGAAAGAGAGAGCACAGCGCTAAGCTAGCTATTGGATAGCCTCATCCTTAGTTCTTAGGGGGGCTCATCCCTCCCAGGAGCTGTTTTGGGATATCCAGGATAGGGCAATGCTAACCAATAGTTCTGTAGCTTTTAAACGATAAATTTCAATTGACCGGACTCCGCTCGCTGATACTGAAGATGAGAGTATTCTCTCTCAGCTAACGGGAATCCGCTCCTCTATTTATACATAGTCGGAACCTATCCTAAGGCCCGGTTTCACTTATCGAATTCCATTTCGACAAGTAACCTCTTTGACTCACAACTGCCAGCTGTTAGGCTGTACCATACTATTCGGTTCTCATCCTTCTCAAAGAAGACCAGCCTTTAGCTGTAAGCACCGTATTCTAAGCGTGCCACCCAATTGTATAATGCAGGTGTGGTTGTACACCGACTGCCCCACACCACCTCGATAACGTTCTATGCTTGTCGCCAGTTACCTCTATTTCCAAGCATAATACCTTCTCACTCGACTTTCCGTACCAAGGTCAATGGCTAAAGACTGTGCCCAAGTCGTGCTTTTAAATATGGTATTGTCTAGAGTGGACTTGGAAGATGGGTGGGTCTGAGGGTCAGTTTGTATATGGTGGTCACAATCTAAAGTTCCGACCTGTAGTAGTGGGTGGTGTTGGAGACGGCTGGTACAATATTGGCGAGACGTAGATACCCACTCAAAGTATATGGTGGTCGCAATCGAGAGTGCCGACCTGTAGTAATCGATGGTCTAGGTGACCAGGGTTACGGGAAGTCGAGTGAGAGGGTATGATTCTTGGAAGTACAGGTAACCGGGGACAAGCATATGAAGGTATCGAGGTGGTGTAGGGCAGTCCATGTACGACCATACCTGTATTATACTATTGGGCGGCACGCTTAGAATACGGTGCTTAGGGCTAAAGGCTGGTCTTCTTTGAGAAGGATGAGAACCGAATAGTATGGTACAGCCTAACAGCTGGCAGTTGTGAGTCAAAGAGGTTACCTGTCGAAATGGAATTCGATAAGTGAAACCGGGCCTTAGGATAGGTTCTGACCTTGTATAAATGGAGGACAGGATTCCCGCAAGCTGAGGGAGATCATTCTTATCTTCAGTATCAGCGATCGGAGTCCGGTCTATTGAACTTTATCGTGTAAAATCTAAAGAACTATTGCTTAGCATGCCCATATCTTTATATATCCCAAAACACTTACTGCTTGATAAACCCGTCAATCATTTGCTTTAAAAAAAAACAAAGCTTCTTGGGATTACCAGGCCCGGGGTTATGCCACAGAGTATTAGATTCTTTTTCAGGACCATTTCAGACAGCGGCAAGTTGCAGTTGATCAATAGCAGAGGCCACAAACTGCACTGTCCAATCTATTCATTATTTGAAACATATAAGTAAGCTACACGCATTCACAAATTAAAAAGGCACAGGATTGCTTGAAAAGTGGAAACTGATGAGAGGACATGTGTTACTTATTGTCAAGCAATCGGTGCTGAAGATGAACCCGATATCTCCATTATCAGTCCATATGCCTCTATCGGTCTTGAGATTTTTGAATAGGAGGCTATCCGAATGCTCTCGTGCTGAGCTTAGTGGTGTGTCGTGCTCCTAGTTCCTGAAAGAACTCCTTGTACTTCATTGTGCCCTTGACATATTCTGTATCTGTAGATTATAGCAGTTTTCTATAGATTAGGGGATATAGTCAAATATATTGTATGGTTTTCCATTCGCATCTCTTCATTCGGCATTATATATATGGTATCTCCCAGCTCCGAGAAAGGTAACATAGCAGATGCAGTTGTTTCTGCACAAGTTCTACAGAATATGGTATATCTCTATAATCAGACAAAGCTCTCTTTTTGTCGTTACCTCATCTGCCACTGAGACCTCAAGCTTGTGAAAGCCCTGAACAGCTTTGATATACCTTATATGTATGTCATGTGCCACGTTTCCTTCCATCCGAATCATTATCAGCTGGAGGTGCCTCATCATTGCAGGTTCCACCACAACGTTAGGAATCATACGGTCAGGAAATGTTCTGAGAACCTGTGTGTCCTCATCATCATCGTCATCCTGGATCTTGTCAGCTGGCCCATTAATTTCTGGATCATCGAAGATGGGCGTATCCTCAACATCTCCAATATCCTCAAAATCCTGGTAATATGGGTTGGTATTGACAGGTCTCTGCATAAGATAGTCAATCTCGTTCTCAGTCTCACCCGGTACATTAATATCACCATCTATATCCGGTTCAACACTAGGAATAGCAGTTTCATCATTTTGAATAGGGTGAATATCCTTAATGTCATCGTTGTTATCATCATTATTGAACCTTTTGATATTGACATCATGATTGCCATCAACAGATAGAAGAGACAAGCTATCAAGAGTATTGTGAACAAGGGTACTGGACTCGCTACTGGTAGCTGAACTGGGATTATTGTTCTCGGTCTCCTTATCCGCTCCTGTAGTGATATGAACAGGTGTGACGAATCGTTTATTACAATCATGCACCGTTGATTCTGTTTCATAATGAGACAGCCGGGCTCTTCCTCAATTGAAGGAAGTTTTGGTTTTTAGTGTTGACTGTGCTGATTGTTTGTTCTCTCTCTGAGACAACCACAGACTCTGCAATAACTGATTCAGGTAAAATGGATTCTGCGCTGACCTTCTTTGGCTCGCTAACTCCTCATGCTGATGCTCTTGAGAAGTATGGACCTGTACCTGCTACAGATGTCCGTGGCGGGGCTGAATATTGCGAGGCTGAATACTGCGCTGCTGAACATTGCATGTTCGTATATTGCATGGATCGGAGTCCATACGTTCAGCATCATGAAAAAAAGATGTTTGTTCTCAATATAGGGTATCCTCAAAACTTATTTCCGCCGCTAGCCCTGGTGTAACATCCTCTGGCTCGGGGCTCCTTTCCTATACAAGAGCAATATTAACTGAGTTTTGGGTTGAGCTATCATATGTATTAAAAATACCTGATCATCGAATACTGGGGTTGCTAATAACCTGGTCACACTCGCGTACTGGGATACATCAAACCGAGTAAGGTGACAACTATATAACTAGAAAGAACATGTTGATTACTGCCCATTTCCTCAACTAGCTGTACTGTCCGAACACCTTCCTGGATGGCCTGCTCTTCAATCCATGACTGCTATTGCCTGTGTCTGTAACTGGCAGCTATTGTCACAAGGTGTCTCACTCATGTGTTATATTTCGATTACAGAGACGTCTTTCCCCTGGTGCCAATTGTGCTGGGTTTCCTGCATTTGCAATATTGTATTCACTGTGTATTTTTATATCAGTATGGAGTGAAGATGTAGATGAGAAGTTGGTGGTGGGGCGGGTTGGCAAGACTGTACATCTTGTATGTACTATAAAGGGGGGGAAAGCCAGATCGACATTTACCGATAAACCGTTAACAATGTGAAAACATGGTCAACCTACTCTCCACCGCTTCATTCCTTTATTCTATGTACAAATTCCCTCTTTTTTATTTCTATCACAATATGTTTCAGAATACATTATCGAATTAAATTTGTCTAAACACATAAAAATTAACTTAAACATATAAGGGCCTTCCTAAGGAAAACGCACGAAATAGGACGAATTTTTGAAAATAGAAACACAACCAGTAAGATAGCAGACACAAAAACAGCTTATTCGGAAGCAGCCGCCCCAGGGCTATCTACTAGTACTATTTCTCTTTAAATACAACAATATCAGCAAAAATTAGTGTTCTCAACTCCGGGTTTTTCGGGTGCCACAGGGCTAAAAATCCTCGGATTTAGGCTACTAGTAACAAAATTCGGGTTTTTGGGACCTAGCTTCACAACCAAAATAGCTAGAGGAAATTTAAAGATATTGCCAGCTTCAAGGAAGTATTCCTGACAAGATATACAAAAAAATTTTGATAGATAGGATTAAACATCCCCTATTACTACATCATTCTGGCTCAACTCACCCAGAAGAGTCTGACAGCGCATTTTTGGGCTTGGCAGACTTGGCAAGGCAAGGAAGATTCTAGAAGCCTAGACGACAAGATAATAGTATTGTGGACAAAAAAGGTATTGTTGGTACTAAAATAGGAAAGTGATAGTATACCCCGGCAATCTCATAGCAACCACGACGACACACCAAATATGCATATACCACAGATTGTGTATATGATCGTGAGGTGCGCGACTAGCACCGACAGACAAATGAGGAGAGCAGCAGATGCCGAAGTGCAAGGACAAGCAGGACTATATGCGCTGCTTACCAACAGGGAGGGAGAATGGAAGGAGGCCCGCCTGCTATTTATCAAGAAGGGGGATCGAAGCTACAGCCCGGTTAAAGTGCAATATTGCGAAGGGGACCTGTACTCAGAGGAAGCCCTGGCGGCCCGGACTGAACAAGAGGTAGCGGAGCTCACCCGAGCTGCGGAAGAGCTCCCTGAAGTCGAATTGACCCCAGAAAAGGAATTAGGCCCGGAGGAAGAGAGAATGGAGGTTGAAGAGGCGGCAGCAGGGGGGGAAGACGGCGAGGCTAAAATGTCGGAGGAAGAATGAGAAGGCATCGACCTCAGAGACCGAGTTGAGTATGCGGTGCAAGTGGTGAAGGAGCTAAGAGCCGAATACATACACAACTTACCCCCACACTACGACATCGACATGGAGGATGCAGAAAGCATCATACAGGTGCAGGAGGATGATGATACAACGGACATTCTCATGAGTATCGCGCATGGCACAAAAAGGAAGATGAGGCCGGAAGAGGAGAAGGAGTCAAAGGAGACCTAAGCGGAGGTCTAGAATAATTCGGAACCGAAGCCGATCGCCGATAAAAGGAAGAGACAGTACGTAGAGAGCAGAGCAAACGGCCTCATGACCAGTAGGTGAGCAGACAATGTCCTCCCCGGGATCAAAAACGGCTTGCTGGAGAAGGCCCGTGCAAGGACAGGGAAGAAATCAGAAGCCAAAGGCCCCCCCGTCAATTATCAGTATCCACTCCGATGACAGCAGGCGATCATCACCCAACCCCGATGAGGACATACGGGTATGGGGCAAAGCGGTCCTAGAAGCAGTGGCCAGCCTCCAAAAGCGAGTCGCAGAGCTGGAAACCGAGAACCGGAAGCTCAAGGGGTACAAGGGAAGGGAACTGGAAGGAAGGAGAAATAAAGCGCCACCACCGGCCCTACCACTGACAACCTCTCGCCAGGGGCCATCCATCCTGAGCAGACCTAGAACAACTGCAGCAGGAAGCGAGGGGAGGCATAGCACAGAAGCAAACGCTGAACCAATCGGTGGTTGAGCAAACATCGCTGCCAGACAGGGACAAAACGGAGGAAGTGTGGACAACAGGGAGATGGAGGAAGCGAACCAGAGGACCAACAAGGAACAGGCAGAGAGGTTCCAAAAGGCGGTGGAGGCAAGGAGGGAGAAGGAGGAGAAGGAGAAGAAGAAGATCATCGTCATGATTGGAGATGACAAGGAAGAAGGCGCGGTGGCAAACGGCGGAGAAGCATTCGAACGATTGGGCCTAAGCAAGGACACCTGGATCGACGAGGTACGCCCAGGAGGCAAGCTCAGGATCGTGCTCGAGAGCGAAGAGGAAGCAGCAAAGGTGATGCAAAAAGGCAAGGTAGCGGGCATCAAGAAGCTCGAGTATGAGCAAAAAGAACGATGGGTAGGAAGGGTGGTGCACCTAGTGGACGCTAAGTGGTCAGGAAAACTGGAGGAGCTCAAGAAGCACATCGAGGAGAAAAACCAGGTAACGCTGGCCAGCATCCCAAAATGGCTGACAAAGTAGGATAAGTGGGGGACAGGGACTAAGAGCCTAGTCATCTACCTTAAGGACGAAGCGACAAGTCAGAAGCTGACAAGAGGGGTGATCGTCGATAACGGCTACTTACACAATACAACGGACATCAGAACTCACTCCACGAGAGCCTACATCGATCAGGCAGTGAGACCAGAGATGCTCTGCACAACGTGCAGCAAGTGGGGACATACATGGATGGGGTGCAAGAGAGCCAAGAAGTGCGGCATCTGCGGCAAGACAGGGCATAAGACGGCCGAACACAGATGCGACAACAGACAATGCAACAACCCATGGTGGTGCAACCACCACAAGAACTATATGAAACGCGCGAACTGCGGAGGACCCCACACCGTTATGTCCAAATGGTGCGACGAGAAAGTAAACCAATACAGGAAATCAATTGGGCTGTGAATACTACCAGCAAGACCATCATGGACACCAACACAGCACCCAGCCAATAAAGCAGGCGAATCTAGTAACGCCAAAGCAGTAAACCATGCCGATGATTAAACAACTCACCATACTACAGCACAACTGCAACGGATCTACCAACGTAATGCAGGGGCTGATGGAGAGTGGTAGGGAGGTGGACATCATAGCGATACAGGAACGGTATATACGCAAGGCTAGCAGCAACAAAAAGGTGACAGGAGCGACGGAATTGGGGGGCGGAGAAATAACAGTAGGAAGCAACAACTAGGACATCATATACCAGCCCAGAACAGAGAAAGGAAGGAGCAGGGTCATGTGGATGATAAGAAGGAACAAGGGAATAAGGTACGCAGTGAGGAACGACATCTGGGAAGACCCTGACGCCAGCTTCATAGACATCATGGGTCCGGAAGGAAGAACAGGTATCAGGATCATCAATGTTTATAACCAAACACACGGCGGCAGGGAAGGATGGTGCCTGAACAGCTTACCAGAAGGACTGTTCGAGCAACAAGGAACCATTCTGCTCGGGGATTTCAACGCCAAGGGGAGCTTATGGGACTCATTATCAGACCCCATCCGAGAAGAAGCAGTGATGGAGATGGTTGAAAGAGAAAATCTGGCACTACTCAATGAACCGGACAGGATAACATGGCAGAGAGGCAATCAGAAGTCGGTCCTCGACCTCGCCTGGGCAAACAACGGCATTGAGACATTTACGAAGTGGGAGATATTAGGAGAAGACACAGGGTCCGACCATGCGCTCATAAAAATCGCCATCACCAAAATATGGAGCAAGACTCCTACAACCCCCTCGAAAACCCATTCAACTACAGGAAAGGCAACTGGGAGGGATGGCTGGAGGGAGCCTCGGAGAGACTCCGGAGCACAGAAGAAGAATGGAAAAGGGCAAGAGACAACGAGGGCGTCGACGATATGGCGAGCATACTGGAATATGTCATCATGGCGGGAGTAGAAAGGAGGGTACCAAGAGCCGACAGAACGTGGAGAAGCAAGAAAATGTTCGATGAGGAGGTGAAGGCAAAGAGGCAGGAGGTAGCACGAGAAAGGAGGTGGAGCATGATAAGAGAGACAGAAACGGAATGGACAAGAACTAAGAAAGCCAGATGGAAGGCGCTGAAGTTTGTTGTTTGGGAAAAAGAACGAACTAAGTGTGGTTTGAACACGTGACCTTTGTATGTAGAGATAGTATTGACTATTATAAAGCAAAGAGATAACTATTGCGCCGTGAACATAAGAGCATACAAGTGGGAGTTCGTTGCTCCTTCTATACTACAATCTGAAATCCCTGATTACAAAATCCATTGGCACTAAGCCTAATCTGAAACCATGTTCCTCCATGAGTCATTCCCTTAAGCGATGTCGCAATGCCCAATTTTTAACAGGGCCAACGCAACCAGTGCTTCAGCCTGATTAGAAAGATGAAGAAAGAATGTTTGGACAAGTATGTGGGCAGCTCAACAGGCAAAGACCTGTGGGGAGTGTGGAGGCTTCTGAGTAAAAAGCGTTGCGCCAAAACTCCAACAATAGTACACGAAGAGCAGTCGGCGGTCACATTCAAGGACAAGGAGCAAATATACCTGAAGTGTCTATTTCCAAAAGTACCAGTAGACACAGACCCAGAGGTCCCGCTCATCCCTAAGGCATCACAAGAAATCAGAATCACAGAGGAAGCAGCTGGGAATGCAATACGCAGGCAAGGATCCTATAAGGCGCCGGGCCCAGATGGAGTGTGCTTCATAGCACTGAAGGAACTCTGGGCTGCCATCGGAGACAGAGTCAGAGAAACATACCACCTGGCCATCAACAAAGGCTACCACCCAAAAAAGTGGAGAGCCGCTACTGGGGCAATCAGTCCAAAGCCACGCAAAACCCATTACTCGAAGGCAAAGGCGCAATGCCCTATCCCGCTCCTCAACGCAGTAGGCAAAGGACTGGAACAAATCTGTACGGATATGCTAATAGAAGTATGGGGAAAAGGAGGATTAAGCGAACATCAATGGAGAGGAAGGAAAGCAAGATCAGCGGAGGAATGCGTGGGACACACCCTCGTCTGGGCAGAAACAAAGAAAGAGGAGGGAAAGAAAGTGGTACTTGTGGCGATGAATATCGCACAGGCCTTCCCAAATGTATCAAAGGCAAGACTAGCCAATATGGCGTACCAGCAGAGTAGTAACCATAAGCTTGCACACTGGGTCAACAGCTTAACGCACGACCGGACAGTCACCCTGCGGTTCGATGGAGAGACTGGAAGAGAGAATTTGATGGAAACAGGCATCCCTCAGGGAAGCCCGGCATCCCCGATCCTCTTCAACCTATATATCGCCCCACTTATTAAGGAGATAAACGAAGAAATCAACGGAGAGTTCAAAGGGGAAGCTATTACTCCGACGTTCATAGACGACTTCACTCTAGCAGTGGCCGAGAAAGACTGGGACTAAGCCATAACGACAGCAGAGAACCTGGTCGACAAGGCATATAAATGGGCCGAAGAGAACCACGTGAGATTCGAGGAGGAGAAAATGGAATGAATCAGTATAGGCAGGAAAGGAGAGGAGGAAGAACCACTCATGTTGCCAGGAGGGACAGAGAAGGAAGAGGCAAAGGAAATGAAGTGGCTAGGGGTATGGATCGATAGCGGACTGACGTTTAAAAACCACGTGAGAGAGAAAGTAGCGAGAGCGTCCAGGGCTGCCCAGAGTATCATCAGACTAAGACAAGGCAGCAAAGGCATGGGGGTTAATAATGCGAGGAAAATGTACATCGCATGCTCCAGGCAGGTGGCCGAGTACGGAGGAAAGGTATGGTGGAAAGGCCAAAAAACTTTAGCCAAGACTATAGATAAGGGAAACATACAAGCAACGAAGCGGATAGGAGGCCACTTCAGAACAGCCTCCACAGCCGCTGTAGAAGTGGAAAGCGACATGATACCCACCGAACATAGGTTCAACGACAAAGAACGATTGCTGTCAACCAAGGCGCTGCAGCGTGCGCCCAACCACCCCACAAACAGAGCGGTCAAAAGGGAAATAGAGAACGTGGTCGAGACAGCGAACACCTGGAGTGCAGGAAGGAGAAGGAAAGTGGCAAGGAAGAGGGGTATGGCGGGCGCAGTCAGGAACCTGGAAACCCTAGTGGGAAAAGAATGGGACAAAATTGAAAGATGGAAAGCCCTACATAGGGAGGAGAAGAAATGGAAGAAAGAAACGAGGGCAGAAATGGAGGTGGAAATAAGAGAGTACGACAAAGAAGGGATGGAGAAGGAAAGACAGGAGTACCGGTCCGAGGAGGCCGACGAACTAATCATGTACAGCAATGGGTCCAAGAAAAGCGAAGGTAGAGCAGCAGGAGTATGCAGGCTGAGCGACGAAGGAGAGATCATAAGAAGTATAGGTTTCCGGTTCGGGAAGAAAATGGAAATCATGGACGCCGAAATGGTCGGGATCAAGAAAGCAATAGAAATAGGCATGAAGGACGCCGCCAGGGAAAGGAAGAGCACTATCACAGTACGGTGTGACAGCCAGGAGGCCATGAGACAAGTCGCCAACACGCAGGGAACATCAGGTGAAATGATGGCGCATAAGATACGATGGCTATACGATGCCGCCAAAACCCAAAAGATTACAGTCAGATTGGAGTGGGTAAAGGCACACGCCAACATCAAGGGAAACACAATAGCAGACGAAGTAGCAAAAGCGGCAGTAGGGAAAGGCATCCTCGATAGAGACACCTTCATCTCCTTCGCCTACCTGGAAAGGGAGTCGCGGGAAATCACTGTCAGAGACTGGGGAGAAGACTGGAAGACAAGAAGAAATAAGGAAAAGGCAATACACGAGCCGGCCCAGCGCCACCTGATAAGATTCGAGGCTATAGACAGAAAAGATAGAGCCATAATTAGCAGACTAAGAACAGGACATATTGCCATCAACCAATATATCCACTGTTTTCAGAAGAAAGAGTCGGCGGAGTGCGAATGCGGAGGGGGTGAATAGAGCGTTGCCCACATCCTGACAGCCTATAAGGCCACAGCGGAGACCAGAGCCAGGGACGAAGATCACAAAACAGTCCATGGCCTCCTGTGGACAAAGACAGGCATCGAGAGCGCGCTCAAGACATGGAAAGAACCCGCAAAGTGGAGGCACGGGAACGGGGAGAAGGACGAAGAAAAAGACGAAGAAGAGAGAGAGGCAACGCGGGGGTGGGGAGGACTCAAGGACAGGGAAGAAGGAATATAAACATTTCTTTTGTTGTTTTATCGTTTGTTTTGTCATATTTTGGTTACGGTTCTGTGAGTGGCGGTGGAGGCAGAGGGGCAGTTCTGGGAGTGCGATATTACCATAGACTACGGTCTGCATGTAATTAATGAGTTAAACAAACAAACAAACAAAAAAAACTTAAACATATAACAGTGAGTATGTACATCAAGGCAGCAAATACAGACGATATACTGATGGACATAAATGATATAGATTACCTTGGGATATCAAAGATATGGCAATGGAAAGAAATAGTTCTGTACCTTTTAAACAATGTAATTAAATAGACCGGATTCCGCTCGTTGATGATGAGAATAATCTTCCTCAGCTCACGGGAATCCGTCCCTATATTTATATATTGAGCGACTTGTATCATGGCCTACTTTGTCTCTAATCCTTTCTCAAAATGCAATCCTTTGACTCACAATTGCCAGCCATCAGGCTGTAGCATACTATTGCTTTGATCAAAGTAACACACCCTGCAGCTGTAAGCGCCGCTTCCCCTGCGTGCCGCGCAATAGTATAAAATAAGTGTGGTTGTGCACAGACTGTCCCACACCACTTCGTTAGCCTTCTATGCTTGCGTCCTGTTACCCATTCTCCCATAAATCTTACCCCCCCACCCGACTTCGCATAAAACAGACGCTTTGGATAGCTGATATTACCATGCCTATGGCTCCGCACACATTAATGGAGAGTGAGGAGTTCAAATTATGGAGGAAGCAACACGAGTTGAAGGAGGTTGTGCAGAAGCAACAAAATGAACCATAACAGCAGTACAAACAGGGTAAGCGGAATACTATACTACAGCGGCTGGAGCAGCTTAATGTAGAGGAGCAGCAACAAGCACAAGCACAACCACAGAAAAAAAATCATAATAAAATGGCTCCTAGAGATAGCTATTCCTTCGTTACGAGATTTTCGGATAATTTCAGTAACAATGAAATCAGCAGCAGCAGCAGCAATGAGTCAGTAATTGGTGATTTCACACCACCAAAAATGAAGGCTATCAAAGAGCCCTTGATGTTGTAGATAAGACTTCATTGATGAAACAACTTGGCTTTCATTCCTATTGTATCAAGAAGGACCGTATTGAGTATAATAAATGTAGACAAATTGCGAGTGATGCTCTATCATCCAAATCAATGCAGTTTGTCATCAGTCCTGTTTGGAAATCAGTGAAGAGGAAGGCCAAACCCAGGATACTGATTGACAAGGTTAAGAATACTCTTCTATGGTACAAGCATGATGACTGAAATCTCTCTGGCTATCAGTATTTCTCTCACAAACAAAGAGACCTGTTACGGGAATTCGAGTGAGACACCATGTGTTACGGGAAGTTGAGTGAGAGGGTATGATGCTTGGAAGTACGGGTAACCGAGGACAGCATAGAAAGCCATCGAGGTGGTGTGGGGCAGTGCGTGTACGACCAAACCAGTATTAAACTATTCGGCAACACGCTTAGAATGCGGTGCTTATGGCTACAGGCTTTTCTCATTTGAAAAGGAGGTCAACGCAATGGTATGGTACAGCCTCATAGCCGGCAATTGTGAATCAAAGGCGTTACATGTCGAAATAGAATTAAATAAGGGAAACGGGCCTTAGGAAAGCTCCCGATCTTGTAGAAATGGAGAGGCGGATCCCCGCGAGCTAAGAGGGATCATCCTCATCTTCGGTATCAGCGAGCGGAGTCTGGTCTATTAAATTATATTGTTTAAAAGCTACAGAACTATCGCTTAGCATTGCCATATCTTTGATATCCCAAAACATATAATACTCAGCAAAGATGTCAGCTATCGATGGTAATGCCAAATA
This sequence comes from Morchella sp. 2018-W38C, assembly GCA_024713705.1. Classification (NCBI taxonomy): domain Eukaryota; kingdom Fungi; phylum Ascomycota; class Pezizomycetes; order Pezizales; family Morchellaceae; genus Morchella; species Morchella sp. 2018-W38C. The sequence goes on from JAMJEX010000001.1 coordinate 263,818, forward strand.
CTATCTACCTCCTCATAGATAAAAGTGTCGGTTAAACCATCGACCCAACACGAGTGTTGAATTGTTAATCAACTCCAAGGGATGAATATATCAAGACCTTAGAAAGTACGGGAAATTTATTGGAAAAATACATCACAAAGCTCGTAGGCATAATCATTCATGGAGACAGGTGGGTTTCTTTCGAATATTATCAACATAATTGTTCCCTTTATTGTAGACATAGTCCTTGGTGCGGAGGCAGGCGTACGGATTAAGCATCAGCAAAGCCGTTGATAAAATTGTCGGAAAACTCATCCCTAGCACCGGGGGATTGTATTAATGAATCAGCAAATCATCAGTAAACTCGTTCTAATAAGGCGGGTATGTTGCAAATGGATCAGCATTTTGTTTGTAAAGTCAGAGTAGCGGTGAGAGAGAAATGCAATAGGTTTCAACAGAGCCGTAGCTAGACAACCTGAAAGTGTTACCATTGTATCTGAAAAGTCGTTGCCAAAGTTGTTCCCTTGGTGAGGAGGTTTGGTTAATGTATCAGGAAAGTCGTTCACAAAGCTTTGGCTGGTGACAGAGAGAGCGCCGATAAAGTGTAAGTGAATCGGTTAGCAATGTCGTTCGACGTATTGCTACTCCATGAATATTGGATTAGAAAAGTCGTTCATGAAATCGTAGATCACAGGTAGCAGTTGAGAGCTGTTAGTATACAAGCAAGGTCATTCGTAAAGTTGTTCCCCAATATAATAAACATGTAGCTAATGTATCTGGATAGTCGTCGTAGCAATTAGGGAGTGTATCATGAGAAACCTGTTGGTATATACTTTGATAAGGTCGTAGAAGCTGATCAGATATGGCGCGCACTAAAGACAATCAAAGTGTACACACCACTGAGCGACTGCATGATCGTCGGCTTAGTTGTTGGAAATGTCGTGTCTACACAAGGTGGCGGGTTGGCGTGAATGCATCAGCGAATGTGTCGGTATTGTGGTTGATTAACAAGCGGCTAATGTGTGAAGTCGTCGGCAAACGTGTAGGGGGTGCCGCGAGGAGAAGGTGCAAGCTCCTACTACGGAAGACGGTTAAATGAACGTGTAACTCATCAGCAAATGCGCTGCATAATGCATCACTTGGACGAGTTTACAGAGCCCACAGAGTTCAATTCATCAAGTGATGCAATTATGGGTCACTTTTCTATGGGTAATGTATCGAACGATGCATCTATTGCGCTGGTAGAGGTAATGGAGAGTCTCCATGAAGCAATGCGCGAGCTTGAGCGTTAGCTACCAAAGAATGCACCTTGTGGTAAGATTATTGGTAGTAGAAATATGGGCGGAACAGTATTGGCTTGACCAGCCATACAAGCCCTGTTTTTAGGCCCCGGTTTCTACAATAATTTTACCTCTCGCTATATATGAGAATGTTCCGTCGGAAGTTACCGAGCAGAAGGCTGCAGGTTCGACTCGATAAGGAGACGTGGCACAAAGCTAACACCCCGGGTAGCGTAAGGCTTGGCCACGGTCGAGTTTCTTCTATAAGTGGGAGTGTATCCCCCGCACTTGATTGACAAGCGACGGAGTCAATTCAACCGTTAGATAGACTGAGCCTGAGACAGCACAGAAGTGGTTCACTCAATGCCTATCGATCGTTCCCTCGCCCGCAATCTGCGCTTTTACGATGCTTCAAAGCCCGGCGTCGCCCTGGGCGGATTCATCCGGAATGGGTCGGTCATGGAAGCGAATTTCTCGACATGATTGGGATCCTACTCATCTTGGAGGCTCCTGTACGCGTTGAAGAAAGAATTTCAAGCCATATTGTGGCGTTAGACTTCAAGCCATATCGTAGCGTTAGAGGTAACTTCGGGCCCAATCATTTGCAGCATCTCTAAAAAAATGGTTCCGTACGGTAAGAAATATAAAGAGTAAGCTAATATTCCTTTGGAGGTAATCTCGCCGGCGCTGCTTCAACACCTTATTGCTGAAGACCTGGATATCACTGTGGAGGCGGCGAGGGAGATCCCAATCGACCCACTGGGAATCGAGTATGGAGCATTAGTGGAGGAATTTGAGTCAGGCAAGCGTCAACCTGGTGGGAGTGCGAGCAGAACACTATGGTAGCGGGGCAAAGGGAAACAGAAAGGGAAAGGTGGAGCTATCAGCAGGCAAGGACGCAGAAAAACAAGAGTATCTAGTTTGGCAATGCGGGAATTACTGGTTTTAAGGAATAGGAGAATCCTTGAGAGGGGTAATGAAGTGCTTCCTTTACGAGAACCTGGTGGAGGCTGTTCTGACCGAAGTTTCCAAGACAGATATTCCAGGCCAAACCAGGAAACCAACAAAAACTTGTCGAATGTTACAGGGAGAGCCTTGACTAGACGTATGATGAATGGTCTAGCGTGATATATTACGATGAATCATTTTTTCGTACTGTGGGATTCCATCATCACCCAATGGTAATAAGAAACTCTCACGAGGTAGATCATCCAGGGTGTATTGATGAAAGCGATCTATCTGGGCTTAAAGATATGCTGATTTCGGACGCTTTTTGTGGATCATTACGCTCAGAAATGACATTTGTTCCCCAAAGGGTTACAATCGATTCCGCAATATACACAAAAGCTATACTGTACCGAGCAAATACAAAGGGACAAGAGGTGTCACGGTCACTCTGGAACCGGCAGTAAGTATTCCAGGAATGTGCTATATATAGTGATTCTTGGCGAATTGTAGCTAAGAAGCCTCTTTTTAGTCACATCGAAGTTTCTGAGCTCGAACACCCTGTTTAAATACTTGTATGACTATTTTTGGGACTGTTATATGTTGAGTATGCCAAGACATGAAACCCCAGTTTAAGCAGTTAAACCGCTTCAAGCTGTCAAGATTAAGAGTTGGTACAGCTCTTACAGTTTAAGCTCCTTGGTTTGGTGGTTGGTGGAGTTGGGTCTTACTCGCCTACGTGCATAAGAACCAGAAAGTGCGAGTGACGAAGTCAAGGATTATTTGTATGGAGTGGCAACGTTCTGCCATACAATGAATCACCGGCTTTGGCAACAGCATTTTCTGGTTCTCACCCTTGTAGGCGAGTATATCGCGACCGGTTCCAACCATTAGAAACCTTGGCACCAGATCCCCACCCAACACCACCCCGGTATAAAACATGTGAAGCATACGATTGGGCTAAGGTAAGCGTGTCTTGGATATATCAGGCGGGCCTTAAATACATCAGGCGAGCCTTTAGCATATCTCTATTCATATTACTGATACGTTACAGAGGATTTTAGAAGACAATGCTCCTGGGCACAAAAAACACGCGAATACCTGCAGGGAAATAAACGATCTTGATTCAGTACCTTAGCCAGCACGATCACGAGACTTAAATTTGATAGAAACATTATGGGCATATATGGAATGCGAATTGGGTGAAACATGAGGGAGAGTTGATGATATCGAATTGATGAAGGCTGCTTTAAAAATTGTATGGGATAGTATACCTGTTGAGTATTTTGAGGATTTGATCAAAGGCATGCCTAACAGGCTGCGGGCGGTCATTGATGATGACGGGAGAGCTATTCGATATTAGTCTTTGTTGTGTTGACATTGGAAAGAAATTAGGTCTCATCTTGGAACGTCCGCGCGCGCTGCCCGACTGCGTGCATACCTGCCTCCCTGCCTGCCTGCCTGCCTGCCTCCCTGCCTCCACGCCTACATGCTAGGTAGATGCTGATTTGACGTCGATTGGGTGCCTAATAGGTGTTGATTTAGTGCTTGATTTGGTGCCTAATAAGCGTCCATTTGGAGTCAAATGAGGTGCTCGATTTGGTGCCTGCAGCGGTGAAAGTACAGGCGTCGAAATACAGAGGTAGGTAGACGTATCCAGGGGTCGATGTAGGCAGGGGGTAGGCCTCGAGGTAGGTAGGCAGATAGGTAGGAGGTAGGACTCGAGGTAGGTAGGCAGGTAGGTAGGTGTCAAGGCAGGCGTGGTGGTAGGCAGGTAGATCCTCAAGATGCATCAAACCTGACGCCATTTGCGACCTAGGTGCCACCAGCACGACCACTTACCCCAACATCCATAGTAGTACTCGTTTACCCCGGAAAGAACTAGAATATGCAAATGACGAAGACAGGGATAATTTGTATAAGAGATCACTGCCACTCCATACAAATTATCCTTGCCCTGCGCAACTGCATGTTCAGGTTCTTTTGGTGGTAAACGTAAACGAGTAGTATTACTACCGCCAAAACTCGAGAAATTAGCTATCTCCGCCCCGGGATTATCTCTAAGACAATTAGCTGAAAGCTATCGATCAGCCCCAGAAGTATCCGTTTGTAGCAAGTTTGATGTTGTATGCATAGCTAATTTCACGTATCCCTTACACAGTCAGTCCAAATTAAAACATAAAACGAACCGTATGTGGTGTCTGTGTTGTGTTGAACGCTTATTCTAGTATCTAGTAACCCACCACACGCTAGCTGTCCTAGGATAAACATGAATAGCGTTCAACATAGAATAGATACTATATACGGTTAACACACGCGCCTCGTATTACACGGGTCACACGTACCCCCATGAAGCCTCGTTTGAAGATTGTCGGGGGATCTTACCGAAAACGATATATTCGTGTAGATCCCAAACTGTTTCGGCAAATAATTCAACGACTCTTGACTACCTATATAACGTCGGATTATCAACCGAAACCGTTTGAGACCTACAGGATATAACGTTCTCCCGAAGTGTAGTTCCATCTCGCTCGTATCCATATGCATCTGTCCAATCTACCTCTAACTACCCCACGCAACTGAAATCTTCAAAGAAGCCCCACATTCAGAGAAGCACAAATCTACAAACATTTCTAACGGGAGGGCCTCATGGCATTACTTTCCTCTAATCCTGTGCCACCCAAGAACCCATGTGGGCCCCGTAGATCGTTCTCGTATGCGTCTGCAGCTCGTATCGAACATTTCTAATTGCTTTAGAAAACGCCTCGCAAATTTCGGCTACAATCACTTTCCATTCTCACAAGCTGCTGGCCTTGATTGCAAAGTATAATAGACGTTTGTTATATCATAGCTACCTAGAGTGCACAGAGTTTTACCAGGAGGTTTATAACAGCCCCAACGCTCCCACAGCTTAGCTCGGCACCGAACCCTCTACTCATCATCTCAATTCACATTACCTGGTAACAGACGCTCCAAATCTCCTCTATCCATCCTTCTTGTGGAAAGAACCTGATTTCACTTCAACCATGCGCCCTTCTACTCTTCTGTTCGCCGTCGCACTGGCATGCACCGCCGCACTCACGCATGCATCTGCCATACCTGCCGAAGACATTACCCTCATGGCTCGCGATACTTCACCCATTGGAAACGAGCTCGACAAGCGTCAATGCACCCCGGGGTGTAGTTGTCGCGTGGGGACGGTGCAGGGTCAGTATTGCGGCGCCTGCTATGCCGTCACCAGCTGCACCAGTAGCCAATCTAGGTGCTGGACCGACGTTCACGAGTGCAATCCGCAAGGGGGGTGTTGTAGTTATGGCCATAGGAATAGTTGTCCGGGGAGCCCTTGTGGTCCGGGAACCTAGTACCTCCACTCAACAGCTAGGGTGGATCTGTGAGACTGGGAGTGGTATGCTTTTTTTATATTTCATGAGGTTGCGATGAATTATTTCATTAAGTACACGCATTCTGAGGTTACGAACCTGATAGTCTTGATCTTGATTCTCTCTTATGAGTTGTGGGGTGGAGGCTCTGGGAGGAAATGTCTTTTGTTCTCACAATTTGTTTCTTCTATTGCTCAATCAGTGTACCTTACTCCCGAATGAATTGGAATTTGGAGTAAACGCCGTGTAATTGGGTGGTAAATATGTTTTCAAAAGTGAAGAGATCGCAACGCCCAGGCCTTTGCACGGTCAGGCATTGTTATCCAGCTACTAGTCACATATGGCAGCTGTGCTTCTACAATGCTTCGAACGCCGCAAATGATCATGCTCACACTCAACACCTGGGAGAGAGATTGGGATGAGCTGTACCAGCAGCCTCCGCTTGTACTACAGTATACAGAGTACTCGCCTATAGGGTAAGAACTAGAAAATGGGGTTGCCAAAGTCGGGGATTGTATGTATGGCAGAACGTTGCCACCATACAAATAATGCTTGACTTCGTCATTCGCATGTTCCGGTTCTTATGCTGGTAGGCGGATAAGTGAGTCGAACCTGGCTGTGTAGCTTGCGCTGTTACCTTCCTGTTTTGGTTGTTGATGGCCTAGATCTACACACCAACCCCGGATGCCATGCTTATTTACCAAACGTCTTAAGCTTACGACAGAGAACGGGTGGCAAATACGAGCCTTGCCAGCTATTCGTCCTACTTAAAAATTTGGTAAGTAGTACAACTCAGAACATTGTACCTACTCTACATCTATTAGAATAACTACATGAACCACTAAACTCATAACCGCGCTAATAATGGCTCGCCCCGCAACCGCAAGGTTTTACTTCTACCTGGAAATATCTCCCCCCTCATTTAGCGCTTCCTGAGGCCAACTCCAGTAATTGACGCTATTTTTGGTGAGCTCCAGTACTTGGCCTTCTCCTCCAACTGGCCATTTGAACTTGGAATATCGGGCAATCGAAACCCTCGTTGTAGTGCTACCCACCTCCAGCACCCCCGCCCTCTTAATACATCCCAGCTCCGATGCCTCTCACTCCCGCTCTGTACAAACAATTACCCACCCACCATAGCTGACCACCTCCTATAGTTTCCCTCATACCACTCTGAACTGCTAATACTAGCAATGCCAGTGCCATGGTAGGTACAGCCCACTCCCCAGTTTGGTGGGCGGGATGGTTCCTGTGTAAGGTTGGGTTCCTTGCTCCAGAACAATCAGAGTTTTGAAACAGTATTAATCCAGTACATAGTAGATAGAAGAGATTTCAAAGAGATAATTCGATCTATGGACTCCTCTTGGTATCCAATTTGGGATGGCCTTCATGTGATGGCATTCGTGGGGCGACTATGCTCGCATTCCAATACAAATACGGGTGCGTTATTTTCGTACTCTAACAATAGAGACTTCGCGCAAATGGAGCCAGACCTATATTTAATTACCCGATTGGTTAATGGTGTAATCGGCACCGATCAGGTTATCAGAAAATGGAGCTGGCTTCATTTATGCTAAGTCTCAAATACCGTCGCATGTGATACCATATAGCCGGATCCCCGATCATTTCAAGCATAGCTTCACGTCAACTGTATATCGGTCCCTGGTATAGAGATGAAAATAACCACAACCTTCCGCGCTCCGGCTTAATACAACGTACTCCTCACAACGATTAGATTTCGCCCCATGTACTATATATCAACAAGCGTAAAATAGTAACTAGTTCTAATACTTCAAACTTTACTTTTGCGAAGCCGATAAGGTCCAGTTAAGATTCCGTGTAAGGGAGAAGGTGTTTCCCGGAGAATAGTACCGGTGGGAGGTGGGGTATACATGCAGATCTTTATGATGGGGCTAAGCAATGTATGTCTCCTGCAGGAGGGGGGGATGAGATCGCACGAGCGCTTGGAGAGAGGGATGGGAGGTAAAGGAATGATGTGATGAAGGATTTGCAGAGGTAACTAGAATTACGTTTGGGGAAATGCCGGAGATGGGGGCATGCCGAACGGAGATTTTAATTATTTGGGTTTAAAAACAGGTACTGTAGTTGGTTGCGACATTGTATTCGCTTTTGTTCTCGAAATAATACGCTCATAGTATTAAGTGGTTTCCATTATTGCATAGATCATCATGTTGGGCATGAGTCACTTCTATTAGTCGCGTCCTGTTTCGTTATACTATTACTCTGTCGTTATTTAAAAGGTCGGAAATTTTAGTTGCAACCATATCCGACCACTTAAATAACGCGCGAGTACTTATTTAACAATAGCTTTCATTATCTTTTAGACGAAAACCGCCCATAGCAACCAAAAGTAGCCAATGATATTTTTTGTCTTAGCCCTAAAATTTATAGGTTTATTTAAAAATACAAATATTTTTCTAAAACACAACAAAGTTGCCAGTGGATAGCCCTTCCCCGTAGCTCCGTCTGGGTATCAATTCAAAGTTATCAAAGAAGTTTTGGTGAAGTTCGAAAAGAACAGGAGTGGAAAAGAGGGGATGGAGGTTGCGTTGCGATAAGCTGCAATACACACAATTCAAAAAGCATCTTGGCTGCCAAGTGCCATTTTTATTTGAATCCACCAATAGTAGGCCCCCGCGGGCCTCAGAACCCAAAAGTGGATTCTCAGTACTTACCCTTAACACCCGGTACAGTGGCTTCTGGGTTAACGGCGAACCCAGCTCGATGACGAATGACTACTTTTTAGGCTGATAGTCAGTCAAATCAAAGAGGTTAGTACGCTTTTATTAGCCTATTCGCCATCGAACGGGTTTCGTCGTTGACCCAGAGACGACTGTACTCGTGGTGCAAGAAATAAAATTTCGCCAATCAACCTTAACTAAGCGGTAAAATATTAAGTAAGCGGCTACTGGAATACACTTTTTTCGAAGGGACTTGCAGTCTAATTGGTCGACAGCGACAGGGTTCGTTAGTAAGCACGACACATCAGATTTTGCTGATTTTGCACGGCTACCCTGCCTCCTTGGATGCCCGCACACCGCTGGAACCCTAACCCTGACTAATTCCTGCACGGCAACCAGCCCACCCACCAAATCAATGATGCTGAGCAACGGAAATCTATATATTTAAATAATAAATCTGATTATGATATAATCTCGCTATGAACAGTCGGAGTGAAAGGTGAGGCTAAGGGGAAGGTGGAGGGAGAGGTGGAGGAGGGGGTAGGGGGAGGTGAAGAGTGGGATTCACTGGAGCTGGCATTAATTGGGTTTGACATTGAACCTCGCCATATGAACGAATTGGCGTTGGAGCTGGCATCGGAGCGGGCAAATTGGAGCTGGCATAAATTGAGATACCTCAAAGGTTAACGGGAAGAACTAGACCACTACCGGAGGAGGTGGAGAAGGGGGGGGAGGGTGGGTGGCGGAAGAGGTTCCCTCCAACAAGAGATTTTTAATATTAGGATTTATTTGTCTCTACGGTGTATCAGGTCCCGAAGTTTTGGATTTAGCTGGTGGCCTGGGAGAAATTCCGTGTCTCTGTTGTTTTCCAAATCACACATAGACATAGTATTACAGAACAGTGAATTTGTATGCTACTATAGAGAATGCTTCCTGCTGGGTAGCTATATATAAGGTGAGCGTAAATGCTTTGCTGAGACTCCCGCCTAATACCACTGGCTTTTGGGCTGTAGCCTTTCCGTCGATTTGGAGAGATATCCATCAATGAAACCGCTATTCCGGTGAACCCATCCAGAAAATGGAGTTCCTAACCACCATTTTCCGCATTAATTAGCCAGGTTATATATGTACTATACGTTCATGAAATCCTCTGATATGGTTGCAAACAACACACGATATCTAAACGCCTTTGGAGTAGCACGCGCCTTTGTAATTACGTAGTTTGGCGCAGTTGTACTTTACTGGTACTTGCTGCAAGGGCCTGAGTACGCAATAAGGTCTTAATCTCGAATAATGCATTTTATAGGAACATGTAAGCCTGGTTATACGCTTATCAGTGAGTTGGTCCGCTAGATCATATCACCCAGTGCCGCCGTCCGCAGAGTGATATATTTGTGAACTCAAAGGAATAACCAGCCATTAGGTAATTTTCCCCGTTGGACGACGCCAGCAGCTGATATTATGACTTCTCCATTATCTAGGCCAATCAGCGAGATCGGGATGACTTGAGTGACATTCTATGTCGTCCATGCCCCTGGGCAACCTTGAATCTTCAGAGTTCCCTATTCTAAGTGGTACTTTTCTTTTATCACGTATTTGAGCTTATACTCATCTGAACTAATTGCCTCCCTCGCACCAGTGAGAACATCACCGGTCAAAATCGTTCTTTCCAGAGAGGGGAAGAAGCGAAGGTACCCATGCCAGGGAAGCCGAGAGTCTTCAGAGAAAGGAGTAGCTGGATTGGATAGGGCAGACATTTTTGAATGGCTGATTAATTTCGTGGGTTTTGATAGTGCCTGCTCTGATTGAAGTTTGTTTACTTTGGTTGACTCGAGGACTCTGATGCCTTCGCTACTCTGATGCCTCTGCCGCGCGGAAGAAAACTGTCAATGTGGGCCAGCTGACACTAGCAATGTCCTTGAACAGACTAGCTAGTGAAGAGGTCACAACCTTACCGACTGGCGTGGGCAATTTAGTGATATTAATGATCGGACGACGCTATTTAGTGACACACCGTGCGGACGAACTTACGGATCCGACTGGACCAGTTCCGACCCTAAACTACTCATCGTGCCGGTATTAGCGCAAAATGACCATGACAAGACCTAACCCTGGATTTTAGTGAGTTGAGGAGATATGATCTATCTAATTTCTCAGATTTACGCTGATGGGGGAGTGGGTCCGGTCAGCTTATTGCTTCTTCCATGTTGGACTACTGCATATTCTTTTCGCCATTTCGCTTGTGTATAGGACCCACGGTTGTTTTGCCTCGAAGCATATCTTTCAACCTTCAAATAAGTGTGGATAAAAGACTCTATTAAAATACGGCTTCGACAAGATAAAGCCGGTGGAAATGGCTCGTGACTGAAATTGTGTGGACATATTATGTAAACGTATTATAACCCTGGGGAAATGAGTAGGTACAGGCAATAGATCAGGCCTCCAACACCGTTTAATTTTGTATAATAGTCCTCCGTCCAGCCGTGCTTGTCATCAGTTTATAACTTATCATAGTTCAGAATGTGCTTGATATTGATATGCAGATGGTCTAACGCAGAGTAAGATCTTCACTCATCCCAGATGATAAGCTAAACTGACGTTTGAACATCCGACTGGAATAGCCCTGACTCCGAAACCCACGACTGGAAGTTCTATAATCGGTTCTTGGTTGTGTTCTGATCCGCTAACCAAGACGTTCATTTGGCCAACTGTGCGCCCTATCGAGCAAGGTGATAGACGGAGCGACCCCTTGGCAAAATAGGCGTCTTGCTGGATTATCGAATCAATAATCACGTGGTAATTCCTGACATATACTTGTTAACTGTATAATGGTTTTTTCCAAGGAATATGTTAATAAGTTCGGATAGAGAGAAGCCTATCATAATTCCAAACCCGAGTATGGATAATGATATGTGTTTCCGTTATTGAACACTCCAAAGATAATACTTTATATAATAATTTCGCCTCTTTCCTGAGAAGGTGTCAACGCTGGCATGATTATATTGAAGAATGAGATTTCTTATTGAAGCCACACCAAGTATTTATATCATTTCTTTGGTGGGACGGGATTTTCACGACAGCTGAGAGGGTAGTTAGGCGCTGCACGATAGGTTTCGGAGCCTGCGCGACTGTGTACTTCATGATTGGAATAAAGAAATTACGCGAGCTTATTTCATAGTATGTCATATTCATCACAACGTGGGCCTTTTGACAGGATCGCCTTATCGATCATTCTTGAGGAATTAGGCGCACTTGGTAAAATCGATGTCTCAGCCAATAGATCAAAACAAATCATTTCTAATGCCTCAGCATTCTTTTCTGTGTCTTGATCAGGAATATGCCGCTGCTATTTTGGTCCAATAAGAAATAACCACTTCAGAAAGATCCTTTGCTCCTGCATCTAAACGAAATTAGTTGAGGTTTCCACTTTTTGAAATCTGTAGGAGATCTTTACATCTTCCAGATTCCTTTTCAACCTTGAGTAATGTATTATGTTACCGCCAAATTATATTACCGGCAAAATAGTTCCCTCATCATTTAACAAACTCCTGATATTTCCTATCTTTCCCTACAGCCCCAAACGTATGTATAAATTTTACACTAAATCCCCACTGTCTTGTCGCTTGGCATGGTACTGTTTAGTGAAATGCCAATGGTAACCAATAGTTCTGTAGCTTTTAAATTTTTAATTTAATAAACCGAATTCCACTTGCTTATTGGCTGATGATACCACTAACATCAGACGACATCCTCCTCTATTTATGCATCGAGGAACCTATGCCAGGGCCCGCTTTCTATCTACTTAACGTAGTAGGGTACAGTAATACAACAGCGCCCCCAGACATAATAATCCTAGTAGAAAAGCATCCTCGCATAGCTCCTTCCTTATTTTATCGCAACACGCAACCCTTCACTCACAAGTTTCAACTACTCGGCTGTCCCATACTGTTGTGTAGATTCTACTTTCCTGAAGTAGAACAGCCTGCAGCAGTAAACCTCTCTTCTATTATTCCTGGGTGGGCCACCCAATAGTAAAGGTGTTGCCTCCATTACTTTGATACGAGTGTGGTTGGACACTGCCGTACCTTCTTGTGTTTGTCCCTGGTTACCCGTCCTTCCTAGAACCACGAACTATCACTTCGAACCCAGGACATTTCTGTACAGATTCTCAGATATCATAAGATGAACTGTTAGTTGGTGTCCGCCAAACGCTCAAGAAACGGTTATAGTGAACCTGAGAAAACTGCAAGAGCTCCTGATGCTACAGAGAACGACGCATCCGTTTATCATTCCCTTGCTCGCAGGAAATTTCGAGGGCCATCGCAACAGCACGTTGGGTGATAAACCCCGCAACGTAGCATTCCAACAACGCTCCAAGTCGTCAAGCGAGTCGGTTGCCCATCAAACAGTTATCCGGAATAGTAAAAGTGTCGATTAGATGGGGTACTCATTCGATAGATATCCGGTGAACAGGTAGACTCCGCGAATGTGTCAGAAGAGAGGAACCATAGTGGTGTGACCAGCCATACAAACCCTTTCTTGAGACCCCTCTTTCTACAATAACATTGTAACTATGTGGGAATGCTCCGGCCGGAAGCTACCGAGCAGGACACTGCAGTTTCGACTTCGAGGAACGTTACAACGGAGATGTGGCGTAAAGGTAAAACAACGGATCGCGTGAGGCTTGGCAACTATCGCGCGTTTGAATATAAGTAGGGGAGTATCCCCCGCACTTGGTGTTGGTTGAGAAGGGATGGTGCGTTACGGGAAGTCGAGTGAGAGGCTGTGATGGATAGAAGGACGGGTAACCAGAAAGGTACCGAGGTGGTGTGGGGCAGTCCGTGTACGACCACACCTGGATTAGAGAGGTTTTGCTGTAACCGTCCGATATAGAGTGCATTTGCATGCTGCAAGTAAGTTGACTATGAGGGCGAGAATGAGAAAGTATGGTGGGCGTCACGATATCGGGGCCGGTAAAAGTACATGAACGCCAAATCTATCTCCTCAACTACAACGCAATATATTTTTGATTAGAGGCCGTAGAATGACAGAGAATCTAGAGGAGAATCATTCTATGGCCTTTAATTTTAATTATCTTGTGTTGTGGTTGAGGAGATAGACTTTGAAGTTGGGTGAGTTTGGTAGGGGGACAGGTCAATTTTTACCCATACAAATTATTAAGCCCAGACCAAAACCCACTAAAAATACCCCTGCCCATCACCATAAAGCACTCGGTTTATCACCAAATGGGTGTTGATCTGCCATCTGCGAGCTCAAAAACACCTAAATAGGTGATGATTTACCTGATGGAGATTTTTACATGTGCCAAGACCGACCCCGATATCGTGACGCCCACCATAGAGGTTTTGTGCCCCTGGATCCGCTTATGCGCCGAGGCCTGCGCCGAGGCCTGCGCCGAGGCCTGTGCAGAGACCCAAAACCGTTTTGGTGTGGTTACGCTGGGGTGCTGCTGGTCGGGCTGGGGTGCTGATGATCGCGAATCATGTTCGCGTTCGCCACTTTTGTATGTGGATCATGTTGGCGTTAACCACCCCTTATAATGTGGATCATGTTTGCTTTCACTCACTCATCTCAACTCAACCGGTGAAAGTGATGAGACTGTTGCAAAAGAGATCAAAAAAATGAGAAAGAAGAGGAGATCTGTTATCAACAGTTAGCGTTCTGCTGATACATTGGCTGTTGTTAGTGCGGTGGAGAGTTTAGGGTCCGGTATGGTTACAGTTGTTCGTGAGCTTATGGCTTCTAGACAACCACAAGCTCAACAGAATGAATTGATTGATGAGAAGTTCTAGGAAGTGAGGGAGCAGTTGGCGAGAGAAAGAGAGGAGGATAAAGTAACAAAAGAGCGATAAAGAAATGAAGACAGGTTGGCGGAGGAAGCACGTAGTAACGATTTCCTCTCTCATATTTTGGGGAAACTTGATAGGCTCAAAAGACTTTAGATATATATAGCAATAAATATTTTTAGCCCAGGTAATCTTCCAATGTCGGCGGTTGACAATCAAACCGTTGGCTTGTTTGGTTACCATATATACAGCTATGTACATTTGCAAGTATTACAGATACGGTAAAGTATGCTGCGACAGGGGAAAGACCCATTTTGAGATTCCATTGATATCCTTTAAACCCCTATAATGGCATAACCTTTCCAAAACCATGATTAACACTAACTCGGAAACTTGAAATGAGTGCATTGACCTCTTATAGTACTGGATTCAACGGACGATAGGGAAGAGATTTGTAGGCACTCAAAACACCATGTGAAAGTGAATACGCAGGATCTCTATATAAATAACAATGATCCTCTGCTCTTTGACCGATTTGGAAGTCTCGTAAACGTTGTTGTAATCCTGATTCTATATACATGCTCCAATCACCGTGGCTTCCAATCACCGTGGCTTCCAGGCAAAGGGTCTGTAAAATGACTGATAATTCCATCGGGAATCGTTGCTGCTTGAAATTTGATTGCATGACAATTTTTGTATCCAGAGTAATAAAGTCTCGGATTTTCCGTAGGGCGACATATTGCTCACATAGTACCATCAATAAATGCCCATACATTTCCTACTTCGAGCCCACACTTTAGTTGAATTACATTGGCGTATCAGCGAATCGCTTCCGGTGTAAGTCACTGTTGATCCCAATTCATTCTATCCAAATACCGATTGAGTAGATATGTAATAGTGTCGTTAAAAACAGTTGACAGCCAGGAACAAGGCTTTTGGAAAAGATACATTATTTCTTTGTACCGAAAGGAGGCGGAAAGTCTGTAGAGAACAAGACATATTGCAGTTGCTGGAGTGCATCTGTATTTCGCCCTCATATTCATTCCCTACAAGTTGAAGAACCGCAACATATGATGAATATTGTTATGAGTAAACCTATTTGATATTGTCAGGTGGGAATTGAATCGAACCAATATAAGGACATGCTTACCGAAAAAAAGCTAAACAGTAGCCCTCGCTCAAAAGATCTAGGTCAAATGGGATCCCAAACGGGATCCACAATGGTTCCCGGTACTATGTATCCTCCTGATCATGATCCCGGGTGTAAAGATGTAGGCAAAGAACTACAGCAACACTCGTTACTGTAGTAGAAAGTCATACAATAACATTCTCTTCTGTCATTTGATCAATGCGTGTCATTGCTGGTATATTGATATCGGTTAACATTTCGAAGATGTAAGGATTACTATCTGGAAACTCACCCGATGTATTACTAATGTGAGGATCAATTGCTCGCCACTCACCTTGGCCCATTATCAAATGTCATCTTACATCCGCTTATGATATACTCATGCTTGGTATCCGATAACAAAAATTATGGACCCACACTGCATATATGCACATATGCGTGACTTCAATATGCAAACACCCTGGTGTCCGCCGCAGCAAAACCACTCTATTATACTATT
The DNA here is from genome assembly GCA_024713705.1 of Morchella sp. 2018-W38C. Lineage (NCBI taxonomy): Eukaryota > Fungi > Ascomycota > Pezizomycetes > Pezizales > Morchellaceae > Morchella > Morchella sp. 2018-W38C. The sequence continues at coordinate 279,539 of JAMJEX010000001.1, forward strand.
AGAGAGGTTTTGCAGCGTCCGACAACGAGGTTTCCGCACTCTGGAATTGCAGAAAGTCATGCATATGAGTGCATATGCGAGGTAGGTCACAAATTATCGATGTCAGATACCAAGCATGCCGATATACTAAGCTGAGACCTCAGATTCAAGTTGCATCCAGACAATGCCGAGGGAAGGCAACCCCACCTGGATAACAAGTAGCGAGCCCATCAAGTATCTCAGGAAAGTAACGACTATTCCATCAAGTTTTGCAGAAAAGTAACAACTACCCGATAGTAGAATCTTTACCATGTCGGATCTTCAGAGTACCAATGCCAATCCCACTCAAGAGGAGGAGGAGTTCCAGCAGGAGGAACAAGTATTAGAAACATCAGAGGAGCGAGACCATCAGCTGGAATGGGGCTTTGGAGAAGAGGAACAAAATGAAGATAGCGGACCAGAGAGTTTCTTCAGTCCTCAACTCTCACCACTTCAGCAATCGCTTCAGAGGGTTTATGGGAACTCTTTTGTAGGATTCTCGCCTAGGCAACTGGAGGGTCATCTCAGACTACAAGCAATGCCCCTTGATAATCCAGATATGACTGATGGGATTATTCTCGTGAGAGGGTTTGTTATCTATCCGCCTCCGCCCCCGCTCCCACTCTTATCTCAAGACCGTGACCACTTATTGACTATGCGATAGAGCCTTGAGGATACACTCGCAAGGGAAAATGTTGATAATATAGCACCCATGGGTCATTTTTCCTCCTCTTCAACCCAGCGAGTTCTTCGTGAGCCATCAAATCGAATCAAAACAGATTGTCGTGCCAACGATACAGCAAAAACAAAGAGTCGCACCCACTTGAATGATACAGATAGACTCACTCTCATGAGTCTTTGTGTCAACCATCAAGCAGAGCACGTTCCCAATAAGAAAACCGCTTTCTGGGTATTAATGAGCTAGCTATTGGAGAAGGAGAACAATGTCAAATTGAGAGACCCACAAAAGACTGTCTCTATATTGGTGGCGAAGAGGAAAGTGGAGATTAGTGTACAGTCAAAGGAAAGCGGTACGTTAGTTTGTTTTGATACAATTTGCTTTGTTTAATACTAAAAAATTTTGATTTGCTTCCTACTAGGTACCGTTCAAAGGGAGGATGAGCTGTCTCAGAATATAGACGCTTGGATCAGTCGTGAGGAGCAGTTACTGCATATGGTTTTACAGACCGCAAAAACTTCTTCTGCTTTAGAGAGAGAAGCGGAGGAGGCTGCAGCTCACAGACGAAATATGCTTGTCCGCCTTGGTGAAAAAAGACCCTGGACAGAGGATTTGGACGAGGGTATAATAGAAATAGAAGATAGCGGAGATGAAGGGGTTGATAATCAGCTGCGAGAAGAGGTCCGCTCTGACTCGACAATAAAAAGAGAGGGGAAAGAGTCAAAGAAACAAACAGCCGCTGATAGAATGAGACAGTTTAGAAAGAGGAATAGATTAGAACGTGAAGGTCGGGTCCAAAAGGTTTCTGTAGAAACACAAACTCTTGTTACCGCTGTTGAGGGTCTGGGACAGGGAATGCTTTCAGCGGTGAGAGAGCTGGTCGCGTCACGTTCAGTTCAAAATCAACTATCAAATCAGGAATTAATTGATTCACGGTTCCAAGAATTGAGACCGGATATGGAAAGACAGAAAGAAGTTGAAAGAGCAGAGTGGGAATGTCAGCGTAGGGAAGATCAAGCTGCTAGTGAGGCAAGAAATAAAGATCTTCTGACCCGTATCTTCAGCAAGTTAGAGGAATTTAAAAAAGGTTAGGTATTATGTACATAATCTCATCTTAAGTATTCGTCTAAAGATGTTGGTACACAATTGAAACGTATACTTGTTTGGTTTCCATAGATGCACGTATGTACGTTACTCAGTAGAACGGAGACAATAAAATATGCAGCAATTGGTGATAATCCAACCTTTAAATCATTTTTGAAACCGTTAAACCCTCAAAGCATCATTGTACGACCAAAGCTGTGTTCAACGCTGACCCGTAGACTCGACATCAGTTTATTGACTGCACGCAAAACCGGATTAAGTGGCCGTCCGCGACCAGCTTTGTATGCACTGACAACACCGTATGAAAGTGAATATGCTGGATCACCATAAAGATAACATCTTTCTTCTGGGTTCAAGCCCGCATTAAGATCGCAAAGATGTTGCTGAATACCGGACGCAATATACATTCCCCAATCCCCGCTATGCCCCGGCCAAGGTCCTCCTAAATGGCTCATAAAACCATCAGGGGTCGTTACCACCTGAAATTTGACTGCATGATATTTCTTGTAGCCTGAATAATAAAGCCTCTGATTTTGTTTTGGCTGACATATTGCTCGCATTGTTCCATCGATAAATCCCCATACTCCTTTTACACCCCCAACATGTTCAACAGCTCTTGCATATGTCCGGACTCTGGGTAGTGACAGGCGGTTATGGTCCCAATTCATTTTCTCGCCATACCTATTTACCTATCCAAAAACCTCATATTAATATAGCAACTCACGGTAGTCTTATGGTAAAGATGTAGAAAATCAGTATATTTATTCTATTACTTACCAAGTGTAATATTACTTCATTGAAAACAGTGGAAAGCCATGAACGTGACTTGTAGAAAACATACATCAAGTCCTCATAGCGAGTTGGTGATGCAAGTCGATACAGCACCACACACAAAGCTGTCTCAGGCTCGCATTGATAGAAATTGTGGTACCTGACTGTGTCTAAAGCGAAAAAATTAAGCATCCGGATGATGTCTTGATGCTCAAACCTATATATAAAGAGATTAGACTACGGGTTCAATTTGCTATTTGGCAAGTTCCGTTACTTACCGAAAGAATTGAATGCAATACTCCTCAGTCAAAGATTCTAGCGAGAAAATTTGACCAACAGGGACAGGCAAAGGAGAACGGTACATAACATTTTGGCGCTCTCGGGTCAGTTGCTGTTGTGCGAAAAGACAAATAAGACCGGTAACTGTTACTACATTACAGGAAAGCAGAAGAACGATATCTTCAATCGCACTGTCTGAGTTATTCATCGTGCGGGTATAATTCAGGAGTTCAAATTGATCCCCTTACTCTACGATAATTCTATCATGGGAGATCTTCTCTGCGCATAAGCGGATGCAAAACCCCCTCTCTCGGCAAATAAGCAGGTGCGAACCAGCAAAACCTCATTTTCGCTTTCCGATCCTTTTTGGACCCAACCCGCAGCCTGCAGTCAATTGTTATATCTAATCGAAAGGCCCGAAACCTATCTATTGGGCGGCACACGATGGAAGTGTTGCGTATGGCTGCAGACTGTTCTCCTTTGAGAAGAATGCTAACGCATCAGAAAGAAGAAAAATCCGCCATGACGGGTTGTACGTCCAGACGCGCATATCCGTCTTTTGCTAACAAAACCGCGTGTTTTGATCGTCTTTTCGTCGTCCCGCGCTTCCCGGGACTCCGAAAAATGACATGTCGTCTTTGGCACCTAGTATTCGTCCCAGATGTGACACCTCGCCTTTTGACACCTATTTCGTCTCCTAAATCTGATATCTCGTCTTTTGACGTCGCGTGGAAGTGATATTCCGCCAATGTACAGCGGTGGGTAATAAGTCATCGGATGGAACGCTACCGAAATACGGGTTTGCAGGCAAAATTGTGGCTGCGTCGTCCGATGACTTATTACCTACCGCTGTACTGGCGCTAATGCTAATACCGCTGGCTAATGACGCTTTCTCCACACCGTGAGGATCCACCCACACCTCCACACATAGAGCTAGCTACCTCGCCTCCTACCTCGCCTACTACCTCACCTCCTACCTCGCCTCCTACCTCGCCCACTACCTCACCTCCTACCCCACCTCCTACCTCACCTACTACCTCCTTCCTGTATCGACACCTACCTCCTATCTGTATCGACGCCTACCTCCTGCCTGTATCGAAGCCTTTACTGACTCCGCTGCAGGCTCCAAATACTCCAATATATCGACGCCGCTGGAGGCGTCAAATTCCCAGTATATTCACAGTATACTGACGCGGCCGCAGGCGCCAAATCGACACCTACCAGTCACCAAATACTGCACGATTTGGACACCCCCAGCCAGCGAATGCTGCATACACCAGTCCTCGAATACTGCACCAAATGGACACCTACCAGGCAGCGAATCCTGCACCTACCAGGCACCGGATACTGGTCCAAATCGACACCTACCATGCAGGCAGCTCAGAGGGCAGGAAGGCAGGCAGCAGGGAACTCAGCTGGGAGCACAGCGGGGAGGCAGCTCAGCGGGGAGCTCAGCGAGCAGGCTGCTCAGCGGGGAGCTCAGCGGGCTGGCAGCCCAGGACGTAGGAGGGCAGGCAGGTAGGTCAGCGGCGAGCTCAACCCACGGGCAGGAGCTCGGCGGGGGGCAGGAGTAAGCGGAGGTAGTGTTACGGGATTTCGAGCGAGAGGCTATGATGGATGGACTGGTAACCGGAGGCAAGCATAGAAAGGTATCAAGGTGGGGTGGGGGTGCCTGTGTGCGACTACACCGGTATTATACTATTGGGCGGCATACTCCGAGAGTATTGCTGACGGCTGCAGGCTGTTCTCCTTTGAGAAGGCGACCAACGTAATAGTATGGTACAGCCTGATAGCCGGCATTTGTGAGCCAAAGGGATTACGCGAGATAGAATGTATTAGATAGAATAGGGCCTTAGGATGGGTTCCGATTTTGTATAAATAAGGGGCGGATTCCCGCGAGCTGAGGGGGATCATTTTCTCATCTACAGCATCAGCAAGCGGAGTCCAGTTTATTCAATTATATTGTTTAAAAGCTACAGAACTATCGCTTAGCATTGCCGTATCTTTCATATCCAGAAACAGGTAGGTGGGGCAGCAGCGGAGGTATAGGTGAGTAGAGCGCCAGCGGAGTTAGGTGGTACGCCAACGGAGGTTGGTGGGGCGCCAGCGGAGGTGGGTGGGGCGCCAGCGGAGGTGGGTGGGGCGGTTAGAAATGTACAGCGCCAGGTAGAAAGTGAAGGCTGGCAACCAAAAACACACCAAAGCTAGTTTAATCAGAACGAAAACACACATCCCAATTGCGATGAGGAGGTAACAAGACTCTATCACTTGGGCCGGTGAGACGCGCAGAATCCAGGACTTCCTATCTCAGTAGTAATTTCAAGTGGCAAAGTCAATGAGCCTGGTGCTTCATCGGTAAGCCACGCTCTATTCGACATGACTCTTTTGTTAACGTAGTGTCCCTTGAATTCTGATGATTCAATAATCCTGAATTCTCAATTTAATCTATTTAAAGAGCACTCTCTCAGGTTTGATGTGAAGGAAAATACATGAGCTAGAAGTAGAGTAATTTGTAGATTTGGCTAGATCCCATACCAGGGTCTGGCATTAAGTGAATGAACAAAATTGGGGTTTGAAAGGTGAGAACCTGTTCACTTACCAAATCCCCAAGACTGGCACAAGTATGTGGTCTTGGTGTGTTTTTTGATAGCTCAACACAATAAAATCTACACAGCTCATGCTAGAAGCCTAATAGTTCAACTTTGAGCTAATAGGACAATTCATGACATGGAAGAAACATACTTCTCTAATTCTCGGGGATTATTCATGATAACTGGTGGTCTAGGGCCACGCCGAAAAGTAATATTTTTGGTGTATTTTTGGTTGCCAGCCTTCAATTTCTACCTGGAACTGTACATAGAATTACGTAGACATGTGGATCAATAAACGTGATATTTACACGGAACTACTGTCCTAGTCCAGCCGTTAACCGGGCAAAAGCTACCCAGGTGTGGACCCGGTGTTCATTTTAGGGTGAAAAAACGACGTAATTCGGTCAAAGGACGAACTTGTCCTTTGAGCAAAAGATGACTCCGTGACGAGAACGGGAGGGATGTTTGTATTTTCCCGTTGAGACATTATCTTTTTGAGCCAGGGCATCTGGATGTAGGTAAGAAAATTGTATGTGTGCCTGGTCTTCCCAATTGCACCCAATGGCGCCTGTTGCGCCTGGATTTGCCTACGGTCGTCGTGTCGAACTTAATTTTTAGCTGATGCGCAATTGTATGGCGCACCCCAATAGCCGGCAGTTGTGAGTCATAGGGGTTATGTGTCGGAATAATATTAGATAAAAAAGCGGGCTTTGGAATCGGTTCTAATGATCTATAAATAGAGGATCGGATTCCCGTGGACTTGGAGCATTATTTTCAGTATCAGCGAGCAGAATCCGATCTACAATACTACTTGTTTAAAAAACTATAGAGTTATTGCTTAGCATTTTATATATGCGCTTACACAATATTGTATCTTATCCGCCCTGCTTACACGGTCGCATCTGGGAATTACTTTCGAAGATAAATCATTCTTCGTTCGGGAGAACTCAGTTTATTGTGTGGCGGATAGTCACCTTACACTTGTCTCCAAGAATAGAGAAAGAATTGTCTAGAATTTCTACTTCATGCACCACCGCGGTTCCACTGCAATCATAGTCAAACAAGGTTTCAAGGGATATCAAAGATACGGCAATGCTAAGCGATAGTTCTGTAGTTTTCAAACAAGTAATATTGTAGATCAGACTCCGCTCGCTAATGATGAGAATCCCCCTCTCAACTCGTGGTAATCCGCCCTCTATTTATACATGATTGGAACCTATGCCAAGGACCGATTCTTTATCTGATTCTATTCCGGCATGTAACCCCTTTGACTCACAATTGCCGGCTATCGGGCTGTACCATACTATTACGTTGGTCACCTTCTCAAAGAACAACAGCCTGCAGCCGTCAGCACTACTCTCGGAGTATGCCGCCCATTAGTATAGTACAGGTGTGGTCGTACACGGACTGCCCCAAACCACCTCGATACCTTCCTATGCTTGTCTCTGGTTACCCATACTTTCAAGCATCGTACCCCCTCACTCGACTTCCCGTAATACAAGGAAGTGCAGAACATCTCTACTGTGGATACCTCGACTCCCAACGATTCTTCAGAGAAGCCCCGAAAACTTGCCACTTTCAGATATTTGCACATGAAATACTCAACCCCACAGAGTTCTCTCCCATCAAAGTCAGTCTGACCCAACAGTCCTGCCACCTCGCACACCCTGTACCTTTTTTCAGTCGTCAACTTTGGTACAAGCAAACCCCAGATCACTAAATGAAATCGCTCTAAGATGTCTTGCCAGCTGAAGCTAAAATACGAGGGAGACTCCAATATGGAAGATGCAATGACGTTGCGGGATCAGAATACCTACGTGGGGCAGACTCGGCCCAGACGTATTAGATGACAAGCCTGATGTTAGACGCCAGTAACTGCGCTATGGCCACAGCAGTCTGCTATGCCCACCCGTAGAATCCACAAGGACTATAGAGAGAGATCCCTCTACACTACAACCACTCAAGAGTCATACACTACTCACAGAGTTCCTAGGATGCAGGAGCTAGTGGAGGTCAGTGAGGAGGAGCTCCCCATCCCCATCCACAAGAGGATTAGGAGAGAGGTACAGAGGCAAAGGCAGGGGGTAGTGCAATGCCTCCAATACAGAGTAACCGCGCTAGAGACCCGAACCCAGAACATATCCGGAATCGAGCAGCATCTCCGGCAACACGATGCCTCTATCCAACAGTTCCAGACCGCCAACCATACCGTTGTTGTAGAGCTCACGAAGAGGTTTTAAGCGAGCGATGCCAAGCAAGCCCAACTGACCCAGGCCCTCGCCTAAATAGATAACCGCGTAGGCACGGAGGCCAAGGCCCAGTTCGATCAGATCTAGACCATTTTCGGTCAGTTATCCACCACCGCTGCCGATCAACAGTAGTGACAGAAATATAAAATGGATGCACTGATTGTCCAGGTGGAAGCAGCCATGGCCGATGGTGCCCGTACCGGGGACCAGGAAGAAATCACTACTGCCCTAAATGCACTTGAGGAAGCACGGGCCCACGAGCCATCGTCAATTGTGGCCCGGCTAATAGGGGTAACCAGAGAAGTGGAACTTGATAGAGTGAAATGGAAAGCCACTTAGGGTCAGAAGGACGAGGGAAAGCAGTCTAGGGTAGAGTCGGTTAGAAGCCATGTGAATGCATCTAGCCAATCCTCTGCTGCATCTCTGGAACAGTTCGTAATACACAGGCATTAAGGAAGGAGTAGAAGGCGGCAGGCGAAGGGGAAATGGAGGTGACAAAGGAAGGGCCAGGTATGGTGACCCCGACCCATCTGATGGTTCCAGATCTGAGGGAGGAGGAAGGGATCCAAAGGGCACACGCATGATGGTCAGCCTGCAACGCCAGGCAGAGACCCCCACCACTCACCCCGCAGACCATACTTCTAATGATAGACCAAAGCAAGCAAAGCGCTCCTTCGAATAGTGACCCAAAGCATGATGTACATCATTAGATCGACTGGATGGATACCTTAATAGAACTCCAACTAAAGGTCTAGTAAACGGATAAGGTCAGGATCCTGTTGGCACCCATCGAACTTGCAGGCAGGGCGGCCAGCTTCTGGCAGAACTGCAAGGAGATGATCAGCAGAGTACCTGACCTAGGAACCTGGAAGAGATTCAAAAAGGAACTACTCATTCAATATGAAAACCGAACCAGTCAAGAGCAAGCCAAACAAAAAATGGATAAGCTCAGACAGGCGGGGCCCATTGATGACTACTTTAACAAGTTGCAGAACTTGGAGTGGGATGCTCAGGTAGGGTCAACTGTGGTGAAGTCCGTGATACTCACAAAAATAAACTTCACATTGGAAACTAGACTATCCACGGTAATTAAGGAGCCAGACTACTTCCTCGAGTGGCTGGCATGGGTATGATTACTGGGAAGAAAGGACGCAGATGTGAATGTAAGACATGGGATCTTTAGGAGAAGAGACGCCCCCAAGGCTCCACAGAAACCCACAGCCAAACCTCCTCATCGAAGCAGAGATAATCAGTCCGTAAAAGGACAGGAAAACCAAAGCCAAAAGCTGAAGGAAAGTCTGGGGGCCACACAAACTCAAAAAGACAAATGGTAGAAGGAAGGTAATTGTTACCGCTGTGGTAGAAATAACCACATTGCAAGAGACTACTTCGCCACTAGCCTTCTCGGAGCCACCACTCAGCACCGGCAATTAGGAGGAGAGAGCGAGATCCTTCCGGAAAAAAGGAGCAGGAAGAGGGGCGAAATAAAAGAAGGAGACAAGGGATACAGGTTCAGGCATGTAGGTCAAGGATTACAAATTTGGAAGAATAGGTTTTCATAGAATTTCATTAGGGTTTATTAAGAGGTTTTCTCATATGTATTGTTACAAGAACTCGAGTGAGAGGGTATGATGCATGGAAGGAGGGGTAACCAGGGATCAGCATAGAAAGGTATGGCGGTGGTGTAGGGTAGTGTTACGGGAAGTCGAGTGAGAGGGTATGATGCTTGGAAATACGGATAAGCACGGACAAACATCGAAAGGTATCAAGGTGGTGTGGGGGCGCCTGTGTGCAACCACAGCTGTACTATACTATTGGGCGGTATACTCCGAGAGTATTTGTGACGGCTGCAGGCTGTTCTCCTTTGAGAAGGTGACCAACTTGATAGTATGGTACAGCCTGATAGCCGGCATTTGTGAGTCAAAGGGATTACACAAGACAGAATGTATAAGATAGAATAGAGCCTTAGGATAGGTTCCGATCTTGTATAAATAGAGGGGTGGATTCCCGCGAGTTGAGAGGGATTCTTATCATCAGTATCAGCGAACGGAGTCCGATCTACAACATTACTTGTTTAAGAGCTACAGAACTATTGCTTAGCCGTGCCATATTTTAATATCCCATTACAGCATCAGCAAAAAATAGGGTCCATTCTGATGCACTTGGGCGTACCCAGGCGCACCAGGCGCTATTGGGCGTCATTGGGAGTAACAGGCGCATGAGGGGTTTTCTTGCCTGCATCCATACGCCCCGGCGCAAAAAGACATCGTCTCGACGGGAAAATACGAACATCTCTCCCGTTCTCGTCGCGGAGTCGTCTTTTGGTCAAAATACGTGTTCGTCTTTTGAGCAAATGACGTCGTCTTTTACGAAAGAGGGCGGCTTTGACCCCAAAACGAACACCGGGTCCACACCTAGGTAGCACCTGCCCGGTTAACGGCCTTTGCTAGCACATTTCGCTGGCAGAATGAGGTCACTCGGTACATAGATTAGGACACTAGTTCCGCAAAAATGTCACGTATATTGATCCACATGTCTACGTAATTCTATGTACATATTTGCTAGCGACCCACCTGTCTCCCCGGCGTCTCACCTGACTCCACATATTCCTGCCCCCCGCCGACATCCTGCCCATTGAGCTGTGCGCTGAGCTCGCCGCTGACCTGGCTGCCTACCCTCCTGCCCGCTGAGCTGCCTGCCCACTGAGCTCGCCGCTGACCTGCCTGCCTACCCTCCTGCCCGCTGAGCTGCCTGCCCACTGAGCTCGCCGCTGAGCTGCCTGCCCGCTGAGCTCGCTGCTGAGCTGCCTGCCCTCCTGCCCGCTGAGTTGCCTGCCGTCCTGCCCGCTGACCTCCCTACTGCCTGCCTTCCTGCCCGCTGACCTGCCTGTCTCGTAGGTGTCTATTTGGTGCATTATTTGGTGACTGGTAGGTGCAGGATTCGCGGCCTAGGAGGCGTCCAAATCGTGCAGTATTCGCTGCCTAGGAGGTGTCCAAATGGTGCAGTATTTGGTGACTGGTAGCTACAGCATTCGCTGCCTGGGGGTGTCCAAATGGTGCAGTATTCGCTGCCTAGGAGGTGTCCAAATGGTGTAGTATTCGGTGACTAGTAGGTGCAGGATTCGGTGCCTGGGGGTGTCAGTAAAGGCGTCAAAATACTGGGTATTTGACGCTTTCAGCGGCGTCAATATACTGGAGTATTTGACAGGTTCAGGGGCGTCAGCATACCGTCAATATACTGGGAATTTGACGCCTCCAGCGGCATCAGCAGCGGCGTCAGCAGCGGAGTCAATATACTGGGGTATTTACCTGCAGCGGAGTCGGTATAATCGCCAATATACTGCCCAATTTGTCACCTCCAGCGTCGTCGATATACTGCATGATTTGGAGCCTGCAGCGCAGTCAATAAAGGCGTCAAAATGCAGAGGAAGGTAAATACGTATCTAGGTGTCGATACAGGCAGGAGGTAGGTGTCGATACAGGTAGGAGGTGTCGATACAGATAGGAGGTAGGTGTCGATACAGGTAGGAGGTGAGGTAGGAGGTGAGGTAGGAGGTGAGGCAGGAGGCGAGGTAGCTAGGTGTATATGTGGAGGTGGAGGTGGAGGTGTGGGTGGATCCTCGAGGTGTGGAGAATAGTCAAATCTGACGTCATTAGCGAGCTCTATTAGCATTAGAGCCAGTACATAGGCGGAATATCAGATCCGCGCGACGTCAAAAGACGACATATGTCATTTAGGAGGCGTCAAAAGACGAGATGTCACATTTGGGACGCATACTAGGCGCCAAAAGACGACATGTCATATTTGTGAGCTCTGGGAAGCGCGGGGTGACCAAAAGACGATTATTTGAGTGCAAAAGCCGAGGTTTTGGTCGCAAAAGACGAATCGGTACGTCTGGACGTACAGTTTGTCTTGGCGGTTCGTTTTTTTTGCTGATGAGGCAGTCCGTGTAGGACCACAGCTGTATTATACTACTGGGCGGCACACTCTGGAAGTGTTGCTTACAGTTGCAGACTGTTCTCCTTTGAGAAGGAGGCTAGCACAATAGTATGGCACAGTCCGATAGCCGGCAATTGTGAGTCATAGGGGTTAAGTGTCGGAATAGAATTAGATAGGGAAGCGGGCCTTGGAATAGGTTCCAATCATGGATAAATTGAGAAGCGGGTCGGTCCAGGAAGCGAGTTTTCCCGATCTGATTGGGATCCTACTTATTGTGGAGGCTCCTGTACGCGTTCATGAAGGAACTTCACGCCATATCGTCACAACAACAGATAACCCGCTGTAGTGAGGCGAGTATGATATTTATAGTGACAGTAGGCGCTCGCTTAGTGGGAGCGTCATTCACAAGCTGACTTTGAAACAGTCGAATGAAAGTCAATGATGAAGCATGGCTACATCGAATCACACACAGCACCCTGGGTGTGACCAGGCCTTTTGTGGTGGAATAGGTGATGGTTTTTGTTCTTTAATTTGACTCATTAATTAAATGCAGACCGTAGCCTATGGTATGAGATCCTTTATCGAGATCGAAGATATGTCAAATCTGGCGTCGTGAAGGTGAACCGGAATGTGGGTCTTCTGATGTTGTATAATTTGATATTTACTCTGACCTGTGACAGGACAACTACAAGATCGTTGTATTGGATCTTGATGTATTCGGGGTGAACGGAAGAGCGCTGGATCCTTTTTGTCGTGATCCTACACGTCTGCACTGTGTGCCTGACCAACTACTCAGATGGCACTTTCACCAATCGGTGCTTGCCAACGTGAGAGGTGCTGGGGAGCCTATCTTCGAGCACGATTTCCCGCCAGGAACGGACTGCATGTCACTGATCCAAAAAGAGTCGTATGCGCAAAAAAGATCGGTGATGGAGTTTGCGTTGCGAGGGGAAAAGTCCTTTAAGCCGTTTGTCTTGGGTTGAGATACGTGAGCAAATGGGATAAAATTACTCATGGGCACGAGACAAAAGGTATTGAGACTTTGTTTGAAGACTTTATCTCGAGACTGCACAAGACTAACCCAAGGTCTTATAGAGCTCAAGAGAATACTTTCTATATCCAGTCTCAACACAGGTCTCGAGACCCATATAGTCCAATGTTAATATATGTATGAAATTGTGGGTGTTTATATCCCCTAGAATAGTAATGCCAATGAATCCGATGGTTCAAACTGGTTCGTATGTGGAGAACTGCATAGACTCAACCATTGTCATTTAGTTCAAAACACAAGCCGCACCAACTGTATTCCCCAGACCTTTGTACGTTTCCTATTACATATACCATAGTGCAAATGCTGAGCTTAATAATGGAATTTATAGTCTCACTAAAGCATATGGAGGTTGCCGGGCCTCTGTGTTGCCCCCACACCTTTGCCAACCCCCTCACTGGGTCCACAATATGCGTTTTTCTGTCGCAGATAGGTTGTCTTAATTTCGAGTGATGGACAGTGATTAGGATCCGACTAATTCCGTGCCTTCATGGTAAGACGGTCTGAACCGGTCTGTATAGAGTCTTGTTCCAGTTTAACCATCGGGTAGAAATGTCGAAACTGGACAACTATACAACGATCATTAGCGCTGAAACCGGTTTATACTATCAAACCGATACACCACTGGATTCATTGAGCTATGCTATACTAACCAGACTTGAGGACTACACTATGGTACAAGATTTGTACGAGAGCGTTTAATGCAAATCGCCATCAGCTCAAGATAATAAAATAGGGACTCCATAAACCTTATACCATTTTTAAAATCAGAAGGGTTTGCCATTTTCGGGTTTGTTTAACACAAACCTCAATCCTAGCTGCTTGTTTAGCTTGAACTATCTACTGTTTAGATTGCAATACACTCAAGTGTTCAACTTGAACATATCTACATTGTAATCTTTATCATTAAACGATTAACGGTTTAAGTTATATTAAATTCATACAATTCAAATAATGTGATGTCAACACCTGTGTTTTTATTTTCAAGATTGACTTACCGGGCCGGTACTTTGCCTATCACATGACCCGTAGCTTTGTTTTGACTCATTAATGATAGTAGGCCCAATCTCCCGCTGCCGCTACTGCAATCATCAGCATCACCGTGCAACGCCCCCAAAGGTCCCGGCCGCCCCCCGAATGCAGCACCGAATGGCCGGCAGGTTCGGTCCGTCTTGAGAGACTATCTAGAACGGACTACACATTAGCGAAACAGGTCATCGATAGCTATCAATCGATAGGCACATCCTCACAGGGACCTGTATTGCCCGTCCGTTATTTGAGGTCCTCTCCCAAATCAGAGGACTGGGGGGGTGCTACGCAGGGCGCCTGGACGGTTAGGAACACTGAGATCTAGACGTAGGGTGATTACGGATATAGTCGACAACTGAAGGCAAGCGCTGCTCGTTCCATACTGTACATGTGAAAAACTCCGAATATGTTTGTATATTTCATACTTAGTAGTATGGTAGTATCGGGTTGTGTGATAGAGCCGCGAGGTCAGCGATTCGAGTCACAGCTTCATCCGCCTCCTACGAACGGAGAAAACAGCCTAGAATACTAGGCCGGATGTCTGGGGTGACGGCTACGTGGTAACAGAGTCTACATGGCACTAGATGGCGTAGGTGTACTGGAGGTGTACTCATGGCGGTGGCCGTTTTTATTTTTTATATCACATAGAAACATTAGTTTATGTTAAACATCCCTAGGGTTACTTACTGTTTACTGCAAACAATTCTACTTGTACTGTATGGTGTTTACTTTAAACAATATGTAACCTATCTGCTAGGATATTAAACGTGGCAGGGTTTTGCTACAACTGTGTGAGGTTCACCTCGTACAAGTATAGAGTTTAAATTAATATACCCGAATCCACCATTTAAATTAAAATCTCGGGTTTCGTACCATAGTGGACTAGGCTCTCGCAGCCAGACCCATTCCAGCTGGACCCTCAAACCTGGGTTATAAGAGAAAAACCCTGGATCAATGCTTATGAGGATCACGATTTGATATGATATCTTAACGGACACATGGCCAACTGATATGAAATGTGAGATACTTATACTTTCCTGGTTGTATTCGCTTTATATATGGATTTGCACGAGGCTTTCTAGGAAAAACAAGAACAATATACCTATTCACATTCACTGTTAGCAATCAATATGGTGTTAGAAATTGCTTTTTGTACTTTTTATACTTTTAGCTGGAGCCTTTCCTTACTTTTGAGGTCGAGTCAGAGTAATATGTAAAAGGTCTATTTGGTGGTTTATTATAATTGACTTCTAGGGATTCCGATATACAATCCATGTAGGAGACTAGTTCCGCTAATATTTGCTGACCAACAAATCAATCACGTTTGAGAAAATAAGCAGCAATGAGGCCAGGATTCCGTGTCTAACCACTCCCCTTGAGCCACTGGAGGTTGTGATTGATCGCTACGATATCAGACTGGCGGGAACTGGGGTGGGAACTGGCACTTTATAAAATCTGCTTTTATATATTAGCTTTACTGAATGTAAAAAGTGGTCTAGATAAATACTTTAACCCAGAACTGACTGTCAGTGGCCCGGCGGATAAAAAGAAAGGGTTTGGACCATTTCTATATGCGAGGAAGATTATCACCCTGGAGTTGGAATGAGGAAATCCTAGAGGCCTGACAAGGTTGCATGTTCGAACTGCTTTTGAAGAGAGTTTCCCAGTCCCGGCACCCAAATACGACATTTAGAGAAGAATGCGGAGGGATGTGACTAAGTGAAAGTGGTGGGCCTAAGTGCTCCGGTGGGTATACCTTTAGGTCCATCATGGATTAAGCCTTCCAGGTGAAGCTTAGAGAGGATAGTATGCCGCCATAGACTACGGTCTACATAAGAGTATAAACTAAACAGAATGAAAGACCTGGCAGTTGGAGATTATTGATAGAGAGGCGGTGGCTACCGGTACGGATACTTCAGCTACTGAACATATATTCCGCTACTGTCATCGTAAGAAGGTATTTGGTGATCGGAGCCCAACGGAAACAACTACTAGTGTGTTTATTCAACATATCCTGGCGCATTCACGAAGTCGATGCACTCACGATGTTTCGTGGGTAAAGTAGTTCACTCAGGAAGTTGGGTATATATGTGAACTACCCAGCTTGGTAAGGAAGGTTTCAGTCCACTAACGAAGTTAAAAGTAAAAATAAAGAACGACACCAAGACCTAGCACAATTCCACCGCCGGGTGACTGGGTTTCCTGGTTCTTCTGGGCTGTAGAATTTAGAGAGAGTTCCCTGTGTGCACCGGAAGGTTGGGTAGAATAGTGTTAGGCTGGACTCTCACATGGGTTGGTCTCTGACCGCTTATACAAGAGGAATGTACTTCCGGAGACCCGAAATCAACACTCCGAGTCGAGACGCCAGGTCACCCGGTGATTCTTCTTACATAAAACCACCTGGTAGGTAATGACAGTAGACCGATAACTAGATGCTATTAAAAAGGAAGAATTATCGGCTCACAAGGACACTGATACCGCCTTGCCTAATACGTAGCACTTCGTGAATGAACTGGGTCACCCACGAAACATCGTGAGCAAACCGACTTCATTGATGAGCCAGGCTTATAGAGCGGATAGAAACAGGATATAATTGAAACAGAGATAATCGGGAGGTGCGGGATACTCTAGGCCCCTCTGGTACCAAGATGAAAAAGACAAAAACTCCATGGACATACACATCGGGAGCAGGGTAGGAGAGACAACCAGGGTAGGAATGGGGGGGTGTTTCCTTTTTTGTTTAAATCGAGGAACGTGAGGAAGAGCGTTACCGGGGAAAGTTAATAAAACGGATTATTGATTGCAATCCGGCATTGAGCACCTGGGAGTGTAATGGGATATTTAAAGATATGGCAATGATAAGCAATAGTTCTGCAGCTTTTAAACAAGTAATGTTGTAGATCGGATTCCGCTTGATGGAGATCATAATAATCGCCTCAGCTCGTGGGAATCCGCCCCTCCATTTATACATCGAGGAATCTGTATCAGGGCCCACTTTCTATCCAGTTCTTTCTATATCACGTCACCCCTTTGACTCACAATTGCCGGCTATCAAGCTGTACCATACTACTGCGTTGACCTCCTTCCCAAAGGAGAACAGCCTACAGCCGTAAGCACCACTGCTAGAGTGTGCCGTTCAATAGTATAATGTAGGTCTTGTCATACTCGAATTGCCCTACACCACCTCAATACCTATCTATGCTTGCCCCCGGTTACCCGTAGTTTCATGAATTATACCCTCTCACTCTACTTCCTGTAAAAGGGAGCGGATCCTTGTAATCATTTCTCAACTAAACCCATTGTTGGTTAGTGACCGGACACCCTCGCTCAACAAGCAAAAAATAGTATATAGATAGCAACAAGGATCATAATCCATAACCAGTAAAAACTGTCTAATAGAAATTGAAAGTATTAAAAGGCTCCACTACATTTCATGTGTTCATTTACCACCTTGGATGACCTCCATGATATCTTGTACCTATAATTAACCTCCTTGGCATACTATCTCCATAATGGTACAACCTCTCTCAGGCCATCTCCAGCAAAACCCCATTCAAATTAGAAAATGCAATTCTTCCTTTCGTTCGGGACATTTCCTGTATAATATCATGCCTTTTCTTAACTTTCCCAGAAAAATATGAGCAAATATCTTCTATTGGGTTGAGATTTAGAGAGTGTGAGAATCAATCCATTCTTGAAAAATGATTCATCAATCTATATCTTTTTGTATATTTTGACGTATCATTCTTAACACTATCCTCTATGGTTTGTGCTCCACTACCAGCTCATTCAAAGTCCTCAACAATAAATATAGTATATATTACAAAGACTTCAAAACAATTCAACACCAAATTGACTCCAACTCTTTCACCACTGGACCGACCCCATCCGCCTTTCACTCGATCACTCTGCTGAATTGTGTTGTTATATGCAGGATAAGGATAGAATCGGTTTGGCTCAATGAGTTAAGAAGGTACTAGGTCGGATCAAGTAAGAGCTAGGTACTTCAGGTTAGGGTTGGAAAACAAGGATCAGGATCCATTATAAGATTTCATAATGCTCGTCTGCTATTTCTTTAGGTGTGATTACAAGGGTTTCTCATCGGCTGTCTCTTTGAGTTTCTATTTCGAGCATTTTCCCCTTGTTTATTTTTCTCCTTGTTTTTTTCCTATGCAATGTTTTATTCTGTTAACTTATATTCTAATCCAATTATTACTCAGTCCAATCTCCTGTCTCAGTGCTTCATCCTGTATCACTAGTGAATTCTGTCTCGGTATCTGTTTTGGTATTATGTCCCGTTAGACTATATTGCTTTAACTTACATTGAATCCTGATAACCAATGTCTCGAAATAGTACGCTCGGCACAATCTCATTGGCTTAGTCAATTCTAATTGTATGCATGTGACTTCGGCGTGAGTCATTGAATAGGGTATTAGTCATGTGATATGACTCACGATCTATTGTATGCCATGGCTATGGCACGGGATTCTATTACTAGTCATACAACCTTTCTGTACTACCTTTCTTT
This sequence comes from Morchella sp. 2018-W38C, assembly GCA_024713705.1. NCBI lineage: Eukaryota > Fungi > Ascomycota > Pezizomycetes > Pezizales > Morchellaceae > Morchella > Morchella sp. 2018-W38C. Next base: position 297,775 of record JAMJEX010000001.1, read on the forward strand.
AGTATAAATACGGGGCATTCCCCACATGAGTTAGTTTCTTTATCACGCTCAATATACTACATTCTCCGGATACAGTTCTCTAAGTTATGAGCCCGGAGACGACAATGTTCTTAATCGTCACCATTTTTGCTACAAAGTACACTTTATCATTCCTACCTCAGACATTACTACACACGTGAAAATTCCCTCACTCGCATTCAAGCTGGATGGGCTGGCCCATTACACTGCATGGAAGGATCTTGTGTCTATAATGTTGATGGTTATACCATGAGGGGGGTGGCAATCAAGGTGGAGTACGGAAATGACTCAGACAATGAGTCGGCAAAAGATTTGTCACTGACTTAAGTGGCATAACCCAGGGACCCTTTGAGGATTTTTCTACAATGCGTATCGCTACTTGTTCGGTATCAGAGGAGGAAATAGATGGGAATCAATTTGTAGTAACCTGCTCAGTTTCTCAGAATAAAAATACTTTTGTACCCACCTTTGCTCTCATTGATACCGGAGCGTCTGGATACGCGTTTGTAGATGAATACTTTGCACGCCACCACAATCTCACAATGACACCACTCAAAATACCTCGACGAGTCAATGTAATAGACGGATGACCCATTCACCGGGGCAAGACCCCTCACGTCGTAACCCTCGATCCCGTCACACATGGACACCGCGAACAAGCACCACGCGCCGCCACACAGCCGAGGCCAAACCACACCGCGACGAGGACACCATGGATGCAAAGACATGATATCAAGATAAGACCTAAAAAGAATAAGCTGATATTTGTCTCACCGACTTGCTGCGAATACTATTCTATCGATAAAAAACCAATCATGGCTCGGGGAATTTCAATATCTGCACCAGAATGGAACCTGTTGGATCTTTCTAGACTCAGTCAAGCTCCGGCTCACATTCAACGGATCGTTCAATGGCTGTATCAGAGTACATATTTGATCCACATCTCAGCTTTAGACCAGACTCCAATCGTTGTTCGTAAGATTGTCCCTTCCGAAAACCACGACCTGTTACCACTGTTTAAAGAATCCGATGCGTCAATACTACAACCACATCAAATTCATTATGACCAACACATAGGACGACAAGGGGACAAGCAACGACAGTTCAAACCCACTTATAGTATGACGCAAGTGGAACTCAAGGCTTTCTAGGAATACATCAAAGAAAACCTTCCCCGAGGAGTAATCCGAAACAGTACTTCACCAGCTGGAACACCCATCATCTTTGTCAAGAAAAGCGATGGATCTTTACGACTTTGTGTCGACTATCGGGGACTGAATGAAATTACTGTGAAAGACCAATATCCCCTTCCCCTAATGGAAGAAACATGGTCGAGGCTATCAAAGGTCAAATACTACACAAGACTCGACCTACTGTTGGGATATAATCAGATCCATATAGCCGAAGGATATGAATAGAAAACAGCGTTCCTGATGTGATATGGCCACTACGAGTACTCAGTAATGCCCTTCGGATTAACCAATGCTCGTGCTACATTTCCACGATGGGTCAACGACATTCTGGGTCTCATCTTATCGCCGGAGGGTATCAAAATAGATCAGGAGAAAGTATCAGCGGTTTTGAATTGAGAGACACCGGAAAGTGTGATGGGGGTACAAGAATTCCTCCGGTTCGCTAACTTTTATCGATTGTTTATCGATGGATTCTCGAAGATAGTGACCCCATTGACAATATTGACAAAGAAGGCTACAAAAGAAGATTGGATAAAGAAGGAAGTCAAATTTGAATGGTCAGAAAAGGCGGAACAGAACAGGCTTTCCAAAATCGCAAAACTGCGTTTACAACAGCCTCGATACTTCAAGACTTCGATCCGGAGCGGGAAATTACAGTGGAAACCGATGCTCCCGATTATGTTTCAGGAGGGTTACTCTCACAACGTGACAACGAGGAGATCTTACATCCAGTAGCATCTTTCAACAAAAGATACGCACCGGCAGAATGCAACTACAAAATATATGACAAAGAACTATTGGCGATCATTGGATGTTTCGAATCCTGTCGACACAATCTTGAAGGATCCAGATTCCCCATCAAAGTTCTGACGCATCACAGGAATTTGGAATACTTTATGTCAACTAAGCTATTAAATCGTCTCCAAGCAGAATGATCGGAATTCTTATCACGTTTCGGTTTTGTCATTCAATTCCAGCTAGGGAAACAAGGAGGAAAACGGATGCCTTAACTAGGAAGCAAGGAGACCTCCCTAAAGAGGGGAATGAACGACTGGCCCATCAGAACGAAGTTGTTCTGAAAAGCAAGAATTTGGATACAAAACTAAGTTTGTTTGCGGGTTCTTTGATAAATGAATCCGCTGAAGGAATGTCCACGGTGGAGGAATCATTTTCAAATGCTTACTAGATTAATAGCTTCCTAAACAAAATCGTTGCCCTACTTCGGAATGGGCTCAAACTATTAAAGAAGATATCTTTGGCCAAATGCTCGTAGGACGAAAACGGTCGACTCCTATACCGAGAAGCGCTATATGTACCGGAAGAATGTGACCTTCGCTTACGGTTATTTCGGGAACACCATAACAAACCATTGGGAGGACATTGTAAAGAACCATGGCCGAGGTAGTAGCTGAAGGGTCGAGGGACATGATGAGGTTCCAAGAAGGAAGGCATAGGCCTTGCATGAGGGCAAGGGACGGGGCAGTAGTATACCCGAAGGCAGGGACGGAGGTCTGCACGAGGACAGAGGGAAGGGCGGCGACGAGGGTCTGTCTGAGGACAGAGGCGAAGGTCCGTACGAGGACGGAGATAACGGCGGTCGGCATGGTAACCGAGAAGAGGGGAACAACGACAGCGGTCGGCATGGGAACCGAGAAGAACAGTACAAGCATAGTAGTCACAGCGGCGAACATAGAGTGGGATGCGAAGAGCATGATGGGCGGCAGACGTAATGTGGACAAAGAGTAAGGAAGTGTATTGAAGCAAAGTAAATCCCCCAAAGTAATAACCCAAAGTAGAATACAAGATGTTGCCTAAGGAAAGAGAAAGAAAGACAACAACGACAGAAGCGACCCTTTATACCCCGCACATCACACCCGATTACCAATCCAACAGAACCTTCCAGACTTCCCGATGACTCATACATTTCGTGTAGTGGTGTGGTTCGTAACAGACATACAGGCAGGGCCAAGACGTTGGAACTATTGAGTCGGGAATACTACTGGCCTCAAAGGTGAAACCATTTTGATCAATACGTCCGAAACAAGAAGTTTGCACTCGAAGCAGAACGTCCCAGAATGCGACATATGGAGTACTATGACCTATGCCTATCCCGGGTGGACCATGGACAGATGTTTCCATGGACTTCGTAACAGACCTTCCGGAGAGTGGGGGATACAACGCGATCCTCATGGTAGACGATCGGTTAAGAAAAATGAGACATCCTATACCAAATACCAAGGAGGTCGATGCACGAGAAACGGCCAGACTCGCTTTGGAATACGTATGGAAGTTACATGTCCTCGCAGAAACAATAGTGTCGGATCGGGGAACCCAATTCACCGCAGAGTTCTGGCAATCCTTATGCGACCGCTTGGGGATTTAGCCTCGATATTCAACAGCCTTCCATCCTCAAACCGATGGTCAAACTGAACGGTTCAACGGAGTTATGGAACAGTATCTCCGAAGCTATGTGACTTATTGCCAGGACGACTGGCTACCAATGTTGCCCATGGCAGAGTTTGCGGCGAACAACCATTCCTCGGAAACCACCCAAGTCTCGCCATTCTTCGCAAATACCGGAAGGCATCCTCGAATGACCTTTGGCCCCTTACAACACGGGAAGACCACCGCAGAGGACCAAGCAAATGGGATTGCAAGGGACATGAAAGCTGTCTTCGAATTCTTAAAAGATGAAATGTTTCGGACGTAGGAGATAGCGAAGAACACCGCCAATGCCAACCACTTACCCGCACCTCGATATGCTTTGGGAAATCAGGCATTCCTATCAACTCGGAACCTTAATACCAAACGGCCATCAAAGAAACTAGACTGGAAACGAGTCGGGCCTTACCCTATCAAAGGAATCGTCAGCTCCTATGCATACGAACTGTACCTATCACGTACCATGAAGATTCATACAGTCTTTCATGTTTGTTTACTATCACCGGCGTCGAGTGACCCCGTTCCAGGAGAACAGCAAGAACCTCCACCAACAGTGGAGATTGAAGGACAGGAGGAATGGGAGGTTGAAGCGATTTTAGATTCTAGGAATCAACGAAGCCAATTGGAATACCTGGTTCGATTCACAGGATATCCGGAGCCTTCCTAGCAATCACCCAACGACCTCGAACATTCGCCCGACCCGGTCGAAGACTTTAATAAGCGATATCCAAACAAGCCTAAGCCTATCACGAGCTACGCCTCAGAGGGGGACCTGACCTGTTATGGCGTCGTGACAGGTAATAGAATGAGGTGTTGTGGCGTGAAGAGGAGTGTGGTGGCAACGGTTGGAGGATGAGTCATATGGGTTTCTATGTGTTTCTATATGGTTCGGTTATGAGTCATCTTGGGACAGGGGTTATTCGGTTATATAAAGGGTCCTGTCTTCTGTCTACATCTTGTTTCTCTTCCTTTCCTTTTCTCTTCACGCAACCTATTGTACTTTAAGGAATATTATTAGTTCTATTCATCCATAGTCCAACTCCTACGATCTCTTGGTCCTGTCGGCCAACAGATTTACAAGATACTTCACTTGCTTAGAGTGTACCTCTAAGCGTCCTGTTTAGATTGTCTTCGTTGGACCATTAAGTCTACGTATAATGTTTGCACTTAACACTTCACGTGAAAGGGAAACTGGGAAATAGAATTGATTTTCCAATTAAAAACTATTTTTTCATTTACTTCACGAGCCACATAACTTCCGACTTTCCCGGGCTTATAGTAATGGGATATCAGCTTTCCGGATATTGTCATACAAGGTGATAGCTTGTATCATGTCATCCATTTCCATTGTATCCCCATATTCTTTTTGGAGCATTGCAACAGCGTGTTCTGTTTTAGAGACACCAAGAGCTTGTGCTCTGTCTTTAATCTCTAATAATTCCTGGGCTATATCTTTTGTGGTAGATTTATGTTCCCTCTTTACCCTTTTCATACCGGGTTTCTTTTTGATTTTCTACTTCATAGGAATTGGTTCTGCTGGTTTCTCTCCATCGGAACCTGGCTCTGAATGAGCCTCAGAAGTTGAGATGAGTTGTACGGAGCTCGTGGAGATAGATTGAAGATTAAAGATTGTACTTGGCGTTGGTGAATGTTCACCAGGTGTGCGAACGCCGACAAAAGTGTACCTCTAGTTCTGCATAGTATTTGGGAGTTTTTTTTAGACTTCTCTTGTCTTAGAATCTGCCTAGTTACTTTTTATCAGAATGGGCAAAAGTCGTCCGTAATGGGTAAACAGACACTGAGGTAGCGTTTCCAGACATCAAATGGCACGGTTCAAAGTTGATTTTCTGCATCTCAACTAAATCTAGAATTATTTTTGATGCAGTAAAAATACCATATTTCTTCTCCAACAATATATCAATAAGTTATAGCTGCTATGAATTGAATCACTTCTTAATCAGGATGGGTTGATAAAGAAGGCTCGTGCAAGGAGAGGGAAGAAAACGGAAGTTAAAGGCCCCCCCCCCGTCAATCATCAGCATCCACTCCGACGACAGCAGACCAGCTTCGCCCAACCCCAATGATGAGATACCGGCATGGGACAAAGCCGTCCTAAAACAAGTAGCCAACCTCCAAAAAAGTATTGCGGAGCTGGAAACTAAGAATCGGAAACTCAAAGGGTACAAGGGAAGAGAACTGGAAAGGAAGGGAAATAAACCGCCACCCCCAGCTCTACCACCGATAATCCCTCCGCAAGGCAGACCATGCTCAGCAGACCCATAAGGGCAACAACAGATAGCAAGAGGGGACAGAGCATAGGAGCGAATGCAAGCCCAATTGGCAGCCGAGCTAAGCCCGCTGTCGGGCAAAGACAAAAGGGAGAAAACGCGGACAACAAAGAAATGGAGAAAGCAAACCAAAAATCAAACGAAGAGCGGGCAGAGAGGTTCCGGAAAGCGGTGGCAAAAAGAAAACAGAAGGAGAGGGAGAGGAGAAGGAAGATCTGGGTTACGATAGGGGACAGTAAAGAAGAAGGCGCGGTGGCAAACGCCGACGACGTGCAGAGCGATTGGGCATGAGCAAGGATACGGTGATCGATGAGGTACGCCCAGGGGGTGAGCTCAGGATCGTACTCGAGAGCGAAGAGGACGGAGCAAAGGTAATGCAAAGAGGCAAGGTAGGAGGCATCCAAAAGCTCGAGCAGAGAGAACACTGGGTAGGAAGAGTCGTACATCTAGTAGAGACCGAATGGACAGTGAGATTGGAGGAGCTCTGGAGAAACATCGAGGAGAAAAACAAGGTTACTCTGGCAGGCACCCCAAGCTGGCTGACAAACGAAGAAACCTGGAAGATAGGAACTAAGCGCCTAGTCATCTACCTCAAGGACGAGACCACAAGCCAGAAGCTGGCAAGAGGAGTAATCGTTGATAACGGCCACCTACACAGCACCACAAACATCAAAACTCTCTCCAAAAGAGTTTATGTCGACCAAGCATTGAGACGGGAGATGCTCTGCACAACATGCAGCAAATGGGGACATGTATGGACAGAATGCAGGACAAGAAATAAGAAGTGCGGCATCGGTGGCAAAACTGGACATGGGACGGCCGAACACAGATGCGATAATGAACAATGCAAGAACCGAGGATGGTGGAGTCACCACAAAAATCTCCTGAAATGTGCAAACTGGGGAGAACCAGATACTGTTATTTCCAAGTGGTGCGACGAGAAAAGAAACCAGTACAGAGAGTCAATTGGGCAGGCAAGACTACCGGCAAGACCAGCATGGAAACCAATAGGGGGCCAAACAAGAAACGCAGGCAAATCCAGTAGCGCCAAAGCTACAAACTATGCCGATGCTTAAACATCTCACTCTACTACAGCATAACTGCAACGGGTCGACTAACGCAATGGAGGAGCTGATGGAGAGCCGTAGAAACACGGACATCATACATCAGTAATAAAAAAAATCCTCCAAGACGAATTGTACGTCTAGACGTACCGATTCGTCTTTTGCTACCAAATACTCGCATTTGGGTCATCCCGCACTACCCGGAGCTCCCAAATATTACCTGTCGTCTTTTGGCGCCTAGTATTTGTCCCAAATGTGACACCTCGTCTTTTGACGCCTGGTTCGCCTCCCAAATGTGATATCTCTCCTCTTTTGACGTCGCGCGGATGTGATATTCCGCCTAAGTACTGGCGCTAATGCTAGCGCTAGCTAATGACGTCAGATTGCACTCCTCCACACCTCGAGGATCCACCCACACCTCCACCTCCACCTCGACATATACACCTAGCTACCTCGCCTCCTACCTCGCCTCCTACCTCACCTCCTACCTCCCAGCTCACCTCCTACCTCACCTCCTGCCTGTATCGACGGCTACGTCCTACCTGTATCGACCTTTTGCCTGTATCGACGCCTACCACTAGATACGTATTTACCCTACTCTGCATTTTGACGCCTTTACTGACTGCGCTGCAGGCTCCAAATCATGCAGTATATCGACGTCGCTGGAGGCGTCAAACTGGGCACGATATTGACCCTGATACTGACTCCGCTGCAGGTAAATACCCCAGTATATTGACGCCTTTACTGACTCTACTGCATGCTCCAAATTCTGCAGTATGTCAACACGACTGCAGGCACCAAATCGACACCTACCATGAAGCGAATACTGCACCTACCAGTCGCCGAATACTAGTCCAAATCAACACCTACTAGGCGGGCAGCCCAGCGGGCAGGAGGGCTGGCAGGCAGCTCAGCAAGGAGCTCAGCGGGCAGGTAGCTCAGCGGGGAGCTCAGCGGGCTGGCAGCTCAGCGGGGAGCTCAGCGGGCAGGCAGCTCAGCGGGGAGCTCAGCGGGCAGGCAGCTCAGCGGGGAGCTCAGCGGGCTGGCAGCTCAGCCCGCAGGAGGGCAGGTAGGAAGATTAGCGGCGAGCTCAGCCCGCTATTCAGCGGCGAGCTCAACCCACGGGCAGGTGTCGGCGGGGGGCAGGAGTAAGCGGAGGTAGGTGGGGCACCGGCGGAGGCAGGTGGGTCGCTAGCAAATATGTATATAGAATTACGTAGACATTTGGATCAATATACGTGACAATTGCGCGGAACTAGTATCCTAGTCTATGTAACGATTGCCGAGTGACCTCATTCTGCCAGCTAAATGTACTAGCAAAAGCCGTTTACCGGGCAAAAGCTACTCAGGTGTAGACCCGGTGTTCGTTTTGGGGTCAAAAGACGACGTAATTCGGTCAAAAGACAAACTCGTCTTTTGACGCCGCGACGAGAACGGGAGAGATGTTCGTATTTTGCCGCCGAGACGATGTCTTTTTGCGCCGGGGCGTAGCTATGCAGGTAAGAAAACTTCTCATGCGCCCAATGGCGCCGGGTGCGCCCAATGGCGCCGGGTGCGCCCAATGGCGCCGGGTGCGCCTGGGGACGCCCAGGGGCGTCAGAACGGACCCAATTTTTTTCTGATGTAGTAGTACAGGAACTGTACATGGGCAAGATAATGAGCAAGAGAAGGGTAAAGGGGGCGGTGGAATTGGGAAGTGGAGAAATAACAGTGGGAAACAACAACTGGGACATCATATACCAGCCGAGAACAGAGAAGGGAAGGAGCAAAGTCATGTGGATGGTCAGAAGAAACAAAGGAATAAAGTATACAGTAAGGAATGACATCTGGGAAGACCCCGACCCCAGCATCATTGACATTGCAAACCCAAAAGGACAAACGGGGATCAGAATCATAAATGTTTACCACCAATCTCACCCCGAGCGGGAAGAAATGGTCATGGCGTGCGTGGAACGAGAGAACCTCACACTACTCAATGAACCGGACAGGATAACATGGCAGAGGGGAAAACAGAAGTCAGTTCTCGATCTCGCATGGGCAAACAACGGCATCAATACATTCACGAACTGGGAAATACCGGAGGAGGAAGACACCGGATCAGACCACGCACTCATCAAGATCACCATCACCAGCAACGAGGAACAGGACACTAGCTACAACCCCATGGACATCCCGTACAACTACAGAGAAGGTAATTGCAAAGCAGGGGAAGAAGCAGCGCTGGTGAAGTACCGAGCCACGGAAGAAGAATGGAAAGGGAAAGGGATAACAGGGATGTCGATGACATGGTGAACATCATAGAGGAAATTGTTACGGCAGGGGTGGAGAGTGGAGTACCAAAGATTGATCGAACCTGGAGGAGCAAGAAATGGTTCGATAAGGAGGTAAAAGCGAAGAGGCAAGAGGTAGCGAGAGAGAGAAGGTGGAGCTTGGTGAGAGAAACAGAAACGGAATGGACAAGAGAGAAAAGGGCCAGATGGAAAGTCAAGCGAAACCAATACTTCAGCTTGATCAGGAGAAAGAAGAAGGAATGCTGGGACAGCTACGTAGGGAACTCGACAGGCAAAGATCTATGGGGAGTCTGGCGACTGCTGAACAAAAAGAGGTGTGCCAAGACCCCAACAATTGTACACGAAGAACAAACTGCGGTCACGTTCAAAGACAAAGAACAGATATTCCTGCGCTGCTTATTCCCCAAATCCCCGGAGGACACCGACCCAGATGTGCCCCCTATCCCTATAGTGTCAGAAAAGAACACCATCAGAAGAGAGGCAGCAATGAGAGCAATATTCAGGCAGGGTTTCTATAAAGTCCCAGGGCCAGATGGAGTATGCTTCATAGTGTTGAAGAAACTCTGGATCCTCATCGGAGAAAGAGTCAGAGAAGCGTACCAACTAGCAATCAACCTGGGATATCACCCGAAGAAGTGGAGAACAGCTGTGGGAGCAATAATCCCCAAGCCGGGCAAAGCCGACTACTCCAAAGCCAAAGCACATCGCCCAATATCGCTCCTAAATGCCTTAGGAAAGGGGCTAGAGAGAATCTGCACAGACATCCTCGTGGAAGTAGGGGAGAAAGGGGGGCTAAGCGAGCATCAATGAGAAGGAAGGAAAGCGGGATCCGGGGAGGAATGTGTAGGACACACCCTAGACTGGGCCGAAGCCAAGAAGGAGAAGGGGAAAAAAATGGTACTGGTGGCCATGGACATTGCACAAGCCTTCCCAAACGTATCAAAGGCGAGACTGGCCAACCTCGTGTATGAACAAAGTGGTAACCATAGGCTCGCTCATTGGGTAACCAGTTTCATGAGTGACCGCAAAGTCAGGCTACGTTTCGATGGAGAAACAGGGGAGGAACACGCAGTAGAAACAGGCATCCCTCAAGGAAGCCCGGCATCCCCAATCCTCTTCAACCTATATAATGCACCACTCATCAAGGAAGTAAACGATGAAATCAACTGGGAATTTGAAGGAGAAGCAATCACCCTAACGTTCAGAGATGATTTCACCCTAGCAATGGCAGGAAGAAATTAGGACCAAGCCATAACCAGAGCGGAAAACCTTCTAAACAAGGCATATAAGTGGGCAGAGGATAACCATGTTAGGTTTGAGGAAGAAAAGATGGAGTGGATCCGCATTGGCAGGAAAAAAGAGGAGGAAGAGTCGATCACCCTGCCGGGAGGAAGGGAAAAGAGGGAGTTGGAAGAAATCAAGTGTCTTGGAGTGTGGATAGACAGCGGGTTGTCTTTTAAGAACCACGTCAAGGAGAAGACTGCGAGCGCGTCGAGAGCCGCCCATAGCATCATCTAGCTAGGAAGAGGAAACAAATGGATGAAGGTCGACAATGCGAGGAAGATGTACATTGCATGCTCCAGACAGGTGGCAGAGTATCGCGGAAAGGTATGGTGGAAGGGCCAAAAATCCCTAGCCAAAGAAATAGATAAGGTAAACATACAAGCAATGAGACAAATAGGAGGGCACTTCAGGACTGCCCCCACAGCCGCTGTGGAGGTCGAGAAGGACATGATCCCCATAGAGCACAGATTCAACGACAAGGAAAGACTGCTGGCAATAAAAGCACTACAATGAGCACCTGATCACCCCACGAACAGGGCAGTCAGAATGGAGATCGAAAACAGGACTGAATCGGTACAAACATGGCACGCGGGGAGAAGAAGGAAAGAAACAAGGAAAAGAAGGATGGCAGGCGCAGTTAAAGCCTGGAAACCTTGGTCGGCAAAGAATGGAATAAAATAGAAAAATCAAAGACCCTTCATAGAAAGGAGACAGAATGGGAAAAGGAGGCAAGAGAAGAAATGGAGGTAGAAATGAGGAAGTATGACAAGGAAGGCCAGGAGAAGAACGGCAGGAATGGAGGCGCCAACAGAGTGACGAGGTTATGATTTACAGCGACGGGTCCAAAAGGAAGGAGGGGACAGCAGCAGGTATCTGTAGGGTCAGCAAGGAAGGAGCCACTATCAGGAAGACTGGCTTCCGGCTGGGGAAGAAAATGGAGATTTTGGACGCCGAGATGGTCGGACTCAAGAAACCGATTGAAATTGGGATGAAAGATGGTACTGAAGAGAGAAAACACATACTCACCATACAGTATGACAGCCAAGAAGCCATGAGACGGGTCAGAATGAGACAAGGCACGTCGGGCGAGATGATGGCGCAAAAAATACGATGGCTTTATGACGCCAAGAAAACGCAAAACATTAGAGTCAGACTGGAGTGGGTCAAGGCACACGCAAACATCAAAGGAAATCAAGAAGCAGACGAAGCGGCAAATGCTGCAGTCGACAGAGGAACCCTTGACAAGGATACATTCATCTCCTTTGCCCATCTGGAAAGGGAATCGCGAGATATCACCATCAGGGACTGGGGAGAGGAATGGAAGTCATGGAGGAACAAAGACAATGCGCTAAATGAACCGGCTCAACGCCACTTGATAAGATTCGAAGAAACGGACACGAAGGACAGAATTATGATAAGCAGACTACGGACAGGACATATAGCGATCAACCAATACCTCCATCAGTTCAAGAGAAAGGAAACAGCAGAATGCGAGTGCGGAGGAGGGAAACAAAGTGTATCCCACATCCTGACAGCCTGCAAGGCTATAGCGGAGGCAAGAGCCAGAGGGAAAGACCATAAAACGGTCCAAGCCCTCCTGTGGATTAAGACAGGCCTCGAAATCGCGCTTGAGATATGGAAGAAATTTGCAAAGTGGAGACATGGTAACGGGGAGAGGGACGAAGAAAAGGAAGAGGAAGAGAGGGAGGTGACACGAGGATGGGGTGGACTTAGGGACAGAGAGGGGGAGGAAGCCGTTTGACCAGCTTCATTTGTTTTGTTGTGTTTGTGTTCTTTGTTTCGGGTCGTTACTGCATTCATTGATCTTTCGGTACGGGTACTGCCAGTGGCGGCCGAGGCAAACGGGTGGTTCTGGGGAGTGTGATATTACGATAGACTACGGTCTGCATGTAATTAATGAGTTAAACAAAAAAAAAAAAAAAAAAGGTCACTTCTTCAGAAACTGTATTTGTTCTTGACTTGTTGCAATGCCGGAACCTTCATTGATAAGGTGGGCAACACGGGTGTAGGATTTCTCGAAACCATTCTCTACCCACTTGCCATTTCTCACTTCCACTAGCAAAGCATCAACTAGATCCTTTCCCATCGGCGCATCTCAAAAGGCACTTTCTGCATCGTTGCCAGGCGACCTTGACTTGGTCATGGTTGCGTTGTTGCAGAACGATCAGCTGTCGAGAAAGTTCAATGGCGAGCTAACAACCTTTTTTTACACTACCTGATATATCCCAAACTACCAGTACAACTTGAGCTAGCAGCTGTTGACACCTCGAGGGCACCAGCAAATCCAATCCGCAAACCATAGCTGTTGCGCCCGAACGGACTCTAAACTGTCGGTAGAACTGGTTTTATAGAATTCAAACCACTCACTAGACAAATTACTCCACCGTCCGTTGCAGGAAAAAGACTATCGACGAAAAACAAGCTAATCCGGTACTAGCTATCCCCTGGATGTATGAGACAGTGGGGAAATCTCTCTCATGCATGAACGTCATGTGACCGTGGATTTGGGTGAGAAAACGTCTGGGTAAGTGGCTTGCTGCCTTTGTCGGTCTTGGGAATACTTGACGGTGCCATAAAGTTCGCAGTTCGCTGCCTTACTTCAGTAAATCATTTCTTCGATAGGCCACGCTAATGCATGACAAAGATTTTCTCACTGTCTCATACATCCAGGGGATACAAGGTTGGTGTGGTGAGGCAAACGCAACTGTCAACCAGGCTCTCACGGCTGTACTTTTCATACCATTACAGTGGCCTCCGTGGGCTGCGTAGAAATTGTCAGCTCCACTACCTCTGGCTAGTAGGGGCCGATCTTTTCATTCGCCGGTCTTTTTATGCTGCTGGCTTAAAAGGTCTATTGCCGGCGATAAAAACTGCACAGTTAAACCGGTTTGAACCAGATAATCGGTACACAACTGGAAACATTGAGATTCAAATCTGACGTCGCTTGCGACCTAGGCGCCACCAGCACCGCCACCTATCCAAAGACTCACCCCGACACATCCATAATACTACTACTGCCAAGAGTCGAATAATTAGCTATCTCCGCCCAGGGATTATCTCTAGGACGGTTGGTTGATAGGTATCGATCAGCCTCAGAAGTAGCAAGCATGATCTTGTGTGCATAGTGGTTTGGCGGTACAGAATATTCTAGTATTCGATAACCCACCACACGCTAGCTGGTTACTTTTTGTCAGGTTCACAGTTTTAATGCGAGGATAAACATGAACAGCGTTCAACAGAGAACAGACACCCTATACGGTTAGTTCGATATTTCAATTAGGACTGACCATGCAAGGATGATCCTCCGACTAACACACGCACCTCGTATTACCCCCAGGGTCACACCACTCGTTTGAAGGTTGTCGGGGAATTTTACCATCTATAGGGCATAACGTCATGAAGTGTAGTTTCATCCTCCTCGTATCCGTATGCATCTGGACAATCCACCTGAAACTACCCCGCACAATTGAACTCTTCAAAGCCACATCCAGAAATAAGTGGAGGACTTGATGGCATTCTCGTATGTTTCTGCAGGCCTACGCTCGTATCGAATTTTTTCGATGGCTTTAGAAAACGCCTTCGACATATTGGCTACAATCAATTGCTGCTGGCCTTGATTGCAAAGTATATTACCGTAAAGACTCGATAGGTGAGCCTGGGCCTAAACAAAAAATACAGGGCGAATAGCAGTGGAGAAACATAAAGCAAGGAATCGGGGATCTCAGGTTCGATACATGAGCCCGGGCTCACATATTAAGTTTTCACGGTGGAAAGCTCTTCTATCATTGGCACAGAGTTTTACCAGGAGGGTTATAACAACCCCCAACGCTCCCACAGTTAGCTCGGCACCGAACCCTTTACCCATCATCTCAATCCATTATTCACATCACTTGAAAACCGACGCTCCAAGTTTTCTTTCCTCATTCATCTTTCCAGCGCTATCCATCCTTCCTCCGGAAAGAACCTGATCTTTGCCTCAACCATGCTTCCGTCTACTGTTATGTTCGCCGTCGCACTGGCGTGCATCGCCGCGCTCACCCACGCATCTGCTATACCTGCCGAAGACATTGCCCTCACACCTCGCGATACCTCACCGATCGGAAACGAGCTCGAGAAGCGTCAGTGCACCCCGGGGTGTACTTGTCGTGTGGGGACGGCGCGGGGTCAGTATTGCGGCGCCTGTTATGCCGTCGTCAGCTGCACCGATCCCGAGTCCGCGTGCTGGACGAACGTGTACGAGTGCAACCCGCAAGGGGGGTGTTGTAGTTATGGCCATAGGAATAGTTGTCCGGGAAGTCCTTGTGGTTAGTGAACCTCTGCTTAACAGCTAGAGCGGATTTGTGCCACTGGGAGTGGTGTGCTTTTTGTATTTCATGAGCTTGAGATGGACTATTTCCTGAGTACATGCATTATGATGTTGTGATGAATTATTTCCTTAAGTACATGCGTTATGAGGTTACGAACTTGGTTGTCTTGATCCTTCTTCTCTCTTACCAATTGTGGGATGGAGGCTCTCGGAGAAAATGTCTTTCCTTGTTACAACTCGCTTCTTGTATTTCTTAATCAGTTTACCTTACTCCCGAATTAATCGGAATTTGATATGAGCGCCGAGCAATTGGGTGGTAAATCTGTTTTCAAAAGTCCAGAGATCACGACGCCCAATGTTTTGCCTAGCCTCTGCCTTGTACGGCTAGGCATTGTTATCTAGATACTAGTCACATATGGCAGCTTTTCTTCTAGAATTCCTCAAACACCGTCAATAATCATGCTCGCACTCATCATTTAGAAGAGTAGTTAGAATAAGCTGCACCAGCAGCCTTCTCTCGTACTATAGTATCTAGAGCGGGTAGAGATTTGCGTAAATTGAGCTATCTTTATAATTGGACAACCTGATTGGTGCCGATCACACCATTAACCAATCGGATAATCAAAATATAGAGCTGGCTCCAGTTGCCCAAAGTCTCAATGGAATCTGGCTATCACTTGGGCGAGTGATACACGCAGAATCCAGGGCTTTCTATTCAAGTAAAGCCATGTCAAGCTTCCTCGAATAATAGTAGGAGGCTTAGTGATGAAGCATCAGGCCCAGTGACTTTGACACTAGAAATCACTACTAAGATAGGAAGTCCTGAATTCTGCGTGTCTCACCGGCCCAAGTAAATTGCAAGCTAAAGGTTCGTAACGAATATCAAACCCCGGCCCAGATAATAGACCCTTTGCGCAAAAGACTTCAGCTCCAAATTCTAGTAACCTGATTGGCGCCGATCCTCCCATCAACCAATGAAACAAGTAGAATTTAGAGCCAGCTCTATCTGCGCAAAGGGTCTAATACTGTCTTAAGGTATAGTTGTGGTGTGCGTAATAGCCCTCTAGTAGGGTGCCAGAACCACCCATCTGTGCAGGAAGCGGTATTGGGGCGAACCTTAGTCTCCCATGTAATGGTAATGGCATTCGGGACCCTGTCTAGCTTTACGTAACTTGTCGGTAGCCTAAACTCCATACTCGCTGGGAGGTGGAACATATGGCCGTCGATGAACGACATGATAAACAGCTGGCTATAGAAGTCAACCCCGAGCCGGGGGTGTGGGTGCGTTGCGCTGCGAGAGATGTCGTCATTCACGGATATGCGGTATTGGCGGATTGAAGCCAAGAACCGATTGGTTTGGCCGTATTTTTTTAACCAGCTGGATCCCGTCAAATATTCAAGAATGACATAGTGCGAGTAAGAAACACGGTTATGAAGCGGTTATCCCTTAAATGTATAAGAGAGTGGCAAAATCTCTCTCATGCATTAGCGTGGCCTATCCAGGAAATGATTGACTGAGCTAAGGCAGCGAACTGCGAACTTTATGTTACCACTAAGTATTCCAGAGACCGACAAAAGCAGCACACCGCTTACCCGCACACTGCTGCGACACTGCAACGCCGGGACACAAGTTTTTCACAACCCGATGGCGCCGCCCCATACCCAAGAAGCCAAGTAAAAATGGCCGGAGTCTCTACAAAATTATCAGCTTTTCAAAGGATCATTGATCATTTGTGGTTGTTGTACTCATAATCGTGGTCTAGCAGCTGGTGTTCGAAGCCGTTGCCGCGCGCATTTCCCGCGCATTTTGGTAGGGTGCTGTACCGGGCGCTGGGGGTAAATACAAAAGGAATCTTGCTGTGAAATAGGTGTGTTTATCTTATCAGATTCTCCGTATTTATGGTTGACCACCGGTAGATGCATGAGAGAGATTTTACCAATATCTCATACATCTAGGGGATTGACTTAGGTCCAGCTGAAAAATGTAGTGTACGGGTAATGAAGTAATTAACCAATTAATCATGAGGGATCCGGAGTAAGATACTGTAGCAAGGTTACGGTTATTTGATCGAAAACATGAGGAAGAGGGCCCCCGCTTCGGACAAGAAAGATTGGCGCCCTACCTACTGGATGTGCCCAAGGCAGTTTTCTTGGCTTATATGACCGGGGGTTCATGTAATTATAAACACCAGCCAGTTACCAGTTCCCACAGCTCGAGTAATTTCCCCTGTTTTAAACATGGCTTAGAGCATTACCTAACCGAAAGGTTGCATGTAATTAATGAATTAAATCAAAACATGGCTTCGAGCAGCTCACGGGATCCTGCCGCCAACCCCCAGTACCCGCCAATCCTACCCCTAGGTAGGTGCCGGTTTGAAAGATCCCGAACCATGCCCAGCCCCTAGGTGCCCTGGCTGCGTCATGATGTTTGCCGGCGCGGCTGTCTCGTGCCCTGTCCCCTGTGACTGGCTGTAAATTACGCTGTGAATTGTATCGAGAGTCATGAGCCTTGGCGCCAAGTGAACGGACTGGGCACGAGATAGGTTTGCCGGAGACTCTGAAAGCTACGCCGGGAAAGGGGCTATATATTTATAAGGGGAAAGGTTGTACATGATTGATAACAACGGAAAACGCAAAATGTAACAAGTATGGCGCGAGAAGGCATCGGGAGTGGGTGTGCCGACTTCCGAGGAGCCTTTTTGGTATGTGCTAGTACCATTATGGGGGTAGATCTCCCGATTTCTATCCCTTAACCCGTCCGTTGCTGGCCCACAGTAATATAGGGTTGAATTTGTGTTATTTGATAAGGAAGATAAGAAGATTTGTTAGTGAAGCCACATAAAGTTTTTTTTTTTTGGTGGGTCAGCATTATTGATGGTTTAAGGAATAGATTGATTGGCTGCAAATACCGGAGTTTGATCATAGCCTCTCGAGCCGTAAATCTACTAGCGCAATGGCAGACTCCGGTGAGGGCTGCTGCTGCTGGCGAGGTGGGTTTGCGCCACCCGCGCACTCTTGGCACAGAAGACCATCATATAGATGTACTTCGGAGGTAGGGGTAGGTGAGAAGACACTCTTCACGCAATCTTCGCAGTGTGATGTCTTCTCACTTACCCTAATACCGAAGCACAAGGGTCGGGCATTAAGTGAATGAACAAAATTGGGTGTTGACAGGTGAGAATCCGTTCAATCACTAAATCCCAGAGCCTTGTACGTATGTACTACCAGTGGGTCACCTCCCGACCGCGAGTTTGTGGTGTCAAGTAATAAAGATCAAAGGTTTAATTAAAATGGGGGCCTTCCGCCCCCCCCCCATTCCACCTCCTCTGTTTAATTCCCCCTCAAGAATTATCAGGGGGCCTTCGGCTCCCTCCGCCTCTTCTGCTACCCTACTCGTCTCTATACTCATGGGGGACCTTCGGTCCCGCTCAATCGTATTTGATGGGGCATGCTTAGTAAGGGACCTTCCGAATGAGCCCTGTGGTTCTTACTACTCCATAGTATGAACTTTATGCGACCATTGTGTAACAGTACATAAAAACAGAAATCGAAATGATTCAAGAAAAAAGGGTGTGGTTCCCACCCAATTTCGTTCATTCGCTTAATGCCAGAGCGTGCATCACTTGGTAGCGGAGTTGCCTTTCTTTTATGGTTTACAACAACAGAGCCAATCAAGAATTTGCCACAGCTACCACAAACGGCTAGTGGTAGCCTAAAGTGGTAGGTCGCGAGTTTGACCACTTGCATCCACCCAAAGCATGTGTTCCCTGTCTCGTGCCCAGCATTCCTCTAAATGGCTGTAAATTACGCGAGACTTTACCCCCACCATAAGAAGTCTGGTTGGAAAGGCGCTCCTACCTCTAACTGTATGGCTTAGATTTGGGGTGTGGCAACGCATGCTCTTCCGATCACTCGGAAACGCAATAATGGCCCGGTTCACAAACGTCAGGAAAAACACCAGTGCAGAGTCACAGTCCATGATCTCAGACCCCGCTCACGGCGACAGAATACACAATATATGCAATAACAGTATATTGCGAGTTGTCTAATTATCCGAAAAACCGCGTTGTAGTCAGATTGTGTATGGGAAAATTAAAATAACTTCAATACCACATTACGCCTTCCCTTGGATGAATGGCACATTGCAAAATCTCTAATGCACTATATCCGCGTGTCCCATCAAAGAAGTGATTGACTGAACCTAAGGCAGCATGCTGCGAAATATAGCGTAATACAACGACTGGCAAATGCAGCAAGTTGTTTACCGGGACCAAAATACAGAGATCACATGATGTAACGTATTTCCCCGGGAAAGCGATCATCACCGGGAAAGCAAGCGAACCTCACAAAACGAGGCTGTGGGCATCGAAACACAATATATGAAGGCCGGCACATATATAAGTGGGCTCAGTGTATCTTTCCCGAACCCTTGAGTATAGAATGAATATAAACCAAAATTGTGGTAACGTCAATAAAGCTTACACTCCCTAACCCAGTACCAGCTAGTCAACGACCTCACTAAAACAGTACCCTCGCTAGATAGAGGTGAATCATGTCAAAAATAGTTGTAGGACCTCTAAATAACTTCTGGCTACTTAGTTCTGTAACTGTATATAAATTCAACTTTCTTCAGCAACTTTAGATCATCCCGTTATCACCCTTGACTGCTTTCCCGGTGACAATCGCTTTCCTAGCGAAAAACGTTTTATCCTTGCTGGAAGGTCCCTACCACGAGGTGTTTGTAGAAGCCCAGTCGCAATTTCTCCATGCTGTCCGTCTAGCAACGGGGTCTCTGATGCAGCACCCATTACGCCTCGGAGGATTCATTCTCAGGTCTGTGGGTTGGCGTATGACCCCCCGAAACGGCAATTTCCTTATTTAAGCTCATCATTGTGCTTAGCCATTTTATAAACACCCCCGGGTAGAGCTTTTACCCTGCAATGAATCAGTTAAGAAAGCTTGAGGTACCAAGAAATGAATTAATAGCAAGAAAAAATAGAAAACAGGATTGTGAACCCAGTAATAGCCCATGCCTCGTTGTGCGCGCGCGCCGGCACTGCCAGGCTTTTTCCATTCTACCTCTGTAATATACTGTCTCCTCAATCAAAATAGAATGATGCGTCTTGGAACATTAGTCACGTGCAAAACGAATCGTTTGATTCCTATCTATTTGACCTTGAGATTACATCAACGACTAGGCAATCTCAATGACAATTCAAAGAATTGTAGAAACAGGCCAATCCCTCCACCCTCCAATTATTCCCATGCCCTAACCCTGATATCCAAACAAGCCTCCCTCCCCCGCCCACAACGCTGCACCTCACAACCAAACCAGCAAAAACCAAAAAAAAGAAGAAAAAATCCCCACCCCCCACCGCCTACTCCAGCGCCTCAACATCAATCCCTAAAAACAACACCAACTGCAAGAGCGTCTCAAGATGCGCCGCATTCCTCCTAGACCCAGCCGCAAGCACTCCCAAATACCCCTGCCGCGCATCTCCTAACCGCCGGTACCGCCCCCTGCCCGTATTCCTAAACGCCTCAAAATTCGGCTCCGAATCCACCGGCAGCGGATCAGCGCGCAGAGACACCTTGTCCAGCAGCGCGGCCATGTCGCTGCTGCACTTGGTGAGGAGGTCCCCGGGTGTCGTGGTGAGAGCCGTCCCGGGGCCGCGCGGGACAAGGTGTTGCACAATCAGTTTGAGCCCGATTTCAAGGTCCTTGCGGGCGCGCTCGCCGAGAGCCAGAACGTCGGCGGCGCGGACGAGACCGAGGTAGACGCCGGGTGCTGGCAGGGGTTAGCTTGGTCAGTGGGCTGGGAGAGGGCCGTTGCGTGGCCGGGGTGCTAACCTTGTGTGCTTGGGCCGCGTGTGAGGAGGCGGCAACGGCAGTGGCAGTCTTTGCAGCGGCGGGGGTGGTTAGTGTTCATGAATGACTGAGCATCAGGGGCGAGGGGGGGGGGGGTGGGACGGGGGTCTCTCTTGTACCTTCCAGGTGCGGCACGAGATGTGGGGCGTAAGGAGGAGCGGGTTGAGCACAGTTGGAGCCTGTAGTGGGGGTTTCGCTTGTGAGCTCGGCGGCCTTGGCCTGTAGGAGCGCAAGCTGGCTGGCCAGGGCCGTGATCTCGGCGCGGAGGGCACTGACTTTGTCGGCGTTCATTCTGCAATCGCGGTTGTGGGCGGGGTTTAGCTAAGAGCTCTGGAGACCCTGGCTTTGGGGCTGATTGCGGGTGCTTCGAGGGGTGGGGGGATTTGGTTAGGGCGGGGAACATTCTGACCAGTCGGCAATGTTTCCTGGCTAGGATTTGTAATCAAGGTTGATGCGCGTGTTAGCCGAATTACGCGCCAGAGAGGTGGTGCTAGCGCTAATAGGACAGTGCAGGAGTACAGGTGCCTGCACCACAACCTCTAGATAGCTTTCCTTTTCCTCCTACTCTTCATTTTCTATCCCATTGGCGTCTTCTAGCCATACACCGGACACCCAGCGAACGGGTATCCTTTTTTTCTTTCTTGTTTAATTCATTAATCACATGCAACCCTAAGGTTATGGCGATATCGCAGCCCTAGTACTACACTACACCCACCACTACGTATAAAATAAAGTAACTAGTTGAAATCAATTTATGTAGACTCCCTTACTGCAATGTCTGCCAATGGGCCAATCAGAGTTCTTCCAGCGAATGGGTATCCCAGGCAATAAACACCTTTAGCATCCCGGATGTCTGCTAGATGTGCAACCCACTCCTCGGACATGTCGGTGCATAGTTCAGCTGGTATACTGACGGGTCCATGACAGCAGCGCCCGGCACAGTCTCGACGTCGTAGGATCTATCGTGTAATCGAGATACCTGAGGAAAGGAAATGATACCTAGAATCGCTGTTAATGGAGGCTTTCGAATCTATGAATTAATCGGAAGGAGGAAGGGAGTTCGGAGATTGACTTTCTCATCTCCTGAGCTCAGAGCTCCTGCGGGTTTCTCGGAGCTGATGAAGCTAATTTCATGAAGCCTCACCTTAATGAACATGGTTGCCGGCATCACCGTTCATCTTGCCATATTTCATAATTTGAGTAACAAGCTCCAGGATTTCAGCTAAATTCCATTTCCCAGCTCAAAGGAATTAAGGTTAAATAGATGTCACCGTTCCATGCCATATATGAATATGATACATGGAAATCGTCCGGTGAATAAGTAGCATCCGCGAAAGGACAGCTTTTAGGCGATCAAGTTATAATTCTCTATATGGATATATAGAGTGCTCCACTGCGATCCGGCATTTCCTCCTCGATCTGGCACCCCTACCTATACGGTTGTCATGAGATGCTGCATTTCTTGAGTCAGTCCCATGTTCATTACCTTTTATCTCCATGGCATGGGTTAGGGTTCTGCGATAAACCGCGTCACAATGCCAGAATCTCGGATTCCTTTGCTCTAGCTCTACCCACTCCCAAGGCCAGTTACCGCTCAAAGGCCCATCACCACCGTGTACCAGCCAGTACACCCTCGTGTTTATTCTGTCTTCGTCCGTAATCGCGATGCGCAGATATGAGAGGTAGGTAGCTATCCTTGTTACTCTCACAACCATACCGCAGCGCTGCAGCACAGGTAACATAGAATTGGGTATTTCCGAAAGGACCCCACCTCAAGACCGTGGTTCTCTGAATAGCCTATTGGAGGAATATACACCGCTCAGACGAGTGGATGATTGAGCTGCTGTCTTTGCGCAGTGTCTGATATATATGTTCTAGGCAATTTGCTTTGACAGTCGAGCCAGCGTAGGCAGTGCTTCGCCCGAGTAGGTCATGGTTTCATCTCTATGAGAAGTATGGGCGGGCCTACGGAGGAACCAGGAATTGTCTGAAATATTGGTCGGCGAAGCCTAGAACATGGGGACAGGACGGGCTCTTCTTGGTGGCGTAACTGAACGAAGTGGCACCGGCAGCCCTCACCTCGCTGGCAAAAAATCATGCCAAATCACCAGGAACGTACATTGCGCAAGTCACGGAAGCTATGGATGCAGGAAACCACTTCCCGGTGGGGAGAGGTGAGAAATTCCCTTGAACCATACATGTATACGTACATGATAGTCGAGAAATCGAGCGGTGCCATCTGTTGCAGGGTACGTTTCGGCATTTTTACCCACGGAGGAGCCGGAGAGAACCTAGGCCTGTACTCCGCCGGCGAGGAACGGCCCTGCACCATTTTTCCATTCTCTCGATTTTTCCTATTTGGCAACTCACTAGATTCAGTACCGGGAGATAAATACCTGTAACTTGAACTGTTCAATTTATGTCTACGACTAAAGCTGGTGGTGGAAGGTGTATGCTCGTACATGTAATGGGTTAGATCCCACCGATCCACCGCTGCAATAGACTGGGTATATATATTAGTAACTTCGGGCAGCGGCCTGGCACTTGATTGGTGCGCAAGGACGATTGCTAAAGAAAGCCCCCACAACGTCGTTAATGGAAGTTTGTTGCAGACATACGGGACACGCCAATTCTGCGCCCCGCACAATCAGGCTCTGCTACTATGCATCTAGCACAGTACTGGTTCTGCTTACTAATACATACAAATCACGTGCCAAGAGTAGGGAAAGTACCTTTTTTGACCATACCAGCGACATTGCCCCGGTCGGAATATTTTTAAAACTCAACAACAAAGAAAGATTTCAAGATAATGGGTAAGGACAATGATGATGTGAATGAAAATGAGTAGATCTATTCACAAAAATCAAGAATATGTGTGGTGTGGTGTTGAGCTATAAACGGTCAATATTGAGGTGTCCAAACCACTCCGCGACAAGCCTTCCCCACCATGGCATGCGCAGTGGGTCAACTCGCGACCGCGAGTAATTCCCGTTGGATTAATATCAGGTGGATCTTAGTATTAAAGAGCGTTTGATAGAGGGAACTCCTCCCACCCCATCTTCCAATGGCCCCCTGCCTTCACCTCCGGTCCTTGCTTCCACTTGCATCCACCTCCCTCCACCTTCTTGATTGTATGTATATATATATGACCTTGAAGACAGTGAAGGGGGGGCTGGCTAGAGTACTGCAGCTGCCGTTTTTGGAAGGTGTTTTTTAAGCACATACAAGGCTACTGCCGCATTGTCAGAAGGTCCGAGGGGCCGTCGGAGCCCGATTTTCATCGAAACAAAAACCACTTTTTTTTCCCCATCTTCCGACTGGGAATTGGGTGGGGGGGGGGGACGCTTATTGGACGCAGCCTCAAGTGACTATGTACAGCTCTGCTCTAGTAGGTACCTTTAATCTGTAGAGCCTCTATTTCATCACCCCACGAGGTCTGCTTCTAAACCCAGGCCAGATATGGTTGCGCTCCTTGGGCACCACGTGATCTGGGCTAGGGGGGAGGCAAGAGGCAGTTTTTTGGGATAAAATAATAGCATATTGGCATAGCAACGAGGCTGCATGCAATGAAATGGATTAACAAAAAAAAACAGAAACAATTGCAACCCTTGCCCTATCATGGCTCTCGGGGCGAGTGATGTGCCGTGATTAACTGTACTAATCCTACGATGGTATAGTGGGGTGTCATAAGTCCTCTTGAGGGTTAGAAGAGGGGGGGGGGGCATCTTGAGTGGCGTGTGGTTTTGGACCTGTAGGAAGAAAAGTGGTTTCGTGCTGTACTGCTCTCAGGCGGGGGGCGTTGAGGGAGGGGGCGGCGGGCTTTTGCCAGTCCATGTCTCGTGGATTTTTGCTCAAGTGATCTCGGGCGGCTTGTGTACGTATACGTATACAGGGTTATGGGGGGGGCAGGATGGTAAAGTCGTCACAGGTTGTGAAGCAGGGCGGCGGGGTGGGAGGTGGGTGGCCGCCTGTTTGCAATTTGGCGTCGGGAATACCGGTAGTAGGGGTCCTGGAGAAAGGGGGTGTGTAGGCATTCGGAGGCCAATCAGAATCTACTATACATTTGGTCAGAGGATCTCGGGGCGCCAGATACGCGAGATGCACCCAAGAATAGCACTAGGGTGGCGTTTTGCCAAGAGGCAACGTGTACTTGCGCTGGATAAAAGAACGAGGAGCAGGGACGAGAAGATCCTTCTTCTTCTTCTTTTAGAATACAGTAATTTAATCCTCTCCGATACAGAAAACTCTAGTTTTTCTGCTCAATCAAGCCAGTCCTCCACTCCCCCTACACACACATAATACCACCCAAACCTCTACCCAACCTCCACCTCCACAGATCCGATACCTCTTCCCCCAACTACACGTTCACCTGCCACACCTACACAAACGGCCAGACCCCTTTGATGGGGGATCAAAGACGATCAAGGTATGGGTTGGTTGGTTCCATGCAAGCCCCGCAATGTGTAGTGGGTAACTTGGGCATACCCGGGTAAAGAATTGGTGAGTTTGGTGGGTAGAGATTATCTTGCTCCTGGGTAGGTTGGGTATGATATCTTTGTTTTTACCCGGGTCATTCAGTTGTTTTTTGGTAGAGAAATCACAACTATCTTTGACAACCGAGGCATCGTTTTATTAGAAATCGACCATCAGAAAACAAAGGTCGTCGAGATTCCGAGATGAGCTCCTCGGATTATGTCGTTGTTTCTTGCTTAGTACTAAAAATGTGTACCCGTCAAAGGCTACCAATTCACACGGGTAAAACTAAACTAGTCTGGCTGGGTCTGGTATGGAGGAGATCTGACGGGCTGGGCGGCCCGGCCCGGTCGAAGCCCTTTTGCTACCTAGGTTCAAAGCTTCCAATGGTTGGAACCAGTTGTGATGTAAGACAAAACTGCACCGACCACCAGGCCGAGGGGTTCAAACTGTACTAACTGTACTAACTGTTTATTTTGACAGTTTGAACCGGTTTAACTGCTTGAACTGCGGTTTCATGTCTTGGCATACTCACCATAATAACAGTCCCAAAATAGCTATACAAGTTCTTGAACAGGGTTTTCTAGCTCAGGAACTACGGTGTTCGAGTTCATGGACATGAGTTATATAAACCGTTTAAACGCTCGCCATAACTGGTTTTACACAAGTATAAACAGTTTAAACCATTTATTGACGGCGATAAAAACTGCACCAACATTTTAGTTAAATGGTTCAGTTAAACCGGTTTGAACCTGTTAACCGGTGAACCACTGGAAATTCTGCCCGAGTTTTACCAATTGTGGGGCCTGGTAGAACTATCTCACGCCTGGATTCATCTCCCGCGCGCGCCGCGTTCCTTCCTAACCTTACGAAGTGGGCGCCGGGACAGTGCTGGAGGCGAGCTTGGAGGCGAGCTGGATGGGGCGAGAAGGGCCGGGGTAGGTCATGATCCGGGCGGGCTAACACAACCGACGTTTCCAGGCACTGTACACTACGCGCGACTTTCCGTACAGTGGCGCGGGCGGGGGTGGAGGCGCTAGTGGAGTTGCGGATTTGGTACCAGATTGGTGGTTGATTTGGTGCTGGTGCTGCTGGCGCAGACTGTGGCGGAGGTGCTTCTGGATGTGTCGATTTGATGCCTGATTTGGTGCTCGAAAGGTTGCTCGAAGCAGTGATCAGAGCGGTGCTGGAAAGTGTGCTCGAAACGCTGTGGAGTAGGTGCTTGAGTTGTGCCCCAAGCATGGCCCTGCTAGGTGTCGATCCGGCAATGCGTGGGAGAGAAATAAAGCGCGTGTGAGAATTATCAAATGTGCAGGAGGGAAATAGAATAGACGGGAGAGGATTATATGTAGATCCGGCGCCGGATCAGTGTCTACTTGATGCCTGTTTTAATCTCGATTTGGTACTGTTATAACCGAGCCGTAATAGCGTCCTATCCACCAGGTCCCTGTTTTATCGAGAATTCAGATCCCATTGAAGAAACCACTACGGAAGGTAGCCATGTCGACAGCAGATCATCTCATAATCATTGGGCCATCACCTGCAAAACTAGAGAGATGTAAAGAAATACGGAATTCCTTGTTTATATATAATTTCTGGGAACCGACTCTATGTGATAATTGGCATTAATCGTGCTGAGGCGGTATTCAGATCTTGATTGGACAGCAACCACAATACACTATTGATAACAGTTCAGGTATTTCGCGTATTTTCTAACGTCTCTAATTGTCCAAGCTGAGCTGATGGTTCCATCAACCCAGGCGTCGGCGGAAGCAGTCCTAGGTGCACTCGCTGGTTTGTGGGTGTGGAAGTTCACTGTGATTCGGGCGGTATTTGACCTCTATACGATATATGGTGCGCATACTCCTAAAGGGGACACTGTAGGACTTGGAAGTGGAACAATTGTAGCTGCAAGTGGAGTTCTAAGCCAATTAGAAGGCCACTTTGTTGCATTATTACCACACATCGCTTTTGGGGGTATAAATGGGTACAACACTGTTCCACTTTGCCTAGTCTTGGCGCGTTTACATACAGAAAATGCGAAATTTCAAATCCCTAAGGCTTCACAACTAGAACAGATATTAAAAATCTGGTCAGACAAGCTAAAGTTCATCGCTAGTTTTACTTTTTCTGTTACATTTAAGACCGGCTGCACCATAATAGTTTCCTGGCGAATAGGGCGCCCAATTCTTATGTTGTGCTGGATAAGACGACTTGCGGCGACGGTGCAGGCGATGGCGCAGGCGATGGCGCAGGCGATGGAGGTGGCGCAGCTGGTGGCGCAGTCGGGGGCGTAGGCGCCGGGGGAGGCGCTTCTGGAAGTTGCAGAAATCCTCTGTTACCCATCGTTCTACCACGGCCTTAACGCACCCAATTTGTATGGGGCGTAAAGAGCCTGAAGAACTTTCATATAACCTCACTCAAAAATCCATATATTTTGCGAAAAATACACGAAAACAAGTGCAGAATAGCGCTGGCTCCCAGCTTCCTCTAGATAATATTGTGAGCCCATAAACCCTTCGGGAATTGTTTTCTGATGAAGCTCGGTGCAAAGAACAGTCAAATTGTCTTGTAAAAGATGGGGGGCAGCACATTAAAGTACGTTTTCTGGCGCCAAGTATCATTTTCTGCAGCTTCAACCAATCGTACGCCAAAAAAGTGTTCTTCAGACTAACCCATAACCCCCGGTACATGGGTCATCCTTGATTGGACCTCGTTTATGCATTTGCCTAGATTATGTAATGCAGCAGCGACAACGCACCAGATATCATCTGCTCAGCACATCGTCGACAATACACTTCAAACACAACGCAATATCGCAATGGATCTTCTTTCAGTCGCCGCCTCTATCACTGGACTTTTAACTGCCTCAATGGAGGTTGGCAAGCTGGTTGCAGCGCTCATCGCAGCCTATGACTATGCACGGACGGTCCATGACGAAATACAGCACTTCCGATTAATTCTCTTCCAACTAAAACAATACATTCACTCGAAGTGTATCAATATTTCCAGGGCCTCCATGATTGACCTGGATCAGGTCGCGATAGTGCTAGTGGGATGCATGTATACATTTTCGGAACTCGAGAGGGAAATGAAACGCCTACAGTCAAGGCCAGAGCGACTCCGGAGAATGTGGTGGACGATGGCAAAGTCAACCCTGATAGACCACGTTCAACGATTGCAGAACCACAAGAGCACTATATGTTCTATGCTTCTAATCCTGACCAGGTATGTGTGGCACACCGCACCCGCTTCGCAACGTATATGCACGTACATGAGCTGAGAAATGTAATGGCGGTGTAGCACATCGCAAGATGAGGCCCTCAATGGTATGCATCGGCTGCAAGAACAAACGGCAAACCTGATACGCATTAATGCCAGGATGGCACAGAAACTCGACTCGGTCGCAGCTGGATCCACCTTATTATCAGCAGCCAGCATTGCACCTGGATCCACCTTATCAGCAGCAGCCAGCATTGCAGGGAGTGTCACAACTACGCGCAGTGTGCTTTCGTTCTCTTCAGCCACAACGAATTTTGCAAACACGCTCATTAACAGTCGGGTATACAGGCGAGCACTACTCGGACGCATAAATAAACCCAGGCCGGCAACCGCACGAGGGTCCGCTCCATCATTTCAGCAATCATGGTCGATACTCTCAGGAATTAGTCTTTCTGAGGTGTCAAATTATGCTGTTTATTCTTTGCCCATCTCTGCGCAAGAACTCTTTAATCCAACCTGGTACACAAGACTGGGCCCCGTTCTTCCCATTCAACCCAACATGCCTGAAGTACCAACCTTTCTCATAACAGGTTTTGCGGAGGACCTCAACACTGCTCTGAAGCAGAATGATTTGGACACTGCAAAGAGCATTGCCAACTACATACCCTGGAATATGGTCCGGAAAATGAGCACGGTCTACCCCACCCTAGTAGCCAACCCTACGAACAGCCTTAACAGCGTGCCAGACAATTTAGCCCTTCTGAGGTTGTGGCTGCAGTGCGGAGGTGATGCAGATACCAAAGATGAGGGGGGTCGAACGGCCATCGAGAGAGCAATGAATGATGAAGATTGGGTGTTGTTTAAGCTGCTTGTTCAAAACGGGTCAGATATCAACTCAACATGCTGGTCGAATAAGACAGCACTTCATCTTGTGTCTGGAGTAGGCAGCAGGAGCCTGGTACTTGTGTTCTGTGACGATATCAGATCTAAGGATACTGCTGAGATACACCCGGTCAGTTACGTTTTCTCGCACCAGCGTGAGTCCGCGGTCAAGGCTCTGCTTGAGCTTGGGGCGAATATTAACCTCCAGGACCTCGATTCGGGGGACACCCCACTCCATCACTCTTCGAGAGACGGACATAGGGAGGTAGTTGAGGTCCTGCTCCACCACGGAGCAGATATCGAAGCCAAGAACCTCACAGGCACCACCGCGCTGCATTCCGCTGCTGGGGCTGGGCAACTGGACATCGTTGGGGTCCTGCTTAGCCACGGAGCAGATATCAAAGCTAAAAACAACGAGGAGGAGACCGCGCTACACTCCGCTTCGGCGCGAGGAAATAAGGACATAGTTGAGGTCCTCCTCCGTGAAGGAGCAGATATCGAGGCCAGAGACCAAAGAAAAGCGACCGCACTCCATTTGGCTTCGTCGGCCGGGCATAAGGATGTGGTTGAGGTCCTCCTCCGTGGAGGAGCAGATATCGAGGCCAGAGACCAAAGAAAAGCGACCGCACTCCATTTGGCCTCGTCGGCCGGGCATAAGG
Organism: Morchella sp. 2018-W38C; assembly: GCA_024713705.1. NCBI lineage: Eukaryota > Fungi > Ascomycota > Pezizomycetes > Pezizales > Morchellaceae > Morchella > Morchella sp. 2018-W38C. The sequence goes on from JAMJEX010000001.1 coordinate 327,786, forward strand.
ATGTCGTTGAGGTCCTCCTCCATGGAGGAGCAGATATTAAGGGCAGAGACAAAAGAGAATTGACCGCACTCCATTCGGCTTCGGCGGCCGGGCATAAGGATGTCGTTGAGGTCCTCCTCCGTGGAGGAGCAGATATCGAGGCCAGAGACCAAAGAAAAGCGACCGCACTCCATTTGGCTTCGTCGGCCGGGCATAAGGATGTCGTTGAGGTCCTCCTCCGTGGAGGAGCAGATATTGAGGCCAGAGACCAAAGAGAATTGACCGCACTCCATTCGGCTTCGGCGGCCGGGCATAAGGACGTCGTTAAGGTCCTCCTCCGTGGAGGAGCAGATATCCAGGCCAGATACCTAGGATATGCGACCGCACTCCATGCGGCTTCGGCCGCCGGGCATAGGCACGTTGTTGAGGTCCTTCTTCGTGGAGGAGCAGGTATCGAGGCCAGAGACCAAAGAAAAGTGACCGCACTCCACTCGGCTTCGGCGGCCGGGCATAAGCACGTCATTGAGTTTCTCCTCCGTAGAGGAGCGGATATCGAGGCCAGAGGCTCAAGAAAAGTGACCGCACTCCATTCGGCTTCGGCGGCCGGGCATAAGCACGTCGTTGAGGCTCTCCTCCGGGGAGGAGCAGATATCGAGGCCAGAGACTCAAGAAAAGTGACCGCACTCCATTCGGCTTCGGCGGCCGGGCATAAGGACGTCGTTGAGGTCCTCCTCCGTGGAGGAGCAGATATCGAGGCCTCGGATGCCGAATCTACGACCGCACTCCACTTTGCTTCGGCGGCCGGGCATGAGGACATCGTTAAGGTCCTGCTTAGCCACGGGGGAAACATCGACGCTAGGAACTACCAGCAGCAGACAGCGCTACATCTCGCCTCCGAACGCGGTAATAACCGTGTCATTCGGATCCTGCTCCGGAGTGGGGCAGATCATGAAGCTAAGAATAAGAGGCACATGACCGCGCTACAGTGCGCCACAGCGGAACAGCGCTGGGATGTCATTATAACCCTCACCCAACCCGGAAGTGATAGGATAAGCCAGGATGTGAGCGTGGTTACACTCTAGTTCCTAGCGTGGACAATTCTTTAAGAAGTATTCAACTTTTTTTTCTTTCTCTTTCTCAGTTAGTTCATTTATACCATGTAGTATTTGCTTGGGCTTATCAGACATGCAGAAAATATGGAAACATGACGTTGAGAATTCTGATACCTTTCATTAAATATAACGTTTTTCCATTATTTCCACATATTCGCTCATTCAATAGTGAATTTAAACAAACATTTTTAAGTTTTCTCCTAGCTCAGGCGGCTCCAGGGCTTCAGTGGGGTTCGAGCACAAAGGGAGTGTCTGGGCAAACGTCTAGTGGGCTAGCCAGGCCCTGGAAAAGAGTGGCTTTTCTACCCAGCCTATTTAGTGTTACAAGCGTTCGTCACGGTCCAGTGCGGATTACAAATGTTCTGACCCAAAGAAGGACGGTACCTGTCCGAGGGATACCATGATATGGCGCGCCCCACTCAAGGAGAGGTAGTGACAGATACATGGGTAGTGCTCTAGACGAACCAGTGAGTTCGTCCGCTCGACGATTTTGTTCTGTCTCACCAAGGAAGATTGCTTGTCTAGGGAGTTTCCGGCATGAACTGGTCTACCCAGGAGGTTTCGTAGGTGGACTGAATTCTTCCTCATTAAACTGGATTTGAAAGTCCCCAGTCCGCGGAAGAAACTACAGGAATACTTCAGTTCATCCAGTAAGCTATCATACATTTCTTTACTCTCCTGCTGCACACCGGTCATCATATATGAGAAATAACGAGGAAATGTTATACTGCTTACTTTCAGTGATAGTAGATCTAAATAAGATCGGCAAAAGCAATCATACACTTTGTGGTGCAGTGGATTCTCGATAGTAACATTCTCGATAGTAAATCCGCGGTCGTTTAGTAACGGGACACCTGCCTGTTATCCCCCAAATTTGAGGGTTCTCAGCACCATGGAATAACTAGCTTTCATGGACTTGTAGATATGCTCAACAAGCTTTCCAGAAATAGAGCAAGACGTTGATTTGACGAAGTGATTGATCATTTCGTCAAGTTTGATAGATAGGCGCACAATTCATCAGTCCCAGCTTATGATGAACGCATTAGACTATTGAGTAAATGGTTTCGAAATCATACCACTTATCAAGTCAAGAGATAAGCTTAGCAATTACGCAATCAAGATCGATCATTGATAACTGAATTTATTGAGAGGAGATTTGATGTGAACAATAAGTATAAATCCTATTGTAAAGATGACACTCCGGGACTCGATTTTAAGCAGTTTGGTTCTTTCCCTTACATCCTGATCCCATCTTTTTCTAAACCTTCCCCACCTCTTGAGCTCTTATCATGTACTGAGCCAGTGCGGCAGTAATAGTCCCGTAAAAAGGATTCGCTGAGACACCTGATTCACCCTTATCAATACCTAATACCTCTCTAACCACACCTGTCCCATCTACAACCACACCGGACTCGTACCGAACTGTATCTGATTCGTCCCCGACTGCACCTGATTTGCTGCCTACCATACCTGATTTGTCCGCAACAAACTTGCTTGCCGTTGACGTAGGACTAGCCCAATGTGAAGTGCAGTGGCATTAGGCACTTCACTATGAACAGGATCCCTTATGGAACAACAAAGCTTTCAGTGCTCGGAATTGGCAGGTCTTGATTCCCTGGTGTCCAGGAGCCTTCTCCAGTACTATCATCGCTCAGAGTTAGTTCCTTTAATACCTCTAAGACCCCAGGTGTTATAAGGGTGCATATATTTAGCGTCCACTTCCGAAAAATGACTGTGTTTGGTACATTCTTCGCTGGATTTGACACAAGTACAGTGGTTGTTCTCATACACACTACGACAGTCACACCTAACCTGACTATCATTCAGGTGCGCAGCCAAACAGGCAGCAGCACCATGTCCAACCTAAGGGTTTGTAGCGTTTTCTGGTATAGAGAAATCGATTGTATCAGGTAGTCTTTCAATATCTTTGGCTACAAAAGTGTTTGCCAATACACCATATTTTGTTTTCATTCAATATCTGTTTCGTTGAGGTTTGTAGTGTATCATACTAAAGAGTGATCGTAGGTGTGTTGGTCTGCAGTGCTTAGTAGAAATTTTGACACTGACTTGTTCCCTAATAAGATAAGTATCCTCAATGTATTTTTCTAAGCTTTTGGCTACCATTCTGCGTCTTGCTGCATCTGTATTGTACCTAAACTGAAGAAGTAGATCTTGGCGAGTTCGCAGAGTATATAAACGTCAGCTAAATGATCTTATTCAGAATTATATATAGACAGGATCTTGCCTAATGGGTTCCGCAAGGAGGTGAGCGAGGCCAATTTCTATATTGTCAGGTGTCTGAGTATTGTTCCTGACAAACCCAGGCTCCTTCTGTGATACAAAATTGTCTTGTTAAATCGAAACAAATTAACCGTTCCTTAGTATTATCAATTCTGATAGCTATAGCATCTCAACCTACGAACCCTCTGTTTTGTCCTCACTGATGTCGTTTCTCTTTGCTACAGTAAAAGACGGTCGATCACTCTCATTTTCTGTTTGAATACTACCTCATATGGGGTTCTGCGTGTGGTGCGGCGGATGTGGCAACTTATTGATAGTAATACCTCAGCCAGTACTGATGTAACAGGGGTCTCTCTAAATGTCGCTAAAATTCTATACGGTAATAGTCGGCCATGCAAAAATACAAAGTCAGGTTCAAGATAAATGTGGATTCATATCGCTAAACCTCAATAATCCTTAAGGGCTCTGCTTCTCAATTTTCTGCCCTTGCAGAAGATTGGAAATTTTAAATATAGCGCGAGAATGAAGCTGAATACTTACACCTCTAGGCCCTCTATTCTCTGCTCCTATTCTCCTACTAAATTCAGCTGGTACCTATTATCGGCTCTGGCATAATTCAACAGCTAGCCCGCTTTGCGAGCAACCTTCCATTATGTTCTATCTTTTAAGCGCTCGCAGGTCTTCCCAGTACGAAGACATTCACCCTCAGTCAAGGTACTTCATTAGGTTGGAGTTCGAAGCAAGCCCGAGTGACGGATCATGATTCTAGGACGACGGGTACCTACGGACAAACATAGATGGGTATCGAGATGGTAGGCACCGGTGTGCAGCCTCACTTGTATTATGATATTCGGCGGCACGCTTATTATTAGGTGGCTCACCCGGCAATAATAGAGGTGGGGCTTACGGCTGCCGGCTGTTCTACTTCGTGAAGTAGGTCTTACACAATAGTATGGTACAACCTGAGAAAGCGGGCCTTGGCATAGGTTCCTCGATGTATAAATAGGGCAGGATTTCACGCCGTCTTAGTGGTATCATCAACCATCAAGCGAGCGGAATCCGGTTTACTAAATCACAAGATCAAAAGCTACAGAACTATTGCTTAGCATTGGGATTTGCCCCTACACATACCGCTGCTTCGTTGGATGAAGCGGCTCCTACCATGAGTCACCAATAGCTGACTAAAGCAAGTGAATATCAAAGGTCTTGGTAGGAGCTGGACTAATATTTGAAAACAGGGCTCTGGCGTAGATTTCAGTATTTTCTCTTGCTAACATCTCCTATATCCATGCTGAACCCTTTCTCATCTGGATTATAGGTGTTTCTCGGTGTGATTTGGTATTTATGTATTACCCATTTTAGCTAGAATTTATCAACACCAAAGAAACAAATTGATCCAGAATAAGATCAATGAAACTTCCAGAAAAGATCGTTCACAATATCCAGTGTTTGTAATGGGAAGAATTGGTTGAGACTTCTCTTAAAACCGTATTAACAGTATCATTAGGAAAAAAGTACAAAACCAACATTTTACCGTCACTACTAGTGAGACTAACCCAAGGTTTCCAATGGTTGGAACCGGTTTTGATAAACCACCAAGCCAAGGGGCTCAAACTGTACCAACTGTACCAATTATTCATCTTGACAGTTTGTACCGTTATAACTGCTTAAACTGCGGTTTCATGTCTTGGCATACTCAATATTGTAACAGTTCCAAAAATAGCTATACATATTCTGAAACACTGTGTTCGAGCTCGGGAACTAGAACTAGGGTTTGAGTTCATGAATATGAGTTATATAAACCGCTTCAACCATCAATACAACTGGTTTTACAGAATTCTAAACAGTTCAAACTATTTATTGACGGCGATCAAAACTGCACCAACTGAGTTAAATGGTTCAGATAAACCAGTTGGAACCAAGTCACCTTAAACCACTGGAAACCCTGGACTGATCAGTAAAACCACTTACTTGATGTGATAAATCAGTAGTGCTTGGCACCTCTATTCTCATAATGATGATCATATACACCCTGAAGCAGGTTCTTTGTCTAGTATTTGGGCCATCTTGGTAGTCCCGATAACCTGCCGAATGGGAAAAACCGGTTTCGATTCGCGCCAGTACTTGTCCAACCGGGTTCACAATTCAGCCGCCCCGTACCAACTGTCTAGTCATCTTTAACGGTTGAACCGGTTCGTACTACTGGTTCACGAAACCATTGCAAACACTGACAACATCCCAGCTATCTGCATTTACTCAATACAAAGAAACAGTTTTTGCCAAAATGTAGCGCGATCGAGGGTAACGACTAAGAAATCCATATATCCAATTACGGCCCAGAGATTTTTCTAGCTCACGCTTGTGCAATAGGTTGTGGGAAAAATTGTAGAAAGCAATTCGGTTACTGAAACAGGGTGGCCTGCACTTTCAACATGCGAGAAATCACTCCCGCCCTATCATTTTGGAAGATTGACACAAGATAGAGATAGCGAATATTATGTATAGCATCCCCTCGCAAGCTTAGATCTATGCTACAGTGGCTCAGACGAGTACTGCGCCGGAACACCACCCGTGATCCGCGCGCGCGCGGCACAGGGATCGCGATCGGAATGCCAAGGACGGTATGTATTTGATATTGCGCGGGTGTGTTCGCAACATGACTAGGGCAAGATTCATGGTATGTAGACCTGATCCAGTCCGGAATCAGTATTAAAGAGTAGGGGTTCTCAAACTCAGGCATTGGACGACATCCCGAGGTGAATTAGATTCCGGAATCTGAACAGAGGGGTGGGGGGGAGGGTCGGTTCTGATTTCTAAACTTCGGAAGCCTGGAAAGTAGTAATTTGAATGGTTGAAACTGGTTGTATTCGGAGGTGATACAATACCGAACCGAACTGAATTACGTCCCCAACCAGCATTCCCCGGTTTGAACTAGTTGAACTGAACCGTTTAAATCAATAGTTGGTGCAGTTCTTACCTTCTTTGGTAAACGGTTAAACGGTTTATCAATCTTTAAAAGCAGTTAAACCTACGTTTTCAACCATTTGTATGAAACCTAAAAACGGAAGCGAAATAATAACGAATTTGTTTACCAATACCGGTTTGGTTGGTGGAACAGGTGAACTATGGCCATTGGAGGCTCTACTGGAAAGCAGTAATATGATTGGTTGTTCGTTAGTCTTGCCAGAAATATAGGATCTAAACCTTCTGCCGGAAGTCATCGATTGTTGAGCCCCATACCAGGTGACCTATTAACTTTGATGATCGTGCGCTGAACGGCCAGCAGGCACCGTATTCTGTGCGCTCTCAATGCAGGGAAACGCTGTACTACTCTACTTGCATGAGAAGTGTTTTGTTGGGACCTATCATCCTTGCTTCAATACCTCAGCCTTGCGGCCCTCAAACGCTTAGTGGAAAGGCTTTGGCATGGGTTGGGAGAAACCTGAAGTCCATCTAGGTTTATTCCGACCAGACGAAGAGCTCGAACCAATGCAGTCTAAATTCTTAGAAGCACTTCATTAGCATGTGCCCCCCACCCCCGATCGCAAAAAAGGATGATGCGCGCATCTCGCTGCGCGCTGCGGATGGAGATCACGCCCTGAGGGAAGTGAACACGAAGCTGCTTAATATGTTCTGCGATCGGAGGTTGGGGCGCGTTGAATTCTTTGGAGATAGTCTCAAGGTATGTCTCAAATTCAAGCTGACACCATCGCTAAAACAGTAATGGAGCTCTGTGCTGCACTCAGATAGATCCTACATGAGCTAAGTAGTAAACAAAAAAGAAAATGAAAGCAGCTTGGCATGCAATTATGATAGAGTGGAAGCACTTCAAAAGTAGAGAAAACGCACAAACCCTCACCTTTGCCAGCCACTAACCAGTGTTTATCTTTCCTCATAGCCCCGTCCTAGGTTCAATGCCCCTGGAACACATGGAGGGTTAATAGAGCCGCTACTCGACTGGCATCTCTGCAACGCTAGTAGGAGTAGCACCGACATCATGACTGAGTTAATATCTGGATGATGCATGCATGAAGCTTCTTAACTGGACTGGCCTCCATACCAGCAAGATCTGGTATTACAGATCAAGTGGGAGTTGATTCGGACCGGGCTGCGCAATTCGCGTTAGTGGAGACCGGAATACCCGACCTCCATCACCGTTGGTGTGGTTGTTGTGTGGTGCTCCCCTGTGACGTAGACCTGGAGCCGTGCAAATTGTAAATCACCCTGAAACAGCTGCTTACTCCACTCACTACTCACATGTTCCTGCACCTTCAATGCCAGTCATTCACTTCATCTCAAGTAGAAGCACCATTCAACTACCGTTAATTCTCAAGAAATTCACTATCCCCGCTTCGCTAAATCTTAATTTCGGGCGAGAAAAACCAGATAGGTGTATGTATCTGCACGATTTCGTGAAGTTTGATACGTCAATTCACCTTCTTCGGACTTGCCGCATACAAATTCGGAGATAGTGATTGTTCGAGAATTAACGGTACGCTAGAATTCCAAAGACAGTAATCAATTTTTCGTTTGGTCTGGTCTCACTCCAAGGTTCATGCGCGCATGGCTGTTATTCTAAACATCCATTTGCTCAAATAAAACCCAAGCCAGTGCACAGCCCTATTTTCCCAAACCACTATACGCTAGATCTTCAGCCCCTTGTATCGCCTGTATCCACCCGCCAGAAAACGCATGTACATCGTAGGATTTGCCAAAAGTAGGCAGGCTCTAGATAGTGTCCAACCCTCTGCTGTAATAAATTAAAGGAATGTCCCTCCGCCAGTTCTTCTTTTGATTCCATATAGCATATGCTAGTTGACTGGTTTCCTTGCTATTAAAGAGGAATTCTCGCTACTTTCGGTATTTGTTGCATTAGCCGGCTTTTCTTACCCATCAGAACTGTTAATACTGCAGCAATCCCGCCTAGGACATTACCCATCCTTGTGATAGTGTACGAGTATGTTAACACACCCAATTCTTCGTTCGAGTTACCGAACTGACCGAATCCAGTTATACTAGAATACGGTGCTAGAAGCCATTTAGATTCTGAATCAAAGAGGCAAAAAATAACAGATTCCGGTGGTTATACTTTATATTCTTGTATTATAGTAGGGAACGACCAAGGATCAGGGTTAGTCCATTCGTTCGCTATTTGTGGCATGACTTGGGATCAGCACCTAACCGATAGACCCCGGGATTAGGTCCGGATATAGGCCACATGCCAAGATGGGATATTACTTTGCCTCGATTTTCTTGACTTTCGTAGCAAGTCCAGTACTCTCTCTCCCGGTGATGAACAGCACAACTGGGATCGCTCCAGCGTTTGTTCCCGAACCCGATGGGCGTGGCACAGTTGGGATCCTGATAAGTTGCATTGTCACTCTTGGCCTTTGCATATGGACGGTTGTGCACCCGGATGTTGTCGCCAACAAGACCATTTGGGGCCCTTTCATATACAAAAGCAGTTGGATGATTGCTGGTCTTTTTGTTCCGGAGATTATCGTTTCCAATTCTTGGCTCCATGAAACGAAGGTTGTAAAGGGTAGTAAGGAAGATATGGGGATGGTGTCTGCCTTTTTTGTCGTGATGGGAGGATGCATAATCGACGGAGTAGAGACAGGGCGCACCGCCACCATCACCCCCGATGGTTTCATCAAACTGACAAAACTGGGGCTACTCGGGAGAGATGTTCTCAGCAAGGGTGACATTAAGACAAAGGGAAAGTAGATTCCCTGGCAAAGGTTCTTGTCTGTGCCCAGGCAATTTGGATGGTAGTGCAATGTGCCACCAGAAAGCTGATGCATTTGCCTGTTGCCCTTCTCGAATACCATGTCGCCATTCAGGTCGGGTATGCCCTCACGATATATTACTTTTGGTGGCATAAACCAAAAGACGTCGGTGAGCCAATTGCGGTCCTCAATCGGTCCGATATCGATGACAAGGAGTGCAGCGATGTCTATAGGCTCGTCAACCAATCCCGGAGGTTCGTTGTTGACGACCTCATATCCACTGGCTTTGAAGGTCACTCCGATGCTATGATGGCGGCGGCCATTGGTATCCCGACCTCTGTTCTTCACGGACTCGCGTGGAACAGTCATTTCCCCTCCCAGGTTGAAAAGTGGATCTGGCGTGTGTCGTCCGTCGGTGTTGGTGTCGCCCCTCAATGCATGCTTCTTCACTTTGTACTCTCGGAGCACATTGTTCAATATACCTGGATAGCTGATGAGAGCGACCACATGTACAAGCGGATTCACAAACAATTTATGGACAAATTTCCTGTGGCGGCAGGTAGTGAACGGAGGATCAAAAGTGTTTTTCAAATGCGTTTGGGTGAGTTTGCTTTCTATGTCACAACTTGGTTGAATCTTGAGATCTATACTGCCTTCAGTATGTCGTTGGCAGTTCTATCTTTCATGAGCCTACGCAGTGTCCCCGATGGAACATACAAGACCATACCATGGGGAGACTATTGGCCACATTTTTAACAGCATTGTATCTATTTACAGAGAATTAGATGGCATGTTATTATTTCCTCTTTAGTCAATTTGAACAACGATGTACATCCTCTATGTCCCATACCCCACTTTCTTATTCAATTTCATCAGTGGTCAATGCATGGTGCCTTGGTTCTGTTCTCTCAAAATGCTTAAGTACTCATTCAGCTTTTTCTATATTTCGAACGAAAGGTTGGCGGATTGATTTACCTAATTCAAGGGTTCCAGTGGTTTTCCGATTTGCCGGTATGGACCTGTTGTACTGAACCGCATAATGTGATACTTGGTGATATCGGATTTAACTGGTATAAATTGAGAGTGTTGCTAGTGTAGCAGAGGATTGGTAATTGACTGCACGGATGCTTGACCCAACATGTCATCTCCCTAAGCCGTAGTTTATTGCGTAGATGTTATTGGATGTTCTCTCGCCGTCTAACAAGGCTTGCTCCTCTTATCGACAACTCTTGCCCCCCTCTATCTGTGGCCTAATTCGGTGCCTATTTCGGCGCAGATTCAGTGTTTGATTCGGCACAGAACTGCGGGAGGTGCAGGCGGTGTTGCAGGTGGTGGCTGAGGTCGTGAAGAAGGTCATGGGCCGTGGGAAACGGCTGGTATAGGGTAGCGATTTCGTAGTGCTATGCATTTGGAGGGACCGTTACTTAAAAGCCGACTACTCCCGGGGTGGAAGCAAACGGGGCACAGAGTCAGGCACCCCCATATTTCTCGTCTGGGAGCAGCGCAATACAGAGAGGGGTGCTGTAGGAAGGCACGAGATAGCTCTTGGTATCGAAGGTTAGCTTGACCAAGCATCAGCTTATTTAAAAATAGTCTACAGTAGGATAACACTCACGGCGAATGTACCAAGAGGGGGGATTTCAAAATAAGATGGCTGATCCGATCCTCCGCTTGCCCCGTTGCTCCCGTCAGACCCCACTGATATTCCACCAAGTACCCTGTCTCACTAGGTCAAAACGTGCCCTTTGTCACCGAAAACCACTTGCATTAATGCAGTCATAGGATATCACTCGGATCTGGTAGTGGGGTAGTGCTATCATTCGATTTCTACACCTCTTTCCTCTGTTATCGACTGATCTTATAAGACACGGTCTCCAGTGGCTCCCCCCCGCGAATTTCAATATGCGCCAGTTAGGCCGAAAGTACAGTTTTCGCCATACCTAGATCCGGGAGTGAGGCATCTTTCGATGTGGGGCGGCGGGGCGTTTGCATATCAAGACACCTAACCCTCGCAGCTTGCAGTGTGATAAGTCAGATTTCTCAGATTTACGCAGTGCAAATATTACGTCCTGGTTGGTTGCTCATTGGTCGCTGCGTCGGCACCCTGGTCATTCTGCCTCGAATACTGCCGATTTGGGGTGGCTAAAAACTCTATCCCATGGGCTGGTGAGACATGCAGATCCCCCAACCTTCCTCACTGTGGAACTATATGCAATAGCTAAGTGACTATGCCTTTTCAAAAATTCATGGCACAGGCACTCTGCCACCCCAAGATTCAGGGAGTCGGAGAATCTAGGTGTCGATCACCAGTCCAAGGGATAATAAATGCATCAGGGCGCTGTACTTGGGTCCCGAGCTGCCGCCGGCGACCATGGCCGATCTCCAAACCGAGACCACAGCCCCTTCTGTGTAGTATAGGCGAAGATTGTTGGCGGAGATGGAGGGCTCCTCAAGCGGTAAAGCCTGCCATCGTAAATACAGCAACCGGATTAGGGTCCAAACCCAGTCGGACCCCCAGGGCTTTCCCGTAGCAATCACAGCACACCTAGAGACAACGGGGTGCGGCATTCGTCCCCAGTGAAGGTAACCCTCCGGATTTAGTAAGTACATACTTGGTCCAAAGGTGCCAAGACGGTGGGTCATGCCAAGAGATTGCCGTCCTTGTGTTCCCGAACCAGGCAACCAAGTGATTGCATGCCAGCCTGAGCGCCACTGTCTCTACTGACAACCAGTTTCGTCATTGCCCCCCCCAAAAGACTGTACAGGGTGTTGAGGGTAAGTGATCAGAATCTGATAAGACAAATACACGTATTCACCGCAGCATTCACTTATCAGATTCTGATCACTTTTCGCTACACCCTAGTACATACATCCTGCTCGGGTAATCCTTAGCCTGGAACGTAATTTCCGCGCGACAATCAGTCAGCCTCTCACCAAAAACCCAACGTTTTAAAAATCCAATGGCTCAACAGCCACAACAGATGAAACTATTTGGGCTCCGTCACCGTTTTATTCACCTCTCTCCCTCCCAATCACTCCACAGAGCCCGTTTACATTTTCACGTCTTGTGGTGGTTGGCGATTAGGTCTCGAAGTTCGGCAGCCTCGACACTCCGCCTCAAGCTGTCCCCAACCATAGGTGGCCTCCACGCCGGGTGGCCCCGTGCGTCTTGGCTGTGGTGGGTGCAACTCGGTATGTTGTGGCCTGTCTTGGAATCGGAACGCCCTCACATAAGCAACAGGCATGCATATTTGTCCTTCTCTATTTGTCATCAAGGGGGGTTATAAATCTTGTTATTATGTACATTCTTTGTGCCACGTCTCTTGTGTATAAATACTGGGCTGTCCGCACCCTTGTTTCTACTCGGCAATACAGAAACCGGTTTCACCACTCCTTTAGCCTGGGCGCGGACACCTTTTCCGTCACCCCCCTTTCCTATTCATTACGTATAGCCGCGTTCGAAAAGACTTGGCACCCCGGGCCAGACCATGAAGGAGAATGTTCTGCTGTCTAACTCTCTTATATTTAGGTTAATAACTGGAGAGAGCTTTAATATATCCATTGTGATCATGTCTTCAACGTTATGAATGTGCGGGAGCAAATATGGTTGTTGGTAGCGACAATTTATTAACGGACTCAATATAGTAGCGTGTTCGGACTTTTCGAACGCGGCTAACATGCCCTGACGCGGATCATAACACAGTTGCCATGTCGACACGGGGCACATTTATTAAGTATGTATCTCCTCTTGTTAAATGTCTTTTCTTTCCTCGCCCACAGCGACGGTCGTGTATAGTGAAGGTTCCCACTGCTAATTAACGTCAAATATATAGGAGGAAAGGAGTGCATAGATTCTGCCACATCAACGATCAGGGTTCAAGGATCAGGCGAAGACTTGTCACACCCGAGAACGATCACCTCCGCAACTGCCCGATATCTAGCGGAAGGTGCTGTGCAAGCAGATGCCAGAGAAGCTGCATTCATGTAGGTTTTCTCTTTTACTTCCTTTATCCCTTCCCTGGCGAAGGAGGCTAATCTCACTCAAAAAGTGTTTACTGTTATCCTTACTCAATGCTCAAGAAAGTCCTTTGGTAATCGTTCATCATAAATTCTCGGATATACACCACGCGCTAGTTATGAAACACAACAATGTTAAACAAGACCGACATAGCCCCAGTACATAGATTCGCCCACCGCGACCAGTTTCATTCCCCCTTTACCCCCCCAACCGCTTCATCTCTTACTCCTTCTCCTCCTTAAAGGTGAGCACAATCTCCTGCGTGTTTCCTAGTGTTTCCTTCACTGTCACTACAAACGCCCTCAAGCTATCATCCTTCACGAACGTGATCTGTCCATTCAAAGTATCCGGAGCCGACGTATACGTCAAGCTGGACGTGAACGGTTCTTTCTCATACCACAAGATGACAGTGTAAGACTCCCCGATATAGTCCTTAGGTGGGAAGTCGTCGTGTTCCCTACGGATGGTAATTTTGCGGGTAACAATTTTACCCTCCACCGTATTGGACGTCGTTTCCTAGTGCTGTCAGTACCCTGTATTTATATTGCACAGGTGCGGAGAGGGGAGAGTGGGGGAGGAGGGTCGTTACATGAGTAATTTTAACGGCGCGGTACTTATCTCGCCCCCAGTGCGCCCCGGCCGTAGCTGTGCTGTTGGCTCCGCTGCCGCCCTTCGCTTGCCCGCGGTCGATCCTGCGCTTCATGTTGATCTGCATCTGCTTTGCGCGCAGAATGTCTTTGGGTGCGCTGCTACAGCTGACGCCGTCGTCGAGGTAGGTTGTGTACTCCTGCATTTTTGATTGAGGATCTGTCAGCCCGCACATGGATTAAGGGAAGGGAGGGTGGGAAGGAGAGGGGGGGGGGGCGAATGAGAGGGGGGTTATACGGTCTTCTTGTTCTTCCCTCGCCAGATGTGTGGGTACACGTGCAGGGTGATAGGGTTGAGCTCGCGTTCCGTGCCAGTATCAACAAAGTCTTTCACCTCCACCTGCGGGATGATGGCCCCTGCTTCACCGTGAGCAGCGATTCAAGGGTGCAGGGCCAGAACTAATATTAACATACCTTCTCTAATATAGTGTAGCAGCACATCTGGGTACGCTGCCCTGTCAGACTTCGCCTTCTCCGATTCCAATTGGTGATCATCCCACTCGGGGATCCTTGCCATCTCGTGCCGTACCGTCCCGCCGTAGACATGCTCACCAAGGGCTGTGCGCTGGTGGGGGAAGGGCGCGAGGTTGGACTGGTACCAGGAGTACCTCAAGGGGAAATAGACGTCACGACCCCATCCGCGCGCATGGCGGAGGCCGGGACATCTGTGTTCATGGATGGGGTCGGTACATGCGCGCGCGTTGCCAAGTTCTGGGCATCGGTGCTCATCGTAGAGGTCGAGACATCCGGGTTCTCGACATCCGAGGCTGGGACATTCGGGGTTTCTACATTTTCTATATCCGCGCCCGGGACAATCACTCCACGTACACCTCTGAGCCGGTTCAGCTCATCCGACGTCGGGTTCCTGGCGGCCGTGCATGATGGGCGCGACGAGGATATCCTGGCCGACGACATATTGGTTGTCAAGGAAACCCTGGGTCTCATTAAAGAATGTCGTGTCTTGTGGGTCCGTCAGGATCTAGCGGGGTGTTAGCCATCGTGTACTCGAGCAGAAGGGGGGGGGGGGGGGGGGGGGGGGGGCCTGCCATGGATCGCGCGATGGGAAGCCCGTGGAACTGATTTTCGAACATCGTGTCGTAGAGGAGCTGCATGAGAGAGTACCGCAGCTGGATGTAATACCGTGTGATATGCTTTACGCCATATTACAGCCATGCCTGCCCCTGTAGGTTCTGCTCTTCGTGCTTCTCGTCCCAATGTTTCGGGTATGCATACGGCTCCTGCGGGCGGGTCAGCGCCTCTGCACATTACGCCATCAGTGGAGGACCACTTACCTGGAACCACTTCCTTTTCTCCCCGTAGACTGGTTGTCCATTTTCCACCGTCACCTCCTGCCTACTCACATAATGGTTCCTGAGCCACGGAAGGAATGTCGACCCGACATACCAGCGGATTATCAGCTCGGGATTGCAAATCTTCTCCTCTTTGCCACTCGCATCTTTGCTTGGCTCGAATCCGCCCGTGTCAGCCCCGCAGATGCTCACACCATTGAGCCCGATCGACAGTACCTGCGGCACGGTGATGCGCCAGAAGTCCCACGTGCTCGCGTTGTCGCCCGTCCACAGGCCTGCGTAACGGTACATGCCCACATAACTGCCGCGGCCGAGGATAAAGTTGCGTTTGTTCTCACGCCCTTCGAGTCTCGCGAGGCCACGGTAGGTGGCCCTGTGGAGGTTGTAGGAGTAGATGGCCCATGCCTCAATGGCCAGCTTGAATTTTGAAGCCTTTCCATCCGTTCCTCTCACAATCTGCCCCTCCCGATCCGTCGCCCCAAGGTTACCGTCCTTGAAGGGCAGCAACAGCCGCGAGGGAAGGCCCTTCATGTCCCCGTAGTTCTCACCGATCGCCGGCGTTGTCATATCTTGCCAGACAAACTCGAGGCCGAGATCGAACAGGTCCTTGTACTGCGTACCCCACCACCTTTGGATCACGGGGTTGTTCAGGTCTGCATAGTGCCCGGGCTGCAATCACTACAGATCAGTCCCTGCTGCCCGCATACACATACGTCTATACCCCAGGAACACTCACCGTGCCGTCACTGTACCCGTAGCTCACTCCACCATGGTAGTATTTGCCCGTGTTGTAGGTATCGTCGAGGTCACTGCAAAGGTCAGCGCACATCCCACTCGTATCTAGCGGCAGGCGCAACCTACTATGAATCCTTATACCGGTCATGTGGGCCCGAATCGCCCGTAAAATCTGGACGGGCGTAGTGGTTGATCGGATCAACCACTGCCCGATCTCCACCCTTGTAACACATGTACTTGGTCTGTAGTATGTCCGTCGGGGCGTTTTTGGTGTATCTATAGTCCTTGAGAAAATAACTAACCCCGCCCCATGGCCCCGCAGTCAGCACTACCCACATCGCAACTCAATCAAGGCGCAGAAACCCACTCATTTTCTTTCGCGCTCCGCAGCGTCCTATACCCCTTCTTAGGAGGAATTAGCGGTTCCTCATTCGGGAGTTCACCGCCATACCTCTCCTCCTTCGGCACATCATACGAATCCGCGAGATCATTCGCACTGATGACTGGCGTGATGTTTGTGCTGCACTTGATCCCCCTTTCCTTCAGCCACTGAAACATAGCACGTGGCTGTGGGAAGGTCTCTTCATTGACCGTGAACGTGCGGAAGTTTTTCTATAGCGGGTGGTTAGCCCTGCCACAGCGTCCTGCTGGTTAGGGGGATGAAGCAAGGCAGGTATATTACCTGCAGCGGGACATCAATATGTAGCCCGTCGAGAGGTATTTTCGCGCCGCGGTATTGATTGACGACGTTCTCAAGGTCACTCTTGTTCATGTACCCGTAACCTTGTCCTCGTTAGCGTAATCACTGGTGACTACAAGGAAACCATAGATCAGATGGACCCACAAGCCTGGTGGTTCCCGAGGACATATCGCGGCTTCAGTTCACCGCGCCCAATAATGGTCGTATACAGCCTTTACCACCGCCGCCCGCGCCGCATTAGTGTACTGCACGCAGCCGGAGAAGATGAGTGGGGGAAGAGGAAGGAACGAACCGGACAATGTCGCGCAGCGTGTCGCCAGATATGATATAGAAGTCCATCATGCCAAACTTGGTACCCACCTTGATGAACCCCGCGTTGTTTTTGCCAAAGTCGACCGAGATCTGTGAGGGGTTGTCCACGAATGTTGCTGTGACATTCATATGTGCTGGGCTGGAGTTTACGTCCAGCCAGAAAGGGTCCGAATGGTATCTTTACTCACCATGCGTCAGAATCCGACCACCAGGGGGGGGCGGGGGGGAATGGACTCACAGAGGTTCCCGCGGGTCTTTGGGCCCTTGGTTATACACCTGCTGGTACTGCATGTTATCCGAATCTAGGGCTGTTAGTACTTTCTGCGCATCGCAGAGTTCAAGGCATACTTACTAAAGTAGTTCATGTACGAGGGCTTCTTCATGAAGCTGCTACCGCCCTGCTCTCCCCATCCTACGAATTCGCCATGGCCCGCCTTCACGACATCCAGAATCACAGGCTTCAGTACAGCATGCTCGCCTTGGGCTTTATACCTGAAGGTTTTCGCGCTCGTCTGCCATACAGTCTTTACGCTAGATGCTGCCTGCGTTGTTATTACATTTGGGAGAGGATACAAGTCCGAGGCAGGCTTCAACACCCGCGCAGCCTGGATGCGGAAAGGGTGCTTGTAGATGTAGAGGCTTGTGACCTGGCCAATGACATAATTGCCTCTGTGTGAGGCGGACGCTTCGACCATGGCGGCTGTGGCTTCGCCCTTAGCAGCGGCAGCGGCCACCTTGGCGGCAGCATCTTCTCCCTTGGCGGCCGCTGTTTTGACCTTGGCGGCGGCAGCGGAGACCTTAGCGGCGGCCTCTCTGACCCTGGTGGCGATGTCGTTGACCTGGGTGGCGATGGTGTTGACATGGGCCTCAGCGGTGGTGTACTTGGTCTTAGATTCAGCGGCGATTTTATCAGCGTCATCGTCACGGGCAGCAGCCCCATTGCCGGCGGCAACGGCTTTCTCCTTGGCGGCGAGTTCGGCCTTGGCGGCGGCGGTGGCGTGGGCGTCCTTAGCCTCAAGTGCTTTTTTCTTTGCTGTTTCATAGTCAGCCGTAGCGGTGGCGGCATCTTTTTTAGCTCCCTCAGCGGCTTCCTTGGCTTGCTTCGCATCTGCCTTAGCGTCTGCATCGTTGACATTTGCGGCGGCAGCTTCAACTTTGGTGGCGGCGGCTTCGACAACACCGGCAGTGCGTTCGACCTTGGCAGCAGCGTCGTGGACCGCAGTAATAATAGACTATCGGGGGTTAGTATGGTGTGGAGAGGAGGTGAAGGGGAAGGGGGTGCCTACCCTGAACTCCCAGTATGGTTCAAAAGGTTCAAGCGGCCCGGGTTGTGGTAGTAGGGTGGGCTGCTCTGGTGGCTCAGTGACCTCCTCGAGAGTCGTCTTCCACTGGATCCCCTCATGGTCGTCCAGCTGCCCAATCAGTGTGGAGCAATGGTCACCGACAATTGTTATTCTACACCACCACAACAGGCGTGCACGTTAGCGTCCTTCCAACCCCCTCCCTCAGAACCACCCTGTCACTCGATTTCCCGTAACACACCCACATCACCGGGGTATACGAACGTGTTCCAATCAGTATAGTCGCTCTTTTGTGTGATGGTAGGATCGAATCGCACTCGCCACATAGTTGGGCGGATGAACTGTAGTTGGCAGAGCTTTCCTTCGCTTTTACCTCCGAACTCAATTGTAATCCCGCGCCAGGGGCCGCGGTCGTTTTTGAACGGCCGCTCCACGCTGATACTCTTGACCTCTTCCGGACATATCCAGCCGGAGGTATCTAGCCTGGCGAAGTAGTCCTCCGCTTTGGTGAAAGAGATTGGGTCTACGACCCCGGTCTCTGACATTATGAGTGTAGTGGTGTTTGAGTGACAGGTGGTGAATAGGTTTGTGTAGATATAGAGAGGAGATGTGGGCAGATGTCTTTGGGAGATGTGCGAGAGGAAAGCTTGAGGTTTGGGGGGAATTTATACCCGGGGCCTGGGGACGGTAGAGGGAAGTTGTGAGGAGAACACCACCGGCGGGATGGTCGGCCAGGATTGACGGAGCCCATCCAAGCTGAACGTTCATCCTCTGAAAATCGGAGGTTTGACCGAGCCCATCCAAGCTGAAAGTTCATGCTCTGGAAATCGACAACGTCGATGCAAGTATCGGCTCCATCCCAGCTAAAGCCCGTTCTGTGCAACCCTAGACTTTCGGTGCATAAAACTGCACTTTTCACACCCATCGGGGCTGGCAACCACCAGGACACTCTGCAGGGACTCCAATTAGCCGTGTCCAAACCTCCATGCCCCTCGGAAACTGGTGTTGGGCCGTGCATATGTTCCAGTTTTGCCAAGTCCCTTTGCATATACCTGTACTCGTATTTTCCTGACGTTTGTAAAAGGAACTGCTATTGCATACCATACCAAATTGTGGGCTTGGCGCGTATTTATATGGTATGCAATAGTGGTTCCTTTTTCAAACGTCAAGAAAATACGAGTATCCCTTGGATGGATGCAAGTTGTCAAATTCGCGACCTACCACTTTAGGCCAGCACTAGCCTTTTGTGGTAACTGTTGCAAATTGTCGATTGGCTCTGTTATTATAAACCATTAATTCACTTACCAAGTGGTGCACGATCCAGGTCGCGAATTTTACCACTTGCATCCGTCCAAGGGATACCACGGATAAAACCGGAAATTGCAAATCTTTGACATTAGCAACTACATTTTCTAGTTCTTATGCTCGTAAACGAGTACAGGTTAAACCTAAGATATTCAGCCCCAAAGCTCGGTGCGACCCCCCGATCGCTTTGGGGTCGACCCCTTCAAGTCTGGGGGAACTAACCAGCCGTGTGCAGGACAATTGCTCAACATCTTTATAGTTGGGGATGCCTTGACACGGAGTGGTTTCGGTCGGGAGTCAACTTCAACCGCTAATGACTTTCCCCAACCACACTCCAATTTATCTTCTCTCTAATTTTCGATAGTTCTACACTTCCTCTACAACTTGACAAAGCCCGATTGATCCCCTCGCTTGTGGTGTGGAGTTATGGATTTTCTAAAAGCTTGGTTTATGGTGGGGGTCCAACCAATGTCGCACTCATAAAAATCAATGTCGCGACACTCTGGATCTAGGCGTCCCCAACCAATCGTTCTCTTTGCTTTTGAACGTGACTTTGCCCAGGCCCAGGCATTCTACTCGTAGTTTTCTAACGTTTCCGAACTGAACTGGGTCTGCATACCACCAAAATCTAGTTGCCAAGCACGATTTACGCCTATATGCAGACCCAGTCCAGTTCGGAAACGTAAAAAAACTACGAGTAGTCTGGGCCGGGCCCACCAGTTGGTACCTTAATGGCGTGTATTTCGGCGATAAGAGATATTTCGTGGAGAGGAGAGGTGCAGGCGAGACCTACCAATGCAAAGAGTTCTAGAAAGGGCTCTTTACCGTTTATTCGGGAAATTCCAAGTCTATGATTTGGGTAATTTCAGCAGCAGATCGCATTTTAGCTAGCGAGAGATGAGCTCCCCGCATTGAATGGCATGAGCTTTTGCAGGAATGGGTGTGGGGTGCATGATTCGGATAGGAGGTTGGGAACCGAGTCGGAGCGCTCCGGTTGATATTGAAGGCCCGGGCACATTAACCATGGGCCTTGGCAGCCGATCGCATTTCGTCGATAAGATAATGCGGGGAAGAAAGTGCAGGGCGGGGCTGTCAATGATTTAGGGCGTTCTGCAAGAGGCTGGTTCTGGTTGTGGATGCGCGCGGGGTGCATGGTTCGGACATGTATGATTGGGGTCACCTAGAGCCAGAGTGTCGCGACATTGGTTTCTGACAATCAATTACCGAATTCGGTCATTTCACCACCGGTAACATTCCAAGATCAGCCACTTGCTGCTCTTAAACGAAAACTTCTCGCTCAATGCAGATGCAAACCCAATCGATTAATCTAGTTATCACAAGTAGGCAATTATGGGTGCTACATTGGTTAAACCCCCACCAAAAACCTAGATTTTAAAAATTCCATAACCCCACCGCCACAAACGATACAATTAACCGGGCTCTGTAACGTTGTAGAGGAGATGCAGAACTATCGATTAACAGAGAGAGGAAATGAAATCAGAGTGTGGGGAAAGTCATTAGCGGTTGAACTTGACTCCCGAAACCACTCCGTGTCAAGGTGTCTACAACTATAGAGGGGGCGGATACAGGGTTCGTGGTCTGTACTACGCTGCCCTGTTGACAGTGACCGCGATTGCAAGAGTTCTCACTGTCAACAGACTTATCTCTAATAGCGTAGTACCGCCGAAGTTCGAGAGGTTGGCTATGCATACAAGATCGAACTTGCCACAACCGGATACCTCTGAGATTAATCGATACCTATTAGCCCATTGCTTTAGAGATAATCCTGGCCGCAGATCACGGTTGGGCGGTACTGGGGGCTGACGAAAAGCCATAATAGTATCCCATAGTGATCAAACCTGTCAAACATGCGACCTGGACCGTGCACGACTTGTGGTGCGCACACTCTTAAAGGTGGCTGCAAGATGAGCTCCAAAGCCGATGAGAGCCCTTCTTCCAAGCCACCCTGCTGCATCCCTGCCGCTCTTCACGTTTGAGGGATACAACGGTTCCACATTGCTCAGTCTTGGCGCTTTTCAACGTATTTCACCGGGGAAGCGGTCATCACCGGGAAAGCAACCGAATCTCACAAAAAAGAGGTTGTGGGCATCAAAACACAATATGTGAAGGGAGGCACATATAAGAGGATTCAGTATGTCTTTCCGAATCCTGGAGTTATATAATGATATAAACCAAAGTTTAGTAAAGTCGATAGAGCTTACAGTCCCTAATCCAGTCAACCACTTTTCTGAAACAATACTCTCGCTAGATAGAGGTATATGATGTCACAGATAGTTGGGAGACCTCTAAATAACACTTCTGGCTACTTGTTTCTATACTTGTATATAAATCCAACTTTTGGATCACCCCATTGTCGCCCTTGGTTGCTTTCCCGGTGGTGATCGCTTTCCCGGTGAAATAGGTTACCTACAAAACCGGCCAGTTTCAATCTCGAATAACTTCAAAACTAGGACAGATATCCAAAATCTGGAAAGGAAAAGTAAACTTCATCACTAGGACTTGACCTTTTGTTTCCCGATTTCTTTTAGCATTCTTCGAGGAAAAGCTATTCGCCATCGAGTTCGCGAAATTTAAGAGTGCATCGGATAAGTGGACATGGCGCATCCGCAAATAATTCGTGACTGGTTGTAAGCCTTTCCTACTCGTGAAATCCGAGAACGCTGCAGATCCAGGCAATGACTGCGAATTTGACAGAATCTCACACGACATGTGAGAGTGATAATAATATTCTTAAAACTTTACACGAACCCCCAGCACAAAGTACCAGTACACTAGCTGTGTAACCGCCAGCAGGGCAAAGGCAAAATGTGAAATAGCTAACTAAACCAGCCATTTCTGCGAGACACCTTTTGATCCGGAAGATACACCCTACCCTATGAAGCAACCAGAAAATGCAACATTTTTAAAATAACAGTCTTAACTAACGTATTTTACCGGGGAAGCGGTCACCACCGGGAAAGCAACCGAACCTCACAAAAGGGGATTGTGGGCATCAAAAGACAATATGCATATATGAAGGCAGGGACGTATAAGAGGGTTGGGTGTATCTTTTCCGAATCCCGGAGTTACATAATGGATATCAACCAAAATTTGGTAAAGTCGGTAAAGCTTATCCTCCCTAACCCAGCGCTCCGAAACAATACTCTCGCCCGATAAAGGGAAATGATTTCAACAATAGTCGGGAGACAACTAAATAACACTTCTAGCTACCCGGCTCCGTAACTGTACATAAACCCAACTTTCTCCAGCAACTCTGCATCTTCCCGTTGTTACCACCCTTGATTGCTTTTCCCGGTGGCGATCGCTTTCCCGGTGAAACACGCCATACACAGATCTATTTTCTGCCGGGCATTCAAAGCACAAACAGGCAAGCAGCGGAGCTGAACCACACATCTTGCCGAAGTATTGATTTGGACTTGATGTGAATAGATCAAAAGTACCGTCCTCGTGAAAGGTCCCGGATCTAAGTTTGTGCAACATTTCTGCACCAAACTAAACCTGCGGTCAAACCGCACCAAAAATGCGCACTTTGACCCGCTTGCTTGCTGGGAAGGGAAATAACTCCCGAATAATCTTGACCATTTATCTGAATACCGCAGTAACTTCAAAACCATTATCTTCTTTTTCCCGAAATTTGATTGAATTCAATGTGAGCGACTAAGAGGTTGTTTAGGCTTTCCAGTGCAGTAGAATCACGATTTTCGGTGAGGGTTTAGAAAAGCAAGCAACCTCATCCTCTTTATGATTTTGTAGCTCGATACCATGATTACCAATAGCTATCAGAATCATTTCTGCACAATTCAGTAAGCATATCAACGGGCCTATCAAAGCTCATAGCTATCCCTTGACATTGGAGGTTTTGATGAATATCGGAAAACCCCGAATTTGGGCGGTAATAGGTGGTGTCCCGTTACTAAACGACCACGGGTTTATGATAAGATTGGTTTTTAATAAGATATGGGGGTTATTCGGAGTACGGGTAAACCAAACATTCATCTAGCAGTCGATCAATGTGTATGAAAGATTTAAAAGTCTGGGAAAACCGTTCCCTACAGCGGACCCACCAGCGTTGTCCAGGTGCCGAGGCAGAGAGTTATTGCTACCGGGTAGCAATAGCGGAAGCTCTATAATGACCGCTTTGCTCCCGAGATAGGTAATACATAGCCATCTACAGGCTCTCCTTAGCCTCATCGCTCTAGAGCCCAGAAAGCCCCACCCCTGCACCTTATCTCACATTCCTCCCTTCACCGGCTCCGACACTGTGTAGGCACCCAACCGTCGCCCAGTTCCGCACTGCGTACAGCACCGCATGAGGTGTGTTAAATCGATATAACACCCCTTTAATCCTACCAACACGATCCCCCTCCTCGACGGTTGGCCCACCCCTCAATCTCTCCCATTATCTCTCAACTGCTACCCCCCTAATGGAGAAACAAAATATGCATGCAGAATCTGTTACTCCATCCCAAAGCCACACCCTATTTCCTTTTCCCTGGGCGGGTAGCATCTTGTCAACAGACGAAGGGACAAACCAACCACCCGGCCCTGCCATGACTGCATCTCCTTGGCCTCCCGTCACATCGCGACTAACACAGCCTCTACCTGTCCTCCTCACTTACCCCGCCGCCACGCCACAGCAACAAGCACCCGGATCGGCGCCGTGGTGAGCGCCGGATTTGACACTAAGCCCAGTCCAAGGGACAAAGGCTCCCGTGTCAGCGGAGGATGGGGCTAAAGATAAGTATTGGTTCGTTTCCAGGTAGTATGGACAGCCGTGTCTAGGAGGTTCCTGAAGCACCCGCCGCCGAGATGGACACCGCGAGATAGGGCTCAGTAGCCACAATTACAGTTGGCATGGATTGGGAGTATGGCGGGAGTAGATGTTATAGAAAATAGGCATAGAGAACGACCATTTTATCTCTCGTGGTGGGTGGTACACACACCGTAGGTCAACCCGTTCCTGCTAGTGATATTTTTCGTGACGCAGCTCGGACACTGGCCGACCGCTTGGACTGGCGTTATGAGGAGTGCATGTTCCACATAGCTGGCTTCATACAGGAACGACTAACACAGAAAGCTTCCCGCATCCCGGGTGCCGGCTATTTCTGGACATGCAGCACAAGGCTCTGGCATCTAACGAATCAACGGATCCCCACCCGTCTGCACGGCATGTAGTTTAGCCCACCCACCCAACGCCAGAGTCCTGCCCATGGATAACCTATAAAACAAACACTCTTATCCCACCAGGTCTCCTCTAGCCGCGCAACCCGACGCGGAGCAAACCATGGCGTACTCATTCCATCCATTCTTTCTTTCTCCCCCAGCCTTACACCCACTGTTCCCTTTGGCCCGCACAAATAAACCCAACAGACACCGAAGACTACTCTTCTAGCAAAAACAAAATCTATCCTACGCGCTGATAGGCGCTTAGTCACGTGAGCAGCTCGCTCGTCGCGGTTGTGGCTCCGGTGCGGGGCGGTGCGCGGAGGTGCTGGGTGTGGATGGGGATGCGTTGTTCTGGGCGGGGTTCGGTGCTGTGCTTGGTGCTTATTGGGTGTCGGCTGGGAACCTGGGTCCTGTCGGGGTAGGAGGTGTCGGCGATGGAGGTGGGGGGGGGAGGAGAAGCTAGGGGGCGGAGGTGGGGGGTGGTCGAGATAAGGTTAAACAGTCCTGCGGGATTAGCTGCGTGGTGGGGGGACCCGGGAGTGGGGGTTGTGCATGCAGGGCGTCAGGCTTGGCGCATGACTCCGGAGATAAGCGAGATGTTGTGGGATCTTGCGGACGTGTACCATGGGTCAAGGTGCATCTGCATGCAGATTTGAGGAAAGCAGGTACGCCCCCATCCTTGGCCTGCATGACGACGTAATCCCCACGCCCCTCCCCACGGCAATACATACCGCCCCTGCGAAGCTCGGTGATAACCCCCTGCAAGGAGGATAGATATGTGTGGGGAGGGTAGAGAAAGTTATCATCCCTGCGAGATTGCTTATCCCTCACGGAAAAGTGCCATAGAGAGCTGGACGGAGCTGCATGATTTCAATATCCGCCCATGTGGAATATGAATTATCCGCGCACCGAGAGCTCTCATTAGCCGAGAGCGGAAACCCTGACCCTGACACAGAACCGCGTGGCAACCAGCCCACCCCACCACATTCCAGCCGCGGCCGGCGGGTTTGTAAGCGCAGCCGGCAACCGCCAGCCGGGAAAATTGGACTAAAGTGTACAGATGACGAATTATAGATGGCTGGAAAAGTAAAGATGTCTTGCTACTCTGGGTTGTGCAACTTTGGGTCGCCATGTATTGTTCAATGCGATAGCAGTACTGAATTTAAGGGTTCGCTACTAGAGCATGCGCGGGATCATTGTGTGTATGAAGATCATCAACGGAGGAGCAAGACATCCACAGACACAGAAATTAATCGAGCATGCTACTCGCGTTTCAAAGAGAAAGCTATCGGCATGGAAGATTGGTGACGCGTCTAGATCATGGCGACATGCACTCCCGGAGGTATTTCTTGCCATGGATAGTCCACAGCACTCCACGAGCAAACGTACACCATGCCAGATAATGTTCAAGCAACGTATGGCGCAGAACTCGCTACAGCCGCAAGTGCGTCCAACAGCGCCGGTTATCGACGAAAACAGTAGACAAATTGAATCGGTGCTGACTAATACAATACCCGACGATACTACCCAACCACCCCCATCACCGAATGTCCTACGTCCTATTTCTGACATGGAAAACACCTCAGAATCACCACACCCAACGCTCGCACTAGAAAGCTCTTCGTATCACCCCACTCCCACTACCAGACGATGATCCCCCTCACACTCCTCCGAATCCACCTTGTTCACCCCGCCCCTCCCGCACCGGAGCCAACCCCACCTCCCCAACCACCCCACAAAACACCGACACCGACACCAGCACGACAACCCACCGTACAGCAACACCACAGACCCACCCATTCACAGCACCAGCCGCGCTCTCGACAGCGGTAAATGAGAATACGCCAAGCCCGGGCAGGTATGGTTCCAAGCACTGCTCCAACCCAACCGAGGACGCTACCCGCCGGGATGGTGTCGTCATGTGGCTCTCCCCGTTCACGGGCAGGTGGCGACTTACATCGGGTAGCCGATTCGGGGGTGTCGATTAACAAACCAGCCCATATCACAAACGACATATACTTAGAGCGACGAGGTTTCGGGACAGCTGTTGCAGGCAGTTCGGGTTGACGGTCGGTCCTGGTATGCAGTGCTTTGTCCGGGCAGGTTTCAGCCGTCTCCCTGGGCCGGATGAGGGTGGGCGTGGGGACGAGCGGTAGTGCTGGAAGTGTGCGGGCTGTTGGGTGGTGGACTGTGGGCGGCCCATGAGCAGACTGTGGGTGGTGGGCTGGAGTGAAGAGGCGAGAACCAACATGAGGGAACATGGTCTGTGAGAAGGGTAGGAATCGTAGTGAGTTGTAAACAGGTCTCAGAACCGTAACGGTATGCTCTAGATGATAACGCATGAGTGATGCCGCTTCATGTTCTGGAGATAGAAGTGGCGTAGCAGCTATGATTTGAATATTGGTTTCTTGTATACGTGTCCTGTATATTCAGTTTGTGACATACGAATGGACAAGATGTCACCAAGTCGGTAGAGTCGGGATCGAGATGATATTGAATGATTCCGGATATGGGACATGGCTAATCACTCGATTTCAACGTGCTTATTCCCATAGAAAAAATTTTTTTTTTATTGTTTAACTCATACTCGCATGCAGACCGTAGTCTATGGCAGCGTAATATCCTCTCCAAGCTTCACCTGGAGGGTTCGATCCATGATTGGACCTAATGGAATACCCCAACGGAGCACTGAGGCCGCCACGTTAACTTAGTCACACTCCTCCGCATTTATTCTCCTAGAACATGGCAGTCGATACTTCCAGCTACTACCGTGTGTTGTATTCAGGTTTCCAATGCAAGGTGTAGTAAGAGAAGGGGGTACAGTGGAGGTGTATACCGGTCATGAATATATATAGCACTAAAAGTACCGCTGGAGCCGATTACCAGTTTTTAGCTTTTGACACTTTAATGAAACAGAATTCTGCCAGGATGATTTAACACCACACAGTCCATTTTCGGAAAAGGCCCGGCAGTGCTGGTTGGAGTATGTGATTCAATTATCTCATAAATGCCGACTTCAAGTATCACAGCAGAGAAGATTAGATATTATCGGGATCATTCAGGATCCAAACAGGCAGTCAACTGATGAAAAAGAAGGACTGCTCTGCAACGATATGAAGCTCAAATACAAGCTTGACAATGGGAAGCTTAAGTACAAAACTAACTTGGGGGAATGGAAGCTGACAATGACTGACAGTGAAGTATGGGCTATTGTATTGAAAATAGTCTTCGACTACGTGCTAAGAACTCAAGGGATTTGATGCAATCGTGGTATCACATCTCTGTAATGGGATATCAAAAGTATGGCACGGCTAAGCAATAGTTCTGTAGCTTTTAAACAAGTGATATTGTAGATCGGACTCCGCTCGCTGATACTATCGCTAGTACCCTTAAACTCGCGGGAATCCGCCTATCTATTTATACATGATTGGAACCTATGCCAAGGCCCGTTTCTATCTAGTACGTTCTATCTCGCGTAACCCCTATGACTCACAAATGCCGGCTATCAGGCTGTACTATAATTAAACCGTAGTCACCTTCTCAAAGGGGAACAGCCCGCAGCCGTCAGCACTACCCCTACCCCGGAGTATGCCGCCCGATACTATAGTACAGGTGTGGTCGTACACGACTGCCCCACACCACCTCGATACCTTCCTATGCTTGTCCCTGATTACCCGTACTTCCAAGCATCATACCCTCTCACTTGAATCTCCCGTAACAATCTCAACCTCAAACATACCGAGATAAAATATTTGGAGTTGTCAACAGTTCATACTATAGCATTGCCCAAGATGAAGACCTCCGAAACTAAGGACAGCATTGACGACAATTGTGGTACGCTCTTTCTGAGTGCGTGTACATGCTGATGTGATTGATATGAGATTCAGGCTAGATGGTGAGTATCAATGGAGGTATCATATATGCATCTATGCAAATACTCAGCCGTATTGCGTCTACCCATCAAATCTAGTGAGTTGGTTGCGAAGACTGTCACAACCTGGATAACACGCCTGGAACCATTCAAATTCTACTATATGTTAATGCAGCGGAATTTAGAGATGCATTGCTTATAGTTCATCGGAATATGGAAGAAAGGTTACACCTCTTAATACATTTTAGAATGCAAGAAAGAAACGGATATTGATATAACATTCTATTTGAATCAGCTTACAAATGGCCGGACTCGTCATCCCAGAAGTCGGGATTATTTGAGAAATGCCGTTAAGGAAGCAATAGCAGTATGGAGTTCGGCCAATCAGTCAACGGAGTGGACGAAGGCTTTACCAGAAGCAATCCTTGCTATAAAGTATAAAGGGTTAAACATACCTAGTAAGAAAAAGGCTGCAAATCAGATTGTCTTCAACCAACGGATAATCAGTCCGTGAATACCTTTGATGCCACGTTCTGAAGCTGTTGTACCTGACGATGTTACAAATCATCAAGATGGCCAACGCCCGACTAATCGGAAACAGTAGCAGCAAAGGACCAGTATGATCCTACCGAATAATGATCATGAATCGGACTCAGAGTTATACAGTTGGCCACCACCACCAACAGTGACGCGAAACACCAACAGTAACTCGATATCTTTAAACAACTCAAATCCCCTATTGGAACAGTCTAGTGACATCATGACGATTGATCTAGCATTGTTGGTTTCTGAGACAACATCCAACCCACCTGCGGGACTCAAAGCAGTACAGAAGGCTGCAATTACAACAGATGACGTCAAGACACAGAACTCGATAGGGGTTACAGATACGGAAAGGTCAAGAGGAGAGATGGATAACGAGTTTTACGCGAGTACCCAACCTTGACGAGAAATGATGGCAAGAACTCATGGTTTCAAAATCCCATTTGCTGATTTCAACCCTGAGCAGCTGGTTAATTTACGTATACCCAGAGCTGATAGGCACCCTGTCGATAATAAATGGCTTTATGCTGTGTGGTAACTAAGTGTTACGGGAAGTCGAGTGAGAGGGTATGATGCTTGGAAGTACGGGTAACCAGGGACAAGCATAGAACGGTATCGAGGCATTGTGGGGCAGTCCATGTATGACCACACCTGTATTATACTATTAGGCGGCACGATTAGAAAGCGGTGCTTACGGCTGCAGGCTGTTCTCCTTTGAGAAGGAGGTCAACGCAATAGTACGGTACAGCCTGATAGCCGGCAATTGTGAGTCAAAGGGGTTACGTACTGGAATAGAATTAGATAAGGGAAACCGGGCCTTAGGATAGGTTCCAATCTTTTATAAATAGAGGGGCGGATTCCCGCGAGCTGAGGGGGAGGATTCTCATCTTCAGTATCAGCGAGCGGAGTCCGGTCTACAATATTATATCGTTTAAAAGCTACAGAAATATTGCTTAGCATTGCCATATCTTTGATATCCCAAAACACTAAGCTTGTGCTACGTCAAGAAAACAACTTGAGAGTGAAGTTGGAAGTTTGAAAAATTGGTTTCCACTCGGGGAGTTTTAAGGCGTAGTATCAACGGTACCATTTAAATTGTGGGAAGCGGTAGAATCAAGATCTATTTCTGTTCATACCGCTGTCCGCCTGATAACATAGTCAACCCTTACCTCCCATGTTATTCCAACACAATATATACTATCTATTTAAAGTTATGGTAGTTAATTATTATTAACGCAGAGAAATCGGAAGGGAAGAAAAGATTGTACCTGTAGAACACAATGTAATACCCAGCAATGCTACTGGTACAAAAAATAGTATCCCTTACACAGATTTATATCATCCTCGTAGGAAAGATATTGAAAGCTCTGAAAATGGTTGGGAAAACCTCTGTCAGGTTAAAATTGAAATGGACAGTGAGGAGAAAGCTATTCCCAGTGAAGGAAGTAATTATTTCACTCTCATTCATCGATATTATTAATGCCAGTGTCGATAATGGACACCTTAGATACAATTGTTGGAGGCCATACTGTTACTACCTCCCCTGTATACGAGGAGGAAGAAGAAGAAGAAAAACAGCTTAGGACAATAGTTCAGGCCAATGGAAGAACAAGAGGCAGTGATTCTGGCCAACGCTTAAAGTCAGAGATTTGATTCATTCGCTAAGCTCACTCCAAAGAGTACTGAAAATTCGCTTCTCGAACGCTTGCTGAAAGCTCAATCCATATTTCAAAAATTCATATACTCACACCGTCACTGGAGATATATTACAGTGCATATTGTGAACATCAAGGTGCAAGGCTAGGATATGGACAGAGAGGGGCTCATCGTCTAACTTGGCTTCAAATGGATGTCATACCATCTGAATATTACTCCTACGGTATGATATAGTCAATGGCGCCATTACTTTCTTCTAAAATCGCTGATATGCTACAGCATTAGAGGAGCGTTCGGCCTTGATACTGGAAAGTACCTGGGGTAGCCTACACCAATTACCTTCCAATAGGAAGTGCCCATAATACACATGAAAGCAGCACCAACCAGCATTGAGTTCTACTAGAGGTGATTGTGCCTGCGCTTCTCTTGTATTTCGTACAATAGGAGATAGGCATGAGCAGTATTGGCAATGCAGTACAAACCCTCGAAGACTCTCTGGCAAAGGAATATGGAATGTTTGAACATTGAAGACCTAACCTGTAATATTTAAGTCTGAGTAGTTTATCAAGTAGCGTATCAAATATACTTCAGAGATTATATACCATCCCATATCTCCACTTATTATATATAGCAAACGAAGATATATTGTCTACCACATTAGACATGAGCACCTATTCCATGGCACTTATAGTATTTGTTCTTACAAATGCACATATAACTATCGTAGTACCAGAACACGCCCCATGAGACTTCTTAGTGCCTGAACTCTCAAGATACAGCACTACTCGCCCCAATACTGCTGTATTTTCCCTGTAGCTGTAATAGTGTCAGGGACTGCCCCTAAAGGCTTTCTAGTGCCTACACTCACCCCAGTACAGATGTAGCCACCCAGCAGCTGTAGTATCTTAACCCGCCCAAGTACAGCCGCGCTCGCCCCAGAAGATGCAGTAGTGCCTGGACATGTACCAGGAAGGCTGTGCTCGCCCCGCGAGGTCTTTTAGTATCTGGACTCGCCCCAATAGCTATAGAAGGGCGTGCACCTAGCGAAGCACAGCTGTACTCGCACCAGTAGCGGTCGTCTCGCCCAGGTATAGCTGTACCCACTCCAGTAGCTGCAAGACGGCCCGAACACGCCCCAGTACAGCCGTACTCGCCCCAGTAGTTCCAGTAGCGTCTTGACTTGGCCCAATGGCTCTAGTACTGCTTGGGCTTGCTAGTGCAGCTAAACCCGCTCCATTGAAAAAAGCTGCATCGACCTGTGCCAGCTGTTTATCATCAGGTTTCACTCATATACAATATGGGTTCGCATCAGACAAAGCGCCGGGGTCTTACACCTTGCCTCCAGGAATGAAATCACGGTACAGTAATCGGGCAACCCTCTTGCTTTCATGGCAAGGCATTTATCCATTTTTTATGGACAAAATGACCGTGAAGTCCTCAATTATACATCGCAGTACTTAAAACTAATTACAGGTCGAGGGATTGATCCTTAATCACTCCGATATATGTTAGATGTTTATACCATTGCACTAGGTAGAGATAGCTGCGTATATATGGAGGACCTACGTATTGAACACTAGCTGCAAACTTTAATTTTAATATTCCTCATAATCAGCTATTGGTCTTAGTTAATCGGGCGAGCAAGTACCCACTACTGTATGGCCGCCTACCGCTTATCTATATCTACAAAGCGAGCGAGAACGTGCTCTTATATGCTCACTCATTCCGTATAAAGAGGTGTCCCTAATATGACTAGGCAAACGACAGTGAGCACTCGATCACTGATAGTAGCGATCTGCCTACAACACAGCCACATATATGTGGGTCTTTTTTCGGTAAAATCGCGTCCTAACTCGATGAGTTTGTTAATTGATTTATTCCTCTGGAAATCTGACATTCAACCATCAAAGACTGATAGGTTACTTGAATGTACTTTTTAGTCATACCACCGCAGAACGGCTATATTGACCGGATCTACTTTTCAAGTCTCTGGCATTTCTTATTATTATTTACCCCCTTTGTAGCCATATTTCTGTGGGTCATGGTTGAGTGGATCAATCCGGGCCATGGGTTGAAGCACAAGCTCAATTGGATCATGCCGAAATCCATGATGTTGGTGGCCAAACCACTCACTATGCCATGATTGGGTGACCGATCGAGTGGGTGCTACCATTGATGCACCAGCCGTGCTATCTAATGATAGCAGTTAGTTGGTTGCCTATATGTTGATGCCAGGGTATGGGGCATGACGGATGTATAGGTCAGAACAAGAACATTAATTAGAAACTAGCAACAACTGGCGAGATGACATAAGGTCCGGTGGCAAGGACACGAACCATGGATGTACTTGCACGATGATAAACGAGGAACTGGTATATTCCTCCCAATTATCAATTCAACTAGACACGACCGCCCGAAGCTGAAGTAGAAGTAACTCGGTAGGCGGTCGTATGCCCTGAACTTGCTTAAAGAAAAATGTAGGATGTCTGTGTGAAGACCTGGTTAGCGCCGGCCGCGCTCGACTTAGCTGGGTTCGATGCTCTGTTTGGATCTACTCATTGCCATGCCAATCCTCTCCAAGCAGTCTATATTTAACCGTCATCATCCGCATCCCCACCACCCCTTACCCCCACGCCCATGACTGGTTTACGCGGTCGCCGCCGTCTACACCCCTGGTAACCCCACATGGTGCGCGCCCGCCCGGGGAACCTGATCATCTAGACACCACCATTCCTTCAATAGCAGGCGATGGATATCATTCTCCCAACTCCGATACCAGGAGGGGTGATAGGTAGTAACGTACGGGTCCGGGTTCGGTTATTCTCCGCATAAAGCCGCCTAGCTCAGAACGGCGGCGGCGGTGGCCGGGGGGAAGGGGTGTGTGGCCCGCTCTACGACCAATAGTCGCAATAATTGGGTAATTGGGATGTGGGCTACCCCTACTAGTATGAATAAATCAGAGAATGGATTAAAAGAATAAAAAAAAGAAGGAGAGCATAATTCAGAGATAATGTCCACATTGCACAGAGCTGTATGTATTTTATAGGTGAAGTAGGATATTCGTCCTGTACAACTTCACAGCATTATCTTGTTCTGACCAGGGTTCCCAGTGATAAAGCGGTATTGTGATGTGTATCGATACAGATCCCCGGTAGTATAGTGTGTAAGTACGATATCATCACGTTTGGGTAATAGTGAGTATGATACGGTAGTCTATCTGTATTGAGAATATCATGATAGATTTTGGCGCGCGGATGAACTGGCTATCCACTCCTACTTGTAGTTCCAAGCTCGATCCATCCTTAGGACACATTTTCCACAAAAGGAAAATACCTACGAAATATGGGATATCACTCGTTTGCCTATGATATCTCAGTGTTAATACAATAAGAACTTTTGCAAAATATCATGTAGTATGATAGTGATCTAAACAGATTGTAGTTGGTGTAATACGTTATGACAATTAAACCGATATTTATTATTGAGAACCCCGGTTCTGACCAACCTTTCAACCCTAACAACATTTTATCTTCTTGTCTAAGCAGCAATAAAACTATAGAGTTTGATGAATGATCCAGATACCTCCCCAGAAAAAAGTATCAAATTCATTAGATTCCTGTCTAGCCTTAAGTTGATTTCCGTCATGCGATTGTTCGTTCTAATTATACCTCTGGTTAGCGGAACCAGTAACACCGTTTGCTGTCGGGGTACTTACTATCTGTGCCCTCGCTAACCCACCTATGTTGATAAGGAGAGGTCTGATCTAGTTCAGTGAGAGATCTGGGAGCTCCGTTTCCTCCTTCCGCGATATTCCTTTCCGTCGCGATCGGTGTGCCCTGGGTGGTTTCGGGATCGGGGTATTGTCCGACAGCCCCTTGGAGTATAGGGTTGACCGCGCGGGTTTTATAGCTGCCTTGGTAATATTGATTTCGGAACATCTTGTCATTAGTAAACTCTTACCATGCCGAGCATAGTGCCCCATCGTACCTACTATCATCGCTGCTTCGGTAACCACGGTATCGGGGCATCTTGGTAGTAGAAGCTCCATCATCTGGCGGCTACCAAAAGAGTTCCCTGCGGCCGCGACTAGAACTGCTTCGGTGATCGCGGTGTCGGGGCATCTTGCTAGCAGAAGCTCCACCGTCTGGGGGCTACAAAAATAGTTCCCTGCGGCCGCGACTAGAACTGCTTCGGTGATCGCGGTGTCGGGGTATATTGGTAGTAGAAGCTCCACCGTCTGGGGGCTACGAAAAGAGCCCCCTACGGCCGCGACCAGAACTGCTTCGGTGATCGCGGTGTCGGGGCATCTTGGTAGTAGAAGCTTCATCAACCGGGGGCTACGAAAATAGTTCCCTGCGGCCGCGACTAGAACTGCTTCGGTGATCGCGGTGTCGGGGCATCTTGCTAGCAGAACCTCTAGCACCTCGTCGCTATATCTGTGGTTCCTCGCGGCCGCGACTAGAACTGCTTCGGTGATCTTGAGCCCGGTATACGCGAAGGGCAATTTCTCTATAAGGTCTCTTGAGCCCAGACTTGCTACCGCCACCAAGGTTTCCACGTGATTACCGTTCTCTCTGGTTATGGTGGCCCCCTTGGCAAGCAGTTTAAGAACTGCCCCACTGTGTCTGTTTGTGATCGCTGCATACAGCGGGCTATCACTGGGAGTGTTCATGTCCATTTCCATTCCACCATCAAATCTAGGAGACACTGCGTTTACATCTGCCTCTTTCTCCAATAGAAAGTCCATAACTCGTTCATTGCCCTGATAGCTTGCAACGTGTAAGAATGTTTTCCCCATAGTGTTTCTGGTATTGATATCAATTCTACTTAAACCTGTTTCAAACTCCGGCAAAAGCTCTTCCCCAAAACGGAAATGTGACATTGCAAATAACGGATCTAGCGGCCAGGACCTCAGGTGGCCCTTTGAATATCCATCGTCGTCATCAGGAGGAGGTGTATAAGCGACCCATTTTGAGTACGATTGACTTGGTTCAGCTCGTGTCCCCAGGAAACGTAAGAGTAAGTCTCGCACGTCGGTGCCCATGTGTTGCTCAGCGTTATAGCAAAGATCGACGTGCCCTGCCCAGTTTTCGTTTGAGTATGAAGCGAAAAGCGATAGTCCCGCGTGTTCCTCCTCCAGAGATCGCAACCAATCAGAATCGGTCAGCAGCGAAAGACACGATTTGGCCGCCATAGAATTCGCTTGCACAGGCGTGAATGTGTGGCTTTCAAAGAATTCCTGGACCGATAGGTGTGCGAATACCACACGATTGACTTGTTTATCCCATCTTGTGAGGTTGCGGCAAAGATCAAAGAGGACTTCAATACCGTTCTGGGGAACAGGTGCAGGCCAGTAAGTGAACTCGGCCCATGTTCCTCGATCAAGTGGTTTCAGTGAGCAGATGAGCCACATAAACGCTTTCTCTGTGATCTTCCGCTCCGCCTCTGTCGTTTCTTCAAGGATATCTCGCCACATCTGAGAATATGTCGCTTCCAAGGTCTTGGGCAATTTCCCCAAGCTTTCCTCTATTTCCTCTGGCAACTTCAGCCGGTAGAGATTCTTGATCTGAAGGTCGGCCCATTGAAACCTATCAAGGAGGAAGCGTTAGTGGATAGTAATTTAGCGACGTGTCCTTTGAAGCGACATTGGCCAAGCGGGGTGTCCAATGCCCTGAGCGAAACAGCCAATCAAGGTCCCACTATTTCGTTGAACCTTATAGCCCCCGCTCCGTCCAGCGCACACTCAGTTCAACGGGTGGGCGCACTTACATTCCATTTGACCTTTCTGCAACTGTGTGTATAATCTTCTCTCTCAAGCTGTCGGAAATAGTCCCATAAAGCAATCGTTTTTGATCAATAGCGCTTGTTACTTCTCGAACAACAAAACGCTCTATGTCCCCAGTGTTGTCTTTTGCGTCGATATAATGGTTAGGTACCTTTTGCAGCTTAGCTTGATATCCATCTCATCTCCTTGCCTCGATGTAATGATTGGGTACCTTTTCCAGTCTCAGCTTGATATCCGTATCGTCCCTGCTTGACACAAATATCTTTACTGGACTCGTTGCAGAGTCGATAATGTTCTCAAAAGACTCCAGTAATCGCCAACGGTCATCGGGGTCACTCTCATCCAGGGCATCGATTACGATCGTCGTGTGAGAGTATACATTGAGTAGCGAGGCAACCAAGTTCTTGCATTCAGTAAATCCCAAAGACCCCGCTGCATGACCCTTTTCCCTTCTTTTATCATATTCTTGTACCACCAGGTTCGGTAGATTTTTCAATGCAAGGCAAAGATGTTTTAGGATAGCCTGCATGACAACTTCTGGGCTCCGGCGCTGGGGGTCGTCTCGCTTGCAGTAGAAGTATACTACAGGTCCCTCGCTTTGGGGTAAAGATTGTAAAAATTCGATCACCATACACCTATTCTTTGTTTAGCTTGGAAATGCAATGATTGAGAACAAGAGTAGGGAACGGGGATGCAGGCGGAACATCCGGTCGTAGAAGCTTATCGGTAGCTTCCACCGCTTCGCGAGGCGTCCCAGCTTCATCTCCGTACATTCTCAGAGAAGGATAACTAACGTAAGCTTTGTTTTCCCCGCACCAGCTACTCGAGAAGTAAGAACAAGAACTTGACCCTATGCAAGCCTGAAAGAAAGGAGCTTACGAATTCCGTGTAACCAAAGAATTCCTGAGGTCCTGGATGATCTCCATCGGCGAAATTGCTCCAGTTCGAGCAGCCAATGACCAGTATTTTCCAGCAAGCCTTCCCGCGCGGTTTGGTGGTGCTTTATGAATTCGACTGTTGAGAGCCACTCGAGTACTTTGTCTTGCTTCTGAGCTAATAGTGAAGTACAATCAGTCAGGGCTGCAGTTAGGGAGGCGAAAGGAGTTCAAAGAACCGTCGATATGAGCTCGAAATTCGTCATGAAACAACATAACGGTTGAATCTATTTCCCCAAAGAACCTCTCCATTTCACGAGCTTTCTCTAAAGCATGTCAGCGGACATTCATCTTTGGGGTTTTGTCTCTTACCTTCAATCATGCTCCGGTGATCGATTTGAGCTGCGGGTTTGTCGGTTGGCCCACAAATCTTCAAGTGCACAGGGTGAGCCATGCAGTAGACTTACCTTCTCGTTCTGCTGTTTTCAGATCCATTTCAAGAAGTATCTCCCTCTCCTCGATGGCGTCAACAGATGACTTTAGCTGTCCAATGTCGACAATCGATCGTAGAACGCGAGCTGTGAAACACGTCAGACAAAGACATGCACTGTGATGGGTTGAAAGAGATGCAATAGCCTACCAGCAGAAGATTGAACAACGTATCTCTTTGCGCAAGCAAGGAACCTGAATACAGTAAGGTATAGGTCTAAAAGATCATTGGCCAATCCCGTACGAAGGGGAGTCGATACAGTCGACTCTGACCCGAGATATAGTCCTTCGTAGACAGCGCCTCGAACCGCTAGTCTCGCCACCCTCTCAGTACCAGCCATGATCACTCCCATATTTTCCTTGTTGCTAAGCGCTATCTATTTTCTCCTTAGTAACATGACGTAGGAACAGGATCTTAGGAAGTAAACCTGCAGAAGAAACCGTATGCCAGCCCAGGGCAGAGCCGCATGGGCTGGGTCATACTGGATTGCAATATCTCCAGTGCTTTTGAATTTGTCAACCCATATCAGGATCTTGTCTACCACATCTCGAACCGCTATCTCGTTCCCCCTGTATTTGACTTTCCAAGAACCCTGCGCACACAAATCTGCATGGTTCTTTATATCTTTCAGGAGTTCTTCAGTAGGATCATTTCCACCTGATGGAAGGGCCGCTTTGTCGTCCTCGGACAACATTTGGAACGCCCTTATCCAGAGCGAGGTTGTGTTGTCACGATTGGATGGGGGCGGCAGGAGAACAAGGCCAATCTAAACATTGATGAGTAAGCGAGTTATTGCTCTTGGCCCAGGGTAAGATGATAGAACCTGTGATTGCGGTATGCTTGGGTCCGGTGTGGGTGCGACTGTCTGCGTAATGGCGGGGGTGTTTAATGCGTTCCCGGCCCCCTGTACGGGGGGTGTCTGGCATCTTGGGGATTCAAGGGGGAGTGATGCAGCGGTGTTTGGTTCTTGCCTCTCCGTCAATAGTCCTAGGTCAGTAGACAACCTAGGACCCTGTGGTCTAGGTGTGTTATTGTCTGGGCGGGCGGGCGATTGATCAAGGTCAGTAGACAACCCAGGAGCCTGAGGTCTAGGTGTGTTCTTGTCTGGGGGGACGAGCGACTGACTTTTAGAAGACGTGCGGGCGGTTGCAGTGGTCGTCTGTTCCTTTTTGCGCGGAAGTAACCGGCCAACCTTCGCTCCTAACCATTTCGTTAGTCCCGCCATCTGGAGTAGGCAGCCCTTGGTAGAGCCTCGGAACTAGTGTAACTAAAGATAGAGGAGGTAATATATAAGGTAATTGCCGAGGAGAATAGACTACTAGAATGATGTTAGTGTGCGGTGGTATCAACCGAGAGGTCTGAGGGAGTGTATGAGTTAGGTTGGCAATGGATCTTATAGTAAGCACAAACTACGTAACAACCAATGAATCTGCGCCGAGTTTCACGAACTATGTGCTTGCGCTGTCGAATAAAGGATTATGTTTCTTGCAACAAAGGCCTAAATAAGAGCTCCCCTTACTAGGAACGTTCATTAGAGAAGGCCTCTCATTTTGTGTATATTTGCAAATGTAAGGAAATACGAGTAGCTACATGTATGTACCGAGTGTTGAGGTAAATGTAAGGGATCTGATAAGGGAATCTTGCTGTGAAATATGTGTGTCTACCTTATCAGATTCTCGGTATTTATGACTGCCCTCTGTACATGAATATTGCGCGGCAGCCGCTGCGTGTATAGTGGGATTCTCGAGAGAGGGTAGGTGTGTCAACCTTAATTTCAATTGGCAGAAACCGACATTTAGCTCGAAATAAGCGTAGATTAGGGTCTTTACTTGAAGCTCTTCCTACAAAATCAATTGCCACTCAAGTTTACACACCCGCCCACTATCGAAAATCGAGCCATACGCGATCGCGAGCTCCAACCGATCAGCAGCTCAATTACCAACAAACATCAGCCGCCACAGCTCCTTGGACGATTCAAAGCTAGCCTCTCGATCCCCAATCGACTGAGCAGCTGCATTTAATCCAACCGGCAGCTAAAATGGGTACTTAGACGACGTACCTGTATGGCTCTCCCCTCACCAGGGTGCCGGCGCGTGCCGCACCCCGATTTGCATCCTGAGTAGCTAATTCGCGAGACACCCTCCAAGATCGCAACTCACCTCGCGACGCATGGCCGAAACGAAAAATTCGCACAACACCCCCACTATCGGAGTTTGTAAAAGGAACCGCTATTGCATACCATACTACATTGTGGACTTGGCGCGTATCTATAAGGTATGCAATAGCGGTTCCTTTTACAAACGCTTTTGCACTGGCTGTGAATGCACTCTCGTATCTCCTGGCACGCACCCAATGAATTGGTATCAACGCCGCCCACCTCACAGGTACGAGCATCAGACACCTTTCATAGCAGCGCGACCCACCATCCAGGTAGGAGCATCTGGCGCCTTGGATATAATTTAAACTAACCAACCACCTAGTTACGATCGATAGGAGCGCCGCCCACCACCTGCACACGAGCACAAGGCAACTTCATAGGCGGGCCGCCAACGCGGCCTATCAACCTCGACCTCTACATCGACCTCGAGCCGACCCAATCACCACCCAACCCGACTCCCGACTCCGCTCGACCTTGACCTGTGTCCGACGCTATCCAGGTGTGGGTCGGAATTGACTAATGCTGGGGACAACGACCCGACCTTTAGGAGGCACAGAATAGAACATGTGGATTTGGCCAGTAGAAATAACGAGTCACAATTGGGACTGTTTTCTGTACATTCATTTCTATTGCCTATGGATTTATCGCGGAAAAAGCGTCTTAGTTTTAATAGGCGATGGATCATTGGTTTGAATGGATAAGATCTCTGCATAGAAGAGAACGGCACTTAGGAGGGATGCGAGATAATCTCAGGTTTCAATGACAAAGTGCTTTATGTGGAAAATACAAGTCCTGTCCGATATTGAAGAGAATTTGCAGGATGAGACGGACGGAGTTGACTATTCGGATAATATCCGGAGTATCCCCTGGGCGGATGAAACTTGTCAAATTCGCGACCACCCTCTATGAGCTATCACTAGCCTACCGTTGGTTCTCGAGAAATCCACTATCTCCCCTTCGCCAAATCTTAATCCCCGGCGAGAAAAAGCAGATAGGTGAACGGCGATGGGGAAAATTATTGTAGAAACAGAGGTCTAAAAACAGGGTTTAGGTGGCTGCCTCGGCCAATAGGACTCTTGCCATACTTCTACCTATCGCTGTATGTATCTGCACGAATTCGTCAAGTTTGATACGCCAATTCGCTTCTTCGGACTTACCACATACAAATGCGGAGATAGTGGATTATTCGAGAATTAACGGTAGTGTGGTAATTACTACAAATTTTTGATTGGATTTGCTGTCACTTAACAATTAATCTGCTTAAAATAAGCAATTTTGGCAAAAAGCGGAAGAGACAGGAGTCAGATCCGGCTTTTGCTTCTCGACGTCATACTATCCCTTGGCCTGGTGAGACATGCAGATTCGGGACCCTCCAAACTAGGGAGGTTTAGAATGTGGCTCAGTGACTTTCCCATAGAATTATTATATGGCTAAGCTCGCTACTACGGAGGCAAAGGCGCTGGGCTACAGTTAAAACCTGCCTAGTTTGTAGGGTCCCGAATCCGCATGTCTCATCAGGCCAAGGGACAGATACGAGCAGTGACCGCGAGTGCATCGATTTCGATGCCGAGCTCTGGTTGATTCAGGTCGAGCGACCGCAACCCTGCAAGCGACTGCAATTCACTGTAAGGATTCTCGCAAGTGACTGCAAATTGAGTTTGCCCTGGAAGAGCCCATAATTCGGGACTCGTAGAACCGAGATAGATAGACCTAATTTTCCGAAGTCTAGAGACATCATTCACGATTGCCTACTCTTTGCAGTTACCTCCGTCACATTACATATCTGCTCCTGCTTCTGAGACCGCCAAGACCGCCAAGACCGCCCGAGGTCCACCTACCCCAACATCAATACCCACTCCCAGAGCAGTCTCGCCCTGAGTCTGGAGTGCAGATTGTTACTAATTCTAATAAAAGCAAGTAACCCGCGGGGCGGCGGGGCCGGGGCGGCGGCGGCGGCACGCCGCCAATAGTCCAATCCGTCTGCAGTCAACCACTGTGGACCGCCTGTGCCAAGCCAGTCTGGTCTGTACTCCACTTAGACGGACTGCATAGACTGCAGTCGACTGCCAAGCCAGTTCGTCCCAAAAGGGGACCGTCGGACTATGGTTGAATTATTGTCACGGAGTGGTTTCGGGAGTCAACTTCAACCTCGAATGAAGTTCAACAACCACGCTCTCAATTATTCTTCTCTTTTTTATTACATAGTTCTGCACCTCCGCTACAACTTGACCGAGCCCGAATAATTTTATCGTTTGTCGTGGTAGAGTTATGGATTTTCTAAAGGATTGGTTTTTGGTGGGGCCCAACCAATGTCGCACCATAATTGCCTATTTGGATGATAAATTGCCCTATTAGGAATGTTTCATCTGTATTGAGCGAGAGGTCCTCGTTCAAGAGCTCATCTTGGCAAACTACCGGCGGTAAAAGTTTATATAATTACCGGATTGCGTAATTGATCGTCAGAAACCAATGTCGCGATTGTTACTGTTACTGTTACACTCTGGCTCTAGGCGTCCCCAACCATATGGACTGCATAATGTTCCAAGATAGTTAGAGTTATGCGAACTATAAAAAGAAAAAAAGATAGATGGTAACAGCTAACATGACAGATTGCGGTGGGCCTGGGCAACAGCCAGCATGACATGATTTACACTACAGAGGCGTAATACTAAGTACTAAGAACACTACTTGTGGTCAAGTACAACGCGCACTACCCATCTAGTGGTATGTATGGTCCCACGGTCGACCTGCCTCGGTCGACAGACTGCTCAGGCCAGCGCCCGGAAATCGTCGGGTCCGGTCAAGGACTGGTCTGTTGTCGGCGTTGGCTGAGGCTGAGGCTGAGTGGCAGTGCCACTGCTGCCGAGCATGCCAAGCCTCGGTGCTCGGAAATGCGCACCATATTACTGGTTCTTTACTACACCCGATTCGGCTCGCTTAGTGACTGATGGTGCCACACAAGGCGAGGAGGAATACTACCCTATTTACACATCGAGGAACCTGCGCCAATACCCGCTTTTCTATATAATAAAAAATTTAGATACGACAATTCAACTCTGACCTGAAGATAACATTCCCAACGGAAAGAGTCCACGCATAACCTGTTTCTTCCTTATTTAATCTCGACACGTAACTCTGACGGGGCGGGGACAGGTACAGGAACCGAGGCGGGAATGGACTAGGATTCTCGATGATAATGCCGTATGTTGATACGGATCGAGAAAATTCTCTGGCGGTATAGTAAAATATGTTATGATCATCTTTAGGTAACATTGAGTACGATATGTTATCTGGTCTGTATTAATAACCCTAACCCTTAGTGCCTGATGAGGTAAGCGATGGCACTTAGGTATTCCATCCACCCCACCTACCCCACTACGCCTCTCCGTCAACCCCACTACAACTCTACCGATGTGAGATATTTTCGATATGAGCTCATGAAGCTTCACAGAGGAACTGTCTCAAACACCAAAACGATCAGCCCCAATTCACCGCAGACAAGGCGGTGCATATCATCGAAGAAGAGATACTTTCGTGGAAGCATTAAATGCT
The DNA here is from genome assembly GCA_024713705.1 of Morchella sp. 2018-W38C. NCBI lineage: Eukaryota > Fungi > Ascomycota > Pezizomycetes > Pezizales > Morchellaceae > Morchella > Morchella sp. 2018-W38C. The sequence goes on from JAMJEX010000001.1 coordinate 371,292, forward strand.
CCTGACGAAGTCGAAAGTGCAGAAGAAGCTGAGTATTCACACGCAGATATCGGATTTGAACCTAAATCTTTTCTCAATGATGATATCTAATCAGAGTACGAGCACGTGATGTCGGAACCCGGAGATGTTGCATCGCCGGAGAGTCAAGATATATGAACACCTCAGTTAGACGATCAAACTTGTGATTTTGGTGGAGGCTGAGGCCGAGGCTGAGGCGGAGGCGGAGGTGGAGGTGGATGTTGAAACGCAGATGGAGGCGGAGGTTGAAGCAGGGACAATGTCTCATATCAGAGATAGAGGCACTTGTGAGCCCCCAAGTCGGATCAGCCGATCCGTGCCTTCCTGCTTATTTTTTCTGTATGGTGTGATAGGACTAACCTCTCTAGGATGGACTATCCAGCCTTCCACTAGGTGGTAAAGCCATCTTGCGATAATCCAGGTGTCTAGGAGGAGCCTTTCTCTAATCTTGATACTCTGCAGCATACAGATCAATTGCACCTACCTACACACTCATTGTACAAGCGGGAGGTGGATTTAAGATTAGATATGATACCAACAAGTTATTCGGGGTAGTAGTGGAGTGTATATATAGTACGATACTATCACCACCACGCACTAATAGTAAGGTAGTGCGTCATATGAATATATCAATATATCTTTATCAGGACTATTAATGAAATCACTAGACAGGTTTTGGCACCTGGAGGAACTTTACCCTCCGACTGACCCTTTTCATGCTCTCTTCTCGGTAGGATGCGTGATCTAGCACACACAGACGACTGTGGGTATTTCGAGACATGAGACTGTTATCCATTACTCAATACCACTATCAATAATCACAGGTTGGTAGAATATATATGCAGCGGATATAATCTCATGCAGTCGTTATGATACTGAGCTCGGGAAGGCGCAGTTGGTACTTACGTGCGATAGAGATAGAGATTAAATATGTTACTGATATGTAGTCAAGGTATCATTGAGAACGGTGACTTTAGCGGCCTAGTTAACACGGTTTGGCTAGCGGTTTTGCGGGAAGAATGAGGATCACTCAGAAAAAGCGAAATGTACATTGACTAGGCCAAGGTTTCCGCGTGATTGTCATGATTTCCTGATTCTGTCTACCTAATTATGTGTCGATAGTTAGTGGAGCGCCCCGTACCTCCACACGCTGTCTATATCTTTGTGCGCTGCCCCCCCACCGGCCTGACCAGCCCGCGCGCTGCTCATCTATGTACCTACCTCCACACTCGCCTTCCTACCTACCACCCTACCTCCCCTCACCGCCTGCCTACCCGCCCCCCTATCTGCCCACCTACACGGTGATCAGGCGCCGGTATGACGTTGATTTGGCGGACCGTCAAGCGTCAATTTGAGAGTCCTGTTTGGTGCAATTAGTTTACGATCTCAATGTAAATTTGGGCATCGATTTGAGTGTCGATTAGCTGATGGTTGACGATCTGGGCTGATTCTGGCGCTGATTCCGTGTCAATTGCGGGTCTGTAGCGGTGTCAGTACAGATTTCAAAACACAGACGTGTTCTCATCCGTTGACCAAGACGTCGATTTGGTCAAGTGCGCAGGCAATATCTCAAGGTTGATGGTAGGGTGATGCTTTCAAAAGGCCCATGCTATGATGAATATGGCGCTCCGTTAAACATGCCCCCGTACCACCCATTCTGCCCGAGGCAGCAAATAGTCCTCTCTACCTGGCATAATAACTGGGGGACCCACACAGTCAGGCACAGTCGTACTTTTTGATGGAATGGTCTACCGACCAGTGTGGTGGACTTTTTGTTTGGATTAGTACCTATTGAGAAGATGGGTGCATGATCTGACCGAAGTTCATGCCCGCTCGTGATGCAGGAAGCGCTAGTGATGCAAGGATAAGATAAGATTTGACGCTAACCTCCAACATGCGCTTCTGGAAAATAAAAACCGCTATTGCTGCCTAGTGTAGTAGTATAAACATCTGACATATGTCGGAGTGCCTGGAGTTCAACTCCGACCTGTAGCGGGTACGTGGCACACCACATATAATTGAGGGCCCCTGTTGTTGCCGCCGCTTATGCGGAAGGCGGACAGGGGAAGAGGGTTGTCCGATTACTGTACCATGAATTTATTCCTCTGGAGGTAAGGCGTAAGACCCCAGCTGTTTATCCAAATTAGCCCAACCCCACACTGCACATGAGTGGGGTCGCGAAAAGGATAAACAGCTGGCGTAAGTCGATGCAGTTTTTTTCTACAAACTGAGTGATAAATAAGTCCTAAGCTCGCCCAGCGCCTATAGTCGCCACTGACGATGTGAAATCTCTATCCCCGAATCACGCCAACTGAACCAACTGTGTATCCTCGCAGTAATAAACCGGGTAAACCGAGAAACCGCTGTTTCATGTCTTTTTCTTTCTTTCCTCAATTGCCCGCCACAACCCCACAACTACCGTACCAACTCCTCGCCACACCCAATAACGGGCATTCAGCAAGCTCGCACTCCTCCGCCGCCGCTACCTAGCCAACAAACAAACGAAAATAACACGCCGGCTCCCATCTCACACATTCTCTACCACAATCTGTGCCGCCCCATCCCTTCGTCCTCCAAGCGCCGGTAATCCAACCCCTTATTTCCAAGCGTATACCGCCGTCTTCGCCGTCTTCGCTATACACCCCCGCTGTTGCATGGCCTGATGTACCTATCCGCACGGCATTGTCGGTACTCCGCGGTTAGATACGGGCCGGGGGGGTGTCGGGGCAGGTACAGAAACGGGGTGGGGGGTGGGGAATGTGGACGTGGATGCAGCACTTTTCTGTTGCGCGGGGAGGAGCGGTTGGTGCTATGCTGGTGGCGGTGGCGGTGAGGAGGTGTTTCTGTGCGGTGCTGTGGCTTTGGGGCGCGCTGGTGGGTGCTTGCGGGGGGGCGGCGGCGTGCGGGGGTGTTTTTTTTTTGGTGCGGGGTGGGGGAGTGTGTGTTGCGGGGGGGAGGGGGGGGGGTGGAGGATTATGGGAATGGGACCAATGGGGTACGGTACCTAGTGTGCGGTTGTGGGTGTTTAGGCGGGAGGGTTTATGCAAGCGGGGTGTGTGGGCCGGGAGACGGGGGGAAGGAATGGAGGATGGTGGGGGTGGTGTGTTTTACATGGAGGCTGAACCTACTAGTTTGTTGAGGATGTTGCGTGCGGCTTTGGATATGGGTGGTCAGGGGGTTGTCGATGTCCCCCCCCCCCCCCATATGGAGGAAATGTGGTAGTAGGCCGGGAAGGTCGTTGGCGGAGTCAGAGATAAAGCCACCTGTATATCTGCCAGATGACAGAAAGTGTTGTAGATGCATCGATCAGGGAGGTTCTGTCCCTGGCAGGCGTCGTCAGCTGGTGCAGTAACCGCTGTGTTAAGCGCAGAGTTCGTATGCGCACTGTGTTGGGAATGCATCCCCCGACTAGGATGTTCGAGATCAGGCACTACGTCCTCTGGCGGGCGAAGGGCGGTGTGCGGGGTCACGAACAGGTTTATAAAAACCATTTAAACTGACGGTTTAACTGGTTTGGCAGAGGGGTAAGCTATTGATCAACAGTGTACCCAAGAAGGCAGGGACTGTGCCAACTGTTTATTTTGACGGTCCAGTTCAATCGGTTGGAACTGGATAAGCGCTATGCCACTGGAAACTATGAGCCTCCCCGGCACTTGTGGACGCCGCTGGCGGTATACAATACCCACTGGAGCACCACCAGCGCGTGTATGCGTCACTAGAGATTGACCACGCGCACAGAGGCTACAGGAGCTCCCTACACCAATGGAAGCTTCTCAGGCGCCGGTATGCAGCAGTGGCGCCTACCGCACACATAGCAGCGTCTCCAGTGACTGTGTGCATCACTGGAGCTCCCCCAGCACCCATTGACACCACTGCAGCGGTGCCACACCCGTAGTAGCCTCTCTAGCCCCTGTAGCGTCACTGGCGCCTACCGCGCGAACAGAGGCCCCAGCAACGCCAGCACCAGCCGCTGGAGCTGGAGCACACAAAAAGGAGCTCCCCGGGCGCCTCTCTAGGTGGGGGGGGGGAGGTGCTTTGGTGCAGAAATGGAGATTCTATCATGGGTTTTATAGATTTCGTTTTGCGGTGCTTTTGTGATACGTTCCCCGTGGGAGTGTGTACCGGTGCGGCTGTGGGGAGGGGGGTATAGTCGCGTTGATGGTAGGGGCGGCAGAGGGCGGTGGGTTGGTGGTTCCCCTGGGTGGGGGGACTATAGGGCGAAGGAATGGGTCTTTCTGGTGTTTCCCGAGATGTATATATACCTCGCTCGGATGATCATGTACGTAACATCAAACACAGGGATCGGCAACCCAAAGCGGGGTTCTTAGGCTGGATAACAGCGCCCTCCAACAGTTATTGTATTATGGTTTGTCCAGGATGTTTTACGTCCAATTCTCCATATAACACACGCAAGACAAAAAGGTATGTTTTTTTTACATTATCCAATGTGCAACCTAGATTGCGGTGGCGGGGTGTGTGCAGAGGGCGTGGGTGGGCTGTAGGAGCAGCGGGTCCGGTAGGCTACTCCATTGCCATTGCCCACGTCACCCCAGGGGACATCTCCATGGTGGGCACCGCTCCCGCTCATTATCCTCTAACCCAATGGAGGTTTTACCTTGTGTTCCTTGATCTATAAACCTTTGGTGGCATTTCTACCAATGCTTAGATTAAAAATAAGGAATACTGTTGAGATTGCGGTAGATTCACCAGCTAGTGGTGGCAAGTGGATGACTTTCAATTGAACTGACGGATAGTGGATTTACCAAAGTACATGTAGGGAGAGGTTCGGTAAAAGAACGGAAAGACGAGGCTGGGGTTGGAGACTTACATGTAAGCCTCCGGTGACGTAATCCCCCAACCTACTCCCAGTTGTTACAAACTCCCCCTCCTCCACGATGTAGCACCCCAGAGCCCATCGCAGTACACCTTCCCTCGGCGCCACCACTCCAATCCTTCCCTCCCCTACCACGCTCCCACACCCACCCCTACCCCCCGCTCCCACCCCTCCCACCACTCCAGCTCGTCGCCATCCGATCACGCCCCGGCAGCACAGACAACCTCAAAGCTACCGCGCATCACAGCACCTGTGCCCTCCCGCACCAAGCACCACGCACCTAGCCACCCCGCCGCCACTCCCCTCACCCGCCCACCTGCCGCAGTGCCACCCCCGGGACGCCTCCGGCAGGCTTCTCGACACACACGCAACGTTGACCACAATCCCATGCGCCACCTCGAGCGCCTCCGCACCCCACACCCCGACCCCTCACCCCGCACCCCGCACCCCCGCGGTAGTCGCGCGCAGACACTGCTACGGGCTGCGGAGCAGCGCGCACCCCTTGCTCCATGCGCAGTTGAGGTTCTTTAGAAAGCTAGCGGCCTGTACACACCCGAATACCGCCGCCCCCAGGGCACCTACCGGCAGCGGCATCGGCCCCCCCCCGCCCTGCTCCTCAAGCAACATAACTACACGGTCTGCACTGTACACCTACTAGCACTAGCCTACCGGCTACACTGCTACATGCACCCACGGCAGCCCAGCCACCATTCCTTGTCGCGGGTGGGGCATGTACCGGAGGCGCCATCAGCGGCGGGTGTATCTCGCTTGTGGGGTCGGGGGTCTGTCCGGTGGGTTGGGCGTCGCGGCGGTGGGGTGTATTCAGAGGGTGCGTGGGCGGGGTGGGTGGATGGCTGTGGAGGGTGTGGGGGGCTCTGTGCGTTGGGTGTGGCTGTGATGGGGGTTATCAGGGAGACGGGAACCGCGGGAACCGCGGGTGGGGGAGGGTGGCGTGGGATGTTTGGTGTTGTGGGCGCGGGGGAGCGGCGCTGTAAGGAGAAGGCGGAGGAGGGGGAAGAGGGGGAGGGGGCAGCAGGAGGAGGGGCGGGTATGAGACACGGGTTGGTGGAGGGGGCACGGCGCTTTGGCGGCATTTGAAGATGGGCGAGGGCTGTAGTGCGTTCAGTGGCCTGTGGCTGCGGCTGTGGTTGTGGTCGTGGTTGTGGCTGTGGTGGTGGCTGCGGCTGCGGCTGCGGCTGCGGCTGCGGTTGCGGTTGCGGCGCGGCTGCGGCTACGGCTACGGCTACGGCTACGTTCAAGGATCTCGCGTGAGTGAGAAACAGCCGCGAAAGCAATACGGGAAGAGGGAAGATGGCAGCAGATTGAGGTGCAGAGAATCCAACGGCTCTCTCATTTCTGCGGTGTCAGGTACATACATACATCATACATACATACACACATAGGATACACCAGGCGCTACTTCTCCTCTGGTATATATATATATATCCCCTTTCGTCTATTCTCGCGAATCACGTCTTGATCAACCCGCTGGTTTAGGGCACTACTTGATTGACGACCTTTCCTTGGCAGCTTTTCACCGCCGACCGCCGCATCCAGCTGGGCAGTGCGTTTTTGTCTGGTGGGCCACATATTGCATTGCCACAGAGTAGAGTTTGAACAAAATGTAATTGAAATCCAGCATATCCGTTTGTACCATCATCCCACCACGCTGCCTCGACCCACACATCTCTCCCTCGCAAGTCCAAATTGAAACCCCATCAAACCAAACTTCACTCCCCAGAGTATCCATCATAGACCACAATCGAAAAAAGGAAAACAAGAAATAAAGAAAACGCACTTTCCATCACTGCCATAACCATCCTCCCGCGTACCAGGCCCATCTGCCGTCCCATCCGTCGTCCCATCCTTCGTCCCATCCGTCGTCCCATCCTTCGTCCCATCCGTCGTCCCATCCTTCGTCCCATCCGTCGTCCCATCCGTCCAAACGCGCGTCCGGTATCCAGCCTATCAATTCTGGAGAATATATTACCTTAGAGAGCCTTCGGCGGAGTCTTTGGGTGTGAATGATGATTCGAGGGGTAGGATTCTTACTAGTCCCAATTTTATCCGCCATTTGTGACACGTGTCACCACTCGCCGTCCTGTATGAGGTTTAGCAAATTGTTATAGGGTGTGGAAAGGTGGTTACCTACCTGAAGTACCTCGATTCGCGAACTTTATGGAGCATTGGTTAGCAGGTTAGTCCCGTGAGGGGAGATGGTTGAGGAGCCTCACGGTTTTGATCTATAAAAGGTTATACTCAGACCTGCATTGTACTAGGGGGGGGGCGTGTACTCACTTGCTGTGCATGGTCAGCTTATCATCGAATGCCTTAGAGGGGCCCATTGGGGGGCTGTAAACTCACGTGCTGTGCATGGTCAGCTTATCATCGAATCCCTCAGAGGGGCCCATTGGGGGGCTGTCTACTCACTACCTGTGCATGGTCAGCTTATCATGGAATGCCTCCGGGGGGCCCATTGGGGGGCTGTCTACTCACTTGCTGTGCATGGTCAGTTTATCATCGAATGCCTCAGGGGGGCCCATTGGGGGGCTCTCTACTCACAGCCTGTACATGGTCAGCTCATCACCGAATGCCTCCGGGGGGGCCCAATGGGTGGGCGTGTACTCACATGCTATACATGGTGAGCTTATCAATGAATGCCTTCGAGGGGCAATTAGCGGCGCTCTCTACTCACATCCTATACGTGGTCAGCTCATCATAGAATGCCTCCGGGCGCTGTCTACTCACCTCCTGTACATTGTCAGCTTATCATCGAATGCCTCCGGGCGCTGTCTACTCACTTGCTGTACATGGTCAGCCTATCATCGAATGCATCCGGGGGGCCCATTGGGCAGGCTGTCCACTCACCTGCTGTACATGGTCAGCGTATCATTCGATGCCTCCGGGGGGCTCATCGGGGGTCTGACTACTCACCCGCTGTACATGGTCAGCTTATCATCGAATGCCTCAAGGGGGCCCATTGGGGGGCTGTCTACTCACTACCTGTGCATGTTCAGCTTATCATCGAATGTCTCGCGGGGATCTCAATGGGTGGGCGTGTACTCACTGACTATACATGGTCAGCTTATCAATTAATGCCTCCTAGGGGCCATTGGCGGTGCTCTCTACTCACAGGCTGTACATTGTCAGCTTAACATCGAATGCCTCGGGGCGCTGTCTACTCACATCCTGTACATGGTCAGCTTATCATCGTATGCCTCCGGGGGGCCCATTCGCGGGGCTCTCTACTCACAGCCTGTACATGGTCAGCTCATCATCGAATGCCTCCGGGCGTTACCAATGGGTGGGCGTGTACTCACCCCCTGTACATCGTCAGCTCATCATCGAATGCCTCCGGGGGGTCCCAATTGGTGGGCGTGTACTCACCCCCTGTACATGGTCAGCATGTCATTGAATGCCTCCGAGGGATCCCAATGGGTGGACTGTCTACTCACCCGCTGTACATGGTCAGCGTATCATCGAATGCCTCAAGGGGGCCCATTAAGGCTCTGTCTACTCACCCGCTGTACATGGTCAGCTCATCATCGAATGCCTCCGGGGGGTCCCAATGGGTGGGCGTGTACTCACCCCCTGTACATGGTTAGCATGTCATTGAATGCTTCCGGGGGATCCCAATGGGTGGACGTGTACTCACTCCCTGTATATGGTCAGCCCATCATCGAATGCCTCCGGGGGTCCCAATTGGTGGGCGTGTACTCACTCCCTGTACATGGTCAGCCCATCATCCAATGCCTCCGGTGGGTCAGAATGGGTGGGCGTGTACTCACGGTCTACACATGGTCAGCTTATCATCGAAAGCCCCCGGGGGGTCAGAATGGGTGGCGTGTTCTCACTCCCTGTACATGGTCAGCCCATCATCCAATGCCTCCGGTGGGTCAGAATGGGTGGGCGTGTACTCACGGTCTACACATGGTCAGCTTATCATCGAAAGCCCCCGGGGGGTCAGAATGGGTGGCGTGTTCTCACTCCCTGTACATGGTCAGCATATCATCAAATGCCTCCTGACGGGGCCTAATGGGTGGGTGTGTACTCACGGCCTACACATGGTCAGCTTATCATCGAAAGCCTCCGGGGGGTCAAAATGGGTGGGCGTGTACTCACGGTCTACACATGGTTAGCTTATGATCGAATCCCTCCGGAGGGGGCCATTAAGGAGCCTTTGTCAGAAAGCTATAATAATAATGTTAGAAGAATTGACTCACATCAGAGACTGGGTCTCGTTCACACGAACGTGGAATCGCTGAATATGCATCAACTCGTCCTCCCTTGAAGGCTCGCCACCACTAGCCCTTGAACCGAGACCCTTTAGCTCTTCAGTGGTATCTATCTCACTGATCCTGGGCTCTGAAGATACTTGAAACCACCGCCTGCAATATGTGCTGTTACACAAGTATTTCAGTCACAAACCCCTCGGCTTGGAGCAGCAGTTCGATTACCACTTCACGCGCTCAAGTTCATTGCCTATGCCAACGTTTCCAGTGTATCGTGTTTGGCAACCCGGGCACCTATGGTCGTTTTTGCCTTTCTCCATCTGCGTCCGGATGATTATTGCCATTGAAAGTAAAATCCCTGGCTTGATGATGTTGCTCCACTCTTCCAACTTCAGGAGCGCGCCGCTCTCTTCGTTGATAATGTCGTATTCTCCGCGTTCGACAAAGTATTTCCCCGCGGATTCCTTGAAACCCATTTGGAGTAAAGAGATGAAGTCCTTTAATCATATCGTTAGTAATATTGAAAGACGCATGGCATCAATGAATCTTATACCTTCGATGTCTTGCAGTACTCCCATGGCAACAGACGTTGTGCGTTCAGCGCGTCAATAAATCTAATCGGCTCGTGGTCCGGGGAAAACCCCATATGTTTCATTCCGTTTTCGACTCGTTTGAGTATAACATTGTTTTCTCGAACCGTGTCTGTGACCAGTGCCCTGGAGACCCACGCTCCTTAGCATGCAATTAGCGAGAATTAAGGTTCGGGTTTACATACATCGAGCCGCCAAGAAAGAGCGAATTTATCGTTTCAACCCGTTCCTTGAGCCCCGCCTGGTACTTTTCAAATTCCGCCCTTCCACATACTTCCCACGCCGCTCGCCGAAACGCCTTTCCTTTCACAAGCTTATTATTTAGCTCCTCGAGAATCTGTAAAGTGAGCAAAGCCTCCGAAACCTGTCCCTTGGCATGGTTAGCAGCTGGCGGTGATAACAGTGCGTTAGCGAGCATAGCTTCAAGCATTTCCAACTTATCTCTCCATTCCATTAGGTTCGCCGCCAGGTCCTCGCGCTCCTTTTTGGCTCCGCTAACGTTTACCCATAATTTGAAACCGATTTTTGTGATTGTAAGGATATCGCCAATACCGACACCGAACGACATGATGATCGCTGTAGTGAGTGTAATGTGTTGTTGCAAGCAGTAACCTACAGGAAGATGGTGTGGGTATTATCTTCACGACGCTAAAGCGGGGTAAGCCTTGGCAGGACAACAGCCTGAACTTGTTAAGCCGCATTTGCTCAAGGCTGGTGTTAAACACCGCCACAGTCAACAAAGTAATATCATGAGAGAGTATTTGATTCCCAGTAATTATATATATATATATGCTCATACACGATGGAATAAATACAGTGTATACGTAGTATATGCCTAGAGTCTCGCACGACATACTAATATTTACTTCTCCTTGTTAATACGTGTACCGGGTGTGCACCTTAGATACCGAGAACATCGAAAATTATATGGGATCCACGCATGGCAATCAAAAGTAACTAATGATTTTCAGAGTTACAACGGGCTTAGCCACACAATTTGTATGATGGAAAGAATTCTGTAGAACGTTTACACAGCCTCACTTAAAAAATCTAAACATCTAACTAAAAATACAAAACAATAGCCACAGGATAGAGCTCGCTCCCTATTTCACCTAGATGGTGCCTCGGGTTCCCAAAGAGACCTTTGGCGGAGTTCAAAAAGATCAAGGTGATGGAGGTTGTGTTGCGAAAGCTGGGGGATCCACCCCTCAAATACCTGCTTGGTCGTGGAGATTGTGTTGCGAAAGCTGGGAGATACAACCCTCAAATACCTGCTTGGCCGCCAAGTTGTCCCTTTACTAAAAACGCGACCAATTGCAGGCCCTCGCCGCCCAGTCGAAAATAAAATTCCCTAAAAGTGGGTTCTCCACACATACCGTGAACACCCTGTACTGCCTTCATTCCCCCGCATGCTGGGTGAAAGCAGAAACCCTGACCCTGACCCAAAACTGCGTGGCAACCAGAGCACCCCACCAAATTCCAGCAACGGTAGGCAGCGGCCGGTAACGCCCTGCGAAAAAATTGAATTAAAGTGTACAGGTAACGAATTATACATGAATTAATGTTTAAAATAATAGATTATAACTTAATAGGAAATAGGGAGTGGTGGAAGGGCGGGGAGTGGTTGAGAGCGGGGGGGGATTGGCGGTGGAGGAGAGGTAGAGAGGGGGTGGTAGTGGCGGAGGGGTGGACGTAGAGGCGGAGTGGGATGGCAAAGGCGGTGGAGGGGTTGGAGGCGGTTGGGAGGCCAGGAATGAATGGTGGGAGCTAGAGGGAGGTGGAAGGCGGTAGGGCGGTGGAGCAAAGTGGAAAGAAGTGGAAGGAAGGACCGGAGTGGGCCATGGGAGGAGTGGGTGGAAGAAGTTCACTCTATCAAGGGCTTTTGAATATCAAGTTTTATTGATACCCATAATCCCATAGGAACACCTCGCGGTCGCGAGTTGCCCCCCACTCCTAGTCTTCTACCATGTACTAGTTGTTTTGATGTACGCGGAATCAGCCTGATTGGCTGAACGGTGTAGGGGTCCTTAGTAAGCACGACACACCAAATTACGGTGCGGGCGCTTGCGGGGGTGGAAAGCGAAGAACCGTAACCCTGACCAAATTCTGCATGGCAGCCAGCATTGATACGAACTCTGTATGGTTAAAATAACGTCTAGTCTAACTATGAGCAGTTGGTGTCGAAGAAGCGGGGGTGGAGCAGCGGTGCAGGGGGTGGTGGAGCCGGAATACGGTGGAGGCGGGGGGGGGGGGGGGAGCAGGGAGCGGGTGGGTGGGGGAGCGGTGGAGGGGGTGTGGGCCAGCGGGTGGAAGCAATATGATCGCAGTACAGGGGTGGCATAAACTGGAGCTGACATTAGCTGAAGCTGGTATTGGAGCTGGCATTAGAGCTGGCAGATTGGAGCAGGCATAAATTGAGATACCTCATAATTCAGGCGAAGAACTAGACAACTATTGGAGGAGGTTGATATTTACGGGAGCTAGGGCGGAGGTGGCAATGAGGGCTTGCCATGAGATATCTCAGGCTAAGGCAAAGCTAATTAACTATTGGCGGTAGCCAAATACTACACGGAGGTGAGAAAGACCAAGAGCTCGCGGTCGCGGGGTGGCCCGCCCCTAGTAGGTAGTACGCCAAGACACCAGAATTACATAGTGAACAGAAAGTAGCGTGACAGGAACAGTCACCAATTTCAACCCTCGCTCACCCTGCAGTGAGCCTTGGCGCGAGTGATATACTGAGATTAATTGTAGGGAATTTTAGGGCGGGATGGTAAAGCATTACAGTCTGTGCTTGTGTGTGGGATCAGGGAAGTGGAGTGGGAGGTCGCTTCTTTCCCGCCGTGCTACAACTTACTCGCTACGGCGTCAATCCGGTCGCGCGTACAGTCTGTGTGCGCAATGCGAATATCAGTACGGGGTCGTTCTGGGTCACACAATATCACTCACACTAGGGTGATCACGGAATATCACTCACATTCACGGATCTAATACTACCACCCACACCCTGGGTCCCGGGCTATCGCCCCGTTAGCCCGCGGAGTTGCTTCTGGCAGAGATTCAATTAATTGCTGATTTGGTGTTGGTTTAGTTCTGATCTGGTGCCCGATTTGATTCTGGCGGAGGTGCTGGTGGCCGAGGTCCGACACCGTTAGTCACAGGATATCACTCGAATCTCAGAGTCATGAAATCTCACCCGGACTCTCCGGCGGCCCTTTTTCTTATTTTCTTCTAATTCATTGATTGCATGTGACTTACTGGCTAACACAATAACACCCAACCCCCAGAAAGAACCCCCTGGCTCCCGGCCACACCCATTGAAGAGCATTCCATAAACTACCAGTCATCCGCCGCCACTACATCCCTAATTTAAGGCCGGACTGCGTATCCATATGAGTATTATATCGCCCTTATATAATTCTAAACTCACTATTATTTGATATCCGGCTGTATATTTTTCTCATGTTCTCCAAACGCTTTGATATCAATTAGACTTACATACCTTTCCGCCTTAGTATACGTGCTAATGCTTAAATAGGGAATATTTTATTTTCTGAAAGATGCGGATGTGTAGGAAGGCCAGTATCTACGCTTCTTCTGAACAGGCGAGTTTCAGACATGAAATTTCTGTTTATTTCTAGATGAAATATGTACAGTCCCTACCCAGATGTCGTCGTGATTCCGGTGGCTAGCGGCAACCTCAAAACACCACAAATTTACTCACGATTGATACACTATCCCCAGTCCAGCAACCATGACCATGCCCCCCTTGTTTAATCCAGCCGATGCGACTCCGAGAAAACCACTACCGCCTAGAAAGAGGCCTAGAACAGCTAGAAGGCAGCTAGGGCGATTAGAAAAATGCATGATTATTGCTCTTTACCACACGACTGGGAAGGTTGCCGAAGTGGCAGAAATTATGCAGCGACCATGGTCAACAATTAAAAAATTTCTCAAGTGCGCAAACGAGCAAGGCACTACACGAAATCTGACGCGTCCTGGAAGGCCTGAAAACTTAGATCAAGAACAGCAACAACAATTGACTTGGGATGCATGCAATACCCGAACGATGTCCAGAAGGGAATTACGCGATGGCCATGCCTCTGAGCTCTCCTTACAAACCGTCGATAGAGTACTGAGAAAGGCAGGAACCAAAAAACGGAGAGCGAAGAAGAAGAAGCGTCAGCATTAACAGCATCAGACGCAAGAAGGATACTAGCTTGGGCATTGGAATGACAATATTGGATGGCCGATGATTTTGAAGGTCTCGTATGGAGTGACGAGTGCAGTGTGGAGAGGTCGCGTAACCCCAATCAATTATGGGTGTTTCCTCCTCTTCCAGAAAAATGGGTGCACGAGTGTATAGATCCTAAAAAGAATGGTTGAGGGGTATCATTGATGCTCTGGGGATGGCTTTGGGGTAGGAATCGTGGCACATTCACACCGTTAATTGTCAAGTCTGTCAACAAACACGGTTATCTACAGATGTTACAGTACCTCCTTGTACCTGTCCTCAACTGGGTCGAGGATACTGTAGATAATCCTCGATTTACGCAAAACAATGTGCCAATCCACAAGGCTCATTGTTACTGAATGGTTTGAAGAGCCTGGGGTTGATATTGTTGTTGAAAATCATCCACCTTATTCCCCTGATTTAAATCACATTGGACATGTATGGGTAGAGCTCAAAAGGCGCCTCCAAAGTCAGTATCCTAACATAGAAAACACTCCTGGTGGTCCTAAAAGGGTGAAGGAACGGTTGGCTGAAGTCTTGCCTTTGGTTTGGGACACTATTCCTGAAGATTTTTTTGAGAGATTATGGAGATCAATGCCTGATAGAGTTGCTGCAGTAATTGGAGCGGCTGGGTGGCAAACTAAATATTAAGATACATGTATTTAATTCATTCATTGAGTATTTATTGATCGTTGAATATTGATATTTAACTCATTCATTGATCGTTGATCATTGAATGCCGAGCGTCGACGAGCGTTCGTTGCCGTTGCGCGCTGTACCACCCGAATCACGAAGACATCTGGGTAGGGACTGTATATCCACTTGATTTATCCTTACTGTAGCCGCTTATCTAATTACCTACTGTGCTTGCCTGCCGTATTTGTCTGCTTGCCGGCTATGCTCAATCCGGCTGATTCGCTTGGTTCGGTGCTGAATACATGGAGTAAAGTTTTTAAAGACCCCTGGCTCTTCCATAGATAGAAGACTGCATGCAACTAAAGAATTAAGACTTCGACCGCGGTTGATAATCGAGTGATAGCCCCAGACCCAGAACGATGATATTATCTTTTCCTTGTTTAATTCACTAATAACTTAGATCAATGATTAAATCCGGCAGACTAAATCCACCAATATTTAGAAAACTCTCTACAGCGTCTGGTGATCTGTGTCCCCACATATCGAGTAGCCGCGTCCGAAAGGTGCTGGCACCCCACTATATTGAGCCTGTCATGAATTGCAGCCACCAACAAAGATATTTAATCCCACATTCGAAACAGTAAAGATACGATCGCGATGGAGATATTGAAACTCTTTCTAACTATGACCTTGGAAGTAAGAGGATGGGAGAGCAGAAAAAACCCCTCCGTACCTTCTACCGCGGCGGTACATGTATTAATGGATAAATTTCATACGTAAGCATGGAAAGTAAATGCATCAATCGATTCATAAGCGATGTCGTGATTTGTGGGAAATGGTATGGTCGATGCATTATTAATCTGCAACGACTTTGCAGACGAGCTTCTGTTTTGGGATATAAAAGATTATAGCAATGCTAAGCGATAGTTCTGTAGCTTTTAAACGATATAGTGTTGTAGACCGGACTCCGCTCGCTGATACTGAAGATGATAATAATCCCCTTCAGCTCGCGTGAATCCGCCCCTCTATTTACACATGATTGGCGCCTATCCTAAGGCCCAGTTTCCCTTATCTAATTCTATTCAATACGTAACCCCTTTGACTCACAATTGCCAGCTATCAGGCTGTACTATACTATTGCGTTGACATCGTTCTCAAAGGAGAAAAGCCTGCAGCCGTAAGCACCACATTCTAAGCGTGCCGCCCAATAGTATAATACAGATGTGGTCGTACATGGACTGCCCCACACCACCTCGATACCTTTCTATGCTTGTCCCTGGTTACCCGTACTACCAAGCATCATACCCTCTCACTCGACTTCCCGTAACACCTTCTCTGCATGTAATGTTTGGGTCCGGCCGGGTCCCTGGGTAATCTCTTCTCAATTTACTATCAAACTATACTTATCAACTGATAGCCTATACTGTAACATGTCGGATACTCAGGCGTAATACTTCAGATCCGATCCCGACAGCGAATTTCTTTCACTTTGTCTCCGACCACTGTTGGAACGAATAGATTGATAGTTGTATTCAAAGGTGAGAAGGATGAGAGAGAAAGAAAGAAAGAGAAAAAGATACAGCAACACACCCGCCAGGTTGAGAGCCCCCTTGAGGACGAGGATTACAACTCTCTTCCCGCTCTTGTCAATAATCAACGAACCGTAATCTATCAATTATCAAGTAATCTCGGCAGTAAACTGGTAAAGCAAGACTAGGGATGGACTCGCCCATGTACTCGCCGATGTATTATATGGATGAAGTTAGTGACGTATTATCACGATACATTTCCTACAGTAGTAGAGACATCATTAATTTAATACTTTGAACTAATCACTTCAATAATAATCGCAGGGGACTATGGGGGGTTAGCACATGGGAGGGAGAGGTTAAAACATGCAAAGGAAAGTTATAAAGTGGAATAGTTCACTTAAGTGAAGTGTGATTTAGAGTACACTCGATTCATTGAATTACATGAGGCTCCCTTTAAGCTGTCTATACACAAGTTCCGGTGCATGGTACATAGTTTGTACGTGAGCGTCTAATGCCAGCCCGCTATCAGCTCACGTTAATCGAATAAGAGCTTCGATAAACCCCATACTTCTTTTAAACTTAGAGGTGTTTACCATTTTCAGCTTTGTTTAACATAAACCTTGGTTCCGGCCGCCTGTTTAGCTTCAGCTCTCTACTGTTTATATTATAATACACTCCTCAGTGTTTAAGTTAAACATGTCTAGGTTGTGCCTGTTTACTATAAACGTTTAAGGGTTTCATATATACTGGACATATATTAAATCTATTCAAATCAGATAGATTGATGCCAAATACCCGGATGTTGAGTATACTTTAAAATTAGTTCCTGATATTTTATCTACATCTATTGTAAGCTAAATACTTAGTATTACAAGCACCAAGCAGCCTGCCGTCCACAGTTTAGATCTCCACTCCGCCATATATATAGAGTATAACTTTATCATAATTAGGTTTCATCTGGAAGTTTGTAGAGGGGCGGCTGAAGCTATGAAACATAGATCGGTGTAGACGTTGGGGTTATTGTTAAGGTAGATAGTGGGTATATATAGCTCCTGACGCCCCATACTACATTATGTAAAGTCTGAATATGTTTGTATGTTGAATGCTAGTACAGTTGTATCCGGTTGGGTGTTAGAGATGTAAGGTCAGTGGTTCGAGTGACGGCTGTTTCATCAGCCTCAAATCAAGATAGACGCCGAAAGGCGGAGGCTACGATGCAGTGGAGCAGTGCGCACAGCTGCTGCCCTTTTATTTTTTAAATTAGATAGGAACTTTTACTCTAAGTAAAACTTCCTTAGGGTTAGGGTTACTTATTATTTACTGTAAACTGCAAACAGTTTTACGTGAACTGTATGGTGTTTACTTTAAACAATAAATAACCATGTATGCTGCGATATTAAACTTTACTGGGTTTTTCCACAATTCTTTGAGATATACCTCGTACAAGTACACAGTTTACATTAAAAGAAACGGACCAACTGTTTAATTTAAAAAACCGGGTTTTATACCATAGGGGTGGGTAGATAAACTGACGGGAATGTGGTCAGTTTATCGAAGAAGTAAATGTTGCAATCTTAAACTCCTCAGTGAATTCATCTAAAATTGACACCCATTGCTTTACACACCGCGGGTAGGGGTCACAAGAGGGGTTACTTTAGGGCACCCCGGCAGATGGGTGTGGCTAACATCTCGGGTTTCTATGGAAATGGTAATTAGAAGGCACAGGTGCTCGGATAGAGTGAAGTACGTATGTAGCGTACAACAAGTCGAGTAAAATCGTTGCATCGGTGAGACGTACCACCCGACGTGGAAAGTAATATATAAAAAAGATTCTTTGGTACATAAAGATGGTTCGCCTGGAACAAAAGGGTTGGGTGAGACATGAGAGAAGTGTCCGGTGTAAAGTGAAAGGTGTTGTGTAAGGTTCCTTGGCCTGGGAAGGCTGGGTGGTGGGTCGCGGCGCTGTCACACTTGATCACGACTATGATAAACATAAACCTAAGATAATCAACAACCTATTTCAAAACAAAGTAAATAGAAGTGTGAAGTAGGGGTGAAAGTGAGTTTTTGAGCGGGTTACTGCATTTAATCACTAGCGCGAAGTCAAACACGGAAGCTCATTACTTCATTACTCTGACGTTTGTGGGCGCGACTGGTACAAAAATACTCTAAGCTCATGATTTTGTGTGTATGCAAGAATGGCACAGTTCAAAAAGCCAAGTGAATTAAACTCTTGGTGTCTGTCTCCTAGCAAGCGTACGAGGCTTATTTTAATTTATTCTGCACGGCTTGTATCAGCGCCCTATCGGTAAGGAATACCAATGGAGTGACCGGTCCGTACAGGAGATGAGTAGGGTAAACGACTGAGCAGCGGAATGTGCATATGGACGTGAGAGACATTGATAGGAAGAGGTACGCGAGATCCATAGGGCAAGCGATTGAGCAGTAGATGGGTGTCCAATAGATACACACTACATAGTACTACTGTGTTACAGGTTTAATAAAGGTTTGAAGTCGTCCTTTATCAATATATTTCCCAGACATGGAAGGTAGCTATTGTAGTAGTATAAACATCTACCAGAATGCATGGGGTACGTAGGCACCCTATACCCGCAACCCATAGAAATCGGTAACTCCCCAGACGGATGCCCACGCATTCAAATGCGTAACCATACAAATGCGCAACCATAAAAACCGGTGACCGCCACCGACTCAACCACCACGGGCACCTGCACTAGCTACATCTAGAACCCCTACACCAAGTACCGAGCGGGGGAGTTAATATGTTGTAAATAAATAAAAATAATTAATAAATAATACTAAATACGGAAGACTATTTACTTTCTTAATTGACTTGTATAACTATTATATAGAGGGTATATTAAGCGCTTATTTATACAGAAGATTATTGACCTAGAATAGTCTATATATGACTACATGTTGGTATATATAGTGACACTCATATGAGTATTAGGGCATTGGTCCTAGGCTCGGACCATAATTTCAACATAATATGCCACCTTGTGGCCGAGTGATACTTCGTGGTAGGCGCAGATTCGAGTGATACACTATGATCCTAGTATTATACATCATGGTGGTTTTCCAGACATTATTTGACCTAGGGAGACGTAGGTCAATCACTGAGACACTCAGCGATGCATACGAGTCAGCACGATAGCCTACACTATGGCAAGCCCTACCACAGGATTAAAAACCAACCTTCTTGCAATCGGGGGCGCATTTCTTTAGTCTGTGGCCATGGGAGGCAATCCCTTGAACTCAATATTACGTACGGTAACCCTTGACGGACCAGATCTCATGGTAGCTACCATTTATGGCTAGCTATTTACATGACAGGCCTGAATCCACTGATTACATTTACATTGATATCTCTGATCTCTTTCGGCTCTTTCCGCCTGACCGAAGAAATTTCCATCATTCTCGGTAGCGACCGATGTGTTCTGTCCCATTTGCAGTCGCTACCCATCCACCGGACCTTTTGATATATCGGACTAATGTAGGAATTATGGAATACATGAAGATTTAGACGAAACCTTAGACTTCGTGGCCCAAATTTTGAAATATCCCGAGGTTTGGTGGTCCTATTCCACACAAAGTAGCTTCCGGAGCCGTAGCTTGCCGCACAATACTATAATCCAGGTGTGGTCGTACACGGACTGCCCTATACCACCTCGATACCTTTCTATGCTTGTTTCTGGTTAGCTATCCTTCCTAGCGTCATACCCTCTCACTCCACTTCCGGTAACAGCCCTATTAAATATAGCACTTGCATCCGGTCTCTAGTACTATGGATTTAAATATTGATCTCAACAATAACAGTTGCCATGATAAAATATTTGCATACAAAAATCTTTACCTGTCAATTGTCGGATTTCTCCATGTATGTAGCTTTAAGGACCCGGCCGGATACAAATTTTTCTGTTATTATCCTAGGCCGTTATAATATCCAACCATTGCAAATGCACCTCACAGCAGCAAAATGAGTACTCCGAGACCTAGAAATTACAACACACTACAAGCTTCACTTCATTGTGCAATCCATACCTCCAGAAAGCAAAAACGGTTTGGCTATTTGTGGTGATAATGACCCGGAGTGGCTAGGCAACACCTTGAACAGAAGGTCCGTAGGTGACTGCATTTCTCTGGTAATACTGGCGGGCTAATCTTATGGCAGGCAAAATCTCTAACGGTGGTGGCTCTATTCACTCTGGAAGCTGGGTAGATAGCATGTTCAGATGCTACTAGAGAAGGGCTCTGTCTTCAACGTCTTCATCAGGATATAATCAGCTCAACAAATATCACATTTCATATCCCACCCAATGCCAATAATGTGTGACAATCAGTGAGCTCTCAAATTAATTGAAACCGGCGTAGTCAAAAGACCAAGCACATTGCTGTCAAGTTCCACCACTTGCATCATGAATAGCAGGGCGGCACTGTCATATTAAGATACATATACTCGAAAGATAATACAGCAGATCTCTCAATAAAGGGTTTTCCTGCTCCTCGGAATCAACACCTAACAAGAATGATCAACATCTTCCCACAGAAAGACTTTGAGAGAGCATAGGATGGGGGGAAGTGTTGAAATTGACCGTTCTATGCTTTTTATTAGTATGAGGTATGAACTGATTGAACAGGGGAGGATGGCACGGTTATGACGAGTGATGCTTGCAAGGGCTGTAGTCAGCGAACTCACTTCTATCTTCCCTTCTCTCTTGCTTCTGTATCAATCACGCATAAATCAATGAAACCTTTATCGTTCTCAACAAATATTACCATAACTGAAAGGTTGCATGTAATTAATGAATTAAACCAAAAAAAAAGCCAACTTCCCTGTCACAGGCTATCACTCGGCCAACATCCTACGTCGGGTGTTGAAAGTTTGATTCATTGATTACTTTATTACCCGTATTGTACCCAAAACCGTTGACCTAGGAAGTAAATAGCAATAGAGGATAGTAAATGCGGTGGATCATGACTTTATTGACTGACCTACTGAAATATGATATAGGGGCATATCAAGCTCTAGTTGAAAGTTTATAAATCTAGCTGAACTTGGATGTCTCTATGTGACAGAAGAAGGAAAAGAAGAGACGACAAGAGTAGAAGGAATGATATAGTGCAACTGTCCACCCCTGTCTCCTACGTATAGAAGTATTACTCTAGTCACGACGCTAATTTCAACAGCTCTTATTGATACAAGGACAGCCTAGAACAGTTGATATATGACTACATATCGATATTTACACCTACACTGATATAGGTATTAGGGCTAGGAGCGCAACACTATTTATTATAAGATTCGCTACAACTGGCTAACGATCTAGTCGAATCAGGTGCCGAGATAGGCGCTTGATTCGGTGCGTGTTCTGCTGCTTAGGTACAGTCGGTGGTGCTGATGGAGGTGCTGGTGAAGATTCTGGTGGAAGTGCTGGCGCAGGCCGTGGCGGAAGACGTAAATCGAATTAGTTCTGCGCTGCGTCGGTGTCACAGGGGTGGGTCTGCGTTGATGACATAGACGTAGTCGCGCGGTGCTACGGCGCAGACGTTGACGTAGACGTTGATGTTGACCCGCGGTGGCCCCCAACGCAAGAGCATTCCGGGAAAGTATGGAAGGATGGCCATAGGATGCAATGATTTTTTCTGTTTAAGGTTTCTTTGATTCTTGGTTTGTATGTATAATAGGTAGAGCCACGCATCAAAAGGGTTTGTGATTCGCATTAAAGTTAGTCAGTTCGTGATGTGGCTTACCAGATTTTACGGGCAAATCGAGTAACCAAAATGTATCTATATAGTTGTACTCAGTGAGTGACAGAGAACGAAAATACCATGAATGTCTAATATTGGCTTTGACTACCATTGACTGTTGCTGTGTTGAGGTTTTGAATTTCAATGGGCACTTTGATTCCTGACTTGAGCCGCGCATGTCACATTAAATTCGAATCACGAACACTTTTGATCAGAGGCTGTACATCTCATCACCACAATCATCATAGAATCTCACTACGAACACCCTGTTCCAATGCATTTATTACATACGCGTGGCAGTTATTAGATACTGGGCACCATACATCAGGGTCATGTCCTGAACTCGCACGATCCTCTACACAACATAACAGTCCTATTCATCTGAAGCGTTCAATTGTACTACAGCATGCCCCAACATCCCGACGTTAAACAAAATCCTAGCCACAATCCATGCTTGTCAAACAAAGAAATCCCAAATTCAACTCATTGCTCTGCTAGCCCGACCTATGATGAGCCTCGCAGCCGCCTCCCTGTCACCCTGCTCATAGAAAATCTGCACAAGCGCTGCCACAATGTTTAATGTTACGGTGTCATCGTGGCCCCGTTCGCGCTCCGCGATCGGCAGCGCATTCTCATACCATTTGCGTGCATGTGCCAACATCCCGCGGCGGCGGAAGCTGGCGGCTGCAGTTATGAAGTCGTCCAATAGGTGATCTCGCCGAAATCGGAAGGTAACTACTTCGAACCCCGGGGGGATTTGAATTCCTTGCGGACGGGGTGGCATGTCTTCGTGGGGTGGGATGTCCTCGTGGGGTGGGATGTCTTCGTGGGGTGGTGCAGAACCTTGGGGTGGTGCAGAGCCTTCCGGTGGTATGTCTTGGTTAGGCTGTGCAGAACCTTGCGGTGGTATGTCCTGGCCATGTGCTGCAGAACGGGCTTTTTGCGCTTGTCTCCGTCTTTGACGTTTCGCGTCGTTACCCATTGTGAGTAGTAGTTGTCGCGGTTGTCTGTCCGGGGAGGAGTTGTGGGGATAGTGCGAGGTTATAAAGGTAAGAGTGGTTGCCTGACTGCCAATCACGAAACTAAATTCAGGCAAGCACCCACATATCAGGGTGGCTGCCTGACTGCCAATCACTAAACATAATTCAGGCAACCACCCACATATCGGGGTGGTTGCCTGACTGTCGATATGTATTCGCACGGCCGATTTAATGTCGCTCACAGAACTGTGGCGAGTGAGCTGGTAGCCAATAAGAGCCCTGTTCTAGTTTAATGATGAACATAGTTCCCTCACGGAACGTTCACTTACGAGCGGTTTTTCGAAAAACCTCATGGTCTATCCACGAACTTTATATGCTGGTGATCGATTATATGATCAACTACTTCTAGCACTTGGTTCTTCGAGTATATATTGATCTAGGGTTCTGGGTGGAGTTAATACGTTATTTGTTCAGGAAAGATAAACCGCTAATGTTTATTCTTCCTGCCGGTATACAATTGATATAACCTGGCTGGGTGGCGCGAGATAGGAGCTTTTAGCTGCAGCCGTCCTCTATGCTGCTCTACCAGCTATGGAAACGAATCACTTGATCCACCTCCCGCCAAGCGAGGTTTTCGAAAAGAACCAATTGATTCATCTTCACACGGTGCGTAGTTGAAATGAATCAACGGATTCATTCTGGCAGCTGAAAATCAATCTTTCGATTTACATTCCAATATCTCGCCGTATCCCCTTGTGTGTAGCAACCGGGGTTGGGTGCAAAATCGAACCGGAATAAAGTTGGTATTTTCGGCGCGGCAACCAATGGCCATTGAACCCCCTCTACCCCCCCTTATGATATCATTAGTGATGTAAACAATACTGGAGATTAAGGTAGGCATATCCATAGGAATTCTAGACTGTTTTTCCGAGCTTAAAAAGGCCATTAATTCACCCTCATTCTCACATACAAATTCAACCCCATGACCTATCTCTTTATAAGATCTCAGAGAGAGCCCTCAGACCCCGCCATCTTAATGTTTCATGTGGTACCATCGATTCTGATGATATACCTGGTCCCTCAACGCCCCTATATATCCAGGAAGACACCAAAGACCGCAAGTTGTTCGATCATGGGAAGTCATTCGGTCGTTTCGGAGAAGAGAGAACCCCCCTCTACACCAGCATTGACCCAACATCTTTGCCAAATGCTTAGTGATTTGAGCCTTTAATATACCAGCGCCTCCCCAGAAGGCCTTCAACAAGCTGTCATCTGCATTGGGCATTCTTGACATCATTGAACCCATCAATATCTTCCAACTCCTTTTCACTGATAACCTACTGGAGGCTATCTCCATTGTGATAATGACAGGTATAACGTAGTCCTATGCTACAACTTCATAAGAGGGTATCACTTTGAATGTATTGGTACGATGATATTTGTGAGTGATGATGTATGATATTATCAAGAGGATCTATCATAGCCTTTTATAGAAAATGTGAATGAGGGGATAGACGAAATATACTCTTGCTTAAGGGAAGTCACATGACAAAAAGAAATAAAGAAAATAAAGAAAAGATAAACCGAATAAAGAAATATTCTACCGATAGCTTCGTACTGATTACTCAGCTTTCCGTCGATAGAACTGTGTTCTAGCACAACGTTGCTACATTCAACTAGCCTTCTCTATGTGTAACTTAGCGGTACAGCCGGCGGTCCCCACATAATCTACCAATACCTCTCCGAGTCTGACCTATTCTTCCTGGGCAGTGATTGAATCACTTGATCCCGGGCAAGGAAATGGCCCACTGCTCCCGTCTTCACCAACCACACCGCCACCCCCAGCCAGCTATTATGAACTGCATAATATAGCGGTGTGTTTTACCGGAAATCCATACAATTCGGATCGGCACCAGCAACCAGCAAACACCTCATAAGGTCAGAGCAACCCCGCTTTGCGACATGACCGAGCAGGTCCCCAACTTCACAACCATCGGGTTTGACGCTCTTCCTCAGGCAGGGATATAGGACGTGCGGGCGGCTAGAGAGTGCTGCGCGGAGGAGGATGCGCTCTTTGTTTTGAAGGAGATAGGGCGGGAGTAAAGGATGACAAAACAGAGTTATAGTAGCGCCATGTCCTGCAGATCGCAGCGAGGGCAGGCCCCGAGAGGTATTTCGCGACCTCTATCAGCAGCTCGGTGGGTAATGATGCTATTGGGGATCATGAGGGCATACTAATGATAATTTGCAACTGTTGGGATGGTGGGAGGCGGGAACTGAGGAGGGGGTTTATTTATTACTGCGCACGGATGAGTATACACCCACCCACGCATTCATCCATCGTCGCATTCATTGTTCAGCACTATGATGCTGCCTTCCATTCCACTCTAAGGTTCACCCGCAACTCCTTTATCTCCTCCTGCTCAGCAATCCGCACCAACGCAGACATATCATGCCCCGGCCCACCCTGGGCGGCCACCGCTCCTAGCAACACTCTCACATCTTTCACGTTCCCGCATATGGCCATCTTCAATGGTCTCTACATAAGATGATTAACCTCGCTCAGCGAAGCCCCGTAATCCAACACGGCCTGCACCGCTTCGCCAGATGCCCCAGGGGCCAACAGGTTGAGGAATCCACTCGGAGTGGAGCGTTCGATGTAAAGATGGCGGCGCATGGTCGCAGCACCGTTTCTACCGGCAGCTCTGTAAAGGATACTGTGGTGAAAGGGGGCAACGTAGACATCGATCGTAGAAGTGAGAGCAGCGGTGAGCAGTTTGCTGTTGAGAGAGCTGCAGGTGTGGAACAGGGAGTAGAGGGAGGGAAGGGGGGGAGCTTCAATAATGAGGGGTAGGAGCTCTAGGGGGATAATATTGAAGGCCATGTTGCGATCAATGTATAGCTTAATTGCCGTAGCTACATATGCCAGGCGGAGGCGGGGTTTCAGTGAGACATGATCGGGACAAGTATTAATGGACAGCTACTACCAGCCTATGTTTAAACCACAATCTCGTGCCCAGCCTGTGTTTAGCCCGATTTTGCACAGGGTCCGGTGTAGTGGGTGTTTTTTACTTGATGGTTTATCTTCTCAGAGATATTAGCGTCGAGGGACTCTCGGGGCAGCTCTTAGGGAGGCTTTCGGGGGTATTTTATATGGACTCAGCACGCACCGGGGACACCCCGAACTAGCGTAAAATATGAGCTCTAGAGTGGCTTACATATTATACAATGTTCTCAACAGCGCGGTCCGTCCACCCTGGGAATCAGGACTGGACCGACTATGGCAATAGTCGGTCCCAAAACAGTTTGAAAACATTGTGAAAACAGACTATGATGGATTACGGGCTATAGTCTGGACTATGGGATTCTCATTTTGTTCGAGCTATAGTATGGAGAATGGGCAGTAACTACAACTCAGGTGTCCTGTTCAAGTGACAGGGCACACCACTCCAAATCCACAAAATTGGGTTCATCCTAGCGATAGTGCCACCTTCATCGGCCAGACCAAGTCCTACCCTGCTGGACGACTTGAGGCACTCGACTGCATCAATTATATCATCACCAGGGGGATTCCGTCTATCAGACAGCAGGGCCGTCGAACTAATAAACATTAAAGCTCAGTCAACTCTCTATATTTCAGTTAGGGTTTTTGTGTGCTAAATAATCTTTCCGAATCGGAAGACATTGCAGGCACGCTATGTATTTCAATACCCATTCTCGCAAAATTAGGGTCTTTGCATTCTGACTTTCTGCGTACCCAATACGGTAGAGGCACATCTGAGAGTTCGTCATCACTGTTTCCGATCTAAAAGCAATCAAAGTCATCAATCTTTGACGCTGCTAATCTGGCACGGCTCTTTCATTTCCAGTCCGGCAAAGCTTCGATTTATTCGTGGATAACTGTGGATTAGTCGCAAACTTGTATTCAGTTTCTCAAAGCTGTTGGGTGTGGGTTTTGGCATTCAGGAACCACTGTAGTTTGTTCTTCCACTCTACCCCAAAATAGTCTGACTTCATTTCGGGATGGAGTGCAAAACCTGCTTGTTACGGGAAGTCGAGTGAGAGGCTATGATGCTTGGAAGTACGGGTAACTAGGGACAAGCATAGGAAGGTATCGAGGTGGTGTGGGGGCGCCTGTGTGCGACCACACCGGTACTATACTATCGGGCGGCATACTCCGAGAGTATTGCTGAGGGCTGCAGGCTGTTCTCCTTTGAGAAGGTGACCGACGTAATAGTATGGTACAGCCTGATAGCCGGCATTTGTGAGTCAACTGAATTACGCGAGATAGAATGTACTAGATAAGAATACGGGCCTTAGGATAGGTGCCAATCATGTATAAATAGAGGGGCGGATTCCCGCGAGCTGAGAGGGATTCTTATCAGTATCAGCGAGCGGAATCCGGTCTACAATTTTACTTGTTTAAAAGCTACAGAACTGTTGCTTAGCCGTGCCATATCTTTAAATATCCCATTACACTGCTATATGGACCGGTGCAATACCAGTGAGATTGTGTACCTGTAGGCTAAATCAGTGGGAGTGCAACTCAAAGGAAAAGGTTTATATACATTGTAATTACCTTTTGAGTATAGCTCATACGGTGTTCACCAAGGTAACCAATTGACATATATTCTGAGAAGGTATCGAAGTTTACAGGCATGTTCTACTATCTTCAAGGTGTGACTGTAGCTCGTCCATATCTGGAAAAATCTCATGTAAAGCACCGTTACTCGTATACCCTTGAAAGAGAAGCTGCCACTTACGGAACGGTTTCAAAATATCAAGGAGTTTTTGTAGTTCCTCGCAATCAGGACATAGAAACTCATACTTCTTCAATGGGTCACTACCTCTACCTTATTCCGAATTGCTAAGTAGATGAAGTCTTCTAAGGCTTCTTGTAATTGAAATACTGTTTCTATTGAATCGAAATCTCCACCCCATCTGGTAGTACCACTTAGCACTCTAAATGCTGTCGATTCGGGGTTGGCCACACAAATATCTTCACTATGCATTTAGTGATATAGGTATACATAGGGATAAAGTAGCTACCTTTTCCTCAAATCTATGCCTTCCTCAAATCTATCCCTTCTTTGTGGGCTTTTGCCAACCCATGTAACCAAATCCTGAAGCTGCCCCATCAGGCATTTTCGCCGCCAGTGTTCCAATTCTTCTGTTTCCCGTTCTTGTCCCTAGAAATTATCAATTTCGATCTCAAAATGTTCTGGGACCTCACTTCATAAGAGAGCATTCAAAAGAAGATTGATTATTTGCCCAAAGCAAAGGAGTCTTTTCGCAATTGGATCAAAACAAATTTGCATTGATGCAAGGTCGAGCTCCAAAGAACGTAAAGCTGAGTCATTTTTTGAAGCATTATCTAGCGTGAAAAATCCGATCTGGTGGTGGATATTGAAATGACTAATAATACTCCAGACCATATATGCCTGGTTCTCTCCAGTATGTCTCCCTTTGAAACGTTGAAGTGCTGGAACTATTGACTTCACCAAACTGTCCTGACTTACCCAATGCACCACCACATCCGGTAGAACATCATGCTTAGGCAACGTCCATAAAACCAGATGTGAAGTCAATATTAACGTCTAACTGCACTAGTGTATCGGGGAGTTTGGCTTTCAAGTCGGTATAGGTGCTGAGAGTCCAATTGCGAATTATATTTGAGCATGTTGGGAGTGATTGTGGAATTGCGGTATAGGACAAGGACTGGAGAAAAACATTACATCCTGTTCCAAAATGACTGGGGTTTTCTACACAAGCACAAAGATAACCGAGAAGCATCTTAAACAAGCTTGTCTCTACTTGTCGGAGACTTATATTATTCATAATCATCCAATTCAAGAGCAATAGCTTGAAAAGATCATGATTAAACAAACTTAGGAATCGTATTCCCAAATTCCTGTCAAATTCTATTGCCAATAGGTGTCATATCACTTGCGCCATCTAAAGTGACTTTATATATTATACAAAGGTGATCTATCATGTTTTTCGTAGACGCGTTCACCAATGTTACAAGAAATTGAATCTATAAATAGTCAGATGGGTATATATTCACAGCAAGGCAATATCCTAACTTCGGATGCATCTCCATCTGCTCTTTCCTTTCTTATCCATATATTCTCCACTATTTTCCGGAAGGTAAACCTAACTCTGTCTTTTCTTCCGCTACACATTGAAGATTTCTGACTATTTGATAGTAGGAATACCTGATCGCAGGGCGATACAGGCAGCGGTGTTATGGGAGTCATTAAAGGACCCGGATTTGTACTGAGTATCACCCATCAAACTGCGGTCAATTGCAGCATTGGCAAAATGGTCCTTAGAAATAGACTCATCGGGCATCATAGAAGATTGAGAGGTATTGTAATTGACTGGTTGACTGCGGACTATAATGGTGTCTGAATACAGAGACATAATTCGAATATACACAATAAAAGGACTCTGGTTTTGTTGGATTCCTTGGAGATGTTTGGAGTAACCTTATACATGGCGGTATTATTAAAACTGTTCCATTTTTCAAAACTCACCGGGCGGCGCAGGTATTTTGTGTACCCTGGCTATAGATATCTATGGTGCTGTGCCGTATATGTCTCTGTTACCATAGTCCATTTATCTGTATACCTATGTGAAGTGCAAATTCATAGATATCTACAGTACTGATACCCGTCTATGGTCCTCTCACTTAGACCCGACGGACTGTGAGTCCATAGTCCGTCCAGTCCTTCTGTCTAACAAATGCACCTATAGATATCTATAGTCCGAAACAGCACTTTTGTGAACACTGTGTAACAGTAACATATGTCCGGTGAACCTAGAACCTCACGAGTTTGCCATGCAAATTCATTATTTCGGGATTTCAAAATCTCTCTGAACCTCTAAACTCCCCGAGAGCCCCCACCGAGTCACACCGACATTTATCGGAGGATGTTTGGAAGAACTCCAAAACTCTATTACACCAGAGTGTGCTCCCAGACATGAGCTAAGACATATTTATTGAAGGACATTCTAACGTGAATTAGGACGGAGTCCCCTGCTTTAGCTATCATTGACATGTGATATCCGTATATAGGGAATAACTACTCCAAAATGCCCATATGTTTCAAACCTATCCCCTCATAGGATAGCATTTCCCTATCTGTAATAAATTTAATACCTAACGGATCTGAGGCCAGGATCGAGTAGACCGCAGAAACCAGTCAATCTGGGGCATAAACCTCACCGCATCCGACAATACCACACTCGACTCTCGACTCCTCCACGTATATCCACACTCACCACAACCACACATATAAGAAAAGAGAACACCCTCATCTCTCTCTCCCAGGGTAATTCCCTCACCGAATCCAAAAAAATAACGAGGTGGACCACCAAGCTCTATCAACCGCCCGCCGTCGATCCCCCAGCACCCATCTTTGTCAAGAGCGAAGCAGACCGGCACCCACCACGCTGCCTAACTCTAGACACCAGCGCGGGGCGCAACGAGAACAACATCATGGTAGAGGTCCGGGAGATGCCGAGGCCAAAGCTGCCTCACTTGTGGACCTTTGAGCAAGTGGGTTTCACCCGCCGGCGGTGCTACCGCCCAGTGACCTTGTCTGAAGGCGGACTAACTACAACAGACATCCTGGACTTCTCCATGTCTGCCTCCAGAGCGCTGTCAGACATCCGCCCTCGGCCGCTGCCGGTGAAAACGTCGCCCTGCCAGACTTGCATCAAGACATTGCAGGTGTCGTGAACCGTCCTTAGGCCGACGCGAAGCCCAAAGATCGATGATTGAGTGCTCGTGGAGTCAAAGTGCCGATTGCATGCGTAAAGCCTGCTGGAAAGAACCGGTGATTAGCCCACACTGTGTGAGAAGACTATGCACGCCGCGGAGCAATGGAAAACGTATCCCTTTACGAATCCCTAGGAAGGTGTCTCTGGGCGCTCAACGCAGGGCCAGGAATCCTATCCTATTCCCAAATTCTGCGTCGCCCGCCTCACTGCACACACAGGTAGGCTAATGAAGCCTACCGACAGCTACCGCCGCCGTGGATAACCGCGCCAGAAGCTATATGCGGTCGTGCCGTAAATATGCATCTGGGGTCACGAATCCCATGCCCATTATCCGTCGAATGATGGACATGAACAAGTGGCCAAGGGGTCATTACCGGCGGTGGAGACTAGCCTGCCGGCAGTGAGATGGGGGTGAGTAACGGATTTTAGGGGAGCAAGTTGAGTGCCAGCATGTCTTTTCCAGTCTCTGTGAGATTGTGACTGCCCTCGGAGATGTGGAAGAGATACCCTACAGTACCGTGGGTGGGTACTCGCCTGTCGAGGGCTATGCAATGGTACCATGGAAAGCTTTTGGAATTACCTTGGACGGGGAACAGAGATGAAGATGAGAGTATGTCTATCGGAAGTAAATATAGGCTTGAGGACATGATTCCCTGAACTTTCGTGCTGAAATGCGGGCAGTTCTTCGCAGTCAAATCATTTCCTTGCGGTACACAGGGCCCGAGCGGCGCGAAAGACCATGGAGACGCTAGATACGTCGTGCCAGAGGATGAACCGATATGGATGGCTCACATATATGTGCTGGTTGCATGGTGTTGTATGTAAGTTGAATAAAACGTTGAAAAAGACACCTTTAGTTTCAATAGACTGAGGGATGGTCATGTATGATGATGATGATAGATGAGAACGAGACAGAAAGACTAGCTACAGGCATGGACACCAGTACGCAGCGGCTTGGAGCTACATTTTCTTACGGCCCTTGCATGGGCTACTCCTGCGCGTCGCGATCTTATCAATAAGCACTAGCTGTAGTGAATTTTACGGCACAATTGAAATCAAGGATATAGAGAAGGTTTAGTAATCTATTAATTTTGAGAATACACTTAGCCCATTGTCAATGCCTTCCTCGCTGCGAGAATCTCCATTACGGCCTCATGTCCACCAGCCACTGACAAGTCAAATGGTGTATTATCATAAACGTCTGTCGCTGTGTCATCAGCTCCCTGCTCAAGTAGGAACTTGACCACATCCTTCCGCCCATACTTTGCCGCTGTGTGCAGGGCTGTATGTTTATAGATAGAAGTGGCGGACATATCAATATTAATGCCAAGTAGAAACTTGGTCACCTCTAGGCGGCCCTCACCCGCCGCCACGTGTAAGGCCGTCCGCTGTGATATATCAGTTGCACTGATGTTCATGATATATCAGTTGCACTGATGTTCACCCCATGGCGGATCAAAAGCTTCATGATTCCTAGATGCCCTCTATACGCCGCGAAGTGAAATGGTGTGCATCTATTCTTGCTAATCAGACTTGGATCAGCCCCGTTATCCAAGAGCACACTTGCAATGGTCTCTTGCCCTTCCCAAGCTGCCGAATGTAAAGGGGTATCCCCATCCTCGCCGGCCGCCCTGATATTGGCCCCATGCTTGAGAAGAAGCTCAACCACGCTAACATGCCCCGCCTTTGCAGCGAGATGCAGTGCTGTATAGCTGTTTCCGTCTGCAGTCGTAGTTTCAATATTTGCTTTCCGCTCCAGCAAACACGCCACCATCTTCTCGTTCCCGCTCTTCGCTGCAATATGAAGTACCGAAAAACCCGCCGCACAGATCGCGCGGATATCCGCGCCCTCCTCGATAAGCATCTCAATCGCCCATATCCAGTCACACCCTTTTTGAACGGCTAAATGAAGTGGTGTTTTCCCGTCCAGGTCTGGAGTGTCTATCATTGCTCCATGGGTCAACAGGGTATGGATACAGTCCTTGTCTCCATTTTCAACAGCAATGTGTAGAAGTGTAGTGCGGCCTTGCAGCAGCTCATTGACCTTGACACGGGAGTGCTTCAGCGCCTGGTCAAGCCCCGCAGTATTTCCATCCTTAACCGCTTTGT
The DNA here is from genome assembly GCA_024713705.1 of Morchella sp. 2018-W38C. Classification (NCBI taxonomy): domain Eukaryota; kingdom Fungi; phylum Ascomycota; class Pezizomycetes; order Pezizales; family Morchellaceae; genus Morchella; species Morchella sp. 2018-W38C. The sequence goes on from JAMJEX010000001.1 coordinate 404,014, forward strand.
AAGCCGTAACAGGCTTTTGGGGTGCCTTGGCTGCTATCTCGAGCGTCAGCGACAAACTGCGTGGTGTAAAAATCGGGGGGGCAGTACCAGTCTGCCTCGGGTCCTTTATCCAATCCTCGAGACGGTTGATTACGCTTTGGTACGAGGCCTCGCTTTGGCTCTTGAATTTGACCATTGTCGCATTGTTCCCTGTTGCTGGCAGCGAGGTCTCTATTGTCTCTGGGAGCACCAATATCGCAGACCCAGCCTCTACCGCGGTGAAAGGTGACCCGCTCCTTGTCCATCGGCCATCAGTCCCCTGCCCCGCAGTTAACACATGCCACTGCCACTCCCCATGGCGCAGACACACCCACACACGGACACATATACGCACCTTCTGCAACTTCCGCGTCTGCTGGGTCTCCTTGAAGCTCACTATACGCATCCCATGCCCCGCGGCATATGTGATGAACCTATTCAGCTCAGTCGCTAGTCCTTCGCTCCCTTCCTGCAGCGACTCCACGAGTGCCGCCCGGGTCGACCCGTTCACCATCGCCAATATGTCGTCCACCAGGAAACCACGGTGGGGTGTTCCAAAAAACATGGTCCCTAGTGTGCGGCGAAATAAAGTGCCATGGCTAAACTCACTCTCCTTTGCCTTTACCAGCGCCTACAGTACCCATTCCCGACGCCTGTCAGTATCCTTCTTTACGTGCCCCCGATAAAAAGACCGACAGACGACTCTGACCCTCACCAGAACACCGCCCCCCGTTCGGACAGAGGATCTTGATTAGTTGACGTGGGATATGGAAGTCTGCGACAACGTAGACCTCCTTATCATGTCAACTGTCCGGCTTGGGGCGGGGGTGTCCTGCTGAGCAGTGGAGGGGTCTATATCTGACAACTACCACACACCTGAGCAATGATAATCCCTCCAAAGCTATGACCAATAAACACCAGTCCCCTCTCCTTTTCCTAACGTCCCTGTCAGCATGTCATTTGTTGGCGCCCACGCCACGCACCCGGTAAAGGAGCAAACCAACCTCTTCAGTCCTCCTTGCGTTCCTCACCTCCTCTAGAAAGGAGTCTCGGTAATCGGAAATCTTGTGAATTCCCTGAGTGTCGGGGGAAAGATCACTGTCATAACCATATATCATTATCCTACACCCCGGCACGTCTTCTGGTAGGAAGTGGCGCAGCCACATTACCCGATCGCCGTCGCTGTCGACCTCACTGGCCCAGGAACCATAGGCATGGCCATTGAGCCCGCACACGGCGATGACACTATATTCCTATTAGCGCTAAGGTATAATATTTTGGGGCTATCACTTGGATACGCTTGGAAGGAGAGGGGGAAAGGGGTGGGAAGAGGGGGGGGAGGGGGGGTGGCGTACTCAGCAAGGATAGGAGAGCCCTCGGGGGTGGGATAAAGCTGCGTCAATCCGTAAAACTCGCGGTCAATACAAATTCGGCGGCCCGTTCCCCCAAGCTTGAGAGGGTGGACACCGCCATGCTTTAGACTAGTGAGCGCCGACGGAGGGGAGGCAAAGTGTATGAGAGCTGTCAAGTGACGACCGTCAGGGGAAGGGCACAAAGAGGTCAGGTTAAGCTTCACTGTAGGGAGGTCTGAGAGTGAGAGAGCCTCGTGTAGGTCACTAATCGTTGTGCCAAAAGGGATGGAAGTCACCCTGAATACAGAGCCGGGTGCATCCACACGACGGATAGCCGCCGGAGACGGTGCGGAGGAGGAATTAGTTGTAGCTGGAGAGGTGGAATCTGATGTGGATGAGGAAGGCGTCGGGAGGGGAGAGGGGGAACGGGATCTAGCGGGGCGGCCACTCAGTGAATGTAAGAATTTGCGGACGCGTGACGGCGGAGAGGCCATGGTGTTTGCTTCCATCGGGAGTCGTCGTGCGAGGAGTAACGAAAGGAACCAAGCAAGATTGCCCTTAAATGCTTGTTCGGGCCACATGGTCCCACTGTTATTTCCGATACACGGCGCAGGAGAAGAGCACCGGAAGACGAAATCTAAGTGGTTGCACCGCGTGTGTCGATAGTATCGTACTTCTGTCTGATCACCCTCAGCCAATTGAACCCCGGCTCTCGGTTCCGCCCCATGGCGCCTACCAGCCGCAGGTAGCGACCCTGGTACCCTCAACGTAGATCAATGTCTGAGAGGCCACCAAGCGGTGGCAAGCACCGTTATCACACCACGCTCGTTTACCACGGATAGAATCAGAAAATGTAAGTGAAGAGGACAGAGATGACTTTTGTGGAGTGGCGCCGTCTTGCCATACAAATAATCCTTGACTTTAGCGACTGCATTTTCTAGTTCTTATGCTCTAAACGAGTATTTGTTTAGTCCGCACACACTTAAAGGTGATATAGAGGCATACGGAAGTGGAACAATTGTAGCTGAAATAAGGAATAAGTGCTCATAGGCCAATGAGAGGGCACATTTCTAGCCATTCTGCTGTACCGCCAAAACTCGATAAATTGGCTATCTCCAGCCAGGGTTTGTAAGTCCGGTGATGGTAAGCGAGGCGGCTCTTTTTGGTGGCGTATATCATGGTTTGTGCAAATCATTTTGCAGTTCACCCGTGCACTGGAGCCAACCCGTGCACTGGGGGCCAACCCGCGCACTGGGGCCAACCAGTGCACTGGGGCCAACCCGTGATGAGTCTGAGATATGAAGTACTACATGAGTACTAATTGAACAAAATATATAATATGTATCTACTCTCCATGTGCAATAAATTCAATAGTCTCGTTCTCATCATCTGCCACTGATATGTCCGCAAACCTTAGTTCTTCAGCGTTAACATTTGAAGAACTATGGGGGTTATCCACTGGCAGTACACGGCTCCAGTCCCCAATGACAATATCATCAAAACCCTTAATGTTAAGCAAATGGTCTGCACTTCCATCAATGGGTAGAGACAGACCTACATTAGAGAAAGAGGCCCGTAATACATCAGTTTTTTCAATACAAAATTGGTACCAAGCATCTCCCACACATTGGGTTGTTAAAATTCTTCGTTCTCCTACGCTCCACTTCTCGAAATCATCTGCATTTTCGCAGTTAACAATAGCCTTGTCTGTCAATTCTTTGATCCAATCCTTTAAAGGCTTATTGATAGATATATCAAGAGGTTGAACTAAACTAGTACAACCTGCTGGAATTAAGCTAGGAATACCATGATTGTCTTGTAGTAGCTTGAGCACTGCCGGTGTCTTATGTGATGTGCAAAGATCCATAGCGAGAAGACTAGATCGGCCTTGAAGAGTAGGTAGAAGATGTTGTTCGATGTATTTGAGAAATAATTGGTCGTTCATATATGCCTCCTCATTAAATTCAACAAGTACACCTGGGTGATATAATGGTGATTCGCGTTCATAGACAGTTCCTTTCCCGTGAAAGATAATGAGAGGAGGTACGTGATTGACACCATCTGCAAAGACACAGATTACAAGGCTCGCCTGTCTTTTATCCCATCCGCTCCGTGTTTCCTTTACCCAAACCGTTCTGGAACAGATTTTGTCGTATGTACGTCCGCTAATGTACTCAAAAGGTAAAGGTGTTTCATCGAGATTGCATATATTGCTTAAAAGGAACCGACTAGCACCCCTGTCAAGTATAGTTTGCATCCAGTGACCAGCACCGGCTGATTGTTGAGAAACGCATCGATTGAATAGTAGCCAGTTGATTACCAACAGACGGTAATCTTCGGGAATTTTCTGACCTTTTTTGGTGATGCACCGCAGGCTTACTCTAAAGCGTCTTAAGTACGCTTCAAACCAAACATTCGAAAACCGGAATATGGAGACATTGGCGTTAGGGAACAAATCTCTGAATATCTGATTCGAGTGTATTCTGAACCACCCGCGCCTTATTGCTTGCCCTTTTGCTCGCCTGTCAAGAAAAAGGCTATAGTGACGCGTCTCAAGTTCGGGCCATTTGCAAATAATTGCAGATTCTGTCCGCTTACTCCTTACTGTACTACCCGCGTCAATTTTTTCTAACCCTTCCTGATTTTTAACCCAATTGCTAATTGTCCGTTGGGGTACGCGAAATAAATCTGAAGCTTCAATTTGGGTAGAAGGTCGCAAATATTCATTGCCTTTGTCCGTGATCACCGGGATTTGATGATGATAAAAAAAGACCAAAGTCCGGATTTTTTGTCTCTGACTCCAAGACTGATCTGGACGTTGAATCCGTCGGATATTTTTCAGGGCATCGGCGCGTTCATGTAGAGGCTTTGGTATTGGACCTCTCCGTGGCCTGGTAACAGTATTCACCTCACTTGCTGTTAGGCGATGCAGGGTATTCGAAGGGTTTAGAACCGGGCTTTGTTGAACTTCTGTAAGAATCATAATTTCAGATACTGATTAGTCTCTGAGTCTCTTTCACTAGGTACTTTTTACTCACCTATACAGCTTCTCTACCCCCTAATCCGCATAATGTTGTTGTTACACCTCGGAAAATCATAAGATATCACTCATATTTCTCCATTCAGGCACGTGGCTTACATGATCTATCGACATCCCAGGCCGGAGATAGCCAATTTATCGAGTTTTGGCGGTATTCCTGCCATGGATCGGTCGGGTTTGCTTTTCTAGGAGTATAAATGAGTATAATACTGTTCCAGTTTGTGCAGTCTTTTCCATACAAAATACACAATTTCAACCGCTATTAGCTTTCTAACTCAGAGATATATCAAGTATCTGCAGGATGGAACTAAACCTCATCACTTGAACTAGAGTCCAATCTTTCCGCTCTTTTCTTACCATTTTTTGTTGCAAGGCTATCAGCCATAGCCATTTCGTCGCGATCCGCTACCTTCAGGCGTGGGCGTACCATATGTATGTGATAAATCACACGCCAATCGAAGCTAAATTGGAGACTTTGTGCGGCCGCGGCAAACGGCGGTGTTGATGCCAGAGTCTGCCAACCAGGTAGTCGAAATAAACTCATGAGCTCTCAATTGGCTGCCAGATAACTCGCCACAGTTCCCTAATTAGCTTCAATCCGGCAGTTTGAGTACTTGTAGTGCAGGCATTGAGCATCACCCCACCTTGTGAGTACAGCCCAAAGATTGGCATGGACACACCTCCCCCACCAGGCATACCTATGGTGGTGCTGTTATATAACCCCCCCCCCACCCAGATGGCGTTTTTGGGCCACCGCAGCGAGCAGCAATTCCCCACTGCCTCCCCGACCTTTCAACTCACTCACCAGTACATCAGACCTCTAAGAATGGACTCTGACGCGGTCGATGCACTCCGCGCTCAGCTCGCCGAGCTGACCACAAAGAACCAGAAGGTGGAAAAAGACACCGCGGCGATCCTGGGGGTCATGAGACCCTTCGACAGAGATATCATGGCGGAATCCCCGCCGCCTAATGATGCAATTTCACCCGTGGCCTTTTCAGAGCTGGAGCCGGACACGGAGCCGGGATATAAGACTCCCCTTCCAACCTACCCCGGTCCAATCATCCCCCAGTTCCAATTGACTTTCCCCAAATAGCGTGCGAGTGCAAGCGCCGGTTCCTCGTCCGAGGCCCAACTACAGCCGGTGAGCAGTCTCTGCTGCAACCCCTCCTGCGCCTCATTACTAACTCCACTCCCCCACCTGGTAGGCCGCGGTGTCCATCTCGGCCTCGTTCTAGCTGGTGACGTTGCGAGCCTCGACGGCAATGCGCTCAAGCAGCTGGATGACGGTCTCAAGGCGATCGCGCAACGCCTCGTGCCGCGCGAGCGAGGGGCGCTTGAATCGGGCGTCTTCACGCGGACAGCCGACGACATGGCGGCGCTACTCAACAAGGTGTCGCTCCGGTGCGACCCGCTGCCGGGATCGGCGACGGCCCACGGCGCTGCGTTTAGGAACCACCGGAGGGGGCGGCACTTGAGGCTGGAGGATGCACGGCAGACAGCGTTCGCGTGGGCGTCGGTGACGGATAGGAGGCTCTTGATGTTTTTCGAGACGTTTTCCAGATGCTGCTGTTTCAGGGGATTGATGTTGAGGCGCTGCCCTAGCGCCAGCATGGGGTGGGGACTTCTGGTGGGGTGGGGATCTTGTGTTGTTGTTTGGGGGGGCGAAGCGGTGCTCAAGTTGGGGAGATATGGAATTAGTTTGGTGTTGAAGCTATTTAGCTGTGAGAAGGGTTTCAAAACTTATTCGTAGCTGATACATATAAATATTCTATATTACCTTTTTTTTATCGACTCTGCATTCGTATATACCTTAGATAATTCTCTTTATATTCGGTTTATCATGTTTTGAACATCCTCTCTGGATGCCCAATTGGTCTACATGATAATTGATCGTTCGTTCCATGAGGAATATTGTATTAACCATAACTATTAAATTTACCAAGCCAATGATGTTTATTGTGTGAGAGAAAGAACGAACTGAGTGTGGTTCGAACACGTGACTTTTGTATGTAGAGATAGAATATATCTATTAAGCAAAGAGATAACTATTGCGCCGTGAACATTAGAACATACAGGTGGTGGGGTTAAAGCTCCCTTATATACTACAATTCTAAATCCTGATTACATAATCCATTGGCACTAAGCCTAATATGAAACCCTGTTCCTCCATGGTCATTCCCTTAACCGATGTCATAATGCCCAATTTTTAACACTTCCCTCACTTGCACATCGTATCATTTCTGACAGTTTCTGGTGTGCGGGTTTCGGTAGTCGCTTTGGTCATGATGTCCGCGATATTGTCTTGGTAGGGGCGTAGAAGTTTGAAGGTTCGACAGTTGTTGGCGTGTGTAGTGATAGTGAGCGTCGATGTGTTTTGGATCGTCGTGGATTAAGTGGGTTCCGACAGTTCGATAGACCCTGTGTTGTCGGCATGTATGGTGTACTGGTATTCTTGTTGGAGTTCTGTCGGCATTTTTTATCCATCTGGGTTAATACTGCGAGGACAGTGCCATATATTAGAACTTCTGTTGTTGAGACGAGTGGCTGATTTTTGTTTCGACTTCTCCAACTGATTGCTGCCTTTCCTAGTCTGAACAGCGTATCCAGGAGAACGATTTTCTGTCATCTAGGTTGGACGTAGGGAATTTGTCTGAGTATCCGTCGAGTGTTATTGTTTCCTTTTGGGTAGAAACGTTGTCCGTCTTTGGTTCCGTTGAGTGTCGGAGGTTCGTTTTGCTGCTCGTAGGTGGTCCTCAGTTGGACATGAGAGTACTTGAGAGGCGGATAACAAGCGTGGGTGATATCTGATCTTGTATTTATCTTTGGCGTACATGAGTGATCCTATTATTGATTGGTACAGTTTTGGTCCTTGATCATGTCTTCAGGTTCTCCTTTGTGTAGGCTGAGATTGGGTTCGAGGGTGTCTGACTGGTTTAAGTCTTGCATTCCAAACTTTTCGAGGATCTTATTGATGTAGGCTTGTTGTGATAAGCTTGATACCGTTTTTGTTACCGTAATTTGTATTCCCAGTATGAAGTTGAATTACCGAGATCCGTACATTCGAAATCAGCCTTGAGGTGTTTTTTGATTTCTTTTCTGAATGGTGAGTCGGGTCCGTATATCATGATGTCGTCAACATACACCGATATGTATGTTCGGTGTTTCTTATGTATGAAGACACATGGGTCGAATTTGGCTGGGACAAATCCTTTCCGTTGAAGAAGTCTGCTGAGCAAGCGTACCATTCACGGGGTGATTGTTTTAGTCCATATATGCATTTTCGAAGTTTACATACTTTATTGTTCTGCCCGTAGCCTTCAGGCAGTTCCATGTATATTTCCTCCTTCAAGATACCGTAGAGGAAGGCTGACTTGACGTCCATTTGTTGTGGTATCTAACCGTTGTGTGCTGATAGTGCTAGTAGGAGTCGTAGGGAATCGTATCGTGCAACGGGGGCGAAGGTTTCATCGTAGTCTTGGTATTGTACCTGGGTGAAGCCTTTAGCAACGTACCTGGCTTTATACCGTTCTGTTACGGGCGAACGGCGTTGCTTCGTGGAAGAGAGTGTCTTCGTGAAGGGGCCCTCGTAGATTCGTAGCGACTAAGGTTCTTGGCAGGCTAGGTCGGCAGGAGATGGATTCGGGGGAGCAGGGAGGCGAGGCGAGAGGCGGGCAGGCGAGGACTAGGGCGGTGGGTGCTAGGGTTCACCCCCTAGCTGGTGGAAGAACGGGAGAGCAGGACAAGGAGGAGACTCTAAGCCAGACAGGGAGCGATGGCTAACGGAAGAGAAATCGACCGAGACTGGATCAGGGGCTAGTTGGAGGGAGGAACGGGAGAGCAGGAGGAGGCAGCGCTGACCAGGCGAAGCGATGGTCGGGCCGTGGGACAGGAGGCCAGGCTAGCAGGAAGCATGACAGCGGCAAGGCGGAGTCAGAGGCACAGAACAGAACGGACAGAACAGAGCAGTAGATGCAGGGCATGACAGCGGCCTGGCAGAGTCAGAGTCGAAGGAAAACAAGGGTTCTTGGACAGGCTCTAAGGGAAGCGGAGGCGGCAGCAACGAACAAAACGAGGACTAGACAGGCTCTAGAAAGGCGGAGCCTGGACGCAAACGAGGACGAGATTCATGAGTCCTCCCGGCGCGAGGCGGAGGAAGGACGTGGTCTACTGAGAAAGCGATTCTGGCGAAAGACTGAATTGAATCGTCACGGTAGATACAAGAAGAAAAGGCTAGAGAACTAAAAGAAAGCCCTCGAAGAGAGAGAGAGCCCTTATATACAAGAATCATGCTTGTTGATTAATCCAGGCAGCCTTAAGAACTAAGCGGAAGCAGAGCGAGACAGGAAAAGCAGAGCGGGAGCGAGCGAGAACAGAGGCGAGGAAAGAACAGGCGAAGAACGGAGACAGGAGCATTGAGAAAACGGAGCGGAGAATAGAAGCGAGAACAGAAACAGGAGCGAGAACAGCGACAGGAGCGAAGACAGAAGCTAGAGCGAAGGAAAGTACAGGAGTCAAGGAGACAGGGGAAGCGACAAGGCAAGGCAGGCGAGGCGGCGAGGCGACAGAGGCGGGGACTGGAGCACAGACTGGAATCGATCGGCAAATACCCTAGCGACATGTAAGGCTAGGGCTGGGCATTCCTCACGCGAAGTCTGGGGATCGGAGGATGGTAAGAGGTTCGATCGTAGCCAAGACAGAGAACCTTCTCGGGCGTGGGATGTGCTTCCAGTACCAAAGCCATCTTCAATACGTCCGGGTTGAATAGTCCATGACGATAAAGGTTGACAGGGTAAAGCCAGAGCAGGGAAGAGCCTACAGGGGATCGGGGATCTTTCGGACTCAGGAGGCGGGAGACTAGGGGCTAAGCGAGGATAGAGTGCAGGATGGTGCGGGCCAAGAAACAGAGACATGAACAGGGCTTGCAGCGGGGATGTGACCAGCGGCAAGGGAACAGGAAACAGAGACAGGAAAACAGAAACAGGAGCGAAAACGAAGCAGGCCGAAACAGGAAGCGGGAACAAAGAAACAAGAGCAGGGACCAGACTGGGGTCGGCCGTCCGCGTGTTTGATTTTGAATACCCATTTTCCTCTGACTACTGCTCGGTTGGTTGGTCTGTTGACAATGTCCCAGGTGTGGGCTTTATCAAGGGCGTCTTTTTCAGTTTGTATCGCTTTCTCCATAACTCACGATCTTCGCTTTTGATGTTATGCGTTGTAGGTTCGGATACAAGGTGAATTCTGTGGTCTTCGAGGTCTGTTGTGAATACTTCATCATATTTAACTTCCAACTTTTTCCTGTCCTCTATAAGGTCAGATTGGAGAGCTTCTATCATGAGTTTCTGTTCAGTCCCTTTCAGGGTCTCGTCATTGAGTATGGTGGCGAGTTCTTCCTCGTAGTTAACCGTTAGTTCTTTCACTTGGTCCATGTATTCGGTTCTCCTTTTTTGCGTATCAATTTCCATTTTCTTTTTGAGGGTCCAATTCTTAACCCGTTCAGATCTTCATGGAGCTTGTGGTGTCTCAGGTTGTTTTCCTTTCGCAGGTGGTATTTCTGAGGGTTCTTGTTTCGTTTGATCAGTATCTTGTTTCTTATATTTAGAGAGGTGACGTTCAGGAGCGGGCCTCGTTAACCCGGCCCCCAGTCTACTTGCGTCTTCTTCGATTGCTAACGGTTCGGGTTCTTGATCAGACCTGCCTTCTGATTCATATCCATCGTCTGTTGGTGCTGTGGTCAGATCTGGTTTGAGGTTAGGGGTGAAATCGAGTTCCACTGAGACTTCCCCTGAGTCAGGAGGGGGGAATGTGACGTCTCGACTTTCAGTTACCCTATGTTCTGTACCTATCCAGACCCGATATATTTTTGTGCTGTTGGTGTATCCTACAACTATTGCTTCAACCGCTCGGGGTGCTAGTTTGCTTCCTGCTGGCCTAGAGTTTTCTGGGATGTGAACGTAGCATTTTTGCGAAGGTTGGACATGTTGTATGGATGGTCGTTTACCTATCGAGGGCCGTGAGGGTCTTTCCCTTGAGCGTACTGTGTGGTAGTCGATTTTTTAGATAGACAGCTGTTGCGTATGCTTCTCCCCACAACGATTTTGGTTGATCGATGATCATGCACCTGACCATTGTTGTTACCGTTCTGTTGAATCGTTCTGCAACTCCGTTGGATTCCGGGTTGTAAGGGGGAGTAAGTGTGTGCTCTATTCCTTGTTGTAGGAAGTAGTTGGTCATGTCTTTGTTGATGTATTCGCCGTCATTATCCGTTTTGAACTTCAGTATAGTTGTGTTGTACTGTTTTTCTATTCTGGTTACGAAGTCTCGGATAGCCTTTTTTGCATCATCCTTCTGTTTAAGGAAGTAGATCCAGGCATAAGCGGTGAAATGAAATCGTCGATGAATGACATGTAATCTTGAAGCTTTTCCTTGAGGCGTGTTTGAATTTTCCTGATAAATCTGAGTGTATCATTTCGAACGGTCGTGAGGATCTCGTACTAATTGGTGCTGGTTTCTTATGTGTACTCTTTGATAGTGCACATTGATTGCAATGAAAGTTGTTGGGTTTCTGGGGGAGTTTTTTAACGTCTTCGTACAGGTTGTCTAGTATAGCAGGGTGTCCTAACGCTTGATGCCATTCTGAGTAAGTGGTCCAATTGTATTGCTTCTTCTTGTACAGTCCATAATCCCTTTTCAGTTTGCTCCCATTACTTCTTGCCCTTTTTATCAAGTATTCTTTTCTTCCTCCTCAGACTCTGTTCCAAACCCCTTTTTGTCGAAATCTTGTTTCTGAGACCAATCCGCATTCGAGGTTGGGCCATATAGCGTCGATGAGGATAATGGAGTGTCTATTTCCATCGGAAAGTTGGCAGTCGAAACTAGCGCTTCCCATTCCGGCGACATGATGTTTGGTTCCATCAGCGGTGCGTACACTGCCGGTGTGAGGTCGTACGTTAATGAGTTGGTCTTTGAAGGGTGTTACGTGAGAGGTAGCTCCAGAATCAAGGATCCAGGTTGCAGAGGGGGAGGATTGGGTATCGTTGCGTACCATGAATGCTGTTTCTGAATCATGTGTTACTACTGCTGCCGATTCCCTTTGATTTCTCCCTTTCTTTTGTTCCTTCCTGTTCTTGTTTACTTCCTTGAGCTTTCTGCACTCCTTGTACTCGTGCCCTTTGTAAGGGTGGTTTTTCTTTTTGCACCAGGTGCATTCCTTTGTGTCGTTGTTGTTGTTGTTGTTGTTGTTGGGGCCACTCCTGGTGTAGAGGGCCTTGCTTTCTCCTGAGGGAGGTTGTTCGTTCTCACTCAGGTCCAGTAGACGTTGTCGGACGTCTTCGTAGGTAACATCCTGTTTGGTTTGGATGTTGTCAACAACGTTGCTCATTGACTTTGGTAGTGAGGTAAGGAGGAATGCTGCCATGGCTTCGTTCGAATTTGTGAGGGGTAGGAGGTCTTTAGCGAGTTTGTGGTCTGCGCTAGTGCACCTGATTTTGAGAGTCTTAGGTTAAATGTCGAAGGTTGCTAGATCTTTCGGCAATAGAGTACCTTCTTGCATTTTGGTGTCTAGGATCTGTTGAGGAGGTGATCGTGGTGTTCGGCGATCTGCGATCATAGAGTTGTTTCAGTGCCTGCCATGCGTGGTATGCGCTTTCTGAGGAGGTTACTGTTGGTTGTATGTCTTCGTCTACGGCGGAGATCAGAAGGCTATGCATTGATTTCATGGCCTTCTTCTGCTCTGCTTTGGTGAGGGTTGTGTCATCAGTCGTTGGATTCTCTACGCTCAATACTTCCCACCAGTCTGCGGCATCGAATGTAATCTTCCAGGCATTCGCCCAAGTTTGGTAGTTGGATTGCCCGTGTAGTTTTGAAGTCAATCAAACTTGAGGCAAAATTCTTGGTAGCTGTTGTACCTGAGGTTGTGGCCTCAGCAGCCTTAGATGATTCGCCTTGTTCAGACATAATGTTTTATGAAGTGTGTTGAGGTTTGTAAGAGGTGGCGATGGGGTAACGCGGGGTTAGTTGGCGTAACCCGGGCTCATAACCTGATGTTTATTGTGTGAGAGAAAGAACGAACTGAGTGTGGTTCGAACACGTGACTTTTGTATGTAGAGATAGAATATATCTATTAAGCAAAGAGATAACTATTGCGCCGTGAACATTAGAACATACAGGTGGGAGTTCGTCGCTCCTTATATACTACAATTCTAAATCCCTGATTACATAATCCATTGACACTAAGCCTAATATGAAACCCTGTTCCTCCATGAGTCATTCCCTTAACCGATGTCGCAATGCCCAATTTTTAACAGCCAATACATGGGATCTCACTCGACTTCACACTCGAAGATATATACCCAGGTATATAGAGGATAAAATCAGACAGCCAGGCTGGGCTAGATACAGGCTGTTTAATGTATCTACCTCCAAAGTATGTACAACACCCTACCAAAATTCGTAGGAAGTCATCCATTTTACGCCAGAAATGCCTATTTTCAATCCGGCTCTCAACCATCAAATAAGATATATATTATCCGAGAACCGGAAGACCATATATTTTGTATATAAATAATCACTTTACCAGCTTGAAATCATAATATCACATTCCTGGCATGAGTTGTATTAGTTTTGGTCTGTTGAGCTGCAGAAGATACGCCAATACCACATATTTCTAAGAACTATACTTGGGTCTCCAGATTGTTCTCCTTCTAGCTCCTGTACTTTGGTCCAAATCTGAGTTGAGATGGTCGCCTTTTCGATATATTAAACAGAGTAACCAATATTTCATCTCCTAAAGCCTTATTCATTGTTGATTGCAATTATGTTGTTGCTGGTGGTTGTATTTGGACCAGGTTTTGGTATGGTTTGGTTGACTTCCCATAACATTTGATATGGTGCTATCTCCCGGACGCACTAGACATTGGAGAAATCTCTCTCATGCATGAAGGCCAATCATATTCATGTCCATCACGTGATTTTCAACATCACAACAACAACCATGATGATCGAGTTTAAATACCTACTAGTACATTGAGAGCTCAAACGCTATTAAGACAATGTCAGCCAAAAGGGCCCGGAAGGTGTACAACCCCATCGATCCCAATATTCAAAATTCCTCAGGCTCATACAAGCGGCAAAAAACTGACTTGCCTAACCCTCTCTATTCCGATCCAAGCACTTTTGTACCACTATCCTATGTTAAACATAGTAGCGAGCTCAAGCTACCTGACCATATTGCAATAGGTCCCGGTCAAAGTTTAGACCCTTTATCGATCTTTGATCAATTTTGGGACAATATTATTCTAAGCAAGTTGGTTGATGCGACAAACACATATGCGAAGGAAAAGGGGGCCACCAGAGAGCAATGGCGGCACAACAGAACAATCGCTGAATTAGGTCTTTTTCTCGGCATCACCATCGTTATGGGAGTGGTTCGGGTGCCAAACATAAGAAGATATTGGACATTTGGACTTCTGGGAAGGAAGTATCACTGTGTATCTCTAGAGGGAGGGAAATCAATAGGTATACTTCGATACTGCGAAATCCGACAGTTTTTACAAAAATCAAAGCCTCAGGACACAGCAAATCTAAGCCGTAAAGATTGGTGGAAGAAAATGGAGCCTCTTGGTACACATCTTCGTCAACAATCAAAGAATCTCTTTCAGCCAAGCACACATGTTTCCATTGATGAGATGATGATACCTTTCACTGGTCGCAGTCGTCATACAGTCAATATTCCGAGCAAACCAATCCCAGTTGGCTACAAAATATTCGCATTCTGTGATAGAGGCTATACACTTGATTGGCTGTTTACCTCACGTACAGAATCAGTTGCTGAAATGATACGGCATCCAGACGTTTCTCATACATCATCTGCAGTCTTGCAACTATGTCAATCTCTCCGTCCCATTGGCAGTTCAGATACAATTCAACTTGAGGCTCATGCAAATTATATCGTATATATGGATAATGGTTTTTCAACAATACCACTCTTCCGCAAACTACCTGAATTATCAATCGGCGCATGTAGAACTACAAGAATCAACAGTGCAGAATACCCCATTCATTGAAAGAATGATACAAGCCTAACGGAATGGAATACAATCGATGAGGTAGTTGGTGGAGAGCAATCCAAGTCGGTTCTTTGTTGTCGTTGGATTGATAACAATATCGTTCGAATATTATCAATGTCCAACATTGAGCCGAAACGACCCTCTGTGGAAGGAGGAAGGCAATGACTACAAGTACAAATGCAAGTACTATAAGAAAATCATTTGGTGATCAGGAGCAAAGGTTAGCTACCTACTACTACCCCGAGTCAGGCGAGTGTGTCCCATGTTCAAGTTAACCAAGTAGTACTGAATCCAAAGTATAATGAAGATCGTTCTTTATTCCAACCGTCATTGCTGATTACAATAATTACATGAACGGCGTTGATATTGCCGACTAAAGAAGAGCATCATATACAACACATCAACCTGCAAGGCGCAATTGGGTGACATTTTTCTTTGCCTTTTTAGATATATCAATTAGCAACGCATATATACTGTTTCTTCTTTTCCGGACAAAGTTACTCAACTATTTGCTGCATAGGAAAGAATAGTTGCCAACCTCCATAGGAAATCACCCTTTAGCCCGCTCATATTCTGCTGAATTATTCCGGCGAATGCTATACAGACAGTTAACAAATAGCAATTCAAGTTCGGTAACTCTAAGTGATAAATCGAATACTTCTAAAACTGGCCCGAAGATACTGGCAGTCAAGCGATCCAGGTATCGGAATATACATCGTGATCGTCAGACTGAACGAGTATACTTCACCAAATATACTAATGATCTGAGAACCTCCCGGGCCGTTACCCAACTTGAAAGGGTATCCGAAAAACCAGTGTTGAACCATAGTCTGGTACGAATGGCAAAGAGAAGGGAATATGCTATTTGCCGCCATGAATTCCGCAAAATGCAACTAGTGAAACACATCAGCTCAGGTTACCAAAGGCGCCGACCCAAGTTAACACAGTATGAATGCACAACCTGTTCAACTCCTATAGCTTTGTGTGGACTGGCAAGTAATAGCAGCTTATGCTTCCAGGATTTGCCTTCTACTACCACTAGCAGGTGAGTCCGAGTCTAAATTCTATTGACCCTTGATGGCTTATAGCTAAAGTAAGTAGCGGGTTACGAGCCTGAGGTCATAAGAACATAGGGTTGAAGGGTCGAAGGGTTGAAGGGTCGCGGGGTCGCGGGGTCGCGGGTTGCATTTCTCCAAGTCTCTGTTGTATTAGAGCTCCTTGTGTTTCTACTTAGCAAATGAACAGCTATAAATTGGAATCACTTACTGGTGTTGTAAAGGACTCCTGTCCATAAGCTACTTGTAGTTTTGATATCACTAGAGTAGCCAAGTCAATGCCCAGCCAGACTCATGCATGAGAGAGATTTCTCCAATGTCTAGTGCGTCCGGGAGATAGCATACCAAGATTTAAGAAATTAGCGCTGCAGGAACAGTCAATGTGCGTGAGGCATACGGTAAAATGTCCGACAGCTAAAGACTCTAAACTTCATGAAAGTGGATGGGCCTTTATGTGAGTTAGCAGCAATCAGAGTCGTACAATTACAAATCATGAGGATTTGAACTCCTCAAAGCCTTATACCTCCCAAAAGCTGTGCTGTCTACACCTCACAATTGGTTGAAAGAAATAGACATGAGCCAAAATCTAAGCCCGTTGGTGAAAGAACGCCAAATGTTGTTGAGCTAGTACACGGGATAAGAAAATCCTATACATGAGGGAAGAGATTCATGTACAAAGTGTTTTAATTCACTATTCTGCACCATTCATTGACCAGTATAGGGAAACGGTAGATGTGTTAGCCTATACAGGGAAGCCAGTAAGGTGTTCAAATTTTCAACAAGCACAATCAGCTGTTCTTGTTATCATGGTGATAAGATTGTTCATTTTCCAATCAGCGGTCAATTTACCATTACATGTCTAAAATATGGTTGTAGATGGCATGAACATAAGGAGAACATTTTCAATACATTTATAGTAAGAAAGGAATAAAGCAAAATTGTTCAACTTGGTTGCTTACTCAGAGTCGTCGTCAACTATTCTTAGAATGTTACCCTCAAGTTAACACGTCATTACTTGGTTTTTTGGCTGAAGATTTCCTTGATTCAATAATAACAAATTACACTTCAGTTTACCATCAATAATTCATACGAAGTAACAGATAATTATATACATCAGCAAAAAAAAAGAACCGCCAAGACGAACTGTACGTCCAGACGTACCGATTCGTCTTTTGCGACCAAAACCTCGTCTTTTCCTACCAAATGCTTGCCTTTTGGTCGTCCCGCGCGTCCCGGAGATCCAAAATGTGACATGTCGTCTTTTGGCGCCTAGTATCCGTCCCAAATGTGACATCTCGTCTTTTGACGCATGACTCGCCTCCTAAATGTGATATATCGTCTTTTTGGCGTCGTGCGGATGTGATATTCTGCCTATGTCCTGGCGCTAATGCTAATACCGCTTAGCTAATAGCGTCAGATTTGGCTTCTCCACCTCGAGGATCCACCCACACCTCCACATATACACCTAGCTAGCTTGCCTCCGACCTCGCCTCCTACCTCACCTCCTACCTCACCTCCTACCTCACCTCCTACCTCACCTCCTGCCTGTATCGACGCCTACCTCCTGCCTGTATCGACCTCCTGCCTGTATCGACCTCCTGCCTGTATCGACGCCTACTAGTAGATACGTATTTACCCTACTCTGCATTTTGACGCCTTTACTGACTGCGGTGCAGGCTCCAAATCATGCAGTATATCGACGCCGCTGGAGGCGTCAAATTGGGCAGTATATTGACGCCGCTGGAGGCGTCAAATTCCCAGTATATTGGCGATTATACTGACTCCGCTGCAGGTAAATACCCCAGTATATTGACGCCGCTGCTGACGCTGCTGAAGGCGTTAAATTCTCAGTATATTGACGATTATACTGACTCCGCTGCAGGTAAATACCCCAGTATATTGACGGAATACTGACGCCGCTGATACTGTCAAATACTCCAGTATATCGACACCGCTGGAGGCGTCAAATTGGGCAGTATATTGACGCTGCTGGAGGCGTCAAATTGGGCAGTATATTGACGCTGCTGGAGGCGTCAAATTGGGCAGTATATTGACGCTGCTGGAGGCGTCAAATTGGGCAGTATATTGACGGTATATTGACTCCGCTGCTGACACCACTGCTGATGCCGCTGGAGGCGTTAAATTCCCAGTATATTGACGATTATACTGACTCCGCTGCAGGTAAATACCCCAGTATATTGACGGAATACTGACGCCGCTGATACTGTCAAATACTCCAGTATATTGACACCGCTGGAGGCGTCAAATTGGGCAGTATATTGATGATTATACTGACCCTGCTGCAGGTAACACCCCAGGATATTGACGCCGCTGCTGACGCCGCTGAAGGCGTCATATTCCCAGTATATTGACGATTATACTGACTCCGCTGCAGGTAAATACCCCAGTATATTGACGCCGCTGCTGACACCGCTGTGACGCCGCTGTGACGCCGCTGTGACGCCGCTGCTGACGCCGCTGTGACGCCGCTGTGACGCCGCTGCTGACGCCGCTGGAGGCGTCAAATCCACAGTATACTGACGCCGCTGCAGGCACCAAATCGACACCCCCAGGCAGCGAATGCTGCAGCTATCAGTCACCAATACTACACCATATGGACACCTACCAGGCAGGGAGGTCAGCGGGCAGGGAGGTCAGCGGGCAGGGAGGTCAGCGGGCAGGCAGCTCAGCGGGCACGAAGGCAGGCAGCAGGGAGGTCAGCGGGCAGGAGGGCAGGCAGCTCAGCGGCGAGCTCAGTGGGCAGGCAGCTCAGCGGGCAGGGCGGGTAGGCAGCTCAGCAGTGAGCTCAGCATGCAGGCAGCTCAGCGCCTTGCTTAGCAGGCAGGCAGCTCAGCGCCGTGCTTAGCAGGCAGGCAGCTCAGCGGCGAGCTCAGTGGGCAGGCAGCTCAGCAGCGAGCTCAGCAGGCAGGCAGCTCAGCGCCGTGCTTAGCAGGCAGGCAGCTCAGCGGCGAGCTCAGCAGCGAGCTCAGCAGGCAGGCAGGCAGGCAGCTCAGCGGGCAGGAGGGCAGGCAGGCAGCTCAGCGGCGAGCTCAGTGGGCAGGCAGCTCTGTGGCGAGCTCAGCGGACAGGAGGACAGGCAGCTCAGTGGGTAGCTCAGTGGGCAGGCAGCTCTGTGGCGAGCTCAGCGGACAGGAGGACAGGCAGCTCAGTGGGTAGCTCAGTGGGCAGGCAGCTCTGTGGCGAGCTCAGCGGACAGGAGGACAGGCAGCTCAGTGGGTAGCTCAGCGGGCAGGCAGCGCGCTGGCGAGCTCAGCGGGGAGGAGGACAGGCAGCTCTCTGGCGAGCTCAGCGGACAGGAGGACAGGCAGCTCAGTGGGTAGCTCAGCGGACAGGAGGACAGGCAGCTCAGTGGGTAGCTCAGCGGGCAGGAGGACAGGCAGCAGGCAGCTCAGCGGGCAGGAAGCTCAGCGGCGAGCTCAGCGGGCAGGCAGGCAGCTCAGCGGCGAGCTCAGCAGGTAGGCAGCTCAGCAGCGAGCTCAGTGGGCAGGCAGCTCAGCAGCGAGCTCAGTGGGCAGGCAGCTCAGCAGCGAGCTCAGTGGGCAGGGAGCAGGCAGGGCAGGTCAGCGGGCAGGAGGGCAGGCAGCAGGCAGGGCAGGTCAGCGGGCAGGCCAGCAGCGAGCTCAGCGCGCAGGAGGGCAGGCAGCAGGTAGGGCAGGTCAGCGGGCAGGCCAGCAGCGAGCTCAACTCACGGGCAGGATGTCGGCGGGGGGCAGGAGTAACCGGAGGTAGGTGGGGCGCCGGCGGAGGTAGGTGGGATGCCAGCGGAGGTGGGTGGGGCGCTTAGAAATGTACATAGAACTACGTAGACATGTGGATCAAAAAACGTGACATTTGCGCGGAACTATTGTCCTAGTCCAGCCGTGAACCGGGCAAAGGCAACCGAGATGTAGACCCGGTGTTCGTTTTGGGGTCAAATGACGACGTAATTCGGTCAAAAGACGAACTAAAGACGAACTCGTCTTTTGGGCAAAAGACGACGTCGCGACGAGAACGGGAGAGATGTTCGTTTTTTCTCGTCGAGACGATGTCTTTTTGCGCCGGGGCGTATGGATGCAGGTAAGAAAACTTCTCATGCGCCTGGTGCGCCCAATGGCGCCGGGTGCACCTGGATACGCCCAAGTGCGTCAGAATGGACCCTATTTTTTGCTGATGTACAATGTATAGCCTTCCTTTTATAATTTGATCAGAGAAATTCACAAACGAGGTTTGATGTGGAGACTGTATTCGAAAGAGATGTTGAGCTTTATGTCTTAAGCATTATCTGCGATAATGAGTCAGACAAAACCCCAATATCATTTGAGAATTTTGACTGGTTCAATTATGGTGATAGAGAATTAAAGTTGTTCTGGACAATATCGTCATATATAGGATGTGATAAGAGATAAGTGTCATTGATTTACTGGTGCAATTGCCTACCGTTATTTCTCGAGCAATCCACTATATCCGTAGAGGCAGATGGTAAATCCGGACCAAAGAGAGAAAGGCTCGGCGCATATGCAGATAGGTGCATGCATGTATATATATAATTATTCTCCATATCTTTATAAATTCTACAGACTCGTTCTCATCATGTTCTATATCTACATCTGCAAGATCAAGAGGAACGGGTAGAGTTGCGGGTAGTGATCCAGATAGTTTCCAGTCGCCAATTTCTATACTTTTGAACCCCTTAATATCCAACTCTTCATCCTGGCTGCCATCTGCAGCGAGAGAAAAACCCACTTTACGGAAAACCCTTCTAATCAATTCATCCTTTTCAACTGCAAAGAGATACCAAGCGTCCCCAACACTCCATGTAGTAAATATCCGTCGATCACTAACAGTCCATTTTTCAACCTTCTCCAAACTCTCACAGTCCCTGATTGCTTCTTCTGTCAATGTACGTGTATATTCTTTAAGAGGTTTGTTAATAGAGACATCGAGAGGCTGCACTAAGCTAGTGCATCCAGCGGGAATCAGAGTTGGTGTAATTTGTTTTGATCGTAAGATTTCGAGGACGGCAGGAGTCTTATGGGATGTACAGAGGTCCATAGCAAATAGTGAAGGTTTGCCATTCAATGCCGGAATCAAATACATTTCAATATATATGATGAACAGAAGCGCCGATGCGTGTATGCAGTATCGTTGAACTCAACAAGAACACCCGGATGGTATTTGGCTTGTTCTTTGCCTAATCTTCTGCCTTGTCCATGGAATATAATCATAGGCGGTATTCTATTGACCCCATCCTCAAACATGCACAGTACGAGACTTGCCTGTCTCTTATCCCAGCCGCTTCTTGTTTCTTTAACCCATATAGTTTTGTCTCCTATTAGATTACAGGTTCTACCGGATAAGTACTCGAAAGGGATTGGTGCCAGTGTTTCATCAAGATTGCAGATGTTCGCGAGATCATATCGGTTTTGACGTCGAATAGAACTAGTCTGCGGTGTGAGTAAAAGGCGTAAGGATCAAATTGGGAATTGCGGCGATTAAATTGTAGCCAGCTGATAATCAAATTACGGTAATCCTCGGGAATTTTCTGAGCAGTTTTGATGATACATCCAAGACTGATACGGTACCGTCCCAAAAAACGAGCAAACCAGCCATTGGAAAAGCGGAAAAGTGATAGCTGAGTACCAACGGAAGGGAATAGCTCTCGAAAAATCTTATCTGAATGCAATCTAAATCAACCACGATGAACAGCTTGACCTTTTTCTCTACACTCCAAAAACAAACAGATCTGATTATGCGTTCTATTTCGGTAGTTTTACGATCATCGTATGTTGTAAGTGTACAGTGCGTGCTGAACTACCTTTAGCTACCAATTCTATTTGGTCTTGCTTTCTCACCCAGTCACTCAACGTACGTTGAGGAATACCGAACAGAAGTGATGCCTCCGCTTGTGTTGGTGGACGAAATTTACCACTAGTAGAGGTATGCGATGATGATAGAGAACACCAAAGCCCGTATCTTCTGCTTCTGGCTCCATGAACGCTCTTGTTTCCGAATTGGTTGGATTCCATTTGATTTAAGGACCCGGTCTTTGATTGACTTAGGTTTTGGTCCTGGAGGGACTCGGACATGATGTTTAACGGCATTCTGTTCACTTGCTGAAAGTTGAGTAAAGTCTGCCATGTGATTGTTCCTAACTACAATAACTACGGACAGATCTACCTATGTATCATGGCCGCGGACTCATTACTCTCCAACGCATACCTTGTCCTGCACCTATCTACATATGCGCCGAGCCTTTCTCTCTTTGGTCCGGATTTACCATCTGCCTCTACGGATATAGTGGATTGCTCGAGAAATAACGGTATATTTGTCCAGTTTTTATCTTTTATGGAAAGACAGTTATTGTATGCATTTTGAATGTATGCAACTTGATGGTGGAGTAATTGTTGAGTTCGATCCTGTGCTTACTACAACGAGATATTATTTCTCAAATACTTTGAGAAGCACCTAATTCTGGCTATACAAGTACCCCTCGATCTATTTGGCATTGATGTCGCTGAATTCCAAAGGACAGCGTAGGTTTGGGAGAAATAACAGGAAAATTCTAGTATACTCCCTTTAATCCCTCCTGGATGCATTGGGTTAATGCAGCTCCTTGAGGGCTCAATCATCAAACCTTTTTAATAAATTGTTTGAGACTTCACACACAAGGTCATTGATCCAAAATCACATGAATAGGAGACTTCGATAGTTTAAGCAAGACAATTTGCCATCACTAAATGTGTGTTTCAGGCAAGGAAACATCTTTTCAACAATCATCATCAGATAGGCCTTCACTCTTTCAACATCAATAGCCTATGTCCTCCGATAAATGTATGCTGTAATCACAAATTTAATATCAAAGGAATCGCCGATATAGAAGTCAACTGTTACGTTGAGACTGTAGACGAAGGCGTAAGGGTCCAAGGAACACAATTGCAACAGGAGGCTTAGAGGTATACATCAGCAAAGAATTGGGTTCGACCCAACGACTCCAGGCGTACTCAGGCGCACCAGGCGCCCCAGGCGCATGAGAGGTTTTCTTACCTGCATCCATACGCCCCGGCGCAAAAAGACATCGTCTCGACGGGAAAATACGAAAATCTCTCCCATTCTCGTCGTGGCGTCGTCCTTTGGTCAAAAGACTAGTTCGTCTTTTGATCAAATTACGTCGTCGAGTTCGTCTTTTGACAAATTACGTCGTCTTTTGACCCCAAAACGAACACCGGGTCCACACCTGAGTAGCTTTTGCCCGGTTAACGGCTGGACTAGGACAATAACTCCGCGCAAATGTCACGTTTATTGATCCACATCTCTACGTAATTCTATGTACATATTTTTTGCTCGCGACCCACCTGCCCCTGCCGACATCCTGCCCGTTGAGCTGTGCGCTGAGCTCGCCCCTGACCTGCCTGCCTACCCTTCTGACCGCTGAGCTGCCTGCTTCCTGAGCTCACCGCTGAGCTGCCTGCTTCCTGAGCTCACCGCTGAGCTGCCTGCACGCTGAACTGCCTGCCTGCCTGCCCTCCTGCCAATGTTGAGCTCGCCGCTGAGATGCCTGCCCGCTGAGCTGCCTGTTGCCTGCCCTCATGCCCGGTGACCCCCCTGCCTGGTAGGTGTCCATTTGGTGCAGTATTCGGTGACTGGTAGGTGCAGGATTCGCTGCATGGGGGTGTCCAAATAGTGCAGTATTCGGTGACTGGTCGGTGTCTATATCATGCAGTATTCGCTGCATTGGGGTGTGGATTTGGCACCTGCAGCGGCGTCAGTATACTGTGAATATACTGGGGATTTGACGCCTCCAGCGGCGTCAATATCCTGGGGTATTACCTGGAGCGGAGTCAGTATAATCCCCAATATACTGGGAATTTGACGCCTCCAGCAGCGTCGATATACTGCATGATTTAGAGCCTGCAGCGCAGTCAGTAAAGGCGTCAAAATGCAGAGGAAGGTAAATACGTATCTAAGCGTCAATACAGGCAGGAGGTGAGGTAGGAGGCGAGGTAGCTAGGTGTATATGTGGAGGTGGAGGTGGAGGTATGGGTGGATCCTCGAGGTGTGGAGGAGTCAAATCCGACGTCATTAGCTAGCGCTATTTGCATTAGCGACAGTAGATAGGCGGAATATCACATCAGCGCGACGTCAAAAGACGTTAAAAGACGAGATGTCACATTTGAGGCGCATACTAGGCGCTAAAAGATGACGTGTCATATTTAGGAGCTCCGGGACGGGCAGGAAAACCAAAAGGCGAGTATTGGGGTGCAAAAGACGAGGTTTTCATCTTGGAGGATTTTTTTTTTTGCTGATGTACCCCAAGCAAGCAAAGTATCTTGGAACTCTCTTGGCCCTCGAGACCAAGAGATCGTAAACGTTGGACTATATAGCAATAGAACTAGCAGTATTCCTATAATACAGTAGGGGGCTTGAAGAGAAAAGGGATAGAGGAGAAAAGAGACATAGACGGAGGACAGTATCCATTATATCACGGAGCAACTCCGGTCTGAGTATGACTCATAACTGAACCAAATAGAATCAAATAGAAACCTATATGACTCATACTTGGACCGTTGCCATCATACTTCTCTTCATGCCACAACACATTGTTATATAAATTGTCCCAACGCCGTAACAACTATGGAGAAATAAAATTACTAATATTTCTATAATACAGGAGATTGGATCAAGAGGATAGGAAAGGAAGAGAAACATAACGTAGAGTTAAGACAGGACCCTTTATATACCCGAATAAACCTTGTCCAAGTATGACTCATATGTCTGCACAAGGAAACGGATAGAATGTAACCGTACAAAAAAGAAAGAGATAGAAACCCATATAACTCATCCTTTGACAGTTGCTACCACACTTCTCTTTACGCCACAACACATTATTCTATTAGTTGCCACGATGCTATAACATTGAAATATGCTCCGTTGAAACACTGGTTTTTGTATTTCAATACCAAATCTTCAAACTGTTTACATGAAATAGTTGCTTACACTGATCGGAGAAAATTTTTATATGTCAGAACAAATTACACTTCAGCTGTCTATGATTCACATGTGTTTGACAATCCAGACCTCTATAAAAATCATCAACATTTATCTGCTGATTGTGAAAATCTTCCATGTAATCCGGCTCATACTTGTTCAGATTGTATGACACACAACTTATAAATGCCAGAGCTAGATTGTCAGAATGCCGGCACTTCAATCCAACTTTGAGTTCCCGTCAAATAGTAATTGAGTAGACAATTTTATGTTTAAAATCTACTTCCATTCATCGCTGCTGTTTGAATATACACTAGGGGGCGTGAGACATGTCTAGCAATTGCCTACTGCTTGGGATGTACTTCTATTCTGCACAATTGTTTGTTAGAGGAGAAAAAGAAATGAGATTATGAAGACGATATCAGAATGGTGCTGAATCGTCAAAAAATGATATAAATGTATCGAACCGAGTTTCAGATATATGGTAGGAAAGAAACGAAACGATGGCCAGTTCAAGAAAGAGATGTTCTACGTGAAATTATAGTAAACATACACAATATATAGCCAGTAATGATTACTTAATAGAGCAAAATTTCATACTGCCAAACGCTTGGCGTATAGCTTTCCTCTATGCCACGTCTCTTCAGGCTGCAACACATGGAGGAGAGTTCGAAGTCCGGAACCACTTGACTCGGAGCAGCTCAACGAACTGAGTTCATGGGGCCTGGAACTAGTAGTACTCAACGGATGTAAACTCATAGTGCGTAGAGATGTTTCCACATTGGATTATATAAAACTCATATCTAAATAGATCCCTAATAGCTCTGTCGTTCAAAGTAATGTTCTAACTCATCTGTTCAACTGCCTAAGCCTTTTGACCTGTTTAACCTCCACAACCCACGCGATCCATTTCACCTCACTACCTCACGACCTCACGATCTCACAACCTCATGTCCTCACGACCTAACGACCCTGCGACTCAGCGACCCCTCGACGCCACGACCCCGCGATCCCGGGACCCCACCACCTGTAAGTACCCATTAGTCAGCGTTAAGTATAGATTATTAAGACAAGTATCTCTACTTACTATCAAACTACAGGTGGTACTCGCCAGGTTCTCTTGTTATTACCAGTGCACTTATAACAAACAGTACACTGTTGAGGGGCATGATTTAGAATTTCAGGGAGACCGGCTGCAGGAATTGGTGCCCGATGCAATCCGAAACCCTCCCCCTTCCGGGCAATATCTGGACGTCCTTGAGGGCGACCCCGTGGATTCTTCATCTGTGGCGCTTTGAAAGGTATTGGCTCACGTATAGATTCCGCTTCCGGAAGAGCTGCAAGCCGTGACACTTCAATTGGAAGTTAAATATCAGTATATGCGGATGTATATGCTGCTCGGTTTTGATTTTAGGAGATTCATTCACAGGGTGATCTGTTCATCCTATTCAAGCATACAATTGCGTGACCACAAGGAATACCGTGCTGTTGGAACCATCCATATGACTAAGACTGGGTAAAAAAATTGACAATATAATGTTTTCTATTAAAACCCGTTACCACTCCAGTACTCTCATCTGACATGTTGATAGCTCGGTGCTGTGAGTTTTCTAGAGACTTTCGGAGGAGTAGAGTTGCGTATTTCCCAAGTGTTTCTGTTTGATTGAGTGTGATGCATTCTTATTGTCTAACAAATCTATCGTTCATTGACTTGTTCTATAAGTAGTTGGAAATTTCAATGCAAGTCAGCCAACGCTCACTCATAAGGTTTGCATTTACAGATTGCACAATATTTGAGGTGCGATGTCTATGCCAGCATGCTGTTGTATATGGAGGTGCCCACCTATTAAGATCAATTGCCATAACATAGTCGGCAACTAGCTTATTTAGCTCATTGAATTCGCGAAAAAAATATTGGAATGCGTCGATCGAGAAGGCATGTCTGAGCTGCAATTCCGAATCTTTTTTCATGTTCGCGCCGATATGCTGAACACAAAATAATCTTCCTGACAATGATATTTCATCATCGACAGCTGTCAAACCCTTATCCCTATCACTAATAACAGTGGTCGTAGGTTGATTAAATTCCGGTATAGATTTCTTGGAACGCAAAACATAGTGTCGCCTAGAAGACTCATTCTCTGACTCAACAATAGCCCAAGCTAGCAGAATTATATGATTTTCTACATCAAGACACATTGCCAACAGTAAAACGTGCGAAAAGGTTTCTTTTGAAATTGTGCCATTCAAAGCAACGAGGGGACGTGAATGTTTATCTACATTGCACCTGGTAGGAGGGGCAATAAATACGAGTTGAAATCTATTTGTTTCTGCGTTAATCGAAAAATTTGAGTGTGTATTTGGATTTGCTGCGAGCAACACATGTATGTAGACGGCTAAAAGACGGAATTGAGCTAAATGTGCAACTGTATCATCCACCAATAACGTGTTTTTCGCTTTGAATCCTCAATTGTAGTTGAAACGTTCCTGAAAAGGTAGTTGAATTGCCTCTATAATAGCTTGTGGCTTCGTACCTTTCGTTACCGATATGATAGTTGGAATCAAACGTTGGAGCCAACTCTGTCTGTTTGCTATACCTCGTATTCATAGTGCAGCGCAGACAGTCTTGATTGATCGTAATCTTCTCGTCATTTCTGGCATTAAGTTTTGCGTAGTAAGTGGCGGAGATAGAAAGGTCTCTATCCATGACGATGACAGTCCGAGCCTTATCGGATTTAATGATGCGAAAAGTAAATTTAGTAGCAATAGACCAATCCTCAAGTGCAATAATGAACTCGGAAAAGTTCGGGAATGTTTGGTCAATAGTGATCGCGGACATCGTGAGAATATTGATTGATTTGATTGATAAAGTTTAGGAGGCAACTACGAGTACATTTACCATTCTACCTAACTCTCATTTTTCAAGAGTTTTGGCATTTGAACTCCCAATCTGAAATTCTGGCTCATCATAATGAACTTTCCTAATGGTTCCATACCTTGAGCTCTCCTCCATGTGTGGCAGTATGAAGAGCCGTGGCATGGAAGAAAGCTGTGCAACAAGGTTGCGGCAATATAAAGGTTTGCTCTGCTTAATATCCATGTATCTTTTTGTACTTTTGCAAGCTGTAATTTAATTTGCTTCATCGCTAACCTGATTTTCATTACGCTATCCTCGCGACCATTGTCTTCCCTCTTTGTAATAGAATTTCTATCGAATAAATTTCTTTCCCGCTCATAATGAAATTGTTGGGTTCCTAATTCTAATCTAGCGCTACCATGCCCTCTAATCAAATTCTGCCCAGTGTTTTTTTTTTTATTCTTCAACCCTGATTTTCCAGTACTCTCTGTTGTACATTAATTCAATAATTCCCCAAACCTTGTTGAAACTTTTGACAGCCAGCAAAGATTTGGAACAAATCATCCTCAATATCCTTCTCCAAAATTGAATTGCATATAGTTCTAACAGAAGGTTGAGAATACCAAAGTTCTCAGACTGTGTCTCAATTTGAGATTGATTGACCCTTTCGGAAACAAAATAAGGTTTTAGAATTTAAATTTATTCCTTTTTTTTATTATTATTTTAAGTTAGGTCAATTATGTTTCTAGTGACAAAATAATTGCATATTGTTAATACTTTAGGGTAAGAAATCTTCCCCTTTATCTATAACATAGCATGTACCTTAAAAATCAAAAATGACCAAATTCCAAATTTGAAAAGTTTTCTACAGAAATAGAGAAACAGGTAGCAGTACCTCAGTGACTTCAGTTCTTATTTAAGTAAATCTGCATCGTGCATGTCCTTGTGTTGTAGGTGGTTTGCCCATGGGAGGTCTTACAGGAGGTATAGATAGTGGGGGTTGACTACACTACGGTTGTGTTTGATGCGGGTGGGGAATGAAGTGAGTTGAGTGATGAGAAGAGGTATGAGAGCGTGCTTGAGGTGAGTGGGGATATGGTACCCTTCAAGGGGTATCTGATTCTAGAGACAGAGATCTAGACTTAAAGGTTGAGGGTAAGGTTTGGCTAGGGCAGAATTCATATAGGTGTTAGAATGTGTTCAGGGGGGTGTAGCTTTGAGGGGGCTGTTGATGGGCAGCGGAAGACCTCGCTCTCAATCTGTTTCGTATAGAGTTTATTAACATGATATTGTAAAACTATTAAACAGACAACATATTAGTATACCGGTAAATAAATTAAACTCACAGGATACTAGTACTTGTTTGTCCGTAGATATCGCTCGTAAATCATTACTTTTGCCCTGACATGTAACCTTAGGTCCAAGTTTTGGTTAATCAATGCTTGTCCCGGATGACATAAGATACCACTCGACCAGCGAATATGTAGGGTATGAGGCTCTAAATAAGAATTGTCGGTGAAGATGATCTCATGCCAATGCTGTATTCGATATCTGAAACAGAATGGTAGACTGTCTGCTCTATGTTTCGAACTCATTAAAGGCTTCTTGGCTGGCTGCTTTCTGTGGATATCATGAGATGGTAGTGTCTTCCTGATTGTATTAACACATACATCCAGCCTGGCCTCTGCCCCCAGTTTAGTAAAAGGCATTTGGCAATGTGTAGAATCTTGGAGACGGAGCTAGATCAACCTCTGTTCCTCCTCAGGTGTCAACTTTTTATTACTGCCCTTTAGTGAGTTTGGCTCTGGCTGGACATTCTTGAGTGCGCACATGTCAGGTTTCCCGTTGATTTTTATTCCGTCATTTGCTTTTCTAATCATGTTTGAACAGACACCTAGCGAGACCTTCAAATCTCAAACCGGGTCAGCAATGTTCACCTTTCAACCTACCCACATGTGAGATCAATCAAACCTTTGTCAGATCAGATATTTGTCTCAATGCCATCCGCTCATCACTTCTTAATAGAGAGTACCCTACAATGAGACCCCTTATAGATAGAGTAATAGCCGTCATTGTTGAAGCTCTCGCACTCCTTATGAGTATCACGAGCTACGAACAGCACATCATGTCACAATGGCGTCCTTTCATTGGCCGAACCCGCATGAGATCGCCGCAACCCGGACGGGCGAAGCCAGTCTTGTTCACAAACACTGTGAATTCAGGAGTGGCTCTTCAAAATAACAGCAAATTTTGCGTTACCAGCCTTGAACGGTGCTCCACTTGGTTTCATCCCTCCGTACCTTATGAAGATCAAACTCCCCCTCCCCAGTATATTCCAATATACTAAGTACGAGCTTCCCTATGCTTGTCCTTCATCCCGTCCTATTTCAATTTAATTAAATTTGTTGTACGGCAGCTATCAAAAACATCTTTTGAGATGTGTGCTGGAACATTCTCTGCTTTTGTTCTGTACAGCTCTGGATTACGCGTATCAGACGTTAACAATTTAACAACAACTCATCATCGTCATATTCTAATGTTCTTTTCGAAGAGCCCATACCGGCTCTCATGCTACCAGTGGCTTGGCTGCTGGGATATGCGGACAATTGATTGCTGTACATATTCTTCGACAGATCCTGCGTGTAGTGCAAAGATATGGTAGCGCGGTCATCGTGTACCTCGCAAGCTGAAGTGATCGGGCATCGCTTCTGGTAGAGGGCTGCGCCCTCAGGTTCTGAAGGACGGGGTCGATTGGAGGTTCCATTGCGATTTTTGTTGGTTGCGAACAGAATTCTTCACAACCTCAACTTGCGAAGAGAGTTTTAACAACCTAAACTTGCGGGTATACCAGCGGGGTCTAGTCTAACTAGTTGAAGAACCCTTACCCTCAATTCTTGATTTGATCCTGTTGCGGGTTCTCAAAGTACACCTCAAAAATAAAAACTCATTGGTTGCGCAGCGCACTTGATTTTGATCTTGATCCACCGTTAATGTGAAATTCGGCGCGAAAGGAGTGGGGTTTCTTGGTCCGTGCACATAGCAAAGGCCCTTCCAAGAGCCAATGGGACTATCGAGTCACGGAAACCCACTTTCGCGATAATTCTACCACACTCTGTACAGTCACTCACGGATCCGTATCGACGGACACTCCGTGGTGATGGGTAGTAACGTTTTGGCTGATAAAAGAGAAACTAGGCTTGGCTGTTTCTCTTTGGATTCATCAACACCACGGTTCAAGCACCCCGCCCTCCACTCACACCTCCGTCTTCCCGTCGGCTCGCCAGTCAACAGGGTTGGGTTATATCGACTGGCAGTCAAGGTTATGCTGGGAGAAGGAAGCAGGGAGGAGGACGGACAGTGCAGGAGTACAGACCCACATACTCAACTGACAATGCTCTGGGATGGTACCTAACCTCGATCCCCCGATCCCCCAAACCGCGGATCTACCCAACTCCATGTATATATTGGGAAACCAAGGTTAATTCCTTTGTAGCTATACTCAAGACGAATACATGCCATCACCCGCCCACATAACCCTTTCGCAATCATTCCCACCCCCCACAAACAACCTGCGCAGGCGGCCCAAACATCGCACTGGTGTATGGGATCTCGTACTATCGGGGCGGTGGAGTCCTTCACTTCCAAGTGCTTCGCTCGCGTTCTCCTCAGCTGCATGCCCAAGAATCCCATGTGCACCGGTGCTCCGAGGGGGAAACCAGTGATTCCATACCCCCCACATGGCTTGCGTATCGTATTCCGCGATAAATCCCTGTTTTTCGCCTGCCAAGGTATTTGTTGACGAGGATGGTTATTTGTGTTAGCAGCGGTGGAGAGGCGACAAGCATCAAGTCATTGGAGTGGGCTGGTCCCATCTGGGGTAACCAGGAGTCTCGTCTCGGGTGTAGTGTTTCACTTGTGGGCGCGGGCGCGGGGCTGTGGTGAGCGGGGTTGCTTAGATCTCGCCTATCTGATGTCGCTGCGGGGTGTAGGAGCCCACGCGCATGCCCCCCGCTACATACATACCCGCTCCCGCCCTGTGCATTTACAGCACGTGGTAAGATTACTGATGGATGGAGCGCTATTGGCGTAGCCAGCTGTACGAACCCTGTTTTGAGACAATAATCCTACCCCTCGCCGTGGGTGCTTTTTAGTTGAACTCCTCTCAGGCTATATCTCATTAATTGCCATTCTACCTGCATATTATACATACTCGGCGCTATGGACGTTGCAGGACCGGGCGCAGTCATGTTCTCGCTGCCTTCTGTATAGATATATGGTTTACGGTCAGGAACACGCTCTGTTACTCTACCGCTCCGATTATAATATTTGGAATATTAATCCTTTGGTTGGATAGTGTTGCTAGTTTGCGGCTTGGGTATAAGTATGGAAGTTGAACATTTGTGGCGAATGTGACTTGACGCCAATCATAGAGCTCGGCTCTACCCAACTTGCCTTTCGCAAGGTTCGCTTTTGCGCGGGGGGGGGGGGGTGTCTGGGTGGTGGTGCGGAGAGGGTGCGCACGGTGCCACGATAAACCCTAACCCTACTCATCCTAACTGTAACTGACAGCTTTTTTTTTTTTTGTTTAACTCATTAATTACATTGTAACTGACAGCGTATCTACTAATGATCTTTGCCGTTCGTGGCCGTTACTACTCTACTGGGTTTCTTCCTTATTAACACCTAATCGATGTGGTATTTGTAGCAGTCGTGGTATAGGGTGTCACAACATGATGTGTATGTATTTGCTAGCGGGTGGTGTATGATGATCGAGGGGGAAGCGGTCTACTCTTCTATACGCATTAGTTTTTAGATAAGACGCCAGATAACACTCTGCAATTAGTACAATCATCCGGGAGAATTGTTAGAGGTTTTGTGGCTATGACATGAAACCATAAGGGACTACCGAAGGAATGTAGGTCATCTAGAGAGCCAACTGTAGAGGTATAGGATTATTGAAAATGGCAATCAGAGCAAGTGGACCTCAGTCGCTGCCGACCCATATCAAGATTCTGCTGACTCCCGACGCAAGAATCTCTTCCAAAGGCGGGGCTGGTTCTGAGAGATTAGCTCTCACTCTCTTGACAATCACTTTCAGATCTGGCTCATCCTCATTCTCATCCCTCTCCTCGTCCTAGTCATCATCTACTTCACCGTCGTCCCTACGTCCCACATCATTAGTATCTTCGTCGTTAATATAGCCGTTCATGGCTTCCCCCTCCTTCGTGTAGTACGATCTGTCTTTGGTGCCATATGCTCGGGAAACACATTTACAGATCTCCTTCTCTCGCTCAAGACAGTACTTTGTGTTCGGTTGGAGAAATGGCAACTCATCTTCTTCATCTGGGCTGGGAGAGGAAAGTTAGAGACTGATCAAGATGGGAACTATATCATGCTTACTCCTCTTCCTCTTCTTCGTCGCCGTCATTTGACTCATTCTCGCTATGGTCTCACGCATTGTCGCGAGAGTCCTCTTCACTCTCATTTCACGCGTTGTCGCTAGTGTTCTCTTCTGCTTCGGGGCCTGTTCTAACCGATCTAAAAGACGTCATATTCACCACAACATACGACTCGGGCGCCCTATCCCACAGGAGATCGCTTTACAGTGATTAATTAAGAATAGCGCCCCACTGGTAAGAAAGTGTCCCGTTGTCAAGAGGTTATTTCACCCGTTCATAAAGTAGGTAGAGAAATCCGGTTTTATGGAGATTTGACCAGGTTCTCAGTGGTAGGTATTGATATAGACCGCACCTCGCATTGTACTATCTGGCAGTGGCCAGGGGGGGTACTGTTCCACATAATATCTTGCCTACCACATATTGTATCAACTGTGACAGCTAATGGTAGAACCGAGTGATGTACTATGATTTGGTTAGAACCATTTTTGCTTTTTGTTAAACTAATTATGCGGAGAGCCACGGGTTGGTTTTTTGTGGTAATTGTTTGTCAATTACACACCTAAGAATGGCACCGCGTCACTCACAAGAATACAATACAAGCTTGGAGGGAACCGCATCATGTCCTAAGACTCAATTGTGATATAAACGATATTATCGATCTCAAGGATTTACCACATGTTCATTTTTCAATCCTATCCTGATCCCCACTGGCAATTAACTTGCATCAGCGGGTACGTTCTGTCACGCCGTTGTCATAGACTACGGTCCATAGTTGCTTAATGAATAAGTAAAAGAACTCCAAAAAAAGACCTGGGACTGCCACTTCTTCCGTGCTGTGCTGGGATTGACTTGCTTCGGCGGCCTGCGAGGGACCTACTTATCAGCCTCGTCTTCCTCCTGTCCCTGATGACTGTTGTGCTATTTCGAATGTGCTACGATATGATAATTTCCTGGTCGATAGGGCGCCCGATTCGTATGTCCTGGTAGATAGGACGACTTCTGCATCGGACAGAACAGTACTGAGTTGGGGCATTAGGTAATAATAACGATTGTTAATCTCCAGCACTGATTGGCTCGGGCAAGAGGGGGGGGGGGGCAGTCCGAGGATGGCACTTCTGAACCGAAGCACGTTAATTAGGATTAGGTGTGTTATATGTATATATATCTTCTTTGAAGGTCGTATCCGGACTTTACCAATAGCTCTCGTTATGCCTCTTATCAAATAATGATTGTTTAAAAGTCCCAGCATCAACAGCTTAGGGATATATTTGTTGAAAGCGTGGAGGTTTTGATTAACTTTGATGAACGATCGTATTGGTCTTATTCTCTATGTAACAAGAAAGAGAAAAAGAGACAACGAGAGAAGAAGCAAAGGTACAGTACAAGCCATCCACCCCTGTCTCCCACTTCAGAGGGAGGCAGTACACCAGCGGATACGCTAATTTCAACAATATTACCTGTACGCTTCAGGAGAGCGTAAAATTATACAATTCAGCACCGTCTTTTGAGTATTAAAGTAGTTGAATTCTTTGGCATCTTAAGTGGAAGGAACCGTTATAAAAAAGCGTCGACTTAGCCATTGCCGACGCCGCGCAACGCTTAAGTGCATGTCGGGAATGCTCACTTCATCATTGGCTCAACACTTCATGAAGAGGCCGATTTGGCAAAGGGTTGCCACTGTAGGTTATGATTTCGTGGCTGCGTTCGAACTGGGATTCTTGTTGTTACTTCTCTTGACATTCTCTGTTCCACTCTTTCATTTCTACCTCTAGTTCCTCCCTTGCTTGGCTCTCCCAAGCTCTTTCTTCCTTATAGAGTGTCTTCCATCTCTCCATCTTATTCCAATATTCCCCTACCAGGGCTTCAAGGTTCTTGACTGCTCCCAGCATTCTCCTCCTCCTTGTTTCTTTGTTTCGTCTTCCTGCGCTCCAGGTCTGAGGTATCTCACTCATTTTGTTCACCTCGGCTCTCACGGCCTTGCTTGTAGGGTAGTTAGATGCTCGTTTTAGGGCTTTGATTCCCTGAATCCTTTCTTAATCGTTGAAACTATGCTCAGTAGGTATCATGTCGCTTTCCACCTCCACCGCGGCGGTGCGGGACGTTTTGAAGGTTATTCCGGGTAAAAAGTGGTGGTCGAAAACACTGCTTCTTGTCAAAGTTGTTGTTTTTAAAACAAGAGGTAGTTCTACTGAACGCCCTGAGGCCTCTGAATCCGAATCCGCTATTTCGCTGCCCTTTTTCTTGCTGGTTGTGTTGTTACTTTCGAAGATTCGTCCTTAATTGTTTATTGCTCCTCCGTTCTCGCCCCCGCTCTAACTAGATTGAATTTATCATTCTGAGTAAACTCCGCTCCCGCTATTCTGCTATGTCAATAGTAAAGAGATAAAAGAAGTAACCACTCAAACAATCTTAGCTCTCATCTTTGGCTTTTCCCGCTTCCTCCTCCCTTGCGGGAATAAGGCTCACAGAGTTCGAACCTTTGGTGAAAGCTCGTAGAATAGCTCGAGTGGTGGTCGATGATTAGACAAACAAGATTTCCTTATATCAAGTAGCAGCTATACGCATTTTGACTGGGCAAGCGGTTAAACTGATGGGATAGATTGTGTAAGTAGGCGTTCTAAAGGCCAAAATGTCGGCAGCTCATCCCCTACTCCAGCCGCCACATCCTCCTAGGCTCAGGGAAAGGTATATGGGTTGAGCTCAAGTTGGCTCAGATCTTGGCCCACAATATGTGTTGCGAACACAATATCTCCACCCCGGCTTGAGCCGGAGGTGTCTCATCAGATCCAAGTTACGAAGAGTTTTGATGAGTGGCTATATGTACAGCGGTAGGTTAAAAGTGATGGGACGGGCTGAGACAGAGCGATCAGCGTTTCCAGCGGATTACTGGTTATCTGGTTTTTGCCGGTTGAGCTGGGCCGTTTGGGTGGATGGTTGGTGTAGTTCTTGCCTCCTTGGGTAGGCGGTTGAGTGGTTTATCAATTAGGAGAATCAATGGGACCGGCGAACCCTGTGCATGACCTCGAACACCGCCCTGAGTTAGTTGAACAACCTAGCTAATACCTGATTTCCAACACACAGTTCCCAGTCTCAAACACCCATTATGCGTATTTTACCTATCACGACATAGGACCACAGTTTATCAGTTGAACCTGCTCATAACTGTCAGGAAGGACAGTTGGTTTAGTTGGTACGGTTTGGGGATAGAGACCTAACACTTGGTACAGTTTTGTCTTCATTTTCAACAGGTTTGTTTCTCCCTTTGGAAACGCTGAGAGTAATACCTGATTTGAGTCGGATGGCACCACCATATGGCTGCAAATAACCGTATCTCAGGATGTTCCATCATTTATTACCTATCGCTGTACATGCCACGTAGCTTCGTTCCTGTGCTGTGCTTCGCCCCGAGCTTGGCGGTAAAACCCCCTAATAACATATAACAAGAATTGTACCGTAAAGGCAAAATAATAATATTGGAGTAAAGAATCGATTGGCTAACGTTTTACTGTTTCAAACTAGAAACCAGCAAAAACCTTGATCTCGTTGAAACTATCCGTGAAAAGACCAGCAAGCACCCTCCCCAAACCATCTATAGAGCGGCAGAGCGCCCGAAATAATTATAACACTAAATAACACGGCAAGCTATTCTTTTTGATCAATCGTTTTGGCGACGGCGGCTGGCCCAGGAATAGCTTGAGGCATTGCATGCGCCTGCCTTTTGGTGAAAGTGTAGTGCTCATCAAGATAGGTTTGGACGAGAAACCCAACAGCCTAATGAATATTAGCGTTGAAATAACGCCCAAGTTATGAGTATTAATCTATACATACTAGTGACAACCCTCCAAGTAGGACACGGACGTGCCAAACAACTGGCTTTATATCGGCTTTAAGCTCCCTGTAGCCCCTATCCATTTTCCCCTCTATTCTCCCAAAGCCTGCTCCCATGGTCGCAGCAAGCTCTCCAAGAGTCTTGTTGACATCGCCTTTGAAATCCCCCACGTCCTACTATCGTTAGTCGAATTTCAGCTACTATTGAATATCAGCCATACCTTGCTCAAGACAGCGACACGGTCATCTAACCTATTGACGTGATCCCGCTATCCAACCGTTAGTTGAGCAAGTAACCCGCTACATGTAGAGCGACTTACCAATCGATCACTGTTTTTCGGAACCCAGTTTTGTTTAGCTTCCGACCTGGGGTTACCAGTGGCCTTCTGCTTTTCCCCTTGTTGGAGCAAGACCCCCTCACCTCCGAATCCGTTGGTGAGTGCTCTGAACTGGATCCGTGCAATACGGCGAGTAGCCACGCGGATTCCAGGTTGTTTAAATAGTTTAAGCATGTTTGAAGATGCTAATAAGTAGTCTGGAGTTGTTCGAATGTTGCTGTGACAAAGAGGGAGAGATGGACTTTATCGATAAAAGGTTTGTGTGAGTATTTAGATACCCCTGGCGTTGCGAAGTATGATGATGCGCCTGGTCTCAAAGATGGCACGCTCCATATGGAAGTAGAATGATCGTGGATGTAGGTGTAGCAGGTCAGTTGAGGGGATGGTGGAGGGTGGTGAATTTGATGGGTTCAATCAGTTGGTCTTGGAGTTGACGCTGCAGAGCCGCATTGAGCTCGCTTAGCTGCAATGCGGCTCATGCACCGCCAAGGACACCCACAAGTTGCAGACTCAACATAACGTTACCAATCACCCCAC
Source organism: Morchella sp. 2018-W38C (assembly GCA_024713705.1). NCBI lineage: Eukaryota > Fungi > Ascomycota > Pezizomycetes > Pezizales > Morchellaceae > Morchella > Morchella sp. 2018-W38C. The sequence continues at coordinate 441,490 of JAMJEX010000001.1, forward strand.
CTCCACCCCCACCACCACCAAGCCGGTCGGTTTTTCATCGGGGCGCCTGAACCCACCAGCTCCGTAACTCGGCACGGGACTAGCGACATGTTGCGACAGAGACAGACACTGTGTTTCCTGTACTTGATGGGGATGTGTTACCGGATCAGGAGAGGGGGGTTGGGGGTGCTAGATGGTAGGCAATGACAGTGGATTCAGCCACAAGCGGACGGATATAGGAAAAGAAAACAGGTAGTAGAACTACGGGCAGGGAGCTGGTCATGCAGGCAGGAACGCGCGGGGACTGACAGGTAGGCAGGCGGACATGGAGACTGCCGGTTGACGTCTTGGTTAGCGCTCGGTGAGCTTGCAGGGTTGGAAGAAATAGGGTCGCGGTGTGGAGGACAGACTTCTCTGTGGTCTCTGGAGCACGCGCATTTCTAGACTTCAGGAAAAGTAGGATTCATGGATTGCCTTGTTTATGAAGGAGATATTTTTTATAGTTCTCGTTCAGCCATGTGAGTGAGTACTGTCGGGAGGTACTTGATGAGAATGAGTTAAACAAACAAGAAAAGAAAAAACCATGCAAGTGCTGACTCCCCGTGTGGATAACAGTGAGACGTGCAGCAAGGATCTCACGGATTAGTTCGATTGCTGCGATATTCCCATCAAAGTCCGTCATGTTATGGGTGGTCTTTCTAAACTCTTCACCAGTTGCGGTTTGAGTGTCTCCTCCTCGGAGCCGGCCCAGACGCATCATTTTGGAAAACAAGTTGCCTTTCAGACCTTCACAGAAAGTGATAAGATGTTGAGGACCATCTACTTGTTTCTGAAGCTGATCGATCGCTGTACCCGCAGCAAATGTTGTTCTCCGGGAATGAGGTTCGTAGTGGTATGGGGAATGAGGGACGCCGCCGTATCCAGTATGCATGGTCATTGCCAGGAGGAAATGAGCTGATTTACTAGCAAAACAGGATCACTAAGGCAATTACCAGGTCGAGATGGAAGACCGTAAGTTGAGCGTCTAGCAGGGTTGTGTCAGGGTGGGCGATGTTGACTGCCTCATGGTGGGTGTTGTCGGGTGCTTTGTCGGGCTCGGGGTGGACATTGTTGGATACTTCATCGATGCCGGACTCGGCGGTGTAGGGGTCCGCGTCGGGGTGGATAAGGTCGGCTTCGGGGTGAACCTCGTTGACTGCCAGGGTGGGAGTCATCAGAGATGAGGGGTATCTAACATAAGCCTCTCAGCCCGCACAAGGCGCGTTTTTGGGTGCCAGTTGACGCTTCCCTCCTCCGGCCACAGATCACCTTGTCCACAAAGTCTCCACAAGGTCTTCCTGGACCACAGTCAGAAGGGAAGAGGATATGACACTAACAACTGCAACCGACGGGCATGCATATATCAACCCAGAGGGTGTGAGCACATGGATGGATTATAACGTGCTGCTTGTAGCCTTGACGCCCAGCTTCAGCGGTACCCGCCGCGCGGTTTCGGGTCAGTAGACACTGCGTATCACGTGATTGAGGACACAAGAGGAAAGCCATAGTTTACAATTTCCCGGGCTTGGGTTTTAGTTTACCTCCATCATCATAACCACCATCACCATGACCATCACCGTCACCACCATCACCACCGCCATAAATGCCCCCATCGACGTCTCGTATCTCGAGGCCATCCATCGCCTTGTTTGTGCCCCACCATTTCTGCGCCCCAATGAAATCAGTTCTAAAATTGTCCACCGGGTAAGTATTTCTGTACCATACCACTTTGGTATCCCCCTCCTCCATACTATTCCCACTCATTGCCCATCTGTCGAAGGCTGGCTGATGACGTGAGCAGTGCCACCCCCCACACCTGCTTTTGCACAACTTGGGCACAACTCCCCAGCATGTCATACTCGCTCTAATGCGCCCCGCCACCGCCCCATCCACCTCAGAACTACCGCCATCATCTTGCCCTCGCCCCCGGCCCCCCTGGCACAAGGTCCAAGTCCAGTATCATCGACTCATGTTAGATGCTTCCGGCTGTGGCCACCGTCTCCACGCCGACCGACACTACCCGCCGCTGCGTCCATACGCGCGAAGGCGCTTCCAGCTGGGCTTACGGTGAGGCCGCTAGTCCAGAGACTGGAGCCTGTGCACGTTCGGTAAAAGGGAGACCATCTTCGCGTACCCCCCTACCCACTCCTACACACAGTATAACTAACCCCCCCCCCCGACTAGTTTAAATAGACCACCCCCTCGGACTCCTCCCATTCTTGAACCTCGCCCACCTTCACGGCATTATTGTCCTACACTGTCTGTGCTATGGATTCCTTGACGATGGCTAGGTGTCTCCCGTTATCCTCCTTGCGGACCTGCCTTTCTTGATAGCGTTTGATGGAACTTACAGGGTGCGGCGAGCAAATCACGGCGCCGGGAGGACAGTACGACCAGCTCGGATACCGCGTGTGCAATCTCATTGACTACTCCCCGGCACTTAATTGCCTTGAATGGGTGTCTCCGAAACAGTCGTGGGGCGATGCTGATCGAGGCAGTAAAGGGGATGCATTTGCGAGCGGCGGAGGTACCGGTGGGTCTCAGGGCAGAGATTACAAAGCTGATGGACTTGTATTCGGTGATAGGACGAGGGGGGCGGGGGTGCTAAGTGTGATGCCGCGCAGGAGGGGTTGCGGTTGGACGGCCAGATTTTGTCTCTACCTGTCATGCTTCCGGGCGGGATGGAGGGAGCACAGGCGGAGGAGGGATGGGCGTTTGGCCCCAGGTATACGGCAGAGGACGCAGATCACTACGTGGCGAGGGGTAGGCGCGTAGCCGGGGAGAAAAGGAGGCGGGGGGGGGGGGGGAGCAGGAGAAGGAGGAGAACAGAGGAAAGGGAGAGAACATGTGAGTCTTTGAGTCCAGGTGATGGAAGGGAACGGAACGGCCAATATACTAGGTGGGATCAATATATTACTCATTCCAATGGGTCCTAATACCATGGTGCATGCAGGTCGCATACCCCGTGAACCTAGTTTTACTATGAAGCCACCGTCTCTGACCCCTCCCCCCAAACCTATCTGGCGAGTCCGTAGCCTGTAGCTGTTTAGATTTGCATGGTTCTTGCGGGAACAGGTGAAGAGATAGAGGCCTCCCCATATACAGCAACTCTGCAAAAGTGTTCGTGATTTAGTTTTAACGTCAGTGCGCAGTGTGGCGCACTGACGTGGAGTTGATATTCCTAAGATTGAGAATCATGATAACGAAAAATAGTTCATGGCTATATATAAAAAAAAGTAGGTCATTAATCTCCACCTTCATTGATTTCGGACACCGTCGATCACTCGGAAAGTCCTCTAATTAGGGGGTTTTGGTGGTCTGCGACGGTTACATAGGAAGAAATGTCTCGCTCCGAAATCAGAATCACGAACACTTTTGCAGAGTGGCTGTAGATACGCCCGCTTTTTAAGTCCTGTAGGTATATGTATGTTTCAGCGGACGGTGCAGTGCGATACTCAACGGGGCTCGCTCGCCATGAACCTAGCCTGTCAGACCGTAGTTGTGGACTGCCGCTTGTCATAAACTAACACTCGCTATTGAGATGCGGAAAGCCTATGAAGGGGAAAATCTACCCGGCCCAAGAGGGGATATGGGGATTAGGAGACTACAAAATGTGCTTTTCTTTTTAGCAAGAAATGAGTATAGGCGTTTATTTTCATGTTTGAGGATGGTGGGGGTTGTAGCGTACATCTGGGGTTTCGATGTTGCCATAGCTAAAAGTCTGCTTGCAATGCAATTAATGAATTAAACAAGGGTATAAAAAAGAAGGATTTTACTATTCCCATTTTTACATTCTCAAAATTACCCTAACCCACCGCAAGTCATACCCCTCCGTGTTTCTCAAGAGGTTGAGGCCGGCGAGGTTAGGCTTCAAACAATTGTGAAAAGCTGTGCGTGATTACCATATATATATATTCTCTACTACAGCTAAGGAAACTGCAGTATGCAACAGGAGTTGTAAATCTGGATTCGGGGAATCAGTTTAACGGTTTGACTTGGATCCAAGTAGGATCCAGCCGGAGGCCAGTTAGGACATTGAAATGAGTACACTGCAATACGGTGTTAAGTTGGGTTTGTTCAATCACCAAACGCGTTGATACCAATCACCGAATAACATCAAACGACATCAAATTACGCCAGAAACATATCACAAACACCCAAACACTGACTCACCCTCTCGATAGCCTAGGTTCGCAATAATACGGATCAGTGTGATTTCGGTGTCATATCGCACCAACCGCAATTTGTTCACACCATTATCGAACTGCCTGATACTTTGCGTAGTTCTTATAGACCTAACTGTGGCCATCAGAATCAATGAGTTGAAAATAAAAATACTGTAGACATTCACAGAGAGATCGAGTGACGTTTCATGATGCAGAAAATGTGTTGGAAGGATACAAGCATAGACCCGCTCAGACTAAGGAGAAGTGGGGGAGAGACGGTTGAGTTGCATACTATCATGATACTATAGAGCTCGAATATCGGCGATTTCCTTGGCTCTCCATAGATACAGTCTGAGGTCTGTCCCTTGGTGGATGTTTGGCCCTGCTGCAGTGATCAGACCCTCCGTCACGTTGATCTTGATGTTGTGTTCACGTATCTGGAATGAACGAAGATCCACACTAACGTATCCAATGGGGATGTCGGATATTACCAAGAAGTCGGAGGTCTCAAACTACGCCCAACTGTCTCACTGGCACTCGGTCAGCTCTGTTCGCTAATACTCCTCATCAATGTACTGAGGTGAGAGATTTAATTGATATCTCTAAAGAATACTGATTATTTATTGATTAATATATAGGTTTTTCATAAGTCAAAATCTGCGACTCTGCGACCTTTACCCCCCGACCCCTGGACCTCTTGACCTCTCAACCTCTGGACCCGTCGACCACAGTGACCTCTCGACCCCGCGACCTGTAATGTTCATCTATGGCTACTATTCCAAGGATTGCTGCATATTAGAGGTGCTTACTATAAGCTCAGGTATGGTGAGCCCGGGGAATGAACTTGACCTTTCTTTTTCTTTCGCTGACCCGCACCACAGAAGATTGAGGAGAGTTCGGAATGGACCCGGAGTTACTGATGTTATCTGGTTCAGAGATCATTGATTTGCTGGTGAGTGAGATAGCCTTCTTATCTAATTACTCTCTCAACCTGAAGATGTCCGCTCCAGTAATTACCTGAGTTTTAGATAATATACGCCCATCAGATTTGACTGCTCTCTTTTCCTCATATTTCATCCGCATTTCCCCCAATTGGAGTTTTGCAATTTCTAATTTACTAAGTGATCTTTCAGTAAGATGTGTAAGCCTGTGATTACCAGCTTTGTATTTTAGTGAATTCTGAAAATTAATTCATAATTCGAACTATGTTTGATGGCGTAAAGCTCGACAGTTTTTCAGTGTCTGAAGATGTTTGTTAACGAGAACATTAGGTCCACTAGTCGTGCTAGGGGTTGCGTTGGGCGGGTTTACTGTGTAGAGAACCCTGTTTGGGTTCAGTGGATGAATTCCGGTGGCATGAAATGCAGATTGAATTGTCTGCTTTGTGTAAGCCTTTTGACAGGCTTCTGTGAATAAAGATCAAAATTTTCTGGTCTCTCTTGATTAGCCTGAACCATCCAATATCAAGTGATTGAAGAAGGAGCTTTGAGCGAAGAGGTAAACAAATAAAATTTATGTTCCTAGATAGTGCATATGAAGAGAGATAGTGCATATGAAGAGAATTGATATGTGAGTTGAGTGCCATTCCCATCCATTACAAAGAGGCGGGTACGGCATTGTTACAGGAAGTCGAGTGAGAGGGTATGATGCTTGGAAGTACGGGTAACCAGAGACAAGCATAGAGAGGTATCGAGGTGGTGTGGGGACGGCTGTTTGTAACCACACCTGTACTATACTATTGGACGGCATACCCCGAGAGTATTGCTGACAGCTGCAGGCTGTTCCCCCTTGAGAAGGTGACCAATGCAATAGCATGGTACAGCCTGATAACCAGCATTTGTGAGTCAAAGGGATTACGCGAGATAGAATGTACTAGATAGAATACGGGCTCTTACATGGGTCCCTCAATGTATAAATAAGGGGGCGGATTCCCGCTAGTTGAGAGGAGATTCTTATCTTCAGTATCAGCAAGCGGAGTCCGGTCTAAAATATTATATCGTTTAAAAAGCAACAGAACTATTGCTTATCATTGCCATATCTTTGATATCCCAAAACTGGCATTGACTGAGTTTGTTAGTATGGGTATAAAAATGTTCTTTGAGCAATTGTAACCCAATTTTATCATCCGTCCAGCAATTGTCACTGTAGGCAAAAACAATGCCAGGATCATGAGTGTTTCTGTGCCAACCCATATAGTGGCTGTTCCCTTTAGAGCTGATCGACTCCTAATTACATTGCGTTCCCAGACTGGACTGGGTCCGCATAAGGCGAATATGCATTCTTTTGACCTGCCTACTACTCTGTACTCTACTCTAGACTACCAGGACTGGGTGCTTCAAAAATGGAAATTATTTCTCCCCCCATCCGCAATACTTGCATCTATCCTACGGGACATCGATATGATGTGCCGATTGATCTTCTCAACTCTATATAGTTTCCACTCATCTTCAACTACATTTCTGGTGCCTCGTGCAGTAAAATTCCAACGAAGTCTGACCTTTATACTGTCCTTCATCTCGTTTCAGATAGCTCCTATAGGGTTCAAATCAGGCGAATTGGCAGGCCACTCAAGTCTTTGATGGCCTGCACGGCGCATAAAAATATGTTGATTGTGATGTTTATGTACAGGTGCTTTATCCTCTATTATAATCACATTAGGGTTGGTAGTCTCTTTGGCAAGTAATGCAAGAGGGAAGAGAATGGGATACAAAATTCTTTCTCGATATATATACCGATCTATACTTTCTGTCCTATCATGTTTTCTCTCGCTGTGGACAGATAGAATGTCAGGTTTTACAGAGTTCAGAAGCTCGGTCACACACTCTCTTTGCAGGGCTACCAAACCAGCTGATCGTTCAACAGTTGTTTCGTAAGGTGTTTTTTAGACATGTTAGGGTAGTTGAGAGCCTGAATATCTGTGTAGAATTGCCCTCAATACATAACTGTTGCACCTCCTTGGAACTTTCTATTCATATTGCGTCGTATAAAGGCTTCTCCAGCGTGTCGTAAAACTACTCTGTCTCTTCTCTTCCGTAGATTGCTAGTCTCAAAATATAAATCATATGTGAAGATAATGTCCTACCAATTCTACTATTAGTGCCTCAAACAGAAGACCATATCTTCAGCCTTTTGATTATTGTACATCAAAGACTTCTTGGTCAGTACGCTGCAATAGATCCGATCTGTCTTCAACGTTTGACTAATAGTATTGATTCCCACGTTCATACCAGCTATCCATTAAGTCAGAGACAAAAAGCGCGCAAAAGGACACGTTACTTGCAGTGTGGCATACCTGCTGCTACAAGTTCACCCAAATGGATACGGCTGGTAGTTGCATGCGATAATGCTAACTCAATCAACCTTCGTTCCTGCTCAACACCCAATGTCTTATTACTACAGTTCAATGAGTTGAGTTCCTGTGCAAGGTTTTGTTCTGCAGAAAGATCAGGGTTTCCGGTCTGGAGTGCCTTCTGCTTAGCTTTGTTGATGATATCCGAACAGGTAGATTTAGCAACACCTGAAAGTATTGAAATCTCCTTGAGTTCAATCTTTCTCCCGTTCCTCAAAGAAGCATAACTGAGTATCTCACCCCGTTTAGCGAATGGTGTGGTAGAAAAAGGCATCACTGCGACAGAAAGGCATAACGGCGAGAGAAAGGCATCACGGTAAAAATCTAGAGTATAACAACAAAGCCAAATCACAGTTTGAGCCCCCATGCAGGCTCATGCGGACCCAGTTCAGTCCGGAAACGCAAAAAGATTACAAGTAGTATGTAATCATCAAACCAACTGAAGGAGCCGTTTTGACAACATTTATAAGTTCAGGTGAACCATCTTGTGCCAAATTAGAATATTCCCTCCCCTTCCTACATATAACCGGTACCTTTTATGAATAACCAAGTAAAAACCGTTCCCGTCAAAATTCCAGATATTATAGTTTGGTCTAAATTCTTCAAACAAACTTTGCATAATAGGTTGATAAGCTTTTTGTAATAATGATGAAGTGTAAAAGAATTGCTTACACATTCTCGTTAATAGTCTATTTGCCTACTAACTTTTGATACCTATGATGGGTTACGCTCAAGAAACCATGATATGCAGTTACCACCAATGTACGCTGATTCAGAATCTACCCCTAACACATTTTCTTCGGTAATATCTTCGGCTATTGCTGTTCCCATTCCTCCCAATAAATGTATTTTTTGTGGAAACCCTGCATCATCAATATCTTCACGCAAACTCTTTAGTGCTTCCCCCACTGTTTGGGGTAGCTTTTGTGGACTTTGATGGACATCATGATGGTTCCTGCACCCATTATGTCTATCGTTTAGTGTAGAGGTAACAATGGCGAACTCTAGAGATAGAACTCTCCAGGAAGTGTTGAATTTGGTCCTTTTTGCTAGTGCACAGTGTATTCTGTTCTCCCTTTCAGCCTGGCTCAATCTATTCCGTTTTCAACTTTACCCATACTGTAGCTGGCGTGGCTCAAGTTGTGAACCGTTGGTTTTGAGGATCGCACACCTGATTAGTCATCCGACATCTTACCGATGTCCGACCTCCAGGTTGGATACGTTAAAGGGTGTACAGTGAGCCATCTCAGGAGGTATACCTCTAATCCCTTGGGATGGTATACTGCTTGAACCGTTTGACCATGCCCACTGCAGATCCCGTCAACTAAGCAATCCCAAAGGGAGCAAAGAGATATCCACGTTTCATCTTGTAAAACTAGACTTCTCAGGGCTTTATTTTCAGTCATCATAGCAGCGACTAACAGTATCTCCGGATCATTGGACTGAGGACTTTCTGGAGGGCAAAAGCATATCTCCGAAGAGTCCAGACAGTTATATGCGACAAAGAAAAGCGGCATATCTGTCTCGGAGGAATAACCGCACTGAAGGCACTAACTTTCACCGCTCTCCACCCAATCACTATCCACCTTGGATATCTGAAGCACATTACAAAACACAGGGCTCCTAGGAAATGCAGAAACATGAACGAATTCTTTAATAAAACCATGCACATGGACTGCCTTGGCATGTTCCACCTAGTTTAGAAGAGGGTAGGCTTCGGTATCGTTGATGCTTGGACCCTTACGGCAGACACTACCTCGTGAGTTCGCGGTAGTAGATAGTGACTCATGGGAGAACAGATAATGTGAGTCCGCCGGGAATGACAATCCACCGGATTCAAGTACCATTTCACGACCACGCTCTCGTACAAACAGTGCCGCGCAAGAGTCGGCCAGGGTATAGTGCTCCTCTCGTTCGGAGAATATGGTTTCCTGGAACCGTCTCACTGACAAATGGGCATATCGTATGAAACCGGAATCCCTATCAACAATCACAAGGTAACGACAGAGGTGCAGTAGTTCCCAGGCAGTCAGAGCATCTAAGGAATCCATGGCGACCGTCCACTGAGCCACTAGCCCCCACCCCGCGGGTTCCAGCGGAGTCATAGAACAGACAAGCCACATCAGCGTCTTTCCTACCGGAGCAGGTGTGAAACCATTCAACTGTTGGATAATACCCCGTAAGGTTTCATATGTCTCTGTTAACGTGTCTGGTAGACCGCCTAGGCTCTTGAGCAGGTTCTGACAACTTTGAAACTCGCAAAGATATTGTATTTTAAGATAGATCCATTTGAACCTTCAACAATCGGTTCTAGCAGTGTTTTTGATCAATTACAAAAATGAATAGGCAAAAAAACATTCCTTATGCTTTTTCGCTAGCGTCCCTGCTACATTTAGTCGAAGCTCCGCAGATACCCTACCGCCGAGTAGCCGGTGTTTGTTCATTTTACTATCTAATTCTCGAACAATGAATCATCCAATGTCTGCATAGTTGTCCCTCGCGCTGATGGATATGTTTGGAAGATTATGCATCTCTTGCACGCTGTCCCTGTCTTCTCTGCTTGATATAAACAACTTCACTGGACTCTGTGAGCTGGTGGAGTCTTTGCTAAGAGCTTCAAGGAGTTACTCGTGCCTGGCAGCTTTCGTCTCATCCAAAGTATCAATTGCCAATATTGTCTGTGGGACAAGACTCGGAACCTCCAATATCAAACTCTGACCCTCTATAATACTTGCTGCCCTCGCTGATCCCTTAGACTTTCCTTCCGCATACACAGAACGGATACGATTTGGAATCTCAATCCAACATGCCACATACTGTTTAGAAGTGAGGCTGAGAGAACTGCGGGGTCACGGCGGTTCTCCTCGGTTCGATTGCAGTAGTATGCTACGAATTGTCTGGCTCCAGGCACGAGCGGAGCGGGCTTGCGTTTTGAACTCCGGTTTAGGCTCGAACTGGTCGAGCTCTGTTACCGATAGGTCCGGGCCAGCTTGAGCCCATGTCTAAAAGCTGGAGCTTGGGCTCGAGCCTGAGGAAGACCTTGAGACGGAGTAATACCTGTTTTGAGTAAAATGCCACCAACATACGGTGTTTGAAGGTATAACCGCATCTCAGGGCGTTCCATCACTTATTACCTATCGCTGTACAAGTTTATACCTGTGTGATATATATATAAAAATATATCCTCTAGTACTCATCCTAATAGGTACTGTTTTATATACTAACATACCGCTAGTTGTATTTAATATAATCGTAAGGGCTCGATGCCAGGCTCGAGACTAACTCCAAAGCTCGAACCACTCGAGCTTGTACCTCCACGATCCTAGATGGATCGAGCTCTAGACTAGGTTCTTCTCGTTCCGGGTCGTGCCCATCACTCCCTAAGGCAAAGTCCGCCAAGATAGAGTGTAGTTACGAATCCCATTCAACCAAAGGGGGTTAGGTATTTGTGAGTTCAGCCAGTCTTTGACCTCAGGAGGATTGAAAAGCCATCGCCCAGAGTTCTTTAGGAATCGATACTGGATATCGTTATGGTGAGCTTGATATTCAACGGTTGAAAGCCACCTCGGGGTTTAAATACGTTCCCCCTCTATTGATTGGGTAGTAGATAAGTTTGATGGTTGTGTTATTTGCAAAGGAAGTTATGAATAATACCTTTCACTCGTATGTATAAGGCATGCATCTTTGATTTTACCCGCCCAATTCGGTATGCTAGCCCAAGCAGTGGGTTTGGAAGTGTATCCATGTTGGTCTTTCCGTATTGAAACATCTCTACATAGGTAATTGAGGATATAAGGTAGTTACCAATTACGTCGGCATTTTAGGAGAGTTGTAACCTTCCCAGCACTGCCGATTCTGCACAGATACTAGACATTAAGTATCGGGGTGAGCAAGCGGTTGATAGAATACAGCGATAGGTAATAAGTGATGGAACGCCCTGAGATGCGGTTATACCTGCAAACACCGTATGTTGGTGGCGTTTTACTCAAAACAGGTATCACTCTGTCTCAGGGTGTTCCATCACTTATCACCTACCGCTGTACATGGGGAAGAAATATACGTGTGTTTCTCATCAAGACAGCTGTTTGTGACAATTTTGATCCATCTCGTTGTATCTCTCAACAAAGGTTGAACGACAGTGTTAAAGTCGGCTTGATGGTGGTTCAGGAGGGGCTGGTTGTCTGCAGAGTGTGTTTGTAACATTTCCTCCTACAAGGACCGACTTTGGTTCCCGAGGGCGCAGCCAATTACAATGAATCTCGTGGGGAAGCTGGGATTATCCCCCTGGTTCCTGACTGAACAGTAATAGCAGGGCGTTTGAACCAGATACCGGGCCCACCGCGCTCTCCCCTGGGAGAGCGGAGACGAGCACGGTGTTAGAAAGAGACACTAAGTTCATTCTCACTGTGACTGCCGGAACCGATAAAAGGGGACTTCGAGGGCGAGTTTGTGGCCCGGGCCCCACCGTGCTCCCCGGCATACCATAATCTGTTCCAGCGCTTGATGCCACGCTGCCTGCACGACTTGAACGGTTGTTCATATAGTCCCGGAGGTTCGCTCGGATTCTATCTCTTTTCCCATTTACAGGCATCTCGTTTGATTTTGTACGTGTTCATTTCAAGCTGGGAGAAAGTAGTGACGATATTTTTGAATTGATATATGTCGAGAGTTATGCATAGAGACTCTGAAGGTAGATGTGGGGTAAGTTGTTCTTGCTCACCGCAGCGTCAGTCTCACACCATTGGCCAAGATATAACGTTGATCTTGGCAACTAGGATAAACCTGCAGCCAGGGCGTCAGCCTGCAACACCGCCAACCGTGAGCTCCAACTGTAGTGTACTGCAGAAACATTTTAACAAAGAATATAAAATATTCTGTTAGATAATTTATGGGAATTGAGACTAAGACCAGGTCCAGTGTCTTTGTAGCCCATCCACTATTTTAAATGACTGTTTTTGGTATTCTGCCCCATTCGTAGATCTATGTACTGTACATGTGGTACAAAATCTCAGGAGTTTGCGTATAAAATAAATTATAACTTAGCACCTGTAACCGTCAACTTGTGCACTTTTACGAGTTTTGAGATAATTTTCATGGTAGGAGAAGGATGGATCATCTCTGAGTAGGGATAGGGGACGGCTGGGCAGATCGGAACTACCTTACATCATACATTATGTAAGGTAAGAAACAACTCGTTCTGGTCATCTGTGAGATGTGCATGTAAGATGATTCTATTAAGGGTTGACCGAGTCACAACGGTTAAGTACAAAGATAATCCTTAACACGGTTGCCACTGCCAAGGTGCTAGTGTAACAGCATCCATCCACCCATACATTCTAGTTTTTGGCACCTCTAATAGCAATTTCTTGATAACTCTAACAACTCTTATCGACTTCATCTAGGGTCTCATAGACCCCGGCAGTTTGATACAGATCACCGTTAAGAGTTATTTGTTATATATAGGCACAGAGCTAAATAATATCCTAAACCTGCTAGTTCAGACCATCTTCATGTTCCACGGCCGAAGTAGAATCAGAGTCATCCTCATGTTAACACGGGCAGGTATCCGCCTCATACCTCTCCAAGAGCCTTACCATCTCCGAACCGCCTTCCCAATTCGCCACCAAGATCGCTGATCTATAACCACAGATTCTAGGGCCCTATTTGATGTCCGCACCGGCATCCACATCGAGGGTTCAACAACGTGTGTTAGGAGAATGGTGGCCGTGTCCAGCGAAACCTGCGGGGTTGCAGGTTTGAGAAGGATGGGATTGGACTGAATTCAGTCTCCGGGGTGCGTAGCACGCATGAGAAGCCGCGTTTGAGCGTGTAAGGTAGGTTCCTCTCCGCCGCCCGGAGTAGGACCTTGTGGTAGACTTGAGGTATGGATCTAGCTCAGTGAACAGCAAGTTGATAATTTGATGGCAGATGGGGGAAAACAATGCCCACCCGGATTTGTTGAGATAGTTTGAAGTGGGGGGATGATCTCTGGAGGTAGTGATAAGAGGAAGTGTTCGCTGGGTGGGTGATATTTGTGGCGGTTAAACGAAGGTTTGAGGTGTGTTTTGTTGTGGAGTTTCTGCCTTCTTGATCCTGGGTAACCCCACCACCTCGCAACCTAATGATTAACAGAAACCTACCTCCGTTTTCAGCCCTTGATATTTCTTAGCACCCACCACCTACACTGCCACATCCTCCATCTCTTCCGCTGCCTCCCTTCCATCCCCCGCTCCCTGGCCTCCGTGGCCGCTTCTAGCAACATCATCTCGGTGACCGCCCAGTGGAGGCCAAGGGCCTAAGGAAGCAGTGAGAACCACGCCTATCAATATAACTTCACGGCAGCGTAGCAGGCATACATTATACCTCTCCTAGGCCAGGTTATTAATTGCAATGCTCCTGCGCACCATATCCGTACAGAGAATCCGTCATCTCCTGATTCCAATCCAGCTCCGCTCTTCTCATCGCTCTCTGCATCTCCGTGTCCTTCAGGTGATCCACGTCCGCGCCAACCTCCAGCAGCAACGTGTCGATCTCGTAGTGATGCAGTACTGACCCATACATCGGAGGCTACGTATATACTGATATTATCGCATAGGTCGACCCACAGGGCCGCTGTTAGTCGATGGCTCCACCCATCCTGAATGGATAGCTACGGTTCTATGGGCTACCCAAATGCTGAATCCTTCCTGTGGGCCACGCCGAATCGATATCGTTTGTTACCGAACCAATCAATAATGGAGTCCAGGACGTAGAATGAAAATCCTAATTATATACTCAGACTTACAAGCCTTCGCAGCGTGAAATTGTATGTTCGAACCATTGCAAAGAGGTGGTATTATGTTTGGGTGGGAATTAATTAATTGAGTGACAGATTGAGGTAGAATACGTTCCTGATTGTGGCAACGACTGTATCATTCTGTCATTCTCATTCTCATTCGATTCTATACTTACGCAAAATCATGAGAGCTTGAGCCCGGGTTCGAACAACCCGAGCCTTTACCTCCACCTACCAAGTCAGCTCGAGCGATGTCAGGCTGGCGCTTATCACTAGTTCAATATCAACATATGGGCCAGAAAATGAGAGCAATATCAATCAATGGGCTACCCATACAAGCTACAGTAGCCATCGGTGAACAGGTCGTGCCATCTGTAAACGTCAGGAATTTGGGTAGCGTTCGCGTTTGGGTCAGAGCAGAGGCGCCACTGCTTTTCGTGCCCCTAATGAGAGGAAGGGTTAGGGTGGGTTACTGTCATGAGCGCTTGTGAGAATTTACATAAACAACCGTTTACTGCATTATATATCCCAACCGCAACCACCAGAATAGCTTGTCGTCAACAAAAGAATCAAGGATCCACCCCTTTTCCTTTCAACACCATTCATCTACTGCAATGAATACGGTTCCATCCTTGCCAACCACCACCAGCTGCCATCACACCCACACTGAAATTGCTGCTGTGGCGGAGGAGGAGGGAGGGGGAGACTGATTTTGGATCGCTCGCGCACTATAATCGGTTACCCCAAGGTCTCACAAATAACGAAACGGATCTGGACGTACTCATCTGGTCCAGAGCATCAAAACTTTACGCTTTGGGTTGGCCCAACATATTAGACCAATCTGACGCCGGGTTCGATTCGTCGTTGCCGAGACTTTGTGGTAGGTCAGATGGGGGACGAAGATAATTCCCCAAACGTGCGATACCGGTCACAAGGGGGAGGTAGGGGAGGAGATATGATTCCACCACCAACCCATCACCTCCTACAGCTTACGTGAGGCAAGAACACGTCGTGAAGTAGATGTGATCCTTCTGGGACGATTAGCTGCGTTAGGGTTTCAGCGGGCCTGTGGGAATTCCAGGTTTCCGAGGAGGTAGATAACTGCTATTACGGGTATAGGAGACTGGGAGGCTAGATCGATTGAGGGGCTGTGGGCGAATGATTGGCTGTAGGCGGTGTGTGAGTCCATTAACATTTGAATTCGTTATTATGGGTGGAAAATACTTGGATTTTGTTCCCGCCATACCCTAAAGCCCGCTTTCTTTCGAAACTAAGTCTGAGAACACAAATGGATTGATATAAAAATTAGCAATCTCTACATTGAATTCTAGTTTACGTTAAGGCAGGTATTTGTGATTTGTTGTACCAATAATGATGTATTGGTGAAATGTAACGGGATATTGAAGATATAGCAATGCTAAGCGATAGTTCTGTAGCTTTTAACCAATATAATATTGTAGACCAGATTCTGCTCGCTGATATCCCGAGAAGAATCCATCAACTGCCGGGAATCCGCTCCTCTATTTATACCTCGAGGAACCCGTATCAGTGCCCGCCTTCTGTCTAGTCCTTTTCCGACGAGTAATCCCTATGACTCACACTTGCCGGCTCTCAGGCTGTTCCATACTATTGCGTGAGCCTACTTCTTAAAGCAGAACACCCTGCAGCCGTAAGTACCGCTTCCCAAGCGTGACGACCAATAGTACACTCACTCCCCCACACCAACTCGATACCTTTCTATACTTGTCTCCAATTACCCTTCCCTCCATGCATCATACCCTCTCACTCGCCCTCCCGTAACATGAAATATGATAGTTCATCAAATTGTTCTAGTAAACATTTATTCGACCTGTGTTGGAAGTCGAAGTCTTAATCATGAGCAGCACCAATGTGAAATCTTATCACCTTCGTTATTGCCTCGCTCTTTATCTTATATATATATCAAGCCCGGTTAATGGAATGGATAATATTCTTGTTAGCTGATTTTTCCAAGGAAGGGTACAATACTTTTCTGAGGAAGGGTACAATATTTTTGTGAGACATATTTTCATTGATTCAAGTGCGCGTCAATTTTTTGATGCAGCAGACGCGAACCGGAGCTGACAAGTGCTGCAGAATTGGTGGTAATATATGAAAAAATTGTAAATTTGTGCAAACTAAGTCAGAGAAATATAGTTCGTAAAGAGTTGGGGAGTCTAAAACCTATTAAAATGACGCCAATCGTCATTTATTGACGACATTTTGTATACACCCATATAAATCAAAACTCCAACCCAAACCCTCTAATCATACACTGCAATAGGACTGCAGAACCGCTGGGAAGCACTACTATCACTTTTTGTCATCCTATTTTGTGCATAAAGATTGGTATTGGTTGCTATAATTTCAAATATTGTTTCATACACGAACAATTTGAAAACAGGAATGGGTTCAATTTGCTCCAAATGAAGCAGTGAAACTGGCGACCTCTTGAGCGCTACATTTAGGAGAATCCCGTGTACTAGCCCTTTAAACGAGGGAGCACCAGGGAGCTGGCTGTGGGTTGAAGTTCTTTAGAATTGGATTTCTTCAAGAGTTTCACAGAGGTATTGGCGGCCGAGTGAGAGTTTGTGATTCTGCTTTTCTTCGCTGTTGGAGCTGGAGGAAGCATAGGGAAGGTGGTGAAAATATTCACTAGCTCTGCTAGACAGGACGCATTGGGTTTCATAGGCGCGCTCTCCTTCATTCATGGTGGGTAAAGAAAACTTCGTACTGATTGATTTGTATCTCATTTTGCGGGGTAATGCCTCCTGGGTTCTTATGGCCACTAACTAGCTATAAGAAATATTTCTCTCACCTGATGAATCCCCTTTATATGACCTATTAATTATCTCAAAGCTACATGTATCGCTTTGTAAGTTAAATGCATGCAGCCAACACTGGTTCAATATAGCTATACTCTAGTATAATCTACGTGTAGTTTGGAGTGTGTGCCGACTCCTCGTAGAGTGTACCGCGTGTACCATCCAATGCAGCCTGTTGGAGTATGAATCCCCTCTGTACTCTACCACCTCTTCAGTCGTTCACGGGATATTGATGGACACTGGGTACCAATGGTATTATGGGGTATTAAAATACGGCACGGCTAAGCAATAGTTCTGTAGCTTTTAAACAAGTAATATTGTAGATCGGACTCCGCTCACTGATACTGATAGATCTCTCCTCAGCTCACAGGAATCCGCCTGTCTATTTATACATGATTGGAACCTATGACAAGGCCCGTTTCTATCTGGTACATTCTATCTCGCGTAATCCCTTTGACTCACAAATGCCGGCTATCAGGCTGTACCATGCTATCACGTCGGTCACCTTCTCGAAGGAGAACAGCCTACAGCCGTCAGCAGTACTCTCGGAGTATGCCGCCTGATAGTATAGTACAGGTGTGGTCGCACACGGGCGCCTCCACACCACCTCGATACCTTCCTATGCTTGTCCCGGGTTACCCTACTTCCCTGCATCATAGCCTCTTACTCGAATTCCCGTAACACTACTCCCCCTTCCTAGACGTCGCCCTCGACCGTTAAAAACCTTCCTATAGAAAAAACCCTGTGGGAAACGCTATAGGTAGGGAAAGGTATCGAGGCTCAGTCCTCCTCGAGCTTCCGTCGCTTATGGGATAGTCTGGCTCCAACTATGGGCGCCTGACTCCGAGTGTAGGTTCGAGGAATTGCCGAAGGTTGTGCGTTCTCATCAGCTAAGGCTTCTTGGGGTTCAGGTGTCGCTATCCGTTTCCTGGTGTTCTGTTGCCTTGCTGGGTTTGCGTCTTCTCGGTAGGGGCGGAGCAGCATCTCGTGGAATACGTTGTGGACCTTCCATTCTACCGGTAGGTCTATCCTGTATGCCCGACTGCCGATGGCTGCTGTGACCGCGAAGGGTCCGGTAAACTTGTCCGACCACTTCCCGTATCCGCCCAGATTCCGAGTATCCAGCAGTACCTTCTGTCCAATACTGAACTGTTATACCGCTGGCCCTTTGCGGGACGCCATTCTATCGAATGTCTTCTGTAGGGTCTCCCTTGCCAACTCGTGTGCTGACAAGAGGTCGTCAAGGTAGGCGTTTCCTTGCCCGTCCAGCTTCTCCAACTCCGCTTCCGATGGCCAGTCCATTCGTGGGTGAAAACCGTAGTTGCAATAAAACGGTGACTGCCCTATGGACGAGTGCTTGGAGTTGTTGTAGGAGAACTCGCAAATGGGTAGGAGATCCTTCCATTTCTTGCCAGTTCCTCCGGTGAAGGCCCGTAGGTATGCCTCCAGATGCTGGTTGGTGCGCTCCGTTTGTCCGTCCGTCTGAGGGTGGAAAGAGGTCGACATGCGCCTCCGGATTCCTAACCTCTCGGTGATCGTAGCCCAGAAGGCCGAGACGAACTGGGTACCCCTGTCCGAGACTATGCTTCGGGGGAGCCCATGGAAGCGCCAGATGTCCTTGACGAAGGCGTTTGCTGTTTGCTCCGCAGTGATTCCCCATTGGTATGAAGTGCGCCATCTTACTGAAGCGATCAACTACCACCAAGACGTTCCGGAATCCAGACTTCTCCTTTGGCATTTCTACTATGAAATCCATTGAGATGTCCGTCCAAGGTGTGGCTGCTAACTCTAGGGGACTTGGAAGAGACAGGTGCCGTCGACGCTGCTTGGCTCTTTGACAGACGTCACAAGTGCTGACGTAGGCGCTGACATCCTTGGTTATGCCCGGCCACCAGTAGTTCCTGTCAATCAATTCCAGGGTTTTATCCCGCCCTAGGTGCCCCGCGGCTGGCGTATCGTGGTGTTCCTCGATCACTTGCTTGACCGCATGACCTGGCACTATCCAGCGCCCTTTATGGGTCGCCGTCCTCGTATCCGGGTCCCATACCGGCAGCGGCTCTGCGTTAGACGTGAGTGCACTCCGGGTCCACCTGTCATCTGGGTCTCGGGAAGGGAGTGTGTCTTGCACCACTATTCTCCGAACCCATTGAGCCTCCGCTTCATACCAGTCCTGCAACTGCAGTGGGAGTGTCACCCCTGGTATTTCACACCACCGATCCAACTCGATCCATTCCTCAGCAGGTTTCGCCAATGGTCTCCGGGCAGGTTCTATTCTGGTCCTTCTCCTCAGTGAGCAACTGTTTTACGGGTTGTTCTCGGATTACTCCCCTTCCATAGCGAACTCCGGACGCCTAGTGAGTGCATCGGGCTTCGTTCTTCTACGCCGGGATTTTGAACCGGAAGGATGCTATCTTCTCGGCCCATCGTGCCTGTCTTCGAGACAATTTTTTGGTCGTGGTGAAGTACTGGAGGTTCTGATGATCAGAATGTATCTCGATGGGTATACTAGTCCCCTCGAGCCAGTGTCGCCATGTCAGTAGCGCGGATACAATAGCGAGCATCTCCTTATCGTAGATCTCGTAGTTCACCTCGGCTTCATTGAACTTGCGACTATGGTAAGCCACAGGGTGCAGCAAACCATCCTCGAAAATCTGGGAGAGCACTGCGGCTTCAGCCCAGTCGCTGGCATCTGTTTCAAGTATTGCCTGGCGATTTTCGTCATAGTGTCGAAGTATAGGGGCGGTCGTGAACCTCTTCTTGAGTTCATCGAAAGCGTCCTGCTGCTCACCGGCCCATCTCCATTTGGTCCCCGTTTTCAGGAGGTCCGTCATGGCTTTGCAGACCCCTGAGTATCGGTGGATGAACCGTCGTAGGAAGTTGGCGAAGCCTAAGAAGACCTGTAGTTCCCTGACTTTCGTTGGGACTTGCCATTCGAGGATCGCCTTCACTTTGGTGGGGGATACCCGAGTTCCTTTTCCTGACAGTAGGAAGCCGAGGAATTCTACCTCCTCAGCAAACCAGATCGTCTTCTCCGGGTTCCCATAGAGATGGTGCTTACGCAGCCGACCCAATACGCATCGAACTAGAGCACTATGCTCTTCCTTGGTCTTCGAGTAGATCAAGATATCATCTAGGTAGGACACGACGCCTACATCTAGTAGATCCTTGAATATGGTGTTGATCATCGCCTGGAATGTCGCCGGGGCATTGGTCAACCCAAAAGGCATCACCTTGTACTCAAAATGACCGTATTTGGTTCGGAAAGCCGTCTTCCATTCTTCTCCTTCCTTAATACGCACCAGGTTATACCCATTCTTCAAATCGATTTTGGTGAAGAAGGTAGATCCCCGGGTTGCTTCCGCCAATTCGTCCATGAGGGGAAGGGGGTAGCGGTTCTTAACCGTCAACGCGTTCAATCCCCGGTAGTCAACGCATAGCCGCAGCTTTCCGTTGGCCTTTGGGACGAAGAGGATAGGTGCCGCAGCGGGGCTCGTGGAGGGACGGATCTTGCCAGAGGCTAGCATCTCGTCGAGGTACTCCCTCAGCGCCGCCTGCTCAGGTAGAGATAAGGGGTAGATGGGTCCCCATGGTGGTTGCTTTCCTTCCTCTAGTGGTATCGTATGATCCCACTCCGAGAACTCTGGAAGACTCTGTGCCCCTTCTGCAGAGAACACGTCTTCGTAGTCCTTATACTCGGGCGGTACGTCCGAAGACTGACCCTCGGTACTTCTCATCCAGAATGGGTGATGCTCGTGCGAGTAGGAGGCGACGGGATCGTTGCGTAGTAGTCTTATTACTAGCTCGTCCTGGTCTTCTTCCTCCTCTATGTCTTCTCGTTCAAGGATAAGGCACCCTCTCGCCTGGCAATAGGTACTGTCGAAGGAGATGGAATCTTCTCCCCAATGTACCGTAGGGCGGTGCTCTTGTAGCCACCGATGAGGGATAACTAGGTCTTCAGCCGCGAAGTCTCCGACTTCACAGGTTACTGACCTGTCTAGGTGTGAACCTATTTGTAGAGAGAGAGGGTAGGTGACGTGGGTGCCTGAGTTAGGCATTGTGGTCCCATCGGCCTGTCGGATTCTGAGGGGTGGTGATCGCAGTTGGACGGGGATCTGGTATTTCCTTACACAGTCCCAGGACATAATCCAGTCCTCTGTTCCACTGTCGACCAAGGCTTTCGTGATGCATGAGCCGTAGGCAGGTGAATTAGGGTCTGACCAAGAGATTTCAATCTCAAGGCGGGTTTCTTTGATAGAAGTAGACATGGTTGATGTGAGGGTACGGAGGATGGTTTCTGATGTTCTGGTTTCTTGTCTTCGGAGGGGGAATCGCCTTCCTTATATACCCAAGTGCGGGGATCCAATGCCAGCCCTTCCATAATTTCGCTTATGACATACAGGATTTGGTAACACTGTGCGGGTTATACTGCCGGCGCGCCATACGCTCTTCCGGTAAATACCTGGGTCATGCTGCCAGTGCGCCATACGCTCTTCCGGTGCATTTCCTATCAGATGTACTCTTCCGCATGTTTAGAGGTCATTACTTCTTTGGTCTTTTGGTCTTGTGGTCCCTTTGTCTTGTAGATAGATAATTTATTGATAACTCCGGTTTATATGTGAAAACTCCGTTTTAACCCAAATGAAATCCGTTTTATCCCAAATGAAATCCTTTTTAACCCAAATGAAATCTAATCTTCTAAATTCGTAATTCTAGATCTAAACGCCTGCCCTTGCGGTCCCAATTTCGCCCTTTTATTACTCCCCTCTTCCTGGTCCTTCTCCCCGGAAGGACCTTCCTTCTCACTTCCTCTACTCCTTTTTCTGCTTGGTTTTGCCCGCTGGAAGGTGGTTCTGGTAAATATGGTAGTGGCAAAACAGTTATCCGCAATATGGTTTTCCCTTCCACATCGGTAACATTTATTGTCTTTCTTCCACTGGTCCTTTTGAGCTTGTGTGGCTCCCAGGCTTTCCTTCGGCTTTTCGCTTTGATTTTCCTGTCGTTTTACGGACTGGTTATCTCTGCTTCGGCGAGGGGGTTTGGAGGCGGGCTTCTGTGGGGCTTTAGGGGTGTCTTTTCCCCTTAGGATCTCATGCCTGGCTTTTACATCCGCGTCCTTCCTTCCCACTCGTCGTACCCAAGTCAGCCACCCGGGGAAGGATTCAGGCTCTTCAATCGCCGCGGAGAGTCTAGCTTCTAACGAGGAGTTTATTCCTGTCAGGATCATTGACTTCATCACGGTTGGCCCTACTTGAGCGTCCCACTCCAAGTTCTGCATTTCGTTGAGGTAGTCATCGATGGGTCCGGTTTGCCTGAGCTTGTCCATTTTCTGTTTGGCTTGCTCTTGGCTCGTTCGGTTTCCATATTGGATGAGTAGCTCCTTTTTAAATCTCCTCCAAGTTCCGAGCTCAGGTTCCACGCTGAGTCTCTCCTTGAAGTTCTTCCAGAAGCTGGCCGCACTACCGGTGAGTTCTAGAGAGGCCCACAGGATCATGACCTTATCCGTCCATTGGACCTTGGGTTGGAGTTCCATTAAGGTCTCCATCTGGTCGATCCAGTGCCTGACGTCCTGCTTCGGGTCACCGTTGAAGGGGATCTTGGCCTGCTTTGGTCAGTCGTTATAGGTTGGGGCCTTGGGGTGAGTGATCGGGGTCTCCGGCCGGCGTTTCTGCCTGACCTGCCTGATATCTCTGCCCTTTGGGTCCCTTCTCTGATAGCTGGACTCGTCGCTGGACGAGGGATACCCTGGGTCTCCTCGTCGCTTGCCACCTCCATTGCCTCCTCGGCCTCCCGAACCTCCAACCTGGCCCTCTTCCCTGGGTGCTGCTGGGGCCGCTCTCTGCTCCGGAGGTGCCGTGGGTGAGTGACTTCTTACAGTCTCTGCCCTGGCCTGCCTCTCCTTTCCTTTCCCCTTCTCTCCAGCCGGGGCTTCCCACTGCTTCTCCGCCAGCTCCACTTGCTTCATGGCTTCCCGTAGCCTGCCTTCCATCTCCAGGCGATCTTCTTCTCTAGCGGCTTTAAGCGCATTGAGGGCAGTAGTGATCGCTGCCTGGTTTCCGGTTTGGACACCATCGGCTGTGATAGCCTGCACTTGTTGTGTCAGAGAGTCTATTTTCTGCTGCTGGTGATCTTGTTGGATGGTGGAGGTGGTGGTGAGCTGGCCGAACAGAGCGTGGATCTGCCCGAGTTGAGCCTTGGCGGCCTCGCTGGTCCGGTGCTCGACCTGGTGGAGGGCCTGGGCCAGTTCTACCTACCTGGCATCACTTTCCTCGAACTTTCGGGTAAGGTTGGCGATGAGGGTGTCGTTGGCCTCCTGGACCTGACGAAGGTGCGCCTCGTGCTGTTGGACAATGGCCTCGATCTCCGGGACGTTCCGGGTTCGGGCGTCCAATTCTCCTACTCCCTGGTGTAGCCCGGCGACCACCTCGCCTCCTTGCCTGCGCACTTCCCTTCTCACTGTGTGGTAGATGGGTGTGCGGGGAAAGTCCTCCTCGCTGTCTTCCACTAGCTCCTCCATCCTGAAGGGCCTGTGAGTAGTGGATGACTCTCGGGTAGGCGTAGTGTAGGGAGATCTCTCCCTGTGATCTCTGGGGGCCCACCTCGAGGATGCGGTGCCCTGCCGTGGCCATAGTGCCGTTACGGGTGTCTCTCCCTGTCTTCGTGTCTGCCTGCGCTGAGTCTGCGCCATGGAGGTGCGGTGATCCCTCACCGTGATCGCATCCTCCATGTTGGAGTCTTCCTCGTATGGTAGAAGCTGTTGGTAAGACATTTGGAAGGGATTTGAGAGGGGAAAACTCGGTTAACTTAGAAGGGGATTCCTGAAAGAAACCTTCGGAATCAAGGTAACCGCAGTAGAGGGGTTTCGCACTTCTTCGTTGGACGATGAATGAAGTGGAAGAGGTAGGGTGCATACAGTGCAAACTCTAGATAGTTTCTTTGTTTCTTTGAGACAAGCGCACGGTGACTATCCGTCACACAATATACTCAAGTCTTTTTAGAACTAGGAATGATTTTATCTTCGAGAGTGGTACTGGTCCGCGATCGTAATAAGCGAGTCGGATAAGAGACAATATAGTGTAATGGGATATCAAAAGTATGGCACGGCTAAGCAATAGTTCTGTAGCTTTTAAACAAGTAATATTGTAGATCGGACTCCGCTCGCTGATACTATCGCTAGTACCCTTAAACTCGCGGGAATCCGCCTATCTATTTATACATGATTGGAACCTATGCCAAGGCCCGTTTCTATCTAGTACGTTCTATCTCGCGTAACCCTTATGACTCACAAATGCCGGCTATCAGACTGTACCATCGTAAACCGTAGTCACCTTCTCAAAGGAGAACAGCCCGCTGCCGTCAGCACTACCCCTACCCGGAGTATGCCGCCCGATACTATAGTACAGGTGTGGTCGTACACGACTGCCCCACACCACCTCGATACCTTCCTATGCTTGTCCCTAGTTACCCGTACTTCCAAGCATCATACCCTCTCACTCGAGTTTCCCGTAACATGTTGATCATGGCCTGGAATATTGCCGGGGCATTGGTCAACCCAAAAGGCATCACCTTATATTCGAAGTGCCCGTATTTGGTTCAGAAAGCCGTCTTCCATTCTTCTCCTTCCTTAATGCGCACCAGGTTGTAACCGTTCTTCAAATCGATTTTGGAGAAGAGGGTAGCTCCTCGGGTTGCGTCCGCCAATTCGTCCATGAGGGGGAGGGGGTAACGGTTCTTAACCGTCAGAGCGTTCAGCCCCCGGTAGTCAACGCATAGCCGCAGCTTTCCTTTGGCTCTTGGGACAAAGAGGATTGATGCTGCAGCGGGGCTTGAGGAGGGACGGATCTTGCCTGAGGCCAGCATCTCGTCGAGGTACTCTCTCAGTGCCGCCTGCTCAGGTAGAGATAGGGGGTAGATGGGGCCCCATAGTGGTTGCTTTCCTTCCATTAGTGGTATCGTGTGATCCCACTCCAAGAACTCTGGAAGACTTTGTGTCCCTTCAATAGAGAACACATCTTCGTAGTCCTGGTACTCGGGGGGTATGACCAGAGACTGGCCCCCGGTACGGTACTTCTCATCCAGAATGGGTGATGCTCGGGCGAGTAGGAGGTGACGGGATCGTTGCGTAGTAGTCTTATTACTAGCTCGTCCTGATCTTCCTCTTCTTCTGTATCTTCTCGCTCAAGGATAAGGCACCCCCTTGACTGACAATAGGTACTGTCGAAGGAGATGGAATTTTCCCCCCAATGTACCGTAGGGGGATGCTCCTGGAGCCATCGATGAGGAATGACTAGGTCTTCAGCTGCGAAGTCTCCAACTTCACAGGTTACTGACCTGTCTAGGTGTGAACCTAAACGTAGGGAGAGAGGGTAGGTGACGTGGGTGCCTGAGTTAGGCATGGTAGTCCCATCGGCTTGTCAGATTCTGAGGAGTGGTATTCGCAGTTGGACGGGGATCTGGTATTTCTTTACGCAGTCCCGGGACATGATCCAGTCCTCTGTCCCACTGTCGACCAGGGCTTTTGTTATGCATGAGCCGTAGGCGGGTGACTTAGGATCTGACCAAGAGATTTCAATCTCAAGGCGGGTTTCTTTGATGGAGGTAGACATTGTTGGTGTATAGTAGAGTAGAATAGTCGTGGGTGAGTATGGGGAGGATGTTTTCTGATGTTCTCCTAATTCGAGGGGGAATCGAGCGGTATATATATCCAAGTGCGGGGTAATCCAGCGCCTACCCTTCTATAATTGGCTCATGACATACAGGATTTTTGGCAATACTGTGCGGGTCATACTGCAGGTGCGCCATACGCTCTTCCGGTGCATGCCCTACCAGTTTTGTTTTTTATCCGCATGTTTAGAGGTCATTATGTCTTTGGTCTTTTGGTCACTTGGTCCCTTTGTCTTGTAGATATATATTTTATTCGATAACCCCGGTGTATACATATGAAAAACCCTTTATAATCCTCAAGGAAATCCCATGAACCCAAAACCCAGAATGAAAACCTAATCTTCCAAATTCGTAATCCTTGATCTGAACGCCCGACCCTGTGGTCCCAATTTTGCCCTTTTATTACTCCCCTCTTCCTGGTCCTTTTCTCCGGGAGGACTTTCCTTTTCGTTCCCTCTTCCCCTTTTCCTGCTTAGTTGTGGCCGCTGGTAGGTAGCTCGGGTGACCAGGCTAGTGGCAAAGCAGTCCCTCGCAACATGGTTATCTCTACCACAGCGGTAACACTTGCTTTCCTTCTGCCATTTGTCCTTCTGAGCTTGCGTGGCCCCCAGGCTTTCCTTCGGTTTTTCGCTTTGATTTTCCTGTCGTTTTACGGACTGGTTATCTCTGCTTCGGCGAGGTGGTTTGGAGGCAGGCTTTTGTGGAGCTTTGGGGGCGTCTCTTCCCCTTAGGATCTCACGCCTGGCCTTTACATCCGCGTCCTTTCTTCCCACTCATCGTACCCAAGACAGCCATTCAGGGAATCTTTCAGGTTCCTCAATTGCCGCGGAAATCCTAGTCTCTAACGAGGAGTTTATTCCTGTTAGCATCATTGATTTCATCACGGTTGGCCCTACTTGAGCGTCCCACTCCAAATTCTGCATTTCATGGAGCTAGTCATCGATAGGTCCCGTTTGCCTGAGTTTATCCATTTTTTGTTTGGCTTGCTCTTGGCTTGTTCGGTTCCCATATTGGATGAGCAGTTCTTTCTTGAACCTTTCCCAGGTCCCGAGCTCAGGTTCCACGCTGAGTCTCTCCTTGAAGTTCTTCCAGAAGCTGGCCGCACTGCCTGTAAGTTCGAGGGAGGCCCACAGGATCTTCAAGTTGACCTTGTCCGTCCACTGAACTTTTGGTTGGAGTTCCATTAAGGTCTCCATCTGGTCGATCCAGTGGCGTACATCCTGCTTTGGGTCGCCGTTGAAAGGGATCTTGGCCTGCTTTGGTCCGTCGTTGTAGGTATGGGTCGCTGGGTGAGTGATCGGGGTCTCGGGTCGGCGTTTCTGCCTGACCAGCCTGATATCTCTGCCCTTCGGGTCCCTTCCTGTGCCATCGGACTCATCGCTGGACGAGGGATATCCAGGATCTCCCCTTCGCTTGCCACCTCCATTGCCACCTCGACCTCCCGAGCCTCCTGCCGGCTTATTACCGAGTGGGGCTGGTGGGGTTCTATTATGCCCCCGAGATCTCGCAGGTGACTCGCTCCTCACGGTTTCTGCTCTCGCCTGCCTCTCCTTGCCCTTTTCTTTTTCCCCAGTAGGGGCCCCCCATTGCTCCTTGGCCAGTTCCACCTGCCTTAGCGCTTCTCTCAGTCTCTCATCCATTTCCGCCCGATCCTCTGCCCTGGCGGTTCTAAGCGCATCTAGGGCAGTAGTGATCGCTGCCTGGTCGCCGCTTGGGGCACCATCGGCTGCGGTAGTTTGCACTTGTAACATTAGAGCGTCTATTCTCTGTTGCTGGTGTTCTTGTTGGAGGGCAGTGGTGGTGGATAACTGCTTGAACAGGGTGTGGATTTGGTTGAGCTGCGTCCTGGCTGATTCGCTGGATCGATTCTCGACCTGGGTGAGGGCTTGGGTAAGTTCTGCCTGTCTGGCATCGCTTTGCTCGAACTTCTGGTTGAGCTGGGCGATGAGGGCATCGTTGGCGGCCTGGACCTGTCGGAGGTGCTCCTCGTGCTGTTGCATGACTGCCTCGATTTGAGGCACGTTCCTCGTTCGGGCGTCCAATTCCCCCACTCCCTGGTGTAGGCCTGCGACTACTTCGCCTCCCTGCCTTCGCACTTCCCTCCGGACGGTATGGTAGATAGGGGTGCGAGGTAGGTCTTCCTCGCTGTCCTCCAGCACCTCCTCCATCCTGGAGACTCTGTGAGTAGTGGATGACTCTCGTGTGGGGGTGGTGTAGGGGGATCTCTCCCTGTTGTCTCTGGGGGCCCATCGGGAGGACGCGGTACCCTGCTCTGGCCATAATGCCGTTACTGGCGTTTCTCCTTGCCTCCTCCTCCTGCGCTGCGCTACCGAGGTACGGTGGTCTCGCACCGTGATTGCATCCTCCATGTTGGAGTCTTCCTCGTATTGTAACAGATGCTGGTGAGACATCTTGGAGTGATTCGATTCGGAGGTCTGGGTTTCGCTTGCACCAAGGTTGGGGAATAGACCAAGGTACAGGATGTGCGAGCTGGTAGGATTCAGGATCGTGCTTAAGGTATGAATTCTAGATATTTCTTTCTGTATTCTTGGGGACAAGCGCACGGTGACTATCCGCCACACAATATACTCAAGTCCTTGGAATTAAGAATGATTTATCTTCGAAAGTGATACCGGTATGCGATCGTATAAGCGAGGCGGATAGGATACAATATAGTATTATGGGGTATTAAAATACGGCACGGCTAAGCAATAGTTCTGTAGCTTTTAAACAAGTAATATTGTAGATCGGACTCCGCTCGCTGATGCTGATAGATCTCTCCTCAGCTCACAGGAATCCGCCTGTCTATTTATACATGATTGGAACCTATGCCAAGGCCCGTTTCTATCTGGTACATTCTATCTCGCGTAATCCCTTTGACTCACAAATGCCGGCTATCAGGCTGTACCATGCTATCACGCTTGGCCACCTTCGGCGAGAACAGCCTGCAGCCGTCAGCAGTACTCTCGGAGTATGCTGCCCGATAGTATAGTACAGGTGTGGTCGCACACGGGCGCCTCCACACCACCTCGATACCTTCCTATGCTTGTCCCGGGTTACCCGTACTTCCCTGCATCATAGCCTCTTACTCGACTTCCCGTAACAAATGGACAAGCCGAAAATGAGACACCCAAGCCTAGTTCTTGTTTTAATCATTGGTTAAAAGTTCCATATCTGTCAACGCCTAGTATCCGCCAATTACTAGACACTTCGAGCTGGGAGGTCCTGAGTCTTTTTTGACAGACTTGGCATTAATTAGCCAAACAGTTATAGGACCAGTAACAAATCCCGTAACCCAGCATCACACACAGGTAGAGAACTGAAAGACAAAGAGCAGATACATCACACAGCAGATACAGCCGAGAGAAAACATCAGCCGCACATCCCCCCACGGCGCATAAAGGTAATTAAAGATTCCACAGTTCACAAGGTATCACTCGGTTCCCGGTCGCCGGCTATCACTCACATTCGCTCAGGGGGGTGCAGCTGGCGGAGGCGGTGCAGGCACTGGGTTTGCTACTGGTGTCGGTGCTGATGGTGGGACAGCAGCGTGCATGTTGACCTGATGCTTGACTTGGTGCTTGATTTGGTGTGGGTGCTAATGGCGGAGATGCTGATGGCGGAGTCGCCGATACAGTGTTGAATTCAGTGCAAGATTTGGTGCTTGAGCAGGTGCCTGCTGGTTGTAAACCGGCAACGCTCGGGAGAGACATAAAGTGCGTAGAATGAATTAGGTGCGTGATAGCCGTGTAGGTTAGTGAATGATTTGGTTGCGTTTCGATGTCAACCTGGGCGCCGCACAGGGCCTCGGGTGCCAGCAGCAGCAGGAGCGTTCTTGGCAAACCTGCCGGACGGTCACTGCAGCAGCGGGCACCAGTTCTAGCACTAGGCACAGTTTTCAGTGTTGCAGGTGGTGGCAGAGGTGCAGGCGGTGGCGGAGGTTCTGCTTTTGGCGCTCGATGTGATACTGATACGGTGTTGGCGCGGCACAGAATATCACTCGCACGTGCCCGCTGATTTGGTGCTATATGTTTTTTTTTGATTCTTTAATTACGTGCAGGCGGGAGTCTACGGTAATATCGCACTACCCCTGTCTGCCCGTTCTCCTCCCCAACTCTGTACAAAACAAAATAAACCAACACATCTAAAGAATACCAAATAAAGCCAGAATTAGTGCTCATCTATATCAATTTACTGTTCCCTTTCTTCGTCCTCCAGTCGTCCCCATCCCAGTGTCCATTCCCTTTCTTTTTCGTCCTTATCTTTGTTTTTTTCCCACCTCACACGCCTGCACTTTGTGAACTCACGCTAGATTTCTAGCGCAGTTTCCATTCTTGTCTTTTTTATTCCACGGGAGCTGTTCGACTTTGGAGTTTCTTTTGTCCATTCCTCCTGGGTTCGGTTGTTGCTCCGCATTCTATGAAGATATTTGTAACGCTTTGGGAGCCGCCGCCGCATTCACCTTCGTCTGACCCTTGTTTCTTAAATCGATGAAGGTATTTGCTCTTATAGGCCCGTGCCCCGTTCTTAGCCTGCTGATAATGATCCTATCCTTTCTGTTGGTGGGGTTGAACATCATGAGGTGTCGTCGACTCGGTTTGTGCTTTGCGTTCATGGCGTTCCCCCTAGTAATCCAGTCTGAGTCCCACACTCTGATGGCCGATGTGGCGGGATTCGAGTTCGAGATAAGCACAGGATATAAAATTCTCTTTATCTATTGCGCCTCTCTCGGTTGCTGCCTTTGCAGCTTCTTTGGCTTGGCTGCCTGTGGGCTTCGACCCATTCTGGCCGACCGCACTGTCTTGTGCTGTTGCTGCATTATAACGCCATCGAATCTTGTCGCTAACTTGGTGCTGCTTTGGTGCAGGCGGTGGACGCACCGATTTGGTGCCTGGTTTGGTGATTGAAACTATGCTCGAAACGCTGTCCCGCAGGTGCCTGACTAGCTGCTTGTGTAGGTGCCGGCCACGTGTCGATTTGGCAATGCACGGGAGTGAAACAAAGTGTGCATGAGAAAATGCAGTAGGCGGGGGACAGAAAAGATTGGGCGTAGATTTGACACCTAATAGGTGTCTATCTGGTGGCGGAATTGGTGCCTAGGATGTGCTTGGTTCGGCATGGATTTGGTGCGGAGGTGTAAGCGGAGGTGCGAGCGCCTGCTCAGCAATTCGCAGTATTAGGAGGCGGCGATGGAGGCGCGCATTTGCCGCTTGATTAGGTGCTTAATTTGGTGCTGCTGGAGGAGGTGCAGGTGCAGGCGCTGGTGCTGGTGCTGGTGGAGGGTGCGGCAGAGCCGCATGGTGGTGGTCCAGGTGACAGGCAGCTGGTACAACAGACGCTAGCCGCTTGTCGGGCATGTAGCCGGAGTTGGCAGACTGCACGGGATCATGTACTCTCCATTTCATGACGTTTCCGGACTGGACTGGGCATAAATCATGCATAACAACCATATTTTGATGATAAGCAGACCCAGTCCACTCCGGAAACCATGAAATAGTGAGTATCGGGACCCGTAATCAGCCAATGTAGAGAATCTCTGTATTGGTGTAAGAGAATGTAAAAGGTGAGTGCCTGGAAATAACTCTGATTGGGCTGAGATAGAATCTTTTGAAAAAGGTGACACTTAGCAGCCAAGCAGGCATTCGTAAAACGGACACCGCAGATCTCACTCACCTCGATTTGGAACTTCACCAAACAATTCTGACAACGTTGAATCGGAGCTCAGATTAAGCTGCATTTGAGGGCTTACTTTCCTTGTATGTTTAGGAAAATAATATCATTTTTTGAATGAAGATGTTTCGTCCTATTTGCGTATGCTACCCATTGATCGGACAATTTGATATATCGTATTAAGGCATGAGATATGGAAGACAGTCAACTTTGGGGCAACGACGAACCAAGGAGAACGACGAAAACACAGATTTCAACCAAAGAAGTGGTTGCATACCAGCCAGCCAACCGACAACAACAGCAAAGAGACGAATTTTTGAAAATAGCAACACAACCAAAGAAGATAAGACATAAAACAAAGATATTCTAATCAAATTTCGCGCTTATTCATCACTAGTACTTTTATTCAGATACAGCAAAATTAGCAAAAATTAGTGTTTTCAACTCCGGGTTTTTCGGGTTACACAGGGCCAAAAATCCTCGGATTCAGGCTACTAGTAACAAAATTCGGGTTTTTGGGACCTAGCTCCACAACCACAACAGTTAGAGGAAATTTAAAGATATAGCCAGTTTCAGGGAAGTAGTCCCTACAAGATAGACTAAAAATTTTGATAAATAGGATTAAACACCCCCTATTATTACATCCTTCTGGCTCAACTCACCCAGAAGAGGCTGCCAGCGCATTTGTGGCTTGGCAGGCTTGGCAAGACAAGGAAGGTTCTAGGAGTTTAGACGACAAGACAATAGTATTGTGGAGAAGAAAGGTATTGTTAGTACGAAATAGGAAAGTGATAGTATACCCCTGCAGACCTGTATAGCAACCGGTACGACACATCAAAATGGAGAACATCGTATACGTAATCAGCAAATGCACGACAAGGTGCACGAAGGGAATGGTAACAAAGGCGTTCGTGGAGGTGGTAGGAGTAGGAATAGTCCCGCTGGTGTCAGATAGTGGAGGCAAATGGAAAGAAACAAGAAAGGTACACATCAAGACAAAACAGGACAGCTACGACCCGATCAGGGTACGATACGTGGATGGATGGCTGTACACAGAAGCGGCTCTTGCTGCGCGGACAGAGGAGGAAGTGAACGAAATCATCAGGCAAGCAGAACAGTGGTCAGACGTCGAATGGTCAGACACCGGAATGACCCCAGACAGAGACATGGAAGTGGAGACGGAGGAAGAAACAGAGAAGGGCGAGGAAGAAGCAACAAAAGGAAAAGAAGTGGAAATGTCGGAAGCAGAATGGCTGGGCGTCGACATCAACGATAGGATCGAGTACGCAGTTATTGCAGTAAGAGATTTGAGAGCCAAATACATAAACGAGCTAGTAGAATACACAGACATCGACATGGAGGATGTAGCTTGGGTCAAAGACGTACCAAAGGACACGGAGCCGGAAGAAATTGTTATGAGCATCGTTGATGGGAGTGGAAAGAAGAGAAAGAGAGAAGAAAAGGAGGAGAAAGAGTGCGGCGAAATGTTCCAGCAAGTATGGGTGAACAACAAACAGCAGATGACCGACAAAAGGAAGAAACAATATGTTGAAAGCAGGGCGGTGGGCATGATGAGCAGCAGATGGGCGACCACGGCTCTCCCGGCAATCAAGGAAGGGCTAATCAAGGAGGCCAAAACAAGGAGAGGAGGCAAACCAAAAGGCAAAGGCCCCCCGTCAGTCATCAGTATTCAGTCCGACGATAGCAGACGACCGTCACCAAACCCCGAAGAGGATATACCAGTATGGGGCAAAGCGGTTCTAGAAGCAGTGGCCTGCCTCCAAAAGCGGGTCGCAGAGCTGGAAATCGAAAACCGGAAGCTCAAAGGGTACAAGGGAAGGGAACTGGAAGGAAAGAGAAACAAAGGGCCACCACCGGCCCTACCACTGAAAACCCCCCCACAGGGGCCATCCATCCTGAGCAGACCCAGAACAACGGCAGCAGAAAGCGAGAGGAGACAAGGCACGGGGGCGAACACCGAACCAATCGGCAGGCGAGCAAACCCCGACGCCAGACAGGCACGAAACGAAGGTAGCAGGGACAACAAGGAGATGGAGGAAGCGAACCAGAGGACCAATACAGAACAGGCAGAGAGGTCCCGAAAGGCGGCGGAGGCAAGAAGGGAGAGGGAGAGGAAAGAGAAGAAGAAGATCATCGCCACGCTTGGAGATGACAAGGAAGATGGAGCAGCGGCAAACGCCGAGGTCGTGCTCGAACGACTGGGCTTAAGCAAAGAGACGGTGGTCGACAAGGTATTCCCAGGAGGCAAGCTCAGGATCGTGCTCGAGAGCGAAGAGGAAGCAGCAAAAGTGATGGATAAAGGCAAGGTTATGGGCATCCAAAAGCTTGAGTATGAACAAAGAGAACGCTGGGTAGGAAGGGTGGTGCACTTAGTAGACGCCGAGTGGACAGGAAAACTGGAGGAACTCAAGAAGCA
The DNA here is from genome assembly GCA_024713705.1 of Morchella sp. 2018-W38C. Classification (NCBI taxonomy): domain Eukaryota; kingdom Fungi; phylum Ascomycota; class Pezizomycetes; order Pezizales; family Morchellaceae; genus Morchella; species Morchella sp. 2018-W38C. The sequence continues at coordinate 475,409 of JAMJEX010000001.1, forward strand.
CATCGAGGAGAAAAACCAGGTCACCCTGGCCAGCACCCCAAGATGGCTGACAAAGGAGGATAAATGGAAGACAGGAACTAAGAGCCTAGTCATCTACCTCAAGGACGAAGCCACAAGCCAGAAGCTAGCAAGAGGGGTGATCGTCGATAACGGCTACCTAAACAGCACAACGGATATTAGAACTCACTCCACAAGAGTTTATATCGACCAGGCAATGAAACGAGAGATGCTCTGCACAACGTGCAGCAAGTGGGGACACACATGGATGGGGTGCAAGAGAACCAAGAAATGCGGCATTTGCGGCAAGGCTGGGCATAAGACGGCCGAACACAGATGCGACAACAGACAATGCAAAAACTTAGGGTGGTGCAGCCACCATAAGAACTTTAAGAAATGCGCGAACTGCGGAGGACCCCACACCGTTATCTCCAAATGGTGCGACGAAAAGACAAACCAGTACAGGAAATCCATCGGATTGGAGAGACTACCAGCAAGACCACCATGGACACCAACACGGAACCCAGCCAACAGAGTAGGCGAATCTAGTCACGCCAAAGAAGTAAACCATGCCGATGATTAAACAACTCACCATTCTACAGCACAACTGCAACGGATCTACCAACGTAATGCAGGGGCTGATGGAGAGCGGTAGAGAGGCGGATATCATAGCAGTGCAAGAACCGTATATAGGAAAAATGGCCAGCAGGAAAAATGTGAGAGGGGCGACGGAACTGGGGGGCGGTGAGATAACAGTAGGAAGCAACAACTGGGACATCGTATACCAGCCGAGAACAGAGAAAGGAAGAAGCAGGGTCATGTGGATGGTCAGGAGAAACAGGGGAATAAAGTACACAGTAAGAAACGACATCTGGGAGGACCCCGATGCGAGCATCATCGACATTACGAACCCAGAAGGCAAAAAAGGGGTCAGGATCATCAATATCTACAACCAAGCACACTCCGGCCGAGAAGGCTGGTGCCTGAACAGAATGCCAGAAGGAATCTTCGAACAACAGGGAACCATCCTGCTTGGAGACTTCAACGCCAAAGGTAGCTTGTGGGACTCAGTTTCGGACCCCATCCGGGAGGAGGCAGTTATGGAAATAGTGGAAAGAGAAAACCTCGCATTGCTTAATGAACCTGACAGGATAACATGGCAGAGAGGCGACCAGAAATCAGTTCTTGACCTCGCATGGGCAAATAACGGCATCGAGACGTTCACAAAGTGGGAAATATCAGGGGAGGACACAGGATCCGACCATGCGCTTATTAAGATTACTCTTACTAGCAACACGGTGCAGGACACCTACAACCCCCTCGACAGCCCATACAATTATAGAAAGGGTGACTGGGAGGCAGGAAGGGGGGGAGCTGCAGAGAAACTCCGGACCACGGAAGAATAGTGGAAGAGAGCAAGAGACAATGCAGATGTCGACGACATGGCAAGCATACTAGAGGACATCATCATGGCAGGAGTAGAGAAGGGAGTACCAATAGCAAGAAGAACGTGGAGGAGCAAAAAATGGTTTGATGAGGAAGTTAAGAAAAAGAGACAGGAAGTGGCGCGAGAAAGAAGATGGAGCACGATAAGGGAGACAGAGACCGAATGGACGAAAGCCAAGAGGGCCAGGTGGAAGACCCAACGAAACCAATATTTCTGCCTGATTAGGAGAAAGAAGAAAGAATGCTGGGACAATTATGTTGGCAGCTCGACAGGCAGTGACCTATGGGGAGTGTGGCGCCTCCTGGGCAAGAAACGCTGCGCAAAAACACCAACAATAGTCCACGGTGGGCGCACAGCGGTTACTTTCAAGGACAAGGAGCAGACATTTCTTGAGTGCCTGTTCCCAAAGGCACCGGCGGACACAGACCCCGAGGTACCACCGATCCCAGAGGCACAGGATATCAGAATCACAGAGGAGACAGCAAGAAACGCAATACGCAAACAAGGCTCCTATAAAGCACCGGGCCCGGACGGAATCTGCTTCGTGGCACTGAAGGAACTTTGGACTGTTATAGGGGACAGAGTCAGAGAAACTTACCAGCTAGCTATTAACAAGGGCTACCACCCAATGAAATGGAGGTCCGCCATCGGGGCAATCATCCCAAAGCCGGGCAAAGCCGACTACTCTAAGGCTAAGGCGCACCGCCCAATCTCACTCCTCAATGCGTTAGGCAAAGGACTGGAACGGATCTGCACGGAGATGCTAGTGGAGGTAGGGGAAAAAGGCGGGCTCAGCGAACATCAGTGGGGTGGGAGGAAAGCAAGGTCGGCGGAGGAATGCGTTGGACACACTTTAGACTGGGCGGAGTCAAAAAAGGAGGAAGGAAAGAAGGTGGTGCTGGTGGCCATGGACATCGCACAAGCCTTCCCGAACGTATCAAAGACACGGCTAGCCAACATAGTATTCCAGCAAAGCGAAAGTCATAAGCTCGCGCACTGGGTCAACAGCTTCATGAGCGATCGAAAAGTCACGCTGCGATTTGACGGAGAAACAGGAGAGAAACATAAAGTAGAAACAGGCATCCCTCAAGGAAGCCCGGCATCTCCGATTCTTTTCAACCTATATATCGCCCCACTTATTAAAGAGATAAACAAAGAAATAAATAACGAATTCGAAGGGGAAGCTATCACTCCGACGTTTATCGACGATTTCACCCTGGCGGTGGCCGGGAAAAGCTGGGACCAGGCCATAACCAGAGCAGAGTACCTGATCGATAAAGCTTATAAGTGGACCGAAAAGAACCATGTGAGGTTCGAAGAAGAAAAAATGGAATGGATTCGCATCGGCAGGAAAAAAGAAGAAGAAGAAACGCTCGCGCTGCCAGGAGGAACGGAGAAAGTGGAGTCCCAGGAAATTAAATGGCTGGGAGTGTGGATCGACTGCGGGCTGACGTTTAAGAATCATGTCAGAGAGAAAACAGCCAGAGCATCCAGAGCTGCCCAAAGTATTATCCGACTGGGACGAGGCAACAAAGGCATGGGGGTAAACAACGCGAGGAAAATGTACATCGCATGCGCCAGACAGGTAGCCGAGTACGGAGGAAAAGTGTGGTGGAAAGGCCAGAAAGCGCTAGCCAGAACAATAGACAAAGGAAATATACAGGCAATAAAGAGGATTGGAGGACACTTTAAAACAGCCCCCACAGCCCAGAAGTGGAAAACTATACGATACCCAATTTAATATAGATTCGACGACAAGGAGCGATTGCTGGCGATTAAAGCCAAGAACGCCAAGACCTAACCATCCTACAAACAGAGCGGTTAGAAGGGAAATAGAAAATACAGTCGAAGAAGCGAATACCTGGAACGCGGGAAGGAGAAGGAAAAGGGTGAGGAAAAGAGGCATGGCGGGAGCAGTTAGAAATCTGGAAACCCTAGTCGGGAAGGAATGGAACAAAATTGAGAATTGGAAGGCCCTCCACAAAGAAGAAAGGAAGTGGGAGAGAGAAGCGAGAGAGGAGTTGGAGGTAGATATAAGGGAGTACGACAAGGAAGGGAAGGAAAAAGAGAGACAAGAGCACCGGGCAGAGGGGGCCGACGAGATTATCATCTACAGCGATGGATCCAAAAAGACAGAAGGAACAGCGGCAGGGGTGTGCAGGATAAACGGCGAAGGAGAGATCATCAGAAGTATAGGTTTCCGGCTGGGAAAGAAAATGGAAATCATGGATGCGGAAATGGTCGGGATTAAGAAAGCAATAGAAATCGGCTTGAAGGACGCTGCCAGGGAAAGGAAACACACCATTACAATACGCTGTGACAGCCAAGAAGCCATGAGACGCGTCGTCAAAAGGCAGGGAACATCAGGGGAGATGATGGCGCATAAGATACGATGGCTCTACGATGCCGCAAAAACCCAGCAGATCACGGTCAGACTGGAATGGGTTAAAGCACATGCCAATATAAAAGGAAACGCAGCAGCAGACGAAGCAGCTAACGCGGCAGTCGGAAAAGGCACCTTCGACAAAGATACCTTCATCTCCTTCGCTCATTTAGAAAGAGAGTCACGAGAAACCACCATCAGGGACTGGGGTGAGGACTGGAAGACGAGAAGAAACAAGGATAACGCGCTACATGAGCCTACCCAACGCCATCTTATAAGGTTCGAGGCAACAGATAGAAAAGACAGAACCGTTATAAGCAGATTACGGACTGGACATATCGCCATTAACCAATATCTCCACCGATTTAAAAAAAAGGAAACGGCGGAATGCGAATGCGGAGGAGGAGAACAGAGTGTCACCCACATTCTGACAGCGTGCAGGGCCACAGCGGAGGCGAGAGCCAAAGACGCAGACCATACAACGGTCCAAACCCTCCTGTGGACGGAGACTGGTATAAAAAGCGCGCTCGGTATATGGAAAGAATTTGTTAAGTGGAGGCACGGGAACGGAGAGAGGGACGAAGAAAAGGACGAAGAAGAGAGAGAGGCAATGCGGGGATGGGGAGGGCTCGCGGACAGGGAAGAGGGAGTGTAATCATTTCCGTTGATGATCAATCGTTTGTTTTGTTTTGTTTTGATTTGTTTTGTTATACTGGGGTTACGGTTTCGTGAGTGGCGGTGGAGGCAGAAGGGCAGTTCTGGGGAGTGCGATATACGGGTACTGTGAGTGGCGGTGGAGGCAGAGGGGCAGTTCTGGGGAGTGCGATATTACCATAGACTACGGTCTGCATGTAATTAATGAAGTAAACAAAAAAAAAAAAAAAAAAAAAGGTTGCATACCAGCCCGAGAGGCACTGTATTGACTGACAAAGGCCCCTGTTCGTCGTTCAACGAGTTTCGTCGTTGCCCCAAGGACGACTGTACATTAGATTTCTGTGAAGGCTCTGAGTTTGTTGAAATATCATGAGACAGCTGATACTGTCCGCAGCCAAATAACAACGATGATGCCATGCTTTTGATTTCCTTGCCTCATGTATCTTGAGGGCAAGATGCAAAGAACGACATCAAAACTCTGCCGAACCATTGTTATTACAGACCTCCAGCATACCAGTTGATTTTCTTATTTTGTTTTATTCTGTTTAATTCATTGATTGCATGCAGTCCTTCAACTATGGCAATCACCTAGCGTACCAATTCATTTGCAACTAGTTCTCTGGCAACCAACGAACCAGTTGAGGATGTGCCGGAAACGTCCCACGAGTAGGTTGCGCATCATGAAGCTATCCGGACTAGAAAAGGTGTCCATTGGATGGGTTACCCATTCGATGTATGTCCGGTCAATGGATAGAAGGATAGAATCCGCGACAGGGACAGAACAAAGACATATGAAGTGTCTCCGTAACTTTGTCCTATGCAGATTTGGGGCCAAGGCCAAAACCCATTACATGCATCGGGTTAGCATGTGTGGTACCCATATAAATGCACCCAATCCATCTGGGTGTCTCGACATTTGAGATTCACTCCCCTTGGATAATGTTTGTTTGTATATACCACACATTCACCGCACCCATTTATCAGATTCAGTACAGCCAGTTCATCAATCATAAGGGTACTCGAAATCTGGAGAGTAGCGTAAGAACACATACTCACCCAACCAGATTAAAGCCGCTCAAGCATCAAAAGCAATTGATCCCGGTACTTCAAAAGCCCGGGCTTTTATTGGCTCTCAGATCACTCCCAACAGTGTCTTGGGCGGCTTCAAACCGGCCGCACAAGTAGACTAAGTCAGTGTTTCTAGCCGTCCTGGGCACCCTGCAGGGCACCGTCCAGTCCTCTGATGTGGGAGAAGACTGGACGGATGGCAAGGGGTAGTCCGTCCAGTCCTTGAAAGGAGGAGACCGAAAAAGACGGGCGGGTCTTACAGGGCCCTGCAAGCATGTGCCTCTAGATTGAAGCTATAGCTGACCACAGTTGATTGTAGTTAACTGCCGGGGCGGCCGAGGGCGGCGGATGACGGCGAGTGACGGCTGGTGACCGCATATGACCGCATATGACCGCATATGACTGCAGAAACCGCAGTTGACTGCAGAATCACTATCCATGGCGCCAAATCCTCTTCTCGTAAGTACTGCTCGGTTTTGTATACTGAACGTCAACAGAACCCCTCTGCCGGGAATGTGGTTAGTTAGTAGTGTCAAGAGCCAGGGGGTACTGGCGGCCATCTTCAGTCCTGTGCCACCATGGCGCAGCCGTTCTAGGGTGCCTCTCAAGACGGACCGAATCTGCCCTCCGCTCGGTTCGGCATCTTAAAACGGACAGACGGGACCGTTCGGAACACTGGCCGAGGGTGAGCGTTGACTTATCATCCCACATACGCAATGGCCATATGAGCTATACCAACTTCAGGGCAGGGCCCCGGAGATATGTGATTGCGTAAAGGACACAAATGTCTATTTGGTTCGAAATGTCGGTTTCGAATGACTTTGTGATTAGTACTCGTTCTACTGACTCGATCCACCGATATGCTTTTTCCGCTACCTTGTCTCCGTAGTAGGGGCTGAAGCTGCCTGACTTGAGGCTAAATATTGGTACTTAGTGGCCCCTGCTACTAGCGGCCCTGTGGTTGCATCACTCGTTGTTGACCCAGACCCACCCAACATTGACCTAATGTGTGTGATCGATGCTTTCGGTGATACCACTTGCTCTCTGAAGGTACTCACCAGCCCCTCATTAGCATTAGGGCGTTTGTCCTCATTTTGCCACCGCTGGGCCATCTTGGTTGCCGAGTTCAGGCTCTTCCTCTTTCAATTTCCGCTGTTTTGAGTTGAAGCTCAATTCTTAGTTTTTCCTGCGCCCTCTCCCCTTTCATTGCCACTGCCTTGGTACGACGCTTAACCTCCTCCTTGCTGAACGTTTTGAGGCGGGAGATCTCGGTGGCTCCTTTTTGTATTTCCTCCAACACTCGGGCCAGCTTGCGACTCCCCTCTTGTTAGGGCTCAGTGGCAGCGGGGTCATTAAATGCCTCGATCACAGCCGCTATTTGTCCGTCTGTTGCGTTGGATACCTGCTGTATGTCTGTGCGTTTTGTCCATGCTGTGGAATACATGTAGTCAATCGTCATATCTTCGATATCAGAGTCTTGTGGTATGTTTTAAGAGTTGTGGTTTGTGGTGTGGGTAGAGGTTCTTCGGATGATATCATATGGTGTAGGGCTTTACCGATGATGGTCCCCTTCGTTTAATTTTGCGTTTTGTGTTGCACCAATGAGGTGATACTGAACCCTGACCCTGACCTCTGCGTGGCAACCAATGCGCCCCACCAAATTCCTCGCACGTGGTCAACACCGGTCAATGTCCAGTCGATCAAAACAAAATGTAAGAATATTAAATTATATGTTAATAAAGAAATCTATAATGTACTATCGTTAATATTTCTAACATTGGAACAGTTGGATTGGCTGCTGGATGCAGGGTGGAGTAGTCAGCACCACATAACAAATTTGGTCCGGTTGCCCTGCCTGCTTTTGTGCGGATACCCTGCCTCATGCTGGCAAGGCCGCCAAACCCTAACCCTGACTGATTCCTAGAAACCAGCCCACCCGACGGAACTCTGTATAAGTAAAGAATTAATATAATCATTAAATAGTCCGGGATTAGTGGTGGGAATGAAACAGGAGGTGGAGGAGCGGTGGAGGGGATGTGGAGGTCATTGGGTGCATGGACACAGTACTGGAGTGTCATTAACTGGGGATGGCATTAAAGCTGGCATGTACTGGAGGGGGCATTGGAGCCGGCATTGGAGCTGGCATATATTGGAGCTGGCATCGGGGCGAGCATTGGACTCGGAGCTGACACCGGTGCCGGCATTAGAGGTGGCACCGGAGCGGGCATTGGAGCTGGCAGAGTTGAGATACCTGAAATGGATCGCTATAGCAGAATCCGGGCATTTATGCGACATGGCCGTGAGAACTGGCCATGAGAGGTCTAAGGCAAATCAATTATGTAGTGCGATGGTTTTCTATTTGCTCATGAAATATCACTCGGGGCATATGAAAAAACGACATCGACTTACGCCAGCTGTTTATCCTTTTTGCGACCCCACTCATGTGCAGTGTAGGGTTGGGCTAATCTGGATAAACAGCTGGGGTCTTACGCCCTACCTCCAGAGGAATAAATTCATGGTACAGTAGTCGGACAACCCTCTTCCCCTGTCCGCCTTCCGCATAAGCAGCGGCAACAACAGGGGCCCTCAATTATATGTGGTGTGCCACGTACCCACTACAGGTCGGAGTTGAACTCCAGGCACTCCGACATATGTCAGATGTTTATACCACTACACTAGGTAGCGATAGCTATTAAAACAAAATCCGGAACTTCGTGTTAAAGCAAACACATTTAAATCGCATAAATCATCTTTTTAAATGCCTACATAGTATAATGCACGCAAAAACTCCACATTCGAGCGTACACTTCGCGCAGGCGAGGTTGCCAACTGCTAGTTCATATGTACTTGCACCGATGATCTCAGAGAAGGGACGAGACTTCTCCTCTTATCCCTCTAATTAAACTTTCCACGATGCTACTGCCAAGCCACTTAACTCCAGCCTGCCCCCATTCAGCCAACTGGCTATCGGCCCATACACAAACACCTTGTACATAATACCACTACTGCACCCGTCGAGCACACTCGTGGAGATCACACATGCAGTTACCGGTTAGCTAAGCGATAACTGGGGCGTATATATCCAGGAATCCAACTTCGAACAATACGCACTGGCAATCGGCTGAGCTGACCTCTACCATTGCCGAGGAAGTAAAGTGCACAATCAAAACCACTACTGACAATCGATCTGGAACGGTCAGTTGTAATTGTATCGTCCCAGCGTTGGATTAGGCACGAGGCGGTGCTTGTAAGATTTATGGCTACGGAATTTCAATTCCCGAGGTGGTTTAATTTCTGTGCGTGTTTAGCTCGCGGCGCTCAACGCCCTGATGAAATTAAGATATCCGACCGACCATGTCCAGTGGGCTTGAGACCTCTAGCGATAGTTCCTGACATCAGGCGGCCTCGAGCGGGCTGACGATGGCGGTTGGAGGATCGTCTGATGGCAGGGCTAGCTGCATGCGGCTGGAATTATTTTTTGCGCAATTAAATCTGCTCAATGAAAGGTAGGGAGACAGGTTGGATCGCCATGAATCACAAACGATCACTCCGTGTAACAACGAAATTAAAATGAGGCAACAACGTTGTGGCGCTGCGGCGCATGCTTAGAGCCACAGTGGGGCTACGGAATGGAGAGCCACGTGGCTCAATCTTAATAGGCTGTACTATAAGGGCTTATCTTGTCTTTGCATTGCTTCAATATCCAACATCCATCTTATTGAATAAATTCGTTTGCACCACATATCCGACCGAGCACAGAGAGAAACACCTAGCGAGACCAATCACGGAACACTTCTACCAGCCCCACAACGTCTTGGCACAGGCTTCTCATTCATGCTACCGGCAAGATTGTGTGGAGAGAGATAACCATTGTAGTTAGGTGTAGCAATAGGAACCTGAACATCCAAGTGAAGTGGCGCCGTTCTGCCATACAAATAACCTCATTGAATGTTCTGATTCTAACCATCGTATGATCGGGGACGCATTGACCCGAGTGGTACGACATTGGTTTAATTCTGACGATCAATCTTCGAATCGGGCAATTATTTAATCATTTTACTCTCAAAAACTTACAGAGTTTATTGCCTTCTCCATCTTTAATACTCGGGGGTGTCTCCGTCCCGGCACAATCAACTTTTCCGTGGGAATGTAGTCCGATTAAGTTTTTCTAGGCGGGAATTCTGGTGCTGTTTGATTTAGTGTCTATTGTGTGCTCGAAGAAGGTTCTGGTGTTGTCTCCGGTGTTGGTGGTTGGTTGTATTGCTGGCGGTTGTTGTTATTGTAGTGGTTAATGCTCTGGTGGTATCCCTTGGACGGATGAAACTTGTCAAATTCGCGACCACCCTGTTTGAGCTTTTACTAGCCTAGTGTGGTAATTGTTGGAAATTCTTGATTGGATTTGTTGTCGCTCTTTACCACAAGAAGCAATACAATCCCTATACTAAGTGGTGCACGGTCCAGGTAGCGAATTTGACAACTTTCACCCGTCCAAGGGCTAGCTAGTGGGTAAAATACAATATGATCGTCTTTAGGTAATAATAACTGTGATATGGTATCTTAGCTACATCAATAATATCATGATAGAGCCTTGGCGTGCGGATCAACAGTCTGTCCGCCTTTTTTCTTTTGCTTTTTCTAAGCTGGATATATCCTCCCACACACTTTTCACATCACTCCTTTCTACTCTGATGCACCACAATTAATATTGCGAGGTTTCAAAATAGACCGGATGCTCTGTTGCAACCGCCCAAACCAAATAGGCAACAATTAACCTTTCAAATACCTATGATTGAACCCATATTAAACCTGATATAGTCCAAGCATAGTAAATCACTGATATATAACCTCTTCGCTTTTCTAGCTGTGGTTGTGTTGCAAGGAGATGTTTGATTTGCATTCCCATACATTAATATTTGGTTGCAACGCAGTGTCCGGTTCATTTTGAAAACTCGCCACAAAATACGAACTTTGCGAAATTTCATGCAGTTCGATAATGATCTGAACACATGGCAGTTGGTGCACTATACCGAAATCACACGGATACATATCATTGAGAACCCGCTTTGCCATCTGGTGAGCTCATATGCGGTATATTCCTCTGCCCGGAAGCTCAAGGGCAACGAAGAGGGAATTGGCCGGGGAGGCGCTAAGATACGATTGGGTAAACAAGATTGAGACGATGGTGGAGACGGATCCGAATGTTTCCTACTTTTTTTTCATAAGTTAATTTTTTGACCTTTAGCCCCCGACTTTAGAGGGGGTTAGGGGAAGGGACAAGGGGTGGGAGAGGGGGGTCTTAGATATCACGCTCTTCGGGCTGCCTGTACGTAATGGATTCCCTCCTGCCATACAGCATGACAAAGTCCATCGTTCCAATAGAGGCTTTCAGCTCACCCAAATTCTTATTTTCAAAGTGAAAGGGAAACTCATGCAACTCGTAAGAGGGTGACATGTGGTATATCTCCTGTAAGATATCAGGTACCTGCAACGCGTGACGTCGATATATATGCATCTGCTCCCTTCAATACCTATGTGTGCCTTATGCTGTGTTACCTTCGCCCATTAACATCTCTGCATGCTGTATGCGGACCATAGAAGACTGCGCGAATTTACGTATGTTCAGGGCAGCTGCAATGGATAATACCGTTCATAACCGCCTTTCAGTTTATAATCGAAGCACGCTAAACTGACCATTTCATCTGTGGAGGTAACAGCTACTGTATTTTATCAAATAAATCTTTTTCCATAGATCACTATACTTACATGGTGCGGGGGGGAACACGGGAGAACATTGATTTATTAATCATATCGAGTCCAGGTAAGCCGATTCATAGTGGAAGGATTCAATCAATGAAACAACCTCAGAGTCATATCATCACGTGTGCGAATACAACGATAGTTCATGGTCATTTGAAGAAAAGAAGCCTTTCGAATGTTCAACTATATCCCTCAAACTACATAACATTCAACACTGTCCTAGCTACAGCTTTTTCGCTCGTGCGGATCAATTAGGCAAGCCCAGCGATATTGTTCTCCAGCACAATCACCCTGGTTGAGCTATCATCGGGCTTGATCTGTATTTTGAAGCATGTAGTTAGTGCATCGATATTGCAAACGAAGATTGTAAACTTGAAATGAGAGCAATACATTGTAGCGTTGCGTGTTGCTGCCTGTCGAGGTTACCGGAAGCAGTTCTTTGATAACGCCATAATGAATAGTACTACCTGCAGAAACAGTTAGGGTTCTGAAATGGAAAAGAGCCCGCAAATGGCTCTGATAACGGTCGCATACCTGTAGATTCTTGAGTATACCTAACTCTGTCGCCTACTTGGTATGCAGCCATTGTAGTTAACTTGAAGGGTTGGTGGGTGAAAAATAAAAATTGTTTGAACTGTTAATGCGGAGGCAAGGAAGTATTGTGCTGTGAGTGGTGGTGTTTAGGGATTTTGAAAGGGTTTCGGGAACACGGTGGATGTCTAGCGTATTTAAGAACCAGAGTGCAAAGTCATGCCAGTGTGAGGCGAATTATCTTCCAATTGATATCGCCAACCATGCACCAACCTTCTTCCGTGATAATTGATAATACATCATCCACAAAGCCTTGCGCGACCTGGATGGCCTAAGATTATAATTACCTCACATCGTTGATGTCTATCGTGAATGAGCGTAGTCTGCCATGTGAATTCCGTCAGTGGCGCTACCATTAAATCTCAAAAGGGCCCAATTTAATCCGGGGATATCCCAAATCGCGAACCGGCCCCCAATCTCGTTTTGAGGGAGCAGACCTAAGCTACCTATGAGACAATATTAATCCCCTTGCTAGTTACGGTAAACGCCGTATTCCTTCGATTCTCGTATCAGCTATTTGATTCTCACACCCAGCTTGTCTGATAAAGAAATTATGATGAGAGCTTTTCCAATTGCAGAGCTCAGAATATCACTCAAACCATGACAATCCGGCCTGACGTTTGAAGCTTAAGGGGTTAGGATTGCCAGGTGAAAGAAAAAGAGTCATTGACCTAGAGGGCTTCGCCTTTAGATCCGTCAAAATATACTAGACAAGAGGTGATACTCCATGAAGGCAGGGACCGCGAAATACTGGGGGTGCTCAACAGCGTCACGGGCTATCACTCGCATAAAAGCATGAACAGGTTCATACATCACTAGCACGGACACGCACATTTTATTTTAATCAATCGATGGACAGAACTTGCGCAAATGGGTGATCGGCTTGAACTATAACTTCTGCTTGTGTCATTTGAACGTTCAAAGCTATTACCGCTAAATCTCGAGTTATTCGGGGGGTTGCCAAGGCAAAAAGCTGAGGATCTTCACCTTTAGAGGCAGAGATCTTCGAGAAAACAGCCCTCTTCTGCAGGATCTAAACTAAATGTAGTTTAGCAGCTAAGCTTGGCAACCCCCCGAATAACTCGAGATTTAGCGGTATGCCTGTTGCTGCCGCGTACCTGATCTCCATTCCTCTTAAACCCAACCACCACCCATCCTAGGCGAGGTTTGTCCAAGTAGTCGATAATGGAAGTATTAGAATGGGTCGTAGAGGAGCATACCTTTACCATGGCGGGGGCCTGATCGGCGCATAGAGCATTTCTGTAGTTTTCGCCGGTAGTGAACGCTCCGGGCCGCGGGCAATGGAATACGGTCACCCCTACGTGAACAGCTGCGCCAGCCAGCGATCGAAGTATTACGTCTAGATCGATACTGTACTTCGATACGGAAAAAAATGCAAGTTTTCAAAACCAGTTTCTATTGTTTATTCCCCCAAAGGCTCGACCACAAAGGCACTTTCCTAGCCTTTGTTCTCGTATTCTGCAGCTTGTTTCAGTGTTGGATGCCTTAATATTGCATGTCCGAATATTATATTCTGTTTATTGGATACCTGAATTTTGGATGCCTGAATATATCGGATGCCTGAACATTATATTCTGTATATTGGGTGCCTGAATCGTGCATGCCTTAATGTATTGGATGGCTACCTAAGGACCGAGTTAAAGGGCGTTGCCAAGAGCCAAGTTACGGTGATTTGCACCATATCCTACCGTAATAGGCTACGCCTCTCTAGGGGACCTGGCGGTAGTAAATGATATTTCGCAAGTACTAGGTACCTAAACCTTATCCCTTGGACGAATGAGACAGTGGAAAATCTCTCATGCATTAGCGTGTTCCATGAAAGAAGTGATTGACTGAACTTAAGGCAGCATGCTGTAAAGACGGGCAGATGAAGCAAGATGTTTACCTGGACGCTTTCTCACCAAAATACAGAGATCACATGATATATATGCATGAGAGAGATCTTCCAATGTCTCATTCGTCCAAGGGATAGGAGTCTCCACCCTCCGGCCCCATAATCACACTAAATCATTCAAACAGCAATGTAAGTCACCCACAAAAATCACCAAACAAGAAAACCAAAACGTCTGGCAAACACGAAATGTTCAAATCCGACATCTCCTGGAATAGATATACTCAGGTAGATGTGGCTTAATACTCCCCACCTGTATTGACCTTTCTCACCACTCCCCTTCTCTATTCCCCATCTGATCAGTAACCTCCAAGAGCCTTGCTGCGCGCTCGCAATCCCTGGGGATCGCAATGCAAATGCTGCTAAAACACCTCAACCGTCCAGCGGTGGAATCTCCGGTTTCCAGCCTCTAGGAGGGAAAAGGTGTGGAATTGGTAAGTTCTTGATGTGTTTCCACCCTGATTCTGACGATAGTAAAGAACATGGGAGGGTAAGGTGAGCTACAGCGCTTCATGACGGGGTCTTGGACAAGCAAATGGCTGGCCGGCTGAGGGATTGCTTATTGTAACGGAGCCTATTCAAATAGTGGAAAGGGCATCGTTATCCGGGTACTGGGTAATTGAATGTAATTCTTCATGACGGCTGATACTCTCGTTACATGTGTGATCCACTAGTACCTCTTTGGGAAGCCGCCTAATGCATGTTGTATCTCTGCATTTGCCTAGAATTTCACGGGTTTTTAGCGCTGTTGATAGTCCAAAGCAGGGAGGAATGACTACCGAAAGAGGCTGATACAGGCCACACACTTCACGGCTAGCCTTGGAGGGGTAATAGAAGTACCCAAAGTGGCGATAGCAAAACCTTTAACCCTACTGTAGTAATACTACCGCCTACCTTGATTAAAATCGAATTCTTGAAAAAAACGGAAGTGACTGAACAATTGATCTCGATTAAAGACTGCGGAGTGAGGACAATTGCCATAGTCACTCATGAAGAGTTGAATTAACTGTCAAATATCTATTAGAGAACATATCGCTCTACTGACCATGGACGTGAGTTGTTTGGTTCGTTTCCCACCAAGTGAGTTTTGAGGAATGAATCAATTGATTCATTCCCCCAGGACGCTTGTAGAAATTGCACAAATCATTCGTTGCTATGGCCGGGAATCCTTTTCTTGATGCCTTCTCTTGATGCAGTTTATTCATCCCTTTCATTGATGCCTCTTCCTATGCTCTTTTTGATGCTTCTTCCGCTGCTGCGCCGGCGTCCGCGTTATAACCCAAGGGTATAATATTGAGCTTGATACCTTACGCTTTACGTAAGTGATAAGATCTAAACTCAAAGATCGAAGTCCCTCAGGTTCAACCCCGACTCTTTTTTCAATTTTATTTGTTAAGAATACAAACTTCTATATTATTTTGATTATTTGTAACGTGTTTTTTAAAGTAACATATGAAACTTAAGATTCATTTCTGGATTTGTTTCCACATCGAGAAAAGATTCATTTCCTTGTTAGATACAGCTCGTGTAAACACATTTCCGATGATTCATTTTGCTGTCGCATTTCTTGACTCTTTACCATAGTTGGTAGAGTTATATATTCTCCGAAGTGTTCTGGGACTTTGTGATGGAGACTTGGATGACTTTTTTCTTATATTTAAGATATACATTTCTGGCAGATCCTATTGGCTCCTGCTTGTAGCACTCACATATCCTCAGCAAATGTCCTTTGAGGTCTAATCAATTTCGCTGACAGTGCGGTCCGGTCCCGGACACGACTGATCAACAGAGGGCAATGGTCTGCGGTATTGCGACAGATAACTGCAGTCCGACTGTAGTTGGATTATGGACTGCGTATATGTACATTTAGGGGTTAGGGTTAGGGGTCTCTAGGGGTGTCTCCGCAATCGCCCCCCATGCGCCGAAACCGGGGTGGTAAGGGGGGCCGCTCCCCCCCCCCGAGAGAGGGCAAGGGGGGTGACGAGCCTCCCTTTAGCAACCTTAGGCATTTTGGGACGGCTTCCAGGCAAACTATGTACATATATATGGCTTTGTAAAGTCCCATATATTCTGATGAGTAAAGAAGACACAGGTGGTTCTATATAGCTATCTCCTTCAAAATCTGTCAAGTAACACTCTAGTGTTGTGGCCTTAAGCTTGATGATATACCCAGGCTTAAAGTCCAACTTGATATTTAACAGGGGAACGGAGGAACAGTACTAAGTATCCGTGGGTGAAATTTCCGGCACATATCATCATCGTATATCCATCCTTCCTATCTCCATTATCTCTATAAGGGCGGACCCGTAGGTTTCGAAGTACCTCTACTCCGTGAAACGTGAATCTACAGCTGATAGCGAGAAGGCTCCAAGCACTACCATTACTCGCACCACTTGTACCGTTGAGCATTGAGCGAACACGTGACAGTATGCTCCAATATTCCTGCGGATCTACTGTTTGATAAATGAGGCCGAGAACCTGCGGGACGGGTGTAAGCTGTTCAAAGAATCGGATACATGCTGGATTTCCACACGGATTGTTAGTGTATCCGTGGTACGTAACCGAAAGGGTGCGATTCGCGTCAAGGAGCGGGGCTACTTGTAGGCACTATCAATGAGGTGCGCTGAGATGACAGATGCTTTTGTTTTAGCATGACCATACCCAAACCACCACGCAAGATGCCATAGACCGCAGATGCCGGATTTTTGAATAACTGAAGAATCTTGAGTGTAGGAGCCGAGATTCTGTATGCTGGATATAGTATCGTGGATAACAGTGGAGTTGGTTTGATTTTTGGGTATGTTGGGCCGCCTATCAGTTGGTGGTGGTTTAGACGGTTTGTAAACAGTTTGCAGGTTTAAAATAGGGGTCGCGTACAACAGTGCCAAATGGAAACTTGTATGCGTCTTTCCAGAAGATGAGAAGATTCTCATCATCAACAGATTTCATATGAACACATATTATAATTAGGGGTACTTCTTGTGCGAAACTGAGGATTTCGGAATCAGTACCGATGCTAATGCCGGAGAGACTATGCGGAGCATTTTGAAGGAAACCTTTGTAAGGAAAAGTCAAAGATGATGTAGAACTCGAAATTTCCCTATAAAATCCTTTAGAACAATCCTTTAGCAGCCGTTCTCGCTCGGATAACTCATTTGAATTCGGGTTCTTTCGTTACAATAAAGCCTCCGCAGAATACAATAAAGGTTGATAGGACTGTTGTTGAAGTTTGGACTGGGAATCCGATGATGTTTCCATAATCTTATGAAATCTACTGCTCAACTAATAGTAGATGGCTTCACGGCTCCTATTACTTAACACAAAATAATATATTTGTGGCTTCACTGCAATATATTTCCCTTGGTGTAGGTCAAACTGTATAATGAAAACACCCATTGTGTAAGATTGAGAATAGAGTAAATGGGAGGATTACTTATAGATTTAGACATTGCGAATAATAAAACACGCCAACATTTCATTATTTGTGAAAATAAAAACAAACAAAACGCTTGGTATAAGAAAATATAACTGTTGCGCGTAGTCATACATGTACCAAAAATGCGTAACAAACCTGATACCAGAAATCAACAAAATTGCATAATAGATATCACCACACACCAAACGAAATATTCAACAAATCCATAATTGACAGTAGCATTGAATAGAAATGAAATAATAAATGTCGTCAATACGATCAATAGTAAAAATAATATATCCTCCAAAGTAAACGAATGCTTAATAAAAACGTATTCAAACAGAATATCAAATCCAATCCATATTCCGTTAAGAAGGGGAAGAAGAATCACTGGCTACGTGTCTCTCAGCTTAGGCAGGGTGGTTTTGTGGACAAGGAATTTGTAGCCACGGTTAACAAATTACGCTCATTACTAACTAAAAGCTCAGACATTTCTCCAACACGCGTAAATGTGATCAAGTCTGCTCGAGCCCAAGACTTTTCACATTCGCCAGCTTCAATTGTACTCTCATCTGATTTATTTCATTGATCGGTAGTAAGTTGTTTTACACTACAAAAACCAAATGCATCAGTTTGTAATATCTACGCAACTCAAATTCGTTCAAGGGAAGGGGTGTAACAATTCATTTAGAGTGAGAGATTATAACCTGCGACATACCCGTTCACACGCAGCAGATATTGCTGGAGCTGAATATGCATCAAGAGCCATAATAGTTAATCGGGGGTACATAGGTTGAGATTTAATCAACCAAGGTATTGGGGCACCTATTCATGTCTATGCTGTGACACCCAATTAAGATACAGAAAGAGCTCATCTTCGATCAAATTTGAGTTTAATCGTTGTTTCTTGAAACTCCCAGCTGTTGTAGAAATGTTGGGATCAGGAATTTGTTTAGGGGACTGTGGTGATGCAGTTGAAGTTCGATGCAACTCAATCCCTTTATACGACGATTGCCACAAATGCCTCACGAGTCTATGAGCTTTCAGACCCCACTCCGGCCGATTCCCCCAGCTGGTCAGGCAGATTCGGTATTTTCAAAGAAATTGTCCATATCTGGGTGCAATATATTTGATGCACAAATAATAGGAGAGAATTGTTCAATTAAATATTATTTTTCATGTCTCTGGACGGCAAGTAGGAGGGAGAATGTGATTTCCTCTGCCTTCGAGAATTGTTGAAACTTCAAAATAGAGTGTTTTGGCAGCACCCAGATTTCCATATTTTGAGCTCACATTTTGAGCTCTTGGCGGGCTATCCACACCAGAAACCTGTGGGGAAGAACTAAATATTTGGACACAGAAGTTGTTTGACAAAACGCTCTAATATTCCGGCTTAACATTTCAAAGGATGGGTATATTTCATACCGAAATTCTTGCATTCAATAACTATCCAAGGCCAATGTCTCGTCTTGAAGCGGTTTGAGAGTGCTGAATATTTGCGCAAGGACTACCCAACCGCTGGGAGAGAGTTGATCTTTTTCGATTGTCGACTTCGTAGGTAAGTCTCTGGAAACCTGATGCATATGAAAATGAATTGCATATCGTAGTTTCAAGGCTCTCTCGAGTCCCTCATAGTCCCCAGTCCAGCGTGTAAGATTTCCTAATATCAATGATCGTGCTTGTTTCGAATTCCCTAGTATTGTAGTGACTGACACACAGAAGGCTTCACGACGTTGTAGACTACCGTGGATCCATACAGTGATACTTCTAACCTTTCCCGATGGTTCAATCTTTCCCTAACTTTCTAATCCAACATTTCCCTCTTGCAGTCGTTTGCGGGCTTTATCTTCCGGAGATAATAATTGTACCGATCCCTTTTCATAAGAAAAACCATTACCACAGGATTCGTGATATGTCATTAGCACGGAATATACCGTGAGGCAGGTCTCATAGATAATTATTTATTTGGTGGAGGTAGTGTCGGTATAACCTGTTGTTCTACCGCTATGGATAGAGTTGACTTGGGATGTAAATTTGGATTGATAATATGATTTTGTATGAACCGAAGAGCAGTAACATTATTTCTCGTATTATCCGATGTAAAATACTCAATCGTGTGTTCAATTTGGGAATATTTGATAATTTTCCACATGGTTCTCTCCATTATGAGGACCAAGCAGTCGATGAATGCCTAATAATCCGTAAAGCAAAACACCCTCATCATCTAACTAGTAGGCTAAAAGGCGAAGAGAGGCTAGATTGCTTTGTGACGTACAGAGATTAAGGCTGATATGAGTTGAGGAAACAGAACTGCTTAACCGATTTTTGAGACAGCTTTTATTTATAGAAATCGATTGTTGTATTCAGTTGCTAATCATAGATGAGGCTTTTGGCATTGTTTGACTTAGGTCTGTATAGGACGATTGCTAACACCAACAATTAGCATATTCATAGAAACATTGTATTGCACCCTACAAAAATCCATGGAAAATGCGCGCTGCTTCGGACACCACCTGCTGGACCACGATTATGAGCACAACAACTACGTGTGATCCTTTGATGAGCTGATAGTTTGTAGAGACTCCGGGCATCTTCCGTTGGCTTTTCGGTTATTGGGCAGCGCCATCAGGTTGTCAGAGATGTTTGTCCCGGCATTCCGGTGTCGCCGCGTTGCCTTGCCGCACATTTCCCACGATTTTTTGTAGGCTGCTATAGATACATATACAAATATATTTACCAAAGCACAAAGATGCATCAACAAACATCGCAAGGTTGGTGAAACTCACTGTTGAAAGGTGATATTGTTCTTAATAATCCGTCGTGAATGTAGTTGCTTAAATTTGTCGCTATTAAACTGAATTCTGGTAGCAATATTTGTCAGCCCAAGGTTGGAGCTTCCATTCATGTTTCGATCTGACGCCGAATCTGAACTTGGGTCATACGTATTCCCATTATTGTCAACCACCCGGAGTTCCCCGTTTTGATGGAATCCATATATTCTGACTAAATAGTTTATTGCATTTTTGGTCGTGGCATCGGTATAATGGATATCTGTTGCGGGATTTGGACCTATTTCAAGAATTAATAATCTTTTCCTATAAAGCTTGTCCGTCACGAATTTTGATTTGCCATACATGAACTACATCTCCAACGATCTCTAACAACACCATTCTTATCAAGAGATTGAAAAATAGAGCCATGTTTCCAACCCCAACTTGTTCTTTCTTTAACCTTTTAGAAGGAATACTGCTGGCACCTGACTCGGAATCTGCAATGCACGGGGGTTAACTCTAGATTCGGTTGTTCCGGCGATTGACGGTTCATAAGTAGAGCTCAGGTCGCTTCACCGGATATAAATTCATGACCTGACATTTTATTGATCGCCGCGACATTCGCCGAACTCTGAAATTTGTACTAGCAGACAATTCGGTAAATCTTGTATTGTATTCGGATCACTACTTGTAACCAGATAACTAGTTGAAATTACTTTGAACTGCCGGGGGTTTGAGTAATAATTTTTCAATTAATGTACACATCACTACAAATTTACTCTGCGATTTTAGGGAGTTCTTGCTGGTATGCAGTCCATCGTCCGTCCAGTCCGTCCAAAAAGTTGGCGGACTGTCTTGGCTGTAAAACCCGCAGTAGACTGCAGTCCTGGTTACACCGCAGTCCATATCGTCCGGTCCGGTTTTTGACTGCTTGGCTTGGCACAGTGGACCGCAATCGACTACAATCAGACTAGACCATCAACGGTAGTGAAACTTCTCAACACTTTGGTGCACACCCGCGTACAAGGTGTATAGGTTAACATTCTTGCACCTATATCAGGGGATACTATGCACTTACATCACGGGAAACTATGCGACTCATTTTTCTTTTCTTTTTTCGGCTACCTCCACTGTCAACCCCACCCTCGACCTCACCCCAACAACGGAAAACCAACTGTGGCACCCCTCCAAACGATCGCTCAATGAGGGAGCTAGAAATACCAACTCTATGCCCAACCTACCCTCCAGCTCCGTCTCGCCTCACTACCCCACCCGATATCTACAATCGAGCCTCCATTTTACATCTCTTCGCGTCTATACACTCCCGAGATCGATCGGACAGGCCTCATTTACTCCACCCAAAGATACAATTTGGAGGAGGCTGCTCCGGAAATAGGGTGACCTGCGGCGGGGCATCCTAAAGAGCGATTGATTAATACCGGGGGTATATAAAGTGCGTTTCCCTCTCCCCCTTCTCTCTACACAATCCCTTTTCTAGGCTTTTAACTTTAAGTTCTTTTCTATCACCATTCGATCGCTGCTCTTCTTCTCTTTCCTTTGGGAGACGAATGCCGCGGCAATTTCAACCAACACCATCACCATTTCGCCGCTTTTTGTTCGAGACTACTCAATGAGCTACGAGTCCTCGATAAAGCTTCGTACTTGGGCAGTACAAATTTCAACACGACAAGACACGGAATAAGGACGAACTGTAGCATAGATGGAGATATGTTGAGACCCTTTACCCTGCTTATACACGCCGGTGCCTCGTCTGAATACTGACCTGTGCCTAGGGGCGTTCGACCACCGCCGAAATATTAACAAGGTTACATAACGGCAGGTGGTACGGGGGGTACATTTATAGTGGAGAATGTGGGATGGATGAGAGCAAATATGGGTGGATAACTGGGACGCGGGGGCGTCTACACACACACCCTAGCCTCCAAAGTCACGTGCGCGTTCTCGCAAGCGCGGCTTGGAACCGCGGCAACTCCCGAGCACTGCGTATTTGCCGCGAAAATAACGAATATCGACCTTGCTAAAATCGCCGAAATCGCCCGCCGCAGTGCTGCAACTGATTGATTCAGTTGATAAGCCGGGGTTGGGCTCGCGCGACGCAGAAACTGGCCCGCCCCCCCCCCCCCCTCGGCTTTCCTCGGCTGACAGAACCCTAACCCTGGCCTTGTTCCACCACGCGCGCGTCTGATTGGAAATGATCGAGCAAGGATATTAGTGGAGATTTGGAACGAATACCAGCCCATGATTGGTCTGCGCACGGCTAATGAGCTGATTCCCGCTGGTAAGGCATGCAGCTAGCTACAAACGAGGGTAACGGCTCCCGAGGTGGGGTGTGGGGGGGGGGGGGAAGATCTGTGTTGATATGCATCGGGGTGGCAGGTTTCGTGCAGCGAACTATGATTTGGCAGCTGGGTCTCCATACCGCCGCTCCTGGTTAGGTCTTGCATCATGGCTTCTCGCCAAGCGCAAGGTCGGAATATCTTATCCCAAATGGGAAACACGGGGAGGCACATGAGACTCCTGCATGCAGCCAGCCAGACTGCACAATTATCCCCTTGAACGTCATCCAGGAGTGGCGACAGTGGGGTGCCTGAACTGTGGGACGCCTGAACTGTGGGATGCCTGAACCGTGCCGCAAATCAAGCAAATTATAAGTGAATCGACACCCACTACTCCCCCGACACCCACTACTCCCCCGCCAAAGATACCATCACAATCACAAAGACAAACCGAACATCCAATTCACAATGGGTACATCGCCCCAACCTCCCTCTCCCGCTTCATGATGCAACTGCTAACCCCCTGTTTCCACAGGCGAGATCATGGAACAAGTCTGGTGGCTCTTGAAGAGGCTCGGCCGAGCCGGTAAACGAAACGCCCAATATTACATTGCCCACCCCGGAGAAGGTTGGGAGGAGCTCGTCGCCTACGCAAAAGAGAACCCGTGGAAATTTGCCCTCGCCTGCGCCGGGATTGGCCTCGGGATCGCGACTATTGTTATTCCGCTTGCTATTGGGTTTGGCCCAGCGGGACCTATACTGGGTACGTGATTCTGCGCCAGCAATCTATACATTCCGCTCTTCCTGATCTCTCCCATCAACATACTTATTTGATATGGAGATACATAGGCTCCATTGCGGCGGGGTGGCAATCCTCCATCGGTAGCGTGGTAGCAGGCTCGGCGTTTGCCGTGTTACAGTCAATGGCGATGACCGGGATGTTCACCACTATCGGCGGCGCACTGATCGGGATCGGCGTGTCTATACCGCTGTTGGGACGCCTTGGTTCATGGATAGGGGGCTGGTTTGGCTCTGGCAGCTCCGATTCTGGCGGCCCGTTTGGCCCTGGTGGGCCGCTTAGAAATCTCATGTCTTCAGTCGACAAGGAGATGTTTCTTCGCCTGACCGCTGGCCCAGATGCTGTCTTTAACCTCAAAGACATGAAGCCGAAGCGCGGGTGGTTCCTGGAGTCGAAACATAGCAAGATCAGTGTTGAGGGGTCGAGCAAGGAGGGCGCCGTGAAGCGTGTCCTAAAGACGAACTCGCAGGAGACGTGGGACTTGGTGTGGGACAGTATTGATGCATGGAACGACGGGACGGTGACGGAGCATGCGTTGGAGAAGTTTAATGTGAGGATTGAGTTGGATAGGCCGAAGAAGGGTAGGAGAGAGGTGGGCTTTTTTGAAGTGTTTACGGATCATCAGACGAATTGCCATCCGGAGTGTTGGTGTATACCGGACCCGGATGATCTTTAATCCACCATTTCGTGGCGGTACTTCTGGCGTGTTGGGTAAGGCCACAAAGGGGAGGGTACTGGTTTGGTTCGTTATTTTCATTTCAGCGGGTTGGTGCGCGTGTTGGGGTTGATGCTTCGCTCTCAAGTCATGTAGTTAGAAAAGTTGAACACTCACTAAGGTAAACAATGGAATTATGATACACAAACTGTTCGAATGCCATTAGCGAGAATCGGGAGAGCAATGCCTTAGCCCCTCAGACCATAGGCCATCACGCCTCATGCAATTCGTTTCTCAACGCCACACAACGTCGCGATCGTTTAACCAATGACCCAGGTGCTCTAACATATCCCACCTTTAGCGTTTCTCTCAAGCTCCACGAGCTCTTCCATCTCATGTGACGAGCCGCTCATAATTTCTACAAGTCTGGGGTGTTCACTTCTATTTCTCCAACAGGAATCTCTACGTCCATTGAGCCTCAACACCGACCTAAGGGTTAGGTATCCTTTCCCCAGCGGCTACTGAAGACGAACAAGTTCTACACACTCCAGCCAAACAACCCTCCGCATGTACTGCGACTACAAACCTTTAGTCTATCATCTCTCCGTTAACCTGAATTCCAGGCTTTGGGTTCTTGGGCACCTGTAGCAAGAATTCCTGTTTTCGGCTTGACGGTTTCAAACCGGACCGCCATGCCAAGTCCGCCAACCCCGCTTGCTATCCATGCATATGATAAAAACATTTCCCCTTGCGTGTAACGGTGGCTTATATCACATATATCCGCGCAAATGACGAAGTTGTATATACATACTCGGCAAGCGGCGTCGATGACCCCTAATACCTTCGTGTATCCAGACTAATCGACAGGACGATTTTCCCGGTGTAGGAAGGAACACGGGGGAGCAGGGAACGTCCCCAATGAGCCCGGGCACGAAGGGAACAAGCCAGGAGTCTCTCGACATACCGTGTGTTCCCCTCGGCACTGGCTGTTCCCTTCTCGACCGGGCGCTGGCCTGGGTGCTCCGTTCTTCACTAGGGGCTGTTGTCGTATGTGGAGCGGTCCACCGCACAGGGGACGGTGCTTCCTGGTTTTCTAATTCTATAATCCTAGGACAGGTCGTACGGATAATCGTAGCGATAATCGTGGGGAAGATTGTCAGTAAATATGTCATCATGATATAGTTATTGTGGCCTTGACAGGCCTATGTGAAATATCGCAGTAAAGTCGTTGGCAGCAAGGTAACTTGGTACTTGTATTAGTAAAGCAGTATGGAAAATCGTCACGAAATCGGCAGTTATCATACTTGTATGCAAGTCTTCAGGGTTGTCGGGAAGGTCGTAGATAAAATCGTCAGGGCAAATATACTGATGTGCTTCGTATTTCCTATCCCTCCGGATTATGGACTTGGAGATCTTTTGACTTACAGTGAGACTACGAACACGTATCGCATTAGATTATAGATTCCACTTATAAAAATATATATATCAAAAAGAAATAATGGTACACACAGTAAGCGCTAAGTTAGATGATCGGAATGATCCAGATTCAATCCCTTGAGATTAATCTGTTTTGCACCAAAACGAAAATACAGTATGACGCTAGCGCACTGTTTACTGATCCATTGACAGATGTATTTAACGACGCACCGGCCGACCCCTTTACTGATCACTTTACTGATACATTTACCGATCGATATACTCATGAATCTACTGACGCATCTACTGACACATTTCTTACCGTGATAGGGAAGCCAGGCACCGTTCATTTATAGTTGAACTCTTGGTGAAATGTTACTGGAATGCATTATGGATGTATTATACGAACCACTACAGGTGTTGCACAGCCATGACCAACACGATACAATATGGATACATCATGCGATACATTTGATAGGGTGGTGGAGGCATTGATTCAAGTTACCCGCACTGTCGTTACCTAGCGTACAGCACCGTTCTACTCTGTTTACCAAGTTGAGGATTTGACCGAATGCGCGCGGCACTCACCATGACGGATGGATAGGGTGACCGATTCAGAAGGTCAACCTTATGATGGCATGCTTAGACCATTCATCCAGTATGAGCATATCCAACCTGGTGGTGAGTTGTGATTTTCACAAATCACACACTTTGATAGCAGAATTAAATAGATAGTTCTAATTTAACAATACGTACACGCTCAATAATAGACCAACACTGGTTAGAAGGATCTTGAAGTAGGATATCATTAAAGAAGACATAGTTATTGAATTTAAAGTTTGCATATTCCTAATAATGGAAAGGTAAGCTACATGAATAACCCGCTGCATGCAGAATATGTTGTATCAATTCCCCTTCCTCCTTAGTCCCCTTTTACTATCTATATATATCTCTAAAATTGTTCTGGAACACAAAGCTGGGCTAGAGTTAATGCGTCCAGTCTCTGGCACGTTTATACCGCATTAATTCGTACGAACGGCGGGCCGTACAGGAGCTTATATTTAGGTGAGGCCGTCGATTGAGCAGGCGGGCGATACGAGACACAGGTCAAAGCAGGTGAAACGTAACTTGATTCAGCAGAGCGAAACCATTAGATTAATGAATTACATACCGGCACACTCAACATACCTCTAGCAGCCACTAGATGCTAGTTTATTTGGGCTTTTGTACCGTAATTACGGTGATTCTATTAGACGACTGACTACAAGATGGTAATGCAGGTATTCACAAAGGAATCTTTTACCTGTATTGCAACCCTAACCCTATCACGAAAACTAGAAAACCTTACTATTTTAGTCCTTTAGTTAAGGCCAGAAACGTCATATAGACTAAAAAGAACATACAAAGTGCTTTTGCAACGACTTGAATTTATCTCTTAACCTTCGAGTTGTTCTATGCGCAAAAAATGACGAATCCGGTCCAAAAGGCCTAGTCTCGGCGCTGCGCACACCTAGACATGGAAAAACTGTTGCGGTTCACTCACGCCGCACTCTTGCCCTCACCAAGAGTGACATTTCCAAAAGCAAATCTCTAGCAAAGGAAATAGTAGAAAAACTAGCAACATCAGCGGCAGAAAATGCAGCTCAAGTAGTTGTATTACAGCAAAATCTTCACTATCTGCGCAAGAAGCATAAAGCCTCTACTGACTCTCAAAAGATCGATAGTGGAAGGATCTTATCTAAAACATTGGTAGTAACTACGGACAATGTCATTAGGCTGCGTGAGTAAGTGCAAGACAAAGCTGCAAAGAAAGCTGAAGCCGCAGAACTCAAGATTTCCAATGCTACAGCAAAAACAGCGGGTACCTCCGTGCAGGGATGCCGGGTTTCCGGGCCCTTTCACCTATTATTGGGGAGGATGAGATGGAAGAATAATACGAGGATTCTGGAACTGAAGAAGTAAATCATAGTTATGATACATCCTCTATTAGTACAAACAATGTATTTAGAAAGTATTTCTGAGGGACAGTAGACGCCACTCCTAACTTTGAGGTTGTGGTAATGATATTTTTTCTTCTTTTCCATTGAGGTCGCGCGCGCCGGTTCCCTCGTGAAAACAATTACACGGTGAAATACGTAAACCCTCTGCTGATTTAGGGATAAGAATCTGGCAAACCGTCGACTGAGTTGAATTATCGAGACCAAAAGTCACCTCATTGGCAGCTGACATGGGTGACATTGCAGTTCTCATTTATTGAAGCAGCTACAGCGCATTCCATCCAAACGCACATCTTCCTTATAGTTCAAAACATCGAAACGGTTGCGCCGGGAATCAACTATACATAGCTATACCATCTCCGCCAGCCCTTCTCTTGCCTCCAACACACTCCGCTCCAGTTTCTCTGCCTCCTTCCATCGTTCCAGCTTCCTGTACGATTCTGCTAGACTCAAGCTTACAGATAATGTGTCTGGATGCCACTTGCCAATCTTCTTGATCCTCTTTCCCAAAATGTCACACTGTAGGGTCGCTGCCTCTTTCCACAGCCCCTGCTCACTATAGACCATCGCCAGGCTCTCCATGGCTCTCAACGTATCGCTATGATCATCCCCAAGCTTCCTCTTGCTATCCTCAATTGTATTCATGTTTAAATCCAGTGCCTCATGCAAGCGTCCCTGGCGCCTGTAGGTGGTGGCTAGGTTGTATTTTGCCGTAAGCGCCTTCTGGTGATCGTGCCCCAAGAGCGTCTCATATCGCCGGACAACCTCAAGTTCTAGCACTTCGGCCTCGGTAAACCTCCCCTGGCATCCGTACGTTGATGCGAGGTTCAACCGGGCGTCCAGTGTATCAGTGTGCTCGTTCCCATTGATCCTTTCCGTAATCTCGACGACCTGTACTTCAAGCTCCTCTGCATCCTCCAAACGTTGCTGGGCACGGTATGTTTTTGCTAGATTTCCCATAGAGAGTACTGTGATCGGGTGCTCTTTGCCGAGGGCCTTACGGCTGTCAGAGAGTATCTCTAGGTGTAGGTCCTCCGCCTCACTCAGTCGGCCCTGTTCCAGGTATGTGGCGGCCAGTTCAGTCATCGCTGGCCATGGGTCTGGATGTCCCTTGCTATCGTCTAACCGTTGTTGACCTTCTACCGTTGCAAATCGTTCCCTAATATCTTCCCACTCTTGGGGGTCTTCCCGCGCGTATATCTGAGCTCGTGTCTTCATGACCTCGGTTTCGAGCGCCTCCGCCTCGTCAGGCTTTTCATGACCTTTATAGCAGTCCGCTAGAAACTCCATGGAGCGCAATGTATCGCGGTGTTCAGGGCCAAGCGCGTTCAGATTCCTATCTACGACACGACGCCCGAGTTCTTCGGCCTCCGCCCATCTACCTTGACTTTCATAAATCATTGCCAGATGTGTGGTGGCCTTCAAGGTGTTCGCATCACTTGAGCCTAGTATGTTATCCATCATCTCGACCACTTTCAGGCTTAGCTCCTCTGCCGCCTTCCACTTCAGCGGGCCTTGGTTGTAATAGGTGACCACTAGGTTCGCCATGCACAGAAGTGTTTTTGGATCTTTATTCCCCAAAAGCCGTTGTCGAATATCCAGTACCTGGAGCCCAAGCTCCTCGGCTTGGGTATATCGCCCTTGCGCTCGGTAGGCCTCCCCAACCCAGTCAATAGAGTCGAGCCACAAGAGGGCGGTGGAGGCGTGACTTTCCATAGCGGGTTCTAAGTATCTGCTCATGTTGGAGCGCACTGCATCGATGTGCTCCATGATCCGCTCCTCGAATTGCCACTGCGCCACCCTTCTAAAGCCAGGGTGTTCTAGGGCTCGCCCTACAACCACTGTAGCTTCGGTGGCCTTGCCCACGCACTCTTCCAATGCTAAACGTTCTCGTGCCCAAAGATGAACGAGCGGATGTATATAAAAACTCTCCTCTCCGCGTTGGCCCTTGCGATGAACCAGGGAGTAGGAGAAGAGTACTCTTAAGTAAGCCCCGACCTTGAGATCTGCCCGTTCAACACATGAGCTATCTACATACACATCCATGTCCCTTTATCAGAGGAAACTACATACCATCATCTTCGAGTAGCTTTCCACGCCGCAACATGTCTTCCCAGATTCTCTCGCTAGAGAGGAAAGAACACAACAGGAGAAAATCAGCCGCTTCAGCGTTCTCGTTCTTTATGGCCGCAAACGAGATTTCCCACGTAGTGAAAAACAGAGCGGTCACCATAGCTCCATACAGAGCTGGGAGGTGTTGCGCTGAGTAATGAGCGGAAGCTGGCTTCGAACAATGAAAGATACTTTTCAATGGTGATCATACGTGCTGCGATATAGGCGCCAGCCTGATCAATTCCTAACGGAAGATACCCGAGCTTTTGAACGAGTTTTGCTGCGGCCATCTCATCTAGCCGGTGGTCAGCAAAGCCCTTTGAATTAATCCCCCGCGACCTCTGCTGGCATCAAATGGGGATGATAATGCAGAAATAGTGTACCATCTATATTTGCAGGGCTGAACTTCAACTGGGCAGTCTTCAACAACATGAGAACTGCCTCCGGCTCTGGCATCTCGTCTACCAGTATTCCCGTTCCAAAGCGGGCGCACTCTCTCCTCCTACTTGTCATGATTATTGTCCCATGGGTGGGAGATGGGATGAAGGAACCTATATCAAACGACTCGAGATCATCTACGTTATCGAAAATCAGAAGCCAGGAACGATTATCGTCCCGCGTCAACCACCTCTTTACTGCTTGGACGATACATTCCACGTGCTGGTTCTCCAAAGACACTCGGCCCTTATCATCCACCGCACCTTCCATTCCAAGCAGGTGTGCAATCCGGGAGTAGTCTGTAGATGCAGGCGCAGCGCTTTTGTGATGCACTATAAGTCTCTTCGCGATTGAGCGAAATCCCGAAACCGTCCTCTCTTCCGTAGCAGCGTTGACCCAAAACACTGAGGTGTACTCGCTCTGATGGCGGTATATGAACTCCAGAGCTGTTTGTGTCTTACCCACACCACCGGTACCATAAAGTATCACCAGGTTTGCTGTCAGCATTTCATCTGAAAGTGTAGTCAATACCGTATCCCTTCCGGTGAATGCTGGGTTTCGACGATAGTCTAGCTCGAATGCTAGTTCATAGGTGACTTGTATCAAATCATTTGCAGCATCTGCACATGATGGTCTTTATTAGTCTCACTAGTATTATAAATCTATCCGTAGGACTTATCGCCGACAGATTCGACTTGGACAAGGTATGTCCATACCTTTCATCCTCCTCCATCGTCGCCATTTAAGCACAATTTCCACCGGAGCCTTTTCAAACATTAGGCTAATGCATGCAGCTACACGGCGGAAACCGTCATCTTCCGCTGATTTGAACTTGACCATTTCGTCATGATCACTATGTATTGCAATAACCTCAGCATTTGTAGTACCCGGAACGACAGCAGATGCTTTTGGTACGACCTGTGTTTAGTCAGTCCGCCATAATACTGGGGATCCAAGCAACAGCTCGTTCCCGTCTCTGTGATTCTTAGGAAGACACATACCATCTTATGACCAAAGATTGGATGATTTGTTTCGTAGACTTCGTAGAGGAAACAGGTATCAAAGTCTTTTGCGATGCGTGTGTACTGTGTCAACTGTTGCTGGAGCCACTCCGAATCTCTCTCAAGGTTTTTGTAGACATCGCTCGTGTGGGTGAGCATTGAGGCCGCAGTCAAAAATATTTGTTTCCATTGGAAGCTGTCTGTTCCTTGGTGGGGCACACCGAAAAAGAGCACACCATATGTCGACAGTTCAATTGCCTTGTGGTGTTCAAGATCACCCTCTCCGGTGGAACGCGAGTGTATGAGAGCCTGTGCATTCGTTCAGGTCAACTGATGGCAGTGGAAACTAGGGAGGCCTGATCAAAGGTACACTTTTAACAATGATGCCCCCTATACTATGGGCAAGGAAGATAATCGGTCGTTCGTTCGTCTTGGTCCTTCGTCTCTCCAAGCTAAGATCTGCGACCAGGCTGACAGCATGATCGTACAGAGTCTGGCAGCTTAGTGGCGTGGAGCCGTGGGTCCGACCATCGTAGCCCCACGTCAAGATACGTGAGTTTGTACAGATCCTACAAAGCTCATCACGGAGCCAGAATACGCCATTATCTGCAGTCCAAGTCTTTTCTCGATGACCGTCAAGTCCATGTACCGCGATCACACTGCGAGCCAGGGGTTAATGAACGATGCTCATTCACCTCCGTATGCTCTAGGGTAATCATACTCAACGATAGGATTAGGTCCAGAAAAAAGTACCTTTAGACCAAAAGGGGTTTCTGGTCTGCTATGGAGAGAGGCCGCCCGAGGAGTTGCAACGCGCAACGGCGGGGGTGAGACACGATTCACCCGATTGCTGTTGCTGGGCTTCACTAGGCGCACTGGTAGCTCGGCTTGCTCCTCGCGATTGCTACCCTTTCTAGGGCAGAGAAAACACATGTCAAGATGTCCACGGGATAAACTATTTGTGATGGAGCTTTTTGAGGTATTGAAAGCGGGGAACAACCAATGTCACATCCACTTTTTGCCGGGATAATTATGTCAGCCTGCTTTCGCGTTTGCCAAGCCCTCATGTGTGTCACGGCTACGGTGACAGTGTAGTAATCATAATTAAGCCTCACCACCTTAGCCCCGAGCTCATTAAACGCTGACTTTCAAAACACTTCCAAGTCCTTCTAAGGTTGGAGGGGATGCATAGCCAAGAGTAAAAGGTAAATTCAAATCAACTTTAAACTCCTACGATTCCGGTAATTTTGGGAATTTAAACCTCGAGTGATCTCTCATTTCTCGTACCGTTCCGAAGCTGAGGTTACCAAATCGTCATATTAAGTTGCACTATTTCTTCCTGGGTCATATACTTATAAGTCTCCTACGGAAGTAGTATTGTTTGTGATTTGCGCCTCGCCTTTGGTATTTGGTTCGGCCATTCCGGCCGTGGAAGTAAGGCCTTACCAGCTTGCCGTTTGCACGTACTCGCCAAATAGCGATAAATGTTCAGATGAGCTTAACTACCTTTTATTAAGAAAACCTGCAGGTAGGCCTGTATCTACGCTTCTTCTGCACAGGTAAATTTCACGTATTAAATTTTGTTTATTTCCCAACATTTATTTCACTATCTTTACTATAGCCGCGTACCTGCTTGCCCGCCGTGCTTGCCTGCCTTTCTACTAACCTTTTTGCTTGCTTGATTCGGTTGACTCGCTTATCTCGGTGCTTGCGTTGATGCTTGGTTGGCTGCTTCATTCGCTGGTACTGCCTAATTACCAATTAGCTCTTTTCTGTACGATGGTACGATGCCCAAATGCAACAAGAACCGGGGGGGGGTGGTAGATGCAAAAAGTCCTAGCACTACCTTACCATCAAAACGGCTATTTCTATAACGTCGAGATTGGGCTTATTGGAGTTTAAGACCTTATTGCGCAGTCATTTCCCTTCATCCTATCATTTGTAAGACTCTAATAAGGAAGCTATATGATATCCGATAACCTCATAGTTGTAGGTGGTAGTGCCGATTACTGTCTAAATTAGCTAGATAGGGGAGCATCCGACGCTAGTGGTTAGGGTTTAGCTCTTAGAGAACCACGCACTTCGACCTCTCTCCTTTTCTCATTCATCACCATCTCTTCTACAAATCATCGAGATCACCACCATCAAAGTCGATGACATCAGCATGAGCAATCTTGCAGAGTTACTCGGAAGTATAGTGGCCAAGCTGGATACAAGAAAGGTGAATTGAATTCATTCCTTGCGTAGTGACGCTGTATACTATGAATTGGATTCGATCCCTATTTGCTGACGTATCCCTGACATTAGCACCCCAATCGGAATGCTCCTACTAATCGCTGCGGGCCCTACTATGTGCCATTCCTGTAACCCCAACGCCGTTAAGGAGGCGCTTGATACGCTGAAGGTGGCGCAGGTGGTGGAGCAGGAGCGGAATCGTGGTACCAAGAGGAAGGACGAAGAGGTGGCGCTCGAGCTTGCAGAAATTCATCAATCGACAGACCTTCACAACTTGACAGGCATATATATACGTCACTTTGACATCGACTCCCCGGATAGGCTTGTCGAGGAGACTTTTAGTAAACATTTTAAGATCGGGAGCGTTGATGTATGTGACATGGTCAGGGCTAGATTACTAAATGAGATCTACCAATTCAAGCACAATACGATAGAAAGTTTCATCATACACGCCAAGGAGAGGATCGCAAAGGGGAGCAGGGTATCAAAACTAGCAAAGACTACGGCACTATTAGAAAGTGCTTTGCCTCGATGTACAGCATTGATAACCTGATGAGTAACTACTATTGGGTTGAGTTAGTGATCGACCTCGAGGACTCCAGTAAGAGAGCAAAGGTCTTCTTTCACAGTACCTAGCCCCCGACCAGCCAATGATCGAGTTTTAGGATCTATTAGGAGAATCAGAGGCTTGGGCGTATGTTAGATACACAGATTTCACCCAGTAACCTCCAAAGATCAAGACAAAAAAGCCAAAACACGGCAATAAGAAATCCTACGGGAGAATTGATAAAGAACAAAGATATATCATAATGGATACCCGTGTAAAATATCGTCCGATGTGAATGAAAGGAAGAAGGAAATAAAGGAGGAAGTGATACCCAAAACACAGCAAGCTGCACCTACCCCCCCTATTTCCCCGATTTCTTGCCGCTGTAAGATCCGGAAAACCTTCTCCGGGTACCAAATCGGAGATGTGACCCCGCGCCTAGCTCTATTACACGCCGAAGGACTAGTATTACCTCCTCATGGTGTAGAAGTAGAGATAATGTGGCCGACCCTAGCTCCGCTGCGCATAACCCCCAAAACGGAGATATCGATATCACCGTTTCGCTAGCTGCTTCTAAGCACCAGAAAAGGGGAGATGCCTCCTCCAACGGTTCAAGAGATGTTTCTGCTAGGGATCATAGTAGCATCTCTTCCGTGTCCTCTATCCAGGATCCCTTTATTTTATCAATAGTTAATACTGAGCTCGGTGTCAAGGAGGAGGAGGAGGAAGATGAGGAATCGGACGAGGATTTGTCATAGACTTGCCCAAAATAACATGTAATCGGCGTAGGAAGGTGTACGTAGATGGCATATCCAGCGTATATTTTAGATATTAAGTAGTGTACAAACGGTCCTCTTTTTGACTATGTAGGTATCCAACAGGCGATTAAACGCGATATATTATCGGGTCTATGGCAAAGACTTAGAACTTTCAACCCTACTTTTAGGTGAATGGGCAGGCCAGTCTTCTAGAGCTTCCATCTTATTCTACCTCATCATTAGGTGGTAGATTTTCGATTCTGGGAGTAGGGTTAGCTACAGGGAGACTTGAAGATAAAACCGCAATCTGTACCTTGGGAGGGACAACAATTCGGCTGTTTTTAATGTTGAACGGGTTTTTCTTACCTAATGTAGCCCTTATAGCACATTGCCTAGTGTCTAATTGTTGTGGGAGGTTAACACAGTCGCTGACTGTGTTAGCGGTTGTGTCGTGTACAGCCGCATTCGAAAAGTCTTGGCACCCTTGCGCGTATGGGTCTCGAGGCCGTAATATAACTTAATAGATGTATAGAGAAAAAGAGAAAGATACATGTCGATACAGGTTGAATAATAGGGCTTTACCACTTTCAGTGACCACCTTGTACAGAAATTATTGTTACAATACGTTCAGGCATAGTATCTATCAATCTATCCATAGCCTCTTGATCCATTGTTTCCCACTCCTCCTTCATTGCCTCCCATAGCTAGTCTACACTATGAGGTTTTCTCTCTTTGCTTGTAAATCCTTTGCAAAGCCTAGCTTTGAGAATATGCCAGACATTCTCAATAGGATTTAGGTCCGGAGAGTTTGCTGGGGTATGCAATTTTTTGATACCATAGGTATCATTGAGAGCGATGTTTAATGGTCCGAAATGATATGTTCCTTTGTCTTCCACTACCTTGATCGCTTCGATAGATTGATTCAGTGATTGTAGAAATGGTACCAAGTACGGCTCGCATATTTCTTTGGCATACTGACCCCGTTCAAGCCGAGTATATCTTTTTTTGGTGACTCTTTCATCCACCCCTCGAGGTCGAATGTGAACAAGTGTTGACCGTTTCCCGTGAGTATATGTTGCCCAACAGCCGACCGAAATCCGTCCTATTGGCCAAGCTTGGTCCGATAACTTCTCGCCAGCTTTAACTCTGACCTTCCGACCTGCCTGATATGCAGCGTAGTCAAATGTTGCTTCATACAACCAAACAATCTTTCTCCATTTTGCTTTCCCCCAAGTCTTCCGTAGCCTACACCACTCCAACCTCTTCCTCTGTTGACCTTTGCGGAACAATAGTTTGTTTCGTGAGACAATTAACTTAAATCCCAGGCCCTTTATAACCCTATTCACTGTTGAACGGCCAATGTCCAGATCAGGCTGGACCAATTCAGTCAATTCGTCAAGAGATGCTCGATGATTATCAAGAGTCACTGAGTTGACTTGGCTCCGAACCTCTTTTGTAATTTTTGAAGATCCATAGGTTCTGGGCGCATCCAGAACATGACCCCGCTTCTTGTATCTCTGAACAACATTTTTAACTGTGGAGGAGCTCAGGCCAATCTGCTTCGCAATCCTTTTGTATCCGAGGCCGTATTCAGAAAAAACTGCTATGTCTCTATTGCGGTTGTTCCTATCATTGACCTGGGTGTGCGTGGGCGCCATAGCTTTCCACAAGTTAACGAGGTCGCACGCTCCTGATGAGAGAGGGTGCCAAGACTTTCCGAACACGACTGTACAGCGGGGATTAATAGGTTATTGGATACCTGTAGAGTAGCTTAGAAATCTGAAACATTTGAGGATAGTGTACCTTAACCAATGGGTTAAAAAGAAGATTGAACTTGAAGACCCGGGTATGAGGTAACGATACCAACTGTATACCTCCATTACTGCTATTGCTATCTGAGTCCGAATCAATCTGAAAACAGAATGGCCGTAATCAGATCACCTTCCTCAACGCCAGCCGGCACGGTAAAAAGAAGTCAAACTACAGAAGTTGAGCCCGTGTTGATTATACCTCTGCTGAAAGATACTCTTTTGCCGATTTAGCGAAGAATACAAGCATTGCCAGAAGCACTTGTGAAACGGGATAGGGAGATCCACCAATCTGGTAGTTTGATGACTTATACCAAAAATGCGCAAAGGAGTGGACATCCAAATAAACTAACCAGAAGGGAGCAATAGTTCCTAGTCTCCATTGCCCACAGTTGCCGACATACTATTGTCACATCAGCAAAAAATTGGGTCTGCTCTGACGTGCTTGGGCGTACCCAGGCGCACCCGGCGCCATTGGGCGCACCAGGCGCATGAGAAGTTTTCTTACCTGCATAGCTACGCCCCGGCGCAAAACGATATCGTCTCGACGAGAAAAAACGAACATCTCTCCCGTTCCCGTCGCGACGTCGTCTTTTGACCAAAAGACGAGTTCGTCTTTAGTTCGTCTTTTGACCAAATTACGTCGTCATTGACCAAATTACGTCGTCTTTTGACCCCAAAACGAACACCGGGTCCACACCTGGGTAGCTTTTGCCCGGTAAACGGCTGCACTAGGACAATAGTTCCGCGCAAATGTCACGTTTATTGATCCACATGTCTACGTAATTCTATGTACATTTCTAAGCGCCCCACCCACCTCCGCTGGCGCCCCACCCACCTCCGCCCGTACCCCACCCACCTCCGCTGACACTCCACCTGCCTCCGCCGGCGCCCCACCTACCTCCGCTTACTCCTGCCCTCCGCCGACCTCCTGCCCGTTGAGCTGTGCGCTGTGCTCGCCGCGGGTTGAGCTCGCCGCTGAATAGTGGGCTGAGCTCGCCGCTGACCTGCCTGCCTGCCCTCCTGCGCGCTGAGCTGCCAGCCCGCTGAGCTCCCCCCTGAGCTGCCAGCGGGATGAGCTCCCTGCTGAGCTGCCTCACCGCTGAGCTGCCTGCCAGCTGAGCTCGCTGCTGAGCTGCCTGCCCGCTGACCTGCCTGCCTGCCCTCCTGCCCGCTGAGCTGCCTGCTCACTGAGCTCGCCGCTGAGCTGCCTGCCAGCTGAGCTCGCCGCTGAGCTGCCTGCTCACTGAGCTCGCCGCTGAGCTGCCTGCCAGCTGAGCTCGCCGCTGACCTGCCTGCCTGCCCTCCTGCCCGCTGAGCTGCCTGCCCGCTGAGCTCGCCGGAGAGCTGCTTGCCCGCTGAACTAGCCGCTGAGCTGCCTGCCCGCTGAGCTGCCTGCCTGGTAGGTGTCCATTTGGTGCAGTATTCGAGGACTGGTAGCTGCAGGATTCGCTGCCTGGGGGTGTCCGTTTGGTGCAGTATTGGTGACTGGTAGCTGTCAATTTGGAGCCTGCAGCGGAGTCAGTATAATCTTCAATATACTGGAAATTTGACGCCTCCAGCGGTGTCAGCAGCGGCGTCAGCAGCGGCGTCAATATACTTGGGTATTTACCTGCAGCGGAGTCAGTATAATCGTCAATATACTGCCCGCTTTGACGCCTCCAGCGGCGTCAATATACTGCAGGATTTGGAGCCTGCAGCGGAGTCAGTATAATCGTCAATATACTGGGAATTTGACGCTTTCAGCGGCGTCAGCAGCGGCGTCGATATGCTGGAGTATTTGGAGCTTGTGGCGGAGTCAGTATACCGTCAATATACTGGGAATTTGACGCCTCCAGCGGCGTCAGCAGCGGCGTCAGTAGCGTAGTCAATATACTGGGGTATTTACCTGCAGCGGAGTCAGTATAATCGTCAATATACTACTGGGAGTTTGACGCCTTCAACAGCGTCAGCAGCGGCGTCGATATACTGGGGTATTTACCTGCAGCGGAGTCAGTATAATCGCCAATATACTGGGAATTTGACGCCTCTAGCGGTGTCAATATACTGCATGATTTGGAGCCTGCAGCGGCGTCGATATACTGCATGATTTGGAGCCTGCAGCGCAGTCAGTAAAGGCGTCAAAAAGCAGAGGAGGGTAAATACGTATCGGGGTGTCGATACAGGCAGGAGGTAGGAGGTGAGATAGGAGGTAAGGTAGGAGGTGAGGTAGGAGGCAAGGTAGCTAGGTGTATATGTGGAGGTGGAGGTGGAGGTGTGGGTGGATCCTCGAGGTGTAGAGAGTCAAATGTGACGTCATTAGCTAGCGGTATTAGCATTAGCGCCAGTACATAGGCGGAATATCAAATCCGCGCGATCTCAAAAGACGAGCTATCACATTTGGGAGACGAAATAGGCGTCAAAAGACGAGGAGTCACATTTGGGACGAATACTAGGCGCCAAAAGACGACAGGTCACATTTTTGATCTCCGGGACGCGCGGGGCGACCAAAATGCGAGCATTTGGTAGCAAAAGACGAGATTTTGGTCGCAAAAGACGAATCGGTACGTCTGGACGTACAATTCGTCTTGTAGGATTTTTTTTTTTGCTGATGCAATCAGCTAATCAAAATGCTGCCGAGTAAAACTGCCAGTTGAAACACAATTACGCAAAAGGCAACCAGAAACTATCTAACAAGTGCCGGAATTCGCAGACGCCGCGCCAAAAGGAACATCATTCTTAAAGACAAGCACATGATTAATGTGCTTAAATGATGTTGCGAGCGGAAGGATTGGACGCTAGAAGATTGCGGGAATATCATATGGACATATGAATCTTGATATGAGGTAAGATACCACGTTGGTACTTGCTGGATATTGAGATCAGATAGAAAAGAACACCGACTAGATTGTCTTCTAGCATCGTTTAAGAGTGATTGAACGTTAATAATGATATGGTGAGCTATTACGCTTGGGACGAAATGGCCTAGTATAATTATTCTTTGGCAGTGGTCACTTAAAGATCAAGATTACGTCAATCAGATAATAATTCCTGGTCTTTATTCCTTTTCTTCTCGGACAAGGAAAGCAAATGGCAAATCAATGGTAATTGAGCAAGACGCTAGTATTCACATGTCAGTGGTAGCAAAGAACTGTCAGAACTAGCTAAAGATTCTGCATATTTGAAGGCCAACTCAATCCCCCTGCCTGAACCCCACAGAAAATCTCTGGTGAAAAATAAAGTACAAAATCAATCAAAGAAACCATTCTATTACGAAAAGACCCAACCTCTTTCAAGCACTATAGCAAGACTATAACAGGTTATTAGCAGAAGACTTTAAGTGACTAGTAGAAAGCATGCATAATGGGTTAAGGAAATTTATGAACAGGAAGGATGCGTTTATACATTATTCAGTTGAAATTTCATTATTGCGCGCAGTTTCACAGTATGTTATCAGTCATTGGACGATTTGTTGATTATTGTTGTTTTAAGGTGCGGAATTACAAAGATCTTTGGGTTCGCAACATTCAGTTCATTGGATTCACAGGATTGAATAATATACAAGTGCAATGGTTAAGTATATATTATTAAAATTTATTATTAACTTCAATATGGTTCAGGGGAGTTTAGTGCATTGATTATTAACTCGAGTTGGTACAGGGAACTTGAACTTGAATTTGACTTCACGGTGTTTAGTAGTACCTTGGCAATGACCCAATCCAGGCATCTAACCAATTGTCATATATTTCAGCCTATCTTTCCAGTTAATTCTGGATAGATATGCTAGAAGCCCTTGTATCCCGCTTAGTGTCTGCTCATTGCTGTCCCTGCCTATATGTCCATCTGCTTACTAGCCTCTACCACTCCTACCTATTGATATACCTACCTAGTTTTACATCAATTCAGTGCACAAAGTTGTGTCAATTGGGCGCTCATGTTGGCCTTGATTTCGTTTGTGCAGCGGTTTTATTAAAGACGTCATAATGCAGAAGTCCCTAATTACGTATCCAGGGTTGAATGCGGGCAGTGGGTAGATACAGAGGTAGGTGTTGAGGTAGGAGTTGATGTATGAGTAGAGGTAGGTGTCGCGGTAGATATTATGATTGTTACGGTAGTGTGTATGGTGGGAGACAATTACATAAGTATACAATCAGGCCTGGATAGGTTCTCCAGGTTTTGTGAGTACGGACCTCAACGTACAGGTTTTCCTTAGTGCAGCATCATTTCCGCTGCTACAAGATATTTACGATGTATATAACATAGTATATTTCTTCCAAATGTAGCCTCATAGCCTGCGCTGTATAATAGCAAAAGAGAATGGAAAAAAAATATGCTCAGGATTATAGTTGCACCAATGTACAATACCATAAGACCTAATAAACCTATCGACTTTCAATATTTTAGTCGCCGCAAATCTGAGGTACTTGAAAAATTTCAATTGGGATTCTTTGGATGCTGTCTGCTGCTTCAAAGAGGCAGGATATATCAAGCATGTTACTATGATGGAGGATTTGAATCTTTCCATAGTAAATCAGAGAATAAAAAGAGGTATTATTGATGGATAGTCTTTTCAGTTCACTGGTTCAGCGTTGTCGTTATGGCAAGTAGAAAAACATTAGAATATATTCCAATTATTTGGTTACAAACAACAGCTATTCACTTTGGCAACTGCTGTCTCGATTCATTATACACATTTGGGAATCTCATACCAAATGGCATCAATGAATACATATTTTGCGAGAAGTTGAAAGAATACGTGAGGGAGAAAAGGTACCTAAAACAACCCCTGCACTATCTAATTGTTGGGATGTTGAGGAGTAATGTAATAGCGATATTAAGTCTGTTACTGTCTGAAACTGTTTTAGAAAAAGTAGCTTCAAATTCTTCAAGGATATTCACCCACAACGTGGAGGAGCCAAATATGAACCAACATTTAATGTTGAAGATATAGAAATAAACGTTGTCATACCAGAATTAAAATAGGATCTAGAATCCCTAGATGAGTAAATTATTTACGTTTTGGCGATAATGGTTATTTTAATAAATTATAAACTCCAGTTGAAAAACGTATGAATGGTGATTTGAACCAAATGAAAATAAAAATATCGATCAGTTACTAGTAATTTTTTATCTAACATTTATATTATCCTAGTATCTTGAATTATTACTTACCAATGAGCAAGACGGAAGAACAAATTTGGAAAGAAACCGACTGTAATGAATCTCGAAACCTTGAACATATATCTCAGGTTAAAGTCACAACTCCCGGATCCTTTGGAAACCTTTGGGAATTGATGAGGACTATTTCATGGTCTCAGATGTTCTCACTGAGCTAGTACCTAATCCAAAGGTATTGTTGGGAGATTAAGGAAAAGAGCAACTGTTACGGAAACCTCACCAAAACCTCAAAGACTCCTTTTCACCTACTACCAGGTTTTTTCCCATCCCTGCCAGCTAGTTAGAAATTAATTACATTTTTTTAAAATCCTAACCCTATCCTGTTATAGTGATGCGTCACTATAAGACCCCCAATTGTCAGTCTGCATGTCCTCACCGTAATGAGAGTCGACTGTATTACTAACTTTCTTTACGATTGCCATACTGCTTCTGTTCACGCCCCATTGAATCATGCAAATTGAGTTCCAAGACCCCCATTCTATCATCCGGAATGAGTACCAAAACGTTGTAACCTTTCAACTTTGTAAACTGTTTAGTCACGAAACAAACAACTGCATCAAATACTTTGATACCCAGCTCGGTATAATCGACTTATACCCGCAAACCGAAAACAGTTAGAGTCCTTGGGCAGGCTCGGGTGCGAAAACCCTCGGCATCGGACCGGATCACAGTATGTCACTCGCTGCGGCCAGCGCTGAGAACTGCGCCCGTACAGCCGTTAAAACATGATCACGCCGCACCACGGTCTGAACCCCACGAAGACACGCTTCCAAACGCAATTACTTAGGAAACGAGCCATAAGAGACCACCGC
Organism: Morchella sp. 2018-W38C; assembly: GCA_024713705.1. NCBI lineage: Eukaryota > Fungi > Ascomycota > Pezizomycetes > Pezizales > Morchellaceae > Morchella > Morchella sp. 2018-W38C. Next base: position 517,436 of record JAMJEX010000001.1, read on the forward strand.
TACCGCCAAAGCATGATCTATCACTCGGTACCAGGCAACATTTTACATTTTCAGCCATCAGATCACCCTTCCCACCCGCACAAAACTTGCACATGTGCTAGAGAGCTGCCCAGGCCCACCGCGCAGACACAGCAGCGCAGACAAGCAGACACAGCAGCGCTGCCACCTCCCCGCCTTGCTGCAGAACGGGGCAGAGGCCCAATCTTTGCGATGACGCGTTGTCCCTGATGTTTCCTGGCGCCCGAGTATTGTCTTTCTGCCATCTCCCAGTCTCCGCGGAGTGTTGCATTTGCGGCCGTGGCGGGTGCGATACCGCGTGCAGGGTTGCCGGGGCGCTGTCCGGCGGGAAATCGATCCGGGCGTGTATTAGTACATGTGTAGTGGCTATATATCAAGGTTATGCGTCGGCAGTCTCATCTTCTGGTTTTTCTGGTTATTTAGCTGACCGAGTAAAGAGAAAAAAGGAAAAAAGAAAAGAGGAGTGTGGGGGTCGAACTATGGTCCTGATGTTACTTTGGTATGTGGTAACTACTACTAAGCCGGGTTTGGTTTTAGTTTTCTTTTATGAATACGGCGCTTTTATCTCACCCCCATCAGGAAAGGAATCGGTAAAGAACCATTGCATTATGATCTTTCCTTATACCTCCTACAGAGATGGATTCGACTTCCCCTCGTGCGACGTTCCCGGCTGTCTTCACACCTCTTAATGCATTTCGGTTGCCATTCTTTCTAGCCCGTCTTTTACAGCCCCGCGGCTACCACGACATATATCCGGATGACAATCCATGTAGCATGTGAGAGGGTTTCTGCTCTGTGGAGAGAGCTTTTCCTACGCGCGGCGCCCAAGTGGGACATGTGGACTGGTGATTGAGTATAGCGAGGTATAGCCTAACAGCGGCATCCGAGCACGACAAGCAAAAGAAAAAGATGGAGGCGGAGAGACGAGATTCCCATTAAGTAGTCATCAGACATCACTCGGTCGCATTTAATCATAATAGGCGGTTTGGCAACGACCAAATTTTCAGTTTGGGCTGACATTGGAGCTCTTAGTAGGCTACTCACAAAAAAAGGATTGCTGCTACGGGCTGAATATTTAGACACAGGTCGGTTACGAAAATACTCTAATGGTCGATCGCCAGCATTGGTAGAATGAATAACAACGAAAGGGGGAGGAGGAGGTGAGGGGGGGGGCTCGCTCTACGATTAGCAAGCAGGTCTACTTCAAAGCGGTTACCGAAACTATCAACTCTGGCAGCGACGGATGTCGAATACGCCTTGTGATTTCCCATCCTGTCCGCGCGTGTTCACAGAAAGCTTGAGTCTGTGTAGTGTCTGAAATCATACCTTCCTAGTGAGGTTGATAGGCAACTGATTGGAAATTTGCCTTCCGAAATCGCCAATTTTGGAGTGTAAACCCCCGGCTTTGACACTTAGTGATTACTCTCTATTGTTTCATTTGAAGAGAGCACTCGCTTCGTGGCGTAAGCCTCGAGTCATCTCCCGCGATTCACTGCGCGGGGTTATGGGATGGATGGTAGGCCCCGCTCATCGGTCTTTGGGTAATGGCTGTGGTAAGACAGTGGTGTACGGTCTTCATTTTGCGGAGAATAGGGTCTATCCAACCCTAACCCTAACTAACCCGAGGTGCCCGTCCTTTTTTTATGTCCTAGAGGATCATCGATCAAGTGTCTACATTTGTAGGGTTACAAAAATAACTAGTCACCTACCTAATGACACTTCATATCAGAAAAAGAACAACCGGGAGAGCAATTGAATAATTTTAAGTGTCCTAAACGGAGTTAAATGCTTGGAAAGATTGACTTACCCTTCTGACCTAGAAGGTCTCATGTAAGGTTTCTTCATTGAAAAGCGGTTGCTATGAGTCTCACGAGGGCGCGGGTGATCGGTGATTTTTGTAACCGTACAATAGCCATCTACAAGTCACTTCAACCGCCCCATGCGCTGGCTGCATATCTCCCGATTAAGGCTCTCAGTCCTCCACCAGCTCCTGTTCTGGCGCTGGCCCTTCTCCCTCCGAATGGCTAACTGACCCTCTCCATGCCTCGACCATCTCCGTTTTCAAGACCTGCGGCACCCCGACCAGCTTGCGCTGTAGGCTCTCCAGCGGCCCTCCTTGCACTGGCGCGTGGTCCTCGAGGTGATGGCACGCGGTTTCGCCGTCGCTCTCATCGCTCGCTGTCACTGTTAGCGGGTACCCCGCGCTGGCCCGCAGGAAGATGATGCGTGAGCAGATGCTGTGGAGCTGCAGGAGTAGCGGGTGCGGGAGTGGTAGCTTCGCCGGGTTGGGCGTCGTGAGGGTGACGAGGTGTCCATCGGTGATGTTGCCGTTGTGCTCTGTGCCAGCGGAAGTCTGGATATAGCTGCTGAGGCTAATAAGTTTCTTGCCGAGGAGGCCCACGCGGGCTTTGTACTGGGATTGTCAGCGGCGTTGTGAGGGGTACGGATAACTGGGTGGAAAAGTGGGAAGTTGAAAATTACCTCTGAGCAAGTGTTGGAGTTCTACGGAAGCATCTCCAACACCGGGACCAGCTCCCAGTTGTGTGTGTCAAAGGCTCGGTGTTCTATGGAACTCAATAACATTACATTCCCCAAATGATCGGTGGTCCCTTGCGGCTCCAGGACAATGCCCTTCAACGCTGTCACCTCATCCTTTTTCAAGAACATCCCGATGAAGGGCCAGAACATATCCACCTTCCCTCCGCTGGCCGAGTACGGGATGATGTGCGCGACCTGTAACCCCTCCTCCATAAACTGACTCAGCACGGACCTGTTCCCATCACGGTTACGGCAGTCCTTCTTCACGTTAGCGGAGCGCCCGAGAGGCGTCTTGGGGTCCACCACAACAGAGGACAAGGATGTGGCTGTGGAGGCCGTCGAGGGTGTTCTGCCCCCGCCGGCCGAGAAAACGTGTAGGCCACCATGCACCTGGTCGTACAGCTCTAGGATGCGCATTGCGGTCGTGTCTGCGTTCCCAAGCTCCTCGAGTAGCGGGCAGACCGTTGTGGTGTCGGGCTGGTGGGTCTGCATGATCTTGGCTGCGTAGTCCAAGGTCTTGAACTGCATGTCGTTGATGGTCCCGACGCGAGCACTCCATCGGTGGAGAAGCTCCTTCGTCGTGGGAGGGAGCATGCCCAAGAGGGCTTCGAGGTGGACAGCGAGGGGCGCGGTGTCGTGAGTGACGGTGCAGAAGCCGCTGGCGGGGAGAGGGGTTGGAAGGGGTAGCATGAGGGAGGGTGGTGGTGTTGAGAGTCCGGTGGTGGCGTTTGTTGCCAGCGGTATTTCTTGTGGGGTTGTTGTCTGGTGTGTGGATGTAGATGCAGTCATTCCTTCATTTTGAAGTGGATATTCTCTAGTGGTGGAAACCCCCTATATATAGCGTTTGAGGCTCTTGGGTAGTGTAATGAGGCTCTGCGGCTGGACTCCGTTGTCTCTCACCATAACAACCCCACCACACAATCTGTCCCCCCACCTTCATACCTACTACAACCAAAGGCTCGACAACTCCAGATCACCCTCATATTTACCCCCATCTCCACCTCCATCAAAAGCCCACCTCCGCCCGCACCACAATCTAGTTACTTTTATCAATCGGGTGCTTGTCCACACCAGGAAATAACATACTTCCGCCTCCGCCTCGAGTTGGCACCCGCTTCCCTACTCACCTCTATATTATCAACTATGAGTTCATTTAGTATTACTTCACTATCTCGCATTGTGGCGATGGATGCTAGCTAACGAAATGTTTCTTCTGACAGAGTTGGTTCACGTCTCCGGCGCCGCTCTTGCGGCTGCTGCCCTATCCACTGCCACGATTGTCTGGCAGACGAAGGTTGGGATCGCTGCGATCAAGAAGGACATCGATGAAGTGAGGAAGGATCTTGGAGGAAGGCTTGATCGTCTCGATGGAAGAGTCGAGAAGGATATCCATGAGCTTAGAACAAAGCTTAATCGCCTCGACCGAAAAGTTGATCTATCCATGGAGCGGCACTACATCCCAGTGCAAGGAACTGCAAGAAACAAGGGCCCCTTGGACGATTACGCCAAGGAGATGGATCTTTGGAATGGCAAGGACTGCTGGAAAGGCGTTTTGGAATGATTATTGGGACTTGAAGTACCACGTTGCTATCCTAAAACATGTTGCTGGTGTGCGAAAGTTTCTTGTATCTCTGGTTTGCTCTGGCTACATAGAGATCATGGATATGGGCGTTCCCTATTCAAGTGGAGTACATGATGACTAGAGTTGAGTTATTACGTAAGCTTGTTTAATAGAGCGCCCTATTTATAATAACATGGGCCTTTTGAAATGATCACCCTATCCATCTATTTTGAGGAATTGTGCGTGCACTTGGCCAAATCGAGATCTTGGTCAACGAATCAGGACAGTGTTTTGATGGCTTCGGGTTGCATATGAACAATGCAGTAATCAAACAATCAATCAAGTGTTTTACTGACTGCACAGGTGAAATGATCGTAGTAATCCATCAAAGTGTTTACTGACCAAATCCAGGGTTAGGTGTATCTATTATGGATTTATTTGCTGTCCCGGATGATTTGCTATCCCGTGCCAAATGGACTGAATCTTGGCAATCCGGCATAGTGAGGTGCGGCTATACATCTGTAGGTTTCCTGATGTTTTTGAACTGGGCCATCATTGCATACACGTACACCCAAAGCCGTGAACGTAGTCTATTTTTGTATAACCCAAGGACACTGGTACATTGCCAAAGACCTCCTCATCCGCGGCGCCAACCCCTCCACCGTCTAATATTGATCAGCAACATCTCCACCATGCCCCATCTATCTCCCGGCACACATCGGGTATCCGAGTGTCATCAATGGTATCCTCCGAGTGCTCTGAATGTTCCGCAGAAGTCATGTCTACCTCTGTCCTGGCACCTATGACCGCGATCTGTCATGCACAAGGTGGACAGCCCTCCATATATATGGCTGCGCGCTGCTGGGAGGATGGACTGCTTAGCGTACTCATAGAGGGCGGGGCTGGTCCCAACATACGTGACGGCAATAACAACACTGCGCTCCATACCGCGACCACAAACAACTAGGCGAATTCCGATTTATAACTCCTAGTCACATGTGTTAGCCCGAGTTAAAGAACAACCAAGGCTTCCACCGATCCAACTGGCTGTGCAGACTAAAAGTGAGAAACTCATAAAGGCTATTTCCGCCCTCAGCCTTACTAAACATATGAAGGCATACGGGTAGAGACTGATATCGGAACCGCCCATCCAGCCGTGTAGCGCGCAGCCCACGAAAGTCAAATAAACGCCAACAGCCCAAACCTTCTAAATAGCGCTAGCTGTTGGTGTGTAGGCAAAACAACTCACAAATGTATTAGCTGTTGTCTGTGGGTAGGGATGATATTGTATAGAAGTGTCTGGTTTCTTCTAATGTTTTCTATCCTAGGGGAAAATATAGTTCGGTATCGGGGAGCGCTAAATTGCGTGACATTCCTTCAATATTGCATAAAAGTGTTACCCACAATATTAGTGAAAGTTGTTGTCGTTTCCTTTGTTGGATGTTGACTCGCCGCAGACGCAGACGTTCTGGGATTGAGATTGTTGGATATTTTTATATGTTACCGATCAGGAAACTGTGCAAATAGCTGCATGCATTGTGTGATGTGGGCGGGGAGAGAAGTCGCACAAATAGTGACCGAGTGATAGATCATGATTGAAATACTCAGAACTCCCCAACCCGTCCCAAGCCACGATCGTTGGTGGGTGGTGTATATGGGAACGTGCTGGTAGGGTATAACTGTTGGAAGGAACGCACGGCGATACTAATGTTTCACTTACCTAAGTATTCGTGATGTCTGTGATCCCAAGAAAATCTAAAAAACCCGACATACTAATGAAGATTTAAGCCATAACAGATTTTCCGTCGTGCCCTAGTAAGACCGCTCTAACCACTATTTGGTGCTGGGTAATAGAATAGTAGTCCTGGCATAGAGGAGGAAGAGAAATGGGTAGTTGAAGGGCACAATGATATTACCATAGACTACAGACGAATATAATTAATGAGCTACAGTCGACTCTCGTTAAAGTGATGAGGTTGGGACTAGGAATTAGCATGCTTATAAAGAGGGTATTAACAGGTACAGAGTTGGGTTTTTTCAACAATTTCATTAAATCTGTAACTAGCTACTAGGGATGCGAAGATAGCAGTTTCTATGTGAAATAGGGTGTGTGAGTCTTTGTTGACGTTGCCGCAACAGTTTCTCTTTTCTTTTATCTTCCAACAATCTTCTCGCATTGCTCGGTTCAGTTAAACATTAGAGACCAAGTAAGAATCCTCAAATTGAATGAAGTAAAGCACTAGTTGTTTGAGGTGTTCAAAGACAGCGGGTGTTTTGACTTTGAGCTGAAGTATTTCCTCAGGCTTTTCAAGCCGACCCAAGTCAGCTTCCACCTAAGTTGTTCCTCAAAGTTGATTGAGAAATAATAGTCCAAGATGCTAGAGTAATATCTATATAGATCGAGAATTGCTAGTAGTTGCTGACTGTTTTTACCTCTATTTGATTCAACCCATCATTCAACTGTTCTTCAATTGGATTAAAGGTTAATTTCATCACGGAGTTGTAAGTGATTCATCTCTTTTAGGAATTCAATATCCTGTTGTACTTCCACTATGATAGCTTCAATCTCCCCCTATCCTTTGTTTAATAATGGTTCAAAGTTGTCACCTTCATGTCGTAGTTAGATAGGATTAAAAGTGTTATGGCGTTGTAACTAGAGTTAGGATAATGTGTTGTGGCATGAAGAGAAGTGTGTGGCAAAGGTCGAAGGATTAGTCATATTCATTTTCGGTTCTGTTCTGAGATATTCTAAATGCTTCCGTTGTCATACTCGGACAGGGGTTATTTTGTTATATAAGGGGTCCTCTCTTTCGTCTACATTTTGTTTCTCTTGCTTTCCTTTTCCCTCCTCCTGCATTCCTTCTCAGCCCGCCCCGCCGCCCGGGCCTCGTCGATAAATAAATCGATACACAGTTCTGGTTTAGCCTACGGTGGCCAGTTCTCTATGACATCGAGCCTCCCTCCTCTCTCCTACCCCCTTTCTCACCGAGTTGATGCCTTCGGGATTCGTCCATCCCTCACCAACGCCTCAAACCGACGGCCACCTTTCGACGGTCGTTCTCTCTTTGGCCGCCATCGCACAGGCACCACACATCGTTGGTTCGACACTGTCCGTACTCTCTAGTCAGCGAGAATCTACGGCCAAAGCCGACAGCCGAAGTTTCGCGTTTTTATGCTCACGGCGAAAACATTCGTCAAATTTTTACCCGAGGTCCCCACGTGACCTTACCCCTCTTTCTTCCCGGCCCTAATCAGGCCACCCATTCTCAACCGAGGCGGCTCCGATCCCCTCACCACCCACCCACACCGGTCCCTAGAGACCACCCCTCAATACCACGGTCGGCACTTTCGATTGCGACCACCAAACACATACCGAGTTGGCAACCCCAACTCCCCATTCTTAACCGAGGCGGCTTCGATCCCCTCACCACCCACACACTGGTCCTCCGAGACCCCCCTCAATACCACGGTCGGCACTTACGATTGCGACCACCAAACACACACTGGGCCATAGGCCTACCACTCTTGCACGTCCCCCCCAGAGGACACAATTCTTACCGGTCTCTTGACCACCCTTCAACACCGGTCGGCACCTTAGATTGCGACCACCACTTACACACTCCGCCCTGCTACCCGACAAGTAGAGTCACAGAGCACCATTCTCGACTTCACCCCCTCGCTTCGCTCGACGCCCCGGCGGTCGGTCTTTCCTGCCTTCCAGGGCATGGTTTCTTATCCTGTTAAGGTTTGTCCACAGATAAGATAGGAACTCGGTCGTGATACTGTTTCAGTTGAACGCCATGTATGGGTACGTACCTAACCAATGTAGCTGACGGAGGAGTTTGGGGTCATTCTTACCGCGGGGAGGTTTCATTGCTGTCGCTTTGATTCTGCTTACCTGTACCACTTGTTTCCGGGCCTTCGAGCGCACCATTTTTGTATCGTTTAGTTAGTTAGTTTGTTCGTTTCCTTTCGTCTTTCGTTTGGGTTAGTCGGCGGAGGTTGTAGTACGGGTAGTATAGTTGTGCGATACGCTCTAGGCGTCAAAGCAATATAAGGTTCTCTCTCTCTCTCTCCTGTATTCCTCTCGAGCCCGCCCGCTCGGGGGACGCCCTCCTCGTCGATAAGTCGGATACCTGAGTTCTGGTTTAGCCTACGGGTCGCTAATTCCCCCTCTATGACACGAGTCTCCCCTCTCCTTTTCCCCCCCTTTCTACCGGGTTGATGCCTTCGGGACACGTCCATCACCCACCACTCCTCGCCAAAACGACGGCCACCGCCAGACGGTCATTCCCCCTCTTTTTTGGCTGCTCATAGCACGAGCACCACAAACGTTGGGTTCGCACACTGTCCGTTCTCTCTAGTCAGCGAGAATCTACGGTCAAAGCGCTCAACAGCCCGCGAAGTTAGCGATCCTACGGTCGCAAAACTATCGTCAAAGTTTCTACCCGAGGTCCACATGTGACGTTACCCCTCTTTTCTTCCGGCCTTAACCAGGCAACCCATTCTCAACCAAGGTGGCCCGATCCCCTCACCAAACACACACTGGTCCCCGAGACCACCCCTCAACACAACAAGGTCGGCACTTTTGATTGCGACCACCCCATACACACTGAGTCCTAGACTCACCCCTCCTGCACGTCCCCGCAGAGGACACAACTCTTACCGGTCTCCTAGACCACCCTTCAACACACGGTCGGCACCTTCGATTGCAACCACCACATACACACTGAGTCCCAGACTCACCCCCTCTTGCACGTCCCCACCAGAGGACTCCACATCAAACACGACTCGGGCACAGTCTTTAGCCGTTGCTACTGGGACCAATGACCCCACCACCACTTAACACAGAAAGGTTATTCAATAGCCAGCTTCCGCCGCGCCCCTTCTCCTCCTTACCTCAACCGCCCTCCTACCGGACAAGTAGACTCCCAGGGCACCACTCTTGAGACCACCCCCCTCGCTTTCGCACCTGACGCTACGGCGGTCGGTCTTTCCTGCCTTGTGCGCATAGTTTCCTGCCCTGTTAAGGTTTGTCCACAGATACGACAGGAAATTTGGTTATGATACTGTTTCAGTTGAACGCTATGTATGGGATCGTACTTCATTAATGTAGTTGACGGAGACGTTCGGGGTTCATTCATACTCCGGGAAGGTTTCTTTGTTGTCGCTTTGATTCTGCTTACCTGTACCACCAGTTATTCGCGCCCTCTTCGAGCGTCCCTTTCTTTTCTTCGTTTACCTTTATAGTTAAAGTTTGTTTTTGTCTTTGGGTTAGTCGGCGGAGGTTGTAGTTCGGGTAGTATAGTTGTGGGATAAGCCTTTGGCTTCTATGCAATATAAGCTTCTTCTTCTTCTTCTTCTTGTATAATAGGAATACTATTAACTTTGTTCCTTCATAGTCCCACGTCCACAATCCCCTGGTCTCGCCGGCCAAGAGAGTTCCAAGATACTTTGCTTGCTTAGAGTTTACCTCTAAGCCTGCTGTTTCAGTTGTGTTACTTGGACCCTTACGTCGACATCAATAGTACCCACGTAACAAATAGATTTGACAGTGCTTTTTGTAAAACAATTGAATATTGTATGTGATTTAAAATCTGTATTCCATACTTCCACAACCCAACAAATGGGTTATAAACGTGTTGCATGAGATACCTTTCTTCCATCAACTGTTCTTTCCAATGCTTGCATTAGAGGTCTGATTTAACGTTGTTTCTTATATGGTTTTGAACACTTTATAATCTCTTGATTAAGTGGTTGCCAAACCAATGTAGTGTTTGACGGGAGCCAGAAAACTACACTGTTTTCTTATGCGTTATCACTTCCGATAGGTCTAACTCCTAGCTCGTGGGCAGAAAAGGTATCCATCGATAATACTACTTTCTGGTCTCCCATGTTATGCTTAAACTAATGCAAACACTCCATCATAATTTTATGCTTTATACAGAGTGACTGGTTGAAGCGGCAGAGAGCATCTGAAGAGTGTCCATTGACATTGTTGAAGAGTCTGGCGTTCGCACCTGCACCAATAATTGAAGACAACAGTTTATGAGATACAGTATTGTTCCACATTAGTGCAACGGTAATCTTGAACGGATATTTTTTTCTTACCTTCCACCAAAGTCACAAGCCGGCATCTATCAGGCTGTCCTGGGAAGAAGTGTGAAGTTTGGTTGAGATTGTAAATTCCTTGTAGTTTATAATTTTTGAATAATTTACAGATACAATTCATTTCATCAATAGCAGCAACAAAATGATGTTGAAGTATACCACCACTCGACCCTCGGTGCCGGACAATCTGTTTGACTGAATATATGTGTTTCCACATTGTAAACATCCGGTCAGAGAACTCAAGTGATTCCTCTCAAATAAATGTACGGTCACTTAATAAATATCATATATCATCAATTTCAACATAGTTACTGTGACTACATACCTGGATAAATAAGAGAAAGAACTTATGCTCCTTTTTTGTTAATTACTCCTGTAGAGTAGAAACTGATTACACTAAAGGATATGTAGAATATTTGCAAAGGATTGTGATAACCGCCGCTTGAGGATCTTTTTACAATCGTACGAGTCAGCAAACCAACTGGCAATATCTCACTAATTGGGACGCTTTCCATTTTCTATACATTCTTGAATTTTTTTTTTGCATATAGCCTGCTTTTCTGCTTTGGAAAACACTGTCTCTTTCCTTTTTCTTTACAAACTCCATGTACGGAGGCCTATATTATTAAAACCGTCATATCAAAAAAAAATTAGAGTAATTCTTTTTTTTGGCGGAAGTACTCTAGTTCGAGATAAAATCCTTTAAGCTCAAGTTAATAAAAGTCAATCATATGAAATACAAAATTTGGTGTACTAATACTATTCAACATCATCGGATAGATAATCAATTTCATCATTGTGTTCCGAGACTATTTCTAGACAATCATCCATATCCAAATCTACCTCATGCTCTTCAAGCTCTTGGCTTTCCTGACCCCATTCAAATGTGCGAGATGGTGTTTCGCACAGTGACAATATTCCTCCTTGCTCAATAAACCGACCAGCAGCCTGACGGAGATAAATATATGCGACCCGATGGAGCGGAACTTGAGGTTCAAGATATGACATGTCATATTTGATAGGGTATTCCGTAATACCACAATTTTGCAATTCTTCTTTACACCACTCTAGTGTTGCTAAAGGAAGATACTCGTTCGGGTCTGTACTTGAAATTAGCGATACAGTTACTACATGATTGAAAATTATTTTCGTTATACCATATCCTTCCAAATCTGCTTGTAATTCCTCCAAAACATCTCTGTTCGGTTGCGATCCATAATTACGGACACCATTTGGTGGATTGAAGTACAAGACAACCGGCTGCCAATGAGAGATACGATTCTTTTTGCAATTGTATGCAGATTCCACAATCGTACATATTCATATATCTCTTGTCTAATTATAGGCATATAGACATATAATAGAGCAATTTGGTCTGCAAAACTGCCAGTAAATTCACCGGTATCACGCATGTTGTCCAAATATGACTGTTTTTTTGCGTTAAATTCTGTGTACGGGAGTGGAGTGTGAAATCAAGAAACTTACCTTCCATGCACTTGTTTGACTCTTACTCATTCCCCGCCACCAAGACTCTATTTTCTGATTCAAAGTTGATGTGCCATACCAATAAATTTGATTTAATTCTATGTTGTCATTGTTGGCCCGATGCAATTGCCAGTGTGCATTGGCCATCATAGTGGTTTCAGTACCCCGGTCAGATCGAATCGCATTTGGTAGTATATTAGTCATATCTACCAAATCCAAATACTGTTTTAGAACCGCCACCCCGGTTCTACATGAAATACCAACATGTATCCAAGGCACATATCTGATACATCATGATTCCTAATTAGCGTTGATACCGAAAAAGGTTTGTTTGCATGCATACCTTGAATATGCGTCAATACCAGCATATACTTCAATACCATAATCACTCATTTTATGATGTCCGTCAACTGACAAAACAAAATTTACCCTGATAACAGTGAAAATACCACGGGATCTTTTGCAGACGCTAAACGGTCTTCGGCTATAATTAACCATCGGATTCTAGAGACGAAACCTCAAACATTCTATCTCTCGCGACAGGTATACCACATTGCTTTAATTTTTGGTATGTAAGCCTCCGACCGTATAATGCCGTTTGTCCGGATGAAAGCTGCTCCTCCAAAACTCTTCTCATAACCAAATTATGTTCCAAAAAATTCTCCTTTTCTGTTCGTCTCCTCATGCCAAGAGACAAACGAAGATTTACCATAACTTTTATTTCAATATCATATCCTTCCCTTTTTAAAAAGAGTTGAATGTTTGTGTCTGACAACCCAAACTCGTAAAAGAATATCCAAATTCTCGTTTGTAATTCGGCTAATTGCATCGGATTTAGAGCGGGAAGTTGTGGTTTATTTTTCCGGAAGCCCCAGTTTTTTAAGGCACGTTCTAGTGTACTCTTTGACGGGAAATCTTGACTGTTTTTGGAATTGGACTGTGCTGACAATAAAATTTCGGGATATTCTGTTTGTAGCATAATCCTGACATTATCAATCGTTTGATTTTGTAGTATGTACCATGACCATATGACATACTGGTAGCGGGAAAGATCTGTATAATTTGGAGGCATTTAAAGATGGTGCTAGTGAAAAATTTTAAGGGGGATTGATATCTATCTATTTATACCCGTGAAGCTGGTATACCATCTATCACTTTATACCAATCACTTTAAACTTAACTCTGTTCTATTCATTAACGACAACGAAGCTTCTATTCCGCCTAACTGACCTTACTGTCACCGTGGGCAGAACTAAAACCGAATTTTGCTGGTCAATATCCCCTCGCAATCCGTCAAAATCCTCTTCCTCACCCAGATAATATACCTGAGCAACGTTGTACAGGCTGCTCCCAAGTTCGACCTTATGAACAAATACTCTCGCAAAACCAATCAACCCTACAAATCGCAAATCAGGATACAAATTCCATCAAGGGTGCTGGTTCTGCTAGTGCGGAATTAGTATCCATTGCTTCTCGGAAAGAAAACGGCAATCCTGATCAATATCCTAGAAATACAGAACCGCCTGAGACACAAAGCTCGATTCCCCGGTTTGCAACATATTCACTCCTCGAAAATGCAGTCAATTCCGCAAAATCTGGGAACAGGAATGTTCCATCTAGTACCAGCAGAATCTCGTCTTTAACCAGAAGAAGGGGATCAACACGGTTTCCCTCATTTCCCGGCAATCATATATCAACAAATATATCAACCGAAAACTTTCCAAGTTCAAACAAAGTTTTTGAGAGGCGATTGCGATTACTATTCCGATCTACTAGTAGTACAACGAATAAAATAGAAGAAATTGCCGGTAGTGAAATATGGAGGCCGGACAACAATCTCTTGGATACTGTGATCCAAAAGGGTTCCCTTTATTGGACGGTTTTCCTGGAATATCAAATCCTACGCAAAACCGCCCTTTGGCAGGAATTTGGAAAACCTTTTTGGAATATAAATCCACCTGTTTGTAAGTCCTCGCTAATTGACACTGGTACCAACTAAAAGAAACGTTTACTAAATATAATACAACTTGAATAACAGATCCTTATGTGGAACGTTTACAATTTTATTCGGGTTGGAATAAAAGAACTGGTGGGGACCGACTACCGGAAACATTGTATACGGCAACTGAGAATCAAACACTCCGCAATGTTTTAAACGAGTTCTTTCCGGATACCAATAAAGGTGTTACTCCATTTGTATACCTATTATTAGATTTCTCCCTCCCGGAAGAAAAGGATTTAAGCGCTATGAATTCAGAAGACATCTTCCACCCTGAAGAGACCCAACAAGATTTGACTTCTACAAATCAAAACGACTTCTCTTTTTCCAAGTTGTTGGATACCGACGGAATAGATATACTCGGGCCTGTCCGCTCCTATTTAGAACGATCAACCGAACAGTCCACCGAGCCTGAATTGGACACTGAGCCACTGGCGGTGTCATCATCAATTTCGAAACCGTCATCACCAGTTGCTGCAGTAGCGTGCAGTGTGCGTAAGGTAAACAAATCTTTGGTACTATTTTCACGTCTTTTAGTATCAATTAATAATTCTCTCTAGCGGGATTTTGAAGAAACAGAAACACTGGTTCCAACGGTTTCAGAGTCACGTCCACAAACAAGAGCCTACAAAAAAAGCCGAACAAACGCGCAAGAAGCTAACAAATAAAACTACAATTTTCTTATTATTCAATTTTTTGCATCCCATTCTTTCATTTTTTCCTCAACTAAGTGTGTCAATGCCTCTTCCGAAAACTCTCCAGCCCTTCTTAAAATTCTTTCAAATTTAAGTTTTGCCGTTCCCATTGCAGAAGACCTCTTTGCCTTCCTAACATTATTTGCTCTCCATCTTGCTGAATTTGCCCGTTCCCGTTCCTTTTTAGTCCCTAGATAAAATTTTAGTCAATTATTATTAGTCAATTATTTTTAGTTATCGGACACTCAAAACAATCAAATAAAATACCTTTTCCTTTTTTCCTCTCCTCTTTCAAAGCCGCATGTGCTGCCTTATGATCATCTCTAGCAAAATATCCTTTAGTATAATGGAGAAGATGTTGCCAAACAGCTCTTTGAGGATCCTCCCGGTGCTGAAAATCTTTATCACAGGCTGGACACTTGATAAGATTTTCAGGAGATGTTGGATTAGGTACTTGAGGAGCGGGTAGTGGTGTAGATGCAGGTGCAGGCAGAGCTGCCTTGGGATTTTTGACAGGCTTCTTTCTTACTCTACCAGTAAGAGTATAGCCATAGGGGGCATCGGCATTGGTAGACATTTGGTAGTGATTGTTGTGGTTGAAGGGTGATGCGATGATTTGCAGCTGATAGTTGGAACCGTGTCCTTGCAACCCAACATTCTGTTACCCGGGTCAACCAAGAATGATTTGCAACCCACTATTATGGTACCCGGGTCAACCAAGAATGATTTGCAACCCATAAATTGTTAAGCGCATCAACCAACAATGATTTGCAATCCACATTTTGTTGAGCGCATCAACCAACAATGATTTGCAACCCACATTTTGTTAAGCGCATCAACCAACAATGATTTGCAACCCACCCAACCCGGACCCTGCCAAGCCCTACCAGGATTCCTAGCGACCCAAAGGCAGTGCAATATTGATATGACGGTTTTAATAATACAGGCCTCCGTACTCCATGTTAATCTTGGGTCATGCCTTTACAGACCTGTGTGAAATATTTTTGTTTGAACAATCCTAACACTAGTCTTGATATTAGGATAGATGTACCTATACAAGTTATCACTCAATAGCCAATGATATCGTTATTACATCAAGCTATCCCCAACGCCCCACACTAAAAAAAAATGGGCGCCCGGCAACCATCATCCTTATAGCAAGAATACCACTCCATCGGGCATCACTAACGACAGTCGACTGCAGCTAAAATAACCAAAAACCGCCCACCACCCAACACAGAACATCACTCGCGTCCCTTCGTGACCGATCATCACTCGCTCCCGCCGCCTCAGCCGCTGGCAGCGCTAGCAGAGGTGCCGCCTTCCAATCTTACACCCAACGGTCGCATCGTCGCCGACTATCAGCAACACATACTCCCTCGCTACCAACACAGTTCCGCTAGCCATAGCCACGCTCACATGCACAGAGCGGGCCCGCAAGATCGCGCAGCTGCAGCCCCTACCCGGTCGCAATAAACCCACGGCGCGCACACCCGCCCCTGCCTTTCAAGTGTGAGGCTACCGTGGAAGCGGGTGTGTATCGTGCGCCAGCCAGCACAGGTCTGAGCTTATATATACATACATGCATGCGTAGACAACCTCTCGCGTGTGGCGGTAGTGTAACATGTACCAACACCGAATCACTATCGATTTACACGACACACCCACCAATCCGGGCCAAGATATCACATATATCCGCCGAGCCATACTGGCTGCAGCGCGATATGTGCCGGGCGTTTGAGACATCGAGATATGCTGTCCTCCCTGGACGTGCTATAAACACAGCGATAGTAGTCGCGGGTCCTGCAACAGCAGGTACGTGTGGTGGGGCGCTTGTAAGTGTGTCGGCGGCGATGTTAGGTTTTGATGTGTGCGTTGAGATGCCTGCAGCGGTGGGGGTAGCGATGGGGAGGTTTTTCTGTGTTTCTATGCGCCGGGTGAGGTTCTAGGTCTCGTAGCATATAGCTCCACTGTCCGTGAGCTGTGACAGGGCGCAGTTGCACAGAGGGACATGTATGCTGGTTCTTTGTAGGCTGTGTGTTCTATGTATGATCTGAAGGCCAGGACTAATCATCGGTACTAAGATTGGGGTTGGAGTAATCGGCATCACCGCGGGGGAGGTATATGAGCAATGGACCGTTTGGGATAGCACTCCCAATTATCTCGAGCCAGTCATAATTGTGTTTAGTCTCATTGGTAGGGACGTTCATAAAATTGGAGTAACGCCGAGTTTATAAATAACACCCCTAACCCTACCTTCATAAGACCCCAACCCGACGTCTGGTTCGAGGCAAATGCTACTCACGTATAGCCACAATTATCTAGTTTTCCTGCGAGAATTGTCTGTACCCCAAAGCGACAAACACGAGAATGACTACCACCAACCGAAAGGGTTTACGCACCACCACTACAAGAATATAAACTCTCTCTCCCCTCAGTCCCCGTCACCCGCCTCGGGTGAAGTTGCCAGCCACCGCTGCATTAGAGCAACGCCCCCAGACGGGCAGATAGAACGCCGACTTGCGGTTCCAGCCATGGCCTCGGTACTGTTATATATCATTTGGTGAACAGCGCCTACTCCCAAGAACGAAAAGGGGTGTGCCCACGCTCAGCTGCACCCCAGGGAGCATATTCTGGGCCTGTGACGCGAGACCGGTGAAGTGGGCATGCATTCCTGTCCGCGGGTGCAGGACGGGCAGAGGTGGGATGATCTGCACTTGCGTGCTTGGCAAGTGCAATTCTTGCACCACCACCACCGCCGCCGCCGCCGCCGCAGCCGCCATCACCGGCAGCGCCACAACCACAACCACCAGAAACACCACAAGCGCAGACATCACAAGCGGGACCATGGGAGCCGGCGACCCGGCTGATGTGGCCCGCATACCGGCGGGCAACCTGCGGGAAGGTAGGGAGGGGGGCAGGGAACGTAGTGACAAGCACGTCCGGGGTACGGTGTGAGCGCCGAACGGGCTTCAAGGTCGCTGTAAAGACCTCCACACTGCTGAGGGGAAGGCGGAAATACGCGACCGCGGCTGAGGAGATGGTCGAGGTGCATATGCAGCCACCCGCTGCGACGATGCCGATGGCGGTGGTGGCGGTGGGAGAGGGTGCTGTTGTCCTAGCGGAAGTGATGTCGATGGGGCATGTGCTAACGCCTGCACCAGCTCCCACCCGCGCCGCCCCTAAATCCACACCTGCAACCGAACCCACACCCCGCACCACCAACCCCCAACCCCCAACCACCACCCACGCCCACGCCCACGCCCACGCCCACAGCACCCACAACCCACTCCCCCCCCGTCGTCCCCACCACAAACCCCACGCACTCCTCCTCGGCAAGCGCGTGGCCCTACCTATGGCTAGAGCCGCCCACAGCGCCCGCCATGGCCATACCCCCGCGTCCTTGACCGCCACCGCACAACGCGCGGCCAAGCCGCCGGGGGTCTACACGGGCTGCGACAGCTTCGAGGGCGGGGACTACAGACGAGAGCCGGCACACCACTGCGCGCGGAGACGGGGAGGGGGAGAGGGGGGGGGGGTGAGGCTCGATGTCGCAGTGTCGGTTGTACATGTGCCGCCGGGTGGGACGGGTGGCGGTGCGTGGGGGTGCTGGAGTTTGTGGCGCGGAGGGGACGGTCACGAGGAGGGGTAGTGGGGCCCGGGGGCGGGGGGTGGAGAGGCTAGATGGCGATGGTATGTTATCGTGTGTGTTGGGAGGGTTTCGGTTGGGGGTGGGGGTGGGGGGGGTGGGGAGACTCGGTGCATGTGCGTGGCTGTGGCCGGTCTTTCCTACTTTCTCGCTGTGATTCTTCCCTGCTTGTGAGCAGCCATGCACTAACCCTTCCATCCACCGCTGCGCTATCCTCCCCATCCTTCGCCCCGAAAAACAGCCCATCCACTGCTCGCGACCACCAGCCCACGGCGGCTGGAGCGTCCAGCTGGCGTTCTGCGAGGTGGGATGTCGCGCGCTGTGTGTGCGGCGGTGGAGGGGGTGGGCAATTGTGCAGGGCAGTACGCGGGCGGATACCGGCAGGAGCGCTGGGTGGAGTCTCGGGGATGTGTTCTGTCTTGCTGGTGCGGCCAGGCCCGGAGGAAAGGGACACGGAGATGATATGTGGTCCCATATGTTCACACCTTGCGCACTGTGCTCATTTTAGAAGCGGGAGAGGACGAGGTCGAGCTGTGGCCGCTCCATCCGGTGTGTTGTTGTTTCGGTAAGGATGGCGTTGGCGGCCTGCGGAGGGTGGTGCTGTGTGTGTGTGTGTGTGTGTGTGTTGGTGGTGGTGAGTCGGTTGGGATGGCGTATGTGGTGGCGGGCGGGTGTGAGTGCTAGGTGTGATGGCGGTGGAGGGTAGGCGGTGGTGAGATGTGTGGTGTTTTAGGTGTGGATGGGCAGCTGGTGCCCGGTGGTGTAGGGCGGGCGGCGTGCACTTGCTTATACTCTTTTCACATTCTTAGATATTCATTTCGATCACCTGTAGAGGCCGGGTATGATATTTCTCACATCAACGTTGGCCAGTGCGTGGTGTGGCTTACCAAATTCTACGGTCGGATTGAGGAACTAGAATGTATCTATGGAATTGTATCCAGTGAGAGACGGAGACCAAAGATACCATGACTGTCTGATATTGACTCTGACCACCGTCACCTGTGCACATGTTGCGGCGTTGGGGGTTTCGACGTTTCGATGGCCACTTTGGTTCCTGACCTGAGCCGGAGATGCCACACTGCATCCGAATTACAAACACCTTTCATGAGTGGCTGCACATACATGCGGCGTTGCTTCGCTCCTGTGCTAGGTTTCGCCACCGGCCTCGCGGGACCCCCTCCCGCAGATAAAATAGAACAGGAATAGTACCGCCAACACAAAATAATAATGTTGGAATAAAAGAACTGATTATCTGCCGCCGAACCGTTTTAAGCACCTTCTGTGATACAAACCAGCAAACACCCTAATCGCGTTGAAACTATCGATACAACAACCAGCAAGCACCCTCCCAAGCCATCTCTCGACCGCCAGAGCCGCCGGAAACAACGCCAAACAACACGCCAAGTTATTTTTTTGGCTCGATCTTTTGGGCGACGGCGGCAGGCCCAGAAACAGGCTGAGGCATTGCATGCGCCTGCTTTTTAGAGAAAGTCGTTTTGCTCATCGAGATAGGTCTTAACGAGAAACCCAACAACCTACTCGACATCAGCGTTGGAACAAGTAGCAATTCATGCGTACTGCATTAGCCATACCACTGACCCCACACCAAGCAGGATCCGCACTTGCCAAACAAGAATCTTTATACCCGCTCTAAGCTCCGCGTAGCCCTTATCAATCGTCGTGTTGAGCTCCGCGTGGTTCTTATCAATCCCCGTCTTGAGCTCCCCGTAGCGCCTCTCCATTCCCGTGCCGAGGCCCCCGTGGTCCCCCCCCATCCTCCCAAACCCTGCGTCCATCCTCGCCGCAAGCTCTCCAAGACCTCTATTAACATCGCCCTAGAAATCCGCCATCTCCTACCACAATCAGCCATGCCCCATCCACTCACTACTACCCACGGGCCATACCTTGCTCAAGCCAGCCACACGCCCATCTAACCTACTGACACGCCCCCACTACGCACCCGTCAGCTGAGCCCGTCACCCGCTACCTGTACCGCGACCCACCAAACCCTCATCACTACCCGGAACCCGCCCTTGCCTGGCTCCCGCGCCGGTACCACCAACGCTCTCCGGCTCCTCCTTCCCGCCGGTTTCGCGCAAGCCCCCCGTATCGCCCACCCCGCCGGCAGTAAGTCCTCTGCGTGCAACACGGCCAGAAATCGTGCGCACGCCACGGTGGGTAGACAGTCTGAGCATGCTGGAGGACGGTAGAAGGTAGGCTGGGGTTGTTTGGTGTTGTAACGGAGAGGGAGAGAGGGAGGGACCTTTATATACAAGGGCTGTGTGCGGGGTGTTTAAAGCGTTGCCAAGGTGTCCTTTAGGCGGGGAGGCCGGACATGGTATGGCTGGTGTGCTCAGGTGAACGCAGGTACTCCCGGTCTTTAGCGGGGCATGTGGCGCTCTCTAGCGTGTGGTGATGTTCGCAGGTAGAGGGTGAACACTCGGGGCGGTCAAGTGAGCACGTTTGCTATAGCGAGTTGGTCCACTTTGTTCAGTCTTGGCGCGCTTTTTACAGCTTCTCTGCACATGTGTTCTCGATCTAGTTTTAATGGTGGTGCGCGGGGTAGCGCGCCCATTCAAGTTAAAGTCGAGATTTGATAAAATAATGCAGAATATATAATATAGTTCGTGCCTATCTATTAAAAAGGTATGTAGGTCACTAATCTCCTCCTCCATTGGTTTCGGGCACCGCTGATCACTCGGAAAGTCTTCTAATTCGTCGTGGGTTTCGATGGTCCGCCACGGATATACAGCTATTCCTACTATGTCTGTTATGTACCGTGGTTCATCTAACGTCGGAAGAATCTGATAAGATGAATGCCCCTGTTTTACAGCAAAATCGGCCGATTGAGCTCTTCAGGCTTATGCTGTCTGTACCACCCGGTAGTTTTTCAAACGTTCCCGCAGTCTGATTGGTCGATAGCGCCAAGGTATATTTAGTAGGCAAGACACACCAAAGTCCTTTTTTTTTTGTGTGTGTGTGTTTAACTCATGGATTACGACACACCAAAGTTGGGAGCGAGCTGACACTGGCCGCATCCTCGGAAGATTTCGTAACTTGAATTGAGAGAACTAATATTGCAAACACCGGAGCTGGCCAAGTACCGGGGCTGGCATGGTCCACAGCGGGAGCTAGCAACGGTCAGCTGCGCGCGAGAACTGGCAATAGAACTGGGGCGGGTGATCGGTACCCACTATGCTAGAGATACTTCATTACCAACTCAAAGGACCTAATTTACGGGAGCTGGCTCTGATCAACTGGGCGGGGGCTGGCCATATATAACATTGCTCGTGGCAAATATTGATTACCTACTGGAGGTGGTAAACTACTTGGGGGTGAGAGCTGGCCATGAGATATATAGATAGCTAAAAATCGAAACATTAATTAAATTAGCTCCTCGCGCGTTGATCAACTTCTGAGAGATCCCGCGAGGTCGTTGCTACCAAGAATTCTCAAAGCTTGATTAATGTAATGCGTAAGTATTGAGGTGAGCAATAACACACGGAGGTGGGGTTGGTCTTGCGGGCGGCGAGGCGGCCCACTCCTGCTGTACATGTATGAAGAAACGTCTCACTCCGGAATCAGAGTGGCAACCAGTTTTGCAGAGTGGCTGTATACATATATGTGGTGTGTGTGTGTGTCTTCGTAGAGAATTATGCAGATCGTCTGAGATTAATATATAGTGGAAGGGTGAGATGTAGTATATCCTGTATATCTTGGTATGTGTGAATTCGTGTACTATTGCCTAAAATCATTACTCAAGCTTGGTATGGATGAAAGGCCAAAGAGGCACACCGCGAGGTCATTCGCATCGCCAGCTACTTGAAGACAAGCAGGAGTAGGAGCTGGAGCTGGAGGAGATGATGAGGACGATGACAAGGACGATGGGGTGTCGGGACGATACGTGTGAGAACAAGTCCCTTCTCCAAAATATCCTGAGGGACCGTAGTGAGAGTCTATTGATTGGCTTTGAGCCCCGTGGGTACGGTATCCTGCGGGGGCCAGCGATGTGTTTAAGGCTTCCCGCGGCTTGAACCGTGTCAAGGTACTCTTTTTCCGCTGGTATAGTATGTAACCTTACCATAATGGTTGGTCAGCCTTTCATGGCTGGGGAGCCCAGGCCGGAGACCCGACAACAGTCACTTCCTTCCCTATCATGCCTCCTCTGCCCATTCCCGATATCCTTCTTGATTGATACGATACCGCCTCCGGCGGCAGTGATAAATGCGGGGTATTCGCTATTATAAAACAAGAGGGGCCATTTGTTTGATTCAGGTCGCCTAAGCCAGATAGCATGATTGCGCCGCCATAACCAAAAGCTCACAGGCGATTATGAAAGATTATTCTTTATCATTCATTTTACAATCATGGGCTAGCACTCGATTGCAATTGTGTTACATCAAATGATCCAATTGCCTCGGGGGAGGGGAGCTTGGATTCCTGCCTTAAATTCCACCGCACAATTGAAATCTATCAACTGCACCAGGGTGCGCAATTAAATCCATGAAAGAGGCCATCGGTGCGAAATTGGGTCCGACTCCTAACAACGAGCAGACATTTAGTTTCATGCTGCAAGCGAGCGGGCTAATAGGTAAAATACCATGTTATATACCACTCGGGGTAGATACACACTCAGCCAAGTGATGACTGGTCGTCAATGATGAATATAGTCCTCCAAGAGGAGTATGGCTCTGGTGCGTCCACAGAGCTCTAAGGGCTCATGTTTTGGGCGCCTCTGGTGTCAATGGATTGATACTACCCTTCTGTGTGTCTACGGAGCGTCCGAGTGATTAAGCAATATGAAAAGCAGATAGCAATACCTGCCTGTGGGGTAACATAGAGTATACTATTGACGGCCTCGAACTTTGGCGTGGAGATGTTACTTCTCAAAGAACCTAACCGGACCCGAGTGATAGCTCATGAGGAAATCATGAAAACGGAACATCCCAAGTATTGAAGAAAGGGACTGACATGAATGCAGTGACATAGATCAGCTTCTCTGATCTGCTGAATTATTATATAAAGAATTATCAAGATACGTTGCAATAGGGGCCGAGTGATAGGTGATGACCGAATAAGCAAATGGAAAAAACAGCGGGTGGTGCGCACACTCTTAATGGTGACATAGCGGCATATTGATGTAGAAGATTTGAGGGTGAAGTATGGTCTCGTGAGGGAAATGTGCGATAAGTGTTCTTCAGACATGGGCTTCGGGGCGAAGGAAGAGTCTTCATTATTATTATATATAGTTTGTTATCTGTATCTGGCCATACCCTAGGATGGAGTTTCGAAATGGTAGTTTAGCTGTTATACGGGGTAGCGTTCGAGGAAATAATATATCCCCGTGGAGTAGCCTGATTATTCATCATATTAGGATGCTTTTTAAAAGAATCGCTCTGAATACAGGACTAGTGACCTTCCTCGACCAAAACGATAGCTCAGGCTAATAGCATCAGGTTTTCAAAAATAAAGCTCCAGTAGTTTGAACCTAGTCTTATTACCTATACTACGATATCCTTTGCAGCATTAGTAGTTTTTGATCTTACCAAGTGAGCTATATCAGGCCAGTTACGTCTCACAGGAGATGGTTATGTTGGATAGTAGATAGATATTAGATCCTTGCTACCTTCGCTTGTTCTCTTCCCTTTGGAACCGCGCTAAAAACAGGAGAGGCATAACGATACCCCCGGAAGCTAATCATTTTTCCTGGAGAATATCACTGGACCATACCTGTGTGGTGAGATAGTTCAACAGAGATTCGGAAAAAGAGCTGTCCTTGCTGCTATTCGTGCTGTTTGTCGCTCCGGCGAGCGCCATTTACCTCCACGCAACTAATAATTGTGGTACAGGGCCTACCTAGCTAACAAGGCATGCCCGGCGGGAGTTACAGAAGAGGTTCTCCACTTTCCAAGCCCAGATTGAGGTCAATGATGGGTAGACAAGACGATATGTATCTGATGTTTGTCTGTTGTGCTGCCCATTCATTTTAGAGTTGCCGCGATAGTTGAGTAAACCTTTTGGTTGTGCAAAGTCTCAAGACCTACTACAGATAAGTGGTCACTATTTTGCTTTTGGATTTGGATCACAAAGCACACAGTCGCCAATTAATGGCTTTGTACTTTTTTATAATATTCCTTTGGTATTCTCTGTCTCGTGCCCAGCCTCATCACTTCCGGCCTTAAGGTTCGTGCGTCTCGCAAGGGTGGTGTATGAAAGCACAGCGTAGAACAGTTGACAGCCGAACACAAGAGGCATGGGCACGGGACAGTGCTCGGATTGTGTTTTGTTTTATCTTATCCATTTGTAGAGAGAGAGTTTCCGTAACCAACTAGGGGTCTGAAGTGTACACCCCATAGACCGGAGCAGGTTTGGCATTAAGTCTCGTGCAAAATGCTGAACCGGCCATAATCCCACCCGTGACCCCGTCCGTTGATAATAGATGGTATTCGAGGAGGGGAATGGTTACACTTTATGAAATTCAGAGAAACAATTGCGGCTAGCTACCATACAGAATGGTACTCCACACGCTACGCAACGCCAATGACTTTTAGATCTCCTCAACCCTGCGCTAGTCCTACAATTCCCTGAACACTTTAACCTATATTTACACAATCAACTGTGATCATATCCTTTAAAGGGCTTGTTACGTGCCAAAAGCATGAATTCATGGCAACAAAGGAGTGAAGCAAAGCATGGGCGTAAGAAGTAGTCATGTACGACCACACCGTACCATAGTATCGGCGGCATACTCCGGACAGGGTAGTGCTGACGGTTGCGGGCTGTTCTCCTCGGTATGACTACGGTTTACGATGTACAGCCCGACAGGCATTTGTAGTCATAGGTTACAGAAACGGAACGCATTAGAATAGAAATGGGCCAAGATAGGTTCCAATCATGTATAAATAGATAGGCGGATTCCCGCGAGTTTAGGGGTACTAGCGATAGTATCAGCGAGCGGAGTCCGATCTACAATATCACTTGTTTAAAAGCTACAGAACTATTGCTTAGCCTTGCTATACTTTGATATCCCATTATACTATATTGTCTCTTATCCGACTCGCTTATTACGATCGCAGACCAGTACCACTCTCGAAGATAAATCATTCCTAGTTCTAAAAGACTTGAATATATTGTGTGACGGATAGTTACCGTGCGCTTGTCTCTAAGAAACGAAGAAAACTATCTAGAGTTTGCACTGTATGCACCCTACCTACTCCACTACATCCATCGTCCAACGAAGAAGTACAAAACCCCTCTACTGCGGTTACCTGGACTCCGAAGGCTTCTTTCAGGAATCCCCTTCTAAGTTAACCGAGCCCCCTCTTACCCAATCCCTTCGAGATGTCTCACCAGCAGCTTCTACATTACGAAGAAGACTCCAACATGGAGGATGCCATTACGGTGAGAGACCACCGTACCTCCATGGCACAGACTCAGCGAAGAGCCCGAAGACAAGGGGAAACGCCGGTAACATCGCTATGGCCACAGCAGGGCACCACATCTTCGCGGTGGGCCCCCAGAGACCCCAGGGAGAGATCCCCCTATACCACGCCTACCCGAGAGTCATCCACTACTCACAGGCCCTTCAGGATGGAGGAGCTAGTAGAAGACAGCGAGGAGGACCTCCCCCGCACCCCCATATACCACACAGTGAGACGGGAAGTGCACAGGCAAGGCGGCGAAGTGGTCGCAGGGCTACACCAGGGGGTAGGGGAATTGGACGCCAGGACCAGGAACGTCCCGGAGATCGAGGCCGTTGTCCAACAGCACGAGGCACACCTCCGTCAGGTCCAGGAGGCCAACGACACCCTCATCGCCAACCTTACCCGCAGGTTCGAAGAGAGCGACGCCAGGCAGGCAGAACTGTCCCGGGCCCTCCTCCAGGTCGAGCACCGAACCAGCGAGGCTGCCAAAGCCCAGCTCGGACAGATCCACACTCTGTTCGACCAGCTCACTACCACCTCCACCCTCCAGCAAGATCACCAGCAGCAGAGAATAGACTCTCTAATGCAACAAGTGCATGCTATCACAGCCGGAGGTGCCCAAACCGAAGACCAGGCAGCGATCACTACTGCCCTCAATGCGCTTAAAACCGCTAGAGAAGAGGATCGCCGGGAGATGGAAAACAGGCTGCGGGAAGCCATGATACAGGTGGAGCTGGCAGAGAAACAGTGGGAGGCCCCGGCTGGGGAAAAGGACAAAGGAAAGGGAAGGGAGAGGCAGGCCAGGGCAGAGACTGTAAGAAGTCACTCACCCACGGTACCTCTGGAGCAGGGAGCAGCCCCAGCAGCACCAAGACCCGAAGGCCAGGTTGGAGGTTCAGGAGGCCTAGGAGGCAATGGAGGCGGCAAGCGGAGAGGAGACCCAGAACATCCCTCTTCCAGCGACGAGTCCGGCAGTAGGCGATGGGACCCCAAGGGCAGAGATATCAGGCAGGTCAGGCAGAAACGCCGACCGGAGACCCCGATCACTCACCCAGTGGCCCACACCTACAACGACGGACCCAAGCAGGCCAAAATCCCCTTCAACGGTGACCCGAAGCAGGATGTCCGACACTGGATCGACCAAATGGAGACCTTAATGGAACTCCAACCAAAGGTCCAATGGACGGACAAAGTGAAGATCCTGTGGGCATCCCTCGAACTCACCGGTAGTGTGGCTAGCTTCTGGAAGAACTTCAAGGAGAGACTCAGCGTGGAACCTGAGCTCGGAACCTGGAAGAGGTTCAAGAAGGAGTTACTCATCCAATATGGGAACCGAACCAGCCAAGAGCAAGCCAAACAGAAAATGGATAAGCTCAGGCAAACGGGACCTATCGATGACTACCTCAATGAGATGCAGAACTTGGAGTGGGACGCTCAAGTAGGGCCAACCGTGATGAAGTCAATCATCCTGACAGGAATAAACTCCTCGTTAGAGACTAGGCTATCCGCGGCGATTGAAGAACCCGAAGAGTTCCATACGTGGCTATCTTGGGTACGACGAGTGGGGAGGAAGGACGCCGATGTGAAGGCTAGGCATAAAATCCTAAGGGGAGAAGACACCCCTAAGGCTCCGCAAAAGCCCGCCTCCAAACCCCCTCGTCGAAGCAGAGATGACCGGTCCGTAAAACGACAGGAAAATCCGAGCGAGAAGCCGAAGGAAAGCCTGGGAGCCACACAAGCTCAGAAGGACAAGTGGAAAAAAGAAAACAAATGTTACCGATGCGGAAGGGAAAACCACATTATGGATAACTGTTTCGCCACTACCATACTGACCAGAGCCACCTCCCAGCGGCCACAACCAAGCAGAAAAAGGAGTAGAGGAAGTGAGAAGGAAGGTCCCAGGAGAATGGGAAGAGAGTAATAAAAGGGCAAAATTGGGACCACAAGGGCAGGCGTTTAGATCACGGATCACGAATTTAGAAGATTAGATTTCATTTTGGGTTTTAGGAAACGGGATTTCTTTAGGAGTTAAAATTATAGAAAAAAAAGGATTAAAAGGTTTATAAAGGGTTTTCATATGGGTTCATTATATATAAACGGGTTTTCATCTACAATAAAATTGGGGTTATCGAATCAATTACATATCTACAAGACAAAGGGACCAAAAAAGTACTCGATCTCTAAACATGCGGAAAGAAGCGAACAGCAGAGGGCATAAACCAGAAGCGTAAGCGCGACTGGTAGCATGACTGTATCACCAAATTCTCAGTGAGCGAAATGCCTACGGAAGGGCTTGGCGTTGGATCCCCGACTTGGATATATAAACCACTCGATTCCTCCGAAGAGAAAAACCAGAACATCAGAAAACATTCCCTCTATACCTACCCACGACTATCCAAAGACATACTTGAATCTAGCAAGCAATGTCTTCCTCCACCAAAGAAACCCGCCTCGAGATTGAGATCTCTTGGTCAGACCCTAAATCACCTACCTACGGCTCATGCATCACGAAAGCCTTGGTCGACAGTGGAACAGAGGACTGGATTATGTCCTGGGACTGCGTAAAGAAATACCAGATCCCCGTCCAACTGCGATCACCACCCCTCAGAATCCGACAGGCGGATGGGACTACAATGCCTAACTCAGGCACCCACGTCACCTACCCTCTCTCTCTACGAATAGGTTCACACCTAGACAGGTCAGTAACCTGTGAAGTCGGAGACTTCGCGGCCGAAGACCTAGTCATCCCTCATCGATGGCTTCAGGAGCATCGCCCTACGGTACACTGGGGAGAAGATTCCATCTCCTTCAACAGTACCTATTGCCAGACAATGGGATGCCTTATCCTCGAGCGAGAAGACATAGAAGAGGAGGAAGACCAGGACGAGCTAGTAATAAGACTACTACGCCAAGACCCCGTCACCTCCTACTCGCACGAGCATCACCCGTTCTGGATGAGAAGTACCGGGGGTCAGTCTTCGGACGTACCGCCCGAGTACCAGGACTACGAAGATGTGTTTTCTGCTGAAGGGGCACAAAGTCTTCCAGAGTTCTCGGAGTGGGATCATACGATACCACTAATGGAAGGAAAGCAACCACCATGGGGCCCCATCTACCCCCTATCCTATCGCGGCCCGACCGCCCCCACCTGCTATGCCGTCGAGAACGTTGAGGAATCGAGTTGTTAGGTGAAGGATCGTGGTCTCGTCGGATAAGATGGACGGGTTAGGAAGGTGCTCGGAGGATACGGTCAGCGCTAGGCGCTTCTGGTTAGGATTGCGGAAGGAAAGTTCGGGATCGGTTACGGGTGTTATATGTGGGTGCGTGGTGTGAGTCATTAGGGGATTAGTCATCGTGGGATTTCTTTGGATATATATTAGGGCTCTCCCTCGCTTCGTCTCTGTTTCTCTTCTTCTTCTTCTTTCCTTACGCAACGTCTTTATTTCTAGTCAATACAATTCTTTTGATGTCACTGGCATCAATGCCTTGTGAATGATTAAATGGCCTTTGTTTCAATATATATCTTGTTCGATCGGTATCCGAGTCCGATCTGCCGTCCTAGTTCTCGAACGTATTTGAGTCGATTCTCGTCTCGATATCGCTTCGTTTAGTTACAGAACCTTGCCGTTATATATCCCTACCTGAGCAGGCGCTGAGAGAAATCTCGACGAGATGCTAGCCTCTGGCAAGATCCGTCCCTCCACGAGCCCCGCTGCGGCACCCATCCTCTTCGTCCCAAAGGCCAACGGAAAGCTGCGGCTATGCGTTGACTACCGGGGATTGAATGCGTTGACGGTTAAGAACCGTTACCCCCTCCCCCTCATGGACGAATTGGCGGAATCCACCCGGGGATCTACCTTCTTCACCAAAATCGATTTGAAGAATGGGTACAACCTGGTGCGTATAAAGGAAGGAGAAGAATGGAAGACGGCTTTCCGAACCAAATACGGTCATTTTGAGTACAAGGTGATGCCTTTTGGGTTGACCAATGCCCCGGCGACATTCCAGGCCATGATCAACACCATCTTCAAGGATCTACTAGATGTAGGCGTCGTGGCCTACCTAGATGATATCTTGATCTACTCGAAGACCAAGGAAGAGCACATTGCTCTAGTTCGATCGTGTTAGATTCGGCTGCGTAAGACCATCTCTATGAACCCGGAAAAGACGATTTGGTTTGCTGAGGAGGTAGAATTTCGGCTTCCTACTCTCAGGAAAAAGGAACCAGAGTATCCCCACGAAAGTGAAGGCGATCTCGAATGGCAAGTCCCAACGAATGTCAGGGAACTACAAGTCTTCTTAGGCTTCGCCAACTTCCTCTGACGGTTCATCATCGATCTTCGAGTCTGCAAAGCCATGACGGACCTCCTGAAAACGGGGACCAAGTGGAGATGGGCCGGTGAGCAGCAGGACGCTTTCGATGAACTCAAGAAGAGGTTCACGACCGCCCCTATACTTCGACACTATGACGAAAATCGCCAGGCAATACTTGAAACAGATGCCAGCGACTGGCTGAAAAGCCGCTTCGAGATGGTTTGCTGCACCCTGTGGCTTACCATAGTCGCAAGTTCAACGGCGGAAGTGAACTACGAGATCTACGATAAGGAGATGCTGGCTATTGTATCCGCTTGACATGCGACACTGGCTCGAAGGACTAGTATCCCCATCGAGATACACTCTGATCATCAGAATCTCCAGTTCTTCACCACGACCAAAAATTGTCTCAAGACAGGCACGATGGGCGTAAGATAGCATCCTTCCGGTTCAAAATCCATTACGCTTGGCGAAGAGAACGGAAGCCCGATGCACTTACCAGGCGTCCGAGTTCGCTATGGAAGAGTAATCCGAGAACAACCCGTAAAACAGTTGCTCACGGAGGATCACTTCGCTCGAAGGACCAGAATAGAACCTGGCCCGGAGACCATTTGAACCTGCGAGAATGGATCGAGTTGGATCGGTGGTGTGAAATACCAGGGTGACACTCCCCTGCAGTTGCAGGACTGGTATGAAGCGGAGGCTCAATGGGTTCGAGAATAGTGGTGCAAGACACACTCCCTTCCCGAGACCCAGATGACAGGTGACGGAGTGCACTCACGTCTAACGCAGAGCGCTGCCGGTATGGGGACCCGGATCTGACGGCGACCCATAAGGGGCGCTGGATAGTACCAGGTCATGCGGTCAAGCAAGTGATCGAGGAGCACCACGATACGCCAGCCGCGGGGCACCTAGGGCGGGATAAAACCCTGGAATTGATTGACAGGAACTATTGGTGGCCGGGCATAACCAAGGATGTCAGCACCTACGTCAGCACTTGTGACGTCTGCCAAAGAGCCAAGCAGCGTCGACGACACCTGTCTCTTCCAAGTCCCCTAGAGTTAGCAGCCACACCTTGGACGGACATCTCAATGGATTTCATAGTAGAAATCCCAAAGGAGAAGTCTGGATTCCGGAACGTCTTGGTGGTAGTTGATCGCTTCAGTAAAATGGTCACAGACTTCATACCAACGACGGAATCATCTGCGGAAGCAAACAAGAACGCCATCAGGACATCTGGCGCTTCCATGGGCTCCCCCGAAGCATAGTCTCGGACAGGGGTACCCAGTTAGTCTCGGCCTTCTGGGCCACGATCACCGAAAGGTTAGGAATCCGGAGGCGCATGT
This sequence comes from Morchella sp. 2018-W38C, assembly GCA_024713705.1. NCBI lineage: Eukaryota > Fungi > Ascomycota > Pezizomycetes > Pezizales > Morchellaceae > Morchella > Morchella sp. 2018-W38C. Next base: position 548,576 of record JAMJEX010000001.1, read on the forward strand.
CGACCTCTTTCCACCCTCAGACGGACGGACAAACGGAGCGCACCAACCAGCATCTGGAAGCATACCTACGGGCCTTCACCGGAGGAACTGGCAAGAAATGGAAGGATCTCCTACCCATCTGCGAGTTCGCATACAACAACTCCAAGCACTCGTCCATAGGGCAGTCACCGTTTTATTGCAACTACGGTTTCCACCCACGAATGGACTGGCCATCGGAAGCGGAGTTGGAAAAGCTGGACGGGCAAGGAAATGCCTACCTTGACGACCTCTTGTCAGCTCACGAGTTGGCAAGGGAGACCCTGCAGAAGACATTCGATAGGATGGCGTCCCGCACAGGGCCGGCGGTACAACAGTTCAGTATTGGACAGAAGGTACTGCTGGATACTCGGAATCTGGGCGGATACGGGAAGTGGTCGGACAAGTTCACCGGACCCTTCACAGTCACAGCAGCCATCGGCAGTCGGGCATACAGGATAGACCTACCGGTAGAATGGAAGGTCCACAACGTATTCCACGAGATGCTGCTCCGCCCCTACCGAGAAGACGGAAACCCGGCAAGGCAACAGAACACCAGGAAACGGATAGCGATACCTGAGCCTCAAGAAGCCTTAGCCGATGAGAATGCACAACCTTCGGCAATACCTCGAACCCACACTCGGAGTCAGGCACCCATAATTGGAGCCAGACTATCCCACGTTTACAGAATGCGAGAAGGACTGAGCCTCGATACCTTTCCCTACCTATAGCGTTTCCCACAGGGTTTTTTCTATAGGAAGGTTTTTAACGGTCGAGGGCGACGTCTAGGAGAGGGGAGTAGTGTTACGGGAAACTCGAGTGAGAGGGTATGATGCTTGGAAGTACGGGTAACTAGGGACAAGCATAGGAAGGTATCGAGGTGGTGTGGGGCAGTCATGTACGACCACACCGGTACCATAGTATCGGGCGGCATACTCCGGGACAGGGGTAGTGCTGACGGCTGCGGGCTGTTCTCCTTTGAGAAGGTGACTACGGTTTACGATGGTACAGCCCGATAGCCGGCATTTGTGAGTCATAGGGGTTACGAGAAACGGAACGTACTAGAATAGAAATGGGCCTTGGCATAGGTTCCAATCATGTATAAATAGATAGGCGGATTCCCGAGTTTAGAGTACTAGCGATAGTATCAGCGGGCCGTCGATCTATATCACTTGTTTAAAAGCTACAGAACTATTGATTCCCATTACAGCGCTACGATCAACGCTTCCATTATTTCTAAAAGGTGATACGGAGCACTAATCTCCAATGCATCGGTTGTAGGGATGTCAAGTCAGCGATGATGATTCGAGGAAAGACGGGTAACCAGTATCTGGAATAGGAAGGTATTGAGGTAGTGTGGGGCAGGCTGTTTACACCCACACACGCATCATACTTCTTGATGACACACTTAAACTACTTCAGGTACAAGATAGTGTTCTAGTTTGAGAACTATGTCAAATACAATAGTGTAGTATAACCGATAGGCAATTCTGCGAGTCAAGTTATTATGTGTCAGAATAGAGTTGGACAGAAGAGTGGGCCCTGATACTTGTTCCTGAATGTATGAATCGAGGGACGGATTCCCGCCAAGTGATGGAGTCTTCTCCTATCATCAGCAAGCGGAACCTGGTTCACAATATTCTCCGAATTTCAGAGCTACAGATCTATTGCTTAACATTATCATATCTTTGATAGTCCAAAGTGGGTGGTTGGGTAGTTGAATTTCAAAAATTTTTGACTGTGGTAGTATAGGTTTTATCAAGTGTTCTACTTGTTAACTTGTCTTTTGCAATGTTCTAGCTTTCAATCTAGCAAATTGTGACCCTAACAGCATTAGACTCCGAATTACTACTGGTAGTCAGAACAATTTATGCTCGATGGTGGTGATAGTTTATGGTATATAATATCTGCTGATCAGAATAGTATCAACGATCCAAAACAAAATTATAAACTACGCCCGGAATGTTGTCAATTGTATATCATGCTAAGTCTGATATTGATCAGCAATATCTACACTATCTATATAGTGCTATGATTGTAGAAACATTTAGGAATTCCTAGTTCTTTCCGTTATTTGACTCCATCATTTCGGAAGAGCTTCTTTATTATTAATTTAAGAAACAGGGGTATTAATTATTACCCAGAAGTCAGATATATCAGTATTTCACAAGTAATAGACCTGCTAGATTATTATATACATATAATCCAGAGGAAGCAAATGACCTAGTGTGGAATCTGTGTTCTTTTTTGCCCCTAATATTAATATAGCAATTTTGAAGTCTTTTCGAGTTTTCGTAAATCTTAATTCAATATCGATTTTTAGTTTCTTGACCATCTATTCAACTCTCATGCAAATACGCCCAGATGTAACTCAAATTTGATATTTAACGCTCTAACGATTTTAACGGTAAGAATTTAAATTACCAATCACACTTTTCATACCGGTACAACAGATATAAATAATACTTTTTATAAGCTATGTCCGCTACTAAAAAGACGGATATACTCACAGTATTTGAAATTGGAGTAACCCCAAAGCGGCCAATGGAGGCAATTGACAGTAGTAACTATATATAAATGTATATATATATTTCAAGGGATTGAAACCTATCCCAAAAGTCTGCACACACAAAGGAAAAGACCAATACCACCCCCAAAACAGTTCTGGTTTATATGGATTGTATAATATTGTCGAATTTCAAAATATTAGGCCCAGAAATTTATTACCACCAGCAAGTTGGGGAACCCTATAACAGGCATCATAACACATATTGTGGAAGTCACTACTTTCCAAAATACTCTTATACATTCTTCTGTTGATGGGCATTATCAATTCATTTATTATATACTTTTTTCACTCATACTAGTTGCTTTATTGCCAATGTCTCACTTTGGCGGTATCCCTAAGACGAACCACCGTAATATACGTTTTATCTTCTTATATTAGAACATCTTGTACGGCGGATCGTATCTACCAAATTGCAATTGGCGATTTCAGGTTTGGTAACCAGCAACACCCGACCATCGACACCCGACACCCCAAACGACAACCAACCACGAACGAATACCAAAAACACCACGAACACCGCCCATTTTACTGTTAATCACGATTCATTTCTATTACTAATAGTATTGAACTAACTCACTGCTACAGCTTGCTTAATCACCACACCCGCCCTCCCACCCACCATTCCAGCAGCACCCGCCCTTCCAGCACCTGCCCTTACAGCGCCAGTCCTTCCACCAACCTCCCTTGTAGCACCCGTCCTTCCAGCAGAACCCGCTCCCCTAACAACTGCCATTGCAGCACCTGTCCTTCCACCAACCGCCCTTGTCGCAACCTTCCTCCAGCAGAAGCCGCTCTTCTAGCAGCAACCTCAGACTTTCAAACACTTCACCTCACTTCTAGTAGGGAAATTTATTGCACGGCATTTCACTTTACCACCAGCAAGAAAGCCCACCGACGAACACACTTTTCCGAGATGCCTAAGTTCACCGATCCGATCCTTATGCACACAAAAGCGGGAACGCTGAAGTCCCCTCCTTACATACAAGGTCAAAAGAAAGCGGACTGTGTCAAAAGTCATCGCCTGACAGATATCATCACCAAACAGTTCACACCGTTCCTTGCCAGGCAATCAGGCAACTTAGCCAAAAAAGCACAAGGCGATCGGGACATGGAAAGAGACATCAACCAATGGATGTGTCTATCCCAGGGTATGAAGACTACGTGTGAGGAGGCCAAAAGCAATGGGGCCAGATCATTTAAAATATTCAAGGGCAAGGTTGGGAGTGTTATTGAGGTCTTTTTTAACATTGATATCACGCAACCTTTGAATAAAGCTGGCACTCTTGTTAACAGGAGTTTGGAAGACATCAACAAGGCTGCTGTTACTTATGAGCGGATTGAAATTCCTGAGGTTTCCGGTGCATTCTATCTTGCACTTGATGAGAATTACACCCGCATATTTGTCTACTTCAGCAGAGGTTTTGAGATCGTCTACGGACCGGAAATTGGGAAATGGGTTTTGGAGTCTACAACCTACAATATTGAGGAATATGCTGAACTCCAACCACCTGATATTCCCGGTGCTAAGGATATTAGGCACTCTGCGTATAAGAATTGGCTTCTTGCTAATCCTCATCTTTGTTGGGCTGATTGGTCACAGGCTGGTGTGTACCATTGGGGTATGTGGATGGAAAGAGGACGACGCTGTCATAACTAAAGATACGCTCAAAACCTCACAACACATGAATCCTGTCCTCCTCCGTCTTTTGAGCTCATTTGGCAATATTACCAGAGCCAAAAGAGTTTTGCTTGGTGCGGTTGACAAAGATAACAAAGATTTTTGTGTCAAGATGATTGCAGCCCTGCATAAAGAGGAGAAACAACAGTGGGCAACGGATGATCAGGAATGGTTCTCCTTGAGAGCATGTTTGATTAATTTATTTACTGAACCGCATTATGATATTGGTGATTTAAAGGATGGATGGGCAGTAATGGCACCAATGGGCGAATTCACGGGGGCTGATTTCTGTATCAGGAAAGGGAATAGGAGATTGTTTGTATGCCAGGTGGAATTGGTTTTATTCGGGCGACAGAGTTGGAGCACTTTACTACTAACTGGTATGGTTTTAGACATTGTTTGGTTTCAACAATGCATGAATCCGTCAAGAAGGAATATCTTAAAAGATTTCCCGAAATTGTTTAAATTTGAACAACAGTTAGTAGTTGGAGAAATAAAATGATTGTTTTAACTATTTACAAAAATATTTAATCACTATCCTCATATAACCTCCTTCTTTTCTTTGGTTGCCGATTGGATTTCCGGATCTCTTGTAGACTGTTGGCGTCGGTTGATATTGAAGGTATATCTTTACCAAGAGGTGACAGAGAGGACTCCAAATTGGGGGAACCAAGTATAGAATTTGACTCCTCAAGCATATCGGGAGTCAAAGATGTTGAATTTCTTTTAAATTAGGTGTAGATAGAATTGGATCGCTGGTAAAATGATTGTTTTCCGGTGAAGGTGCCTATAGAATAATTAATATGAATTGTGACGCCTTCTAGAGGGTACAGAAATACCTGTTGTCCCACTCTGATAGGAAACTTATGTTTGATAACCGTCGGTGATTCAAACCTCTCATTTCTTGCCCGAACAGCATTGAGAAACTCTTATGTTTCCTCTTTCTCCTTTTTGATACTGCTTGCCCGTTGCTCTTCTGTTTGGAATTTGACCACCAAAACAATTTTTGTAGACGGCCCTCCAGGAAAATCCATTAGAAAATCTCTAACAGTTATTGGCTTGCTCCTAACCTCCAATCTATGCGGTCCGTCTTTGGGATGGAAATGTGTTGCCAGAAGGACTTGATATATGTCCAATGTTACCACCGTGATCGCATCCTGCCAATTGGGAGAGGAGCTCAAAAGACTGAAGGCAAAATCAGAGTGATCGGTAATCAGCTCATCCAAGTCGTCAAATACTTTTGATGATACACCTATAGTATAACCGATTAGAATGAACAAAATAAATATTCCGAAAGATGATTATTTTTACCTATATTCCTGTATGAACTCTATTTATCATCTAAACAGCCAAGATATATTACTAACTTGCGGGAATCCCTCGCTGTAGTCTTGAGATTATTTTGTCTGCTGGCGGGAGCTGGGGATGTAAAGGCAGGCACCAATCCAAATGTTGAGTCCTGTTTTTAGATTCTGTAGCGTTTACTAATTGATCGACGGTAAGTTCCACAATCTGTTAACTGACAACTCTCTGGTGAGTTTGTCTAGAAAGATGAAGGATTGTTTCAATATTTGGTGACAATTTACCCATCCCCCTCTCCTGTCTATTAGGCCGAGTACGTGTAGAGGATGCAGATATCGAACCACGGGATGTTGAAGCACCGGTTGTGGTTTGTATTTGTTGTTTTTTTACTTTTGTTGAGTTACGGGAGACGGATAGAAGCAAATGTGGTGGGACTCATTCCCCACAACAACGGAAAACTTTGTCTGCACTCTGCGAATGGATAGTTTTTTCTCTTTCCGCGCAATATTCAACCGGGGACATCGTAGAATGAATGATGATATTAAATTGATATAAGATCAGAGTACACTTCGTTAGATATTGGAATTAATTACAGGATACAAAGTGGGGTTTGTTGGTTATGTTCTGTTTCAAAAATATATCCCTGTGAATACAGAACGCAATAGAATCGCAAAGAATTTCATATTTATGGATATATAATGTGAATTTTTACCATATGTAATGTATGTATTTGTTCCGAAAATTTCAATTCAAAGTACATTCAATTTCATGTATTCGCTATCAAAATACACACCATCATCATAAATCACTCGAAATATCAACTTTTCGACAATCACCGGCCCTTTACCGACTTTTTAGCAAACAAAGATTTGATTCAACAGTTTTATGTTGAACAAAATCAAACAATTGATCAAGTATAGTTATTCTTAACTGGAATCGGTATTAAATGCTCCTGAAGGTCTATCATAACAAAGCTGGGAGAACGGAATTTTAAAAAACATAGTCGTAGTCAAGACAACTCCTCTATGCAGGTTGAGATCGCCTATCTATTTTGGGTTAAGTGTTTGCGCGATAAAAAAATCCTACGCGTATGTATTGCAATTCCATCAGTTTAAAATAATATCTTTTCGATCCTGATTTAAACCAGATTTTAAAAGTTCATAATTATCAAATTGAATTGAAGAATGAATTAAACAAAAAGAAAAAAAGAAAAAAATTTGAATTGAAGAGATTATGTACTATACGGAAATCAATGGGGATGTACAGAAGGTTAACGTAAGCCGAGATAAACGATGATACTAATTAGAAATTGCGAAATTATTGAGTCGAATTGGAGAGAGGGAATATCACGTTAGCTGGTCGGAGATCGGTTTCGATGCACTTACAGAATATCGGTGTTTAGGCTTCACAGTAAGACTTTCTAATATTGTATTATGGAATTAAACTCAACTGATTTTGAAAGTCATCGGATAGGACACGCATTGAAGATTGTTGACTTAAAGGGGTCAATAGACACCATGCGCGTTTTATATGTCATGGCGATTGGTGTTGGTCTATTGATGGTTATCTCAAACTGCACATATTAGGCTTTGAAATTTATGTTGCTATAGATGCGTATTCCCGTTACGTAACCTGGTTCTACTGTGGTGTCTCTGGAAAGGCAGGTGTCAGTATATTAAGCCAATTCTTGGAGGTTATGCAGAACGCAGAACTATTTGCCGTTGCATATCAGAGCAGACAGAGGGACAGGAACAATGTTATTGGCGGAATCTTTCTGGGAATTACATAAAGATCATAATCCAAATATTACATTTCCGGAGGTGTTCTGGTATGGAACTTCAACGAAGAGTGTCCGAATAGAAAGTTGGTGGGAGAGAACACAAAGGGGACTACAGCCGATTGGAAGGTAATGTGAATCAATACTATTATAAGTAGAAATATTACAAAACAGTATTAAAAAGAAATATTTCCATACACTTCAATAGGAAAACCGATGTCAAGAAGACAAATTGGAGGACATGATAGCTCTTCTTTACACCTATATGCCAATTATACGGGCAAAGTTGTATCAATTCGTTGAAAATTGGAATGACCACAAGATACGAAAAGAAAATAGTAGACCGAATCTTCCGACTGGTGAACCTTATGACAACTACTATTTCCCACCTGATGGTGTCAACAGTTATGAGCAAATACCCGCCCTGAGTACAATTCAGAAGATTAGAGATAAGAAATTAAAAAATAGCCACAGAAATGAATACTACGGTATGCATGTTTCCCGACACTTGGAATTTCAAGTTTACTTAGCTTTTACTAACGGAATACATAAGATCATGATTATTATCTCCTCAGTTCAACAATGGACTCGTGCGCCGGCATACTTTCTAAAGGAGGTCTGCCTGCGAAAGGTGTACAATATGAGGACACCATGCCAGATGGCAAAAAGAGTCATTTTGTTATTTATACATTCCTTAAAGTCTATCTAGAAACACACATTCAGAAAGGAAATCAAAATCCTGTACTCTCATTGTTGTTAAAGTCTCGGGAGTTTTCGTCAATCAGAGGACCAATATAACGGAGCCATTCTAACTGGATGGCATGAGAGCATGCTAACCAGGGCCCGCTATATGCTGAGAGTTATTGTTAGGAGCCAGTACTCGGTGACATACAGGTACCTGCAGTGTGGATCGCCACCAGCTGCAAGAGTAACCATATTCCGGTGACTAGGAAGAGTGTCTATTCACAGAAGGACAGGCTGGCAGTCTATGCCTTGCTGACTGACTAGAAGGCCGGCCAGAGTAGGACTCTGATTGCTTGGCGACCCTCTGTATCCTCTGAGCGTTAGAAGTGCCGCTATAGCGCTAGCACTCTGCCTGGGAAGCCTACAATAAGCTATGAGCTCTACAGCGACTAAAGCCGGTCAATCCTGCAGGCAGAGGTTGTGTGACAACCAAGCGACAGATTACCTAAAGGCTTTGACTAAGTGACACTGAAGGTCTTGGAAACTCCTGCTGGCGCTTAAAGGAAAGCGGGGTAGCGGTGGAATGTTTGCAAGCACCGGAACTCAGTCCACCGGAACTTAGTAGGAAAACTTGGAGCAGAGAATCGAAGGCTTTGGAGTATAAGTACTCAGCTTCATTGCCGCCCATCAGTTCTCTAGTTTCAATCCTGAGACCTATCGGCAAGCAGAAGCAAGAGCCTTAAGATTATTCTAAGTTCTAGCGAGAAGAATCTTGAACCTGTAACCTGATTTCTATTCTGCTCCGGCCGTCTCTATTCTATTACACTCTAGTAGTCTAGGACCCCCGTTACAACCAAACGCCGAACACTTGGTTGCAGAATTTCATGATGAAAATTTACCGGACATAACCGATAATGAACTAATTCAAGAGGAAGATTCAGACTGGGAGTAATTATTTTTTATTTGTATTTAACTAAAAATATTTAATACATCTACAATTAAATCACTGGCATTTTTTTTTTTTTTTTTCTTTAGTGGGCGGGTTGTTCGGTTTTCGTTGTCACCAAAATCCTTAATTGCACTTTGGTAGTTATGAGCAGCCGTAATCTTGTACCCTACCGTCATCCAGTAAAGACTCCACTAATAGCAAAAGTGTCATATAATGCGGTTCATTTATATACTGGTATTGTTTCAGTATGAAACATTAACGGTTATCTCAATTACTAGAATGAAAGATAAAACATGTATACATAATATATAGGTATGGTATCCTCAAACTGCATGTGTTTATTGCACGCTATAATTGTTCATGAGCTTCTCTTCGAAAAAGCGAATATCCAACATCTTGGCCAGGTCCAACTTCACCGTCCGATATGTTATTATTTTTCATCCAGGTGCTTTCCTTATTTTTACAACATCAGTTTTTTCAATTTCCCCCTTCAGATAATTAATTGTAGTGACAATAGTAACTGGAGAATTATCAAACCATAGTAAAATCACTTTTGCTTTAATCAACATTGACACATTATATTGGTAAGAAACCTTCCCCATATCCTTTTTCGTTATTACAAAAAGTTTCGGAAAATCTTAAGGAATATTCCTAGCGGTACAAATGTACCCAGATCCAGTCAATTCTTCAATACCGCTATTAACTGCAGGCTGGTAAAATATTTGTCAAAATGTCTTGCTTAATAGTCGGTAGCTTGCTTGAGAGAAATTATGGTACCTCCGCTGTTGGTTTCACTGGCCCCAATAGTAGCTATAGGATTGTGCGAGCCAGATTTGGAGTGGAATCAAAATTGTATATATAGGTGTTCTATGCGAGGGAATGGTACTTAATCCCACATTTTATTACCTGGTTGGACAACTTATAGTTATCTGATGACTGTACAGAATATGCACTTTAAATAGTGATGACATCTTTTGATTGGATCGAAATTATATGGCGCAACTTATGTTTGAGTCAACCAAAGTTACCAATTATTTCCTGACTAACAACATTATTAGGCACACAATTTGTACTTCGGAAAAACGCTTGAAGAACTTTTACACATCCTCATTTAAAGAATGAAAACATATAACAAAAAATACCATAAAAACACTGATAGAATAGAGTTTGCTGCCTGGTTTAGCTAAATGGTGGCTTGGGTCCGCAAAAAGATCAAGAATGAAAAGGATTCAAATTGCGGTGGTGGTGTTTGTGTTCCAAAAACTGGAGGAGACACCCCTCAAGTCACTGCTTGGCCGCTAAGTTGTCCCTGGAAAAAATATTCGACATGGACTTTGCAACCAATACGAAATTCAAATTTACCAAAAGTGGGTCCTTCGTACATACCAAGAATACTACTATGTACAGTAAATCTAATCATTGCATCATCTATGCTAATAATCCATATAAGGGAACCGGTAGGTCTGAGAATATTTTTGTAACCCATAGAACATAATATCAATTTTTCTGCGCCATAGTTGATGGCATTTAGTGTATGAGTTCGGCCATCAAATACCAATAAATATAGGTATTGCTTGATTTTCGCAAACCTAGTGACGGTTATGTATTTTATAATGTAGTGTGTTGTATAAATATCATCATCATGATATTTCTAATTATTTTTCGAAGCAAGTGACTTAAATATTCCACTTTAAACAGATACTAATACAAATAGATAGCAATTTTGCCGATATCTCTGCCCAATCTCTTTCAGCAGCAGGTGGGTGCTCTCCCTTCAGTCTTACATATCAATTAGTGTTGGTAGCTAGAGTATTGAATGCAACTGTTATAAATATTAATTTGAGAAGACCTGCTAATCCATTGAGAGCAGCTGGTGATTGACTGTACATAATGTGGGGAGAAAAGTATTTTTTCAATAGTATGAAATCATGCACCGCAGCCGTTCTATCCTGACAGTGAAGAATGTCTTCAATCAAACCTTGATAAAATGTGAGGTTTTGTTATCAATCGTCCTGTTGACCCCTGGTATTCATTTCCAGATTTTTGACTTCTGATGACCCGAGGTTTCTTCATAGCAGTCTACTATATATAACTATGGCCTTGCGTAGGCAGTAATTCTTCTAACTTATTCATGCAAAAATATGTTTCTTTTTGTCAAGTATAGTAGGTATCTGTAAAGACTTGGAAGAATCAAGATTCTAAACTGTTGACACTCAAGATTCATTATAAAAAGCTACTAGAAATGACATGTGAGGATCAAAATAACGCCTTAATTGTAGAGATTGTATCAAGATTGCCTGAGTACTACCAATGTCACTAGAGTAATACTACTGAGAAACTCTCAGAAATAATGCAACCATACTCAAGCCTTTGTAACCAAAAAGTCTAAGAAAATGAACTAAGAAGTAATGTCATTATTTGTGATCTATATGTCATTATGATGGTTACAGACTAGGGGTGAAGACTGTAAATAGCTTTTAATCAACTACAGCGTTTTCATAATATAACGTTTGCACGGAATTTCCCGCGAAATCTTCACATTACGGTCCATAGGATACCATTTAGCTAGACACCCTAGGTCCAACTTCCCCCGGCCACCCCTCCCGTACCTCCCTTAAAACATCGGTATTTATTTATCTTTCTGATGGCTGCCCATCGTCGTCTGAGAACTACTCAACTCCTCGGCGACAACTTCTGCCACCGTTAGTACGATCGGTAGCAGCTGGGGGCGGACAGTTCTTGTTTTAAGACGCGAAGGTTGAACGTTTTGTTCCGGACTTTATCTAGGCTCCTATATGTCCTACGAGGTACCTTCGTAATTGCAGGTAGCTGCACCTCCGCTAGCAGCACAACCACCCCCCCCGGGACGAAAGCGAGTGATAGTCTATGCCTAGATATGTGAATAACACCCCTACCACGGTTACTGTATTATTAGGGGTATTCTTTATTCTTTTTTCTTTCTTGTTTCTTAATTCATACTCGCATGCAACCTGCAGTATATGAGGGCATAGGTTGTCTCCAAGCACCACTGCAGGGTCTCACCTGTACTATATAGCGCTAGGTAACCCCCGCCGCCAAGTGTGGAATAACCCCCCAACCAGCCATTCGGCCAGCACTACCACTTGGTCCCGTTCCTCCGCATTTCTTCCTAGAAAAGGGTCTCTCCACAGAGCAGGAAACCCTCCGGCATGCCAAGCCAGGAAAGAAAACCCCATTTAATGTCCCTGGGTCACGTGCACCTGCCCGGGGCGACAGCCGTCGGACCTACAACCTTGCCCATCCTCGGAGGGTTCGTGTTCGTATCGTTAGAGCCACTTTAAAGGCACACCGCCACTCCTGGTCCAACTGGATGTGAGGCTAGCTCACGAACACCATTAATCAAGTCCCGAACAAGCAAAGATCCGTGCAAGCTGTGAAGACTAAAACCCATTTGCCACCAGTTGTAAGAAGGCTGGCTACCTTTGCACCATCCACCACTATTCTCAATTCCTCAACCTCGCGAGAATTTACACAAGAACGCTACTCCTACCTGCCACCACCACACCCAGCCCCAGCCCACGCATAAACCCAGCTGCCGTCTTCCCTCCCTCCAACCCTGAGACCCGCTCCACTCGTAGTATAGGAGGGGGAGGACAATAGCCCCACCCCACTCCCTTTGCTGCGAGCGCTCGTCAATCATCTACCTCTTCGTCTCTTCCGAAGCACTAGGCCATAATCTCCAGCGGCTTCATAGAAAACTCCCACGGTGTGCTGATCGGCCTCGTTTAGGATCCTAACCTACCAACTGGCAGGCTTCACTCTGAACAATCTAGATCACTCTCTGACTCGGTGCTGGTGAACAACCGCTATTTATGCTCTTCTGCGAAGTTGTTCTGCCCGCAGCGCTGGGAAAAGGGTAGCGCTAAACACAAAGGTTTCACACACCTGTTGCTTATGGTTGGTTGGAGTGTAATTTACTGATGAGTGGTGGGAGGGAGGGGGGGGGGTGGTGACACTTCTAACCTAACACGATATATATAACAGATTATCTTGTAGATGGTGGGTAGGGGGCCGGATTTGTATGTTTAACTGCTGGATAGGGACGACTTGTGGATGGATTGGGCAGAATAATCTCTCACACCCCCCCCCCCCCCCACACCCCATTCTGCGCGCGGAATTAGTTTTCTAGAAGATTTTCAAACGATCACTGGGTTTATCCCCTTTTCCATCTCCTCGCTCACCTTTGTTTGCTTGATAAAGATCACGACCTAGGAGCCTAAGTACCATCTACCCTATCGCGGGGTATGTTGGTAGACCCGGCAATAGGCCGACAGACATATCCACGTGTACGTATAGGTAGACAGACACACACGCAGACACACGCAGTCACACACACATGCACACCAGCCTCGGGATACCCATAGCGCAGCATCAGAGAAGATCTGAGCCTGGGTTAAAGCGTCGTGGGTAACTCTAGCGCTAAGGTTCACCGCTGCCTGCCCACACCACGCCCTGGCCCCCGCTCCCTCCCCCACAGCCAGTCTACTCTACGCTGTCATCCAGCACCAGGCCTGCACAATTAATCCTAAAATAACCACTAGCACCAAACACTCCGCTGTGAAAGGCACAAATCCATAGTTTGCATCAGCGTCCTCTCTGAAGTCTTGATGCAGGCGCGTATCTGCGTGGCTGGTATCTAGGCCCTCATCAAGTAAGTAACTGCCAACAAAGTTACAAGCTACTTTGAAAAACTAAACTCTCAGCCGCGCCGAGTGACAGCTCATGACACGGTTAAAGCTTTCACCCCATCACTGCGTGTAGGTCTATTCTCCACGTCACCCGTTCGCTCGCATCTTGCTCCGGCGAGATGACACGCCGCTACATGAAGTACCCCAATGGCCATTCCTCTCGTTTGATTGTCCCGCGGATAGATACGAAGGCTAGGAACGCGCGGCGATAAAACCAAGGGATGAACCCCCAAGCAGTAGGTTATCGCAGTTGAGACTTTCAGTGTTCCGGGGGTGTGTAGAGCGAGCTATAGTTTGTCATGTCAAAACAACTGTGCTCCAAAAGTTGTCAACTGCGCGGGTGAGGGGGGGGTGTGGAAAGGAGGGTGAGTTGACCTTCAGCCTGCCTTTGACCAGATTCTGCCACCGCAGGGAACGGTGTGACCTCACGCACCAGGCGCCTGTTACGGAATAATTTCAGCTCCTCCGCGAGAGAATACGAAGCGCAACAAAGGATGAGGGCTCACCTGGGGGTACTGCAGCTGCCGGACTAGCTATGTGTCGTAGAAACCCGACACCACCATCGGCATCGCCATCCGTAGCTCCCGCCTCACAAAAGGGTACGGGAACAATAATATCTAAGCTTCACATCTGTGTGCAGAGATCGCAGGCGTCCGGTGCACCGCCGGTCGCCCCAGAGAGCCCTGAAAAGAGGTGGGGATTCAATAGACGGCGCTCTAAAGTCCGTCCGGGGCTGGAATCTCAGGAACCGCGAAGAACTCGGGCACGCCCGACCCTGCAGGCCCCTTTAACCTTCGGGTAACGCCCGTCCCCCGCCGTCCCCGCCGTCCCCGCCGCCCCCGCAGTCATGCGGTCATATAGGTAACAACCGTCAGCAGCAGTTGACGGTACGTAATTTCGTTTACTGGAGTCATGAGCAGTCATTCGTAACTAAAGCACCCTACTAAAATTCGGAAATGCGCACGGCAAGTGCTTCGAACACTACCTGCTGGACCACGATTATGAGCACAAGAACCACAAGTGATCCTTTGACAAGCAGGAAATTCCGTATACACTCCAGCTACTCTCCCTAGCCCTTTTGGGTATGGGGCGGCGCCATCGGTTTGTGAAAGGTTTGTGTCCCGGCATTGCGGTATCGCAGCGTTTCATTTCCCACGAATTTTCGAGAGTGCTATACATCAATCTTTATACAATTAAGGATCGAAAAGCTCACATCTTTATATTGAATCTATTAATGGCAGGCCCCGGCCCTTATAACGGCCGCCTTCAGTCCTCTACCTTTGGGGCATTGCGGGCCCGGGCTACCTCCGAAGACGGACGACGTTTGCGGTCCGTTTCGGTCCGAGGCTGAAAACGGAGAGACTTCCCGGGTGAGAGTACTGGGACTCCAAACAACAAGCGGGTGGTCCTTGCAGATAGCGGAAGCTGTTGTGGCCTAGCTTTGGGCAGGTGGGTAGGGGGGAGGGGGTGGTTGATAACATGCGCGGAGGAATACCTTTGCATTACTGGCGCTTCAGATGCTTGTGATGTCAAACGCAATAGTACTGACCAGCTCGCCCAACCACCGCAGATGTACTCTCCGCGTTGAGAACCATATGTTGGGGGGTCCGGTCCTAGCTACTAGAAGAGGAGAAGGGCCTCCCTTGGCAGTGGAGTTGGTTGACTCGGTGGTCCGCGGGAGCCGGAGCTGGTGCTACATCCCCGAGGTAAGAGAGTCTCCCCAATGATGCTACGGATGGGAAAGGCAATCACTGCAAGAAGTAATGGCGTAATGTTAATCATATTATCTCTTCCCACAACTATCATCATCCCCTAGCTCCTAAATTGCTATCCTTTGGTAAAGTGAAAGTTCGTCAAACTTCCAACCTGGACCGTGCACATCCTGTATTCAAGGATATTATCCTGCTGATTGCGGGGGGGAAACTGAAGAATTTCTAACAATTACCACACTCGGCTATAAAAGAAGGCTGAAAAAGGGGAGAAAGTCGCAAGTTTGACAGGTTTCACCCCTACCATGGGGATAGATTCGCTCCATATTCCTTTGTCTGGTTTGATTCTTGGGGAATAAGTATGGGCTATCTGATCGCGATCGTTGCGTGACCACTTTCCGGCATCCGCGGGTGCACCACCATCACAACACCACGGGCCCGTACGTCCCGAAACCCCCCGCTTTGCACCCGTCTGGCTCCGCGTACCGGAAGGTACTTGGGGGGGGGGGCGGGGCTATCCTTAACAGAGCCCCCTACTGCATAGCATACCACCAGATGTAAGTCAGTGACCACCTACCCTGCCTTCCCCACGCCCATGTCCGAGGAGATGGCATTAGAGTCTGTTATGGGGAGGAAGAGGAGGCAGCGAGTAATGAGTCATGGACGTACGGGGGGGGTGAGACGCCCCGGTGAAGGCGGGGGCGGTTGCACGGGCGGGCGCTTGTTATCGAATTTCGGCCAGTCGGAGCCTGCAGCAGAGCTGAACATGAAGCCCTTAGGAGCGGATACTGTAGAAGAGGACGGTAATCAGGGCAGCGAGCCTGTTACAGTTCAGAGAATGACTCAATCCAGGAGCAGAAGGTGATAAGGTAGATGTGTAATAGCTTCGAAACTGAGCATGGATGTAGGATAGAATATATCTTGCATTTTATTGTACCAGCCACGGACTCTTCCATTGGGATGATATAAGCATACCAGTCAGCGACCTTTACAGTTCGTGAAGTGGATATGCTCTCTACGGACGTCGCTCGCTGGTACAGTGACACTGTTGGTATAGAAGAGTTGTACATTTCTGACCCATCAATAAATCAGGTTCAGTCATCTATCATACAGTCAAGCACAGCTAGCATTTTCTCCTTATCGCTCTGCTCCTCTTCACTTAGCCGTCAGCCAAGGTCACGTGCTCGTCAAAATCAACGGAAATATCCGCCATGCTTGAGCAAACCTATATCATATCAGCTTCATTCTTCAATCTATATAGTACTACAATACAGTATGTCCAGGTCAGACTTTTGAGCGTTCTGATTAGTCATAGCAAGGGATCGGACAGGGGTGGGAGACAGGGGTAGGAAGGTAGGGTAACAGGAGAAAAAAAATCCGGTTTATAAAGCAGGGTAATAAAGCAGGGTAACTGATAGTGACTGCTGTAAATATTTTTATATAATAGCCAGGTAATTCATTTTTGATAACCACTGATCACTACATCCACGTTATAATTGTTCGCAATAACGCTTCACAGCCAGACGCTGCCAGAACATTATAAAGCTCATGAATTCGATATCAATCGCATAATGGGCCCAATTTCAGACCAGAGGGTTTGTTTGATGTATCCGCCAAGATTTGTAAGAGTCTTTCTAATAGTTTGCAGAGACGATTAGCAGAAATGAGACGACAACGCACAGCTTTACGAGCAGAACAAACGGCAGAAAATTTACAGGTATTTAATATGCAATTTGAAGCTTTGTGTTTCATAGGGTTTGCCAGTGACTTTTTTTGCTTTATAGACATCACCTCCGAGGGCTGCTAGACAAAGACAGCAATCTGCATTTCTCACAAGATTTTCCAGTTCCTGCTACATAATGGAAGCAATTAGATTTGGGCTTGATGAATATAGTTTGCGATCAATGTAGAGCTTTACATTGGATCGATGAACGGGTTGCAGCGAGTTCGAAGGCCAGTTTCGCTTTTGAAATCTGTTGCAAAAGGGGATGTTCAATCGCCATCTCATGCGAAAGACCGCTAACTATCTACAATATCTTCTTCAATCCACTTGACATCGCTATAGAAATTTCCGCAGTAGTATTCGTGAATACAACTCAGCACTCACATTTACATCTCTAAGATCGTGGAGAGCTTTATCTGAGGCGACCTGCAACTGGGAAAATCGTCGTCAAGCTTTCAAGAACTATATTTCTACGACCCCAACTATGCGGCTGGCGTAAGACATGAAGCGCATCCTAGCCTAAACCTTGAGGTACTGCAGCGTCTTACGACTGAGTTGCATGAGGTGAATCCTTACATAGCAATCTACAAGACAGCTCGGGAACGATTGATGGATGCAGAGCGTTTGCAAGGGCCTGCAAGAATATTGTTAAATCCGCAGTTGCAATTGATAATGGAATCAGGTGCTGACAAGCGTCGCAACAACCTGCCAACCAGCAATGAGATTGCTGTTATCATACCTGATGAGTATGGACAAGCAGGATTTCGGGATATTGTACTCGCAAACCGTGATAACAATGGCAATGAATCCTTCAACCTAATTAATCCCAATAACGCTGCTTACATGCCCTTGCACTATGTATTGCTCTTTCCACATGGTGATGCTGGTTGGCATTGGGGTTTGAGGTTGCGAAATGATTTACAAGCTCGCAAAAATTTACGCTCAGTCAACGACCTTTTTTTATAGGTATAGAATATAGTGCAAACAGTATGCAGAATGAGCGCAATTGACATAGATAACAGATATCGTTTGCATACCCGTCAATCTGAGACTTCAACTCTCTTTTATTCTCAACGCTTATTTCAACAATATTTGGTTGACGCATGGGCTGTCTGCGATCAAAATAAGCTTTTAATTGGATTCGTAAACCAATCACAATTGCGCAGCAGATTTTACATAACGGTCTTGCAGATGCTATGCTGCAGCAAGACTTTAATGCGGAGGAGACCGGACGGCGTGTAATACTTCCCAGCAGTTATACCGGCGGTGATCGATACATGCAACAGTTATACCAGGATTCGATGGCTATTGTTCGGCATTTCGGACGCCCAACTCTGTTCATCACATTTACAGCAAATCCGAAATGGCAGGAGATTGTTGCAGAGTTGCTTCCAGGGCAAACAGCTGTCGATAGGCCAGACCTCACTGCAAGAGCGTTTCATATGAAGCAACAACAGCTCCTTGCGGAAATCAAGCATAAAAATATTTTCGGTCGTTATTCAGCAGATGGACAATTGAGTACCAAAAGCGTGGTTTACCACACATGCATCTCCTGCTATTCTTGCACCCTGATGATCGGTTTCTTACAGCAGACCGCATTGATGAAATAGTATGTGCGGAGTTGCCGGATCCTATCGCAGACCCTAATGGGGAGTTGCGCGCAATTATAACCACCTGCATGGTACATGGTCCCTGCGGCGAGCGAATGCCAAACGCACCATGCATGACAATATCCGATTCAGGCTTCCGAAAGTGTGCAAAGAGGTTTCCAAAGGCATTCCAAGATGAGACATTGATGCAGGAAGACGGATATCCCCTTTACCGCAGACGCAATGATGGACGGACACATACAATACCATCATGGCTCGGTACTGAAAACTTTGCATTTGATAATCGCGGTTGTACCTTATAATCCGTGACCTTTCTACGTGTATAAAGCACATATCAATGTTGAGGTTTGAGCGTCTATTCACGCAATCAAGTATATACATAAGTATATATACAAAGGTGCTGATCGCACCACTTTGCAAGTTGGCAATGAAACCGATGAGGTCAAGCGCTATTTGCAAGGTCGCTACATTGGGCCAACAGAAGCTGTCTGGAGGATTTTCGAATTTGGAATGCATGAGGAAGCTCCCGCTGTCATGCATCTGGCGGTGCATATGCCGGGTGAACAGGCAGTGTATTACGATATGGATGCAAACCGCGACGAGATCTTGCAAAGAATGGAATCCGCAAAGTCGATTAATCGATGGCATTCTTTCAATATAATGCGGAGAATGTTGATGGTCACCCATACCTATATCAAGAGTTCCCAACTCATTTTACCTACAACAAACCCAATCGCAAATGGTCACGGAGAAAAGCAGGTGTGTCAATTGGGCGAATGTATCATTGCAACCCTATGATGGGTGAGAAATACTATTTACGACTCCTGCTCACGGTTGTGCGGGGTGCTGCATCATTTGATCATTTGCGGACTGTTGTGGGAGCATTGCAACCTACTTTCAAGGCTGTCGTTCTCACCTTGGAGGATGATCGACTGTTTACAGAGTGCTTATTCAGAACTGGCGCCGCACATTATTTGCAACGGCCCTACTGTTTGGAGATCTCACAGATGCAAGAGCTCTTTGGTCAGAGTTTGCAACCAACATTTGCGATGATATACCTCGCATCCTTGGGAGAACCGAAGCGTTTGTCGTCCCAGCTGATTTGCAGGACCCGAATCTTGATTATGGACTTTATTTGATCTCGCAGATACTTGCAGATTCAGGCAAAACTCTTACAGACTTCGATTTGCCTCCATATATTCACATGTGGAACCGTACCGCTGGCAATGAGATGATTGCATCGGAACTCCGGTATCATCAACAAACTGAACAGGAGCTGCGTGATGAGAGAGTTGCAAAGCTGAACGACGAACAATTGCAATGCTACAATACGATTGTAAGAAGTGTTGAGAACCCCGCAACAGCACAGTTCTTCTTGCAAGGCCCAGCTGGAACGGGAAAAACGTTCCTTTATAAGACCATTTGCAACCATTTTCGGTCTGAAGGCAAAATTGTTCTTTGCGTTGCATCTTCCGGTATTGCGGCACAGCTACTACCCGGTGGCAGAACGTCGCATTCAAGGTTCAAGATACCCATTGTTATTAATGAATCATCGACGTGCTCTATTTCTCGCAATACCTTGCTAGCCAGTCTCATACAGCAAGCAAGTCTTATTATATGGGATGAGGTACCAATGCAACATAAATATTGTTTTGAGGCTGTAAATAGGTCTCTCAATGATATTTGTGGTGCTGGGGAGGATGCATTATTTGGCAATATACCAATAGTGTTGGGCGGAGACTTTGCACAGATTCTTCCAATTGTAAGACGGGGTAACCGTGGTGCAACAGTTGCAGCATGCTTGCAACGGTCATTCCTTTGGCAGCGTTTACAGCAGCTTTCGTTGAAAACAAATATGCGAGTAAGGGAAGGAGAGGCAAATAAGGAATTTGCCAATTGGTTTGCAATTATCATACAATCCACAATGGAATGGTCGAATACGCCATCGAATTCATCTCCATTTGCATAACGGTACCAGATCTCTGCGAGCATATATTCACTGCAAAGATACTTGCATCAGCTCACACCAATTACACGGCATTCAAAGGGCGTGCAATCCTTGCAATGCGGAATGATTTAGTCGCGGAGTTCAATGATACTGTTCTCAATACAGTGCACGGTGAAGCTAAAACATATTATTCTATCGATAGTGCAGACTTCAACAATTCAGAAGAAGCGTCAAATGAACTCCCTGCAGAGTACTTGCAAAGCCTGAATCCCGCTGCATTGCCACCTTCTCACTTGCGACTTAAGATTGGCGCCCCAGTTATACTTCTGCGCAACCTATATCCAAAGCAAGGGCTTTGCAATGGAACGAGAATGACAGTAATTCGTATGGAAAGACGTTGCATTGAGGTGCGAATATTAGGAGGCGATAATGATGGGCAAGTGAAGATTATTCCTCGCATCAAGCTTTCTACAACTGAAGGGGAATTGCCTTTTATCTTAACTCGAAAACAATTTCCCGTAAGATTGTGCTGTAATAAATAATACAGGGGCAATCACTTGACATTGTAGGGATTGATTTGCGCACGCCACCGTTTACGCATGGACAATTATATGTCGCATTGTCAAGGGCAACAGATGTAAATAAGTTGCGAATCTTGCAAACGGAGGAGAGAGGGAGAGAAACAGAGAATATAGTGTATCCGGAGGTACTGTTGAGGGGATGACAGTTGTACATTACAGAAGGCCCTTTACCGTTTCATATACTTTAATTACAGTGGGTTACGGTATACTTTGCACTCTTGCAGGAACAAATCAAAGCTTGCAATTATATACGACTCATTACATGAACTTGCAATAATGAAATACCAATTGTAAACAGCTGCAAGAAGGTTGCGAGAGTTGCAAACACAGACTTTATTTTGTTATAACTATTCATCAGCAAAAAATTGGGTTCATTCTGACGCACCTGGGCGTACCCAGGCGCACCAGGCGCACCAGGCGCATGAGAAGTTTTCTTACCTGCATCCATACGCCCCGGCGCAAAACGATATCGTCTCGACGAGAAAAAACGAACATCTCTCCCGTTCCCGTCGCGACGTCGTCTTTTGGTCATAAGACGAGTTCGTCTTTTGACCAAATTAGGTCGTATTTGACCCCAAAACGAACACCGGGTCCACGCCTAGGTAGCTTTTGCCCGGTTAACGGCTTTCGCTAGCACATTTCGCTGGCAGAATGAGGTCACTCGGCAATCGGTACATAGATTAGGACACTACTTCCGCGCAAATGTCACGTATATTGATCCACATGTCTACGTAATTCTATATACATATTTGTTTGCGACCCACCTGCCTCCGCCGGCGCCCCACCTACCTCCGCTTACTCCTGCCCCGGCACTGCCCTCCTGCGCAATGAGCTCCCAGCCCGCCGAGCTCCCTGCTGAGCTGCCAGCCCGCTGAGCTCGCCGCTGAGCTGCCTCCCCGCTGAGCTCCCTGCTGAGCTGCCAGCCCGCTGAGCTCGCCGCTGAGCTGCCTCCCCGCTGAGCTCCCTGCTGAGCTGCCAGCCCGCTGAGCTCGCCGCTGAGCTGCCTCCCTGCTGAGCTCCCTGCTGAGCTGCCAGCACGTTGAGCTCGCCGCTGAGCTGCCTGCCCGCTGAGCTCGCCGCTGAGCTGCCTGCCCGCTGAGCTACCCTCTGAGCTGCCTGTCCTCCTGTCCGCTGAGCTCGCCACAGAGCTGCCTGCCCGCTGAGCTGCCTGCCCGCTGAGCTCGCTGAGCTGCCTGCCTACCCTCCTGCCCACTGAGCTGCCTGTCCTCCTGTCTGCTGAGCTCGCCACAGAGCTGCCTGCCCGCTAAGCTTCCTGCTGAGCTGCCAGCCCGCTGAGCTTCCTGCTGAGCTGCCTGCCCGCTGAGCTGCCTGCCTGGGAGGTGTCGATTTGGATTAGTATTCGCTGCCTGGTAGGTGTCCAAATGGAGCAGGATTCGCTGCCCAGGAGGTGTCCAAATGGTGCAGGATTCGCTGCCTCAGGAGGTGTCCAAATGGTGCAGGATTCGCTGCCCAGGAGGTGTCCAAATGGTGCAGGATTCGCTGCCTCAGGAGGTGTCCAAATGGTGCAGTATTCGGTGCCTGGTAGGTGTCGAAATCGTGCAGTATTTGGTGACTGGTAAGTGTCCATATAGTGCAGAATTCGCTGCCTGGCAGCTGTCGATTTGGTGCCTGCAGCTGCGTCCATATACTGCAGGATTTGGAGCCTGCAGCGGCGTCAGCAGCGGCGTCGGCAGCGGCGTCAATATACTGGGGTATTTACCTGCAGCGGAGTCAGTATAATGGCCAATATACTGGGAATTTGACGCCTCCAGCGGCGTCAATATACTGGGGTATTTACCTGCAGCGGAGTCAGTATAATCGTCAATATACTGGGAATTTGACGCCTCCAGCGGCGTCAGCAGCGGCGTCAGCAGCGGCATCAGCAGCGGCGTCAGCAGCGGCGTCAGCAGCGGCGTCAGCAGCGGCGTCAGCAGCGGCGTCAGCAGCGGCGTCAGCAGCGGCGTCAATATACTGCCCAATTTGACGCCTCCAGCGGCGTCGATATACTGCATGATTTGGAGCCTGCAGCGCAGTCAGTAAAGGCGTCAAAATGCAGAGGAAGGTAAATACGTATCCAGGCGCTGATGCAGGCAGGAGGTAGGCGTTGATACAGGCAGGAGGTGTCGATACAGGGAGGAGGTAGGTGTCGATACAGGTAGGAGGTGAGGTAGGAGGTGAGGTAGGAGGTGAGGTAGGAGGTGAGGTAGGAGGTGAGGTAGGAGGTGAGGTAGGAGGTAAGGTAGGAGGTGAGGTAGGAGGCGAGGTAGCTAGGTGTATATGTGGAGGTGTGGGTGGATCCTCGAGGTGTGGAGAATAGTCAAATCTGACGTCATTAGCTAGCGCTATTAGCATTAGCGCCTGTACATGGCAGAATATCACTTCCGCTGACGCCAAAAAGACGAGATATCACATTTAGGAGGCGACCTAGGCGTCCAAAAGACGAGATGTCACATTTCAGACGATACTAGGCGCAAAAAAGACGACATGTCACATTTGCGAGCTCGTACCAAAAAATTCGAGTATTTGAAGAAAAGACGAGGTTTTGAGTCAAGAAAAGATTTAATCGACGCCTGGACGCATAATTCGCCTTGATTTTTTTTCTTGCTGATGTTGCAAATGTTTACAACTAATAAGGAGTCTGATTACATTTAGTCTTCCATGTCTTCCATGATATCCTCAATTGCATCAGCCACCCCCTCCACCGCCATCAAAAGCCTCCGCCATTTTTCTTTAGTAGAAGTACGCTTTCTCTTTGCAACTCTCCTATGCCTGTCTGCAACCTCCGCAGGACCTGCAGAAGAGCTTGCAATGGGCGCAGAACGTTCGCAAGGCTTGATTTCTGTTGCAAGTGTTTGTAAGTCACTGTAAACCAATTGTAAGACATTGTAAGAATTGTAGATTACTTACCAGGACGGAAATTGCAATATTTGCCTTGGCTATTGTAGTGGCAATTGGTGCAACTACCTGCAAACATGCCTTCCACAAATGACATATTCAACAAAAGCGCCTTTTACCGTCAGTACAACATAACCTGCTGCAAGTTCCACTCGCTATATCCCAAGATACTAACATTAACTCCATTTACCATATTGAGACCCCTGTCTTCCTTAACTAAAAGTCTAATCCAATCCATACTAGCCAATTTCTTAAGAGTAGCAGTATTGGTTACACCACCCATTACTAATGCTTCAGTGTCTCACGACACTGAATTATATTTTTGCTGCTTGGCGGTATTGGAAAGCTTAAGAAGCGGCATCGGAAGGAAGAAGGGTGCTGAATCGGAAGGCTTAACCGGCGGTATCGGCAGCTGGCTTCTGGAATCAGAAGCTTGGCAAGGTGCCGGAATCGAAAGAAATGGTACGAACTCGAGCATGGTTTTAAGACTATGGAAAGTTTCTTCGGTTTTAGAACTCTCATGGTCTTGAAACCTTAGAGTCTGGTCCGCATGAAGTCTTGGCAGCGACAGGTGTCTGAAACGGCAGCGATGTCTGGATGATTTACGGAAAGTTTCAAGACTTTAGAACTCTGGCGGTCGCGAAACCTTGAGCTGCAGTGCGCTATGGGAGGCTTGGAACCGACAGGGTGCCTGAATCGGAAGCAGCCTGTTCGGCGATTTCGACAGGCTTGTGCATGCGAGGCAGGAAGCTTGCGGTTTTGATGGTCTTAGTAGACATGATGGGGGTAGCAGTAGTAGACATTATTCGTTGATGATGGATGAACTGGATATGATGATGGATGAACTGGATAAGGGGGATTTACTGGCTCTATTTATACATAATTGGAGCAGCAGTAACCCGCCCAACCCCAACTTGAAGTTGCAGCAGTAACCCGCCCAACCCCAACTTGAAGTTGCAGCAGTAACCCGCCCCAACAGCAGTAACCCGCCCAGGTTTCCAGAACCCTCCTTCGCGGTCGCGAAGTGGCCACTGCTAGTTAGATTTAGTACTACAGTCCACAACTTACGAGAGTATACCCATGTTGGATTGCCCTATTTGCAAGTACAATTCTTATCGGAGAAGAAATCAAACCCTCCGTTAACTACAACAATGCCCATGAGAGCTAGAAACAATATCCCTTCGTGTGTTCTCACGACCAGGCGCTAAAGAGCAGCTTTTACTCGGTAATAAACCTAAACCTCATTCCGTGAACCTTTTGCTGTAAATTCACCTTCTGTGGCCTCTCCTATACCTTTTTCAGGTGTCTCCACAGTCTGTAGGTAGGTAGATTTTTCGAATATCACCACGCCGTCGCGGGGCTGATATGTCTCCGATTTTGCTCTGACGAACGAAGGGATAGTAATCTTCTTATCCATCGCTTCGAATCTCCTGTTCATTTCGTTTCCCATTGTTTCAAATCTCATGTCCATTTCGCTCCCCATTATTTCGATCTTCCTGTCAGACCTGGTAGTCATCGACTCGATGTTTCTGTCAGACCTGGCAGTCATCTTCTCGAGTTTTCTGTCCAGACTGTCGAATCTGCCATTCGGCAATTGATACATGTTGATGCTTGTAATCTCCTAAGAAAGCTGTCAATATGAAAACCACGAAGTATTGATTTTTCTTGCCTACGTTTTCGTGCCTAGAGACTTGGCACACGATTTGCGAATATTGGCTCCAGGGAACAAATCTCTCCGGCATGACGGAGGAGTCAGGTGATTTATTATCGTGTATCGATTCATGATGTGTAGTATCAAGATCATCGCCGGCAACCATTCTCTGCGTCATTCATATTAGCACCACTACACAAATGATAAGGACAGATAAAACTTGCCGGAGTGCTGGTAGTGAATCGGCAGCGAGGACCTCGGCGGGGGTAACCCACAGTGACAAAGAGACGTGCGATTCCTACACTAGACATCGTGATAGTTGATCTGGTTGGGTCTCTGGTTAGGGTAGTTGTACTGCCTGAAATGGGGGTTTTATTGATTAATCGGAGAGGGGGAGGCGGAGTCCCCCACTCTCTCTCCTCGATTTATTCCTCTCGCTTAACGCCACATCTCTTGACAAAGTGTTCTCATCCAAGCACATTACGTGCGTTGCCACCGCCCCACCACTGTATCTCAGTTGTAATGCAACAGAGCCTCATCTCACTATGTTAGGTATGGTTGGGGACACTGTGAGACGGAGGGTGCGACATTCGGTTTGAAAAGTGGGTTAGGGTTACAGGTAGGAGCGGGGAGTGGGAGGCGGTTTAAGCGAGCTCAGAACTCGGAGCTGAGCTGTGAAGAAATCTACCATCACTCACCATCAACCGTCGTCACCTATCATCACTCGTCTTCACCTATCATCACTCGTCCTCACCTACTATCACTCGTCCTCACCTACCATCAGCGGTCATTACCTGTTTACAATCTGGTACCACCGCAGTATTCTACCGTGTGTTTTATTGTTCCGTTCCCAAAGGTGATAGTATGCTAATTGAGGATATAGTATGCCAGCTTTATCAAAAGAGCGAGACAGCGGAGGCCAGCTCACTACAGCAAAAGAGACCAGTAGAGCTCAGAGGAATGTATTCACATCCCCAAAGGCTTACTGGAACAGTTAGATGATGAAAGTGAGGAAGGGCTTTAGACCGTTGCGCAAGACCCCTACGCTGCGGAAGTCCAATGGGAAGATTACACAGATACTTCAGATTGGGAAAGTGAAGATTTTTGTGAGTCTACCGAAGAAGAGCAGGAAGACCCTTTTGATAAGGATGCGTTCACAATAATGACGAGATAGCGGAACTCTGAGGCCTTTGATAGGGCTCATATCAGTGTTACGGGCGGACTCGGGGAAGTTAGGACCGGGTTCGGGGGTTCTTGGTGAGACAACAGTAGAAGTTGAGTCAGGTTCACTTGGGTGAAACCTCTTCACTTCGTGCAGGCAAGGGTTAGGGTTATCTGACTTGATACCAATGGATACTAGACTAAGATTCCTGATGATCGACTATTGAAGAAAACTTAGGAGAACAGAATCAATGCTTTATGTTAAGCAAAGCCTGAGCAAGGATGGGACTGGGACAAAAGGCAAAGCTGGAAACTTATGAGTTCCATTCTTTAGGGGTTCGAGAACAGAAAATGGAATGTATCCTGAGATAATAGGAAGTTCAAATGAGAAAAAGGTAAAGAAGGAACAAAGGGAAATGCAACGATGTATACGTCCTTCAGGACCCGATCAATGATTTGCGTGACAGTATCATGGCCCGACCGCCCCCATCTGCCCTGCCGTCGAGAACGTTGCGGAATCAATCCTCCAATCAGAATCCATAAGTCCAGGCTGCTCCAAGCCTAGTCTGGGAGATTCCTCTTGTAATTGTGGTTTGTGCTATGGTATGTGCCCACCTGTGTCCGATATTATTTAAACAGGCAGTATTGTTGGTCTGTGAAACAGAGTGTTGTGTACTCATTTTCTTGTTGATCTGGGGTCGATTTGACAGGTGTGAGTACAGGCGTTAGGGGAGTATTGTCTAGTCGAATTCTCTTCTGATGAGGTTATGGTCTTTCAGGTATGGCCGGTTTCAGTCTGTCTATTACTACCAGTATTGGGTTTTTGCCTTTCTGGTATTGGTAGTTTATGTTTAGCTGGGATAGATTGTATTATTTCTGGGAGTATTTCTTACTCCATGTGTAAGCGATGAGTTTTTTTTATTATCTTCAATGGAACATGCTATCCCTTGGACGGATGCAAGTGGTCAAATTCGCGGCCTGGACCGTGCACTGAGCCAAGCTGTCTCAAGAACTGTCTCAGCTCGACCTCAGCTGAATGGCGAGGTAGGTAGTAGAGTAGGTAATGGACGTCCTCAACAGCGGACATTGGACAGCGGACTGAACCAGTACTATGTCAAGGTGTCGACGCCGAGCAAAGGCATCAGGTTCGAGGGTGGAAAGCATTCCTAATGCAGAGACTCCGACAACATATCATCCACTGCCTAGGATTAATCACGAAGCAGAACCTTTGTTGCCAGATGGTATATTGGTAATTCTCCTAACTAGTACGAGTAATTTAGTGTCTAGTTCTAATAGCAGATAGGATGCGGATACTTTACCTTTGGAGATATTTGAGCTTTTCTGGACTGAGGAAGTGCTCGAGGGTCTGGCCCAAAATACCAATGAGTATGCGAGGGTTCACAGAGGGGACAACACTCTCTATTCTTATAGGAGAAGGTGGTGACCTACAACTGCCCGAGAACTCCGGGTTTTTTTAACTCTTCTGATAGCGATGGGAGTTTACCGCTGCAAATAACCAGCAGATATTTGGAAAAGAAGAGCTGGTATTCGGATACATGTGCCAGTGGCGGGTTGGAGAATGCCTATTTCTTGAGCTAGGTTAAACAATAGGTCCTTTCAAATTAAGAGGTATTTGCATGTGTCGCCACCAGGCGAAGTTGAGAATTGGTGGGAGAAGCTTGAGCCATTGAATAGCAAAATGAGGGAGAACTGTATGAAATACTATCTGTCATCAAGGTCGGTAACAGTTAATGAGATGATGATCAGGTTTGGAGGACGCCTGCCGAACAAACCAATTACGGAAGGGTATAAGGTATTAGCTATTTGTCATCATGGCTATACATTGAACTGGAAAGAGTTAAGGGTATTGCCGAACTCAGTCTTGCATACCAAGAGTCTATTGAAATATCTGCACCTACTGTTGCGGTGGTTTATCAACTAGCAACACAATCTTTACCTTATTCCTCATACGATTTTACCGTCCTATATTGACAATCTCTTCAGCACAGTTCAGCTATTTATAGCCTTTCGGAAAATTAGTATCTATGAATGCGGAACGGCCCGTGTACAGGAAGGGAGATTCCCGCAACAGTATAATGATTCTAGAAAGTATATACCATAGAATACTGTATTTAGTGTTGATGGTAGTGACGGCTTGTTTTAGCTGTGCAATGGCAAGACAACAATCACGCTTCACGCCCATCAACTACACGCGATATCGATTTAAATGGTAACAAAGTTAGGAGAAAGACCACGAATCACCAGTACTAGCGGTTCCCTTTATAAAACCAGCATTTGGCAGTAATCATACGATGAACGTACCAATTCCTGCACTTATCGATGACTACAACTATCACAACGGGGGAGTAGATATCGCAGACCAATACCGAAGCTATTTTTTTACCCAGTTGATTGCTAGACGCAATTGGCTTCCTTTCTTTTTTTGGCTCCTAGATGTTAAACTAGTCAATTCTTTTGTTCTCCACCTTCTCGCTACAGTCACGGCAGTAATACACAAACAGTTCCGCCTATTAGTAGCAGGACAATTCTTACAAAAATACCGGCCAGAGGTACTAAATAAAAAACCTAGAACCAGATATAGCCGTTGGTATTATAGAAGAACTGCAGCAATCAGACATAGTAAAGTGTAAGGGGTTGCAGAATTACCACCTCCTGTTAGAAGTGTTTTATTCTCAGATCATGTACAGGTGCGTTTGGAAAAGAGAAAGGAATGTGAATGCTATCACATTAGGTTGAGAAGAAGGATTAACAGGAAGCGGGCTCCTACCTCTTACTTTGCTTGTGGTATATGCAATTTTGTTCTCTGTCGCCCTTGTTTTGTTGATATCATCGAATCGCTGGATATCATCAACCGCTGAATATCATCGCATCGCTGACCTGGCCGAATGTTAGCTCTGGCTGCCGCCAGTCTAAATCTGATATCACACGACCTCCAAAAGAAGAATATCGCAAGCACGGCCAGGTCGCGAATCTGACCACTTGCATCCGGCCCGCGATAAGACCTCTTGTTTTCGATTATCGATATATGCAATGTCCTCCATTTCTGTAACTTCTTTCATGAGTTTTGAAAGGGTGGTATGTGTTTGTTTTTGTTTTGAGATTTAGGTATACGGTGCACACACTCTTAAATATGATGTGGCGGCATACATATGATACAGCAGTGGAACAGTTATGGCTGCAATGTGGCCTCATTAGCCAATACCAGGGCCCATTTCTAGGCTTCTGCTGCATAACTGCCATGACCTCATCGGGTTTGCTTTTAAGGATATAAAAAGGTATAATGCCGTCACAGTTGGTTCATTCTTCGCAATTTTTACATGCTAAAATACCAAAATTCAGGTTTAAATAATTTTTTAATACAGAGACATATCAAGAATTTCATTCATAAATTTATTCTTCATCACTTTTACACACCTGACTCTTCATGATTTATTTCATTAGAAACCTATTCAACCTCTACTTCGCCCCAAGTATTATTCTTTTTTGCATAGCGCGTCGTAGTATATATTTGTATTATTGAGGGTGGGTAAGATCATTTGTCTAAATGATAACTCATGGACTGAATAAGGGACTCTTTTTTTTCTCTGCGTTAACCAGGTGCATGTTGGCGCTCAGCGATGACCTTCTGAGTACTATGGTGTCCACAATCTTAGAGGTGACAAGTCGGGGTTTAGGCGTGGAGACAGGCTTGGCGGAAAACTGTAAAATCCCATATATTGTAGATAATAAATCGTGATTTTGGAGCAGGATCTTAAGCCTATGAATATATAGAAAAGATTAGTTTTATATTTTCTATATATTCCAAAACTAATCAAATATTCTGCTCTAACATGGCGATTTATTATATACCTGTGTTGGAACTTACACATTTTTGGTGTTGTTTGCTTTTGCTCTTAGAAACTTGTCTCAATTTCTATGAATCTTGTTATGATTTAAATACAAAATTCCTCATTTTCAAATTTCTAACGCTTTTGATCCAAGATAGATGAAGATTTGTGAAAAATAGAACACATAGTTAGTTCTTGCACTAGAGTTCTATTTTCCTACTTTTATTTTCACATTTTTTGTTGAAAAGCCTTAGGCTTTTGAAATTTCGTCGCAATCTGTCTGTCGCCGAGATGATTCGCATCATATCTATGACTTCTTATTCTCCACAGTTTGTTGATAATTGTTGTTTCTCCAGTAAATGACATTTGGGCTCGTTATTTTTGATATATTGTGGTGAAAGCCAAAGGGATACAGAGCAGGGGAATTGTTTTTGGTCGGAATGCTAAATCAGGATATTACCATCTGACGAAAAATCTTAGCGTTAAATTTGTCAGTCGGTTTATCCATGATTGATTGTTGAAGGAGAGTTTACTGAGTTTTAAATTCTGAATCTTCAAAATAAATCAGTTCGGATTAACGAAGACTATTGGAACTTTTTGATTTGAATGCGGAGTTGTGGCAATGGAGCGATGTTTGGTCGAAACAGTTATGGAATCGTATTCTGACTGATAGAAGAGGTTTGTGTTTGTTCAGGATATCTTTCAGCGAGTTTTTAGATGAGCATGAATATCGAAATGGTGTTATTCTGGCAAGAGGTGTTCATACTGGCTGGAAAGCGATGAAAGAAATATCAAAGATGTTCGGTTATATTCAAAAACGCGATCTTTTGAACCATCAGAGTTTATTTACTGATGAAGATGCCATGATTTAGTCATGCGTAACAAATCTGCTTTTAATGCAATTGTCGGAAAAAGAAGATATAAATGAAGAAGAAGTCGCAGATGACCGGACCCAATGGATGAAGGTTTATCTTAACTGCTTCAGAAAACTTGTTGTATCTTGTGAAATCTGGAATGAAATCTGATTCAGCGTTGATAAGTGATCATTTTAGGATAAAGACAAGGTTAATAAACCAACTTGAGATTCATTGATGAATATTGAATATTGGAAGCGATTATTATGAAAGTGGATGATTGAATATATAATGTAGTATTAGAAATCTTTCATTTTCATCTTTCCAGAATCACAATTTCTTTTTGATTTTGATATTACTTTAAATCATTAAGTACTTTCTTCGATACACTTCTTCTAAAATATATAGAAATCCCAACAGTTCTTAACTAGAAATGAGACAATGTTTTATACACCTAAAAAGCCTATCACAATTAATAGTTTTCACCCAAAATCATCAAATCCTTGAGCAGCTTCAGAACCGAGTGAATTCAAGAGATTTTGTTGGAAGCAAATATCGTGGTGTTATAGCGGTGATTTTCTTGCAGTCTTATATAATGTATTATGGAATTGATTGTAAAACAGCAAAGATGTCTGCTGTTATATATATGTTCTGGGAACTGAAAGTGAGCTTTATGGATAATAAAAATGCCAACAGGAAGAGCAAGATTAAGTAAAATCAATTGATAATATTCTACCCAAAATGTCCCTCCAACTTAAATTGTGTAGAGAAATACTGGTGGACGGGCAAGTATTATGCGAGAATGAACTGTCAATACTCTTCGGAGACAATTTGAAACACTGTACCCTTTGCGTTTACTTCAGTTTCAACAGTTTCAATTGATAGGTAATTTTAACGCATCAAAAAAAAATAGTCAAACTAATTTATTATGCCCAAATCCATTGCATGAGAGTTTTGGAGGCTTATGCATCCAGTTTGAATTATTATGCAGAAGAGGTTAGAGAACAGGTCTACAGAGGACATCGCCGGTGGCAGCTGGTGGACCTAACAAAATGGTAGGGACTTCATCACCAAGCTGAGCAATTTCCGTAAAGCATTCCCTGAACCTCCAGAGAATCAAAATCCGTTTTGATGTCTCAGGAGAATCTCAGGAGAGTCAGGAGAGTGTTAGGAGACTCATTCACATTTACAATCTTGCTGATGTTAGGCACTTGATTTCCTAATTTAGTAATACTTTGTAATTAGTAAGCATCTCTATCCTAATAGGGGAGGTGCTGCAGTGACATTTCTTCCAAAAAAATTGGAATAGCATCACCATAATAATTAAATTAAATCGCCGCCTGTCACATTATCATTCATGAGTGTTGCTATAGTATTATAGAGATATTTTATTTGTACAGTGGTGTGGATGTTTTCTACTAAGCCGTGAATTTGACAATTTTAACCCTCCGTCTCAAGGTGTCCCAAACCACATTGGTTGTCTTGTGCGGAAGTAATTATGACAGATGCACATCATTGGTCTCTACGCCTGAGCCTCTCATCGACCACGCACTTACTCCTCCTGCTCCTCCTCTCAACCCCAAATCCGCACCTCTATCACCTACACCGACCCTTGGGTCGCCTTCATCGATTTCTCCTAGACACTACCTGCTTCGATACCCGCCACCGATGTCCCCCCCACCCCATACTATGCCACCGCAAACACCCGCCCGCCCACAGCATCACTGGGTGATACCTACCTCTCGTCCATGCCGTCAACCTCCGGCGACCCTCGATTATCTCCGCCGCCTTCGCGAGCGGGGCCCTGTCGTCTAAGTCACCCGCGCTTGGACGAAGGCACTTGGTGCGCTCGTAAAGCCGGACCGTGATGTGACCGATAAGCAGGGTACAGGTGTAGAGCTGTAGAATCACGATGATCTACTGACCGCCAACAGTGCCCGCGCCGCGGTTGGTACAATTCCGCCTCCTTCCCTCCCCCTCCCGCCCCTGACCTACTTTTGACTAATACCATCACCTCCTAGGCTAACTGGTACATACACCTCACCCGAAAATACACCGACACCGTCCCTTCACCAGCCACCACGCCACTCCACTACCCCATCCACGCGCAAAAGACTGCTGTCCCGCTCGAAGCCGATTGGGATGCAATCGGCAGCGGCGCCAGCATGCCCGCAGGCGGAACTGGAATTAGGGACGGGCTCATGTAGCTTTGGCGTGTTGAGAATCGGGGAAGCTGGTGGTGGATTTATGGAGCAAGTAGGCGTTGGGAAAACCGGGCGCAAGGATAGGGGGAAGGGGGGGTAGAAAGGTTGTTATGACATCTGTGAGATGTTCCCACAAGGCCTTCGGGTGAGGGGCTGGCTTTACGGGAATGGTGTGATCTAGGGGGGGCAGTCTTCCGCTGTACGAGAACCGCGGTTGTTCAATAAGTTCAACATTGGACCTTGTACGGCGGTGGTAATAAGTGACGGAACGGGCCTGGACATGTCTCAATTACACGTGTCGGTTACCCACCTGTTCCGACCGATACACCTGTCACGCCCTATCAAATGATATCAACATATAGGCCGACCCAATTGACTGTCATCATTGGATGGCACTACCAGTCCACCAACGGGTAGCATCAAGTGAAAGGTTTACACAACCATGGCGTAGTAGGGGTTGGGCTACCTAAGAATTGAACAATAAGTGGATGAGTGTCCGCGCTAGGGTAGTGTGGCGCACGAGGCAGCACGAGGCAGGCAGAGAAAAGTGCATCCATGTGCCTCTGCCTCGTGAGGTCGATGACTTTGCTTGCTCGTCAGAAATAGTTGGTGCCTCGAGTGGTGCTCGAGTTATCTCGAGGGAGAGAATTACATGAAAGTATTCCAAGGTCCCTTTAGATACACCAGCCCCACTGAATAAGTAAGTAATATATGAATACCGAAACCAGGAGAGACTTGAGGCGGAGCTGAAATCTCTTCACCACAATACTCATATATTGTAAGGTAAGTGCGGAATATCATAATACAACCTTCAATGCTCACATACGAGGTTTCGAACTGTTAATGTAAGGCTGAATAAACTCATTCAACTAACGCGCGAGTACAGTACCAAAGAACTAGGTATAAATACATGCAGCCACTTTACAAAAATGCCCCTGATCCAGATTCCGGAGCAACACGTTTCTAGTGCAAATTTCTGAGGGTACCGAACTTTCAGTATTCTACATCATTGACTATACGCGCAGATCCTTTATCCGATATCGCTGAATAGGCTACCATTTGTAAGTCGCTGCCTGTCT
Source organism: Morchella sp. 2018-W38C (assembly GCA_024713705.1). Lineage (NCBI taxonomy): Eukaryota > Fungi > Ascomycota > Pezizomycetes > Pezizales > Morchellaceae > Morchella > Morchella sp. 2018-W38C. The sequence goes on from JAMJEX010000001.1 coordinate 583,540, forward strand.
GTGAACGGGGCGGGCCATATGATGGTATCCTTTCAGCGGGTAGCGTCCTCACTTAAGTCGGAACACATACTACAAGCCTCGCAGCGTGGGATTGTGTATTTCAACCATTGCAATGAGGTGGTATTTCTATTTGATTGAGAATTTATTAATCGAGTGATGCGTTACGGTAGGTATATGTTGCTCATTTGACAATAAATTATTATTATTAGTATATAGTGATGGGCTCAAGCCGAGCAAGCTCGAGCTTTAAACTGAAAGGGGCTCAATTACGAACTCAATCACACCCCGATAGCCCCCTCCCCGCGCCGGAACAGCGGGAGACAATTGTGCAACTTTGCCCCAAGCTGTATAGCTGGGGGAACCCGTTGACGATGCAATATAAGAAGGCATTAGCAGGCCATGTGTAACCTGCAAAAAGTAGGAGAGAATTGGGAAAGCATTGGATATCCAGGTTCTTTAACCGACATCCTATCCTCATCAGTAAGATAGCAAGTTGAATAGATATGCAGAGATCAACTGCGGAGAACACGAGGGTCCTCGAATATCTCTTTCAGCTTGTATGTGTATAACTCAATGTCTCATAGGCAAGATACCGATGCTTGGATAGTTTGAAAGAAATGTGAGAGGACATAATATTAAACCGCAGAATACATGGAATATTGATGAAAAATGTTCATTATTGGACAGGCCCATATATGTCGAATCATTTGCCACAGTGGCACGAAGAACCCGAGACTGGTACACAACGGGAGTAGAACGTTTGTAACAGTGATCGAGGGGGTATTAGCTACTGGTGAACGGGCTGAATCCATTCTTATTCACCACTGCAATTCGTATATGACTAGCTGGTATACTAACGTTGGCCTGAATGAGTTGGTAACAGTTGCTGCATTGTGGTAGAGACGGACCGATAATGAGTTGGGGGTGGAGTATATCGGGGATGTATTCGGGAAACGTACTAGGGCTATGTTCTTATTCTCATATAGTATATGAAATATATTAATAGTTATCAGCGCTGATGATGACACATGCCTTTTAAACCTTGGTGGTCATAGTTCACATACGAGCCCTTAATTGATAATATATGACATCGAACATGATATCATTATCCTCTGTCTTCCATCTCGGGTCCCTTAATCTCATACCGCCACTCGATGTTTGCCTGGTCTCCCAGCTACAGCGGTACTACTCAGCTGAGTTGGATAAAGGTATCAATCGTCTTGGAGCCGTTAATAAAGAATAATTCTTCAAGTAGCTTTATGAATATAAATTCATTCGAGTATAATTACTACCTTCCTTTAGACTATTGATTGAGGCTAGAAAACAGAGCCCGATCAAAATCGCTTTTGAGACCAATAGTGTATACCTTTTGAATTCAAGGAAAGTTCTACGGGAATCGCCTAGGATGACTCTTCAAAGAACAGCACGACCATCAGAGGCCCCACTGCCTAGCATGTCAGAGACCAGTAGGTAGGTGAACAGGATAGGCTGAGAGCTATTCGGACTGGTGTTGTCTACTACCCCACCTTCTCAACAGCCCGGGGCTGGTATAAGAAAGATAGTAAAATTCGTTGAAAGAATAGATACAGATCATGATGTAGAGACGTTCAGGCATCAACAGCTCACGACGTAGAGATCCAAAAGGCGAACCGGCCCACTGATAAGCGCCAGGTGCTATCAAGTGCTCGCGTCATTTCCATAAAGAACTTCGTACGTTCTCAGGATGAGAAAGAACAGGCGGATCAAAGGAACAAAGACAAAGATAAAGGCAAAATTGGTGTTTGCCAGTGGGGTGACTAACAGTGATTAACCTGGTTGAAATCTCAAAATATAGCGTCAAAACAGGGCTTAAAGTGAGATATAAAGACTCTGCTTCTAGAACTGATAATACATCCTTTAATATTCAAAAGTATGTAGATAGTGATAGTGTTTTGATTTCAAATTAACTGGTAAATTAATTGCTACGCAAAATACCCAAACAGCAAATACTCGGCAAAACACCTTGCAAAAGAATACCCTCTAAGCAGATAGCGGCGGAATCCAATAAGCCTAAGCACGGGGAAACTCAGATACCACTTCAAGTGAGAGCATCAATGAGCAGGGGAATAGAGATGATTAAAATATACAGGATGTGATAGTATTACGATACCAGGAGGTATATTGTTATTTTGTATACATAATAATATACATTTCTCTCTCAATAACCCCATGCCCTACAAGTGTCTTTTTACGTCTATGAGTATATGTCTGGTCTCTCTACATTTGTCTATAATATGAAATTGATCTATACTCCATTCACTACTCAGAGATATCTCATGATAGTTGCCCTAACGTGTCCCACATTCCGATGGCACTAGGTCAGGCTTGTGCTCAACACTAGTTTAATATAAATGTATAGGTCAGAAGAATAATGAGCAATATCAATCAATCGACTACCCATACTAGTTACAATACCTATCGGTGAACAGGTGTGCCGTCTGTGGGTATCAGAAGTTTGTGTAGCATTCGCATTTGGGTTACAGCATAAGTCCAATAATAAGATTAGAGATTTTATTTTAGGTCTCAGACTCAATTATTGATTCATTTAGCAAAACGAACTACCGATTCACTATGGCCCACAAGAACGGTTCAGCATCTTGCTAGCACATAGAACCGTGGTTACCCGTTTGTGAAAGATAAGCGCCATCGAGCGACAGCGGCCCGTTAGGTCAACCTTTGAGAAGATCCCAGTATATGGGTAGTGTTCAGCGTATGAGTCAGAACATATCCACAACTTATCTAGGACCTTAGTATCCTTCTTAAGCATATTATTACTATCGTCGGTGGGATCAAAGAGTTCAACATAGACATCACTCTACTCCTCTTTCATATTATCAGGAACCCATCCCACCTCCTCTGTCCCCCATCTTGGGAGGTCTAACTCACCCTGCCTCACCAGTCTCGTCAGATTGTTCACTGCCATTGATTGCCTGTTGTGATTGTATATTGAGCTGAAGGGCTGCTTGTACCGCTCCTCTTGTTATTGATTCGGTGATGTTAGTCGTTAGGCTCACATTTGTTATGATAGTAATGGCCGGGTCAGAATAGTAACGGTAACGCTGCAGCATTCCCACTGTATTTTTCTAAATACCCCAATCCCACTGAACAATATTGAATTGAAGATTCTGCTGGATTCTCTCTACATTGCCGGTAATGTACAGCGGTGAGAACAAGTCATCGGACGGAACGCCACAAAAATACGCGTTTGCAAGCAAAATTGTGGCTAGGTCATCCGATGACTTATTACCCACCCCTGTACTTAGATTGAGGTATTGTCCCAAACTACGGCAGTGCAATGGTGGGGATAACACTCAATTTCTGGTACTATAGGCAGGAGTAACGGTAAATTACTTTTCAAAGTGATTATTTAATTCCTAGTGTATATCAACCTACTAGGCTCATGTCACCTCTTTAATCCAGTTTCATTAAGGACAATTTCATTTCATTTGGTTGACTGGGGCGGCACTCAAGAAACCCACCCCATCCTGTCATGAATACCGCTGGCTAGCTATCATTATGTATGGGTTGACCCACAACCATTTTGCACAACAGGTAAATGTCTGCGATTCAGAAAAGCTACATTTGTTACCCATTATCGGGTGCACAGGAAATCAAAATCACTACATATCCCTAGAGTGTGATCAACAGCCAGGAGCAAATACAAATACATAACCAGCAAATCGCAATATTTAAATCGACGCGCGAAGTTCTTTTTGTTTATTTCATTGACGAGGGAGGTTGAACGGTCATGGAAAATAAAAAGCTGAATATTGGATTGCAACAACAGGAGGAATACAGGTTTCGTCTGGTCCATAACGCGTGCTATACAGCAGAAAATATGAATCAGGCACCCTATCCATCAGAAATTGTGGTATCATCTTGAATTAGAAATAGCAACCCACTCACCAGGAAGTGCTCCAAACATAAGGAACATGTGGAAGGCAGAGAGTATTGTGAGTTAGCGAAATTTCATAAACTCACATTGTTTCATTCAGCGATAGGGCATTAATACGATGCACCAGTTGGAGAACCACAGAAGATGTAGATGAAATATTTGTATCATGAAAAACAGTTCTGATTACCTGCGTTGTGAGCTGGGAGATTAGCAGTTTCACTATAGTACTAAACGAACAATAAAGGGAAATTTGTCAACCAACAATACAATAACTTTGAATTTATATTTACAAGATTAGCACATGCGGCTGCGGTTGAGTGGCGTTTGAGTCCTCTTCTGAATTGGGTATTCTTTGAGTCAAATCCCAAAGAAAAGGTTCCTCGTGGAAAAGTTTTTCAAAGGATACTCTCTAGTGTACGACACCCTTACAACCTGGTCAGAACAGCTCCCACAGCAACCTGACAAGACGCAGGTGCGGCTGCCACAGCCACAACTGTCTTCATCAGCAAACTCTCCTATTTCTCAGGGCGCAGCCCGTACTCCGTGAGCGCCACGAGCGCCAGGCGCCGCCAGGGCAGAGTGTCTGTGCCCGACACCGCCAGGGCAGAGTGTCTGCGCCCGGCGACGCCAGGGTAGAGCGCTTGCGCCCGGCAAGGTCAGAGCATACCACTTTCTCTCTTCAACGTTAGATCACCGCTCCGGTGTCTGTCGCCGCCAGAGAAGAGCGTTCAAGCACCCAGCGCCGCCAGAGCAGAATGCTCGCATCCGGAGCTGCCAGAGTAGTATATCAGCAAACTCTCCTATTTCTCAGGGCAGAATGCTCGCGTCTGGCAACGCGCCTGGCAACGCCTAGGCATAGCGATCACGCCCGACACCGCCAGGGCAGAGTGTCTGCGCCCGGCGACGCCAGGGTAGAGCGCTTGCGCCCGGCAAGGTCAGAGCATACCACTTTCTCTCTCCGCCAGAGTACTGCCCTGTGTTTGGCGCCGCCAGAGCAGAGCCTTCAAGCACCCAGCCCCGCCAGAGCAGAATGTTCGCCTCGGCGCTGCCAGAGCAGTGTATGCTCGCGTCGGGCTGCCAGAGCAGTATGCTCACGTCCGGCACCGCCAGACCAAAATAATTGCGTCCAGTGCCGCGAGAGCAAAATACTCCTTTCCGCCGCTCCTAGAGCCGTGTGCTCGCGTCCGGCCGGCAGTACCAGAGCAGAATACTCTTTTCCGCCGCTCCCAGAGCGGTTTGCTCGCGTCGGCCGCTGCCAGTGCAGTGTGCTCGCGTCGGGCGCTGCCAGCGCAGAATACTCGTTCCACCGCAAAGCAAAATACTTGTTTCCGCCGCTCCATGCAGCATCGCCATAGCAAAGCACTCTTTTCACCCAGTCCCAGGCAACACATCCACCGTCAGGAGATCACTCGCCAATGCTCTATTCACTTTCTGCCGCTAGAGCATCCTATCCGCGCCCGTTGAGCACTCCCTAATGCGTCAGAAGCGGCGGCAATCTTCTCTCCGCTATTCCCACTTAGTCTCCTCTAGGCGCGTCTGGCACCTCCAGGGGATATCATCTCTGTCCTGAGAGCACCCGGCGATGCTCTCTCCGCCATGCCACACCTGGGGTAGGACTCCTGCGTCTGGAGAACAAACCACTAATGACTCTCCGCCCAGAGACTGGCTACAAGATAACGGACGCGTCGGGGCACGCCGGGAGAAAGCCCCAACTCCCTGAGAGCACTCGTCAATACTATCTGCGCCAGGAGATCAATTCCCAGTGAGCTGCTCTCCAGGCACTGCCAGAGCATATCGCCCACGCCCAGAGAGTACTCGATAATGCTATCTTCGCCAGGAGACAATTTCTCAACGAGCTGCTCCCCAGGCGCTGCCAGAGCATATCGCCCACGCCCAGAGAGTACTCGATAATGCTATCTTCGCCAAGAGACTCTTTGCTAACGAGTTTTTTCCAGGTTCTGCTTCGTAGATATTTCTCGCGTCAGAAGAAGCCTTGAATCTTTCGAGAATGCTCCAATAGCATGACCAATGCTTTCGTGAAACTTGATCTTTAACAATACTATTCAAGGCGGGACACCCCCACTTAGATCCAAATGAATCGTCGCTTTCCTCAAAGGCAAAGGTAAGCATCGCCATCTCTCTCAAACGATATCTCACTTGGGTATTCTTCACGCTGAGCGGTCGTTCGAGGAATCTTGATCTGAGCAGTGTCGTGTATACTGGCGATGACTACCAAACCTTTGACGATGGCGTATGTATCTGTCGATTAGTGAAAGGCATTTTAGCCTTCAGGTTTAAGTAGTATTCGGCATGTCTGAAAATCGTTCTGCTCTGGCAGCTCGGCGTGAAGCTTGCTGGAAATCATTTCCATGCATAAGCGGCGTTATCTTTGGTGGAGCGAGCTTGCTGGATAACAGACTCAGATACTGGCGGCGAAACTCATCTCCCTCTTCCAATCCGCGTGTGTACTAGTAGAAGCGACGAATTTTGAATTAGGCGGTCCTGTATTGGGTCTAACTTTCCACTTGTAGAAGCACTTGCCACTTCTCACCTCTATGGAGCACTCGGGAATGCTCTCACATCACTGGAAAGCACTCGGGACATCTCTCACATCACTGGATAGCGTTCGGTAATAATCTCACATCACTGGATAGCACTCGGTAATGCTCTTACATCTCTGGATAGCACTCGGGACAGCTCTCAAATCATTCACTGGATAACATTCGGAACTGCCCTCACATCGCTGGATAGCACTCGGGAACGCTTTACAGCACTGACGACTGCTCTCACAGCATTCAACTAAATTCATTCCACGTACGCAAATCTATCCTAGTATTTACCAGCCAATTGCCAGCATCCACCTCAAATAAATGGGCCATTCCTAATATACTCCGAATATTCACGAACCAAATCCTCTTCCTCCTCCGCCTACAGACCTTCAGCAGTGCATGTGAGCTATCAGCGATACCACGATCCTTCGCCTCAAGCAGCTCAACTACACATAGTCTATGTGCGCGCCCTGTGCTATCCCGCACCTTGAACAATGCCTCCACGTGTCCTAGTAAGCGTCGCCGAAACACTCCCCACTGCTCTGAGGAACCTACCGATACCCATGCCCAATCCTTTCTTATTTTCCCCTTCCTAAAAGACGCTGTTCCCGTACACCTGATGTTGTGGACCTCGTATACATCAGGCCTTTGGAAGATTGGTATCGGAACCTGCAAGCATGTGAAAACCTCTACCCGGTGCTCCAGAATGCTCTCAGAGCTTCCGGCAAAGTTCTGAGAGCATCCCGCATCCTCGGCATACTCCTTTATCAGGCGATAAAGCGTCATATGGCTCATTTGCAGTCCATCTGCCACGTTGAAAAGTCACTCCGATTTCGCGGAGGGGTTGCATGGACTCTTGAGGGACAGTCCGCTTTCTACTATTAAGCGTTCATTCAGCGTTTTCTTGCGGTCCTCGATTTTTTAAATGTCGAGCAACTCCTTAAAAGTTATCCCGATGGCTCCAAGGATATCTTGAGTGCTCTCAGGACCTCCGACGATGTCTTTCAGGTTTACAATTCGAATCTCTAACGCCAATCGCCTCCCTCCATAGTCCAGTATCTGCATCGCAGCATCGACCTTGTTGCACGCTCTGTAAGCTTCTTTTACCCGCCGTACATGGGCAAGCTCGCTGACGTCCATGGAGTATTGAGGGATGCTCCCAAAGCGCTCAACGTGCTCCCGGTAGTGCATTAAGACGAGCAATTTGATGAAGTTGAAGTGCGATCTTTCCCAAATCTCCCGGATCTCCTCTAAGCCTCGCTGTGTGCTCTGGGAGCCTCCCTGGGTGCTCTGGGAGTGTCGCTGGGTGTTCTGAGAGGCACCTACCGCTCCCGTTCGATCCCTCGCATCCTTTAACGTCTTCTTGTACGCCCTGAATCCTAAAAAGATATCCTTGTGTTTATGGAAATCCTCGAGATAGCTCTCTATATAGTTCAATGTGCTCGTTGTATGACTCCCATATTGCGCCATTAAGTGGAAGTCTATTAGGCTTCGGACGCATTTCAACGCTTTTGCGAAGTCGCTCCTGACAGCCACCCCCGGGTTTCTCAGAGCAGCATGAGTGCTCTTTCACGAAACGAGCCCCAGGTTCCGTCTCTTTCCCTTGCCATTGGGTGGTAGAACGATATGCCTTGTTTGGTACTGCCAGTCAGGGTAAGCAATCGAAGCCCAAGCTTTGTCAAATTCCTCAATCGGTGGTGCTTCTTCAGGAAGCCCTGAATCCACTCCATCGTGCTTCAACATCCCAGGTAGATATTGTGCAGAATGTCAGTTTATTGAGATCGTCTTGATTAACCTCGGCATACAGAAAGCATTGAAGAGTGTTTTTGGCGGATCTCGCGACAAGGTATTCCACGGTTCCAGATTGCCGGGTTCTCGCCAAATAGCAGTACTCTCTCTCCCTGTAGTCGCCGTGATTCTTGCGCGAGCGGCGAGTCTTTCCCAAGACTGTGAAACTCGACGCCGCATCTTGGGCAAGCACTAGTGCTGATGTTTTGCAAGTTTGAATGCTCTGGTTGATCAGCGATCCACCGAAACACCGGAAAGCAAAGTCGTTAAATTCGTCGGTAGCGTTTGATTAGCTCGCCGTCCTGAGAGCACTCGCGAATGCTTTGAAAGATCTACCCAAGAGCGCGATGCAGTGCCATTTGACTTTGACGTCGTAAAACGGAGTTAGCAAGTGTTGTATTCTTCCCGAGCTTCGGTGGCACTGATAGCAGCCCTAGGAGAATGAATGAATGCCCTGTAGGCTTATTGCGCACCGACGACTTGATGTTCCCTATGGTAAGATAGATTGGTAGAAGGCTTTCTTGTCACTGAAATTTGTCAGATGTGTGCCATCCGGCGCCAGATAATTGGTACCACAGTGGACCCCTCGATAGCGTATTCTGTCGAAAGCATCAGCGACTGCTCGTGAGCATCATCGAATCTTCATAGAAGCGCCTCAAGTTAACCGGCGAAGTTCACGGACCTGTATCTCCACCACCAATCTCCTGTATGCATTTCCCGTTCATTCGCCGAATTCATTATGCTCCTGCGGAGTACACCAATGACTCCCGGAAGCGCGTTGCCCTGAAGATATCGGCGACTACCATTGGATCCGGTAGTAGTAAGATACCTTCTCCCCAATATCCACCTCCGAATGATTCCAGCTCGCCTTTCCGAAAGTATGTCGTTCATTTCCTCCGTCTCTTGATAAAACCCGCCCAGTGCTTTGTAGGAAGCACTTCGTCGCTCTTTCGGCGGGCGTGCAGAAAAAAGCTGTCGATGTTTCCCTGTGAGGCTTTGGACAGTGTGAAATAGCGTGCCATTCTGAACTTCAGTATGCTGACGGAATGGGTCTTGTGGGTATCGGAGAAAGGCTCTGTGAGCATTAAATCGTCGTAATCTCCGGCGGTAAAATCTTCCCCAGCGCCCTCGTAAACTGTAGTAGATGCCTTATGCCCATTTGAATCGCCGCCTCCCTCTCCATCACGAAATATGATTCGGATTCGAGGTCGAATTATTCCGAATCTTAGTCGAAAGTGTCGGACTCGAATCGTAGTCGTCTCTGAATATGTCGGGAATCTCTCTGGGCTCTCGTCGATTAATCGTCGGGGTTTCTGCTGATTGATCGTGCTGTGAATATTGATTTCCCAACCATTCATCTGCTTCTAAAGGATGTATCGTTCGAAGATGTCTGTCAAAATTCGGCGGAGGAGCTGTACCTCTTGCTGCAAAAAAACGACGATTTCATTGAACTAGAATTTGCAGTCTCTTAAAGGCCGAGGAGGCTCTTTCCTGCAGGCGGTGCAGAGTGCTCTCTGAACAATCTGTCATCCAATGAGGCTCTGGCTGCAGAAGCGCCGCCCGGCGATTGTGCAGAGTGCTCTACTGGCGATTTTGTCACCAATGAGGCTCTCGCTGCCAAGAGGTTGTGCAGAGTGCTCTACAAGCGATTAGTCACCGCATGCAAAGTGCTCGCTTAGCAGAGTGCTCGTCGAGTGATTGTAAGCCTTGCTCTCGCACCTCCAGCAGAGCATGGCTGACTTTGACGTCATACATCTCCAACGGAATACTGCAAACACAAACATGAGCATGCAACGAGAGGAAACAGCAATCATGCCACCAGCGATGCTCCGTTCTGCCCTCTCAGCATTCGCTCATCCTCAGTTAGCACTCGCGAAAGCTATTCAGATCGAGAAACCGTTCACAACGGAAAATTCAATACCAATATCGACTACGAGCTCAAACGATACACACTGTCCGACTCGGCTTCATAGCGCAGAGCGACACCAACAAGAACAGAAACTCCAACCCAACATTGGAATCCAATCGATACGCTGTTGGTACTACCATCGAGCATTTCGCCTAGAGCATTCATCTACGTCATTCAATTGAATCAAACCACCAGAGTAGAATCTTGAGTCTTGCGCGCAAGCGTTGATCTACGTCGTGTATTGGAGCAAACATTGAGCGCGGCTTGGAGCACCATATGCAGCGCCCGGTCGAACCTTCGAGAGTCTCGTATATATGCTCCATATATCAGGGGGGGAAGCATGATGAGCTCTGGAATAGCTGATTCTATTCGGTATAAAAGCCTTCTCCTCCTTCCAGATCGTGAGAGATTCCTAACCATCCATCTTCCAGCGCTACCTCTTCCAGCGCTACCTCTTCAGCTACCACTTCATACCCTCACTGCTATCAAAGCTTTCAAGATATCTCTTGGAAGCGCATTCAACTTCACGTTCAAGTTTCACGGTTCAAGTTTCAAGTTTCAAGTTCGAGCTTTCAAGCTGCACATCTAACAATCATCGTAAGATGGTATATCCTCCTTAATTCTATTGCTCTCAGAACCAGACTCGTCAAATATTCTATATGCACTATAGTCACCTTCACCCGCCCTCAGAGCACTCCACAGAGCTCACAGAAGAAGCGTGATCATGATCCAGACACCGACGATTCAGATAGCAAAAAGCGAAGAAAGAAGAAGGAGAAGGGGAAGAAGAAGCAGGAGATAGAGGAGCAGGAGATAGAGGAGCAGAAGGAGCTGGAGATTTTGCAGAAGAAGGTGCAGGAGCTACAGAGGAAGGCACAGGAGAAAGAGAAGAAGGCGCAGAAGCAGAAATGGAAGTCCTCACCTTCGTCGTCTCGTAAAGAGCAGGAAGGCACCCAGCCTATCCCAATAGAGATAGGAGAGACACCCCCGCTGCAGTCGTCGTGTTCCGAGAAGCACCCGCCACCGCCCCTTCAGCAAGCGCCACCGTCTCCCCAGCAGTCACGAATTTTCCCAAAGGAGTGGGAGAAAGAAGGCGGCAGCGATAGCGATAGCGACAGCGACAGCGATAGCGATAGCGACAGCGACAGCGATAGCGATAGCGATAGCGAGGAAGGGCAACCTGAAGTCGAGCCCGACAGAGAACGTTCTGCAGCAGGCACAGTAGCAGGCCCAGCAGGCCCAGCACCAAGCCCATGGCGTTCAGCAGGCACAGCAGCAGGCCCAGCAGGCCCGGCAGCACCAAGCCCGCGTTCAGGCACAACAACAGGCCCAGCAGGCGCAGCACCAAACAAACAAGCGCTCAGCGGCGCACAGCAACAGGCCCAGCAGGCGGCGACATCTTTCATGGCGACCAGCAGCAGGCCCAGCAAGCAGGCCCAGCAGCAAAGCCAAAGCGAAGAAACGAACAGTTCGACAAGTCTCCAACTTTTCCCCAGAGTTAGGCAGCTCGCCGCCACTACCACCGTCGGCCCCTGTCCGTCAAACCGAGCTCTCGTGCTGCTCCAAAAGCGTCGCCAGTGCTTCGCGAGCTCTCAATTCCGGCGTCGTCGGATACCAATCTGATTCCCTCCACCGGCAGAAGCGAGAGGCAAAAGCGGCGCCGAGATCCTGCCCAGAAACTCCCCCGTCTTTCCGGTTAGCGTCGCCAGTCCTCCAAGCGTTCCCGGTGCTGCAAGCATCGTCCCCAATCTTTCAAAACACTCACACAATGACTCAGGCGAACAAAGCAAAAGATGACTTTAGGTTTGATCAACCTGCCTAAAGTGTACACTAACGTCATAACAGCCTCAAAGCGGAGATGCCGGCTGGGTCAACAAAACCGTCTCGAACAGCGGCGTTCGATGCTCTATGCCTCCATTTATTGAGCTTGCTCCTCTCAGCGGTTTCTTGCCTATGTGGAGCGGAAGCAATACATACCCGCAGAAACTTCGCCGGCGCTTTGAAGTGGCTCATTGCGATGTTGGGCAGAAGGAAAAAGCTATCGAGGGCAGAATTGCGAGTTTAGAGAAGTTGCTGGCGAAGCGATGATGATGGCGGCGGAGGGCGTCCGCCCGAGCAGCTCTAAGGCGTCGCGGGATCAAGTGTCCGCCGAACTTCGATAGACCTTCCATAATGGTCGCGGTGGTTGACCCGGATGCTCTGGGAGCATTCTCCGTGAATTCTTGCGCCCGTATCTATGACTGGAACCATCGACAAAATCAGAATTAGTTCGTTGGTATTCTGTGAATAACGTTCAGAACTCTGCAACGATCGCAAGCCGCCACCCGACAGAGCAATCAGGAGTATCTGGGGAAGCCTTCGAGCGTTCGCGGATCAATCCTCCTGTCCGGCGCGGGAGGTCAGATCGCTGATTTGGAAGAGGTCGAGGTTGGTTGAAGAATAGTACTAGCAGGCCTCGGAGGATACTCGCGGTGCTTTCCATGAGCGAGCGCGGGTGCTAATTTGGGTGGTGCTGAAACACCGCCGCTGTCGCGGCATTCCCTCATGTCGAGGAAGAGCGATTACACCATGATCGATATTCAGCAGAGGACTCTGACTCTGACGAGGAAATCATCGCGTTAATGCTAAGGACTGAGGTATATTTGCCCAGAACTGATGCCAGTAATCAAAGGCTAATCCAGACTCTTGTTAGGCGTCGCGATAGACAGCGTGATCTTATCGGCGACTTAGACTAAATACGAGGAAGTATCACTCTGGGTGTAGGGGTTGCTGGCATAAACTTTCACAGGAGTAATCTGGGCGCCTGCGGGATAGCAGCCAAGAGAGCTGCTGGCCTTTTCATGACTGCTGCTGGAGACGGTGGTGGTGGTGGCGGTGGTGGTGGTGGCGGTGGTAACCTTCCTCCGGGCGGTGGTGGTGGTGGTGGCAACCCTCCTCCTGGCGGACCTCTTACTCCTCCTCCTCCTCCTCCTCCTCCTCCTCCGGGCGGACCTCCTCCTCCTCCTCCGGGCGGACCGGACCTCCTGGCGGTGGTGGTGGTGGTGGTGGACCTTCTGGAGGCGGTGGTGGTGGCGGCGGTGGTGGTGGCGGTGGTGGTGATGGCGGGCATCATTAGTTTTATTTGGTATAATCTCGCGTCTCTCTTTCTGCATAACGAATGCTTACCTCTGAATAGCGGTACGTATTGTTTCTGAGCACTTGCGAGTGCTACTGGCGTCATTAGTTTCCTTTGGTATAATCTACTCGTTTCTCTTTCTGCGAACAATCGCTTACCTCTGAATAGCGGTATGTCTTGTTTTCTGGCGCTGGCGAGTGCTCCTCGCAGGAATTGGGTTGGTGCTATTATGAATAGATGGGATCATCGTTTTAGATTTATTAGATTAGATTAGATTAGATTAGATCAGATTAGATTATTTCATTCTTAATTGAATTACAGTCAAGCCAAACTCTAGATTGCTCTCAGAGCACTTTCGGTATCGCTTCTGAAAGTGCGATAAAAGCAGTGATTAGAAATGGCTGGATTCGGTTGAAGCAGGTTGGCGGATCGCTACTCTGAGGTTAGCGGTGAAAATTCTTCTTCAACTGGCGGAAACTCTGTGCATGGCGTTGATTCTAATCAAAACCTGCAAAGAATGCTCAGAACGCATTGGATACTCCTGCCAGCAAGCAGAATGCCTCTCAACAAGCGATCCGGTTCAACACTTCTTTCCATGACTGACCATCTCCAGTACCACCGAAGAGCATGATGATTCACAGACTGGCCGAGTCTGAAATATCGTTCGGCGTTGACGCCTGTCAATGGCTCGGAGTAGTCAATCGGAAGCCATTCGGAGTAGTCAGTCGACCACCGCCCCAATAGCAGCGTAAAGAGGCTTCTCCGTTGTTCAACGACATCACTGGAAGAAAGCAGCCCTAGAAGGGTAGAATTCCATCTCCCCGATGGCAATCTTGGCAATCACTGAAGTCTGCGAGGAGCAGGAGGATGTGCGGAGGTGGAGAAACCGCCGATACAAGCCACTCCGTATGTGACTCACGGAAGAAGCTCAGGAGAGCTCTGAGGAGAATCTGGATGATCCGGAAGAAAGAACCTCCAAGCCTCCCTTCAGCAGAGATCCCAGAGTGCAGAAGAGAGCCGTGCAATCTGACGACCTCTTAGGAGCACTGGGCAATCTTCCGGAGGAGACCAAGCGGAGGCGGATGGCGGAGGTTATTGCTTCCTCCGGCGTCTCGGTGGATGTGGTACAGGTTTGACTCCCTCCCACCCATTAATGTCTTTTAAAGACAAAAGCGCTAACGATTCAGAGGAGGCGTCAGCGGGTGCAAGGTATCTGGAAACAGCGCCCTTCTGAAACAGAATGCATCCCAGAAGCGACACGCGCATCTCAGAAGCGCCACTTTGGCATCGCCAGGAAGCATCTCGAGATAGCATCAGGATCTCAGAAACTCGTCCGAGCCCGATGTCAATGCCTTCTTCTGTACCGTTTTTTCTCATGTATTGACTATAGCTCTTCTACTGCCACGTATCTTTCACTCGTCGTTAAAGTGCAATGCGGCGATTCCTCACCTTACCCTATCGTTCCTCCGCCTTTTGAGGGCATTGGCGACTCTATGGCGATCCCGGATCCCTCAAGCCCTCAGGTATATTTACCAGAAGCGCAACCAAGATATGATATTGCCGGCAGTTTCCTTCATCTATCAGGGACGAAGAAATGCTCCTATAGCGAAAAGTGAGGTTAGTAGTATTCCCAAAATACTCGCGACCGCTTTGAGGCACTATTAACATTCATGCGAGTAACCTATCTCGAGGTCCTTGTTACCTATCGAGGGTTAGCGTTCTCTCAATGCAGGCTCAGAGGATTGAAAAGGAGTGCAACTAATTTGGAGACACACTCTTCTACATGAGCCTTTTCCCTCTGCAGCGGGCTTTCGGTACTGGTAGTAAATATGTGGGCAACCAGCTGCCGGTCGCAGGTGGGATGTGCGTTAGATCTCGGCGGTAGTTATCAAACAGGTGAGTGCCCCGGATATGTCGACGAGTGCTCTGGGAGCATAATTGAAGTTGAGAACGATAGGTCAGAAGTCTACACTGCTGAGTCCGTTCGCACTTGATGCACGAGGTTAAAGGGCGCCTGGCGGACTCAACCATATACGGGCTTGGATACCTCTCAGGTGCTGAGGCAAGGGCTGCTCAAGCAGAGTATCTTTTGAAGAATGATCGCTTCTTGAGCCCCGCGCAGCATTACGAGGTATGATCAATCCCAGAGAGCATCCGGTGCTAAGAAAGCACTTCGGTGTCTATGCCGAGAGCATATGCGACACCGAGACCGCCTTAGCGCCATGACGCTGCTAACAGATACTAGACATACCGTCTACGGTTTCTTGCACCAGAGATTATCGACATATTGTACTATGAATACTTTGATGGAGTCAGGATGCGAGGGGTAAAAGACCCCGAGTTCCTAGAGCGGATTACCCCTACGTTTATTTGCCTGATATCGACTCATTGCGATTTGGCATGGCATTGAGCATGGTCAACAGGAACATCGTGAAGCCTGACCATTTCCAGTCACAGAACGAGAGTGTTGTTAGTATGCATCCTGATACCCATACATCCCCTTACAGCTATAGCGAAGTGCTTTGAGAGTGGTCACGACGCCTCGAGATTATCGAGTCTTTGAGAAAGCACTGGACGGACGCTCTCGCGCTATAATGGATTTGGCGCTGACATTGAAATACGAATAAAACGTTCAACAGGATGAAAGCAACACATGGAAGGGGAGGAGTAAGGCAGAACCAGGAGAACGCGTTGGAGGTAATCAAGGATAACCTCCGGGGAAAAGGTATGCCAGAAGGATGGATGCTACAATGGGGGAGTGCTTTCTGAACACTGAGGCACGGAGTGCTTTCTGAACACTGAGGCTAACTTTGATAGATACGAGAGAAGAAGGGCATCACTATCGAGGTGATACCGGAAGATGGATTCGGCGAAGACGACGAAGCGTTAGCTGCGGATCTTGCGGCATTCCGGAATGCTCGGAAAGCACCCTCGAGTGCTCCAGGGGATATCACTGGTCCCGACCATGGTGGCGGCCAGGAAGAGGTGGTTCACGTTCAACTTCCGGGCATTGAAGTAGAAGAGGAAGGCGAAGAGGATGAACAGGAGCAAGAAGAGGGCGATCACGGAGCAGGCGAGGAGGAAGAGGATGTGTAGAGCACCCGCGAGTGCTTTGGAGAGCACTGCCGAGCGCTTTGCAGGCGATGGCTTTGGAGAACACTGGGAGCGCTTTGGAGGCGAGTGATTTGGAGAGCACTGGGAGAGCTTTGGAGGCGAGTGCTTTGGAGGAGAGTCTTTCTGAAGAGCACTGGCTAGGGCTTTGGAGCGTATCGGCGAGTGCTTTGGAGATGGGAGTATTTATATACCTATATTATATTCAATTACCGAGTTGAAGACGGCTTGTAGAGTTAGGATTTAGCAATATAATCACGGTTTTGAATACTCTTGAGAGCAGTGCCCACTAAAGCAAAGAGTAGTATGCCTGGTAAAAACAGGGCGCTGAAAGGTAGAAGCAATATCGGGTGCCGTGGGAGAGGTCATTAGTGCTCCAGAAGCATTAGCAATATGCTCAGGAGTCGTCAGAGAGCTTCAGGAGCAGTCATAAACGCTTCGGAGGGTCACAGGCTCCAGGAGTGTCAGGAGAGATGGAGTAGTATCAGGTGACGGCGTTCCGTCGAGATAAACTTCAGGCGACGGGACGAGAGGTCGAGATAGCGTCAGGCGAGTAAGTTCGTCGAGATACCGTCAGGTGAGAGAACGTTCCGTCCAGATAGCGTCGGGTGAGAGGACACTGCGTCGAGTAAGGTAATTGGTGGTGTCGAGCGCTAGGAGCACTAATGCGCGCGCCAGGCGGAATGCTATATCGCCAGGAGCATTCGGCTGCTTCTCTGGAGAGGCAGTCTGTCTACCGAGCGCCCTGCGCGCCCAGAGCGTCTGGCGGAGGTTCCGGGTTTGCGGATGTGTGCTCGCGTCCGGAGCTGCCACAGCAGTATGCTCGCGTCCGGCAGCATCAGACCAAAATAATCGCGTCCAGCGCCGCGAGAGCAAAATACTCCTTTCCGCCGCTCCTGGAGCCGTGTGCTCGGGTCCAGCCGGCAGTACCAGGGAAGAATACTCCTTTCCGCCGCTCCCAGAACAGTTTGCTCGCGTCGGGCGCTGCCAGTGCAGTGTGCTCGCGTCGGGCGCTGCCAGAGCAGAATACTCGTTCCACCGCTCCTAGAGCAAAATACTTGTTTCCGCCGCTCCATGCTGCGTCGCCATAGCAAAGCACTCTTTTCACCCAGTCCCAGGCAACACATCCACCGTCAGGAGATCACTGGCCAATGCTCTATTCACTTTCTGCCGCTAGAGCATCCTATCCGCGCCCGTTGAGCACTCCCTAATGCGTCATAGAGCACTGACTGGGCAATGCTCTCTCCGCTATTCCCACTTAGTCTCCTCTAGGCGTGTCTGGCACCTCCAGGCGATATCATCTCTGTCCTGAGAGCACCTGGCGATGCTCTCTCCGCTATACCACGCCTGGGGTATTCCTCCTGCGTCTGGAGAACAAACTACTAATGATTCTCCGCCCCAAGACTGGCTACACGATAACGGACACATTGGGGTACGCCAGGAGAAAGCTCCCACGCCCTGAGAGCACTCGTCAATACTATCTGCGCCAGGAGATCATGTTTCAACAATCTGCTCGCCAGGCGCTGCCAAAGCATATCGCCCACGCCCAGAGAGTACTGACAGTGGATAATGCTATCTCTCGTCAGGAGATCATGTCACAACATTCTGCTTGCCACGCTGCCAGAGCATATCGCCCACGCCGAGATAGTACTCGATAATGCTATCTGTGCCAGGAAATCATGTCTCAAAATTCTGCTTGCCAGGCGCTACCAGGGCATATCGCTCATGCCCAGAGTGCACTCCACAATGCTATCTGCACCAAGAGACTCTTCGCTAACGAGTTTATCCAGGTTCTGCCAAGAGATATTGCTCACGTCCAGAGAGCACAACGAATGCTTCGATAATGGTCTAATAGCACTGACCAATGCTGCTAGAGCTGCGGAAACATTTTTAATAATACTATTCAAGGTGGGACATCCCTCACTTAGACCCAGCTGAATCGATACGCTTTCCTCAAAGGCAAAGTAGGCAACGCCAGTCTCTCAAACGATATCTCACGTGGGTATTCTTCACGCCGCTGAACGGTCAGTCAAGGAATACTGATATGAGCACCGTCGTGTATACTGGAGATGGCTGCCAAACCTTTGACGATGGGGTATATATCTGTCGATTCTTGAAAGGCATTTTAGCCTTGAGGTTTAGGCCATGGTACGGCTTGTCTGAAAAACTCAATGCCCTGCCTAGGCAGCACTCCGGCGCGATCTTGCTGGAAATCATTTCCCGCGCATAAGCAGCATTATGCTGGTGGAGCGAGCTTGCTGGATAACAGACTCATATACTGAGCGGCCGAAATTCACCTCCCTCTTCCTATCCGCATGCGTACTAGCAGAACGACACGAATTTTGAATTAGACGGTCCTATTGGGTCTAACCTTCCACTCGTAGAGCACTTGCCACTGCCCTCACAGTGCTCACCTCTACAGAGTACCCGGAACAGCATTCACCTCTAGGGAGAACCCGGGACTCCTCTCACATCACTGGATGGCATTCGGGAATCCTCTCTCATCATTCAGTGGATAGCACTCGGGAATGCTTTACAGCGCTTACGACCGCTCTCACAGCATTCTACTAAATTTATTCCACGTACGCAAATCTATCCTAGTACATCAGCAACCCCGGAGCCTCCGCCAGACGCTCTGGGCGCTCAGGGCTCCTAGGGCCCTCGGTAGACAAACTGCCTCTCCAGAGAAGCAGCAGAATGCTCCTGGCGGGCTCTGGCGTAAAGCATTCTGCCCTGGGGCGCCCTAGTGCTCCGAGCGCGCCCAGGCAGATACTAGGTACTCACGCCCGGCGCGATTACTGTACCCTGACGGGGCGCTCTCTTGCCTGATGCTATCTGGACGGAACTTTACTCTTGCCTGACGCTATCTCGACGGAACTTTCTCTCGCCTGATACTCTCTCGACGGAACGCTCTTTTGCCTGACATTATCTCGACGGAATGCTCGCTCGCCTGACACTCTGTCGACGGAACGCTCTTTCACCTGACACTATCCCGACGGAATGCTCGCTCGCCTGACACAACTAAATATCTCCTGGACACTCCTGGAGCCCTCTGACGCCTCCTAAAGCGTTTATGACTGCTCCTGAACGTGTTGCTAATTCTTCTGGAGCACTCCCGACTGCTCCTGGAGCACCGGATATTGCTTGTTGAACCTGGCGCACCCCAATGCACCGCGTTTCACCTTTCAGGGCCATGTTTTTACCAGGCATACTACTCTTTGCTTTAGTGGGCACTGCTCTGAAGAGCATACAAAACCTTGATTCTATTGCTAAATCCTAACACTACAAACCGTCTTGAACTCGCTAATTGAATATAATATAGCTATATAGGTACTCCCATCTTCAAAGCACTCAACAATACGCTCCATAGCACTCGCCAGTACTCTCCAAGGCACTCCCCTCCAAAGCACTCGCCAGTGCTTTCCAAGCACTCTCCTCCAAAGCGCTCACAGTGCTCTCCAAAGCACTCGCCTCCAAAGCTCTCGCCTCCAAATCACTCGCCTCCAAAGCGCTCCCAGTGCTCTCCAAAGCCATCGCCTGCAAAGCGTCCTCTTCCTCCTCGCCTGCTCCGTGATCGCCCTCTTCTTGCTCCTGTTCATCCTCTTCGCCTTCCTCTTCTACTTCAATGCCGGAAGTTGAGCGTGAACCACCTCTTCCTGGCACGCCACCATGGTGGGACCAGTGATATCCCCTGGAGCACTCGAGGTGCTTTCCGGCATTCGAATGCCGCAAGATCCGCAGCTAACGCGTTGTCTTCGCCGAATCCATCTTCCGGTATCACCTCGATAGTGATGCCCTTCTCGTTCTCAAAGTATCAGTTAACTCAGTGTTCAGAAAGCACTCCGTGCCTCAGTGTTCAGAAAGCACTCCCCATTGTAGCATCCATCCTTCTGGCATACCTTTTCCCGGAGGTTATCCTTGATTACCTCCAACGCGTTCTCCTGGTTCTGCCTACTCCTCCCTTCCATGTGTTGCTCATCCTGTTGAAGCGTTTCTATTCAGTATTTCAATGTCAGCGCCAAATCCATTATAAGCGCGAGGCGTCCGTCAGTCTTTCTCAAAGCACTCGATAATCTCGAGAGCGTCCGTGACCACTCTCAAAGCACTCGCTATAGCTGTAAGGGGATGTATGGGTATCAGGGATGCATACTAACAACACTCTCGTTCTTTGACTGGAAATGGTCAGGCTTCACGTATGTTCCTGTTGACCATGCCCGAATGCCATGCCAAATCGCAGTCGATATCAGGCAAATAAACGTAGGGGTAATCCGCTCTAGGAACTCGGGGTCTTTTACCCCTCGCATCCTGACTCCATCAAAGTATTCATAGTACAATATGTCGATAATCTCTGGTGCAAGAAACCGTAGACGGTATGTCTAGTATCTGTTAGCAGCGTTCGCGGGCGCTCTCTGGGCAGTCTCGGGTGTCCGCATGCTCTCCGGCATAGACACCCGAGTCTTTCTCTTACGGATGCTCTCTGGGGATTGATCATCGTCGTAATGCTGCTTGCTCAAAGCGATCATTCTTCAAAAGATACTCTGCTTGAGCAGCCCTTGCCTCAGCACCTGAGAGGTATCCAAGCCCGTATATGGTTGAGTCCGCCAGGCGCCCTTTAACCTCGTGCATCAAGTGCGAACGGACTCAGCAGTGTAGACTTCTGACCTATCGTTCTCAACTTCAATTATGCTCCCAGAGCACTCGTCGACATATCCGGGGCACTCACCTGTTTGATAACTACCTCGTCCAGATCTACCGCACATCCCACCCTGCGGCTGGCAGCTGGCTGCCCACATGCTCACTACCAGTACCGAAAGCCTCGCTGCAGGAGGGAAAGGCTCATGTAGAAGAGTGTGGTCCCCAAATTAGCGTGCTGCACTACTTTTCAATCCCTGAGCCTGCATTGAGAGCGTTTGCACTCCTCGAGCTAGGTAACAAGGATCACTAAGAGATTTCTCGCATGAATGTTAATAGTCTTTCTCAAAGCGGTCGTGAGTATTTTGGGAATACTACTAACCTCACTTTCTGCTATAGGAGCATTCTCTTGCTCCCTAATAGATAACAAAAGCTGTGCGATATCGTAGACTCTTGGTTGTGCTTCTGGTAAATATACCTGAGGGCTTGAAGGAATCCGGGGACTGCTCATGGAGCTTTCGCCAATGCTCTCAAAAGGCGGGGAGGAACGATAGGGGCGGTAAATGGGTGCGGACTCGCCGTACCTCGAACGCATCGAGGAAAGGTTTATGTGCCGTGTAGAAGAGCTGGAGTCAATATGGCGAGAAAAAACGGGTACAGAAGAAGGCATTGACTGTAAGGGTATCGGGAGTGCTCTCTGAGATCCTGGGAATGCTCTCTGAGATGCTTCCTGGCTGGATGCCGAAGTGGGCGCTCTCTGAGATGCGTTCTGTGTGGGTACCGAAGTGGGTGCTGCTCTCCCTGGCCCTTCTCTCCGTATTACCTTCGCATCCGGTCTTGTTCCCCGCTGAATCGTTAGCATTCGGTCCCTGTCTAAAAAGCATTAATTGGTAATATGGAGTCAAACCTGTACCACATCAACCGAAACGTCGGAGGAAGCAATCACCTCCGCTACAGCTCCTGTTGGTCTCCTCCGAGCATTGCCCAGTGCTCTGGCAGTAGTCGGCTGTACTGTACGAGGCGTCTTCCCCGTACTCTGGGATCTCTGCTGGGTGGAGGCTTCAGGTTCTTCTTCCGGATCATCCAGATTCTCCTCAGAGCTCTCCTGAGCGTTCTCTGAAAGTCGTCATCTTCGGAGTGGCTTTGTATCGGCGGTTTCCTCCACCTCCGGCACATCCTGCTGCTCCTGCACTTCAGTGATGTCAGTATTGCCATCGGGAGATGGAATTCTACCCTTCTAGGCTGCTTCTTCCAGTGGATGTGTCGGAACAACGGAGAAAGCCCTTTCTGTGTTGTTAGGCGGTGGTCGACTGACTACTCCGAGTGCTGGTCGATTGACTACTCCGAGTGCTGGTAGACTGTCCGGTCAATGCTCGGAATGATATTTCAGACTCGTCAGTCTGTGTATCATCGTGCTCTTCGGGTGGTACTAGGAGATGTGGTCGCTTTACGGAAAGAAGTGTTGAACTTGCGGACTGCTTGTTGAGGCATTCTGCTTGCTGGCAGGAGTATCCAATGTGCTCTAGGAGCATTCTTTTGCGTGTGTTGATTAGAAATCAACGCTTGGCGACCTGATTTTAGATTCTTAAAGCAAGATGAATTTTCACCGCTAAACTTGTAGGGTAGCGATCAGCTGAACCGCATCGGCCCGCTCAACCCGCATCCGGGTCATTTCTAATCACTCGTTTACTGCACTTTCCAAAGCGATACCGAGTGCTCTGAGAGCAATCTAGGAGTTTGGCTCGACTGGAATTCAATTACGAAATGGAATAATCTAATCTAATCTAATCTAATCTAATAAATCTAAAACGATGAACCCATCTATTCATAATAGCTCTGAGGAGAACTTGCCAGCGCTCAGAAAACAAGACATACCGCTAATCTAAAATCCCAAATAGCACCAAACCAAATCCCAGGAGCACTACAAGACATACCGCTATTCAGTGGTAGCGATCGTTGAGCAGAAAGAAGGCAGTGATTATACCTGAAACTAATGATGCCCGCCGCCGCCGCCACCACCACCACCACCTTCAGAGGGTCCTCCACCGCCTCCACCACCTCCCGGAGGTCCCGGAGGAGGTCCTAAACCACCACCACCGCCTCCAGAGGGTCCTCCACCGCCTCCACCGCCTCCAGAGGGTCCTCTACCGCCACCACCACCACCACCACCACCACCACCACCTCCACCTCCACCAGCAGCCGCGAGTGCGTCAGCAACTCTCTTGGCTGCTATTGCAGCAGGCGTCCAGATTACTCCCTGTACAAAATTCGGATCAACAACCCCCACCTCAAAGGATATTTGCTAAGGTATTTGGGGTCTATATCGTCGATAGCATCCTGCTGCCTATGGCGACGTCTAACAAGAGTTTGGATTAGCCTTTGATTACTGGCATCAGTTCTGGGAAATATACCCTCAGTCCTCTAGCAGTGATGCGATGCGTTCCCTCGTCGTAATCGGAGTCCTCTGCAGGAACATCGATCATCGATGTGTCGTCTTCCTCGATATGAGAATCTTTCGGTTCGGCGGCGGTGATTCAGCACCACTGAAATTTGCACCCGCACCTGCTAGCATCCTCCTAGGCCTGCCAACGCTATTCTTCAACCAACCCTTGACCTCCTCCGAATCAGTGATTTGGACCTCCATCGGCGAACAGGAGGATTGGATGCGGTGGAAGCGTTATCGAGTGCTCCCCAGATACTCTGATCGCTCTGCGGGTGCAGTGTGCTTCAGGATCAAATTGCAGAGGTATGGAAGCGTTATCTTAGTCAGGATTCCAATGAGCGAAGGCTCATTTGTGGATCGTTCAGTCATAGGTAGGGGGGACAACGATGAAGAATGCTCCTAGGGCATCGGGGTCTACCACCGTAACCATTATGGAAGGTCGATCTAGCTCTGCGGGCATTTGATCTCGTTTACGCTTCCTAGAGCGTTCGGCGGGCCGTCCACCGTCGTCGTCATCATCACTATCGCCGCCAGCTTCCCTGTACTCGCGATTTCCCTGCCCCCTCGATAGCTTTTCCTTCTGCCCAACATCGGCAATGAGCCACTTCAAAGCTTCCGCTAGTGCTCTCAGGGTTTTGGAATCGACTCCTGTCCAAATAGGCAGGAAAGCGCGGAGGGAGCGCAAGTTCATCAAATACAGGCATAGAGCATCGGACGCTGCTGCCCCGGAAATGCTTTTATTAACCCAACCGACGTTATGCATCTGTGCTTTGAGGGTGTTGCGGATATTAGTGTACACCTTAGGTAGGTTGAGCAAACCTAAAGTTATCTTTGCTTTGTTCGCCTGAGTCATTCTGAATTGACCTTGAGCGGTGGGGGATGCTTCTGGAGCACTCAAAAATGCTATCTGAGCACTCGGGGGTGTTTGTGGGGCACGGGCTCTGCTGCTTCGTCTCTGCTCTACCAGTGAAGGAGAGTCTGGTTCTCTGGAGGGGCTAGCAACAGAACTCTGTACTGGTGGCTGGCGGGGGGGTCAGGTTGGTGTCCTTGGTACCCGAGCGCTCTGTGAAGCACTGACGGTTGCTGCTGGAGCAGTGGAACGAACTGGAAGTATGGCTCTACGGACTGGGGATGGAGGTGGTGGCGGCTGCCGAGTTCTGGGGAATCACTGGGGACTCGTAAAAGTGCTAGTCTTCTTCTTCTTTGGGGTGGCGGGCTTGCTGCTGGGCTTGCTGCTGGGCCTGCTGGACTTGCTGCTGGGCGTGTTGCTGAGGAGCGTGCTGCTGGGCGTGCTGCCGAGCCTGCTAAGGAGCGTGCTGTTGGGCCTGCTGCTGAGCCTGCTGCTGAGCGTGCTGCTGGGCCTGCTGCTGAGCCTGTTGCTGGGCCTGCTGCTGGGCGTGCTGAGCTTGCTGCTGGGCGTGCCGAGCTTGCTGCTGGGCGTGCTGGTGCTGAGCTTGCTGCTGGGCGTGCTGCGGAGCCTGCTGCTGGTCGCTTTGTGGAGTATGTCGCCGGGCCTGCTGCTGGGTGTTCTGCTGGGCCTGCCACTGAGCGCTTTGCTGAGCGTGTTGCTGGGCCTGCTGCTGAGCCTTCGCCGTTGGACTCAGAATCAGACTGCAATGATATCCACTCCTCTGGGAAGAGTCCTTCAGCGTTTTCAGGGCTCTCGTTAATGGAGGTGGGAGGAGCTCGCGACTGCTGAGGGGGAGGTGGTGGGTGCTGCGGGGCAGGTGCTGGGTGCTGTGCTGAAGGCACTGGCGGGTCCTGTGCAGAAAGCACTGCAGCGCTGTGAGGGCGGTGGCAGTGCTCTTGAGGGGAGGTGGCGGGAGCTGCGGAGAGGTGGCGGGAGCTGCGGAGGACTTAAGCACTGGTGGGTGCTGAGAGGAAGGCGGCAAGTGCTTTCGAGGGTGTCTCTGCTATCTCTTCGGGATAGCCTTTAGAGTTTTCATGACTTTCGGCGTGAGAGCAGGGACGATCTGTGCTTCTTGTGCTTTCGGCGGGAGCATTTGTGGCTACTACTACTACTACTACTACTGCTACTAGTACTAGTACTGGATTCGTCCGAATCTTGATCTCGATGGCGTCTCTTCCGACCTTTGTGAGGTTTTTTGATGTTCTGTGAGCGCTTGGGAGTGCTCTGAGAGGAGTCTGGAGTCTATTGTAAATGTGTGATGAGTATGGTTCTGAAAGCAGATGGGTTAAGTAAGATATACCATCTTATATATGATTGCGAGGTGTGAAGCTTGAAAGCTTGAAGTTTAAACGAAACTTGAATGCGCCTTCAAGAGGTAATCTTGAAAGCTTGGATAGCAGAGTGCTGGAAATGATAGGTAGAGATGCACTTGAAAGCTTGGATAGCAGAGCGCTTGAAGTGATAGGTAGAGGTGGACTTGAAATTGAAGATGGTTAGAAATCTCTCACGAACTGGAAGGAGGAGAAGGGTGCTCTTATACCGAGTACAATCAGCTTTACCAGGCTCATCATCGTCATCCTAGAGCATCCCGTGTGCTGTCTGAGCACTCGAGGGTGCTGTCTGGCACCCTCGGGTGCTCCTATCGATCTTGAATATGGTGCTCCAAGCAGTGCTGAATGTTTGCTCAATCGTGGCGCAGATGAATCTTTCAGAGCCTTGTTTCGAACATGCTCTGGTGGTATGATTCAATTTGAAATGACGTAGATGAATGCTCTAGGCGCACTCGGAGATGCTCTGACGGTAGTACCAACAGTGTCGTCGATAACATTCTGTTGTTTGTGTTCTTGTTGGTGTCGGTGCTCTGTGCGCTAGGAAGCTGAGTTCGAGAGAGTGTATACTTTGAGCTCATAGTCAATATTGGTATCAAATTTGGCGCTGAGAACAATCTCTCGATGATCTGAATAGCATCGGCGAGTGCTCAGAGAGAGTGTGCGGATGCTGAAAGGGTAGAACAGAGCATCGTTGGCGGCCTGATTGTGATGCATCAGCAAGCTACCGGGTGTCTCCGGAGACTTCTGCCAGTCTCCGGAGACCGCCGCCAAGGCGCGTTCTCTCCTCACACCTCCTAAGCATCCTCGCGTCTCGCTTACCCGCTGGAACCTCCGGAGGCGCCCTGTACTCTCTGGATGCTCTCCGGAGACGTCAATCAGGAGCTCCGCACGGCCCAACAAGCAATTGCAAAGGCTCATTGAGCCTTTCGAAAGCCATCACGTTGCGGCGCGCTTTCATTCATTCGACCCCCTGAGATAATCGGAATCGTTATGGCTCGCCACGCTTTCAAAAACGCTCCGCGAGCCTTCTTTTATTCTATACATACATGTATCTATCTACCTATATATGAAACTCGTTCCATGTTTTTAAATCGATTCTAGTATTTACTAGCCATTGGCCTTTCTCTACTTGAAACAAATGGGCCATTCCCAAGATGCTTCGTATATTCACTACCCAAAACCTTTGCCGGGAGCGCCTCCCGACTCTCAGAAGGCCATGCGAGCCTTCGGAAGGCCCTTGTCCCTAGCCTCCAGCAGTTCAACAAGGGCAAGTTGATATGTCTTCCTTGTAGTACTATCACGTAGCTGGAACATTGCCAGTACATTGCACGGTAATCTCCTGAAAGGCACCCCACGGTTCTGTAGTCTCACTCTTATCCACGCCCAGTCGTTTAAGTATCGCCCGCTTCCTAAATAGTGCTTCCCTGTACACCTTATATTATGGATCTCGTGACTCTCTGGATTTTGAAAAACCGATACCGGGACCTGTAGGCATTTAAAACATCTCACGGGATAGTCAAGAAGGCTCAATAAGCCCTCTTCCTCGGCCTAGCCCTTCGCCGTATTCGACACGGCTCTTGCCAAGTCTTGTCCTATTAAAGTTGATAGAATCCGCGATATCCGATAACCTAATACGGCTAGTACTAGTATCTAATGCGGCCAATTTAGGTTTCGGAGAACCCTCCTCTTTGTTTTTCACCATTTGCCGGTCGTCATTGTTGAAGATGTCTATCATGCATCGTAGACTCTCGATGGCGCCCCAAGCCTTCGTAATGTTCCGGAAGAAAAACGACATCTTTCAGATTTAATACCCGTATTTCCATTGCCATACGCCTCGAGTGGAAATCGAGAATTTGAGCAGTCGCGTCGACCTTGTTTGAGCTGTATAGGCCTTCTTTATTTGTTGTTTATGGGTGAGCTTCGACATCTGTTGAAAACATTGGTATATTACCAAAACGCTCCACATGATCTCTAAAGTGTGATAGTAGGTGCATCTTAATGAAATTGAAATGAGAGCCCTTGCGAATCTCCTCCAGCTCCTCCAGGCCTCTCTCAAGGCTTACGGGGCCTTCTAGTGCCCTTGTCCGATCTTTCGCATCTTTCTTAGTGCGTTTATGGGCCCTAAATTCTAGAAACACATCCTTATGTGTATGGAACTCTTCGAGGTATCCCTGTAGATATTCTAGCGTCTCCCTGGTGTGCGTTGTGTATTGTGCCATTAGATGGAAATCAATTAGAGCTCTTACACACTTCAGCGCTCTCCCGAAATCCCTCTTCAACGCCGCTGGGGGCTTAAGAAACCCACGGCAAAGGCTCCTAACACTATCCGACCAAGATGTCGCATTTCTTTACCTTGCCATTGAGTGGTTGCGCGATATGACTTGTTAGGTAATGCGAGCCCTGGATAAGGCCCAACAGACGCCCAGGCTTGATCAAATTCCTCTAGCCGTTTGTGCTTCTTCAGAAACAATTGAACCCACCCCATCATATGTTTTAATAATCCCAAATAAATATTATGCAAGATATCCGGCTTGTGAAGGTCGTACACATTGACCCTTGGCAAGGCTGAAGGCAGTGTACATAGTCTTAATGCACTTCGATACCAGGTACTCCACAGGTGTGTTATCAAAGGTATCCATCTTATACCTCTCGGCCATTTCCATATATCTCTCTTGAATCCTAAGCGCACCTTGTTGAAGGCCTCCAAGGCCTTTGGAATCAACTCTTCGCACCTTGGGCAGGCATGATTATTGAGGTTTAATGTCTGGCGTGCTCTGGATGATCAGCAATCCATGCGCATAGTATTGGATAACATAATCGCTCGAACCCATCCGCACATGGTATCAATTCCCCGCTCTGCCCAGGGCTCCGGAGGCCATCGAGAATATCTCCGAGGACCTTGTGAAGAGCCATCTGGCTCTGCGGCGCAGTTCATCTGCACGTGCCCCCACCCCTAACTTCGGTGGAACAGGTAGTAGTGCTAGTAATACTATCGCGTAATTTGAGGGCTTATTTCGGGTTTCCGACGTGATATTTCCAATGGTCAAATAAACAGGCCAAGCCTTTTTATCACCACTGAAATCTGTTAGGTGGGTGCCATCCGATGCGCAAATCACTGGTACAACCGTTGATCCCTCTGGCAGGGTATTCTTAAAATCCATTAGCGAAGGCTCAGTACGCATTTATGAGGGCTTTAAAAACCTGCATCTCCCACCACCAGTCCGCCGTGTGCATTTACCCATACATCCGTTCTCCCATCTCATTATACTCCATCGTTGGAGCATACACCAAAGACTCCCTGAATGCACGCTGCCCCAAAAGGAATCGTACTATTGCCATAGGATCGCGGTAGTAGTAAGGGACGACCTCTCCACCTATTTCAACCCCTGAGTGCACCCAGCCCTCTGTCCCAAGGCCGTCCCTAGAAGACATCTAATCAAGACAGCGTGCAAAGCCCCTACCAGTTGTGTAGGAGCCTTTTGGAAGGCTAGCGGAGCGAAAATAATCGTCTATTTGCCCTTGGGACACCCCAGACCGTAAAACCAACGTGATAATTTGAATTTTTCTGCGGACTGTGGCTCCATGGGCTCCTGAAAGCTCTCTGTCACCTCGTTATATCCTGGTGTCGGGAAAAGGGCTTCACCTCGCCCTCATATATCGTAGTGGCTAGATTAAACAGTGGGCGTCAGAGTCTAAATCACCACTCGGTTCGTCGGATTCGGATTCGGATTCGTGGACGCTCCGCCAAATCCCACCCCTCATTGTGCTCTCCTAGGCACGCCGTGAAGGCTCCCAAAAGGCTTCTTCGCGTGGCTGGGAGAGCTGTGTATTCAGCTGCCTGTCCCGAATCTTTCTTTATGAGATGTCGATCAAAACTTAGGGCTCGAGTAGGTTCGTATGCAAAATGGACAACGAGATCTCATTGTTGATATTAGAATTAGACGTTGGTAAGGCTCCTTAGGCCTTTGGAACCGCTCATTGGGAATGCATCATGGGCCTCCGACGCGAGCTCTTGGCACCAACGCCAAGAGCCAGCACTAAGCCTATATTGTACCAACACAATGATACCAACATAATGAGTGAGATATCATGATCCAACTCCATCTCCAACACAAACATCTAATAGATGACGTAGCGAGGTTTGATGCACTATCATACATGTATATAAGCTCCATTGAACCTCCATACGGCTCCAGAAGCTTTCAAGAATCCTATCTAAGCCCACGAATCTACCTATAGTTGAATACAATACCAATCTGCCTTTCAAGATATCCATCCTCACCTACATATAAAATGTGCGTTAGATCCTAATCTCTATCAGAATCATCATTGACATCTAGATACACAGCCACCACATCCTCCGATTCAAATTGGGAAGCCCCACCAAGCCCTGAAGAAGGCCCGACCCCAACCTTCAAACGCCCGACCCCAACCTTGAAACAAAAACACCCTGTTGAACCTAACCAAAATCGTTTAGTGGAAGCTGAATCAGGCGTTAACCAAAGTTGCGATAACGAAGAAGTCCTGCCAAGCACTCCGAAAGAGCATTCCGACTTTGAAGTTCTTCTGTCACCGTATACTAGGCATTCTTCCCCGAGCTCGGTGTACCACTTGGAGAAACATCAGAACCATTATATCCAACCGCGATCGATTATCATCCCCGAATCTCTTGACGCCCAGTTACAGGAAGATTCCACAGCCGGGAGAGAGCAAGATTCTCCAGAGCCCAGACAGAATCCCCCGAAGGCTCCAGCACGCACAAAGAAGGCTTAACACGCCTCCAAGAAGTGTCGGCTTATATTCAAGGAAGGCACTCCAACACCTCGAGAAATGCCTCAAAGAGGAAGACAACCAGCGGCGTTCAAATGCACCACAATTGCAGAGGTGAGGCGGGTGCTGCAGCTTACTGGGAAGGACGCCCTCTACAAGGCTCTGCGCACCGACTTGGGGGACGAGATGATCAGGCTAGGGTGGGTTAACAAGCTAACCTTTGGAGAAGGATTATACAATCATTTAGTTACCTACCTAATCGACCACAGGGCTATCAACGCCCTGAAGCCTACGTTCATGCGGAAGGCTTCAGAGGACTCAAAGAAGATAGCAGCAGCCCTGAACTTTCTTATTGTTGATCAAACCCAGAAGTCCAGCAGAACACACACAGCCGTGTAGAAGCGGCGCACTAGACAATATAGAGGCCCCAGAAGACCCTGCACAAGGCTCGCCTGAGGATCCTTGGGAGGAATTGAGAATCGCACCTAGACCTGCAATAACTATCCATGTTATTGACCGGTGAAGAACTTCGAGCCCCAAAGCGCTGTCTACCGCCACTGACTGGTTCGGTCAGCATCCCTAACCCCCTCAGTTGCCGTCCTCCGGGATGTTAGCTTGCAAGAGTTAACAAAGGTTGCGATGAAGCGTGTGCCAAGGACCCTCGTAGGCACCCCGAAGCCATCCGAGCCTTCTATGGAGCCATCAATAATCCTCCGCCCGGAAGCGCCAATGCGTATCCGCAAAACCCGGAATATTGCCGTATTGGTGACGCCGATGAGTTGGAGGCCTGGCTCAAAACCAGTGAGGCAAAACCATTGAGAGTTTGCGCGGTGCTCCATAGGCCCGCCGCACTGCTTAGGGGGGCTTCTCACAGGCCTCAAACCCCCCCTCCCGATGGGTGGGATGACTTGACACCGGATGAGCTGATCCGGCCGAACTTGAGGCGGATAAAGGAATCTTCAATTCGCAGAATCGAGTGAATAAGAAAGGTTTGCAATTTCCTATTCCCACTCAAGATAGAGATTTCCAAATAATATTGGCCGTCCTCCTGGCGTATTGAGAGGTTTCAAGCGGCTGGGAGAAGGTCAATAGGCATTATAGGCCGGCGCTTCCCTAATGGCATTACCTTTGATTCTTGCCATTACGATCGTCTTCGCTTTTGGACTGTTGCTGACAGAAACCACCTGTTCAGAAGCGAATCACGCGTGGGGAGATAAGGCGATGATCAAGCGAAGAGGATGAAGAAAGGCGAAGGTAGGAGGAGGAGGAGGGCGATGACGGCGAAGAGGAAGAGGAAGAGGAAGAGGAAGAGGAAGAGGAAGAGGAAGAAGAGGCGATGAGATGAGGCAGGACGATGAGGGCGATGAGGACTATGTGGGCGATTTAGCCTAGGTTAATCAAAGGCCTATTATGGGGCTCGGAAGGCTCGTTGGGGTATCAGCCTAGGTTAATCAAAGGCCTATTATGGGGCTCGGAAGGCTCGTTGGGGGGTATCGAAAGCGCGCAGAAGGCTCGTTGGATGATTATCGAGTTGGGGGTATACCTATCCTCTTAAGCTTATTTCTTTTTGTTTTTCGTTGGTGTTGAAGCATGTTTTATTTTTGAGGCATTTGTTATCCTACTATAGAGTAGCGTGATATGTTGGTAATTATATAGCTCGAATTCAGACTAGTGTGATTTTAGCGAGCCATTGAAAAAGGCTTCTAAAGCCTTTAGCTCGATCGGAATAGCTATATCAGGTTAGAGTATTTATAAGCCAAGAGACAAAGCAAACCCAGAATGGTGTTATATAGTAGAGGCCCCAAGGGCCTTCTTCAAAGTTTTCGAGATGCCTTTTCTGCTCACTACCACCACAGCCAGCATGCCTCCCAGACCAAAAATCACAAGCCCAGTTCGATGGGCTCAATCAGCGTGCCCCAATCTCGTCTTCTGTTAGTAAGCAGCTTACGGGGTGCAATGAGTGTTTCCAGTGTGTCCAGCTCTTTCAATTCTATAACCTCTTTAGTTTCTGCTGGATCGACAACAGGCGGACACAGATTTTGTGCTTGTAAGAGCTTCAGTAGCTATCCGAGGATCAAGCAGTGGAGAATACTCCTCCGTGGGTGGAGTCGGACTTGACGATCATCAGAGGAAGATGGCGCTGCTTTGGAGATCTATGAAGATGACTACGACTATGTGGATGACTATGAGGATGAGTATGAACCTGGAGATGAGAATCTCGCACCTCCAAACTCTCCACCACCAATACCAGCTCCTCCCCGACCTACACCAAGGCCCCTCTCTGAACGTCGGCCCTCTCCACCACCATTACAACGGCCCCCAGATCGAATACAATCTCAGGCTCCACGCCATTACAAAGGCCCAACCTCCCAGAGCGAATACCATCTCAGGCTCCCCCAGAACGAAGACATTTCCAGGCTCCCCCAAACCAGGCATCACGGCTCGGGAAAAGGGTGGCAGAGGCTCCTGTGGCCTCCGCCAGGGCTCTTGTGTCCTCCCGTAAGAGATCAAGTAGACCAGTAGAAGAAGCAATTGCTTCTTCTTCTGTTCCGGTGAAAATAACGCAGGTATTTGCTCACTATACTCTCTGGTTTGTCTATACTGATCGTACAAGTATGGCAATCGTCATGCAGTTAATCACCCAAACCGACAGCATAGCAGGACCCCGGAAGGCGTCGCATAAGCCATCGAGACCTTCCTTTACATCTCCAAGTTCCTCGATTAGTTCGTCAAGCACCTTGCGACCTGGCGTGAGCTTAATAGTACCACCGGCTTCACATTCATATCGTACACCTCCGGCTACCCAATATTGTGGTTCCCCTCTCGTGCATGAGACACCTGGGCCGGAGCCACTTGGCGGATCGGATTGCAAGTTGCCAGATTACAAGCCGATAGTTAAACAAGCCGCAGAGCTTCTTGGGCGTTATACACTGCTTGAGGAGCCTTGGCCACAACCTGACTCTCTTGTGGTCAATATTCGAAGATTTTGGGCAGAAAGCAAGCGATTATTTTAATACAAGCTTAAATCTGACCAAAAGTGCGAGGAGAGGTGAGTACTTTTAGAGCCTTCCATAAGGCTCAGGGAGCCCTTGCTTATCGACTAGGTTCAAATTGTATGTTCACGGTGAGATCACACCTTGTTTATGCCATTAAAGACTATATGGCAAGGGGCTTCCTGTATGGGATGAATGAGCTTCTTGGCGGATACAAAGACCCACGAAAGTCAATTATCTACTCGAAAAGGACCGTTTCATTAGTGACCCTGAGAACTATTCGGTAAGCATTTCCTTTTAGCCTTTGAGAAGGCTCTAACAGACTTCAGACAGGCCGCCGGCACTTCTGGGCTCCAGAAATTGTTGACGTGATATTTCTGAAGTATTACAAAGGCGACAAGATGCGTGGTGCAAAGGATCCTGATTTCGTCGATGGTATTTCTCTGGCATTCATATGCCTAGTCTGTACCGGAATCTGGTTTGTCCTCTAGTGTTGGGCGGCTGGGAATTACATAGAAGGTTTGCACTTCAACCCGAGCCAGAATACGGATATCATGTGTAAGGCGTCTCCAGCCCTGTGAAAGGCTCCTGCTGACTTGTGAATGTCAAGTAACGTATTCTAGGATGATGGATACATGGAAGAAGAGAAGTGCACAGAATCAAATGGGCACTCTAGAAGTGATCTGACGATTGGAGAGAAGGTCCGCATCAGCCCAGTTGCACATGGTGATGGTGCTGCGTACTAATATTGTTACAATATAGGTTGAGGAATTACTGAGGGCCCAAAGAGGTGATATCAAAGGTTGGTCAGAAGGAAGACGATGCGGCGTTGGCAGCAGATATCGCGGCGTGGAGGGCTGCAAAGGCCCGTCGCAAGGCTCAGGGAGTTAGAGCTACAGTAGAGCATAGCGATGTGGACAACAATGCCGTGCCACTAGAGCTAGGTGAAAGGGTAGAGGGGCTCGGTGAAGGGTAGGCGTTACAGCGGCTTCTGAAGCCTAGCCAAGGCGTGGGAGGCATAAGCGGTAGGAGTTGCTATGGTGGATATGGATAGATAAATAATTGTATTTTCTTTCACGGTCTATCAGAATTCTTGTATGCTATTAAAATATTATTTGTTTGGGTTGGGTTACTTAAGTCCCATTGAGCCTTCTAAGCATCCCTAGGAGGTTCTCCTGAGCCCTCAGGAGAGGAGCAGATCTTCAGGAGAGTGTGGGAGGCGTGCTGAACCCTCGGGAGGTATGGGAGGCTCAGGAGATGGATCGGATCTCAGGAGAGTGCAGGAGGCTCGCTGAGCCCTCGGGAGGCGCATGGGAGGGTGAAGAGTTTTCTTAGTGGCTCAGGAGAGTGTAGGAGAGCTTGCGGAGTCCTCGGGGAGGGCATGGGAGGGTGAAGAGTTTTCTTAGTGGCTCAGGAGAGTGTAGGAGAGCTTGCGGAGTCCTCGGGAGGCATGGGAGGGGTGAAGAGTTTTCTTAGTGGGCTCAGGAGAGTGTGGGAGAGCGGAGTCCTCGGGAGGGCATGGGAGGGTGAAGAGTTTTCTTAGTGGGCTCAGGAGAGTGTAGGAGGCTGCTGAGCCTCGGGAGGGCATGGGAGGGGTGAAGAGTTTTCTTAGTGGCTCAGGAGAGTGTAGGAGAGCTTGCTGAGCCCTCGGGAGGGAATGGGAGGGGTGG
The DNA here is from genome assembly GCA_024713705.1 of Morchella sp. 2018-W38C. Taxonomy (NCBI): domain Eukaryota; kingdom Fungi; phylum Ascomycota; class Pezizomycetes; order Pezizales; family Morchellaceae; genus Morchella; species Morchella sp. 2018-W38C. The sequence goes on from JAMJEX010000001.1 coordinate 618,695, forward strand.
GTGCGTTTTCTTGGTGGCTCAGGAGAGTGTAGGAGAGCTTGCGGAGTCCTCGGGAGGGTATGGGAGAGGTGGGTGCGTTTTCTTAGAGGCTCAGGAGAGTGCAGGAGAGCTTCCTCGGGAGGCATGGGAGGGTGAAGAGTTTTCTTAGTGGCTCAGAGAGTGCAGGAGGCTGCTGAGCCTCGGGAGGCATGGGAGGGTGGGTCGTTTTCTTAGTGGGCTCAGGAGAGTGTAGGAGAGCTTGCTGAGATCTCGGGAGGGCGCGTGAGGGTAGACGAAATCTTTTGGTGACTCAGGAGGCCTGGGACGGCTCGCTTAGATGTCAGGAGGTTATGGGAGGGTGGTGAGTTTTCTTATTGGCACAGGAGAGTGTGGGAGGCTCGCTTAACTCTCAGGAGGCGTGGGAGGGATGACTAGTATTTTTAATAGCTCAGAGAGGCCTGGGGCCTCGCTTAGCTCTCGGGAGGCGTGGGATGGGTGACTAGTATTTTTAGTGGGCTCAGGAGACTCTAGGAGGCTCGCCACACCCTCAAGAGGCGTGTGAGAGGGTGGCTAGTGTTTTATAGGCTCGGAGAGTATAGGAGGCCTTCCTGAGCCCTTGAATCTGTGAGGAGGTTAACGGTTTTTCTATAAGCAGGATAGTGTCTCTGTAGAATTCGATATCGTGATTATCTTACTATACAATCACTGCCGGTATGCCATAGTCTTTAGCTATTGTTAGGGATAGGAATCGTCCTCCAGATAGCATCGGAGACGTCACTCGTTCTCGGGATGGCCTCCTGAGCCTTTCAAAGGGCTTTATCTGCTCTAGTGAGACCCTCCCGATAAGCGCCCATTCGTTCGTGAGACCCTCGATAGCGTCGTTAAAGTGCCATGATCGTTGAGGGCCTCCCGAGCCATCGCGATGTCTCTGGAGGACTAGTCGGGTGCGCTACCTTCTCCGGAGAATTAAGGTTTGACGGGCATCTCCGGAGATCTCCCATGTCTCCCGCTTCTCCCAACAAGTTGGTACAGTTTGCTGATGGAAGTAGATGATACAAGTGGCAGCGAGGAGGAGGAGGAGGAGGGGGAGGAGGAGGGTGAGGGGGAGGAGGAGGGTGAGGGGGTTAACGAATGAAAGGACATGTGTTATATTTACTATATCGTGGGTGGTGTATTATCTTTACTGTATTATTATTTTCACTATTTCGGTGTGGTGTATTCGGTGTGGTGTATTCGGTGTGGTGTATTCGGTGTACTGTGATATAAAGTATTACTGTTTTCTTATTTAACTCAACGTAATCAAAACCAAGATCTATTTATGACAAAGCATAATTCTTTTAGTCAGCCAGCTTGCTTCTCCTGTTCTGGTTCCCTTTTCCGCAGCCCCTATCTGGTTCTGGTTCCCTTCTCCGGTTCTGGTTCCCTTCTCCGCTGCCCCTATCCTCCCCATCCTGGTCTTGCTTAACGTTCTTCTTCGCTTTCTTCTTCCCTTTCTTCTTCCCTTTCTTCTTCCCTTTCTTCATCTCTCTCCCTCTTCCATCTGAATTGCAAGCGCGCGTTATCGATACCTGACTTGGTCGGTTACAGCTGTCGGCTACAGCCGTAAGCTCTGCCTAATAGTATGATATTGGTGTGGTCGGATAAGGCTGTCAGCGGCTGCCCACCTTGATATCTTTCTATGCTGCGTCTCTATTCTGCGTCTTTGATTACCCGTCCTTCCTGGAATCATGGTCACTCACTCGACTTCCTGTAACAAGAGGATTTTGCAATACCGCCTGTATAGGGGTATTGCAATTTGTTGCACCTGTCTCTCCTATGGGAGCATTTTTCCAGAAAACAACAGTCTTGTCAATAACCCCCGTACGGGAGGATCTTACAAGAAAACCATATGCGCATACCTCCCATATGGGGCGATTTCGAGAGACATAGTTGCGAAATTATTCCCGTACAGGAGGAGTTTGCACAATCAACTGGTTGCATCTACCTCCCGTACGGGAGCATTTTACAGAGACAGTGTTGTCAAATACCTCCCATACGGGAGTATTTTACTGAGACAGAGTTGTCAAATAACACCGTACGGGAGTATTTTACTGACTCAACTGGTTGCGTCTACCTCCCGTACGGGGGCACTTTACTGAGACAGTGTTGTCAAATAACTGCCGTATGGGAGGATTTCGCAGTCAGCAACCTGCACCAGGCTCTCATACCGGATGATTTGCAGAGACAGAGTTGTGAAATAACTCCCGTACGGGAGCATTTTGTTGTCAACTACCTGCACCTGTCTCTCGTACGGGGGATTTTGCAGAGTTAGCTGATTACCCGTCCATCCTAGAATCATGGTCGCTCACTCGACTTCTTGTAACAAGAGGATTTTGCAATACCGCCTGTATAGGGTATTGCAGCCAATTGATTGCACCTGTCTCTCTATAGGAGCGTTTTCCAGAAAACATTTTTGCGCATCCCATACGGTGGTTTGCAGAGTCAATCACATGCACCTGGCTCTTGTACGGGATGATTTGCAGAGGCAGAGTTGTCAAATACCTCCCGTATGGGAGTATCTTTCAAGAAAATATTTTGCGCGTACCTCCCGTACTGGAGGATTTTGCAGAGTCAACTGCCTGCACCTGGCTTTCGTACAGGAGCATGTTACACTGGAAAAGTTGTCAAATACCTCCAGTACGAGAGCCATGTTCAGGCAGTTGAATCTGGAGGATGCTCCCGTACGGGGTGATTTGCAGAGGCAGAGTGGTCAAATCTCCCATACGAGTATTTTCCAGAAATCATTTGCCCATACCTGCCAGACTGGAGCATTTTACTGAGACAGAGTTGCCAAATAACTCCCATACGGAGTATTTTTACAAGACAGAGTTGTCAAAACTCCCGTACGGGAGTTGTCAAATAGCTCTCGTATAAAAGGATTTTGCAGACTCTACTGCTTGCATCTGGCTCTCGTGCAGGAGCATTTTTGCACACCGAGACTTATCAAATAGCTCCGTACGCGTGGAGATTTTGCAAAGCCTACCTGCGCTGGCTACAGACTGGGTATTTTACACAGGCAGAGTGGTCAAATACCCCCGGTACGGGAGCATTTTGCAGAGTCAACTGCCAGCATAAGGCTCTCGTACGGAAGCATTTTCACAGCCAGAGTGGTCAAATACCTCCCGTATGGGAGTATTTTTGAAGAAGACATTTTGCGTATATCTCCAAAGATGGGACTATTTTACAGATACAGAGTTGCCAAATAACTCCTATACGGGAGTATTTTACAGAGACAGAGTTGTCAAATAACTCCTGTACGGGAGCATTTTGCCGTCAACTACCTGCACCTTGCTCTCGCACGGGGGATTTTGCAGAGTTAGCGAGGTAAAATACCTCCCGTACGAGAGGATTCGCAGAGTCACCTGCCTGAGCCTTGCTGTCGTACGGGAGCATTTTACGGCGACAGAGTTGTCAAATGACTCCCGTACGGGAGGATTTTGCAAAGTCAACTGGTTGCATGTACGTCTGCAAGCATTTTACAAGGACAGAGTTGTCGAATAAGTCCTGTCACGGAGGAATTTGCAAAGTCAACTGGTTGCGTGCGTCCGTCTGGCCATTTTGCAGAGACAGAGTTGTCAAATAACTCACGTATGGGAGCATTTGACAGAGACAGAGTTGCCAAATATCTCCCGTACGGGACGATTCACAGAGTCAACTGCCAGAGCTGGCTGTTGTATGGGACAATTTTGCGTAGTCAATAAAGTCAATTACTCCCGTCTGGGAGCATTTTCTGAGAACAGTGTTGTCATATAACCCCGTCTGAGAGCATTTTACGAGACAGAGTTCTAAAATAACCCCGTCAGAAGGATTTTCAAGTCAACTGGTTGCATCTACCTCCGTCACAGGGAGCATTGTCTGAAAACAGCGTTGTCAAATACCCCGTCACGGGGAGGATTTTGCAGAATCAACCGATTGCATCTACGTCCCGTCTGGGAGCATTGTGCAAAACAGCGTTATCAAATACCCGTCTGAGGAGGTTTTGCAGCCTCTTGCTTGCACCTGGCTGTCGTACGGGAGCATTTTGCATAGTCAACGAGGTCAAGTACTCACCGTACGGGAGGATTTTGCAGAGGCAGAGTTGTCAAATACCTCCCGTACGGGATGATTTTGCAGTGCCTGCTGCCTGCACCTGGCTGTCGTACGGGAGCGTTTTGCATACTCAACGAGGTCAATTACTCCCCGTACGGGACTATTTTACAGAGGCAGAGTTGTCAAATACCTCCCGTACGGGATGATTTTGCAGTGCCTGCTGCCTGCACCTGGCTATCGTACGGGAGCAATTTGCATACTCAACGAGGTCAATTACTCACCGTACGGGAGCATTCTGCGTACTCAACAAGGTCAAGTACTCCCCGTACGGGACTATTTTACAGAGGTAGAGTTGTCAAATACCCCCCGTACGGGATGATTTTGCAGTGCCTGCTGCCTGCAGCTGGTATCTGAGGCGTTTTGCATTCTCAACGAGGTCAATTACTCGTCTGCATTTTTTCTGATCAGAGATCTCAAATACCTCCCGTACGGGAGCATTTTGCATCGTCAATAAGGTCAAGTACTCACCGTACGGGAGGATTTTGCAGAGGCAGAGTTGTCAAATACCTCCCGTACGGGAGGTATTTGCAGAGTCAATGGCTTGCACCTGGCGGTCGTACGGGAGTAATTTGCACTGTAAGCGAGGTCAAGTACTCCCCGTACGGGAGCATTTTGCAGAGGCAGAGTTGTCAAATACCTCCCGTACGGGTTGATTCTGCAGTGCCTGCTGCCTGCACCTGTCTGTCGTACGGGAGAATTTTGCAGATCCAGAGATGTCAAATACCTCCCATACGGGAGCATTTTGCAGAGGCAGAGATGTCAAATAACTCCCGTACGGGAGCATTTTGCAGACCCTACTGCCTGCACCTGGCTGTCGTACGGGAGCATTCTGCGTACTAAGCGAGGTCAAGTACTCCCCGTCTGCAGGGAAGTTCGCAGAGGCAGTGGTCAAATACCTGCTGAGAGGATCTTGTAGTCAAGGATTGCATTGCACATCATCTGGGGAGGACTTTGCATGGTCATCGAGGTCAAGTACTGTCTGGATTCTCTGAGCAGAGTGTCAAATACCTCCCGTCTGAGAGGTTTCGCAGAGGCAGAGCTTTCAGTTTCTACCGTACGGGGCCATTACCATACTAAAGCTCTGACAGTCTTTACCGTACGGGCCATCATCACAGTAAAGCTCTAACAGTATCTGCCGTACGGGGCCTGTCGGGTGATGGGGAGCATTAGAATCTCCCCGTACGAGAGCTTTTGGTACAGACAGTCCTTTGGAATCTCCCCGTACGGCCAATTTGGCACAGATAGCGCCATCGGATATCTCCCGTACGGGTCTGTTTGGAATAGACAGTAATTTGAAAGCTTCCCGTACGGGTCTTTTTGGGACAGACATTATTTCGGAATCTCAGTCGAGTCTTTCCACACAGCACTCTGGAATCTCCCCGTACGGGATCTTTTAGTACAGAAAGAGCTCTGAAATATCCCCGTACGGGACCTTTTGGTGCAATTAATTCATTCAGATTCCTCCCATACAGGCAATTTTGGCACAAAAATGTCACCGAATACGTCCCGTACGGGGTAGCTTTTACGAATATGCGAAATTTGACCATTTTAGGCCTAAAATCTAGCCTTAACCCGACGCTCACACCACCCAGAACGGGTATAATATAGGTATATAGGTACTCCCATCTTCAAAGCACTCGCCGATACGCTCCAAAGCACTCGCCAGTACTCTCCAAAGCACTCGCCTCCAAGCGCTCCCAGTGCTCTCCAAAGCATTCGCCTCCAGGGCACTCGCCAGTCTTTCCAAGCACTCTCCTCCAGCTCACAGTGCTCTCCAAAGCACTCGCCTCCAAAGTTCGGCAGCTCTCCAAAGCACTCGGTGCTCTACATCCTCTTCCTCCTCGCCCCTTCGTAATCACCCTCTTCTTGCTCCTCTTCTTCCTCTTCGCCTTCCTCTTCCGCTCAATGCCCGAAGTTGGCGTGAACCACCTCATCCTGGCCGCCACCATGGTCGGAACCAGTGATATCCCCTGGAGCACTCGAGGTGCTTTCCGAAGCGTTCGGAATGCAAGATCGGCCGCTAACGCCGTCCTCACTGAATCCATCTTCGGTATCACCTCGATAGTGATGCCCTTCTTCTCGTATCTATCAACGTTAGCCTCAGTGTTCAGAAAGCACTCTGCCATTGTAACCTCCATCTATATAGCATACCTTCTCCCGGAGGTTATCCTTAATCACCTCCAGGCGTTGCCTCCTGGTTCTGCCTACTCCTCCTTCCATGTGTTGCACATTCTGTTGAGCGTTTACTCGTATTCAATGTCAGCGGAGATCTACTATAGCCCTGAGCACCGTTACTGCTCGCTCTAGGGATATGAGGGATCAATGCTTACTGACAACACTCGCTCGACTGGAAATGGTCAGGCTTCACGTATGTTCCTGTTGACCATGCCCGAATGCCATGCCAAATCGCAGTGGATATCAGGCAAATAAACGTAGGGGTAATCCGCTCTAGGAACTCGGGGTCTTTTACCCCTCGCATCCTGACCCCATCAAAGTATTTATAGTACAATATGTCGATAATCTCCGGGGCAAGAAACCGTGAAGCGGTAGGTCTGGTAACCGTTAGCGGCGTTCGCGAGTGCTCTCCGAGCATTGACACCGAGTGCTTCATTAGCACCCCGAGTGCTCGTTGAGGGATTAATCATACCTCGTAATGCTGCGCGGGGCTCAAGCGATCGTTCTTCAAAGATACTCTCTTGAGCAGCCTCGCCTCAGGACTCGGGAGCTTTCCAAGCCCATAGATGGCCGAGTCTGCCAGGCGCCCTTTAACCTCGTGCATCAAGTCTTGGCCTTTCGGGAGTGTAGACTTCTGACCTATAAATCGTCAATTCTGCTTCTAGAGCACTCGTCAGCGTTCAAGAGCATTCACCTGTTTGATAACTTGGCGACCTCGTCGAGATCTACTGCTGCATCACCCTCTGTTGGCAGTTGCCCACATATTTACTACCAGTACCGAAAGCCTCGCTGCAGAAAAAGGCTCGTGTGAAGAGTGTGGTCTCGATTAGCGTGCTGCACTCCTTCTCAATCCTCTGGGCTTGCATTGAAGAAGCGTTTGCACTCCTCGAGCTAGGTAACAAGGACCTCTGAGATAGGTTCTTTCGCGAATGTTAACGATACTCTCAAAGCGGTCTTGAGTGTTTTGGGAATACTACTAACCGCACTTTCTGCTATAGGAGCATTTCCTTCGTCCCTGATAGATGAAGGAAACTGTGCAATATCATATCTTGGTTGCGCTTCTGGTAAATATTCCTGAGGGCTTGAGGGAATCCGGGGACTGCTCATAGAGCTCTCGCCAACGCCCTCAAAAGGGGAGGAGCGATAGGGGCGGTAAGTGGGTGAGGAATCGCCCGTCGCTCGAGCATCGAGGAAAGGTCTATGTACCGTGTAGAAGAGCAATAGTCAATATCGCGAGAATAAACGGGCACTGAAGAAGGCATGGACTGTGAGGATATCGGAGGTGCTCTCTGAGATGCTGTGAATGCTCTCTGAGATGCCGGGAGTGCTCTCTGAGATGCCGGGGATGATCTCTGAGATGCTTCCTGGCTGGATGCCAAAGTGACCGCTCTGTGGGATGCGGTGGGCGCTCTCTGGGATGTATTCTGTTTGGTACGAAGTGGGTGCTGCTCTCCGTACTACCTTTGCACCGGACGTCTTCCTCTGAATCGTTAGCGTTTTGTCTTTGGCATTAATGGGTGGGAGAGTCGAACCTGTACCACATCCATAGGCGTCGGAGGAAGCAATAACCTCCGCTACCGCTCGGTTGGTCTCCTCCGAGCATTGCCCAGTGCTCTGGCAGTAGTCGGCTGGGCGGTCTGAGGTCTCTTCCCGTGCTTTGGGATCTCTGCTGGGTGGAGGCTTGAGGTTCTTCTTCCGGATCATCTAGATTCTCCTCAGAGCTCTCCTGGCGTTCTCTGAGAGTCGTCATACTCGAGTGGCTGGTATCGGCGGTTTCCTCCACCTCCGGCACATCCTCCTGCTGCTCCTGCGCTTCAGCGATGTCAGTATTGCCATCGAGGAGATGGAATTCTACCCTTCTAGGGCTGCTTCTTCCAGTCGATGTGTCGGTAGAGCGGAGAAAGCCCTTTCTGACTATTAGGCGGTGGTCGACTGACTGCTCCGGGTGCTGGTCGACTGACTGCTCCGGGTGCTGGTCGATTGACTACTCCGAGTGCTGGTTGACAGTGCGGTCAATGCTCGGAATGATATTTCAGACTCTTCAGTCTGTGAATCATCATCTTTCTTGAATTGGTACTGGGAGTCGTGGTCACTGCGGAAAGAAGTCTTGAACCGGCGGATCGACTTGTTGAGAGGCATTCTGCTTGCTGGCAGGAGTATCAATGTGCTCTAGGAGCATTCTTTTGCGTGTTTTGATTAGAAATCAACGCTTGGCGACAGAGTTTTAAATCGTAAGCAAGAAAAATTTTCACCGCTAACGCCGTGGGGTAGCGATCCGCTCAACCGCATCCTGGTCCGCTCAAGAATCGAGTCATTTCTAATCACTCGTTTTACTGCACTTTCAGAAGCGATACCGAGTGCTCTGAGAGCAATCTAGGAGTTTGGCTTGACTGTAATTCAATTAAGAAATGAAATAATCTAATCTGATCTAATCTAATCTAATCTAATAAATCTAAAAGCGATGATCCCATCTATTCATAATAGCACGAACCCAATTAGCAGCACTCGCCAGCGCTCAGAAAACAAGACATACCGCTATTCAGAGGTAGCGATTGTTCGACAGAAAGAAAGCGAAGATTATACCAAAGGAAACTAATGGCCAGTAGCACTCATGAAGTCTCAGAAAACAATACTAACCGCTATTCAGAGGTAAGCGTTAGTTGTGCAGAAAGAGAATGGCAGATTATACCAAATAAAACTAATGATGCCGCCATCACCACCACCGCCACCACGCCGCCACCACCACCGCCTCCAGAAGGTCCACCACCACCACGGAGGAGGAGGAGGAGGAGGAGGAGGAGGAGGAGGAGGAGGAGGAGGAGGAGTAGGAGGAGGAGGATCCTCGGTGGGAGGAGATTGTTCTGTGCCTGCACCACCGCGCCGGAGGGTCTCTCCTGCTTCACCACCACCACCTACCATGGAGGAGGTTACCGCCACCATGCCACTGCCAGCAGCAGCGGCGGGTCGTCAACAGCTCTGCTTGGGCTATTATCACGTGACGCTCAGCAATTTCCACTTGTCTGGTTGCGTCAATGGCGTCCAGGTCTTCGCAGCTGAGGTTGCATCCATGGCCTCTGTGGATCCAACCTTTTTTTCTACCTTTGAAGGATCTTCCTCAGGTATTTGGGGTCTAAGTCGTCGATAGCATCCTGCTGTCTATCGCGACGTCTAATAAGTCTGGATTAGCCTTTGATTACTGGCATCAGTTCTGGGCAAATATACCCTCAGTCCTTTAGCGTGTCGATGATTTCCCTCCTCGTAGTCAGAGTCCTCTGCTGGGATATCGATCGTGGTGTAATCGTCTTCCTCGATATGAGGAATGCTTTCGTGATAGCGGCGGTGTTTCAGCACCACCCAAATTAGCACCAGCGCCCGCTCTGTGGAGCACGCGAGTATCCTCCGAGGCCTGCCAGTACTATTCTTCAACCAACCCTCGACCTCTTCGAATCAGTGATCTGGACCTCCTGCGGCGGACAGGAGGATTGGATGCGGTGGAGCGTTCTCGAGTGCTCCCCAGATACTCCTGATTGCTCTGTCGGGTGGGGTGTGCTTCAGGATCAAGTTGCAGAGCTCTGGAAGCGTTATCTTTGTCAGAATACCAATGAATGAATTCTGATTTACGTCGATGGTTCCAGTCATAGATACTGGCGGGGCAACTACGGAGAATCTTTCCCAGAGCATCCGGGTCTACCACCGTGACCATTATGGAAGGTCTATCGAGTTCGGCGGGCACTGGGTCCGTTCGCTTCTTAGGCGCCGGCCACCGTCCTCATCATCATCATCGCTCTCGTCAGCAACTTCTCTAAACTTCGCGATTCCCTGCCCCTCGATAGCTTTTCCTTCTGCAACGCCGGCAATGAGCCACTTCAAAGCGTCGTGAGTGCTTTCTGCGGGTTCTTGATATTGCTTCCGTTCCACATAGGCAAGAAACGCTGAAGGCGCAAAGCTCAACAAATGGAGGCGAAAGCGTCGAGCAGCTGCTGCTCGGAGACGGTTTTGTTGACCCAGTCGGTGTTGTGCATCTCCGCTTTGAGGCTGTTGCGGACGTTAGTGTACACTTTAGGCAGGTTGATCAAACCTAAAGTCATCTTTGCTTTGTTCGCCTGAGTCATTGTGTGGGTGTTTTGGGAGATTGGGGGCGATGCTTCTGCAGCACGGGAAACGTTCTGGAGGACTGGCGTCTGCTAACCGAGCCTTGAGGGAGTTTCTGGGGCAGGATCTCGGCGCGCCTTTGCCTCTGCTCTGCCGGTGGAGGAACTGGGTATTGGTATCCAGCAGGGGGCGTCAGGTGAGAAACTCTGTGAAGCACTGGCGGCTGCTTTTGGAGCAGGCGCGAACTGAGGCTCGGTTTGACGGACAGGGCAGCGGTGGTAGTGGCGGCGAGCTGCCTAACTCTGGGGAAAAAGCTGGAGACTTGTCGAACTGTTAGTTCTCTTGAGGGCTTTGGGCTTGCTGCTGGGCCTGCTGGGCCTGCTGCTTTGCCTGCTGACGCTTTAATGGGCTTGGGTGCTGCCGGCCTGCTGGGCCTGCTTTGTCTTGCCTGCTGAGCGTTCTCTGTCAGGGCTCGACTTCAGGTTGCCCTTCCTCGCTTCTCCTTCTCCTTCTCGCTGTCCTTCTCCTTCTCGCTACCGCCTTTTTATCCCCTCCTTTGGGAAAATTAAGTGACTGCTGGGGAGGCGGTGGCGCTTGCTGAGGTGGCGAGTGCTTCTCGAACGCGGCGTGTCTCTCCTATCTCTATTGGGATAGGCTGGGTGCCTTCCTGCTCTTTACGAGACGACGAAGGTGAGGACTTCTCTTTCTGCTTCTGCGCCTTCTTCTCTTTCTCCTGTGCCTTCCTCTGTAGCTCCTGCACCTTCTTCTGCAAAATCTCCAGCTCCTTCTGCTCCTCTATCTCCTGCTCCTCTATCTCCTGCTTCTTCTTCCCCTTCTTCTTTTCCTTCTTTCGGCGTTTTTTGCTATCTGAATCGTCGGTGTCTGGATCGCGATCTCGCTTCTTCTGTGAGCTCTGTGGAGTGCTCTGAGGGCGGGGTGAAGGTGACTATAGTGAATATAGAATATTTGATGAGTATGGTTCTGAGAGCAATAGAATTAAGGAGGAGGATATACCATCTTATATATGATTGCTAGATGTGCAGCTTGAAAAGCTCGAACTTGAAACTTGAAACTTGAACCGTAAACTTGAAGCGTGAGCTGAATCTTGAGATATCTTGAAAGCTTTGATAGCAGTGAGGGGTATGAAGTGGTAGCTGGAAGATGGTGGAAGAGAAGATGGATGGTTAGGAATCTCTCACGATCTGGAAGGAGGAGAAGGGTGCTCTTATACCGAATAGAATCAGCTATTCCAGAGCTCATCATGCTTCAAAGCACCCGTGTGCTATGGAAGCACCCCATGTGCTATCTGAGCACTCTCGAGTGCTCCGACGGCGCTACATATGGTGCTCCAAGCCGTGCTCAATGTTTGCTCAATACATAGCGTAGAATCAATCTCTAGGCGCACTCGAGAAGATTCTCTGGTGGTTTGATTCAATTGAATAGCGTAGATGAATCTTTCTAGGCGTACTCGGGAATGCTCTGATGGTAGTACCAACAGCGGTATCGATTGGATTCCAATGTTGGGTTGGAGTTTCTGTTCTTGTTGGTGTCGGGGCTCTGTGCGCTATGAAGCCGAGTTGGACAGTGTGTATCGTTTGAGCTCGTAGTCGATATTGGTATTGACTTTTCCGTTGTGAACGGTTTCTCATGGTTTCTCGATCTGAATAGCTTTCGCGAGTGCTAACTGAGGATGAGCGAATGCTGAAAGGGCAGAACGGAGCATCGCTGGTGGCATGATTGCTGTTTCCTCTCGTTGCATGCTCGTGTTTGTGTTTGCAGTATTCCGTTGGAGATGTATAGCGTCGAAAGTCAGCCTTCTCTGCTTTGGAGAGTCTTGGCGCGCAAGGCATACAATCACTCGGCAAACACTCTGCTAGCGAGCACTTTGCATGCAGTGACTAATCGCTTGTTGAGCACTCTGCACAACCTCTTGGCAGCGAAGAGCCTCATTGGTGACAAATCGCTTGTAAAGCACTCTACTGTCCATTTCGTGGCGGCTCTGCAAAAAAGCCTCATTGGATGACAGATTGTTAAGTAGAGCACTCTGCACCGCCTGCAGGAAAAAGCCTCCTCGGCCTTGGCAGACTGCAAATTCTCGAGTTCAATGAAATCGTCGTCTTTTGCAGCAAGAGGTACAGCTCCTCCCAATTTTGACAGACATCTTGAGCGATCCATCGCTTTAGAAGCGTATGAATGGTTGGGAAATCAATATTCACTGCTGGAGCCGCGATCAATCAGCAGAAACCCCGGCGACACTGGCGAGGCAGAAGAGCATTCGATTGCTATTCAGAGCCTTCTGATTAGTCCGACACTTTCGACCAAGATTTGGGTAACAATTGGGACCTCGAATCGAATCATATTTCCTGATGGAGGAGGCGGAGATTCAAATGGGCATAAGGCATCTACTACAGTTCTGAGGCGTTGGAGAAGCACTTTACTGCTTTCGGAGGACTACGGCGAATCTTTCATGAGCCTTCTCCGATACCCATGGCACCCATTCCGGTCAGCATACAAGTTCAGAATGGCACGCTATTTCACACTGTCCAAAGCCTCACAGGGAAACATCGACAGCTTCTTTCTGCACGCTCCACCGAGCAGTGGCGAGTGCTCCTACAGCACTGGGCGAGGTTTTATCAAGAGGTTGGAGGAAATGAACGACATACTGGGAAAGGCAAGCTGGAATCATTCGGAGGTGGATATTGGGGGGGAGAAGATCTCCTACTACTACCGCGATCCAATGGTTGTCGTCCGATATCTTCTAGAACAGCGTCTTCCGAAGTCGTTGGTGTACTACGCCGTGGTGGAGCATAATGAATTCGGCGGCGAATGTGCGAAATGCATACAGGAGATTGGTGGTGGGAGATACAGGTCCGTAAACTTCGCCCTGTCAACGAGGTGCTCTATGAGCGTTCGATGATGCTCGAAGCGATCGCTGATGCTTTCTCGACAGAATACGTTACCGGAGGGGTCCACTGTGGTACCAATTATCTGCGCGTCGGATGGCACATATCTGACAAATTTCAGCGGGGACAAGAAAGCCTGGCCAATCCATCTTACCATAGGGAACATCAAGTCGTCGGTCTTAAATAAGCCTACAGGCGTTCATTCATTCTCCTAGGGCTGCTACCAGTGCCACGAAGCTTCGGGAAGAATACAACACTTCGCTAACTCCGTGTATTCTGACGTCAAAAGTCAAATGGCTGCATCGCTCTTGGGGAGATCTTTCAAAGCATTCGCGAGTGCTTTCTCCAGGGCGAGCTAATCAAATGTGCCGACAGTCTGAGCGACTTTGCTTTCCGGTCTTTCTCGGGGTGGATCGCTGATCACCAGAGCATTCAAACTTGCAAAACATCAGCACTAGTGCTTGCCCAAGATCTTGGTCGAGTTTCACAGTCTTGGGAGCACTTCGCCCGAAGCTCTGTCTTGTAATCACGAGGACTACAGGAGAGTACTGCTATTTGGCGAGAACCGGGCAATCTGGAACCGGTGGAATACCTTGTCGCGAGATCCGTCAAACACTCTTCAATGCTTTCTGGGGTATGCGAGGGTTAATCCGTCTGATCTCAATAAACCGGACATTCTGCACAATATCTACCTGGGGATGTTGAAGCACATGATGGAGTGGATTCAGGGCTTCCTGAAGAAGCACCGATTGGAGGAATTTGACAAAGCTTCGATTGCGCCTTACCCTGGACTGGCAGTACCAAACAAGGCATGTCGTTCTACCACCCAATTGCAAGGGAAAGAGATGCGGAACCTGGGGCGGCTCGTTCTAGGAGCACTCGCGGCTGCTCTGAGAAACCCGGGAGTGGCTGTCAGGAGCGACTTCGCAAAAGCGTTGAAATGCGTTCGAAGCCTAATAGACTTCCACTTCATGGCGCAATATGGGAGTCATACGACGAGCACATTGAACTATATGGAGAGCTATCTCGAGGATTTCCATAAATACAAGGATATCTTTTTAGAATTCAGGGCGTCTGAAAGGCGTTAAAGGATCGAGAGATCGAGCGAAAGCAATAAGTGGCTCCCAGAAGCGCTCAGCGGCGCTCCCAGAGCACCCAGCGGCGTGGAGGAGATCCGGGAGATTCGGGAAAGATCACACTTCAACTTCATCAAATTGCGTGATGCGCTACCAGAACCGTTGAGCGCTTTGGGAGCATTCTCAGTACTCGCGGGACGTTAGCGAGCTTGCCCGTGTCTGGCAGGTGAAAGAGGCTTCAGAGCGTCAACAAGGTCGGCGCTGCAACGCAGATACTGGACTATGGAGGCGATTGGCGTTAGAGATTCGAATTCTGAATCTGAAAGACATCGTTGGAGGTCCTGAGAGCACTGACGACATCCTCTGGAGCCATCGGGATAACCTCAAGGAGTTGCTCGACATTTTCAAAATCGAGGACCGCAAGAAAACGCCGAATGAACGCTCAATAGTAGAAAGCGGACTGCCCTTGAAGCGTCTTTGCAACCCCTCCACGAAATCGGAAAGACTGTTCAACGTCGCAGATGGTGTTACGGGCGAACGGCGTTGCTTCGTGGAAGAGAGTGTCTTCGTGAAGGGGCCCTCGTAGATTCGTAACGACTAGGGTTCTTGGCAGGCTAGGTCGGCAGGAGATGGATTCGGGACGGAACGGGAGGCGGAACGGGGACGGGGACGGGGACCGGAGGCGAGGACAGGACGGATGCTGGGGTTCACCCCCCAGCTGGTGGAGGACGGGAGAGCAGAACAAGGAGGAGACTCTAAGCCAGACAGGGCGCGATGGCTAACAGAAGAGAGTCGACCGAGGACTGGATCAGGGACGGCTAGTTGGAGCGATAGCCGGGCGGAGCGGGAGCGGGAGACAGGGCACGGCAGACCAGACGAGGAGCGATGGTCGGGCCGTGGGGCAGGAGGCCAGGCTAACAGGAAGCATGACACCGGCAAGGCGAGGCGGAGTCAGAGGCGGGCAAGAACAGAACGGACAGAGTAGCCAGGCTAGGTACGGGGCATGACAGCGGCCTGGCAGGGCAGAGTCAGAGGCGGGCAAGGACGGAACGGACAGGGCAGCCAGACTAGGTACGGGGCATGACAGCGGCCTGGCAGGGCAGAGTCAGAGGCGAGGAAAGACAAGGGTTCTCGGACAGGCTCTAGGGGAAGCGGAGCGACGACGCAGACACAGACGGGGCAAGGACAGGACTGGACAGGCTCTAGAAAGAGCGGAGCCTGGACGCGAAGCGAGGACGAGGATTCATGAGTCCTCCCCCGAGGCGAGGAGCCCCGGAGGAAGGAACGTGGTCTACGAGGGAAACGATTCTCTAGGTGAAAGACTGAATTGAATCGTATCGTGGATACAAGGAGAAAAGGCTAGAGAACTAAAAGGAAAGCCCCTCGAAGAGAGAGAGAGGGCCCCCTTATATACAAGAATCATAACGTCGCTGATTAATCCAGGCAGCCTTAAGAAGCGAGAACGGAGAAACAGAGCCGAGACAGGAAAGCAGAACGAGAACGAGAACGAGAACGAGACGAGGAAAGAACAGGCGAAGAACGGAGACAGGAACGCAGAGGAAAACAGGAACGGAGAACAGAAGCGAGACAGAGAGAAGCTAGAACGAACAAGGGAAGTACAGGAGTCAAGGAGACAGGGAAACGGGACAGGACGAGGCAGGACGAGGCGAGGCGAGGCGACAGAGACGGAGACAGGAGCACAGACTGGAATCGATCGGCAAATACCCTAGCGACATGTGAGACGCTAGGGCTGGGCATTGCCTCACGAAGTCTTGAGGATCGGAGGATGGTAAGAGGTTCGAGGCGTAGCCAAGACATAGGAAACCTTCTCGGGCCGTAGGATATGCTTCCAGGTACCAAAGCCATCTTCCAATACGTCCGGGTTGAATAGTCCCGCGACGATAAAGGTTGACAGGGGTAAAGCCAGAGCAGGGAAGAGCCTACAGGGGATCGGGGATACTAGGACTCAGGAGCGGGGAGACCAGGGGCTAAGCGAGGATAGGGGTACAGGATGGGTTCGGACTAAGGAGACAGAGAAAGACATGGACAGGGCTTTGCAGCCGGGGATGTGACCCGACGGCAAAGGAACAGGGAAACAGAGAACAGAGACAGGAAAACGGGAAACAGGAACGAGAAACAGGAAACGAGGCCAAGGAAACAGGAAACAGGAACAAGGAAACCCAAGACGGGACCAGACTGGGGTCGGTCCCGTACGCCGTTACAGATGGACTGCAAATGAGCCATATGACGCTTTATCGCCTGATAAAGGAGTATGCCGAAGATGCGGAATGCTCTCAGAGCTTTACCGGAAGCTCTGAGAGCATTTTGGAGCGCCGGGTGGAGGTTTTCACATGCTTGCAGGTTCGATACCAATCTTCCAAAGGCCTGGCGTATCTGAGGTTCACAATATCAGGTGTGCAGGGAACATCATCTTTTAGGAAGGGAAAATAAGAAAGGATTGGGCATGGGTATCGGTAGGTTCGCTCAGAGCAGTGGGGAGTGTTTGGGACGCTTACCAGGACGAGTAGAGGCTCTGTTCAAGGTCTGGGATAAGCACAGGTAGCGCATAGACTATGTGTAGTTGAGCTACTTGAGGCGAAGGATCGTGGTATCGCTGATAGCTCACATGGGCTGCTGAAGGTCTGTAAGCGGAGGAGGAAGAGGATGTGGGTCGTGAATATTCGAGTATATTAGGAATAGCCCATTTATTTGAGGTGGATGCTGGCAATTGGCTGGTAAATACTAGGATAGATTTGCGTCGTGGAATGAATTTAGTTGAATCTTTGTGAGGCGGTCGTAAGTGCTGTAAAAGCGTTCGAGTCTTATCAATGGTGTGAGTATTACCGAGTGCTATCAGTGAGAGCATTACGAGTGCTATCCAAAGTGAATTCTCTGAGGGCAGTGGCGAGTGCTTTCTGAGTGGAATGTTAGGCAATAGGACCGTCTAATTCAAAATTAGGTAATAGATTCTGCTGAAATGCGCATGCAGATTGGAAGAGGGAGGTGAGTTTCAGCTGCTCAATATCTGAGTCTGTTATCCAGCAAACTCGCTCCACCAGCATAATGCTGCTTATGCATGGGAAACAATTTCCAGCAAGCTCGCTGGAGTCTTTCTTAGGCGAGGCATTGAGCTTTTCAGGCGAGCGTCTGTGGCCTAAACCTCAAGGCTTAAATGCCTTTCACGAATCGACAGATACATACGCTATCGTCAAAGTTTTGGTAGCCATCTCCAGTATATCTGCGACAGTGCTTCGTATCGAGTATTCCGACTGACCGTTCAGCGGCGTGAAGAATATCTGCGTGAGATATCGTTTGAGAGACTGGCGATGCCTACCTCGCCTTTGAAAGCGTATCAATTCATATGGGTCTAAGTGGGGATGTCCCACCTTGAATAGTATTATCAAAGATATTTCCGCAGCTCTCTGACGTTAATTGGATCTTATGAAAGCGGCCAGTGCTCTCTCGGATGTGGGCAATATCTCTTGAAAACCTTGTTGACGAAGAGTGTCTTGGCGTGGCGATATGCTCCTGTGGTGTCTGGCGAGCATCTCAGTGAGAATGCTTTCTCCTGGCGCGAATAGCACTGACGAGTGCTCTCTAGGCGTGAGGATATGTTCTGGTGGCGCCTGGAGAGCAGGTTCGTTATGATTTAATCTCCTGGCGCGAATATTAGTGGCGAGTGCTGTCAGAGCGCTGGCGTTGTCTCCTGGCGGGCACCGGCCGTCCGTGGTCGTTCTCAGTCCTGGGCGGAGACTCATTTGTTGATCGTTATCCAGGCAGGAAGGCATACCCAGGCGTCTTGCCATGGCAGAAAGCATCGCCGGGTGCTCTCAGGGCGATCAAGCATTGCCTGGAGCGTGCTGGCGTGAAAGGTGCCGCAGCGCCTAGAAGATCGCGAGAAGAGCATTGCTGGGTGCTCTATAGATGTATGTGATATCGCTAGGAAGCACTCTGTAGATGATAGCATTAGCGCAAAAAAAAAGCTCATTAGGACTATTCGGTGCTGCTAGGAGCGAGTGCTCCGCTTGGAGCGAGTGCTCTGGTGGAAGCGAGTCTTCTGCTAGGAAGCGAGTGCTCTGCTAGGAGGCGAAGTGCTCTGGTGGAAGCGAGTCTTCTGGTGAAGCGAGTGCTCTGCTTTAGGCGAAGTCTTCTGCTAGGAAGCGAGTGCTCTGCTTGGAGGCGAGTCTGAGTACATAGCGATGATCTTGCTCTGGTGCTACCAGAGGAACATACTGCTCTGGGCGTCGGCGCGGTAATAGCATCGCCTGGTGCGAGCGTTATGCTCCTGGAACGCCTGGCGAGCATTATGCCCTGGCGGCGCCTGGCGCGGGCATCGTCTGTGGCGACGCCTGGCGGAAGCACCCTGCTGTGGCGACGCCAGGCGCGAGCGATCTGCCCTGGCGACGCCTGGCAGCAGCACTCTGCCCTGGCGGCGCCTGGCGTCCGTGGCGCCCAGGGCGTAGGCTCTGCGCCCTGAGGAATACCAGAGTTTTCTGATGAACCACGCGACTAGCCGATCGATGAAACCGTCCTTTTGCACAGTGCGGGCGGCGAAAGGACGGTGCACACTCTTCACACAACGGGAACAGCAAATTACAGGAGAGGGGAGGCCAGGAATGATTGGGTCTGCCGCGGCTGAACAATTTCTGTAAAGCATCTCCTGACCCTCCAGAGAATCAAAACCCGTTTTGATGTCTCTGGAGAACCTCAGGAGACTCAGGAGAGTGTTGGGAGACTCATTCACGCTTACAATCTTGCTGATGTGGTTCCGTCAAAAACCCGCTGACCTGGAGCCCTTGCAGGGCCTTTGTCCGGCAACTCTACTGGCGGTGTTTAAGCTGACAGATCTGGGACGGAGAGAGGCAAGGCTGTTGGCGGCGATTTGCCCGCTGAAGCCCAATATCAATGGTACGCCCAACGCTCACCACGGCTTGATAAGGGTATCACGCTAAGTCAACGCTTTTGACGATATACGGGTGGTGAATATCAAGAGCATCCTGGGTGCCGCTCATCTTGTTCCCGAATTTACATCGCCTACGAATAGCCGGTGGTTTATCAATACTACAATTGACCTGTCAACTTACGGGTCCATTTACTAACCTCGCATGGCATTTGACGATGGGCATTTGACGATAACATCTAACAATGGGTATTTGACAATGGGCATTCGGCGATGATATTTGACGATGGGCATCCGACGATGACATTTGACGGTGGGCATTTGACGATGGGCATCAAGCGGTGTTTGTTCAGATATTTGCCTAATGTACAGTTGAATTGACGCCTATAAAATCCAACTTCCAGTCCAGTGATGTTTTTATACAACCTCAACACTTCATTTATTTCACTCGATAATACCATATCCTCTAGGGATAAGCGGGGGTGGTAGAGCGCCGAGAAATGTCTCATTCGCCGATTATGCGCCGAGAATGTTTCGTTTCGGGTACTGCGGGCTCGGGGTATCACTTCAGCGCGTGGTAAGATTCCCAGTTTATCATCTTTCCGTCGTTTTGTCCGGGCATTTATCTCAGTCATACTATATATCATTACTCAATAGGGGAATCATGCCGTGTAGAATGACGAGACTTTTTTCGTCAGGTTTCCAGGCAGATTGACTGGCAGCTTTACGTTGAGGAATGACGAGAAGGCTTCCTCGTCAACTTCCCGGACAGTTTAAACTTGAAGGGCATCATAACTTCGTCAACTTCCCAGGCAATTTGACAGACAGCTATACTTCATGGAATGACGAGAAGGCGTCCTCGTCAACTTCCCAGGTGGTTTTACGGGCAGCTTTACCTCGTGGAATGGGGATGCATCCTCGTTAACTTCCCATCCAGTTTGACGGGCACCTTTACTTTGAGGAATGACGAGAATGGTTCCTTGTCAACCTCCCAGGCAGATTGACGGGCAGCTTTACTTTGAGGAGTGACGAGGATGCTTCCTCGTCAACTTCCCAGGCTGTTTGAAGGGCAGCTTTACTTTGAGGAATGACAAGAAGGCTTCCTCATCAACTTCCCAGGCAGTTTGACGGGCACCTTTACATCGTGGAACGACAAAGATGCAATGCATCCTCGTCAACTTCCTAGGCAATTTGGCGGGGATCTTTGCGTCGTGGAATGAAGAAGATGCTCAGCATCGTCGTCAACTTCCCAGGCAATTTGTTGGGAAGCTTTACTTGGTGGAATCTTTACTTCGTAGAATAATTAGTAAATTATATTGGATATATACTTGAATAAATAACATGTGTTGAAAACGTGATACAGTGAAACAATAATGGGCAAAACGCAGGCAAAAGACGAGGCGCTCAAAATGCCCTGGAAAAAGACGGGCATTTTTGGTCAAAAGACGAGCCGTCGAAATGCCCGGGAAAAAGACGAGAGTTATTGGTCAAAAGACGAGCCGTCAAAATGCCCGGGAAAAAGATAAGGAATTTGACGGGCCGGATGCAAATTTTGACGGGAAAGACGATAACTTTTGCCCAAAAGACGAATTGGTACGTCTGGACGTACAATTCCTCTTGGGGGATTTTTTTTTTTGCTGATGTCAGGAGACTGTTGGGAGACTCATTCACATTTACAATCTTGCTGATGGACGGATTGGTACCCCCGGTCATTCTGGCCCACTTCTGACCTCAATTGGTCGTGGTTTGAGCATACGGTGGCCAAGAACATGCAGAAAGATCCCCTTTCCCACGAACACATGGTTCGATCATGGGAAATCACTCACCACCCTGCGTCAATCCGAAAAAATAATTAAATTGAGATCCGACGACAGGGCATATCCGAGGATGCCATCAAGACCGGTTCGATGAGAGCTTTCACATGTCACTCTCCAAATTGGGATAACTTGACGGTAAACATTTTTTATATTTGGATCTTGACAGACTATGAGGATATATGCGTACCATATCGCTATACAGTAAGCAATCCAGGCCGGCAGGGCGAATAGTAGTATGCCTGGTGAGAACAGGGCACTGAAAGGTAAAACAAAAGTGCGTCGGGGGTGCCTCAGGGGTGCGCCAGAGTTCAAGAAGCAATCTCGAGTGCCGCTGCAGCGGTCAAGAGCGCTACAGGGTCAGTCAGGAGCGCTCCAAGAGCAGTCAGGAGCGCTCCAAGGATGCCAAAGGTTCTCCAGCTGCATCCAGGAGATACTTCAGTTTTAAGGCGACAGAACGCTTCGTCGGGATAGCATCAGGCGAAAGAACGCTGTCTCAGCAGCGTCAGGGGAAAGAATGCTCTGTCAGGCGAGGAAACACTCCGCCGGGGTATTCTCAGGCGGACGGTATTAGTATTGGGGCGCGTTAGGAGCATTAGTGCGCGCCCAGGCGTGCTAGCGGCCTTGATTTGCGCCCGGGCGGAATGCTATACGCCAGAGCGCGCCAGTAGCATTCTGCTGCTTCTCTAGAGAGCTAGTTTACCTACCAAGCGCCCTGAGCGCTCTGAGCGCCCACAGCGTCTGGCGGAGGTTACGGGTTTGCTGACGTGGCAGAAAAGCTCCTATGGACCGAGTCAGGCATTGACAGGGTGAACGAGGTACGGAAGAACTTGAATTTGCAAAGTGGACTCGGAGGCATGGATATTGCGAGAGAGATGAGGACAGATAGGAAGAAGAATAGGAAGTGGAACAAGGATGAGGTGGAGTTAAGGACAAACAAGGGGAATAAGCTAATTGAAACAAGTTTACTTTGTTTCGAGTTGGTTTCTTTCTGTTTTGAGTTGAAGTTTCCTTTTCTTTTGCGGGGGGTTTCTTTGTATTCACTGGTACGTGTGCGAGGGGGCGGATGAAAATGGGTAGTTTAGGGCCAGTGCGATATAACCTTTGACTACAGTCTACATGTAATTAATAAGTTAAACAAAAAAAAATTCATTTGTCACAGGATATCACTCGCATCCACTAGAGTCATGGAACATGACTCGAAATTACCAGCAGGGGGGTTGTTTAACTTATTAACTGGGGGGGGGGGGGGGGGGGCTGGTCCGGGATGTCAAATTACATGCCGCTAGCTGCCGATTTGGAGCTCGATTTGGTGTTCGATTTGGTGGAGGCGGAGGTGGAGGTGTCGATTTCGTGGATCACGGAGGTGGAGGTTAGGGCAGAGGTGCTAGGTTCGCTGCCGGCGGAGATGCTGACAGGGGTGCTGGCGGTTGTGGGTTGGTATGGGTTGCGGACTTGTATGGGGTTGCGGACTTGTATGGGGTTGCGAATTTGTATGGGGGTGCGTATTTGTATGGGTTGCGAGCGCAAACCTTTAAATGCGAAAGAATTGTGGATCTGGACTCGGTAAACTTAAATAGCGAGATTTTACCATCTCCGGTCAGTCAAGGACAGGTTGGAGAACTAGGGTTGGAGAAACCGGATGAAGCAGATTGGAATTTGGAGACCCTTATCGCTTCCCTCACTTCTGGTCAGGATTGAATTATTAGAGACCCGGATCTGGGCATGCAAGTATATAGATTCATTTATTTCTTTTTATTTTTTTTTATTCGTGAAAATTTGTAGTTAAAAACTACTGCTGCTGAGCCTCCCAATTCATGACCGTGTTTGTGACTCCAGTTCCAAGTTCATCACAGCGCCCTCATAGGAACTACGGGTTCTAGTTTCAGGGTCAGGGTTAACAACATGATAGTGACAGAACTTAATCAGCTGATATACGTTCGTACTTGGTGAACGGGGTGAGACTTGGTCAGCAGTTTAATCCGTCCAAATTTAACATGTACTTGGTAAACGGGTTATTCCCTCCACCAACTTGATAGATAAGACGCTCCGTTGGCCAGCGGGGTGTCTTGGTGAGCAGAACAGAACAGCTCTAATTGGTATACCTTTCTTACCGGCCAAAGGCCGGAAACCACTTGTTCTTCCTATAGTGGTTGCCAATATTTTCTTTGTACATTCTTCTAAGTCGATATTGCTTGATCTTGTGTCAACATGGGGATGAGGTGGGCGTAAAACTCAGCTCCCTCTGTGTTTGAGCCTGGATTTAATGTAGCTATGAATCTTGTTGGGGATGGTATATATATTGAGGGTATACGTAGTTGAAACTGAAGTAGCCAAGTTGACCAGCCGTATCTGGGGTTGAAATGTGTCCTCAAGCAACTCCCCAAACCGGAGCAGCGGGCAGCCGCCGCGATGCTCAATCTATCTTTCGTGGTTAACGGTTACTAATACGTAGTCTAGTTCCCAGGAGCACCCATAACAGAAAGCCCATGGTCTTCACTAAATATGGAACGATGACGAGTGACTAACATTGAGGATAATCGAGACTTGTCAGCCTATCCCCTGGATGTTTCACACATTTTTCGAAACCCCTCTTATCCATAAATATCAGGTGATTTCAAGTCTAGGTGGGAAAACGACAGGGTAAGCAAGCAGTGTCCGGCATTTCAGCGCTGATACACCATAAATCTCTCACAATTCTGCTCTATATACTCTACTCGGGACAGGTAAGAAGAACCTGAAAATGACTTTTGATGGTAACGACCTCTGATTCGCGCCTGGCGAAAAGCTGCCCCAAATTGAGCCCTGCTTGCCGCTCGCATCTTCAGGTCCTTATTGCCAGCTTCAATGGTCACTAGTTCCTAGGTAGACTACGCAACACCCAGGGGTAGTACACGTAAATATTCAAATATTCAGCAAGGATATATACTGCATGCAAGTATGTACTCGCGACAGGTAAGAGGTACCCGAATATGCAAGTGTTGAGATGCCATTCTTATTGGATTAAAAGAGAGAAATACGCCGATGCAGTGCAGCTCCATTTTCGGGTACTTGTTACTAGTCGCGAGTACTCGTAATATCATAGCGTTTTTAAACACAGCTGGGTCTGCATACCACCAAGATTTGGAGCCTCATGCAGGATTTGTCGGAAATGCAACACCCAGTTGTGTTTAAAAACGCTATGAAATTACGAGTGCTCTATATATATACAGCTTATTGTAGAAACAAGGGGGGAACCCTATTGGCTTGACCAGCCCTTGTTTCTGCAATAATTTTACCTCTCGCTGTATATAGAAATATAAGAACCATCCAGATAGGTATATACTCACAATCTGACAAAAAAAGTTTATGTGTGTTAATTGCTAACGTATCAGAGACCACCATGCGAAAAATCACCATTTGGGCATTTTTCCTCCAAACCTTTCAGGATTGGGTTTATAAACAACCTGTTGTCTTCCCCGCTAGCTCCCGGCCACGCCCAATAAAGGGAATTCGGCAAGACGGCATACATCCGCCGCCATTCACTAATCAAAAGAAAAATAAAATAAAATAAAAAAGAATAAAATAACCCAAAAACAAAAACTATCCAAATAAAATTTGTGTCCTCTCTGTCCCCCCCGGCCCAACCAAATATTTCCCGTTCTACTTGGCAACCTCATTTTTGTTCTTTGGTCTTATCCTCTTCACATCAATAATGATAGCCTCGCCTGTTTTTCCCCCTCTTAGCTTGGCGTCTATCCTGTAACTTTTATGTCTTCCAACCAGCACTGTTGAGTCGGGGCAGTACCAAGCCCAACCTCTGAGAGTCATTTTGTCATTATGATATGTCCTATTTTATTCGTCCACCTGTTCCTGGTACTTTATACTCGCCAGTTTAGTTGGCCTGTAACTCAGAAGGAGTATTTGTCGTCGTCTTCTTGTTCATCCGGGGGAGAGTGGTCCGGTATGGAATTTTCCGCTGGGAGAGTGTTATCCAGTCGTATCTTTGCTGGTGGGGATATTTGTTCGGGTGCTATGATCTGTTTTGTATCGATCTCTGGCTCTGATGTTGTTTCTGGTGCTGTCTCGGGTGTTGGTGGTGTCTTCGTAGGTAACGTTGGTTGTAGGATAACCTGTTGTTTTCACGAAGTCAGAATCTTAGAAGAGAGAACCAACATAAACGAGGGTGATTTATTAGGTTGTCAAGCTGCAAGTGGAATACTCAAAAGACCGGTATATCATTTGTGGCCTGATCCGCCATCGTTTAACACTACTTTAATTGATGCTTAACATTTAATTTATTACACCTACGATTTTGCGCGTTAGCTCGACCATTGATTATAAGCTCGAGAATGTGGGCAGAGATGAGCCTGTGGACACACAATGCTGCCACTCATAACTGTGTTATTAATTCTAAATATATGGTGCCGAAAGTCAATATCCCTCCTTTCTGCCAGGCTAGAAGACCTCGGCGTAAGCCAGCCCCGGGTGAGCTCGGCGCGGAACGAATCACCAAAGCTAGGTTTACCTAATTTAATACCAACCTAGTTCGTGGAAAATATTACGGAGAGAAGAGCTCCGGTAGTCTTTGCTTGATCTATGACCAAGGGCTGTAAGCACTGAGATAATGATCTCGTGATTGAACGATATCCAAACCGGCCGGCCGGGGTTAAAGTTGAAGTTGAAGTTGAAGTTGAGCGGTAACATCGCCGTTTAATCCAGTCTGATAGACCTTTTCCGGCTCTCGTTGCCCGGCGTACTGGCTTTGTTCATGGGATAGGATCAATGTCGTCAAGTAGATCATTAACCTCTACAGAAGCACCGACCGTCCCCTAGACATGTGGGATACCGCACCCCAAAGGCCCCTAGCCCTCCACATCGAAGCGCGGTCCACGCTTGAAATAGCCCCCCGAGGTATAATTCAAGATACGCCTCATGATGTATCTAGGGCAAGCCCGACCCTGGTGCTACATTTCGTGGGTCTTGGGGACAGATTTTTATTTTTTTGTTTAACTCATTCTTGGGGACAGACTACGTTACCTAAATACTAGCGGAGATCCCTTTATACGTTTACCGAAAACAAATATGGGAGAAGGGCCATATATATATGATACATATATATGAGTCCTATTCATTTCCGATTGCCTAAAGTAGCATGGCCCAAAGAATGCTTTGTACTAAGGAAAAAATTAAATTAAAGAACGTCGTAAACGGTAACAGGCCAAAGACTTTCCAACAAAGATATAGCAATAACACAGCCACTAGTAGCATAAACTACACACTCCATCAATTCTCCTTGAAAGGTAACTGTCTAATTCTCTACCAGACCAGCACCAGGTACCCGCCCTTAAGGCCCACATGGGTTCATCCCCCCATTTCTACAACTGTTCCTTACTCCGTAGCTACAACACACATCCCTTCCACCTTGTACACCTGTGGATCCCCTTCATCAGCCCGGACCAGTAGACACAAACCGGTCGAGGGCAGAACATACCACACTCAAATACCCACGCGGTGTAATCCCCAGACCCGGTGCCTGGCCTAATGACCTGTGGACAGCTCCAACAGTACTGGCCCTGGCGAGTGCCCGATCTGCAAGCACACCCATTGGTCACACACGCACGCTGCTCAAGCACCCGTGGGGGAATGTCGTCTTGGACGACGAGCGTTGGGGCGGGATTTGCAAGTGCGAGATGGGAAGTAAGAGTGAGAAAGGTAAGGGATAGAACTGCGAGATGACGCATGATTTTTATGATGATTGTATACTTCAGAACTAATGACACAAAGTAGTATGATGGGGAGAGTCAGCTCTCTTTATGCGTTTGTTTAAGATGAGCCTGTGCTGGAACTGGTTCCACTCAACGCTTGGATTTGAGCCTAGGTAGCATTCTTTCAACCCATTACCTATGAATTCATAAATAACAACATTTGCAGGCATGAGTTGCAGCTCGTACCAGCGCCTTGCCATTCGTATTAATACCATCCGTATCGATAGAGCAGACCGGGCCAATTCTTTCATTAATGACCATGTGTGCCCGCATTAGCCCCGAGCACTATGATATTAACACACTTTTGATAAGGAACCTAGTAGCTCGTCATAATCTCCGAGCTATTAACAATTTGCATGTTTCTGTGTAAAATAGTAAATCCCGGTGTTCGTAGGCGAATCTTAACCGCCATTGTGCAGGGCTTATGATCATGAGAGGAGCTAAATATAAACCCCCCCCCCCCCATTCTCTGAGACCCAGAGCTTCAATATTGTACGCGATCACGTGGTGATGGACTCTGATATAATATAATACGAACTGAATTTATGTTGTAGCCAAGGTATCTTAATTCTTTGACCGGCAAACCATTCGCCCGATGCCCGGAGAGGTTGCTCTAATTGGAGGAACCGAGGACGTTATTCATTGAAGTATATCCTCCTAAATGGAGAGATCCTTGCCCCAATACTATCACTATTAAACTCAACAACTCACTCTAGTAATTACCTGGCTGGTGGAGTGGGACCAGCACCAACCAGAGTATTTCAAATGACACATACTTGATCTGATAACTTATATGAACATGCGAGGTGAAATGGCTCTTTCACGAATACAACCATGGAAAGCAATAGCCAAGGCATGAGACCCCAGGCTCTTTTGATTTCTATTGGCCCAAACTCCCCTGCCGTCAACTTAATTATCTTCGTGCAGGGTTTGATCCTCCGATGAGAGCTTGGCTTGCTGATCGTGACCACGTTCGGGAGCACCGAGTGATTTCCCATGACCCGCAGGTGTCCGTTCTCAAATTTCGGAGTTCGGTCGACGCCGGGTGTTCACTAGTTCTCTACTTCTTGGTATTCGTGAAATTAGGAATAGATTTTGTTTATCATGCGATACAGATATGACTGCCTCGCTGTTGTCATCTTTCGTATCTAGATCAGCAAAAGATACATTAATTATAATTATGCTGTTTCCAATTTCCAACCGCAACCTCCTCAGAAACCGCAATCTCCTCAGAAAATCTGGTGAGCATTAGTCTGTTCTAAATCCAACGAAATACTCACTTTTCCGAAGAAAAAAACTGCTTTACTAAACCACTCTCGAATATACCCTAGTCCACAGCACCAAAGAGGCGAAAGGAACGAGGACAAGGAAGAAGAGAGGAGGCGGAAAAAGGATGGGGAAGGCTCAAAGAGGGAGAAGGGGAAGAATAGACTGTAAGAACGAGGATACTTTGCTTTATCTTGCTTATGTTTTGTTTTGGTTTGTTTTGTTCTGTTTCAATACTGGTACTTGAGCGAGGCGGCGGTTGAGAACGGGCAGTTCAGGGGCAGTGCGATATTACCATAGACTACGGTCTGCATATAATTAAGAAGTTAAACAAAAAAAAATCCTAGTTCACAGTATCCTATAACATATTCGTTAACAGAAACATGTAGGAATGGTATTACCATTCAACAATTCAGGCACCTTTTACGCCGCAGCACTGCTATGACTACTACCTGAGTTCTGATTTCTATCGGAGGTCTGGCTGTGTTGGCTTGAAACATGCCAACTGGCATTAAACCGCCGCTCAACGCCCAGGCTGGTGCAAGTCACTCCAATTGGCTTTCCACCTCACCCTAACGGACCTGTTCTCGATAGAACAACACCTGCGGATCATGGTGAACCACTCAACTGATCAAACACGGTCATTATTAGCAAGCCAAGCTTTTGTTCAGAGACTCAAACCTGCACGGAGATATAACTACCGTGCAAAGATATATATGTAGGTACTCAATTAAGAATCTTGCGTCGATCATTGGTAAATGATCGACAGCGCATAGGAGCTGGTGATCAATGCTATAGGGTATAGCAGGAACTCTAAAGAACCGGCAGACAAGGATCAGCGCCGTTGCCCCACTGGTAGTGGGTGGTATCTATCAATGTGGGCGGGGGACTCGATCGTACTGGTAATTAATTGCCGATCCCCTCCTGAGGTTTCCAATGCCTACAATGACACGAGCTGTTCTCCCAAGCGGCAAGCGTTTATCCCCCAGCCTACGGGTCTGCGTACGCCTCGCTTAGCCTGGCTGAGACACTAACTCCCGCGCGTACACGATATATAAGCAATGGTTAGCTGAAAGAATTAACTTATCTGGTTACGATACATGACTGGTATTCGCGGGTGAGTGTTCACGCGGTACCATTCCACCTCCCAAGCTTATCGGGGTTGTGCTGAAGATCATTATCCATAGAAGTAGTCAAATTAAAGATTAGGGCCCGTTACATTAGGCTCTAATCCAAAACCATCATGAAATTTAAAGCATCCCCGTTATGGGTTACTCACGTATCCAACACCACATCGCATAGTAGATAATAACTGATGTTAGTTTACTTAGTACTTGTACTTGTGCGAGGAGGCGGAGTAGAACGGGCAGTATAGGGGCAGTGCGATATTACCATAGACTACGGTCCGCAGTTAAACGAAAAAGAAAGAAATTAATTACTGAGGTCTTGGCAGTTTTTAATTTCCGATTTTACCCCGATGGATGAAACAATCAGTTCGATCAGGCTCGTGGCAACACTGTTAGAGATACTGCTAATTAAGAGCGCTAGAGTTCTTGAACCAATTTGAAGTAACACAGTGCTTCCTTGAATGTCTATCTTTTATAAACTATATAGGCTTCCTCATCGTCACCAGGAACGTTTTCTATTCGTTGCTTACTATTTCTAATATTGATTGCATATCATTAATTACAAAGAATCACTCCCGAGATGGAGGGGAACTGGCATTAAAATTAAAAGCCCTGTGGTACAAGCTAACGTACTAGAGTGGTTTGAAAAAAGGCCATGTAGTTTAGTTAAACCACGGCGTGGTTTGATTCAAACCACTGGTTTAAATAAACTTTTACATAGCAAGAATATATATAAAAGCACCACTGCCACGGGTGACCAGCCTTGCTCTTCCTCAATATTGCAACACAAATACCTCAACATCACCAACATCTTCACAATAATTATCACCAATGTCTCCAACATCATCGCCCCCTCAGGCTCTTCCTGTTCATCATGTTAGGTCAGTTACCCATCTAATCCCCTTCGTTTCCCACCTATGCCCCTATGTTCTCCCCTGTTGGAGCGGGGCAGCAGCAGCAGCGGGCAGCAGCGGGGCAGCGCCGGGGTAGCAGCGGGGCAGCGCCGGGGTAGCAGCACTAGTAGCAGTAGCATTAGGAATAACAAAATATTTTTTCTTTTTTATATTTCGCTACTATCGGAGACCCGGTGGTTGGAATAAACCATGTAGTGGTTTAAATCAAACCACCCGGTGGTTGAAATCAAACCTCCCGGTGGTTGAAATAAACCATGTGGTGGTTTGATTCAAACCACTGCTTAAACCAATTGCAAGAGAGTCTCTTTTTATGTGGTTTATTTAAACCACACCCATATGTATGTACCACAGGGAAAGGCGTGTAGCTACTGCAATGGATAGATATATATAAAAGACCATATACTGACGAGACATGACCGACAGAACTACAGCTGTATTCTTATATATCAAGGTAGAATTTCCCTGATAACATTTCATCATGAACTACACGTACATACTAAAGCTACTCATTGAGTACTTAGAGTGCATGCTAGAGCTTATAAATCACGGATTACCTATAAGAGGATGTGGGGATGAGGTTTAGCGCGTCCTGTATGTTTGGATGACGTGACCCAATAATCCAGAATGACAACAATAGCCTAAGAAATTATTATTGCAATATCGGCCGCACTTTCACCCCCCTCACTACATTTGGGAGGCTGGAGGCTGCATTTCGCTTCTATTTATAGGCTCGTTCACCAGGCCATAACTACCTCCCATCGTCATCATGTAGTATGGTCCAGAGGCCCATCAGCGACTTGGTTCGTGGAGCCTCGAACTCTACAATGACCCGCATTACCTGCTGGAACAGGCAAGCATGAACACTCGAGGTGCTAGAGGCTTCCAAGGCAGAACTGGACCATTTATAGAACTAGTACATGTAAGCGACGTAAGGAATTATGGTTTGATCTCTGCATGTGTTTAGGTTCAAAGAATATGCGAACACAACTTTGATCGACGTATCACTCTGGGCTCACTTAAGGTCCCCAAGTCTCTCACATATACCTTACTTATGGTACGAGTATCTAATTTTGAATGCTAGACCAAAAGGTGGAAACAAATGGTAAAATCTCTTATTCTCAAGAAAGTAGACACAATGCTAGGTGGATGGTTAAACACAGTCTGTGACCAATTTCGCCTCAATTCATAAATAATTAAACGAAAGTCCTAAGAACACAACTATTCTTTGTGGAATTATGGAGAAATCTTCTTAGGCGCCAGAACTCGCCAATAGCACTGTTAGGCTGTAATTGTAATTTATTTTCGACCTTCTGGGGAGGTTGGTCGCACTCTGAGATTGTCCATACCCCCAGGAGTACGTCTGCAGATACTTTATGACTTTTCCATTCTTGGCATACATGAATTGGTGCTCAACTGACCAGTGAGTGCTCGCGCGTGCGATATGCTGATTCGCATGCCACAACCCCTATGGTACATATGGGTGTGGTTTAAATCAAACCACCACATGGTTTATTTGAACCACCTGGAGGTTTGATTTAAACCACCTGGTGGTTTGATTTAAACCACCGCATGGTTGATTTAAGCCACCAGGAGGTTTGATTTAAACCACCCGGTCTCTAGTAGTAGCAAAATATAAAAGAAAAAAGTATTATTCCTAATGCTACTGCTACTACTACTGCTGCTTGATTCGCTGCTGCTGCTGCTGCTTGATTCACTGCTGCTGCTGCTGCTTGATTCGTTGCTGCTTGATTCTCTGCTGCTTGATTCGCTGCTGCTGCTGCTGCTGGATTCGCTGCTACTACTAGATTCGCTACTGTTCAATTCATTGATTAGCGTACACTTTGATGATAACTGTGATGGTGATTGTGGGGGTAAAAATGAGGGGGGGGGTGGTGGATGGTACGGAGGTGGTGGAGGTGGAGGTGGAGGTAGAGATGGTGGACGTGGAGATAGTGGAGGTGGAGGCTACGGAGATGATGGAGTTGAACCGGCACGGATGGCTTGATATTTCCCAAGGGTCTAAGCCTTATTGTAGGTAAGCAGCAGTTTTTATGTTTAATCCAAACATAACGATGTAGTTTTTTTAAACCATGAGGCATTAAGCCCAAAAGGTAGTCGTACGTCGTTTGAATCAAACCACGCCCTGGTTTAACTAAACCACATGGCCTTTTTTCAAACCACACGGTCGTTGACTTAAACCACAGGGTGGTTTAAATCAAACCACTCGAGTACATTAGCTTGTACCACAGGGCAACGTGTAAAGATATATTTTATGACTACCAAGGAGGTTTGTCAATACGTAGCAGCACTGTACATGCCTTCGAGCTTCATAGCTAAAGAGAACGCTCAGCACTCATGTATGTACAAGCTGAACAGATATACCGGACTAGTCACATGTAGTATATATATCTCCGTACTTGATAGCAAGGTCTGTCATTCCCAGCTGGTTAGAGAAACTCCAAACCATTCTGCCATCCTCATACCTTGCTCCTTCATATCGTCAGTCCTTCCTGCCATTACTGATCTGCCGCCAGTGAATGTGCACCGAAAATATTTAGCCACACCAAGGCTTCTCCTGGTTCGCTATGCCTGTTTACTCATCAAACTGGCTCTTCACCAGCTGCAACTCTTGAACCGAAGCCGGATAGACGCCTATGCCTATGTTCAGTACACCTTATATACCAAAGTCTTTACGACCAACACGCCTAATAACGTATTTCACTGGGAAAGCGACCATTACCGGGATCTGGGAGAGCAACCTCACCTCACAGAAGGACATGATGAGCACCAAAGCAGCGCCTATGAAACCATACATATATATATATAGGAGAGTTTTCTTGGTGTTTTTGACTATTTCTTATAATCGTAGTGAGTATATAGCTGTGGGAGGGTTAATATCAAGGCTTCATCACCCTCCCATAGCTATATACTCTTTTTGGGGGGGGCTTAGCTCATTGATTACACGCAGACCGTAGTCTATGGTAATATCACTCTGCCCCTATAATGCCCTTCTCATCCGCCGCCTCCCACACGAACCAGTACTAAAAACAGACTAACACACACTCAAACAGGACCAAAACAACACGAACAAAACAAAACAAAACGCAACAAAGGAAACTCGTTTATCCAGCCTGCTCCTCTTCTTCGTCCCTGAGCACTCCCCAGCCCTTTTTTGCCTCTCTCCCTTCCTCTTCTTTGTCTTCGTCCCTCTCGTCTCTTTCATGTCTCCATTTAGTCAACTCCCTCTACATGGCTATATACTCACTACATGTGTCTATTAGTAACGATCATCAGAAATGTATGAAGGATATCTCAAAATGACTTTAGTGTATTTAGTTCTGTAATTCTGGGTGATTTTGAATTCTCACAGCAGTTTGCAATCCCGGTCATGTCATGCTTGATTGCTTCCCCAGTGCCGATTGCGTTCCCGGTGAAACACGTTATTCATGAGCTGCACAAGCTGCATGTCCGCGAGCTTAAGTTTGCCAATATCTTTGAAATTCCCGCGACCACAACCAAGTACCTGCTAGTTTCCGGCAACGAAGACAGAAGCGGTGGAGCGAGATAGGGAAGGGGTGATTGCGGGTGATTGCGGGGCTCATGGTGGATCGAACATGTACCTTAGGTAGACTTGCTGCCCTCTCTTTCTCCGAACTCCTCTATTCTATTCATCAACTCTGTTTCGTACTTTCATCAACCTTCACCAATATAAGTATCAATTATCGACAGTACCAACATAATCTCAGCACACTCATCCAAACTTTTTCCAAGAAGGAACCTGCCATCTGCGGACAAGTGAGAGGTAAATAAGACAGAATCATTGCTACGTGCACTTGATCGGGTCAGGCGATCATCTTATTGATGCTTAAGATTCTACCCCTTCGGTCTTGGTGTAAAGCTAGATGATCTGGCAACCCTATATGGGGACGTACTCACATAGTTCGGCCAGCTCCTTCTATTAAATACAGATCTAAGGTTTATCTGTTCCTCTTCTAGTAGCACGGGATACTGGGGCTTTTCACCGATGTTGAGGTACTCCTTGTTTACACTATAAAACACAGGAAGGCGAGTAAAACGTGAGTCCTTCGAACGCCTCTCGGATGAGCGAAGATTATTCTGCCCAGGCTGTACCAAAGGTAACTGATTGGCTAGGTAGGGGAATCATATCAAGCCATATATTGACCTCTGGTATAGTGTAGCATAGCTTACTTGGGGCGATTAGAGGTGCTGATATCGCGCCCTAGGGCGAGCATAGCGCGTCATGAGATATCACTCGGCCTGTGGGAAAGAAATTGCATCGAGTTGCCCCGGCTGTGTATCTTCTGGCCCAACGCATACACAATGTTGGGTAGTATTAGATTAACAGCTGGAGTATTACGCTCTTGGATCGCTGTGAATAAATTCACTCCCCAAGCGGACAACCCTTCTCCTTCATCATTACTCAGCAAGGCATACCTAATAATATAGGCAGCAGTGAGCTAGAAGGCTATCAATACATGTAGTTTATATCCAAATACATTCTTCTTACCTGTACACACATACGTGTACATGCATAGTACCCAATGGAGAACCTCCCCCACTGGTATATCTTAGTAGCATGTCCATAGCATGGAATGGCAGAGAGTCTTCGTTGTTGTGTAACAACTACATGATCAATGGTTGAACGATTGATCAAGCCACCCATCTAGCCAAAGGGCTACTCCCTTCATCATCATGCTCGATTGCCTGACCACTTCGCGACTTGGCCAACGCAAAATGACATAGCTATCAGTCAGAAGTAGAGCCATGATAGAAAGATCCACTTCGACTACAGGGGTAATCGATTCAAATTCAATATCGAGGCATCTACCGCGAGCCCTGGGTAGTTCAAGCTAGTCATCAAAGTCCACAAAGCGATCATCCCCGAGGAAAGCCCTCCTGCGCGCCCCGAACACCTCGAGGCTTGGGTAGTCGTACAATGATTAGTATACATTCAGTGGCGACGGTGTTTCCGATAGGGACTTCATTAGTGTTCCCTATAGTGGTAAGGTATTCTCTCCCCGATAAAGTTTTCAAACTCGCGCATATTTGATTCCTTAACGAGATCTACTTGCAGTATATCTTCAATAGTCAAAGACAATACATTTAGATGTAGCGTTTATCTGTCTCGAGCATCTCGAGCACCTCGGCGCGCGCATCTTCTTTCTTTTTCCAATCAGATCAGGGAGTGACGCAAAAGTGCCACGGGGAACTTGTTCCTGCTTGCCTTGAGCAGCCTTGTACATAGATCACACTAAACTATTATTCTTATTATTATTATCATTGTTCTGGTTCTAATTCTCGCATTAAGCATTTCATCCGTATGGGCGATTCCCCTCATCATATCACACCTCGAGTCTGCTCTCAAGACTATGAACAGCAGGACCAAGACTCTGTGGAGTGGCCTAAATTGTCCCCCGAACAAGATGCGAGGTTTGAGCCCTCCGATCAAATCAAATGGATGAAGACATTAACCAACGCTACATATAACCACCATCCCACCATGTAATTACTGAACTAAACAAATAAAACAAAAAGGAAACTACCACCCCCACCGAGCCAATTCTACCAGATACTTGATCACCAAGAGCGAATCCTTGGATCTCAACGTTTCCTTTACTGGACCCCAATACCCCCCCTACGAGCCAATCATCTGCGGCGGCAACAGCCAACCTGCTACACCACCAGTACCCGATACCACCTGCTTTCTAGCATCGGTCGCCTATTACGATCCCAATTACCGACTCCAAACATTATCCCGACTCTGACATGGAAATCAAGCCCTTCCTCAAACAACTTCGATGTTCTCACATACTACCACAACGCTGTGATACAAACCTTACTGCCGTGGTCCAGAATTATTAAACCTAGACCTCGGGTTGGGTAACGATCTTTTAGTATGAGACAGGGACGACTTTTTAAATCTAATGCCAAGAGGGTCCCCGATCCATACAAGGGGTGCGCCCCTCCTCCTCACTTAAGCCTAGGTTTATGAGTTCCGGAACCATACTTTAGCTTAGCTCATAACCTTTAGCGTATGTGTAATTCAAAGTTTTCCTCTTTGCAGGTATTTGTATCTTTTAAATATGGCCGGACCTTGAACCAGTGTGACGCGGTGATAAGATTAAAGATGTGTTGTACTTTGTCTATTTGCTTTGTGTACACCATGCTTGTTTTATTGTTGCGTTTTGTTTTTCCTTATTTTTGGTTTTATATGTTTAATTCTGTGGTGAGGGCGAGGGGAGAGCGAGAGAAGGAGGAAGGTGAAGCTTAAAGCCGGAAGGCTTCATGTCCAGCGACAGGCAACAAGTGACGGAACACCACGAGATATAGTTATTGGCATTTTACCCAAAACAGGTATCGCCCTGTCGCAGCTCGTTCCATCACTTATTACCTACCACTGTGCTTGATGCATCAATCAAGCAGTCAATACCAATACATCCCACAGTTATGGGTTAACACCAACAACAACAATACAAATGATTGAAAAGAAAACAATACCAATGGATCGGTCACGGTTCGTCACTCGCTCATGAACGGTCACTCGTTCATGTATTATCACTCGTACTCACTCGCCAAGTCCCCTTTCTTCGCGTTTAGCTCAATATATTAATTGCATGTCTCACTTATTGGTTGTTGTTGTTAATAGATTGATCAATCGATCAGTGGGTTTATAAAGTACACGCAACTACTACCCTTGCACCTCCAACCATTCAACCCCACCAAGGTTAGGGCCTACAAACAACACCCACTAGCCACAACGAATTGGATTAAACCCGCAGCAACCACTGTGCTTATAAGAAACTCACTCCGGCTTCAATTATTATGGTTATGGCTATAGATGATGGTGCGTTAAAGTAAATAGTGAGATCGGTGGCTGGCGCTACCGCGCGTGAAACAATACTGAATTCTATCCCAGGTATATTTACCTTTTTCTCTGGTCTTTAGATACATTGATATGCGCTTTTTCATATTCGTCTTTCCTACTATGATGAATTATTATGCTTGAGTGGGTAGGTTGCGTATTTGTCTGGTGTCTTTTTCTGCACCTAGTACCACGACTCTACGGGCCTACGGGGCTGCTGGCAAGTGCAGACAGCTGTCTCGGGACCAGCAATATATACCTAATCCACCCCACCACAGATCAAGCGCGCGAAACCACTGTCGACTTACTCTTGTCTCATCCCATGCCCGCCACTATGACAATAGCAAGGTAAGGATATTACCTCTTTGAGTAGAGTGATCACTCATGAATCCATGGTCGATTGATATCGAATTATATCGCCGATACCTGTATTCATTGCCCTGATCAGCTTCATGCGTTCATTCTAAGTTTAACTAGAGTATTGGTCATATACCCCCCCCCCCTCAGCGCCCGATCCCAATTACCTTAGGTGCTGTCTCTTATTCATTTCCCGCACGGTATTTGCCGGCATTTGGTACTAAATGATGAAGATACATTTTCCTACTTCAATCCTTCTGAATTCACCCCGGCATAACCTAATCATTGCAGGATGGAAGTCGTGTCCAAGGCGATATTCCCGTTCTGGCGCGCCCTATCATAATCGAATTGGCAAGAGCGTGTATGAATCGATATATCACACCACATGTGATCCCGGAATCGGTCTGCACTGCATACGGGGACGAAATATCCACGTCGTATCAATATCTTTAAAACAATAAACACCTGCCGGACTCTTGTGCGGAAAGGGATATTATATTTCAGTGACTCTACGAGAATTCAATTTTCTCAGAATACTTGTATAACAATCTCAGAGAGGCATTAAGGTATTGAGAGTGCCAGCTTATCGAATACTGTTGCGTAGAACATGCTCGTAGGTTGTAGGTCTAGCAATATACTTGATCTCCCGAATAAGAGGATTATCCCTAGAGAGTATGTACCTGTATTGAAGAGGCCATCCACAGATGGCGGTGATAGTGACCTGCTGTTGTCTCGAACCAGACGTCGGGTTGGGGTCTTGTCAAGTTAGGGCTGAGGTTTTCATGAATAAACTCGGCGTTACTATGGCTCCCAACTGCTGGATACTTGTAGTTTAGGAATGTCTGCTTTAAACTATCTAAACGGAGCATTACATTTGGAAGATGCTTGCATGAATAAATGACTGGCAAAAAGGCTGCAGAACACGCGAAATCCGACATGTGTCAGTAGTCAATGCTGCCTAAAGGGCATGGCATTGAGTAATGGGCCAGGATCTATAGGGGCCGTGCTAGGTGTCATGCATATTCCCGTCCAATATCATGAAAGCACTTGTGAGCCCAGCCCGAGTTCTAAGTTTTTACCAAGTATGCTGAGGCTCAAACCACATCAAAGCCAGTGTTCACCACTCTCATGGACCACACCAAAAGAGGTAGAGGTATTAACATGGATCAAAGATTACGGTTTAGATTGTGGACTGAGATGTTTATTTTTCATTTGCGTTCTTTTTTTCTCTCTTCATACAGCAAAATTGGCGGGCAGGTTGTATTGTATGTGCGTACAAACAAAGTAGGCTGTTATAGTCACAGCATGCGGGGGGTCCCACTGCTAGAGTACCTCACCTGTTATCAGGCGGAAGTGGCAGACCGGCTTGAGACATCTCTCCCCAAGCCGATCGGTCATCGGAGATTCACCACCGCAGTCGGCGGTCAAGACTATATACCGGTAGGCACCTGGTCCCGCGGTGGTCAATTGAACTACCGGAGCGCACAAATTATGGTAAATTTGGTCTCTAGCTATTACACATAAAGAAAGCGCTATGGGAAACAACCCCGAACAATACATCATTATGCCTGATCTACAGAAGTGGACGATCCCGCGTCGCCCGGCCCCGCCACCCGCCACCCACCCGCCACCCGACTACGTTCATCCCTAGATGCGTAACAACTTAAAGAAGAACAACCGGCTCCGGTCCGGTCGTGTCGTGGTCCTTGGTCTCGGTCCGGGGCACGCCCGGCTCTGACTCCGACCCAAACCTACGCGATAAGAGCAGTGCGATCTCTGAACGACCCTCACTTTGAGCCCAGGTGAGCGGTGTTTGGTTGCCGCGGTCAGGGTCACTGGTCATCACAAGGTCCTCGCGCTCCAGCAGTAGTTGCAGTGCTTGAACTTTGCCCTTACTTACAGCCAGCCACAGCGGTGAATCCCTCTGCTGCCCGGCTTCCCCATTCACCAACACATCTTTTCTTTGGACGAGTAACCGCACAATGCCGAGTCTGTCCGCGAATATGGCTATGCCAAGCGCGGACAACCCCTGCACGTTGATATAATTTACACGCAGATCCTTCCGCCCCAGGATTATCTCTGCAACCTCAGTTAAGCCTCTAGCCGCAGCCATTATGAGTGGAGAATTGCCCCACACGTCTACTTTGTTTATGTCCACTCCCTTGTGTTCCACCAATATTCTCGCCACGGGGCCATTGCCTAGCTCGGCAGCGTGGGAGAGCGGCGTTTCTTCCCTTATGTTTATTGTATTTGGGTCGTCTCCGCGCTGTAGGAGATATCTTGCCATCGGTAAGAGCCCGTGATGGCACGTCGCCCACAACGGAGAGACCTGGCCCGACCCGCCAGGGCCTATAGGACTATGGTGCCTAGGTGCTCTGTCCATCCACAGTCTATAGGCTTCCGCCGATTCGAGCAAATCGGTCCAGAGCGGCTGTAGCGCTTGAAAGCCCGCGTCGCCTGATAAGCGGATATGCGCTGGCCAGTGCTCGCTGGAATAGCCAAGGAGTGCCCACAGCTTTCCACCTCTTGTGCCTTCTGTAAAGTGATGCACATGTGCGGTAAGGCAGACCTCGGCGATCCGCGTTTGAGACGTCTCGACGTCCTCAAACCGAGGATGCCGCTGGAGATACTCCTTCACCGAGAAATGAGCAAATTGAAAGTTACCGAGCACACTGTCGTGCACCACGAGGTTTTGGCAAGCGCCCAGGATGTGCCTGATTTCCCACTGCAAGAGATCGTCGTCGAGCTCGCTGGAGCCAGGCTGTATAGCGATCGCCTGGATTACAGTCTCCGTGGAGCACACCGCTTGCGCGTAAATCAACCATCGGAGAACAAGGTTGGCGACCTTTTCGAATCGAGGCCCTTTCTCGGTGATTCTTTTAAGGATCTGGTCGTATGTCGCGTTGAGGTCTTTTGGCAGTTCCTTCAAAGCCTGCCGTATACCACCGGCCGTGTTCTCCTCGCACAAGGCCAGTATCTGCAAATGAACCCACATGAACCTGGAACGGGGTCAGTTGAGACTCATGGAACTTTCATGATGGATACAGGGTACCAACATGCCGTTGCTCTTCTCGCAAAGAGTATCAATGATCTCTTGCTTTAGATCTGGGGGGACTGCGCCATTCAAGATCAACTGCATGGTGCTTTGGCGAGTGGGGTCGCACCGCTCCCCCATCTGCGTCTCGACGTATTTTGTGATATCTTCAGTGTTATCCTTGGCCGTGAGGTAGTGCTTGTGGGCAGTAGAGAACATATTTTCTATATCGTTGTCGTATCGGCCCGTCAAGATGATCTTCACCCTGGAGTCAGCCTTGCTGATCTCGTTGATTGCGCAGAATAGCTCTGCCCTAGTCCCCCGATCGCATTCATCTATTCCATCCATCACGATTGTAACATCCCTATATTTTCCCGCCAATTCGACAATGAGCTTGGTACTTTCGGATACCCTTAGTTTCCCGGATGCAAATCCATCCTTCTCGCGTATGCTGTACATCTCCGTTACTAGGCCTGGTATATGATCGCTGGCTGGCCCTTTGAGGCAAAACTGCTTGACAATGGCCCTAAGGATCGATTCCCGGTCACTCCTCGCTGGCTCTTTATAATCGCAGTAGAAGTAAGCCATCATGTGTTCGTTGCTGGTTCCTGCTGCTGCCTGGAACTCGTCGATGATGAATGATCTAGTATGTTCTGGATCAGCCTTGCTTCAGATGAATATGGCGGACGTTTCTTACGCCAAAAGGGTTTTCCCCGAACCAGCTATTAAACAGAGCAGACAGATCAGCTCTATACGTATACGACCATGGCCATCAAGATGACAAGATATTTCGCCTCACCATTCCCTCTCATCCAAAGCATTGATGATTCCTTCGAGTTTCTCCACTCTAGAAAACTCTTATTCCTGAGAAGCCATTGGCCGGTATCCTCTTGACGCCGCTGACTGTTGAATTTGTGGTGTTCTCGAAATGGGACATCGGACAACCATTTTAATATGTCAAGTCGCCTATTAACTGCGGTCTATGAGATGGAACCCCAACCGGGGGATGTGCATATCCCATGACTAACCTTGAACGTGGTCATAAAGCTTTTCCACCGTGTTCCTGAGTTCAGTATCGCCGAGAGGTCTTTCAAGGGCCGAAATTGCTTGTCTAATGTGCGACATCTCTTCTGAAAGCCCTTTGATTATCCTTGAGATCAGTTTCCGATGCCATGCATACAAAACCAAAACAAAACGTACCATCGTGTCGTCTCTCTTCCCCTGGATCCTTGTCAGAATGTTTACTCCCAAGTCTCTCGGAGGATACGGTTCTCTTACATTGCATATGGACAACACCCACTTTGCTTTTCACATCCACCAACAACTTCCGCATGTTTTCAGTCAAGGGTGTGAGTTCGGAGGAGAAGCTCTCTTGTACACGATCTAAACTCAAGACGCGTCAGAAGTGAATTGAGGCTACTAGTAGGGTGGTTCGGTTCGTACTGGCTGTGCTTTTTGATAGATAGCTCTTGCCGTAGACTAAGAATCTCAATATCGATGCATAGAACTTGACGATTGACTTTCTCAATTCATCTCCCAGTTCAAGCCCCACCCCAAGGTACAATCTTTCAAAGAAATGGCACTCGCATATGCTGCAGACAATGAGTTCGATACCTTCCGTTACAGTCTGCATATCCTTCGTGTAATCTGATGCAACCTTGGTATACCGTGAGCACAGCTCAAAGATGTATTTGACAGCGATACTTTGTGGGCATAACTACCTGTAGAAGAAACCGGAAGCCCGCCCAGACCAATGCCACTACATCAGGGTTGTGCTGGATAGCTAGATCCCCGATCTTTGCGTATCTTTCGAGCTGCAAGATCACCTTCTCGACGAAGAAGACCTTTTCGCCTTCATCATTGATCCGAAACCACCGCCTGTTATTAACATCCGTGTTGCGTTCTTTTATCTCTGTTATCAGCCCATCGATACAATCCCTGTGACCTTCATCCCCAGTTGCATTTGCGGTAAACTCAGTTTCGATTTCAGGAACACGCAGAATCGCTTCCTCCCATGGGCTCAAGCTGCAAAGACCGGTGAGTTAGAAGATGGATTGTGACATAGTATCTGCAAAACAGTGGTGTTCCAACCTGTCGTTCGGCTGCCTAGAAGTTACCGTGGCTTGATGCGTATCTTCTCTACCTGTGCCTTAGCAAAAGCCAAGAAGTAACATCTCCAGGCAAGGTTTCAGTCATGTCATACCTATTATTGTCTATCACGGCGCTGTCAACCGGGGCCGAAAGTGCTTGCTTCCCTTTACTGTTATCCGATCCTGTTTTTGCGGCGCTGTCAACCGGGGTCGAAAGTGCTTGCTTCCCTTTACTGTTATCCGATCCTGTTTTTGCGGTGCTTGAGCTGTTTCTTATAGCTAAAGTTAGCAACACAAACCTTAGAAGCTAGGACTGGAAAAGCTAGATACCCCCGACCCAAATATTCCCGAATATCGCGGCCGACGACCCGCGTATATAATGCCTTCGAAGCGGCTGCCAATCTCGCGCCAGTAGAGATACCCTCAGCCGCCTTGGACGATGAAGGCCTCGAAATGTTTCCCCGCCTAAAGCTTGCGAACGGCATTCTAGTGAGTATAGGAGCAAAGTTTTCGGCGCTTGAAGTTTCTGACCACTGCTCAGGAGCAGGTAGGAGGACTACCACTTCCCCGCACTTTGCACTGACTTGGTAGGTCATTCAATGAACCACTCAGAGTCCAGGCGTCTAGGAGACACTTGCCAAGCATCCGCAGGTTGTGATAACGAGGCTCTGCGTCAAGCTCCGAGGATATAAATAGATTATCTGCCAAGGAGTGAGTAGAGAGTGTCAAATCCGACAATTGACGCTTTGAGAATGACGATTTCGGGAGGCAAAATTGACAGTTCCCCTCAGTCACCTAGTCAACCAGAAGGTACGATAGGAGAAACTCCGTAGATACATAAATATTTCTTCACACTTACTGTGACATACACTGGCAGGATGTGAACTGCACGCAGTATATATAAATAGTAAACATCTCTACATCTCCACCTTAGAAAATTGGTCAGAATTGACGGTTTCGGCAACCACCTTAGCGAAGTGTAAATTGTCAATTTTGACATTTGCCGAGTACTCTCTACTCCAGCGGGCCCTGAGCCATAGACCCTGGGATAGCTGTTAGCGTATGGCATTCTAAATCTATTCGCTTCTCGGTGATGCGAGATCGAGATAATAAGAATCAACCTAATATCATACATTCCTCGAGCCAATCCTTCACATAATGAGCTCTATCCCTTGGACGGGTGGAAGTGGTCAGATTCACGACTTACTTCCTCTTTCGGCTATCACTAGCCCTCTGCGGTATTCTTAATTTAATAGAGACTTTGCGCAAATAGAGCCAGCTCCATTTTCTAGTAAACTGATCAATAGACAATCAAAATACAGAGCTGGCTCTATTTGCGCAAAGTCTCTAGCTCTATTGGCTCTGTTGTTGTTATAAACCATAAATCGAAAAGCTAAGTACTAGTGGTGCACCGTCCAGATCGCGAATTTGACCACTTTCATCTGTCCATGGCATAACCAACCTTTTAACGACAGCCGGGAATGCGGTACATAATGTACCGCATCGTGTGATGTATATACGGAAACGAGGCGAGAAAGACCCCTTCTACATACTAGGCTGATCCATACATGTAGTTCCTCCCTGATTTATAGCAGCACCCCGTACCGATTCCTCATTTACTAGATGACCAGCCCCCCTTTCGAGTAGATACATGTACTTATCCAGAATGGGGCTGGGGTGCATAGAAGATGTATGAATAAAATTTGATTTTAAGCCCGGGACGAATCATAATATATATAAAGCTCGTGTATCGCTGTGGTCTCCCGCTATGGATGTTTAAAGTACCATTTTAATATACCTATAACGTACAGAACCATTGGCATTACCGGGGTCAAGCGTAGTTGATTATTCAGAGTATTATCGTGATGGTCAGATCTAGAGCAGGCTTAAATCTATCCTTCTCATGCATTTGAGCTGTATCACTTTTATATGGAGATATTCATGCAGCTCATTGTGAACATCTCAAAACCGATTCACCATTAGAAGCCCTTTCATCTGTAGCTCTACAGTGCAAACCCTGATAATGCTTGATAACTATGGGGATTTTATTGCAGCCACTGGTATGGGTATATCTACCACGGCGGGAAATGCATCAATTGATGCATTGCCCACGTCCACGCGTCAAGTAAATGCATCAATTGATGCATAAGCTGTCGTGAGCTGTGTAAACTCGTATGGTCGATGCATTATTGACTTTTCCCTACATGCAAATTTT
The DNA here is from genome assembly GCA_024713705.1 of Morchella sp. 2018-W38C. Classification (NCBI taxonomy): domain Eukaryota; kingdom Fungi; phylum Ascomycota; class Pezizomycetes; order Pezizales; family Morchellaceae; genus Morchella; species Morchella sp. 2018-W38C. Next base: position 663,395 of record JAMJEX010000001.1, read on the forward strand.
ATAGTTTAATTCGCTATGTCTCAATTTACTATCGAACTATATCCACCGATGGCTTATACGGTAAAATGCAGGATCCTCAAGCATAATACTCCAGGTTCGATCCCGACAATGTATTTTTTTAAAATTCTATCTCTCACCCTTCAGTAATCTCAGCAGTAAAATCGTAAAGTGGGACTGGGGATGCATTCGCCGATGCATTATACCGATGCATTATATGGGGTCATGATGAGGATGCATTATCACTACACATTTCCCGACGTAGTAGAGTATGTCGGAGAGTAATTACATATTCCGCTATATGCGTACCGGAGGAGCAGAAGCCCCAGAGCTACATGTATATGTAGATGACCAATAGAGATTATGCCATGGTCTAAGACTGCATGCGAAATGTTGTAAACTATGGCACTGCTCCCAGTCTTTAAGGTGATATGGCGCATATGGAAGTGGCTGTAATGTGACTCCAAAGGCTAATCAGAGAGCTCATTTCTTATGCATCACCGCCACGGCTCAGGCATATTTAACGCTTTTTGGGGGCACAAACGGGTATAATACTGTTCCGCTTTGTTCGCCCTTGGCCAATTTCAAGCTCTAATAACTTCACGACCACGACAGACACCAAAACCACGCCAGGCCCATCATTACTGCTAGCATCTGTCCTGGCAGGCTTTTGATATCTATCACGGTCATGAGGCTATTAGAGCTTGAAGTTTGGTTACCTTTAAGACCAGGGGCACCATGCACGATTCAAAAATAAAAAGGATTTATCCCTTCGGAACGTCCGCATCTATAAACAAAAAAGAAGAAAACAAAAGAAAAAACGTCCGCACCCAACAAAAAGTCTTGTTACCCGAGAGCGAGCGATCCACAGCACGAAACGTTCGTCGTGGTATTTCAGGAGATGCTGCCAAACCGAGTACAGTCGTGCCGTTCCTGGGTCAATGGAGAACCCGGCTCACGACGAACGGTGACTATTCGGGCTGTTAGTCAGTCAAGGCAAAGTGATGGGCGCGCTTTTTTTTGCTTTGTTGGCTTCGATTTGGCCATTCGCCATCGAACCGGGCTCGCCGTTGACCCGGGAACGACTTTAGATATTGTGCAGCTATGTAGCTTGTTGAAATGATACTACATATACAGTAATCAGTGTATGTTAGGTCACGTATGTAATAAAGCCACACCTAACATCCTAAATTGATCGCTTGGCGAAGGTGACAGCCAAGTAGTGATTAGCCAGTCCTCACTTTCTGGTGTTGTTGTCACGATGCAGTTGGTTCGCTTAATGCAACCTGGAGCCTTGCGCTCAGCGGAATAAGCCTCAAAAGCTAAAGATCGCCTCTTTTCTCTCAGTAAGTACCATGTTCCTTCAAGTATTTGCAGTAGAGAAACTCCTTGATTCCGTGCCGAAGACGTCCTTCTTTATGGCGGCGGATTCAAACCCATCCTGCCCCATCCCGGATCAGCTCAAGACTGATATGATATTCACGAAAATCATGTGGCGCACCATCTCGATACAGGGGAGGAGGTCTGGAGCAGATTAGAGGTACTAGGACATGGTGGGCAAGGAACGGTCTATCTCCAAGGGTTTGTAGCTACCGGAAGCTTGCGAGCAGTGAAAAGAATACTCCATCGTGGCAAGACACTTGAGGGCTATGATTGCAGTTCATAAGGCGAGGCACACGCCCTCCTCCCAACCCGGCAGCCTGGCTAGCTATAGTATCAGCAAGACTCGGTAGTTCAACAAACTAATAGTTTGCACTACAGTGGCTTCTGGGTTAACGGCGAACCCAGCTCGATGACGAATGACTACTTTTTGGGCTGATAGTCAGTCAAAGCAAAGGGGTTGGTACGCTTTTATTAGCTTCGATAGGCCTATTCGCCATCGAACCGGTTTCGTCGTTGACCCAGAGACGACTGTACACGTACAGTACGGCGATATCTTTATCCCTACGGCAATCTCGGAGAATGCATCCGGAAACACCCACTCGAAGCGAGATCTCAGTGTACCCCAATCACAACTCAACTCTTAATAGCGCTCCAAATTCTACATTCGCGACTTCAAACCACAGGTGTGTCCCAGCATCCCCCAAGCCAACCAGTTACATATATACTGTGCATAGCATCTCATGACAGTTTTCCCCATAGAATGTGTTAACCTCTGCCGTGAGCCCAATTGGCCAATCCAAGTCAAGATCGGCGACTTCAGGGTATCAAAATTCACCGAAGGAAGTGCCCTACAGACCCAGTTGGGAACCAGATTATACATGGCTCCCGAGATACTTGGTATGCTCCCAGAGAGATTTTAGAGGAAGAATGGAGAATACACCAACTCGGTTGGCATGTGGTCCTTGGGATGTATTATCTTCGAAATATTCACTGGTCAACTACCCTTTTCAATTGTAGATGGAACGTGAGTGAGGGTCGACAGCCACTGTGATCTATGCATAACAAGCGGTCTATGCATAACCAAAAAGCACCATCAGGCATCAATGGCGGGGACCTATAGAAGACTCAATTCGACCCTTCTGTTCAAATATTGTGAAGGCGGGGCCTTTCCCATGGATGCGTTGAACACCGCCAAGGCACTATGGGACCTTCAGCTCTTCATTCAACAGTTGATGGGAGCCGATCCAAGTGCCAGAATGTCAGCAAAGCAGGCTCTAGCGGACGATTCGATAACAAGCGAACATTCCATGCCAGAGCCAAGTGCCACCCATGACAGCTATAGCCCTACGCACGGCCGCAGACTTAGTTTTAGCAATCAAGATGCACCCTCCACAGAACGTGTTTACGAGTACGCAGCATCGGTTATATCGTTCACGCGGGCTCTGTGGTTCAAAAAAACTGTCGGAGATATGGGGCGACGATGGTCCAATCTTAACAAAGGATTAATCCCGAAGAGGGTGAAGAATAAATATGGGGACGAACACATGATCCCAGAGGAGTCCGTTATTTCTGAGCAATGTCGGAGGAGCTTTGATACTGGTATCTAATGATATATGTTGCATGTATTTCTCTGAATAATACCCAACTGGTAGTCACACCGGCCTTTTACCCTACCTAGCAGAGCATAATTGAAGAACTTGATCTCTATCACGCATTTACTTATCGTGTGAGCGCGCATAAATCCATTTTAAACGAAACATTAACATCTAAGTTTGATTGTGATATGTATTGCGATCATGATCCAGCCTATCCTCACCCTACCAGCTTTGAAATCAACCATCATAGTACAACTGACAATATACACTTAATTACAGTTTCGCACAGATAGTACCACGCTATCATCATCAGAGTCCTATAGCACCACGCTTTCCAGCCTTTTAGACTCCGGCCAAAATGATTGGGTGAGGAGATCAGCGTGCTGGATAGCACATGCGGCGATCGGGTGCACGTGCCATCGATTGATGAAGTCAAGTCCGCCACCGCGGACCGTTATAAACCCCTACCACATGCGTTTCCGTGTTATGCCTGCAGCCAAAGATTGTCTAGATCTAAGATCCTAGAATGTCGTGGTTGGGGTTAGAGTTATTGTGTACCGGAGGTAGAAAATACTATATGTTGGTGGGAGAGATTTTCAGTTAGGAGATCCTAGCGGGAGGTGGGCCACTACTGGTTTTCTTTTATATAGAAACAGTAAATATATATATCAATTGATGTTAATATCCCAAGACTGTGAAAGAATTACCTTTTCCCTACGGTACAATTTAAAAAGGATAATTTACGCGCCTTGGGCGGTGACGTGTAAGGATCTGGCTGTCCCGAAATTGTACCCTGTTTATCCCTTATAGGAGATAGGTATAAAAGAATAGTGTGCCGCGAGGGGTGAATTGTCCTTACCCTCAGTAAGAGATAACATTTATTGTTTCGCCGAATAAAAGAAACTCAATTACAGCACAAACCTTCTTCCTACAATTTAACCCAGACGAGTCTAGTATACGTACATTCCAATACCATATTGGAGCGTTATCCAAATCAGGTAAACAATACCGAAGCTATACTGATCCTTGACTCAACAACACGATTCCAAAACTACCACTAGTAGGGACGGTCAGGCCATGATATACCGTATCTGTTATACATATAGGTGGATTCAAGTATTGGAAGACAATGCACTCGGGGTTAAAGGGTAACTATCGCCTGTAGGAAAATTTATAAGAGAGTCTCTTAAATGATGCTCCCAATCATCAGACCTTAAATCTTGAAACTTGCTTTATGGAAATTGAAGTTTTGTGATTGAACTGGGGGAAACTATTAGGATTTTACGAGATATAAATATTTTGAAAATCATGATCAGAATTGTTTAAGATAATACTACTGCACATAAACTAGATGGACTGACAAGAGGCGTAAAAGCAGTTATCGTTGCTGGGTGGCAGCTACTAGATATTAGATGTATACATGTACAGCCACTCACCAAAAGTGTTGGTGATTTGGTCAGTACGTGATGTGGCTTACCAGATTCTACAGCCAAATTGAGGAACTAAAATGTATCCATATAATTGCATCCAGTGAGTGACAGAGAACAAAAATACCATGAATGTCTAGTATTGACTTTTACCACCATTGACTGTTGCTGTGTTGAGGTTTTGGACATTTCAATGGGCACTGTGATTCCTGACTTGAGCCGGACATGTCACATTATACCCGAATCACGAATACTTTTGATGAGTGGCTGTATATAATTGCAGGCGTTCGTCAATTAGAATACCCCTTCGCAGGTAGGTGCACCTGTTCGTACATAGGAACACGTCTTCAAGAGCATGAACACCTACCCGTGACTAGGTGTGGCTACAACCAGGAGGGGTGTCGGTATTCCTTTCCTTCATACAAATCATTGGCTCAACATCAACAACTATTTGCCTCATGATCAGGCCGGCTCCTCTCGTGGCACCCATATAATTGCACACCAGCTAAATAGTAGACTTCAGCGTCACAAATTACAAGTGGCTCTCTCTATGACCCACGATTTCTTTACAACTTCTCTGTCCCTTCATCTGTCGACAAAATTCTACCCGCCCAAGAAAAAGCAAATCTGGTGTGGCTTTACTAACAGATCATGTTATCTCTGTTATCAAATAATAGATCTTCCATACAAACTCAATTCCTCTAGATTATTATGGGGGCAGCAATCGACAAACGATGCGATAGACCTAGGCCTTGAAGTCCACTGAACCAGAGGAAGAGCTCGACAAGAATGGTCCGACAAGCGAGGAATAGAGTTTTATTATAATTACCAATGCAAGTTAAAAACCACTTCCACTGGGTGTTTCATCGTGCCGTGAGGCTTTCGATACGAGTCTTATACAATTGTTTGGTTGGCGGGTTTCTAAAAGGTGTCTAGCTATCCGGATCCCTTAACCCGTCAATTGCTATAGGGTTGAATTTGTGTGGGAGATCTCTTACTTGATAAGAAAGATAAGAAGATCTGGTAGTAAAGCCACACAAAATTTGCTTTTCTTTTTGGTGAATCGGCATTTTGTTGGATAAATAGACCGACGTCACAGCGCTTTATTTAACCCAGGCCAATTTGAAATAACGATGGAAATATGCATACAGACTGTCGAGGAACCCACCTTTGGAACGAAAGAACTTGATCTATTGATCTGGATCTCTCTCAAAACCCAACCGATTAAACACCTAAGACAGCATGTCTATATGTAGAGTACTCTAGTTCCTTTAGTGCCTGAAAAGGTTCCAACCTTTCCTATGTGCCAATAGGATGCATCATGCAAGTTGGTTTCACCATAAGATACTCTGGAAGCTACTCTCCCAGGTGATGCACGTCGTCGCAGGGTTATGTTACAATACCGTGAACTGATCTCCTCGTATTCGTGTGATTGGTACCCCTGGTACTGGAATCACGTGGTTTATAGAACCAGTGCGCAACTACTCGCGCTTCTCCGCCAAGAATTTTCACCTGACTCGGGGTTTCAATAATTCCTGGCAAAGAAGTACGAATGGCCATTTTTGGCCTGTCATGATCATGATGGAACCTGGCCGCTTGTAGGTTGGCAATGTGTAGTATTTAAACTTGTCTTCGTCCCTCTCTCCCTGGCCACACCTTCTTCTTCTACTTCTGTGATTATTCCCTCGGCACCCTCAAACACTCACAATGACGAAGATTACCACCTCTCTTTCTATCCTCTTTCTATGCCTTCTGTCACTCTCCTCTTTCTCGATCACCGCAGCTCAGACAGACACCACACGTAATCGTACCTTTACTCTCACCGCCTACAATGCCGACTACACCTTCCTCAACAATACTCCGGTCACCATTGCAATTCACAATGATTCAAATATAGGAGCCCCTGGAGTAGGCCTTTCCAATAGCAATCCCCTTCACGTCTTTGTGTGGAATAGTAAACTTCACTATTACTGCACCAGCTCCCCCTCTGGTGTCTGCCTAGGTTATTGGAGCAAAAACTATGGTGGTGTTTCCGTTGGTTGGACTCTTTTGTTCGATAATGATGAGACCTACAACCCTAATGATCCATGTTGCTCGGTCGATGGGACATGGGGCGTGAGCACAATCAATGGGCGAGACTATCTCACCAGTTACGATACCACTCTGATCGAAATCTGTGACGTCGACCCTAATGGGAGGGGGACAATGGGATATTGGGTCAGCTCCCCTTATGATATTCTATGGTGTAAAACCGCTAACCCAAGACAGGTTGGGTATTCTGTAACCTCTGATCGCTGGATATGTTACAGGGGCACGACATTTACGATCACCTGGGACTCTTAAAGAGACATGGTTCTTGCGAGGAGTTTCAGTGATCATGACCTTTTACATTTGACCTTTTTCTTTCCTATGTTAAACTTGTCATTTTGATCGATGCGATTGAAACTTTTGTTTTATTTTTACTATGGGTAACGACGGGATGAACGATCACGATACATGAGCTAGCCAGCTATTATTGAGTAAGATCATGGGAACTTGTTGAAGGCAGTGCATTGTTACTTGAAGGAAGGGAAGACTGGTAGTATGTATATATACATTGTAAATTGGTCTTTCAAGCCGTATAGTGTGAAAGCTGGCTCCGCCAATTCAGTTGATAACAGTCCCGGCCTTCTCAAACATTTTCTAAGCAAATATCCAGATCTGCTAAGCGCAGCTAAGTGAACATGAGATACATTACGTAGACATAGACTCTTGGATGCCATCAACGCCAGTAACTGGCACGCGTCATTTCATTTAATTCCCGCAACCAATTTCGCCGAAGGAGCACAAGCGGTTTTTGAGCAAAGAATTAAACGTGAGAAATTTACAGAGCTTTACTATCATGATCAGGATCTAAAGGCTACCTGGGTGACTACCATGAATCATCTCGGCCTAGATCTATAGAGCTTTTTTTATAAGTTACTATATATATCATAACGGGGCACGAAGAGCGCACAGCAATACAAGGCTCAAAGTGGACTGCGGACTCGTGCTGTTAACGTATTTCACTGGGAAAGCGATCATCACCGGGAAAGCAACCAAGGGCACAATGAGATGATCCAAAGTTGCTGAAGAAAGTACAATTACAGAACCAAGTAGCCAGAAGTGTTATTTAGGTGTCTCCCAACTATTTTGGACATGATTTACCTCTATCTAGTGAGAGTATTGTTGTTGCAGAGGTTGTTGAGTTGGTTAGGTAGGGAGTGTAAGCTTTATCGACTTTACCAAATTTTAGTTTATATTCATTATATAACTCCAGAATTCGGAAAAGACACGTTGAACCCTCTTATATGTGCCTCCCTTCATATATTGTGTTTTGTTGCCCACAACCTCTTTTTGTGAGGTTCGGTTGCTTTCCCGGTGATGATCGCTTTCCCGGTGAAATACGTTACCTATAGGGTGCCAAGACACGCCAATCAATGGCATCACCGGATCATGAGTCATCACTCGAGGCTTATGGGGCTTGAGGCTGGAGTCCCAATTGATTGATTGATCGATTCTTTGTCCCATTGAGACCCGATTGATTGTTATGATTACTGTTAATTCATTACCGCTCTCTACACTTTGAGCTATTATGCTATGTTTACAGTAAATGTTTTGTATGTCTCTTTTCCGATTAGGTCTCTGGTCCTTCGTTGCCAAGGCCCGCGATGTTCGATGGAGGACTGCTACAGACTCTCTAGCTACAGTACAATTGAAAGAATGAGTAATAGAACTAGCCCGACACCTTAAGGGCGCGTTCGGAAACCCCCCAAAGCGAGAACTCCGTTGTATAAAAACAACGTTAACTGCGTTGTTAATGGAGCTCCTGAGAAGTAGGTCCTACCTACTTTTCAACTTGACAAAGATTTCTCCGTTATCTCATCAAAACGGAGTATTAGAGTGGAGCGCCGACCACAGTCACTTTTCACCAAACGGAGTTTTGCCCCGAACTCCGTTTTGATCCTTGGGAAACGGAGTTTTCAAGGCGTTCCTGAACGCGCCCTAAGTCGTTTAGTAGCAATTAAACGGCTTATAGCTTATGTTATCGGGGGATGGGATAGGACACGAACCAATCTACTATTTGTTACGTAAATAAACATACCGTTGAACGAATCAACGCTTTTCATTTCATATTGGCCTCTATCCCTCCAATCGAAACCCACCGCAGGGACGTTGTGAGTAGGGGCTAACATACTTATGTAGTTCACATGCTCTCTTTGTACTTCCTAGCGACATCCTCAATGGTGCCATTAGCAGAAAATCATACCATTCATGACTGGTATACCCTAGCCGTGGACGTCCTCGACTAGTACATACCAGCCAGGGACGTCCTCGAATGGGTCAGAATCCGAAACTCAAGACTTTTTGGGATCATATAAAATGTGCATGTCAATGAAACAAACATGCTGCCGTTAATCGGGACAGTCGAACCGAGGTATTTACACATCACTATCTTTGTATATGTATCAAATTTTACACAGCGGTACTCATCACCTAGTAAAGCTAAGCAGCCTTCTCTACATGTAGAGTTTCCTTACTGTCCGGAGACTTTTCTCTTTAAAGGCGTGAAACAGGCGTAATGATTTGACCTCAGCTCATACTGTTGTTTTCTTCGTTACAATTGCTATTCAGTCGAGCATGTTTCGGACCGTCAACCGGCACCATGCACAAAAAGGAGCCGTGGCAGTGAGGCACCAAGCTGGCCCTCTGATTGGCAGCCACGATTATTCCACTTCCATAGCGTGCCACCTTAAAATTTTATATTGATAGTCTACCGCCCCGCACTTGTAGCAATCAACAACCCACAGCCGCATTTACCTCCCCTACGATCGAACGACCTAATCAACCAAAAACTGGAAGTCGCACTTAATTATAGTATTAAAAATGTCAGTTCTCTAGCTAGTCCTACAACTTTACTCGAGAGGAATCAGTTAACATAACACCACGTAGGGGCATACCCCAAAGCGTCTTGGAAGCGTTACGCGACATGCAGGACAACAACGGTTTTTCTTTGAAGCATTGGCACGATAAGGCTATTAGTCTCAGTAAAGAAAATGAGACACTTCGGGAGATTGCGAAACAAAACGAACTAGAGGAGAAACGGCTCGCCGCAGAAAAGGAATCGATAGAGAAGAGCCTGTCTGAAGAAAAGAGTGCGGCGGATCAGGCAAGGAATGAAGTGCAGAGGCTCAAGGAGGATCTGAGGACAAGAACTCACTGGCCTACTAAACTTGAAGTCGCCGCCATCAAGGAGAAACTCGGGTACAACGTCAAGTACGCAAACATTGCCATCACCGGGGCAAGAGGCTGTGGAAAATCATCACTGATAAACGCCTTCCGGGGCGTGAGAGACAATGCTAGAGATGCGGCCAAGACGGGTGTTACGGAGACGACACTCGAAACCACACGGTATCAAGACCCGAATGCCCACGCCCCCCGAGACCTAATTGCCTGGTTCGATATTCCAGGCGCAGGGACTCTAAAAATGCCAGCTTGGCAATATTTCAACAACCAAGGACTCTACATCTTTGACCTCATCATTGTGATGCCCAATGAGTCACTCTCGACTATAGAGATTGACATTCTCAAGCACTGCATCCGGTTTAAAATTCCCACTTTCATCGTATGGTCGAAATCTGATACCCACATCGCAAACGAGATGGGAAGGACACTCGACCCTGATTACGACGATGTGGATGATCTAGACGAGGATTCTAGAGCTGCCCACTACAAGAAATGCGAGGCTGATATCATCTCGCAGAGAAGGAAATGTGTCAACAGCCAGCTTATGTTGGCAGGCCTGCCCGAACAGCGGGTGTACAATGTCCATAATAAGATGGCCCGTCAGGTATTTGCCAGGATCGCACCAATTGGTCCACCCCCAAGATATACGCCCCAAAATACCAACGTCACGGGGAGTGAACAAGCGACTACGCCGAACCCACCTAAGCCTGAGCGCTTTCGGACGGCGATTGACGAGCAAGAGTTGATCCGCGATATCATCAAGGTAATAGTTGAGAGGCGTGGTGAAAATCACTCGTCCAAGAAAAAATAGTTACCGGTAAGTGATCAACAAAATATATTTCTTGCCTGGTGCCAGGACATTTCAGTAATCTAAATGATCTTCATTTGGTCAGGGCACGGCCAGCTTAAGTGTTTTTCTCGTTTTTATGGATATCTACTGAATGAAGTGCGTTCTGGGAGGGTTACATGATCATTTTAGGCCTAGGCTTAAACCTATAATCCTGGCCATGGCTCATTCCTTTAGCTCTGGCATTCTTTCTTTTTTCCTTACTATGTTGTAATTGAGTCTCGGGCATACCTAAACATAATCTCTCTCTACTCTTGCGTACGACCATAACAGGAAGAGTTCCCGACTACTCAGAATATTCCAGTGTCGCATGAGTTTTAGTTTTGGCTGATGTTTCGCCCCCGACTCCGCACGCACTCTCTCCCAATGGCCTAAGAACTACCCTCTATTCTTGATCTGCAGCATGGTATATATATACGTACAGCCACTCCTTAAAAGTGTCCGTGATTCGGATTTAATGTGACATGTCCGGCTCAAGTCAGGAATCACAGTGCCCATTGAAATGCTCAAAACGTCAAAACAGCAACAGTCAATGGTGGTCAAAGTCAGTATTAGACATTCATGGTATATTTACTCTCTATCACTCACTAGATATAATTATATTGATACACTTTAGTTCCTCAATTTGACCGTAAAATCTGGGAAGCCACACACGCACTGACCAACTTTGGTGAGGATCACGGACATTTTTGATGAGTGGCTGTACATGTATCAAGATCAACCGCGGTTAGTCAAGTCTGTGTACCCATTTCTGCCCCCATTATTACGCTGTGTCTTGCAAGCATTCTGAATACACACTTCAAAATGTCTTTTTGCGCCCTAGAAAACAAACGGTTCCATTGATGGATCTCCTCCCCGTCACACATCCTCTCCACACTAGTAACAGATATTCCTAACCCCACAATGAACGTTCTACACCGGAACCCAGAAAACAAACTTCTCTGACCAACCCGCAAGCTTATTCGCGTGGTCCCCTCTGATAAATATACACCTCTCGGGATTCTCAGCGTAACCAACAGAGATCATTTCAGTGTTTGGCCTCCAAGACCCAAAAGCGTAGAAGATTACCAGATCACCCCAGCAGTTCCTATCGCAGCTACTAGTGTCCAGAAAAGCATTCATTCTAACTGGTCCAGTCTTAGACCTCGTGGTAGTTATCTTGACTGTGCCTATCTCCATTAATTTGAAACACTTGAGCTCAAATCTTATGATCCAGCCCTTCTGTTCCAGCTCCTCCCTATCATATCTCACCGTATCCCGTCGTATGTCATAATCAACTGAACCCACATAAAGCGTAACTGGATCGGCCTACCCTTGTAAGCATTAACGAAGAACAAGTACAACTGGGGATCGTTACCGGCAGAAGCTCTGCGGCGCGCCCTGTTGCGGAAGAAGAGCACTCGTCGTCTGCTGGCGGTATGGTACTCTCCCGCTCTCCTAGACGTCGGCTACTTGTAGTTACGCCTAGGCAGCTCTCGTAATGCTGTCTCATATCCGATAGCCGCTTCTCGTATTGATCGGACCGCCAAATAATACCCTTCAGCAGGCCTGTAATCTCTACTGTATATGGCTGGCGAACCTGAATGATAAGGGCGGGATACTCAGTACGAGGAGGTGCTGCGAGAACAAACAAGCTAGCTGTGAAAGGGACGTAGTATATACTCACAGCGCCGACTAGATGAGAAAAGATTGAAGCCTCGGGTAAGCCACCACTGATATCAGATCTGAACCCTATCCGACGGTGAGCCGACCAAGTAAAGTAGAAGGTTTCGATCCGGGGAGTAGTGAATGGATGTAGCTAGACACCTTCATAGCAAGCTTTAAGCTTCTCCTCTGAAAGGAACGCATCAGGCAAGCAAGACAGAGGTTCCGACGGCTGCGGGTTCGCCATAGTTGAGAGTTAAGATGGAGCGCCGCAGTTGTATATATATATTTATTATGATAGAGTCGTTATCAGTACCTACATGTAGCGAGCTAGGCGGGGAGTGATTAGGCAATGAGGCTCGATGGATGACTCAGCAGGATCTATCCTGGACTGTGCATTGGCATCACGGCCCATCACTCGAACTTGGCAAGACCGCTCAGAAAATCATAGAAACTCCCCAAAAGCCGGGGGTTCGCCCCAGAGTTGTGTGCATCCCCGAAGAGCCATCTCCGCATATATATGTAGTCCAGCAGCCATCCACAGCAGAACAGCGCAGTGACGGTCCATAGCTAGCTACGGTACACAGCGTATGCTCTACACTGCCCACCCACCCACCATGACTGTACAAGCCACACCGATGCGGGATTTTGGTGAAAATGCCGCAGGACGCACCCCACATCGATCCCGTCCACCGTGTATGCGGTGCAACATCTGCAGTGCTAGCTACGCGGATACGTACACACGCAGACTTTGAGGGTGGAACATCAATTTTCATTTCCATATATGGTCTTGGCGATTCTTCAAGCGTGATGTCTTGTGATTCAATCTCTGCACTGTCCCGGAGTCTACAGAGGGGTTCATGGAGGTTGATATTGAAGGGTTTGGTATTTGAGCGTCATGGGGACCCAAGTGGCTCTAGCTACAGCTCTGGCTATGCTAGGGATGCTGCCCCGATCAATGCCATCTATTGCAATTCTCTCTGTCTGTGGATGTTTATGTCTATCTGTCTGTCCATTGCTTGTCCCTGTTACTCCGAGTGTCATTACAGTGCAAGTCCAATGCCGATCCAACGCCATCCTCCGGGCAATCTATTGTGCTCATGAGATTCGTTCATGCACCACCACCCACCACCCACCACGACACTTCTACTCGTCCTCCGCCAGCAGCCCAGTCTCCTCATCCACCGCCGCCGTCACCGGTTCCTCCTCCTCCGCCTTCTTGCCCTCCCCCTTCCTCTCCTTCCAGAACGCCACCACCACCGCGCTCCCCACCACCATCCCGCCGCCCACGCAGCTCTGCCAGTCCGGCACCCCGCCCCACACCAGCCACTCGCCCACCACCGCAAACACCATCTGCGTGTACACAATCATGCCCGCCCTCGCCCCCTTGACCATCTGCCACCCCCTCGTCAGCAAGTACTGCATCGCAAAGCCCGACACCCCAATGCCGCCCAGCAGCCCCCACTCCAGCCGTCCCTGGGGCACCACGAAGCCCCCCGTGCTCGGCACCCCCACCAGCACGCCCACCGACACGACCGTCACCAGCCCGCTAAAGTACGCCACGGATATCAGCGGGTGCGCGCGGGCGCCGATCCAGCGGATGGTGGTGTACGACGTGGCAGCCCCGAGCACGCCCACCAGGCCCATGGAGACGGCGTAGAGGCGCTGCGCGGGGGTGATCTCTGGGGGCGGAATGGCCGAGGAGGGGGCCATGTGGTCGTGGGGGACGGGGAAAAGGAACGACGGGCGGGCGATGAGGGTGACGCCGACGAGGGAGACAAGGCCGCCGAGCTTCTCGCGGAGGGTGAAGGGTTCGTGCAGGAAGGGAATCTTGGAGCAGGCATAGCCCACGACAAAGGGCGCGAGGAAGGTCAGCACCACGGCGTCGGGCATGGGCAGGTAGGAGAGGCTGGCTGGGGAGCGTCAGCGCTGTCAGTATATACACAGCCAATTATAACCACGACATGGTGATCGTAGCGGAGGGAGAACGCACTGTAGAGGCCATAGACACCGACGAGCCCACCGCATCCCCGGGCAACCAGCAGCGGCCACAGATCCCGCCTGCCAAACGGCGCGTACGGCACCCGGTTCCACCACATCCACACGAGGCACCCAAGCAGCGTGATGCTCATGCGGGCAAACAGCACCTCGAACGCGTGGTAGTGCCTCCCGGCAGGCAGCGAGATGGCGAGGTAGCGGGTGATGGTTGCCTGCACGGAGGTGAGCACCTGCGAGGCGACGAGCATACACAGGCCGAGGTGCGAGGGACTGAGGGACCGCATGAACGAGGGCTTTGTACGGGGCGCTGCGGGGGCAGAGCCATACTGTGCCAGGGACTTTGAGGAGGCGGGTGTGTCCTGGGCGGGCAGGAGGAGCGGGGATGATTGTGACGATGCGGACGATGCGGAGGCCATGGCAGTGGTGATCTGAAGGATCTGACGGTTCTGACTTGTAGAATATACGTATTTTAAAGACCCGAGTAGACCGAGAGAAGAGATCTCCTCCTCCTCCTCCTCCTCCTCCTCCTCCTCCTCGACACCTATATATAAACCGGCTGCATTTGTCAGTCGGTGCCCAAACCGCAAAGGTCGGCAAAGCGGCAGGACGAGAAGAACAGCACGTGCGGATATGTAATCACCAGGGTCCACCACCACCCACGCCCGCGCCCTGCATCAACGTCCGCAGAATCAATCATGGGGCCCCGCTCTCTCCCCAAGTTGGGCCTTGAATAGCCACAGGGGAAACAGTGCAGTCTGTGCAGATGGGGAATCCGGATGCGCGCGAGAGGGATCGTGACCACACGCCGCAGCAGGATCTGCGAGATTTCCCCGCAATCCACGGCGAGAGTGTGACTGCAGGGCGGAATAGTGATCGTTGATGACATTGAGACACCTGAAACACCACGGTGCGGGGCAATTGGAGCATCTCTGCCAGCGCCTGTTACTGGGCAGTCGCATCCGGGATATAACTCGGGTCATAGCAGAGTGGCAGTGGCAGTGGCAGTGGCAGTGGCAGTGAGCATTCCTATCTGCTTCATATCGCGGTATTCTTGTTCTTGTATTCTTGTTCTTGTATGCATTATACAGTATGTACAGATAATTATAACGAGATATTGACAATCAAGCTTTTTTGCACCCGGCGCAGTACTACTCGGTGTTTCTCTGTCCCCCCACACGCACACACACTCACACTACAACCCCCCAAACGCCCTCACCGCCTCATAGTACACATCCGCAATTCCCTCGCACACTCCCTGCTTGAGAAAGCCCTGTTTTCCGCACTCGTTGTACAGATCCTTCTTAAAGTTATTATCAATGGCCAACCTGTTCGCATCCGTGAGCCTGTTCTGCGCCTTGAAGTTCCGATACCCAAAGTCGTGTCTCTTGCACGAGTCCAGAAAGTTGAACCCAGCGGGGCGGTCCGGCGAGTAACTGCACCCGTCGTCCGACCAGTCGAGCGTCGTCGGGACCCCCGCCGCCTTCGCCGCCAAAAACACCGGCAGTGTCACGGAAAAGAGGAAGGTGTTGGTCGCGGAAACATCAGCGGCGGTGATGGCGGAGGTGGTGACGCTGCTGACGGAGAACACCAGTGCCTCGTCGGACACCGTGGGCTCGATAAAGTCCTCCGCCGTCAGGGACGACGAGGCGGACGAGAGGACGTCGACCTTGAGGTCTGTGGTGTCTGGGACGTCGCCACGGACATCGGTGGTGGTCGTGTTGACGAGCGCCACGGTGAGGTCGGGGAGGTAGATGGTGCTGTTGCTGGCAAGCAGCTTGTACACGGAAGACTCGGGGTCGAGGTCCTGCCTGCGGAGGACGACGCCGGCATTGACGCTTAACGCGCCGAGGGCGAGAAGGAGAAGAGAGCGGTAGAGGGAAGGCATCTTGACGTTGATGGTAAGGGTCTTTGAGGATGGGATGTGCGATATAAACTGACAAAGTCTGGCGATCTGAAAACACACCCAAGCTAACACTGGGAATTACTTTTCATTTATAGAAACGCCCTCCTCACCATCCCTCCTCCCATCGGCAACTCCGTTACTACAATCCAGCACTTTCAGCCCCCCCCTCGACGGTGTCCAGTGGGAGGTTTGCAGCACCAGAACCAATGATCCCGCACCTTCAGGCGCGGGAAACAAGGCCCCTGCTGGGCAAGAAAAAGCCCGCCAACCGAAAAAAATAATTAATATATGAGACTGAGCGCTTACAATTATATCAGTGCCAGGGATTCGGCGGGACGAGTGGGCTTGGCTAGCTGGGTGGGGGAGAGGAGGGGGGGGTGTCCTGTCTGTCTTGGGAGAAGTGAACATTTTGAACATCATGAGCAGCTTATTGTGACTGTTGAGCGCTGTGGGACTCATAAACTGCACTCTTAAAGCTATTGTATATGATGACATGCACTATCAACCGCGAGCCTGGATTCTTTGGGTAATATGTTTTGCTTTGCTCCCTACTCTTCACGTCACAAGGACGGATCCAATAGAAGTCGATATCAGCCTTGGGTGTAATTACCTCTCTCCTTTCCCCGCTCCGCTACCTGCAACGGTCAAGTTGTGATAGCCCTAGGCCCGTGTAACCCAGCGCATCCATGGGGAAGCCCCAGATGGTGAAGACTCTCAAAAGAGCATGTGCGACTGAAGACAGCTGAGTGCCAATAGGGCTTGATTGTTTGTCCTGTGCATGCGGTGCTACACGCCCTCGAGGGCAGCACGTCTATTGGGAGGCTTGGATATTACGCGACCGGAGATACTCTCATATACGTATTAGATTGCAGAGGATTGATATGTATATATACATGTGTATATATATATGCCGAGTACCTAGTAGCGATATCCAGATCCACAGGAGCCTACCATGGGTGTTTAATATGTTGCTCCCCACCAGGAACACGGATGTTGCCAAATTAAACGTTTTGTGGGGCCTGCCTGCCGGTAGAATTCCGCATACTGCACGAGCGCGTGCCTTGCGTGTATGTATATTCCTCAGTGGATAGCCACTTGTACGGTGTATGTATGTATATATGTATTGGTAACGGGTTCCTGACCGATTGATCAAGCAATCTGCGCCGCTCAACTCGGCGGCTGGATGAGATGGGGCGGGTAGTGGAACATCTATGTAGCTGGATTGGCAGAACCCTAACCCTTAAGTGTGTATCGCCTTGGCAGGAGGTGGATTTCAGCTAGCTGGTAGTCGCGAAACAATGGAAACAATGTCTCAGCTGGATATCCTATAGCTCCAGTAGCATCTAGGCCGATGAGTATACCACAGTGGATATTCAACACAAGATGCTCTTGCACGGTATCTCTGCCCACCGCCCCCCCCGCCAGACCCAGGTTATCCATTGGACCAGCTATCCTCTCCATCGTCGAATCTCTAGGGGCATACCATTTCGCAACTCAGTCTTGTAACGCGTGGGTGTTGTCTTCTTTGCGAGTGCTGCACACTATGTATACTGCTCAGGATGAGAGACATGCATAGTAGACTAGGTGTACTTAGCCACAGCCTGGCCACAGCGGCAGATCTAGAAACATGAACAAAATGGCAACCGCAGACTTGGCAATGGCATACCGCCGCGGAAACACTACCGTAGAGTTTGTTAACGTACAATGCCATGTCTAGAGGGCAGCTAGTTGGGAAGAGCGCTATATACATGTATATTATATACATGTATATAGGGCTCGGAGCAGGTAAGGTGAGACAAGAGTTCCCGACATGGAGCATTTTGATCATACGTAGCCCGAGTGTGAGTACTCGAGTCTAGCTGTCGCTCTCTCTCGGCCAGGTCCACAACGCCCAAGAGCACAAGAGCGGAGAAGCGCATACCTACATGTATGCATGTAGATGTGGTCAACCAAGGGTGTATCTCCCATCGTGGTGGGGGTCCATCACATGTGTCCTTGTCATCTCATCTACACTGGTGGTTGGAAACGGCCACATGTATGCCTCTTCACGGCCTCTCCCCCCGCCCATAATCAAGTTGCATGTGGTGGAATGAGGCAAGGTGAACGGCCACTCGCTGTCAAGTCGGCTTTCATCCTTCCTGTTCTATAGCTACATGTAGCCAGCAGATATGTGTCTTGTCGGGCGAGTGACGGCCCATGACGCCACCTATACACCGGCGGGCAGAATGCGAGTGTACAACAACCCCTCCCCGCGCCCGCTTGCCCCGGTTACCTCCCCGCCTTGCTTGCCTTGACCATAGCTACAGGGCAATGCAGGGAGGATTACATTTAAACGTCTTGGATATACCTATCCCCTACTTTTGGCAACGAGCTGCAGTAGGACAAGGGAAATCAAATCCTCAGAGAGACTGTCGCTATAAAGGTATTGGTACCTAGAGCTCTCCGTCCCGCGCGCCTTACCCCCGCGAAGAGAAAAGACCTACGTACCAATATATATTTCCGCCTGTCCGCTATGAATATTCTTCATCTGACCTACATCCATCCCTTGCCTACGCAGCCAACGGGAGGGTGGAACTGGGGGCCTCGCCCCTACACCTTCATGAGCGACCCAAAACCGGATGACGACAATGCCTCTGTATGTAGCCGAAGAAGAGAGTAGGTTGTAGATAGTGGATGGGGCGCCCTCGTTTGCTGCCGTTCTCTGAAGCGGAATTCTGGCCTCAACTTGACGTGAAATTCGTGCGAGTGATATCTGGTGATCCCCAGCCTGGTACTATCTCGGGGGCATCGTCTTGGCGCCCGTCGGACGGAGCGCGATATAGAGGGGATACTTGGTGCCTCTACCTGGGGCATCGGCTCGGGCCCGGGGCGTGTCTCAAAAGGCAGAGGAGGAGACGGCTTTGTATGCCTCAAACAGTACCTCGAGGCATATCTCGTTGCTCGAGCAGAACAAGGCATCTCCCCGGCCCCAAAAGGCAGAGCTAGAGGTATCTCGATGCATTTGCCCTGCTTGCCTCAAGCAGCCTCATGGACCACATTGGGTCGCCCACGAAGCTGCTCGAGGCGAGTAGAGGCAAGTTACTCGAGATGCCTCGGCATGAATTTGCCTGCTCCTCCAAAGTGGCTGATGCCTCGAGGCGGATAACTACTAAAGTATCTCACCGGGAAGGCGATCGTCACCGGGAAAGCAATCAAGGGTGACAACGGGATGATCCAAAGCTACCGAAGAAAGTTGAATTTATATACAATTACAGAGCCAAGTAGCCAGGGGTGTTATTTAGCGGTCCCCCAATTATTCTTGACATGATTTGCCTCTATCTAGCGAGAGTATTGTTTCAGAGAGGTTGTTGACTGGGTGTTAGGGAGTGTAAACCTTATCGACTTTTCCGATTTTGGTTTATAATCATTATATAAAAAAAGGATTTGGAAAAGGCATACTGAACCCTCTTATCTGTGCCTCCCTTCATATATTGTGTTTTGTTGCCCACAACCTCTTTTTGTGAGGTTCGGTTGCTTTCCCGGTGATGATCGCTTTCCCGGTGAGATAGGTTATATGAATGTAGGTCTGCCAAAATTGCATTCCATTGTAATTTGTAATACTGGTATGCAAATGTAGGGAGTACCTCCAATTAATATTCTAACCTACAGCCACTCTGCAAAAGTCTTCGTGATTCCTATTTCGGAGTGAGACATTTCTCTATGTAATCGTGGCGGACCATCAAAAAACCCAAAGGGAAGACTTTCCTTGTGACCAATGGCACCCGAAATCAATGAAGAGTAAGATCAATGACCATCTTCTTTATCGGCAGTCACGAACTGTATTATATATTTTTCATTGTTTTAAATCTCAACATTAAACATATCAGGGGCGCCACACCGCACAATGACATTAAAACCAAATCACGAACACTTTGCTGAGTGGCTGTATATGGAATATCAATCCTACTAAATATGCCACTAGCTAATACGATGGTCACCCACGTCTTGAGTAGTTTGAGGCAAGCAAGAGGGCTTGCCTTGAGTACGCTCGCCTCGTTGACTCCCATTCCTTGAGCTCTCCGTCGAGACAGAAGCCTCGAGGCGAGGCCTTGAGTGCCAATGCCTCGTGGACCACACTAAGCTGCTACTGCTGCTGCGGCTACTGCCCTAATCACAGGCTATATATATCTGTTAGGCTTTCTGCGTTATGTAGTCAAATGCCGAACTCATATTAGCTCTCAAGGTCCCGGCATCACCCAAATGATGTCCTCTCATGATCACAACTATGCACACGCAGAAGACGCTTACAAATATTCCGAGGCCTCCGCTGGACTCCTACAGATACATATAGAACCCACCGTCTAGACGTACCCGACCCTGGTTATATTGTATTGATAGAGTTCGTACCGCTTCTACTGGAGAGTGAGATCAGGCCTCGTGATCCACTTATGATCCCCAAACCGTCACTTGCCGTAAATGATTGACTTCGAAGCCTAATTTGGTAACTATGTGAGTTACCGGTAGGTCTACGCTGTATGGGCTACGTTCAGCCTCAAATGAACTCTCGATTTGCTCATCGCTACTCATTCTCACATAATCCTAGTTCGGATGATCGTTACATTTGAGTACACTATAAACCTTAGTTGCCAAATTAAAGGCCCTAAATGCCATAGTACAATGAAAAGAAGCTTTCTCACAGAGAGACAGTGAGACTTTTGCGGATATGGCTGCAGACAGGAGAGGTATTCCGGCAAGCAAGAAGATTGAGGTAGCGGAACCTGTCAAGGTCAACGCTGAGACCAGCACCGAGACAGATGCAGATTTGGCTACTGTACCTAGAAGGTGTAGTGGCAAAATGACGCCGCCCTGCCTTCATTGTGCCGTTGCGTCACCTCGTTTTCCTTGACAGGTTTAGAAGCCGGTCTTGCAAAAAACGCGAGAGTTTAAGGGATATCTGGGGCTTGTAAACTATACGTTTGCCCGCTCTTGATAGACAGATATTTCTGACGGGGCATTTACCCCCCAAAAAAAAAGATACTTTCACCAGTATTATACTCAGAACCGCCTCTGTTGGTTCATGGCCCCTCAAACATCGGCATAGTTGCACGTGTCCTAGATCAACCGGGCAAGAACCATAACAGCCGTTTGACACGGTAAGGGGCCTCCAATAATCGTATAAACGCGACCACAGTCTGAACTTCCTACATAATACTATATCAGAATACATTCAACACATTCATAACAAAAAATAATAATGATAATATTGACTTTCTCCGAGTGATATCTCATGAATTAAATTCTGAGCCTGGTCCTGAGTGCTATTATCGATTTTGTTTTTTTCTCTCTCTCTCCTTTCCGCGATTTATGATTCTGGTTTAGGCCAGGAACCATAGTTTAGACTATTATGAATCTCTATATTATAGTCAATGGTACGTGATGGAAGAACGGTATCACTATCATTGACACCTTTCGCCGCACAAGCGATTAATTCAGACTACACCCCTATCGTAGACTACATCCGTTTATAGTCTTGGCTAGATGGGCCTACAAGTAGCTCAGATGTCTCGCATAGGGACACAACGCAAGCTTTATACATAGTAAACTCATTAATAATCTAACAATACAAGGTATTTGCCTGAATACAGGTTCCAGAGAGAACCCCTGATCTAATTGAGACACTGCCGAAATATTAACTCGGTCCTAGTTATAGCCCAAGCCGTTAAGGCCCCCCTCCTACGTATCCGCATCTTATATACACTAGTCATGCAAGACCTCTACTGCATATGCCAATATTCCCCATATCAGGCGGCAAAGTATCCCCCCCCCTTGTTTTTATGCAGGCCCGCGATACCGGGAACCTACAACATGCAACCTACGTGAATATAACTAAGGGCGTCTTTATAAGATTATAGGACAACGGGATGCCAGAAGAGACCTTGAAGTTCTTTTGCAGCGCCTATAGTAGCGGGTGACAATCTTCTTGCAGATTGTCGTCGATAGTAGACCAGTTCGGGCATGTGCTCCACACCGTACTTGGATGTAATCTTAGGAGATCACCAGTCATTCGCGTATATGAATATCAAAAGGCCTATTTGTGATCGACTGGGTTTAAAGATAATATGTCTTGGCGGGATATTTGACCTACATGTAGAGTCCGAGGGGTTCTCGTCCTACCCTGCTGATGTTGAGATCCATCCGGTAAGGAGGCTCATATCACTCCATAATCTGCACCTTGATCGACGTGAGATATGCTTATATGAAACCCTTTTTCTCTGATTACTGGCGCTACCACCCCAAGGAGGTAATGGTGATCAAACGGACCGCTCCCATCGATCTCTCCCCCGCTAAGGAATGAATATATCTTGGATCCAGTTCTCCGATCATAGATCTGACTCGACTCGAACCCCGTAGATCGAGTCAAAAAAAGATTCCACCGCGATGTCCTAAAGCAATCTTTTCCAGCATCTCATGTCCAGGATACCATAGACTCCTCCTCCAAAACAACACCTCATGTGCCAATGATAGAATCCACAAGCCCGGCCTAAAAACTGACTATTAGCAAGGAAAAAAAAGAACTTCTCTGTGCTTTTCTGTGTCACCAGATCTATCTGAAGTCCTTCTTATTTCCCGATGAGACCTCCTAGGATTTAAAAACGTGAATTGTGACGCCGGGCAGTGCATGGCACTTCTGTGGTTGCGGTTGTATTTTGGTTAGACACGAAATGTAGCATTGTCCCATTCGGGTATCGAAGATCTTGGCTCTCCCGAGTTTGCCCTCTCAACCCAATCCTAGTAATAAATATCGTAGTACAGTCGAAGCATGTCTCCAGTATTGCCCATCCTCCCTCTGCGTATCCCGGATCCCTCCTACCCCTATGTTATTACCGGGGATCCAAGTCTCTAACAAAGGGCAACGTCACTGACATGTTGTATATAGTTGTCAGATCATGATGTGGTGGTGGTGATCAATGGAATTGTTGTATATGCGCAAGGAACCAGTATACATTCCCAGGCACCTGTCTTCTGGACGTGGGAAAGTGATAGTTGTCCAGGACACCCCCCGCGGTGTTTTTGTTGATCTCTATCCTGTGAGCTTTGTCTGGCGTTTCGTACTGCTCGATATCAACTGAAGATGGGGCAGAGTTGGTGGATAAAAAGCCTCAATATATACTTTTCCGGACCATGAACAACAAGACGAAAATTCCTTGATCAATCCTTGACTAACTCTTTCAGGTGTGTTGTCCATTGAAGGGTTGCGGTATTTCTTTTACTGATTCTCCTGAGTGTAAGGTTGTTACGAATACCAAATCCGATGCCTTAAAACGGATAAAAAGGCCCCGATCGAGGCCCGGCTGGCAAGGCAAATCTAATCCAGACTTCATGGTGATCACAAGATCTCCATCATTTTAGAATCATCCGAGCGTAAACCCGTAATAATCATTGGCTAGATGGAATAATATTGATAGATCACCGCGAAGGTTTCTTTGAATGGTGGCGTTTGCCGACTGGTTACCTCAACTCTTATTCGGAATATATGTTGATGTACCTTTCATGGGGCCGGATCCCTGTGGTGTGGAGAAACATGTCTTGTGAGCTCCCTCTCTAGGTATCTTTTCTCAGTACCACATTCACTAATTGTTCTCTCTCAAATTGAAGGAAGATTTCTGATGATACTGACAAGATATCACAAATGCCCACGCCTCATTCAATGACATTATCTCACAAATTCTTGGACATTATAACTAACAATATTAGTTGTAATTAATTTGGCACCGCGTTCACGACGACAATATTCGATCATATCGGGACGCGCCTCAACGAAATCCGCGGCATCGCCTGCCAAGAGTCAGGGTATCTCTCGGCTATATAGCTAGATCGGTTTCTATTCAAGTATCTGTTGATATCGAAGCAGCAGATTTTAAATATGGTGTGGCCAAACATAGCTGAATGGGGGCAGACCGCAGAACCTTACTCGCTACGCTGAGGTTCCCCTTGCATTTAAAGTATTTCTTAATATAATAGCTACATGATGTAGCACTTCTACTAGCTGAGCCCATGATATGCCGGCCAACTAGTGGGCTTTGCTCGGCGTTTGACTTTGCGGCGTGCATATTCTGATTCACCAGTTCTTTTCTTCTTCTTTCTTTCTCTGAAGTTCTTTAACGATAGTGATGGCAAAAAAATATCAGCTATCTCTCATGTCCTTGCGTTACTTTGATTTTGGGATATTTACAGGCCGTACATGAATAATCTGGGAATGCTTTAGAAAAATAAGGTCAAAGCCTTTTGAGCATGTCCTCACGAAAACCAGACTCCGTTGATTTATAGAAATCAGTACTTCTTGGGGATGGCATGTGTTTTGCTAGAGTTGCCCCCAACAAAGGGTTTTTT
This sequence comes from Morchella sp. 2018-W38C, assembly GCA_024713705.1. Lineage (NCBI taxonomy): Eukaryota > Fungi > Ascomycota > Pezizomycetes > Pezizales > Morchellaceae > Morchella > Morchella sp. 2018-W38C. Next base: position 687,824 of record JAMJEX010000001.1, read on the forward strand.
TGTTTTTCTTTCTTCTCGTTATGAGTTCAATTCCAGGTACTGACAACTTAATAGAATCCTTTTTTCGCTCTGCTGTGGTGTTCGGCCCGGGCGCTTATCTGACGTACGGGCTCAGATCAGGAACAAGGGGTAAGGGTGAATTCACGTGTGGTTTCGAATCCTGCAGGGGGCACTTGGTTTCATGTTTGTATCAGAATACCATTGGATTGTTGGCAATGCGGGGCATTGTTGGCAACCCGCCCTGCAGCCAGTCCGAATTGATATGCACGCACTGGGCCTTGTGCATCCCCACGCAGGCTTCCATTCCACTCTAGAAGCACCGCGTATGCGACCATTGAACGTGCCTGGCGATGTCATTAATTCTCCGATGTCTAGAAGGCACATCCCCAGGCTTCTAGAAGAAGATGAAACGAGACTATAGCCCCCAATTCATCAATCCGTCAGGCACATTTCTACTCCGGTTGGACAGATTGCCGTGATAATCTGAAACGCGCGGAGCTGTCAAGTCACCCCTCAGGCAAACCTTGCAATTTCATCTTTGCACCATAATCAACGTTTTTTAGATGAGTGAGTTGTTATCAGAGACGTGGTAGGTGCCTGAGCATGGTTCGCATTGTTGCCTGAGTTCTTTAAGCAGCAATTTCAACATCAATTGTGAAATATTGTTGTGCGAGAAGTGATCACTTCGACTTTGTGATACTTCGTCTAGAACAACTAACATAGGTAAAGAAGTAGCTAGATGTGGCGACCTGCGCGTTAGAGATAGTAATGATCATGTACCTTGTCCAATCGCAAGCCCCGAGATTCTTGAACGATAGGTTAATAGCTACGAAACTCTCATATGGCTCGCCACTGATAACTTCTTGAGATCATTTTTGAGAAGGTTTGAGATACGTTATCAGGGAATAATCTCAGTTCATTTAAATCCAAGTCCGTCGGCCCGTATGGGACTGTTTAGTTAATACGGGTGGTCTTTCGCCTTAGAAATAATTATATATATTTCAATTCATTCACCTCTCTATAAAGATTTCCCGATAATCTCGACGACAGCGAACTCGAACTCTGTCTACGGAACGTCCGGCCTCTTATTTTATATACAATCTTGCTTTGTGGACAACGGTACAACTAACAACTAACTGACATATATACACATACGTAAAGAAAGCTACGACCTCGAAGACTTGTGGAATCGGTCAGGGAAATCGAAACACATGTCTACGCTCCAGAACCTTGGATTTGGGGCCGATGTGCAAGGCTGGTCTACTTACTCCTTGACATTTTCTTCCTCTCCTTTGGCTATCATATCCCATGCCCTTTCCTCTCTCGTTGGTTGTGTTGCAATTCATATTTTTCATGCTCTTGTCGTGATTACATTTCCACCTTTGGTTTCAATTCACGTCTTCCTCACGCTCCAAGCTACCTCACTCCACACGTACAAACAGTTGCTCCTCACTTGATAATTCCTATCCGAGCGTTTCCCACACATTATTTCGGTGTGTTTTACCTCAGTTGCCCTTGTTGTTTTTTTTTTTTTGTTTTCTTGTTTGCAATTTGCGTTATACGTTTCCTCCGTTCTTTCGTCAGAATATATTGCAAGAATTACATGTTGGTTCTATAATTTCGCTCCTTAGACAATGTGTCCAAATGTTCTCTGCATATACCTCTACAGGTCCTACTTGCCGTATGAGTTTATTGTCAGCCTCATGTACCGCCTTGAAAGACAAAGCCTCTGTTTCATCCATTGATTATACTATAGCTATCAGCCAAGCGTTCTACACTGATCAGCCCACAAGAATCTTCAAAAGCATATTGGACATCTGTCACGCAGACTAGCTCCGTTTCGTGTCGATCTGGGCCAACCTATCACTTACTTATCATCGTTCCAAATTAGCAGTAATACCCCGCGCTCGGTTCTCAACAATCTACAAAGAGCGGATATCTAACACCCGAGATTGACACTACTAGTACCCGCATGAACTTAAGATGCAATTGCTACATGGACTGGGCATGATCATCGGCCGAAAATATTTTTATGCCTTGCCTTGTACGTACCAGCGCGGCTGAACTCAACCTCCCCGAAACGTAGGTACACTCCTAGGTGTGTTCGGGGTCAGATCAGCTATACCAATGGTGTTCTCTGCATGCAGTTCCCCGCTCTGCACGTCAACTCGAAACTGGGCCGCAAAAGCGTCAGAGTAGCAGGTTGCTAATCTTCTGGCCGTAGGAATTGCACTTCGCACAAAATATCTAACTCTGCAGATGAGACGATTCCTGCAGCAAGGCTGCAACAAAGCAAAGCTATAGTGAATATTGGGGCACCTTTCATTCGGCAATAGGCACGGATTTATGATACGATACAATTGAGAGTTAAAGATTGAAATATTTTTTTTAGTGCTTGAATTATCGCCGGTACGTCCCAATCATTAAAATACAAAGAAAACAAAACTTGCACTGTTCGATATGAAGGAAAAAGAAATAAGCTAATAGCCAGGCGGATTATGTCACCATCAAGGATGTTTTCTTCTCGTGCTCCAAATACCGGGAATATGTAGTGAACCACGAAATCCTCGCAAAGATAGTTGGGTGCACGACGCCCTATTGGCTGCAGCTGATGCCTGCCAATGAGCATAGTGAGGTACGCTTCGGCAATAGGTAACTGGGCTTGACAACTGCCACGGTGTGCCCTGCTTTTTTGACACTGTTTCGACAATCCACCCGCATCCACTTCCCTGGTATTGATTCGGCAAGTTTCCCGCCCTCTTCCCCATGATTTTCGATTGCCGGAATTATTACGTTCTGCGGGATCTCCTGCCTTTCGGGAACTTGACTTCGTGCTTCAACTTGAGATGCTGTCTTAGATTGTCTTTGCGGCTAAATCCGTTATCTGGAACACCGCGATTACATCCCAGTATGGGGCATAGATGTCCAGGAGATGGCTGGTGAACAGACTCCTTATGACGATCCATTTCAGCACGTCGCTTGAACTGCAAATTGCATCCCCTGACTGAACACCTGTATCGGCGGCCCGGGGCAGAAGACAAGCCTGCACTTCTGACGTCGGCACTGTAAAAAAGAAACACCTTAATTAGTCTCTCTTGATAAAGTGAAAAAATAGATGAAAAATATGTACCCTTTGCTTTTTTGGTCGATCGCCGGCTCCAGAATTGAGGTCTCTTTCTCCTCGGTGATTGCAGTAGTATTGTTCTCTTGATTATTGTGAGTCTTGCCAGAGGTATTGCTGTGAATGGTTGATTGTTAGAAAAGATAGAAAATAAAAAAAGGAATTAATCCCAAAGATAATATTACCAGATCGCGGTAGTAGGGATGTCATCTAGATCTGACGAGTAATGGGGTTGGTACCCAAGATTTGTGATAGTATCTTCCACCGTTCTCGGAGACTGAAAATAGTGGCTATTGTTCATACCACCCCCAGGCTCTCCGAAGGGTGTGTATTGGGGGGTATTCTCAAAGTTTCGGCTAAATTCATCTTCGCTGCTACACGAGCAATTAGGTAAGCCAACCAATCAAAAGTAGCATTCTGTCACAAAAAAAAGGGTAAAGGCGTACTATTGCGTCCATGGGGACTGGGGTAGCTGCATTGCAGGGCTAGAAGGAACTGGCAAAAACGTCTGTTGCACAGGCGATGAGTGATCTACGCCATTCGCTTCAACCAAGCGCAAGCGTGATATGCCATAATCTTGCTCCCCACTGGAGTATGTCTCGAGCTGCTCCATTACAGGGGATTGATGCGGACTGTAACGAGGACACTGGCAATTATAGCAACTATCGTGATGCTCATGATGTTGGTATATCGAAGGTTGAGGGCAATCGAAGCCTACATCGCCTAAACGCTCGGCCGTAGCGCGCCAACGGACCTCATCCATCAACGGATATGAACTCGTTTGGTCAACATAAGCGTTGGACAAGCTAGCGCTGCGGTAATTATAGCTAAAGTTTTCCATGGTTGATTATTAGGGCCGGAGTTGAATATTTCTTTCTGGTGATCGATGGGTGGTGGCGATATATGAGTGATGGGGATCTTAAGAATCGATCTGTGTCGTTATATAACGAATAAAGATATTTCTGGACCGTTTTTGTACTTGATTAAAGGCGTAATGGCTGTACATATATGTTTGCATGTATTAATGGTGTGGTGTGCCATGCCTAGCTACACCTAGCCTTGTACTGGTGCCACGCATTCGAATAGACCCCTCGCCCCGTTCAAGTCGAAGAGGTCTGTCTTAGATCGTCACAGGGATCCCATCCACTGCCCGGGCCCAAATTCCTGGACCTCGACCCAATCCAGAATATAACTAATGCAGCTCCCAAGATTTCTGTACTGTCGAAATCGTTCTCCCGGGTCCCATTGTTTTTTTTTTGTTTTTTTTTTGGAGGGGGGGGAGGTTTTTGTTTTTTTTTGTACTCCGAAATCCTGAGTACATGTACTTATTTACTCTCAACACTCGCCTCAAAATTAGCAGTGGAGTCCATACGATCATACCTGTTGTTGTTGGGTGATTTTGGCTTTCCATAATCTTGTTAACCCCCGCATAGATCATGATGCATATGATGAGTACATGGCCGTATCTTCAGATGGCAAGTTGACTTAGATCTGCTTGACGGTATTGGATACCATGTACACATGCTCCTCTTCCTCTGATGCAGGAACAGAACAGATCTTAAACACAAAAAAAATTTTCCTTGGTGGTGGTGCATTCGATTGGTGCTCTGGTGATGAGGTGTGTTGGTACCTGCATGAACAATTAAGAGGCAGTGCAATCTGAATGACATTGTTCATGCACGTGCATGGAACATACATACAAGGCATATTCTTCACTTTGATACGTCACGGCACGTGATCTCCCTCGCTAGACTACCGGTAGGTAGCTCGCGCGCAGCCGTTCCGACAAGAGAAAAGCAATAATCCGATTGTGTGTGGAACGACATTCATTTCGTCTATTTTCTGAAACAGGGCAGTTCCATTACAATTCAACGTGGGGCTTTAACAAATCAAACAGTCTCTCATGTTCACATTGCAAGGCTGCCGCCGTTGAGTTCGACATCAAAACATCAATTGCATACAAACTTCCCACAAATATTTTTCTTGGACATTATTGCAACGATTGAGCGCTCTAGTACCATCGCCCCAGATCTTGCATGGGCGTTTAATTATCGTCTTGAATTGTATCATGACAACGCATAGATGCCATTGAGCTGGCGCTGCCACTGTACTGGTGCGAGGCACAATCTAAGGGGATTCGATATAGGGAAAACGTCCCCCATGGCCATATGCATCTGCATAGTCGCAGCAGTGATTTCAGCTGGCCGGTAGTGTTTTATCATTAGATTCACTTAAGCCAATCTGCGGAGCTATAAAGGCCACTGTGACCGCGAAATATACTGCCTTGTGCGCAGCTGCAGCGCAGGTCAAGATTTGGGTCCCAGAAATTCGCAGCTAGTACTAGTGCCAGCTAAGACTATGTAAGTACATGTAAGAAGCTTGACCGAGCTATAGCTAATCTCTGTTATACTCACTTCTCAATAGTTTCTTTTTTTTAGGCGACCAAGAGATCACGATCAATTGAATTGACCGATGATCAGAAATTCTAAAACTCATTGATAGAGGCCCTGCACTACCACTTTCATACCCTGAATACTTTTTTTTTGCGCATATCCACGAAAATAGATTCTCTCTTAAGTCATTTCTGGATAATGTAGCCGTTGTGCTTGATTATATCTTTTGAGGCTGTCAAGTCTCCAAATTAGGAAAGCCAGCCATCCTAACTTTCTCGAGTGACTCCTCATGCATTTTCGATCAACTAGATGCTCTGTGATAATTTCCTTTTCCAGACAAAAGATCCTTATCAATTTTGGGGCATTTTCCAATGGACCCAATGCAGTTCTATGGCTCCCATTTCCAAAGTTTTCGCGAGTGATAATCTATGATTCGTACTAATTTACAAAATCAACTAAATACAAAGATTAAGGCTTAATCTTTACCTATAATGAATCATCACAGTCCACCTTCAGTAGCTTTACCTTAGGGATGCATGTTCTGCCTAGGCCTGGCCCAAAAGGGGAGGTAGGCGGGGGAATTTGGTACTGAGGCCTTTAGAAATCTAAACCTGCAAGAGGGACAAAGATATGCATCAAACCCTGTATCAATTGATGCTCGCACACAATGTGATATTTGCCCTTTACAATATTCACAAAGATAAGCTTAAGCGTTACATGGAATTGAACTAAAGTGGATGCCTTACGTACGTTGAATTATTATAGCCATATAGTCACTATTTCTGGCATTCCTGTCCTGAGTTCAAGCAGTCTCGTACCTGAGTCTGGACTTTTAGATTTTGTGGTCATCTCCGGATCCCCCATGGTTGGATTCGATTCAATATACCGATTATCGAAACCGAATCTTGGGCGCTGAACGGTTCCAGGTACACATGAGTCAAAAAGGATTTCTAGTGATATCCTTCTCGGTTGATTGAACTCCCGGCACCGGTGGCGGTTCTTAGACTACTGAGGGGCTTGAACTATGCAGCTACCAGCTAAGAAAGAACGGGCGGGGGGTGGCGCCGATTCGCCAATCGATAAATTTCGTAAACCATCCCACCAGACTGCCCAAGTCAGAATATCAGAACCCTGTATTAAGGAGGGGCTGTATGGATGTATACTAGAGAAATACGCACCATAGTGGCAGCGAAAATCCTGATCTAGACCCCACTAAGCTTGCTGGATTGATTGCGCTCTGTAGTAGAGATCCCGACCTGCCTCGGTCTTTAGCAGCCCTCCCTCGCTCACTCGACTCTCAATCAGCTACCTCTGTCGCTACGTGGCTGGAGATGCAATGGAAGGGTTCTCCTAAGCATGTAGTGGTGATGGTGGTGGCGGTACGGTGTACTATCAGGACGTACTACCTGTATGTAGGCACTGGGCTTGGCAATATCTATGAGGCTTGTTATGGGGCTTGTGATTGGTGAACTCAATTTCTATAATGGTCCTATCGTACTACACTCGGAGTTGAAAGTTATGAGTATGAATAATTACACATCCATTATTCACGGCCTGGCAGAGCTAGAGAGCCTCAACGTTGGAATAACGAGATGCTGTGAGTCCTACGTCCAACCAATCCTCTAGTCCTAGCCCGCCTACCATTAGATTGATCTTGCGCTGCCCGGGCCACCCCTTGAACCCCTTTCCTTTCCCCACAAACAAATATGTCACTCAGTGTCCAGCACCTCAACACTGATGCGACGTTCCTCATAACTTTCCATCAACCGAGTACTTCCGGTACAACTACCCTCGCGGATACAGCCTCCAAAGTCAGCCATTTCTCGGTCTTGTTGGATCCATGGCTACATTCGGATGCCCCTGTGTTCCACCCCCGGTTCTCCAACCAGCTACATACCGTAAAACCGGCCGTAAGCTCTCTCCGTGAGCTATCGTCAGCCCCAGATCTCATAATCATCTCTCAAAGCAAGTCCGATCATTGCCATGAGAAAACACTAAGGGAGTTCGACTGGTCAACACACCTGGATACGCGGTTGTACGCCTGCCCAGACGCGGGCTCTATCATCAAAGGCTGGAAATGGTTTCCTTCCTCTCGTATGACCGTGTTCAAGAAGGGTAAAAGCGTCCATGTCGCTATTCCAAACGCGCAGCATCCTGAGCGTGCGGCGTGGTTGGAGCTTGAGTTTATCCCCGCCAAGTGGCCATGGGAAATGCCGGGGCTCCATTCTGCGATCGGAATAAAGTACTTTTTCACTGAAGCGTTGCCAACAACAAAGATGATTTCAACGCTCTTCACTCCTCATGGTATTCCACTTTCTGCCCTGCGCTCGTGGTTTTCACGCCTGCCCGGCAAAAAACCTCAATTAACGCTGCTCCTACATCCTTTCAAGCATATCTACAGTTTCATGGGCGGCGAGATCTCGAGCGGATTCCCAGCAGGTTTGGAGATTTGCAAAGCTACAGATGTGGGGATTTGGATCTCAACTCATGATGAAGTCAAAGTTGTCGAAGGCTTTGTTTCGAGCCATCTGACTGAGACTACATGGAATCGTGGACAGGTCGAAGCCGATTTGGCATTAGCTGGAGTTATGAGCACTGTGGCCAAGGAGCTTAGGGTCTCTGAGAATCTACTTGTAGGCGAAGGGGTTGCGCTCAATGCGTGAAGAGTAACTATAAAAAATAAGTAGGCATTTAGAAAAGAGGAAATATCCGCTAATGGTGCGAGAACACCTGAGAATTCATCGGGTCTTGATGAAACTATTAGTATATAGTCATTCAGGTGGATGATAATATAGTTCTTGGGAGTGATAAGATGATAATCTGGACAAAACCCTTTACTGAAATGAGCACCAGGCAGATTTCAATTATGTTTATCCTTTAGACATTGGCAACGCTTTTTAAATTCACCGCGTAAAATAGTCGCTCTAAGTAAAACTGGTTAAGAAAACGCATCTTCCCAATCATCTGATTCCTCACCCAGAACGCTCCAGGCTTTGCCTGATGCGATGTCGGGATCGTCGTCGTCGTCGTTGCCAGCGTCATTGTTAAGATCAGGGAGATCGGTTTTTGGTGTATGGATGGAATGAAGAAGCGTGATATCTAGGATACTAGGCCCATCTATGGCATCACGAATAGGCGACGTAAATCCCCCTTCAGGAGTGAGGTCGACTTGTATTGCTTCCGACTCAACTTCGTACATCAGCGGCGTGGACCCGACAACCTGGCGAGTAGACTCGTTGGTTGTATAAGAATCACTGTCTTGGAGTTTGTGGTCTTCGAGGGCAAGGCTCTCGAGAACTATTGCCGTATTACCAAGTTGAGTGGAATTACCACCTAGAGGTTCCAAGGCCATCTTCTTCTCACCCTGCGGCACGAGAGTATCATGATTAATATTTTCCAATATCAATGGTTCCTTCGCAGAGGCAGACAAACCCCATCGGCTGTATCCATAGACTCGGTTCCAGCAGTACTTAATGCGGAACCAGATGGTTCTTTCCTCCTTTCATGGTCATTTAAACCAGCCTGTCCGAATTTTTTCACCTCCTCAGTGTTTTCCAACCTCCCATCCTCGCTACTACCTACACATGACGCAATTTTATAAGCCTCTTGCCCTTCTACCTCGTAGCCACTTTCGCCAGTATGATTACTACCAATATCCCAATCCACCGGGCGTTTGATGAGTGGTAGAGATGCGAACTTGTTGAATTCATAATCAGCAATAATTGTGTTCTTGCTGTTACGATCAAGGAATAAGATTTTTGGGAAGGATCTAAAAAAAAATAGGCTATCAGCTCACAAGGAGTCTTCTAGATAGAATTAAGGAGGCGTACATCTTAGGATCGAGGAAGTCATAGTTCTGCATAAGAACTTTAGGATCGTAGCCACGCTCTTCGCAGACATCAAGTCCAAAATGGTCTGCAAAGCTAACCTTGGTGTAACTCTTGAAGCTTTCGCTCAATCTTTATTAGAAACATCTACATACCAAGAGTTGACGGGAAGAACACACAAGGCTGTAGTCTCATTGATAACATCCCATACAGTAACCCCATCACCATTCTCCACTCTGATTTCTGTCGAAAACAGCCAAATTCCCCCTGAGAGTACCCTGAGAACTACATTCTTCAAGGCGGGATAGGTTGCAAACTGCTTGCCGACTTTCGCTTTGTAGAGGCTGAGACTATCCAGGTCCTCCCCAATCCTGATGACTTTCGGAGAATGGTAGGCGGAAAAGTTCAGTCTGCCAAAGACTGGATGAAGTAATACTTCCGTGCTTGGTAATAAGGATGGTAATTGTGGGGGCGAGAGGAAAAAACAATGCTGGAATTCCTTTCCCTTTGTGAGGACGTAGAAACGTTTGCTGACCAGTTGAGCACCGAGGAGGGCGGTAAGGGGAAGAAAGCTAAAGATATGGACTGCTATACCCCTAGGGAGATCGTAGAAATTCTTAATGTGGGTGGAGTGTAAATTCATGATTAAAGGCACGGGGACGATTGCGGGGTTGATGGTTATGATTGGGATGGGAAGGATGCCGGGACCTCCCAGGCCCCTAGGCAGAGGGGAGTGCATGGGACTTGCATGTATAAAGATCTTTATTCTTCGGCCCACATACATGGCGTAGGCTTGTACCCAGTGCTGCTCGTAGATGATGGGTAGGAGGCTCGCCCGAATGCAAGTGGTAACATAAGTTCTGATATCCAAAACGGCCATCTATCGAATTCTAGAAACCGAGTGATATTATGTGATTCGAATATTTTTTTTTTTCTCTTTCACTCATTAATTGCATGCAGACCGTAGTCTATGGCAATATCACAACCCCGGAACTACCCCGCTGACTCCCGCCCACGCCCAGCTACATCTGCCACCACTTACAAAAGTAAAAATAGCAAAACAAAAAACAAAAATAAAATAATACTCGTTCGTACCCATTTTAAACCTCGTAAATCCGCATTCTATCTCTTCTTCCGTCCTTCCTCCTTTCCCCGTAAATGACATCGTTGTATCCTAAATAATTGTCCAACCTTTCGCTTAGCTCTTTTGGTATGTTTAAATTGCCTGTTCTTTTTTTTTTTTAAACTCATACTCGCATGCAGACCGTAGTCTATGGCGGCGTACTATCCTCTCTAAGCTTCACCTGGAGGGTTCGATCCATGATTGGACCTAATGCTAAATTTCCCGTCTTACCATCAGATTCAAATATGAAGTTCCTTAATTCATCTAGAATTTTGCCTTGAATCCTTGATTCATTCTATTTCTACTCAATTCTACTCAAATTATTATAACCGCAGAAAACTATATGTATAGGAACGGATTACAGTGACCACACACGCATACCTAGTTGTAGCCATGCCTAGCCTTTTCGCATGATAATCAAACTCAAATCTAAATCTAAATCTAAATCTAAAAAAAAAAAAAAAAAAGAAGAGAAAAAAATCTCGTTTTCAAACAAACATGCCCACTAACGCGCCTGCCCAATTCTTCTTTTCCACCGCTACCTCTCCATGCACTAACGCCCTCAAAGCCACACTCACCTCCTTTCCTGCATGTCGCTCATCATGGACTATAGCTAGGTCTTGTTCTGCTTCATCCCATGTCCATTCAATCCCACTCTTTGCTCGTCCGTTGACGTGTGGTTTATGAATTGTCGTTTCCTCTTCTGGACCTAGGCCAGATACAGAGATAGTGAGAATACACTCACGTCCAGAGAAATGGTACACTGGAACAAAAATTTCGGTTGTTGTTTCTAGCCCAGCCTCGTGGAGTGGTGGAAGTGGAGGGTTAGCAATGAACCGCAGTTCAAAGCTGAGAGTATCAAGAAAAAACTCCGAGTTAATGACAATACCTGCCGTTTTTACAGGATAAGGCCGTAAAAGGGCTGGGAGAAGCCGGCCACCCAGATATAAGTCCCCGAACAAGGTTGCTCGACTTAAGGGTTTCTCGAGGTCTCGGGGACTGATTGAGGTACCGTAGAGTGGAACTTCAACAGTAGGGTTTGCATGGAGTGAGACGAGAGAGAAATCTTCGCTGTTCCAATTATCTCCAGATTGAATTGGAGCGGAGGTCTCGTTGTCAGCAGGCGTTGATTCTGGTGTTGCTGTTGTGGAGTGTGACAGGGTCAGGTTCCAAACAGTCCAATTCAGGAGCGATTTCTCCATGCCGTGGAAAATGGCGTCAAGCTGTGTTAACGGGATATGAATATCGCCAGTAATGTAGGAGGACTGGAGGTTCATGTCAAATGGGATCCCTGTTTCGCCTATCAAGATTGGTGTCGGTTTTTCAGGGCGAAAGGTTTTTAGGTGCGAAATGAAACGCTGGAAATTATCCGCATAGTTGGCTGTCAGTCCGTTGCGGCCAATATATGTGTGCTTCCAGAGTTTGCGAGAACCCTGAATTTGTTAATAAGGATCAAGATATATCTGGGGGGGGGGGGGATACTTACGCCTGCAAGCGATAATGTATCAAAAGACACTCCATACCACAAGGCTTTCTCGTAGAGTACTCGGATATCATACCAATGTGGTGAGTAGCAAATCTTCTCCCCCGGTGGAGGGTTCGTGCCCTTTGCCCAAGCCGGTGGCCCCAGGTTTGGGACAGGTTCAACAAACATCCAACGTCCAGCCAATGAATCTTGAAGGGCATGGGCAATTCCCAATTTGAAGGATCTCAAGAATGGGACATAGAAGTCCTTCTCAAAGTCTGCTTTCCTTCCGGTATTTGGGTTTGTTGCAAAATAAGATTCCCCTCTAGGCCCTAATGTAACTTTCCCATTTTCTTTATCTTCAGGCAAAATATAAACTCCTTCCTCTAACCAAATATCTTTCCTTCCCGGAAGCCACGCTGAGATCCGCTCTTTATTAAGAATGTCGTCCCTCACTCGTTTTGATGGATGAGGCCAGGTCCGTTCGAAGTAACCAATAGGCGTTGGGAGGCCCGCCGCGAGTTCCATAGATTGAAGAGCGCTAGGCATGTGCCCCAAGTGTAGCTCTGTATTTTCATTATGGCGATGTAGAGATGGTAACGCAATGTAGCCAGGGTGCGGCTCGTTCATGGGATCATAGCCAAGTACATTGGGCAACGAACTCAAGCGGGATGCAAGGTGAGCATACGCTTTGATGTACGCACTACGCAAGACGTAGCCAATGTTTTCACCCTGAAATTCGGGTATATCCCCAGAGTATACCGCTTTGGGGGCGTAAACTTCGCCGGCATAAAATACAGTAAACATGGTAGCCGGCCCAAATTTCGAATAATTTGTTGGCCACAGACGACCAGAGGGGGTTGAATGGGATGTGCTCACCCCAGCAACATCGAGAGCTGCTGCACATGTGGCCGGGAAAGTACTGGGGTCCAGGCCGACCATGTGAAAGGTCCACATGGGAGCCCCGGACCCGCCGGTATATCGAGACCAGACATCCTGATGACCATCAATGAACACCATCAAACCTGCCTGATGTGCTCTTTCTAGAATTGCATATATATAATCAATATATTTCTCGTCGTATTCCCCCCTAATTCAAATTAGCACCCCGGAATGCGTTAATTGAATAATATAAACTTTAACCAACATCTTTCTAGGTTCCAAAGCTTCCCAGGTGATAACCATCCTAACTATACCAATCCCCCAAGCTCTAAGGCGTGTCCACCACTCGCTGGCTTGATCCACACTTGGAAACGGTTTGCCGACATAAGTTACGGTGCTGGTATCGTAGAACTCGGGAGTACCGGCAACAGGGTTTTCCATGGGATATTTTGCATCGCCCGATACGTTGATGCCCCGAAGGAATATGGTACGTCCATGGGAGTCGGCAAACGCGTTTGCCGTAGGGTGAATTGTGATTGATGAGGGTTCAAAAGTGGTTGACGGTGGGGAGACTGTGGGGATCACCACTTTACGTGGAGGAGCATCGTAGAGAGGGGTAGGCATTAATGAAAGAGGGAGTGATTGGGTATAAGAGATATATACGGTTTTTGTGGGAAGCCTATATTTGTTGTAGGTGTAAATAATGCTACTCCGGTCTTAATAGGGGGTTAGGATACGAAATATGGGATAACCACATGCTTACCCTCCTCCTCGGGGCATACATCACCAAAACCAAAACAGGGTTCCTGGTTAGCCGCGAACCCTCACCACTCGAATTGGGCTCAGGGGCATCATTCCCCTCTAGCTCCATCTCATCCTCCTCCACCTCAACCGCACCGATTACGGGCCCAATACCCGCCATCTATGCATCCTAGTAAAAGACTCACTGCGAGCACAAGGCCAATGGCCGGAAGAATTTCACAGGGAAAACATATAGTACTACCTCCAAATTGTTGCCTTTCTTTTGTTAAATACTTACTCTGGAATTTTGTTTTTTGTTTTTGCTAAAGGGACGCACGCTACGATTTGCCAGGGGAAAGGTTTCTTTACGCCATAGTTTATACTTTATGCGATCATTGTGTACCTAGAAATAAAAAACAAAAAATAGGGGATTAGAATCCAGGGTCCAACTGACTCAGCCTAAACGAGCCGCGCACGATGGGCTAGCTAAGCTTTTAAGCCTCATCGTTGCTACTCTACAGCGGGAGGAATGATCTATCATACAATTTCACCCCCATAGATCATTCCGATCGCTGTACATACATGTATCTTGTACAACGCTAAATCTGCAGCCGTGTGTTACACAGGTGCTAGCATCCCTGACACTATGGGGGGTAGAAAATTCCACCGTTAGGGTAGGCGCTAGTACCATTATGGGGGTAGATCTCCCATAGTAGAGCGATTTGGCCAATCCCTGTTTTTCGAGTTTTGAGAAATTTACCGCCAATTAAATACCTAGATTCAGAAGTCGTTGGCCAAATCGCTTGTCAGATCTGCAGAAAAACTGGCCATCCTATCTCATGGTCCGTCAATGCTGACCCTTTTTCGTGGGGGCCAAAAGACATCAGAAACCCGAGCGAGGGATTGGCGAGAGATTGATTCAGATCAACGATTTGTTAGCACTAGCCACTCTTTGGCCCCACAAAAAAGATTCAACATGTCTCGACGGACTATGGATACAAACGAGCAGGACCATGATTTGTATTAGCTAGAGCACGAGGTACATGAATCGCAGTAGGTAAATAATAAACATGTATGCCACCACTTGAGGTCGGTTTGGTCCTTCACCATTGACCAATTCGCCATTGATCCTGGGAGTACTATACGCGTAGTTTACCTTCCTGGCTCTATCTACATGTAGGCATGGGGTTACGGGCAGCCAACGCCCAAACCTTCCGGTACCATTACATGCACGCACCCCACTCCCAAGACTCTGTGTAATCTTCTCTACTTCTAAAGCAACTCTTTCCACTCCCCGACAATACAATCCTCCATCATTCCCCAACCTGCGTAATGCCGAAATTAAAGAAAATTTCGGTTGAGGTTTGCACCGCCGGAGGTATACTTACTTCCTTGGGCACAGAGATCGGTTTAAGCTCTACTCTTTGTGAATCATACATTCTCTCGCAAACAGGGACGCGATTTGGCATAGTTGTCAAACCTGATGATAGTTTTTTTGCACCAGATATAATAATTGACCAACACACACATCCAGACAGGAGATGGGGTAATAGGCCCGAAGACTACCCCTACAATCCTTCTGAATGGCACTTGCTAGCTGAAGTCTATCTAGGCGAATGTCTTGTTCCAGAAGCTACGACAATCGTCTATCTTCCGTGGCATGTCAGGGCGGAAGAGCGGTTGATGGATAGTAGTATTACCAGTGATGGTAATGGAAAAGTCATTGAAAGACTTTGGTATTTCCAAGAAGTTGGCTTGGAGAATTTTGTCAAGACTCTTTCAATGAGTGATCCTGACGCTGGCACTGAAAGGGCTCCCACTGGGGAGACCGCTTCGGATTTTTCGGGAAGCAACCTCCTAGAGATGATGCAGAATCTTAGGACCGAAAGGAGCAAACAAGAGCCACTTATTGCAAAGCCTGGTCAGATAAGAGTGGCATTGCGGAAAATACGCATTGTTGGCTCCGAAAATCTTAAAGATCAAGCCCCAATCGCTCACGAAAGAAAACAAACGAATGTGGGAAATTCTAGCCACATGATCCAGTACGTTTTCACCCCCCATGATGTACTCAGCACTACACAAGCGTCATTTTACTATTATCGGGCTCTTTTGGGTAATAAATAACCCGTTTCTAGGATTGGAGAGGCACTCCCTATTAAGTTCAGTAAAGGGCGACATCTTTATAAATTTCTTGATGAAGATATCTATGCAAGATTTGTATTCAATTATCGATCAGCTGGTAAGTTTCGACCTTATAGAACGGACGAGAACGGGATGCTACTTGAAACTAACTTCAATAAGATCATTTGAAAAAAATGAAATTGCTTCAAACGGAGAGGAATACTCGCAGAGGCGTGGAGGATGTGGTGCAGTTTTTGAGGCCACTAACATTCAATGAACAGGTCAAACAGTCAGAGTTGTCTGAACTGTCGGGGCAGTCGAGGAAATACTTTCCCAGCACTATGTCCTTGTGTAAGATGAATGATCAGGGCTTGAGGGGTCAACATATTCTGGAGCTCTCTATCAGAGAATCATACACCGCCCCGAAGCCCATAAGCAAGCTGGCAGTGCTACATGGACACTCTGGATTTGAAACTGGGTCCCTTTGCCCTAAGAGTTTGGAGGGAGGAAATATATTCCTCGAGAAAACAGCCGTCAGCATTATCAATTACAACTCTCATAATACCAAGCATGGCAGGAAGAAGAATGCAGGCGCAATAGTCTGTGGGTCGAACAACTTCGGCGGCAAATATCACGAACCTCTTGCGAGTACTGGTGGATTAGGGCCAGTGACTACAGATAATTTTAAGCCCGAAGGAAGTTTCTCCCCTGTTTTCGGCACCAATGACTCGTTAACTTCCCCATTAGCCTGGGCTCCAAATCTGCACCGTTCGCTCAGCGAAGATACGGAACCTAGGGGCAATTATACGACCAGTAACCCCACACATTGTGTTATTGGACATTCTGAGGGCCCCTCCCGCCGAGATAAGCACGAAATTGTGGTCCAAACGCAAGTCTTAGTTGCACCTTCATACCAAGGCGCCCAGGTGGTATGGGATTCCAATGCTCTATTTCTAATTCTTAACCCGTGATCTAACGGCCCCAACAGACAAAAAGGTTTTACTCTAGTGAAAATCAAGGCGATATCACGGAGCCTAACGTCAAGCGATCTCGCAGGATGGAGTAGGCCGTAGTCAGTACCAGATGGCTCTCGTCATTGATCTGTACAAAGTTTGAACTGTTGTCTCGAGCACTATAGATAGACAATTACTGTAATAAAGCCAAGAAAAGAATAGGAGATTCTGTGCCTAACGCTAGCGTCCTCCTAATGAGAGGCTCTCTACATCCTATAACCTTGAATCATGACCGCTCGTTGGCCCTTTATGCAAAAACTCTACCAACGTCTACCCTATTAACTTCAATGTAGTATTATACGCAAAAATGAAAGTATATACAAAGCCTCAATCAATGAGAGGAAGATATTGCGCGCCAGAGCTCTCAAACTAAGGGCCAGCGAATGTACTTGCAAAACCCTTCACATCATCCCAATCCGGTAGATTCGACGGTGTCTCCGAATCATCATCTCCTGCTACCGCTAGCGGTAGTGTGACAATTAGTGTTTCTGTGGCTGTTGGTACTGCAGTCTCAAAGGCTGGTGCTGGGGGGGGTGAGAGGCGGCTTATAGAGATGCGGAGGAGTGTTGATGATCTTAAACCACTGTCAATTTCTGATGTGGGCTCGGGGGTGGCTGTTATCACGGGTGCCGGCTCAGCAGTACTTGTGGGTTCCACAATAGTAGCTTCGGTTGTTATCGGCATGGGAGCTGGCTGCGCGCTGCTTGTCAGTCCTGGAGCTGTAGTGTGCTCTGTAGTAGTCGCATCTATAACTTCGGTAGTAGACGGCGTGAGAATAGCAGTCACAACCAATGTCACGTCCGTGGTGATAATAGCAATCGTGGTCATAGTTGTACCAGTTTCTGTAATACTGCTACTAGGGAGCGGTAGAAGAATTATCGTACTCCCTACCGCCTCCTCCGTCCCAGTTGCACCGCTCTCTATCACAGTGACCATCTTTGTCTCCGTAACCTGTTCCGTCCCACCGCTGGCTGTTATGGTGACCATCTTGATCTCCGTGATCTTCTGCGTCTGTGTTTCCGTCACCCTTTGCATCTCTGACTTCGTCTCCGTCACTTTCTCTATAGTAGTGACTGTCACTGGCGCAACCTCCACGAAGTGGTGACGGTCCACAGTTGTAGTTATTACAAGTATCCCTCTAGCAGTCGATAAATTATTTGAGCGGGTAAGAGTGGTATTATTACAAGGAGGTGGGAGGATGGACGTAGATATCGAAGACGGCGTAGCTGCGATGGAGGTGTTCTGGGGTATTGGCATTGACGGGAAAAGGGTGGGCAAGAAAGTTGTGAATGTCGTGAGTGTCGAGTGCAGGGCCGAGGAGCTAGAACTGGATATCAAAATTAGAATGATTCAGAATAGAAAGAAGTGGTTGCAGTACTTCTGCACCGGCATATACGCTGGTAAAGCCTGCGAAAAGTTCACTACCCCGAGCAAGATGAAAATTTGGAATGGTGATATCATTATCGTGGTCGTTGAAGTGACTATGAAAAAAGATGTTTGGCTGTATAAACAGAATAATGTATTAGGTATTTAATTGGCGCTCAACGCCGGCCGGATTGACAGATAATAGAATTCGAATGGAAAAACACACTTTGGACATGCTCCATGTGCCAGACCAAAGAACAAAACCAGCAGCAAGAAAGAAGAGGAAAGCACAACTCTTGGAGGGAAACAGAACTCCTATATAAATATATTCCGCTCCCACAAGAACTAACCAAGCCACGACACATCCTGTTACAGATTCGTCTCTCCTACTAATCGATATCCCTGTTGGCGGCTCCCAACGAGTTGAGGTTGGCCAGCGACGACCAGCCAATTATGTCCAAACATCCTAGTGCAGTGGCGCCTATCAACTAGAGCAAAGTCTTGTTTCGCCAAGGAGGCCTGTCATGACGTTCCAACCCAGGGATGAAAGAGAGGTTTCCCCTTTCAACTGAGACTGGGACTGTTTTGAATCTCTAAGGTGCGAGACCAATCGGGTTTTTGAACTGGAGGGTAGCACGCGATTTTCGCTTATGAGCGCTGCATGTAGGGGTGAGATACTTATTCTCCTTCGTTTTTTTTTTTTTTTTTTGGAGGTGGGAATAGGAAATCCGTGCCGGGTTTTCGGTAATACCTACTTAGGCGTAAGTTGTGACAGAGTTTGTCTGCATAATGGAATTTTAAGTTTGGTTTCCATTATTTTGGTATGCTAATACTCAAAGAGGAGTAGAAGGGGAATAGATAGAGGAATGCGAGTGATTGTCCATGATATTTTGTCTATTAGACATTGCCGCTATTTATAGAAATAAGAAAATAAACTAAATAAACTATTGCATTCTTTCCCCTTCCCAAAGGAAGTGAATCCCTTCGTTTAATGGAAAGTCGCATGACAAAAGAAATAAAGAACCGTTACATATAGGCGGGCACTACAGGCAGAGAGCGGTCATAGATACATGTACATGTAGTAACTGTGGGTGCGTGCGATGGTTCGTGGCGCACCCGCTACTAGTTCTAGGGGCGAACCCTAGGCCCTACCACAGAATACACAAGAGATAAAGAACTATCCTTGATAAAGAAGAGATAATAAGAAATAAGGAAACGGCTTCGTGCTGGTGAGTCAACTTTCTATCATCGGAACCAGGTTCCAGCAACCATGTACTAGCATGTGGGTACTACAGCGATGGGGTCTAAAAACAGGGTTTAGGTGGCTGGCCCGGCCAATAGGACACTTGCCGTACTTCTACAATAATTTTCCCCATCGCTGTATATCAAATCGGAATTCTAACTTATATGGAAACCACCCATAGCAACCAAATAGTAGCCAATGAGTTCTTTGTCTTGGCCCTGAAATTTGTATGGAGGAAAAAAATACCGAGACATTTTATCTATGTTCACTTAAAAATCAAATCCTAAAAATACAAAAAAAAAAAAAACAGTGAATAGTCCTTTCCCACAGCTCCATCTGGGCATTGATTCGAATTTGTGGGAGGGAAAAGCTGCAACACACACAATTCAAATATGTACCCTCTTGACCGCCAAGTGTCATTTTTATTTAAGTCGACCAATAGCAGACCCCCGCTGGCCCTCTCAGCCCAAAAGGGGGTTCTCGGTACTTACCCTTAACCCTGGTGCATTTAGGAACCCGAACTACATGTATATGGGTGTATCTTTCGGTTACGCCGCAAGTCTGCATATCCTCAGGTAACCCCCCAGCGAAAATAATCTACCCAGTGGTTTTGGAGATCTATATATGCAGTGTTACTACCCCGGAGAACGCTTATCAATACGTGGGTGAAACCCACCGCTCGGATATATAATGGCTATATACCCCCCCAAAGGTCAGCTTCTTGGTTTGTTAATGCAACTATAAACAGAAAAATGGCAAGCAATATAGCGATTCGACTATCCCAAGGCCTCACGGCTCTCACAGACCTCCCACTCTACCAACTCCCTTATATCCTTCACTGCAGCAGTTACATCTCACATAACATATTTCTGCCATTCTAACCGGGATTTCATCGCAAAACAAATTTTTCTTGTCGCAATATTCGCTCCGCTTGCCATTCAATTGCTTTTTCAGTTCCATCTCAAACTTCCATTCTGGTCATTTATGGGTCGTTTTTGTTAGGGATGTGGAGTAGTATGGTCGTGTATAGGATATGGTTTCATCCCTTGAGAAACTTCCCAGGGCCGTTTTGGGCGAAAGTAACGAAATTTTGGATACCATACACTCACTGGAGGACGAATTGGCAATACCATCTTGTCATGCTCGAATTGCATAAGAAGTATGGCGATTTTATTAGAATAGGTAAACCTGGGTGGTGCAACTGCCTGATGGGCATAGCCAGCTGAAGGCATTGAACTAATCGGGTATGTAAATAGGTCCAAACGATATTTCGATAAACCACGCCGATGCTCTTCAAGCTCTGGCAAAGGCGAAAAAGGGGACATGGTATATATAACTTTGCAGATGGGGAGCACAGTCTCCAATCCACGCGAAACTCCAAAACCCATGCAATCCGGAGAAGGGCATGGGATAAAGCCTTCACCACAAAAGGTATTCCCACTAGCTTTCTATGGCTATAGGATGTCAGGCTAATATTTTCCAGCCGTGCAGGACTACCTCCCACGGGTATTGCAATATACCGATACCCTTATGGCCCACACCTCCAAAAGCGCGGGAAGTCCTATTAATATCACCGACTGGTTCAATAATTTCATGCTAGATATCATGGGCGATTTGGCCTTTGGAAAACCGTTTAACTATATGAAGCCAGAGCAGAGAGTCGGCGCGTTTGATTTTCAAGCCGTGATGCATGATTCTGCATATGTGATATCAGCTTTAGGGCAAGTCAGCTACTCATTTACCATCCTAAGCATGCTAGGTGCTGGAGGGGATGTCCAAAGATTTATGGACTTTTGTGCCGATTTGGTTTGTGAAAGAAAGAAGGTAAGTACAGTCACTCATCAAAAGTGTTCGTGATTCGGATTTAATGTGACATGTCCGGCTCAAGCCAGGAACTAAAGTGCCTATTGAAATGTTCAAAACCTCAACACAGCAACAGTCAATGGTGGCTAAAGTTAATATTAGACATTCATGGCATTTTTATTCTGTCACTCGCTGGATACAATTATATAGATACATTTTAGTTCCTCAATTTGACCGTAAAGTCTGGTAAGTCACATCACGCACAGACCAACTTTGATGTGAATCACGAACACTTTTGATGAGTGGCTGTACATTTATACATCCAGAGTAGTCATAATTCCAATAATGAGCCAACGACTTATCATGTTCAACTTTAGTATACACCAAAGGAAAGAGATATTTTTTCATATATTCTAGACGCTGAACCACAAAACGTGGGAGAACACAAGTTATCCCTGATGGGAGAAACTCGCCTTATAGTAGTGGCAGCAAGGTAAATTGCTAACCTTCACTCTACGCTTTGATTGTTCTCTCCCCATTTACATATATCAATAGCGATACAACATCTGCCACTCTAGTTGCCATATTCACCTTGCTCGGGACACACACTCATCAACTTCGCAAGCTCCGGGCCGATATTGATGCAATCTATGACGCATATCCAGACGAAAGGGTTCCGAAGGAGATAATAAACGGGGGAACACCAGCGACCAGGCATTTAGAGGCGACGATAACGGAGGCATTAAGGATGAGCCCGGCGGTCGCAAATGGTGTACAGAGGATGACACCAAACGACGGGATCGTGGTGGATGGTGTTCATATCCCTGGGGGAGTAAATGCGATATATTGCTTTCGGGCTGCTCATATGGGTGAGCCTCCTTAATTCGGTGAACCTGAGATACATATCAGTATTGACATCTAGCTCCACAGATGAAAGATGGTTCCCTGACGCACAAGAGTTCAAACCGGGGAGATGGTACGAAGCCGATAAGGAGACGCTTGCAAGACAAAAATCAGCATATGCCCCTTTCTGGCTAGGTAAGAATTTCGCCCCACGGATAACTCTCTACATTGCTTAACCCTATTCTATTCATGTAGGCTCCTATGAATGTGTTGGTAAGCCATTGGCAAATATGCAACTCCGAATCGTCACTTCACAATTGTTGCGCAAGTTCGACATTAGACTGGAGGAAGAAAACGTAGATGTCTGGAGGGTACGTGCACCCTAAATATTATAGATTAATCTACTGCGCCCCGGATAACTGACTTTGGATACAGATGCTGGATAGATCAAAGGATCTGTTTACAACAATGATGGCACCCACGAACGTAATATTTACGCCAAGGAATGTATAGGAGAGGATACGGTCTTGTGTATTAAGGGATCATATTTAAGCGCAACAAGCATATACATTTGTGGTTTGGAAAAGTCGTAAATAGGTTTCAAATTTAGTTCTACAATCATCCAACATCACCATTCCCCTAAACCGACATATGCACCTCATAAATATATATATCCTCATTCCGGGGTATAACGTATTTAGCACCATTAATTGCCAACTGACTGCCTTGAGATTTTAGGGAACAACATGATTATCAACGGTTAGATCTGCAGTTATTAATCTGTTTACCCATTTGTCTAGATGTTTTGGTATATCCTTCGAATAAGAGTCATAAACTTTTAAATTAAACCCTTTTAATTCCATTTTTCTTACTAGTCTAATGTTATTATAATATTTAGGTATAAAGATAATATTCTCATTAGAACTCACCATATATTCATCTGATTGGTCTAATATAGTATTTAATATAAAAGAACTGAATTGTTTATAAAAACCTTTCCCTTTATATACTTCATGGGTGATAAAACCATTATTTTTTATGTAGAAGAAATAAGATGTAGGATCTGTTCTTATCTTTGTAGTTTTAATAAGAAAAATACCGACATAGAGGCTTTCTTTTCTCACTACTTTCTGATTAAGGGATTTTAGATCGTAGTGTGATTGTGTATTAAACGGTCTTATAAATTTTAGGGCTTTTAAGTTAAACATGAGCTCTTGAATGATAGATAGGAATTTTAGAGAGGAATTTTAGGCAGTACTCTAAATAGTGGTATCTAAGATATGCTGGTTGTTCCATGGATTCGATTCAGGTTCATCATTGTTCCAGGTTTATTATTGTCACCGACTGTGCTGCAATCAAATTTACAGGTGTGGCTCTACATAAGTACAGTCGGGTATAGAGTTGCCAAATCGCGACTTTAAAAATTAGATCACGAATCTCTGGAGGGTGGGTTTACGGTTGTAGAATTCTCTGAGCTCCGTCTTGAGATAATTACTATTTGGCCTCAAGAGTTGGGATCTTTTTGCCTTAATGCTGGGTGGCCGGTTTGAGCATGAGTCGCTAAACATGGGTGAAAGGCGTGATCCCCCAAAATCTTTGTCCTAGTACTATAGTACCGTATACATATATGTGTTCATCACTCAGCACGAAGTGTGTATGAATTATGAGCTAAATATGAAATGGCTGCCGCGAGTGATTTATGGTGAACACGTCAACGGATATTATCTGATTAGTCCTGGCCCATGCCTACTTCTGGAGATACAAGAGAACATTCCTCACCAGGCCTAGCTAATGAATGCCAATCTGAGCTACTAAGACCGTGTTTACTCTGGTAAGTGTAAACACATTTGCCCGCATGCACTACTTTAGACAGCCCTGCTGAATTCAGGGGGGGCTAGAATTTTCTGGATATGGATGATGGCTTCAGCAACTTTACGTCCGACCTGCGTCCGGCCATCAGCCACACACATCTGGCGCAGAATAATTCAACATTCAAAATCGAATCTATCCAACATATTTCTCACGACGCCCAAACAATTCGGTAATGAAGGAACTGCTAAATGTAGTACTTTGAAGACCGACAATCAAGTTTTTTGTACTAACAGTCCCCTTTGTTACGTAATAGACGTCGCATACAAATGTCGACCCCTCATATGGGGGACTTGAGAAAAATATTACCGCTTATAACCCTTGTAGTATCTAATGTGCAATATCAACAAGACGTGCCAGACATGTATGACCAGATTTTACAAGGCAACTTTCAATGCCAGGTCCTCACTTGGCAACCTAAACACCGGATCAGCGTCCAGATAATTCTGTAGCCCGGAATTCAGGCCCTCCATTTGCCGAGAATTTATTTTGCATATGCATGGCAACTAATCAGTCAGGATCAAAATCATTCTTAACAAGACACAAAAATCTCCCAAAAATGATCGCAAGATATGATCTCGAATTCAGGACAATGTTCAACACACTGGCCTTCCATGTTTAACTAATCCTGATTGACGAACATAGTCGTGACCCTTGCCTTCATCACATAGTGTGGCTCACTCAACATTCCACCTGGCGCACAAGATCTTCTTATGACGGCTGGGAATATGGGAACCTGGACAACTGCCTTTCCCTCTAGCTCGTGTAGTTCATAATCGTAACCGAGGTCTTCCATGGAGTTTGATTCGAATAGTGTTCCGGGTTCTACGGGCGAGAGGCAGATGAGGTCGGTTTGCTTGTGTATCTAATAGCTTGTGTGAGCATTTTCACAGGGGAGGTACTGGCAAGTATTAATTAGATCTAACGAACCTCTACAGACAACGCAGCTGCACGGCCCACAATCTTATGAAGCTCAGCATTTCTAGCTTCCGTGTTGGATTCCACAGGTGCCAGGTGAGCTAACAAGTTGCCGAGATTTACTGCGATAAAGGATATTTCCCGATCATATTTGTTCTCATAACCGGGTCCTTGAGCGAGCAGGTTGACAGTAAGTGCACGCCAACGTTGAATCTGATAATCTGTACCATAGTGTCTGTTAGTATCTTGATGCAGCCTTATTTCCATATGCCTTACTCACCGGTGCCTTGAAGTTGAGGCCATACGGCAAGTAGGTGATCCCCAGCCTCACGCGCGCCAAAAAGAAAGGGCTTAAATATGCAGTGGAGTATAGCACGGACCACCACCGCATTTACAAGATTGCGCCTCGACGGGATAGATACCAATATATTTGTGGAATCGTGTACAGACTTCCTCAACGTTTGCGCCAAATCTGCTGGCAGCTCATTAAGGTCTGTGATCATTTCCTGTAGACTCTTTTGGAAGTTGTTCACAGTCCATGCTGTAATCGAGTTTGTGATGTCGGAGAATTGGGCGGTTAAGTAGTCATCATCTCGAGAGGTTCCGCCATCTCGTTGGTGCAGACGGGATATAGTTTCTGTTAAAGCGTTTATCTGTCTGTCCTTTTCAATGATGGTACCCTCGGCGTCAAGGAGTTTGGCACTCTGTGCTTTATAAAGGCCGGGCAGGTCGGGGTGTCTCGGCACGCGTTGGGCGGGCGCCGTCTTTTCTCTCTGGTATTAGTGCCAATTTCTTTTTATCCCAGGTGATCCAAGTAAACGGGGTCGATATATACCTGCTCCACGGAGAACCTGTGACGCGACTTTCTAGAAGGATGATAATGCCCCGACCCGACCCCGGCACCGGAAGACACCCCCACATCATCGTCTGCCTCCATATGATCTCTTGTATCCACTAGTAATTCCTCCATGTTTGACTCCTCACGAGAGCTATCCTGTTGCTTCTCTGCTCTTTTATTAAGAGGCTTGAGTTCTTTCGGGCTGCCGCCGTTGGTATGGTTCAGACTGGCCCTTGCTGTCTCTATTGATGCGGTTGCGGACGAAACCGCTACCGATGGTGGTCTTGGGGGAATAGGTTCTAGAGCTGCCGGGCTCCCACCGAGAGACCGAGACGTTGCCGCAAGGATGCGTGCTTGTATTTGTAATTTACAAAAAGGATGATCAGGTATCTCTTTGGAATCAGCCATGTATTGGGAGGTATAAAGTAGTGGTAGTATTTTCTATATTCTGTAGATAGAGAGCGCTCGAGCTCGAGGGTGCAAATTTCTGGTAGGAAATAAAGCCCCAGCAGCTACCGCTGGGAGGTAAGTGTGGATGCCCCGCATTTACAACTTTCAGGCTCCAGTGTGTGCGGCCTATAATTCAGACCCGTAGCATACAATGTCATGTAGGTTTGGTGTCTTGGCTGCTGCCTGAAGGCTACATGTGGTCAATTCGTTCGCTCTTGTGCTTTATTAAGCACAGCAGTTTACAAACCGCAA
This sequence comes from Morchella sp. 2018-W38C, assembly GCA_024713705.1. Classification (NCBI taxonomy): domain Eukaryota; kingdom Fungi; phylum Ascomycota; class Pezizomycetes; order Pezizales; family Morchellaceae; genus Morchella; species Morchella sp. 2018-W38C. The sequence goes on from JAMJEX010000001.1 coordinate 714,091, forward strand.
CGCACTAATTCGACCTTCATAGCGTTCGAACGTTCTCTCTGGTAAATCAGCAACAAAACACCTGTTCAACTTCACTATCGAAGTGTAAGTTCTACTACATTGTTATAGTGTATGATATCTAATCAGCAAACACAGTATGGCGGGCATTATTCATTCTTTGAAGGTTGGAATAGATTTTGGCACTACCTATTCCGGGGTAGCCTGGGTGCGCAATATGCTCTCTCTTCAGATACGACTACAAAGCTCTAATACCACTTCCAGGCCCATACTGCAACCCCCGATGACATAAATGTCATTCAAAAATGGCCATCTGGGGTGAGAATGCCACCTCCCTCTAACGTTTTTCCCCACTAAGTCTCCGCATAGGGCAACAAAACCAGCGGCAAGGTACCAACCGAGCTAAAATACTCCCCTGAATACCCAAATGGCTACAAATGGGGCTGCGAGGTTGCCGATGAAATGGAGAAGCTAGTATGGATCAAGCTCCTCCTTGATCCGTCTCAAGATTCCTTTTCAGATGAATTACTGGCCCAGACCAAGGCCCTCATGCCCCCAGGAAAAGAACCGGTTGATTTGATGATTGATTATCTGAGGGGATTGAAAACTTATACCAGGGCCGTGCTTGAAGGGCATTTTGGAAAAGAGTTTCTAGAAATTACGCCCATTGAGTACTTTCTGACGGTTCCTGCAGTAAGTTTCGCTTTAATATCACAATACACCTGAGAAGAAAGGTCATTGATAGATTATTACTGCAGGTATGGAGCGATTCGGCAAAAGCACAGACTCTATATGCAGCAGAGACCTTAGAATTAGGGACTAAAAATAACCTCCGTTTGATATCGGAACCTGAAGCAGCAGCAGTATATAGCCTCAAAGCTATACAACCAAACCTTTTGAAAGTATGAACCTACCTGGCGTGCTTAGTGATATATCAGTAACTAATTTCCTAGGTCAACGATATCTTCGTGATTGTAGATGGTGGAGGTGGAACAGTGGTGTGTATATTTCCTTATAGCCTGAAGAGGTATCACATAATAACAAATTATTAGGATCTAATCTCATACGAAATTATTCGTCTCGAGCCCAAACTTGAAGTTAAAGAATGTGTGATTGGCAGTGGAGGAATGTGCGGTTCTACCTACCTTAATCGACGTTTCGAAGCCTGGGTCAAGAACCGGATCGGATTAGCTCAGTAATTTTTCCTTTCTCTCAATACAAAACAAATGAAAACTAATACGCAACAGATTTAATAGCCAGCGCCCCCGCGGCCGTGCCCATATGATGAGATTCTTCGAGGAGTATCTCAAACGAGTATTCGCCGATGATCCCTCTCAACCTACCCATCATTGCCCAGCCCCAGGTATCCAAGATGACGAATTCGCAGGCGTCGAGGATGGCTTTCTCTCTATTTCACGTGCTGAAATGAGAGAAATATTCGACCCTGTCGTGAACGATGTTCTTAAACTCGTACAGCAGCAGATAGCTAGCGTGGAGGCGCGTGGGCGTAAACCCACGGCAGTATTGTTGGTGGGTGGATTTGGCGCATCAGAGTATTTGAAGGCTAGGTTGAAGAGTGTTGTCTGCGATCCTAAAATGATTCCATTGATGAATCCAGTCGATGCGTGAGTCTTTAGCCCCTCTTTTCCTATACAGGTATAAATTGACGATACTTTAGGTGGACGGCGGTCGTAAGTGGGGCCTGCCAGAGAGGTTTAGAAGGCGGATCGATGGTCAAAAATCAACTCGCTAGGCGTAGCTATGGAGTACTATGCGTAATGAAACACAATGGCACCATAGGCGCCAAGGGTCAGCGTAAAAACGTTTTTGTGGATCCTATGACTGGGGAATTAAAGATTGACAACCGTGTCAGCTGGTTCATCAAGAAAGTGAGTACCGTTGCTATTACTAGCTCTAGGGATAAATCTAAATCGCATTCTACAGGGTGACATAATATCAGAAGAGAAAGCTGTTACCTACCCCTTTTACTTTACCCTTGGCATGGAACACAACCTTTTCGTCGAAAACACACTTCTCGCCTGTGAAATGGACAGTTTCCCCAAAAATGCGAAAAATCCTCGTAATACCCCTTTGTCTTACCAGCCCCATCCCCATCCCATCCCCTGCCTGTCCTTTGCCTTTTTCAATTGCTAATCCCCTACAACCTAGACGTGTTCACTGTGTGTAAACTTAAAACCAACCTCAACGTTGTGCCGCGGGAGCTGTTGGATAAGAGGAATGCAGAGAATGGGCAGGCATATTATCACATCCAGTTCAATCTCTCTATGAAGATACAGAACGCGCTGATATTCGCTTTCGAGTTCAAGGGGAAGACGTACAGTAGTGTGGAGGCAAAGTTCGCCTAAGGAGTATATATATGATTCCATTTGTTTGTGTGATTCGTTTGTCAGCGAAGGAGTTACTTAAGTACTTTTGTTTCTTATGAATTTGTCAGCGGTTCTGCCATTGGATATGCCAGTATTTCCAAAATTCACACTAGCGTTTAGAATCCATCTTCAGTAGTCACATTAGACATTCTAAGCCACCGTCCGTTGCAAGAAAAGAAAATCGGCGAAAAAAAAGATAATCCTCTATTAGCCATGCGAGGTTGGTGTGACGCCATGGACTATGCGAGTATGAATTAAACAAAAAAAAATACGAGGTTGGTGTGATCAGGTAAACGCGGCTGATAGCCATGCTCTCACGGCTGTACTTTTCGTACCATTATAGTGGCCTCTGTGAGCGGCGTAGAAAGTATCATACCTGCTACCTCTGGCTAGTAGGTGCCGATCTTTTTATTCGCGGATCTTTTTATTCTGTCTATTTACAGGGGTAAGAAATTTGCCAAGGCTCGAGTGATATCATGTGATTTGCACAAACTAACCTCTTTCTTGAACGGATTCATCCATGAGCCCAAAATCTGAACGTTAATCCAATGAGTATATATACATAAACAGTGGTTCCTGGGGTACCCTGCCCTAATCTTAGACCCAAAATCGTGACCAAGCCCAAATCTACTCTCAATACCTCCCCATAGGCAACTCCATGTAGCAGGCACTAGCACTGCAGGCCCAACATAATCAACAGTCGGAGATCACAGCTTGTAGCATCTATTCACAAACTCTACCACACTATTGAAAATAGCTGACGTTTGTCTAATTTCGTCATAACGAGGTTGGACCCGAGCCCCAAATGTAATTCAGGCTGTCAACCCTCCCTGCAATACAGAAGTATGTATATTGATGAAACTGCTGCAGAAGTACATGTAGTGTAGGTAAGTCGTATTGCGGTATTAGATCAAGGGTAGTATGTTTGATGACACTTTAGAAGCAGCGGTACGCGTATAAAAATAACAACAATATTAATTACCACCTACTTGCAAAATATATATTTCCCAGCCTCTGTCAACTCAAGACTAAGGTCTAAAAGGGGGGGAGGAAAAGGAAAAGGGGTATTCCGAAAAGACGCTGCTAAAAAAGTAAACCTCCCCATAGATAGCAAAAAGCCTAATTATCCCATCCCATCCTCTCCAGCAGTTGGGTCCTCAATCGCTCATCGACAGCCTCCCAGATTGCAGCGCTCCCTACTGCTTCCTCTTTTTCCCCATACTTTTCAATCCTTTCTACCCAGATATCCCTCATCATACCGACCATGCACGGCGCATTCTCATCCTCATCAGGGTACCACTCACTTGTGAGCACATCACGCAGAGCTGTAGTCCCAAGATGTTCAGGGGCACCCTCAAGCTCCAGAAAGTAACTATCGCACCATTTTCCAACACCTCTCGCCATATCAGCGAGCACACGAAGGTCCTCCTTGCGGTAGTATGCCTCGCTGGCACACATGGTGAAGATTCCATTCCAGAGAGCATTCCCACGCTCGGGCTCATCGGCGCTCATCCATGATGCGGCTGTGATGTACTCGTGTGCGGCTTTTATACAGTACTCTTCCTGGCGATCGGTATCGATTTGGAGGCCAGTATGGCTGTACACAAAGCCACGGAAGGTGTATGCCTTTGCCAGAGGCGTAGCGTAGTGAGCGTAGTAGATATTCCACCATGCGTCATCGCCCATAAAGCCGTGTCGGCGCTCACTCTCTGGTGGTCGTGGGTTCCGCATGAAGCTCTCAATCACCCAGTTTGCAATCTCCATGATATCGTCGAGCTTCTTTTGCTGGTCCGACGGTGAGGTCGGGGTGTGCTGGTATGACTTTATCAGCGCCTGTGCCAGCAGAATCTTCACACCACGCAGAAAGGTCTCCTCCAGAGTGCGCCCTCGTATCGCACCATCAACCATCGGCCACGTTTTCCTCGCTTCCTCAATCAGATCTACTGCGCGTCTGAACTCCGGCTCATCGCTCCCCGGCGCACCTAGTGTACCCGCAATGCATCCGTTCATGAGCGAGGTACGAATACTAAGCTGCAGTGCGGGGCGGACCTGGTTCCAGCCACCGATAACGGGATCAGTAAGACCATTGCTTTGGGTACGTGCGGAGGCGAGACGGGAGTTGTAGGCGTTGATTGTTTCCTTAGGGGAAAGGCCGGGCCCGATGGCGTTCCGTTGCTGCTGCTCGAGCGCGAAGCAGAGGCGCAGCTTTTGGAGACAAGTATTGTCGAAACGGGCAACGCGACCATCTTCGAGAATGGCGGTTGTAAGTTCCTCGATGGTTTGGACTTTACCAAAGATGCCACGGGTGCCTGGAGGGGCGCCGGGGATAGGCCCTTCATAGAATTGATGTAGACTGTTGAGGGCGTTCTGGAATTGCATTTCTCTGTAACATGTTAGTAGCTGCGTAGAGAAGACTTTGGGAGTTAGTAGTAACATACGCAACCCAGATACGACGCAGACATGATCCATTCGGCGGCCATTGACCTACGGGCTCCCCATTTGCAATGCGTCGCTCGAACTCCTTCATGACTATATGACCGACGTTGTTCTCCTCCTTGATGACAAACTTCGGCGGGGCCGGCGCTTGCGGTCCATCCGCGATTTTTTGATCAATCGCTATTCCCGTCAGCTCTTCACTTCATACCCTCTACGCTTCCAACCACGCCCCAGAACTCGCCTTTAACAAGTTTTAATATCTCCCCCTCGACCGCCTCCTTCTCCTGTGGTCCTTTTGCCTCCTCTAAGCCAACCTCAAGAGCTTTCTTATAAGTCTCTTTTGCCTCGCCCCACCTCTTCATTGCGTCCAAGACACTTGCTCTACGACGGTATGCTTTTGCCCACTTTGGGTTCAGCTTAATGGCCATGTTTGCGTCGTTTAAGGCCAGGCTTAACTTATTCATTGAGAGGAGTGCTGCAGCACGGTTCGAATAGAGCGTTGGCGAGGCGGGGGTGAGTGCGATAGCATTTGTATAGAAGCTATGGGCTGCCGTGAACTCTCTATTTGTGCCGGATGGTTAGCGAAGGTTGAGTAGTGGGGCTGGTTGGGTGATGTACTGTTTGCCGAAAGCTGCGTTCCCTTTGGCTTTAAGGGCATCTGATTCGGCTATTTGGGAATCAGTGGGCGCCATTACTAGCTATCACTATTGTTTGTAGAGTGAATTAAGTGAGGTTGTGGGTGGTTTTGGTGAGCTTGGAGTTAGGCGATGGTGAGCATGAGGGAAGCTTAGGTCCGAGCGTTTGCAGCCCGCGTTGCTGCCAAGAAGGCGGCCTGCTTATCATTGACATCAACATCAGGTTAATATGAACCGTATAAAAAATACATGTATACCGTACATTTAGCTGCGCTACCATATATGTATGCATGTATATAATATGGTTTGGAGCATACACCATAGTATTAACTTTATGCGACCATTATGTACATACCTAGAAACAATAAATGACTTGACTTTAAAATTAAAATAAAAAACATGGTTTGGAGCGGTAATTCCCAAGCTCGAGTAGCTAAATCTATGAATACATACAACTACAACGGGTTTCTGGAAGGCCCCCTACCTAAAGGTTTCGTGAAAGGGCCAATTTCCACCAAACCAGGTTCCCAGTATAGAACCACAGCACAATTAATTTCAATGGTGAACACAAGTATATAACTTTACCACTTGCATGGGAGATACCTTTTACAGATCCTCGAACTTGTAAAAGAAGTTAGTTCTTGAGGTGTAATAAAGTAATACCTGTGTAGATTCTGTATGGGACTTTATTACTCGATCGCGCCTCCTAGTACCCTGGCCACCAGACAATGACAGAGGATTATGAATAATATAAATCAAGGCGGTCTCAATAAGCCTAGTTGAACATGCTTAATGAAGGACTTTCTTATAAAACTTATCTACGGCTGTATTATCATAACGGGTATTTTTGTTGGCACTTTTATCTTTCACGAAAACATTTGGGCGGGGCTTTACATACATATGTACAGTCACTCATCAAAGTTGGTCACTGCGTAATGTGGCTTACCAGATTTTGCGGTCAAATTGAGGGGCCCAAATGTATCTATATAAATGTGTCTAGTGAGTGACAGGGAATAAAAATACCATGAATGTCTAATATCGATTTTGACCACCCTTGACTGTTGCTGTGTTGAGGTTTTGAACATTTCAATGGGCACTCTGGTTCCTGACTTGAGCCGGACATGTTACATTAAATCCGGATCACGAACACTTTTGATGAGTGGCTGTACATGCATGTTCTTTGTCAACGCTGTAAAAAATGTATTGCTTGTACTTACACCACGCGACCCCCGGTCTTTATTTCTGGTACCACTAGGAAATAATTATTTGTCAATCTCAAAGGATTGGCCCCCGACCGCGGTTCGCAGAGATCTAGCAAGCTCTAGTCTTGCAGTCCATGCCTTATGATCATCAAACCAATCATGTATATTTATCTCAACGCAAATCCGCACCTAGTACTTCAGCTAGCCACCTATCCCTCCCTAACCTCAAGGCAAAAACCGATCACATATCACTACTTCGCACATACCAAGACACTACACAAATAATCGAGTGATAATCTATGATCAATTTATCGCTTCGAGGCTATCCCTTGGACAAATAAAACTCTCCAATTCGCAGCTTCCCTCTTTCAGCTGATACTAGCCCTATTTAGTAACTCGTACTGATTTTCGATCGGCTGTAGTTACCACACACAAAAGCAAGAAGGTTGCCTGGCCAAGAAATGTGCACGGTCCAGGCCGCGAATTTGCTAGAGTTTCATCCGTTCAAGGGATAGATCTATAGTAGCCTATATCCTGGCTGGTACTAGAACGTATTTACTGTGTCATTTTTTTGACAATTGACATTTCCCCTCCATAGGGATATCAAATACGCAAGCCGCAAGAACAGGATGACAACTACTATGGTAGATGTGGTATCCTTTGCATGGGGTATATATATCTTTCACAGTCTGACAAGCGGCCTACTCAAATTGACGCTTATAAATGCCACTATGGAGAGTGTCGAAGTGTCAATTGTCAGAATTGACGGTTACTACAGAGTCTGGTAGAATTAATGCGAAAGTCAGCGCTAAAGGTGTGGATTTCTTGGTCTGTGCTCACAGCAAAAATTTCTTTAAGAGCCAATAGGACTATCGGGTCACGGAAACCCACTTTCGCAATAATGTTACCACCCTCTGTAAATACCCTCTATTCCTTGACAAACATCTACAACCCTTAATCTAGCTACACGTTATTATGGAATGAAACGATAACCACAGACAACACAACCAAGTTCGGGTTTTTCCGCACACGCAGTGGTTCGGTTGATAAGGGGTTGAGATGCATAGTCACAAGTACTATATTTAGAATAACATTTCTTGATGATAGTGAACAAGAGGCTTTTTGCACTGACAAAATACAGGGCAATTTGTCCTTTCTGGAGTAACAGGTTGAGGATTTGAGAAAGAAGGTATTTTTGCCAAGGCTCAACCCAAGAAAGTAGAGAAAGGTCCAGGTTTTTCAATCAATAAAGCAACCATTGAAAAAGCGAGGGCATTGATATGCACTGGTGGTAATGTTGTGTACATCTTTATCTAGAAACACTACCTCCAATTCGTTTTGTATGATACTAAATTTAATATCTGATCGCCCGCCACTACATGCTGACCACTGATAGAATATATCTAGGACACCGAAGATAGGGATACAACTTCGTTGACACTGGGAAAGTATCATAAAGTGCAGAACCAATCTGTTCCGCTGAAACTTGTGATAGAAAGGTCTAGGTGTCCTTCTTCAATGTCACCGCTCTTCTTGCCAGTAATGGTGACTCTCCTCCCATCGCTGTTTTCCAATCATGGGCGTCTATACAGGCCCTCCTACTCAGCAACACAGCCGGCCTTGTTCTCGTCCGAACTTCTTCCTCATAATCGACCACTGCCTCTCTCAGCCCCACCTTTCCCTCGTGAACCTCTACCAACTTACCCACCAACTTCGCCGCGTCCATAATTCCATGATTCGCAGCCTCGCCACGATCTAGTCCCACTATCAGTGCTGTGGGCGCCGGTGAGGGGAGCGGAGGGGGATCACTTACACATAGTCATAGCATGCGCGGCATCTCCCACCAGCGTCGCTCTTCCACGCCTATTATCCCATTCTAGACATGGCCAATCTGCCAGTCTAACATCAATCACCTCTGTCCCCTCAGGAACGGCCATTATAGCGCTTCTAAACGGCTCTGCGAACTCAGCCGCTTGCTGCTTCATTTTCTTGAGTCTCTCTGCTGGGCTTGTTAGTACTTCCTCGCCGGGTGCGGGGCGCCAGGAGATGATGAATTGTATGGTGTAGTAATTTCCACCTGTTGCATTGGTTTGCGGTGTATCGATTGCTGGCCGATGATGTCAGCGGCATCCCGAGCAAACGCAGGGAACAAACTCACTGGAGAACCAGAGAAATGCCTCGGTAACTGGATGCATTCCCTGCAATAGTAGTGGGTCATATGCTCGGAGTGGAGCGGCCTGTTCAGGCGTGAATTGAACTGCGAGCCCACTGCTCCGAATTGGGAGAAGCTGCAGCGGATGCATATCTGGGCAGACGATTTCACGAGTTCGAGACCTCGCCCCTTCAGCGCCAATGATAATGCTCCCTGATGCTGTAGTCCCATCCTCAAAGAACGCTGTCACACCATTGTCCGTGGTTTCAAAATTTACAAGCTTCTTGTTCCACTAGGAGCTCTACGTATTAGCTGCTGACTTCAAGAGCATAGAGATTCCACAAACCTGAACAGGAATATCCTCAGACAGCAACTTTCTCAATCCCTCCCTCTTGATCCTCAACCTTTTATTCGGTGGCACCTTATTTACCACTGCCCCTGTCTGTAAGTTTACAAATAAAAAGTTCCCCCGATCCACCTTCCCCTGTTCGGGATCAACCTGAATATCGGAGAGCTTCTCGCGTATATGTGTGGGGAGGCATATGTCCAGGCTTGGAAGCGCCCAGTGGATTGTGATTCCCCAGCCTTGACCTCTGGAAGTGGCAGAAACGTCGCGCTCGAACACTGTGAATGGAATATTATACTAGCAGCCTATCAGTAATAGACTGGCGGGGAGTTAGGAGAGACGCGTACCTTGCGAAGAGCTTGAGCGAGGGTGGTGCCAACCACTCCGGCACCAATGATCAGCACATGGAGCGGTGCCGATTCCTCGCGATCGGCCTTTGGTTTTGCGTTCAATTGTGTCATTTTACGCCCTTCACTTTTTTTCTTTTCTTTCGTTTTTTCTTCTCTCCTGGCGATCAATGGTTGCAATACAGTGGTAGAAGCAGTAGCGAAGTATTGCGGGCCAAAGGAGGAGATTTCCCTTTTCTTACATGGGCGGGCATACATATATTGCTATGGTTCGATTCTTCCGGACCCGGCACCCCTGCATAACTGATGCACCGCGCTCTTTCAAGCTCTATCTTTGAAAAACAAAAATCGGGAAACACTGATATGCAGTAACACATACATATGTAGCTCGTAACGAACCGTGACTGCCTTGACCCTCACAAACCGAATATCCGAATATCATGATTGAAGTGTTTAATCAGTTGAACTACAACTATTCAATATTGACTATTGGATGTTGAATATTGACTATTGAATCTGAATGAAAGGAACTTGGAGCTCAGCTATTGTAAAAAAAAAAAAACTCGGAACCATTCTCGTTTTCTCGCTGGTAGAACGGCATATTGACCACTTGTTTCTAGGTTGTAGCAGTAGCCAGCGATCCAAAACAGGTATAGATAGGCTTAAACGCACCAAGAAAGACACAATATTTTAGTATGGACACCCTTTGTGCTCACAAATAGACGGGCCCATTACTCCTCAGACCAGCAGACCCGGTGCGCGAACTTGCTACTGGTGGCCCACACTCCAGAACTCTTACATCGATTCGACAGACAACTAGCCCTGGCAGGGTGAACCGCTACGGTTGCATGATTGTCTGAGAACTTTATAATTTGAGGTACATACATGTAGCTCGTACAGGTCGGACTGTGAAGGTTAATGTTGTCACGGGTCGGTGAGGTCGTTTTGCACCATGTGTTACTACATGTATGTATCTACATGTATGCATCACGCCCATCAAACTGTGTATGTATGCATATAAGAAAAAGGAAATCGGTTACGGCTGTGGCTGCGGCTGCGGGTATATTATCTGCCTATCTGCAAGGCCGGTTATGTGGCTTCTGGGGACCGGACGGTAAGCACGCAGATGGCGAAGAGCATCTGCCAGACCAGCAGGGATTATTTTAGCCGTGGAGCAGAAAGCTTGTCAGGTCGCCATTCAACATGCAAGGAATCATGGGGCGTCACTCGTGCGTGGTAGGTATTTAAGGCACAATGGGGGGGCGCTCCTTAGCTCTCGACACGAAACAGGCTATGGCAACCTTTATCATCTATGGGAATGTCGAGTCAGCTTATATCATGGAAGCGGCGAGGCTTGGGTTCAAGGCAGGTTTATCAAGGCGAAGAAATTTCCCCAGGTTCTTCTATGTACCTAGCAACCGTATTGAAAAATAAAATGAAATAAAAGGAAATGGTTAAAGGCATTTTTTTTTTTCAGTCATTTCAATTTCTGTTTCTAGGTACACAATGATCGCATAAAGGATAACCTATGGCGTAAATGGTTAAAGGCATTACATGTAAGATAGATACACAAAGGATAGAGAGTTCACATGGCCCTCCCTCCCTTACGACGTACGGTGGTAGATTGGTACATTTACGTACGTGTACAGAGCTTCGCCTCCATCTACATATACCTCCACGCGTACATACTCGTCATCATAGAGGAAGATCAATTTCAGCCCGAGATTTCATGAGAGATCACTGTCTTCTTATGGCACTATTCTTCGATTAGGCTACACGCTGGGCCTAGCACATCACATAGGTACACTATCAACAACGGAGGCCGGGACTGTAAGGGAATAATACAAGCTCCGCCCTGCTATTGTTAGTAAAGAGCACCTACATGCACTTGTATATGCAGTCCCATAAAACTTCTCCGCGGAAATTCGGGTGCTAGGTATATCGCCAATCCATCCTCCATAAAACCACAACACCACTTGCTTAGTTAGACCGGCAATGATCAAAACCGCATCAAAGCACGCCCTGCACGTAACCCCACCCCCAAGACCTTACAAGCACCTATACTTCCTTTCCCTCACTCCCTCCCCGTATCGCCTAACCTACCTAAACGAATTCCTTTTTCGAAAAACAAAACTCACATCTGTACCCCGCATGTCGTGCGTGCAGTGTGTTAACCCAGAGTCGAGATGATGCGGTAATAGAAGCACAACATACATACCCTATTCCAACCCACCGGGACAGGTCACGCGAGAAGCATAGACCAACACAACTAAGCTTGGAAACGCACGTCCCTAAGCTAGCCATCTCCTCTAGTAGATAACTAATCAACTGCCGGTCTGAGAACTGGCATCCCAGGTTAAAAATGACTCAATCTGAAACAGGATGCAGATTGTGGAGAGGTAACCAATCTGAGCCCGAGTAAGTACTTGAACCTGAGCTCTGGTGGGGAAGCATGGGTAGCCCATATGAGGATTCACTGGGATGATGCATTGCTCAAGGAACTTGGGGATACCCAAATGTAATGAAGTCACGGAGATCGAACCAGGAGAATATTGAAAACGAATAAGTTTGGGTCTCATCCCATCAGTCACTTTTTAGCAGCCAACAAGCCACGCCTAATCCCCCCCACCCTAGCCAAACAGACAGAAAAATATTAAAGGAAAAAAACGTGAATAATAAAATGTATGTAGGCGGGAAAACGGCCAGAAACCCCGCTGTTCTTCCTATAATGGTAACTTGTTATCCCACCAATCATATCCTCACCTGAATTTATTCGGAACAAGATAATAAAAAAGCATGTATTTCCAGTTTGCTCCACACTCCGTCCAATAAGTCTATTTTTGTTTACCGGGTATCTTTTTGCTTCTAGTAGATGCCAGGAATAATTCTGTACTTGACAATGCTGCAGTACTTTTTCCAGTCCGGGCCATATTTCCCTGTACACCTCGCGTCATCTCTCCCGCATCTTTGAATCAGGAGAATGGTCATAAAGATCGCATATGTCCAGGGTAGAAGGTTGTCAACTCCACAGACGGCGCAGACACTGTATGAGAGAATGAGATCTCCGAGGTAGTTTGCGTGACGGACGAATCCCCACCAGCCTAGTCGTGATTGGTTAGTTCATTATTTATATAAAAAAAATAGGGGGAGATAGAACCAACCAGAGCAAAGAAGCAACGATTCGTGATCCTTTCCGTCCTCGGTCTTGTAGCTTGCCTTGATCACTTCTGCCTTCTTTCCCCAAATCAAACATTCTCCTCCGGTACGTCTGACGATATCCTTTTGGTGGTTGACAGAGCGGAAGATGATGTACCCAGACACACCAATCGTAAGGAGAGCGACTGCAACAGGCGTGGGTAGATCAACGGGGTAGCGAGCAAGGTATTGCGCTTGCAGGGTGTAAACAGTTGGCAACCAAACCATTGATCCCCAGGCAAGATAGAACCCATAGTGATCGTGGCAGATATCAATGGTGCGGAGATACCTATAGTTGGTAAATATTAGCGCTAGTAGCAATCAGCCTAATAAAAAAGCACTAACCAATCTTCGTTGATAAAGAAGTCTACGACATAAAAGGCATGCAAGATGTTTACGATAATCATGGAGTTTGTGATGTAACCGATTCTCTCGTATTGCCAAGCAGCGTAGGACAAGTCACTACAAAATGTGTTAGTGATCCTCTCGGTAGTAAACCCACGGAAAATCATCATCTTCAACTTACATCAAAGTCCAGGCAACAATTCCCGGTCTTCCGTTGTGGAAAAGCTTGAAGTCCCACCATTGCCCAAATCTTGGATTCAGCTCAATTCCCATATAGAAATCATAGATCCTCGATCCTGCGAATCCAAAGTCAGATCGAATAATTCACGCCGCAGCCACATTTAGGACCGAATTGCCACTTACCACTGAACTTCCGGTCGTCGGGGTGTGTAGGAGCCAAATGCGCCTTTGCGTATGAAATCCCGGCCAAGAAGAATCCGTAAACGTTGAAAACCACCATCAAACCATCCCAGTTCTTTGCGATGTATGCCGGGTCAAGGTAACCGTAGTAAACCGCAACTACGGCAAGAATATGGGTAAGAGCCCATGCCTGCAAGCCATTGACCTTGTAAGGAAGAAGATGCCCAGCTGGAGTGCGCTGACCATAACCGATATTGCTCGGAAGCCATCGGTAGAGAACGGCCTGAAAGATGAGCCAAGCAGCGTATCCCAATGTTGCCTTCATCGTTGGCCGAGGCGCATAGAGCGTAATAAGCTCTAGGGGGTTGTTTGTAGCATATGCCCACAATGTGTTTGTGATACTTCCATTGAAATGGGTAAGGGCAACGGAGAATAGAATCGCCAATATGGGGCAGAATACCATGATGGCGCCGCAACCCAATACGCTCAACCAAGAATCACCATTAAACCGGCCCCAGGAAGGATTGACGTGATTCTCGGGAGAACCGTCACGCACTTTTCGGCGGTTAACAGTTTTCTTCTCGCTGAAAGCAGAGGTGTGCTTCGTGGCAGACTTCTTGTGGGATGCAGATGTAGAGATAGGAGCAGAGGTTTCGGGGTCAACAAAAGACTGAGATGTGAGAGAACCACGCAGAGTGGACTCTGTCGAGCGAGCGAGCGAGCGAGGATTTAACACCATTGTAGGTGATGATGGGCAATCTCAATTGGATGAGATTCGAATGGGATGGGATGTGTAAGGTAAGGTAAGGTAAGGTAATGGAAATGGAGGAATCTGGAGGGAGGGCCTAACGACTATCTATGTACTTCAATCATAAGCACAGACATAAGACAGAGTAGTACCAAGGAGACCAAGACCAGACAGACACACACAAACACGCACGCACACTCCAATGGAAGGGGGAAATCAGAGTCCGGTTGGGGGGAGGGGGACTGTGGCTGGGGTGACGTGTCTCTCCCGTCTGCTTCTGTCTGGCTGCTGTGTACATAGATATGTAGCTACATGGACTCTAGTTCTCTACTCTGGATACTACATGTACCTGCTCTAGAGTACATAATGTAGATACCCCATCACCTGCTGCTAACAGTTGCTGCTGCTGCTGCTTGCTTGCTTCAGAAATGTGACGGTAAGACCTCGACTCCCGAATTAAGTTCAACAAAGCTAATTGCGTGGTTGGGAACGATAATCTTGTACGTTATGGATATCATTCTTTTCCCACTTGTTCTGTGGAAACAAAAACCGTTCAAAATCCCCACGTTTTACCCTGTTCCTTCCAGACAATAAACCCATCCCGCAGTACATACATGTATCCAATCCTTTCCCCAGGTGTCTCTTTTCTCCACATACACTAATAACCTGATCTAGTTCAGTTCGATTGAGCCTCATCTCCCGGCCCTCCTACCCACTCTCCGTGTTTTCACCCCTCCCAAATCCTACTTTTTACTGCTGCACCCGGTACATGGGCCAAAAAAATTTTAAACCATCCCACATCCCCCCCCCCCCTTTTTCACCAGCTACAGGTTGAGCACTGGACGGCGGGCAAGTAGGCAGGTTGGCAGGCACACAACTGGGCACACACACACGCACACGCACACACACACACACACACACGGGAAGGCTACTCTAGTGATATCGAATGCAGCCTGGCTGAGCCAAATGGTAGAGTTCCGAGAAAGGCTGCTTCGCCTCACTTTCCTCTCTGGGACTGGCGCTGTACGACAGGTGGGCCCTGCCGATCTTTGATTGGCACCGCCGAAAAAAAAGATCTCGGTTATCTAAAGAACCTTATCTGTATGAGTTGGTACCTTATCTACATGTAGCCGGTCGCAGTATTTGGGTCGCATCTGCTCGCCGGTTAAGAATAGAAATTACCATGGAAGCTTCCACATATGTATGGCGCGAGAAGGCATAGGGGGTGGGTGTGTCAACTTCAGAGGAACTTTTTTTGTATGGGAATTGGAGAAAATTCCACCGTTACGCTAGGCGCTAGTACCGTTATGGGGGTAGATCTCCAAATCTCTGTTGATTGATTGGCTGCAAACGCCGAAGTTTACACACCTACCCACCATAGCTTCTCGAGCCATATGTTCCTAAAAACTATACACGCGGTCTACGTTCGTGTGCTTCTCTGTTCAGAATCTCTGGTGTTTTGTTTATTCACATAGCCTTGTCAATCAAACACTTTTTCCGTGAGCTGTGAGAAGTGTGATCAGCGCAATCTTCGGCCACCATCCCGTGCCAATCATTCCCCGAAATTCAAGTAGACATGAAAACGAGAGTAATTGGTAGCCCTGGGAATACCAAAGGTGTAGGTGTACCGTGTACAACCTATAAGATGTAACGTATATCTTCATGTAGCATTGCTAGTACCTATTCAGCCTCGCAGGCAGAAAACAATCCAATGGACTATGATAGCTATGATACTAATCTTAATCAGTAAATACATGTAGTAAGTAACGGCACACATCCTCAGAGAGCTAAATTTCCCCTAACCCTGCCAGATTCTAGTCTGGTTTAGCCCCTAGGCGACGCGTAACATCGCATTGGGACGCGACACGCTCCATCCCCCAAGGTCCCAACCGATTCCTAATCAGAAACCCCAACCGATTTCTCTTGGCTTAGCCTGGCTGGGCCCTGGAGTAGAGTAAGTATGACCGACCGGATAAAAATAGTTCCAATCTCCTTCCCAGGGCTGAAGACTCCTAATTCCTATCTATCTAGAGAGAGTCTATATAGAGTAGAATTGGGACCGAACGCTGCCTGCTACTACTGCGAGGGCTGCAAATATCAGATTATTTCCCGCCTTGCCCCAAGTTTAAGTTTGTTTATTGCTGAGACAGGTGGG
This sequence comes from Morchella sp. 2018-W38C, assembly GCA_024713705.1. Lineage (NCBI taxonomy): Eukaryota > Fungi > Ascomycota > Pezizomycetes > Pezizales > Morchellaceae > Morchella > Morchella sp. 2018-W38C. The sequence goes on from JAMJEX010000001.1 coordinate 730,396, forward strand.
CGGAGCTGTGGCACCAATGGAAACTCTTAGAGGCGAACCACAACCGTCCCTCTTACATACTACTACATACTACATACATAGAGTAGAGTAGGTTGGGACAATTCTATTACCTACATGTAGGTAGGTACATACGTTAAATCGAAGAGTACGAGTTTGAGTTTGGGCCGCTTGCAAGTTGCGGGTGGGATCGGTTCCAGCTAACCTTGTAGAGTATTAAGGGTTAGGGTTCCTCCTTAATTTGGATTTTCCACGCTCTCTACATGTACCTATTTTATTTTCTTCCGTGTGGGACGTGCAGAGCCCAGATTCGTGGAAGATTACATGTACCGCAGCAACTGGCACTCTAAGATCCAGTATTCTGGAATGGAAGGTTTGTACCTACATACATACATCATACATGTAGTGTCACAGAATTATGATACATGTATGTATGTAGAGTACTCTATGTCTGTATGTATGTGTAGAGTACCAAGAAGTTTAATTTAAAAAACGTGCCATTCACCCTCTCCACAAATTCTCGGGTCTTTAGTGGCTTGTGGGGGTTTTTCTCAGTTGGCCTTCCGGCGTCCGGATGGCCGGGTGGTGTACGGAACCCATTGGTTGAATGTTTTTCCTTTGACGAATACAATCACACTGTCTCACTCGATTTTACACTTTACCCTCGTGGGAGTGTCACGCAGACTGACTGGTTGGTCAGTTGGCAATTACCCCACCAGCGGAAGCTGCAATATGTGCCTACTTACTCGAACATAACTGGGCAGTTTGATCTGTAGACCCACTCTACAAGCCTACAGGCTACTCTAGCACTGCCACGGAAACCAACAGCACAGTACGTACTCGACATTGATATCTCTATCTACTACCGAAAGCATCTGGAGTTACCGTCCCGAATACCAACCCACAAGCCTCGGATAGTGAGTTTCCGAACTCCGATGCGTGGCTTTGATGATACTGCTCGCGATCTATATCGAGGAAGAGTGCACAGATACATATGGTTAGGGTCTGGCTGGAGCATGCATGTCGATCCGGTTTTGATAAACGTTCCATATCTCAAAGAAACCTCCGATATGTGTTACTCTACTATATCTCTTAACCGTACTTTATCATCAGCCCCCCCCTTGCTCCTGGGAGACCCTAGAAACCAATTATAGGCTTCTAGAAATAGTTTCTTCCGGATCCCAGGCGACGGGAGGCTAACAAGATTGTGCTACGCTTACCCTGATGTGATCATGCCCGATCCTCAATCAACCTTATCCAAAAGGAGGTGGTAGAGTGAGTATCTGAAACGCGAAGGGATATTTAGTCCACCATATCACTCTAAACACATGTACCTTACACATAAAAGTACTCTACCTGCCCGAATGCCTGCATGGTTACTCCCTACTCGACGTAGGGGGTATATACTGCGCACGTAACACACTATCTAGATCTTGAACTCTTATCCCTTAAGCTGTCGATGCTGACCCCCCTATAACAAAGGGATTAATTAGAGATCTATTATTTGATAAGAAAGATAACGGGGTCTGTCAGTAAAGCCACACCAAATTTGCTTTTTCTTGGGGGGTCAACATTTTCGCGACAGCTTAAGGGATAAGAAAGACTTTCGTTTCGCCACATAGGTGCCATGATGATTACAGGATGGCGCAAGCGTGTAGTTTGCCTCGTCTGCGCAGCCTTTAAGTTTCGGGCCTTGTGGCCGGGATGCCTTAAAGTGGTCGGAGTGGGGGCGTTTGGGTAGTGGGGTAACCACATGTTGCTATGATTGGTGGCCGAGGGTAATGATAATTGTGTAAGATTTGGATTGGGGGATTCGAACCGCGCGTGGGTTTATCCAATTTGCTCTAGCAATCCGGGCAATGACTCGCGAGTAATGAGTTGGAGCACATGGACCTGAGAACCTTAGAAGATGTGTATATGTCATGGAAACTCCCTTTCATTTTTTTTTTTTTAATTTTGCAAGAAGTAGCATTATATTATTTTAACGTGTACGGTTATATATGTTTCCAGAGAACTAGGCGCAGTAGAAAATCGTGGTACAGGGAAATCTTAACTAATTGCAAGTACCCGAAACCATGACAACAAATTAAGACAGTGCTTTGGAAAACTACCAATAGGCATAGCTATCATCCTCATCCTCATCAACATCCATATCACCCTGAACCTCGAGTTTGTTTTCATTATCGCCCCTCCCCCAAGACCTTTTACTATCCCCATACTCGTTCCCTTCGTCGCTTCTCCCTTGGAGCTCGTGCTCATCCTCGCTCGAGTATCCGTCAGTGTCGTTGTCAACTGGCTTGTTGATGATGCTATCAACGAAGCCGAAGATCGCGTACAATCCATCCATATCATGCTTTACCGTGCCCCCATCGAGACAACCTGCGAAGTCGATAAGGAGCGCATTTCCATCACGGTCAATCATGATGTTATCCGGGATTGCCCTTCCCCAGATTATATCCACCTTATGCAACAACTGGACCGCTCCACCAATCTGGCACTTCCATTTCCATCCTTCTTCCTCGGTGCAGGAGGGAATGCTTCTCAATTGCCTGACTCTACCTTTACTGGCTCTTAAGACAATTCCATCAATCATCTCCCCGCCCTCCTTATTCGCGCCAATTCGGTCGACAACCACGAACCCTACGAGTTGTTGAATTGTGGGCTGATTCGGGGCCCTCACAGTTGCATCTACCTCACGCCGAAACGAATCCGAATTGAGATAAAAGCGCGCTGTCTTGACCCAACAGCGCCTACCTGCAACTACAGCCGTAAACAGCCCCCTCTCCAGCTCTTTCTGAAGCTCAACTTCCTCACGCTCAAATGTGAGAACCCTCGGATGAGTGTTCTTAATCGCATTACTGACACCGGCGGCCGGGTAGACCCTTGGGGAATTATGGATAGTGACCTCCAGCCCGATTAGCTGTCTCGGAGTCGTGGCGACCTGGAGCTTGATCGGGGGCCCACGTGCACCAGTGTACAAGTCATCGTACTCATCCGAGCACGGTCCCATGAGCATTCTCGCCGCATAATCCTTGCGGATTGTAGGCATGAAAAGATTTACACACGAATTTGCGGAGACACGTTGGCGTAGCTCACTTTTGGCCAGGAGAGCATCATAAAGGGCGCGGAGACAGACGTTCTCGGCACAGTAGTTGTAGCTCTTGTTATAGTCAAGAAAACAATGGTAGCGGAACCTGCCAAAGTCGAGAATCTGCTCGAACGTGTAACGAGTTACATAGAGAGCACGATTGATGGGGACCATCTTTGCGGGGTCGGTGGTGTCCTGGGTGGGCATCTTTTGTTGATGCAAGATCGTTTTGCAGCGGACACAGGGACGTTCCCGAGAGAGAGACTTAAGGGTGCCGGTGGTGGGAAGATTAGAGTTACCATTCGGAGGAGACATTATTGAAGGGGATACCAACGAGATTACGGAACGCCGAGAAAGTGGGGTTATAGGGACGAAGAACGATTTGATGAAAATTGAAAAGGTTGTGGGAACTATCACCGAGAAGAACCAACGAGAGTGGCCAATTAAAATATTTTACTGGCCTACGTAGCCCTCTCCGGCTCTTCGATGTTGGTTGTGGTTAGTGATGGACAAGAAAACGGTGAGTATAGCCACCTCAGGTTTGAAAGTAAACGAGTGATACCTCATGACGATGTATCAACTACAACATTTATAAAGTCCGTAGAATGACTTCTCAGCAGTTTTAACACACAGAAGGATTTTAGGTGTAGCAAGATACAAGTACAATTCAAAGTTTCAATTACCGGTTATATGAGACGCGGAACTACATACAGTAAGACATATATATATACACACAAGCAGAACCACCCAAGTACGGCCATCATACTCACTTAGGTAGGTCGGATTATAAATGAATCTATTAGACTTTTGTAGCTGTAGCGGAAATTTTTAGGGATCGGAAGATATCGCCCACGGCCAAGGATCTCATTAAGCCACCGGTTCTACGGCTTCTTTCACCACATCTTCATCTAGATTTCACAATTTTCAACCCCATTAGTTTCAAAAAGTTGCCAAGTTCTAGTTACGACGAGGCCCTAGCCCTCTCTGTCCCATCCGTTTATCATTCTGCAGAATACCCCCCCACGCTACAACTGGCTCCATAACGTCAGCAAGTTGGTCGAGTAACTCTAGCGATGTCGACATACATATGATTGCTGTATTAACACCCATGTGTCTGAGATTTCTATATACGTGGTCGGTGTTGAAGCTGATATGTCTCATAAGCATGGGTTAGGTTATAGGCCATTACCTCTGTCTAAAAATCTTCTGTGGCGTTTATCTAAGACGTACAGGTTCCATGTGTGTGTGCAGGCGAACCTAGGAGACATCGAGTGGTAACATACACCCAACATCGTTTTGGGGTTTATTAGCCTGGGAAGGATACAATCATAAATCGCAAGGCTCTAATCGTCTCTTGAACATGGGCTGGGCCCAGAGGAAGTTTTATCACCTGTCCCACGAGTCCTGAGACCGCTCAAACAGCTATCTACGGGGGTCCGTGGTCGATCACGTACCCTATGAGTATGAAGCAGTAGTGTGTGACGTCGAAAGACTCGGTGACCTCTTTTTTCAGCACATAACCGCATGCCACAAGGCAAGGCACAGAATAACTCTTGTGACAACTGTGTGGGTGCGCCCCTCGCATTGATATAATGCAAGTGCCCCCCCTAGTTTGGTTTTGTTTTCGTTACACGGAAGGCTAGAAGCTACGGCTATGTGCTTGAGTAAGCCAAAAAGTCACTCCGGCGGCATGCACAATAGGGTATAGAAGATTTAAAGAGGTGTCGCTGTCATTTGAAAACTCCAAGACCGAGAATTCTCCGTGGTCGATCGGGACTGAATATATGCGGCGCACAGGGAGAAGAAAGGGATGATGTTATGAAAATTCGAGGAATGCAACTCCTGGCTTGATTCCAGCCTCTTAGAAAAATGTAAATAAAGTCTGGCACCGGCTTCAACAAGATTCCCCAGCATCCAACAGAAACACAATGAAACTACTCATTATCTTCACAAGCTTTATCCTTGCTATGGCTGCCCAAGCACTGGACGAAAGGTCGTATATCCCACCTCCACGCTGCAAGGACGACCTGGCCTACAACTTTTGTCTCCCCGACTGCCTCGAGAATGGCACGAATATTGAAGAATGCTTTACGAGCTGCGGTAAGTGGGCTTATAGAGAGGTACCGGTACAACTGTAGGAAAGAGGCTGATTTTGTGACCAGAGACTCGAAATTGTTAGTTGAAATAGCTGCACGTAGGTCTACAAGGAGTTGAGAGGAAGGGCTGGAAATATATATATGGGAGATGAACAAATTTTGAGTTCAACAAACAAACCAAAAAGATAAACAAGTTTGTTTTTTGTATACAGCAGGCAGACGTGGCTTCAGTTTGTTGCGGGAGCATGGAGGTGTGATGCCACGTATAGGAATGACAGGCGATAAGCTTGTGACTTGGAGAAACCCTTCCATCGTCCCTCATATACTTCTCAGTGATTTCATGTCATTCAGTTCCGTATTGAAATCACCAAGGGAAATACCTCCGTTTCAATATATCCTCACCTTCAGCAAAGCCTCGAACCATGGTTTGCCATTCAGCGCCAGTGAACGTCACCCTCATCACTTACAGCTACACCCCAGCATCCTTTGATAAGCCCGAACAAGCGAAGATCTATACATCTTTCACCTTCAATACAGAATACAGTGTCCGACATACCTTGGCCTACTGGATTCATACAGGCGCGGGGAATTACACAGATCTTGATCTGTTATTTTGCGATGAGTTTCAAGAACCCCATTGGAGTGGTCTCTCGAAGAGCGAGTTGGAAACCCTGGAGACCACCCTTAGAGAGCGGAAGGTAGAGGCTGTAGTTCAAGTAGTAGAGTCTTTAGAAGTGCTGTGGAAGAAAGGAGAGTATGTCTACTCTCACCAACACGAAGAAGCCGGATATCTCGTTGACTAGATCTTATAGATACCCGCCTCATCAAGATACCCTTTGGCTGATTGGTGCAGCATATGATGTATGGAATGGCCTGACCGAACAAGTATGGAAGCTGCATCTTTTGGTAAGACCTACTTGTTCCCCCCAAGAGTTCGCCTGCATTTATTAACCCATAAGCTAGAAGCATCAGAAATATCCATTTGGCGACTCGCCTGGAGCATCCTCGTCCCAATCACAAACCTTCAACCCAGCTGAAAGAGACATCCAGCAGAAGGAGTTCGAAGACTTTGACGGCAGCTCTGATGGTCAATATCTCACTCGCTTTTGCTGGATGACGGGAAATCTCGACGGCGCTTTGGCTCTTCCTGGCATGGCTACCAGGCCAGAAGAGGATAACATCCCTGCCCCCAATCTTTCAAGCCGCCAGATTGTGAGCGCTGCTTTGAGTTATTGGGATAAGAAGAACAAAGAATCTGACTACTGCGACCTCGAATATCTGTCGTACCTGTGGTCGGAAGAATTTGCAGGGGATTGGGAGACTAGTCATAACCACCTTCAAGGCCTAGGTATCAGAAAATCGGTGGCGGGATGGAAGATTGCTCTCGGACTTGGACAGGTCCTACTTGAGCGGACGTGCGTCTTGGTTACCGTCTACTTTTGGTGGCACGGACGGGTCGCTGATGTATGTTGTGAACAGGTTCCCGCCTAGAGATAGAGTTGCTTCAATGGTCCAAGAAAGCTTCAGGAGGTGGAATCGATGCAGCCACGATGTCCAGCTAAGGATTGATCAAGTACACCCACCAGAAATGCCTTTCAAGCCGGGAGCGTAGTAAACTGACATGAATACAGAAACTCGATCAGCTGGGCCCTTCTGCACCTCCGCGTGCAAGACCCTCAGGGCCGCACACTCAAGTGGGAAGGAAATCGATCGCCGAGAGCTTTGCAAATGAAGATGGGCTCTGAAGGAAAAAGAAGTATGGGCAAGATCCTTTCAGGGGTCTTTTCGGACGTTGGGTGGCATTGGACTGGTGTACGGGTACAGATTTGTAAATTCATGCTGGGAATAAACAGATATTAGGCCCCCTTTGCACAAAAGACTCTAGCTCCAAATTCCGGTAACCTGATTGGCGCCGATCCTCCCATCAACCAATCATACAAGTAGAATTTAGGGCCAGCTCTATCTGCGAAAAGGGTCTATTATTGTAGAGCAGATTCCCCAAAGCTAGCCGGCGTTAAGGAAACACCAACATATCGTCGTGATACCTAGGGAGCGTGTTTGGCGTTTGTGTGTGTTGGCAATCCATCTGTAGAGAACCCCAGACAAGTTGATTCCCATCTCCAAGGAAGAAGAGGTGGGGGGGAATAAGACGTGGAGAGGGGAAGAAGGAAGGAGAGAGGAGAGAGAGGGGCCAGAATCAAGTTCCATTTGCGGGGAGGGTGCAGGGCGTAGTTGGCCCGGGGACGACTACGGGCATGATGCCTAATTACAAGCCTGGCTTAGAACCCCCAAAGGACTCCAGGCTTGAACCCCAAAGGACTTTGTTTGGTATACAGCCCGCGCCCTCGGAGTGGCCAGGCGCACAAGCAGCCGGCAGCCTATCAGAGCAGAGGCATTGCACCGTTGACTGATGGCGAGAACCAAAAGGCGGTCTTTGTGAATCGCGCCAAGGCTCGAGTGATGGCACATGACTGCACTCTATGAATTGGAAAAAAGGCATTTTTTTTCTATATACACCCCCCCCCCCCCAAACCAACCAACCAACCAACTCTAAAACTGCCTCACATCCGGCATCATGCCCAGCCCCTTTGGCCTCCCGCCCATGACCCCGCCCTTGCTCGCCTCAACATGCTCCCTCAGCATGCGCAGTATCTCGCTGTCCCTCCACCTGCTCGGCGGCGGCCGGTACGGCTCCCGCACCCGCCCCACCGTCTGCGCCCACTCCCCCACAGGGCCGTGGCCAAACCCCAGCGTGCCCGCGCCCGCGCCCTGCATCTGGCTCTCTGACTGCGGGGCTGCCTGGCCGCTCGCCTGCTGGCTCTCTGCCCCCGCCCCCGCCCCTGCAAGCTGTCTGGCGGCAGCAGCAGCAGCAGCAGCAGCAGCAGCAGCCTCGTCGGCGCGCTTGCCCCGGGGCGATGTGGCCGGCGCGTCTTGTGTTGTGGGGGCGCGGCCGGCGGCGGCGGGGGTGGCGAGCGCGGCGGGCCCGCCCTCGGCGTACTCGGCGGAGGTGGGCGGCGGCGTCTGCGTGGTCCAGTAGTAGATGTCCCAGTCGTTTTCGTCGAGGAAGCGGTCGTACTGGCGGAGCTGGGCGGGGGTCATGGTGGGGAGGTGGGCGTCGGCAAATGTGGACAGGAGGAGGTCGGTCTCGAGGATGCCGCGCTTGCGGGATTGGTCTGCGGGGGGTGTTAGTGGTTGGGAGTGGAGGGGGGGGAAGGGGGGCACTGACATAGCAGTCTCGCGCGCAGCGTTGCTGGGTCCTCGCCTGTGCGCCGTAGCGGCTCGACGCGGAACTTTGCCTCTGCCATCTCGCCGACGGCGAGCTCCTTTGCGCCGCCAAAGATGCCGGCGAGGCCTGGGCCACGCTCGCTGGGCAGCGTGGGTGCTGGGGGCTCGGTGGTGTCGACGAGCTCTGGCGGCGCGTTTGCGGTGGTGGCGCCGGCGACGTGGGGGATGGCGGCAGCGGGGGCGGTGCCGGACGGGAGGGGGGCCGGCGGCTTGGAGTGGTGGTGCTCGGGCGGCGTGTACCCGGTGTCGGAGGGCTGTGAGTGCGGCGGGGTGCTGCCGGGCTGGGCGGTGGTGGAGGGGTCGTGGCGGGAGGTGTGGGAGCAGGTTGGGGGGGAGGGGAGGGGGCGGTGGGGGAGGCGGGGGAGGCGGGCGCGGAGGAGCGTTCGTGAGAGCATTGCTGCGTGCGGGTGCGGGTGGGTGTGGGTGCGGGTGTGGGTGTGGGTGTGAGGTGAGAGAGAACTCGACTCTTTGATATCGCTGTCAGTCCTTACGTCATAGCGAGATGCCGATCATTACCGACCCGGCTGTGTGTGTGCTGGGGTGTGCAGTGCGGGGGCGTGGCTGTGGGAACGGGGCTCTTGTCCCTGACACGGAACTCGGGTAGCCGGCGCCCGCTTCATCGGCTGGGGCGGTAAGTGTGAGTGTGTGTGTATCACTACAGTGTATGTGAGTGTGTGTTAATCACAGTGTATGCGTGTGTGTGTATCAGCACAGTGTATGCGAGTGTGCGTGGCTGGAGTCGCAGCAGGCGTAGAGTGCATACCCGTGTAGGTACCCCGTGTACCTGGGGGGGGGCAGACAGCTGTTTCCTGCACGCAATCCCCGCTGCCCTCGTCTCTCGTCTTCTCTTCTTCTCTTCTCTCGTCTTCTCTCCTCCTCTTCCTCGCCTTCTCCACCACCTCTCCTCCTCTCCTCTTCACCCCGTCTTCTCCATCCAACCCTTCCCTTCCCGCCTCTCCTTCCATGTGCACGCTGTCCACATCCACATCTACATCTACATCTACATCTACATCTACATCCCACACATCCACACACACCACACACACCACACACATCACACACACCACACACACCACACACGCAATGTCTGCCGCCACAGCAACAGCTCTCGCAAACCGCTCCATCAGGACAATCCGAGCTGTGCGTTCCCTGCCCCCCCAGTGGATCCCCCCAGTGGACTGCCAACTAACCCAACCCACCGCCAGGAGCTCGAATTCCTTGCAGACACCGCAATAATCTCCCCCAGCGCCCTCTCACAGATGCTCTCCCTCCTCCCCGCAGAGTCCACAACCCGCTGCCCCCCCACACCCGCCGCAGGCCCCGCCCCAAAGTCCACAACACCCGCCGTCTCCTACCCAACATTCTCCCCGCCCCCGCAGCCCCAGCAGCAGCAGCAGCTCCTCCCCATCGCGCCCTCCGCGCCCCCCTCCTACACCCCCACGCCCCTCGTTCTCTCGCTCGCCGAGGCCCAGTGGGCCTTCAACGGCACCGAGGCCGGCGACCTGAGCTTCGACGCGGGCGCAAAGCTCGAGGTCCTCGAAAAGGTCAAGGAAGACTGGTGGAAGGGCCGTGTCGTTGGCGGCAACGGCACCGCCGGCCTCTTCCCCAGCGCCTATGTGCGCGAGACGCAGGTGCTGGCCACCACCACCGCCGACGCCAAGAAGCCCGCCCTGCCCAGCCTGCCGCCAAGGGGCTACGCCGGCTATGGCCCGGGCGGGAACATGATGACGGATGTGGCGCACGGGCCCAGCCAGAGCACGAGTGTGTTTGAGCAGCAGCAGCAGGAGGAGAAGAAGCCAATCTTGGGCAAGAATGGGGAAAAGTTTGGCAAGAAGCTTGGGAATGCGGCCATCTTTGTGGGTGCCCCCCCTCTGCCCCGAGGGAACGAGTGCTAATGCGTGATGTTTAGGGTGCCGGTGCTACAATCGGTGGCAAGATTGTCAATGGTATCTTTTAAGCTACCGTGGCCATTATCCTTTGTCTTTTTTTCCCCAGCTAGGGTGACTGTAGACGTGTAGTTTGATGGGGTGGGGTTGCGGCTAGTATGCAGAGTAGTAATCCATTTAACCCTACTGCACCCCCCCCATTTTTGTTGTTTTGTTTTTGGTTTCTTTCATTGGTTTTTTTCTGGGAGGCTGGCTCGGAAAAGGGATGGTTTTTGTTTGGCAATTGGCAATTGGGTTCGCTTTCTTGGTTTGCATCTGGATTTTGTAGGTGGTAGTGCATCAGGAGGGGGGGGGGGGGTGAATATATATGCTGTTGGCCGGGCGTGAGATGTTTTGCTACACATGTCTGCTAATATCACGATGCTGAGAAAGAAATGACCGTTTTTGCATGTTGGACGGCTGCAGCTAGCTACGAGTTGGATAGTAGATGGTGCTATAGGAGGAACCGCTCTGCCTCCATTGGCCAGCCCATTGGCACAGAAGTGCACAAGCGGTGCCTGCGTGTGGTGGCTGTCTGTGGTGGGTGTGGTTGGGCGCGAGTGATTGGCTGTGACGCAGCGGTCGGTCGGTCGGTTCTTGGGAAGCTTGCTTGCTATAGTACAGGGTGGCTGGCTTGGGGGACGGACGGGAGTTTGAGGTATATAGGTACACAGTGCCATGTGGTGCGTGGGTGTGTAGTTCCCGGCTGGTTGAGATTTGAGATGCGAGTACATGGCTGTACTTGTATGTATGTATGTATGCATGTACTTGACTAAATATAGGTATTTCACTTGGGGGGGGCTGGATGGCCATGGCTGTAAAACACAATATTATATCTTCCTGTTTGCTTTTGTTTATGTCCAGGAAACGGGGGGGGATTTCACGCAGCGTAGTTTAAGCACGGGGGTGTTGGTGTTTGTTGGCGGGGTGGAGGAGGGAGAAAGGGGGGAAAAGATCCAAAGCAGCCCGGATCTACGGGTGAGGGCGTAAGGGGGGGGGGGGGGGCAACTAACTATGCAGTGGAAGCTCTCGCGCTCGTGGTTTGGCACTATATAGTGTAGTGTACAAGTCGTCTCCGGCCTTGATGATCGGCCGGTTAGGACTGACTATCAGGATAAAGTCAGCCAAGAGGGTCCAAATGATGGGTAATCGACTCCTGTTGATGAGTTTACTTTTTTGCATCGTTATTGGCAGAACGCAGCATCACTCTCTACCGGCCAGGCCAAGCCCTGAATCATAACTACAGTACCAAAAAGTGGGTGGATCCAGCACCGCACCTAGCAAGATACCGCAAAACTACGGTATTGCTGCGGTATGGTATTTGGGGTTCCGATTTGGTTCGGAAGTGTTTTAAACAATTCCGTATTGATACAGTATAGTACGTATTACACCCCCCGCCCCCCTTTTTTTTTTTTTGGTACTGTAGATAATAAAAACACACACCCGAAACGGCTACTAATGCCAATACGGGCAGGATACATACAAGCCCCCGAATCACCGCCGAGATCAATAGCAAGATGAGCATGAGGCAGCATCGCTCTCGATATTATGTACCCGTGAATCGTCGATATCAATACTGACAAAAAGGAAGGAAACCCCGGATTGTAAACATCAAGACTGATAAAGAGCAGGTCCCGAATCGCCACTAGTACCAATATCAATACTGACAAAAAGGAAGGAAACCCCGGATTGTAAACATCAATACCGACAAAGAGCAAATCCCGAATCGCTACTAATACCAATACCAATACTGACAAAAAGGAAGGAAACCCCGGATTGTAAATATCAATACTGACAAAGAGCAGGTCCCGAATCGCCACTAGTACCAATACTGACACAAGGCAACTCCGAATAGCCACCAGTATCAACACTAACAAAAAAAGGAAACCTCGAACCGTCAACACCAATACTAACAGAAAAGACAAACCCGAGTTACAAACACCAATCCAGATTACTAAATCTATGGAAAGGCAATTGTCAAATTCTCATACATAGCCAAATCAAAACCCTTCAATCGCACATTGAGAGGGTAGGTGTGACAACTTGAATTTCAATTGGCAGAAACCGACCTTTAGCTCGCTCGAAATAAGCGTAGATTAGGGTCTTTACTTGAAGCTCTTCCTACAAAATCAATTGCCACTCAAGTTTACACACTCACCCACTATCGGGAATCGAGCCGTATATATGTACCTACTATTAGATAGATATAGTACATGAAGGTAAACTGGCTGCGCCATGGCTTGTGTGTTACATGCATATGCGGTTTATATAATTAAACAGGGCTTGATATATATATAAGTACAGCCACTCTGCAAAAAGTATTCGTGATTAAGGCTTCGGAGTGAGACATTTCACTTGTAATCGTGGCAGACCACCCAAAAAAAAAAGAAAAAAACTCCTCAGGGGTTACAAAATGACCAATTGTACCCGAAATCAATGAAGAATGTGATCAATGGCCTACCTTCTTTATCTATAGTCACAAACTATATTATATATTTTCGATGTTTGAATCTTAACATTAAAAGGTAACATCAACATTACGGGTGCGCCACACTGCGCACTGAAATCACAAACACCCTTGCGGACTGGCTGTATATATATGTGCACTGTTTCTGTTTCGGGACTTGCCTCTGGCCTAGCCCAGACAATCAAAAAGAGTGCGTATCAAGCTGGATGTATATGAATCCGTGATTGACCAAGAACTCTGGGGCTGCGGGGTGATCTTTATAATATACATCTAGGTAAGTAACTACACGGTGCTGAGCTGCACGTAGCTATATGACAGGTACATAAGCTATAAGCTAGCTCGGGGAAAAAAGCAACAGACAGCTACAGCACACTGAGGACATATTGCGGTGTCTGCTGGCCTTGGGGGGGCGTTGAGTGGTTGTGGGGTAGTGTACAGTTATATATATCTGGTATTTACGTATAAGACTCCTGTTGGCTGATTCGGGGTTGGGGTACTATTGCTATGGTGCATGATATCTCGAGCTCCATGGCTACCGATAGCTACATGTAGCTACAGTACCGGAAATGCGTAACCGTATTCCAGTCAATGCCCTAGTGGTGGCTGTAAGAATACGGTATTGATACGGTAATTCTACACATTATTGCTTGTTTAATTAAATCAGTATTCTTGACTCAATGTCGTAGCCCCACGGTACAAGACAATTGATGAATTAAAAGAAAAAGAAGAAGAAAAAAGAGACTGTAGCTACATGTACGTGAGCTTGTAACTCTATATTAGAAGTCCTGGTGCGTCCGACTGCTCTGAAGGGCCCGTTGTGATATATATAGTGATCATAGCAGCCAGTAAAGTAAGCTTATTATAAATGGTCAAGAGGAGAAGGAGCGGGCCGTAGTTAATCAAACCCTTTCCAAACCCCCCACCGCGAGCTACAGACGTACGAGTAGCCAAGCACAATGCATCCCGGCGTGGGAATGAAATGGTGTACTCGACAAGGACGTTTAAAGTTAAGGGAACCTTCAATGTTCGTCACTCTCTAGCTAGGATGTCTCACTAGTAAGATATACACTGCAAGACCTGGCTTTCGTCATATGTTCAAACCCCGCGATGTCCCACCCATATAATACATTGTCCATCACTGACCTCAAGAATCAAGGGCATGAACCGGACTATCCGGGCCAAGCAGACTCGGCATCTGCTGTAGCATGTAGGCTTTATCAAAGAGCTAGAGGCTGGGTCTTCCGGCCGCGGCTTTCTACTATTTGAAATCATGGCCATTGATATGTCCCTCTAGTACTGCCGAATGTTGTGCATGGAGTGCGTACGTATACGAATGCTGTATAGCAGCTCTCAAGAGTCTGTTCTCGAGCTTCTCCCCCGAATCTTATCTATACAACAACCTCCTTGGCCAGGTCGCCAGCTTGTTCAACCCCAAGTTCTAATGAAACCCTGCGGCAAGTAGCTTTTCTGCCCATAGCCATAGGGAATATATAGGCACGAGATGTACTCGTACTAGATGGCTACCAGCCGAATACCCATATCCACCCGCAGAGTCTCAATTCAATCAAAATTTCTCTCTGACTCATCTTCGGATCAAGTCATCATATCCAGCCACAATTACTCGTGGATGCGCCCTCCATATTGCATACACGGACCCTCAACCTTGGACAGAAGCTTTGGCATGCAAGATAGGACTGCTGTACGAGCTCTGGAGCTGGAGTTGGAATTGGGTTTCGCTTAAAGCATGCACGCTATTCCTGAAAGCGTAACCCTCGGTATTGTCTTTAGCCTCGAGTTTGACGTTTTTCCAGATGTCTAGGAAGTGTGCAGACAACTAGAGTGTCATACTCTCTACCAGAGATTTGGCAATGGCGCAATGGCATAATCTCAGTGGTGTTATACTGTGGACAGAGATACTAACGAAGAGCATGTCTTCTTGATCAATAATATTTTATACGCATATGCATGTGATGCTCGAAAATTGGCCTCTTCTGGGATTCAGATTTCATGCCACAGAACTTTTAGAGGGGGGAAAAAAATACCATCGCAAAAGCACGCCTGATAAGGACATTGGAATCCAAATTCGGGGATGTGCACAGTAATCCCGCCCGCCTCCATTCTCCGTGATTATGGTTTTTTTTTTTGTACTAGTATCCATAACGAATTGATAGGGTTTAAAGGTGCATTAGAGTGTGCAGAGCCGAGCTTTTACCGGCGAACGTGCCAGGGACTATCTAAAGTGGCATATACAAGCTTAAGAGCCTGGTAATGCTAACTACTAAAGGTCAAAGTTGGTGCCGATAGACCTCCACGGGTAGTTTCCCGAAAACCGAAAAACTCCATTATTACAAACCAGAAAATTGACTATGCTTCTCTCTCGGGCTTGAAAGGCGGGGCGCCCACTTTTTGTCTTTCTGCTTCAGCCATCATTTGCGACAGGAGAGCGATATTGGAGGGAGTCATCATAATTATGTCAGACACCGAATCGAAGCATGAGGATGCAACGCCGTATGTGGGGCCGGTGGAGGTTGAGAAACCTCCAGATGGAGGTTGGCAGGCTTGGTTCATGGTATTTGGGGTACACCTCACCATATTCAATACCTGGTATGCGTTCTGTCTGCTCCTAAAAGTCCAATTGAGATTGGTTTACTGACAATGATTAGGGGCTACATAAATGTATCGTTTCCCGCAAAACTCTACTTATTTCTGGAATTTGGTGACTTACACGACCACTGCAGTCTTTTGGTGTATTTCAATCCTACTACGTCGAAGCATTTAATGAAACGCCTTCGGCGATATCGTGGGTAGGCTCTGTTCAGGTCTTCCTTATTTTCTTCCTCGGAACGTTCACTGGGCGAGCTCTTGATGCTGGCTATTTCCGACCAATGTACTTTGCGGGCTCAATCATGGTCTGTCTGGGGATGTTCACAGCTTCCTGTGCGACAACCTACTGGCAAATATTTCTCTCACACGGCCTGTGTGTTGGTATTGGAGGTGGAATGCTCTTTTGCCCTAGTATGGCACTGTGCTCCACCTACTTTCACAAGAAAAAGAGTTTTGCGCTGGGTATTGCGGCATCAGGGTCAGCTACTGGAGGAATAATCATTCCAGTGATGGTGAAGACTTTGCTACCGCAAGTTGGATTTGCATGGACAATGAGAACAGTGGGATTGATAACCGTGGTGAGCCTGGGCTCGGTAAATTTCATCTTGAAGCCAAGATTAAAGCCGAGAAAAGCTGGCCCCATAGTTGAATGGGCTGCGTTCAAGGAGCTTACATACGTCCTATTTGCCGCTGGTAAGTTCACAGTACCCCCTAGGCCTAGTTCCAAGCTTCCGGTTGATGGTGGTGACATAGGAATGTTCCTAAACTTCTGGGGCCTCTATTTTGCCTTCTTCTATATTTCCGCATTTGCCCGGGCCCAGATTGGGCTTGACCAAGGAACTGCTTTCAATATGGTGATCATCATGAACGCCATCGGTATGCCTGGCCGTCTCATACCCAACTACTATGCAGACGGCCGAGTTGGTCCCCTCAATCTCCTTGTTCCCAATTGCTTCATCGTTGGAATCCTTGCACTATCTTGGATGCGCGTAACCTCCTACGGCGGACTCATTGCTTGGGGCGGCGTTTACGGCTTCTGTGCGGCAGGAATTCAGAGTCTTTTTCCAGCAACACTAAGCAGTTTAACCACTGATCTTTCAAAAGCTGGGACGAGAATGGGGATGGTATTCACTATTGTAAGTGTGGCTACATTAACAGGGTCGCCAATTGGAGGTGCGTTGGTGCAGATGAAGGATGGCAATTACTGGGCGGCACAGCTCTTTGCGG
Source organism: Morchella sp. 2018-W38C (assembly GCA_024713705.1). NCBI lineage: Eukaryota > Fungi > Ascomycota > Pezizomycetes > Pezizales > Morchellaceae > Morchella > Morchella sp. 2018-W38C. The sequence goes on from JAMJEX010000001.1 coordinate 747,085, forward strand.
GGTTGGTGCTGCTTGCTGGTGGAACTTTACTAGCGGCAAGTAGGGTAGCGAAAGTGGGCCTTGACTGGAGAATGAGGGCATGAGATTATTAATTAGCAGCTGAACGCTTTTGATGATGATTTTTATGTTTTTTGTTTATATAGACTTCTGTTGCTGGTTGTAATAAATCTTAAGGTTCTGGATGGTATTTGTAACTCTCATGGCTGCCATTGAGGAGTAATGATAGAAGGTGAGCCTACATTCCTGTCATGGAGACCAACGTAGCACCTAGCCCAATTCATATTTCCAGGAGAAGAATTGGGAGCCAATAGCCAATTCTCTAAATACCTTCTCAATGGAACCACCGGTACCGCGCTCCTTCTCTGCAACCAAACGGCACAAAAAGTCCGCTGCACAATCCACTATCACTGGGATAAGTCATATGGTGCTTCTCAACAGGGTGATTATCCACATCGGGAAAATAATCCCCTGCCCCTGCGTGCCAAGTTCTAACGGTTCTTCCTATTCGGTCGACTCTTCGGTCTAGTCGGCACACCTCCACCTCTAGGCTTATGAGGTCATTGCCTCTGCTAGAGTAAGATGTACCTTTGAACTTTGTTTCTTTGATAAGACCCATAGATAGCGGCCCCGTGTCTGCAGCTGGGACGAAGAGGAGCTGGAGTAGTAGGTGGGCTTGTTCATACTTTATCACTCGATTCTTGGCACCCTCGTTACCGCCCTTTTCTACAGCACACGGCGTTTTTCTTTCCGCCCGGATACTTGAAGCTAGTAAGAGTATAGAGGACGAGATAATAGGGAGATCTGTAGTCACCTACCCCCGCCTCTGCGCTGAAGAACAAGGCCAAGAGTCCTACCTGCCACGGCGATAGAAAACCTCTCCAGGCACGAGAGAGAATACGAGCTCTGGAGTGCAACACGCGTATACCCTTCGCGCCGCCACCCAAACGGCGAGAACCACAATCTGTACCTCCTACAGAACAGTTGGCAGGATCGTAGGTAGAATTATCTCGCCATTGAAGCCGTCCATTAAGCGTCTTTGCCTCACCCACCTAATAGAGAGGCCGTTGTGGGTTTCCATGTAGCCCCTTTGTATAGAATCTACGGGCAGAATAACATATTAAATCATGGAATATCACTCGATATATATGCTTCGGCGTTGGGTTTTTTTTTGGTGGGTTGTAGTCCGCATTTAACCTACGGCTTGGCCGTCTGCACTATATATCGAGCCATAGCTGCAAGAATATCATAACAAGTAACAGATATAAGAATGTCCTACGGAGAGGATGACAAGAACTCAAGATTCAGGGGGAAACCCTTTCCCTGAGAAATGTACTTAACGTCACCTTATTTGATACAAGAATTCATGTATGTGCGAGGCAAGGTCTCAGTAAAAGATAAGTTCATTTTAGTTTTTTGCAGCAAGATATAGAGATCAGTCAAGTGCTTTGAACGTACATAGAAGCTAGAATGAAACTATGTACGCAAAGTCTCAACCAAGATTCTCAATTCAAATGGTTGTAATGAAAGAATCCACACAAAATTTACCAGCCAGTGGGTGCATTATCCGCGGCAGAGGTGTCATCCCAACCTGGCGCATCAGTGTGGGTTTCCTTGCCGTCCCACGCTGGCGCATCAGTGGGGATTTCGGTACCCCCACCATACGAATATGATGCATAGCCTCCGCTTTCCTGTTCGATTGTTGGATTTTTGCAATCACGGTTATAATGGCCCACTAAAGAAGAAAATACGACAGATGTCAGTGTCAGAATCGCACATATTTAGTCAATTATGAACTTACTTTCACCACAGTTGTTGCATTTGATTCGAGAAATATCCCTAGGCATAGGACAATCCCTAGCACTATGGCCGAACACATCGCAATTTCGGCACTTGATGACCTTTTCGTTGGTGCAATCAGATGAACGGTGACCTTCTTGTCTTTAAGTTTGTGATATATCAGCATACGTAAGGAGGGTATATAGATATGGGAGATGCATACCCGCAGTTGAAGCAGACCTGAGGCCCACCACCACCGCCTTGGGGACATTCTCTGGAAAAGTGTCCCTCTATATTTGGATAACCCAACTATTAACATTGTTTTAAGCCCCTTACAAAGAATTAAGTCTCACTTTCGTTGCACTTGCGGCATTCGGTGTTCTCATCTGCAACGCGTGGCAGTGGACAATCTGATGCTTTGTGACCTTCTTCACTAGATTTTTATTTACTCAGCATGTGTCTTATTCTGAAAATTTGAGAGTATTCGTACTGGCAATTCTTGCATTCCATCGGGTTATAGGCTGGTTTGCGTGGTAGGGTACAATCACGTAGACGATGGTCAAGAGCGTCGCAATTTCCGCATTTGAGAACGACACGTTCACGATCCCTATCAGGGACCTCAACTTCGCAGTCTCTCTTGCTGTGTCCCTTAACTATGAGCAGAATAGAGTTAGTATAGCCATGTATGTACCTCAAACTCAGCGCACTTACCTCGGCAGATATGGCAGAAAGACTTTGTCTCAGGCATGATCTCTCCAGCAAATTCAAGGCGTGCGAGATTTCCTTCAGCAGTCGGATCCATACGATCCTTTATTGCCTTGGAGCGGCGGGGCTTGGGGGATTTGTTGAGAGTCCAAACATATTTGGCATCAAGTTCTCCATTAGGGCCAACAATGCACTCATAGTATTCCGGCTCACGTGTCTATACATATTAGATGTAAAGTAAGATAGCAAAAATATCACTTTTGGGGACATACCAGTGCATAGAGATAAAAGTTCCAGCGTGATGTCCTGAAAGACGATTCCAACTCGTTAAACTTAGTACCAGGGCAAGCTTTAATGTACTCCAGCATGCACTAAATTTGGACCCCATCAGTAAAGACTACTGGAACGTATGCTTTAACGGCAAACATACAATTTTGAATGCATCAAAGTCTTCTTCCTCGTTGGCTAGAACCATGCCTTCCCATGCTTGCTCAGCAGACTTTTCGAGAACACTGCTGTTATCAATGTAACGGTTGTTCGTACAGTCATTAGCAAGATGACCTAGCGATCATGTCAAAGATTAGTAACGGTCAATCGAGAGACTTTAGGTTTTCTCACCCTCCTTCCGACAGTTACGACAGAGTTCTGGTGGCTTATTCGGGCAATCTTTGTGCATATGGCCTTCTTGAGCACAATGACGGCAAGCTCCTGAAAAGACACGCGGCTCAGTGCATTCTGCCTTACTATGACTGTAGTGATAGAAAATCTTAGTATGTCACCATTCACAGAGGAGAAAAAAAGGGGAAATCTGAGAACCATACCCTTGTTGACCGCAGTTGAAGCAAGCGCCATCGTTGGCTGGCTTGTCCGGGCATTCGCGCGCAAAATGTCCCTCAACCCCACAACTTATTTGTTAGTGAGATTATTTGATATGGCTAAAAAGAATTGGGGTACATACTGTCTGCAAGCTCCATCAGCATGGCCACCGCCCCTGCCGTCATCATAGGCGTTATCGCCACCTCCTGTAAAATCAGAATGGTCGTGTAGCCCAGTGGCAGAAGCACCCCAACCTATAATCGATGTCTGTCAGTAAGTTTAGAGATGGAGCAGAGGATAAAAAGAAAAGTTTTTATCTCTCTTTAGATGCTATGGGACGTTCGAGAATAATAACTGGCGAATGGGAAGAAGATGAAACAAGAGGACGGACAGCACAAGGATGAATGTTACATACTGGAATTAACCTGACCGGAATCGTCCCAAGACATGACAGGTTGTGATTATTTGAGAGACTTGAGTTTATTGATTGACTTTGAAAGGGAATGGGTTGGTTTTGGATGGATCCGTGAGATGAGAAGAGAGGTTGTGGTTGGTAGATACATGTAGATGATGGGGAGGTGGGTGGTAAGTGGGGGTATAATACGGGAGACAGCAGCCCCCCCAATAATCCTAACGTTCAGATTTTCGGCTAGAATTAAGCATTTATGCATACATGTACGTTTACGCGATTGGTACATCATGTACATGTAATTGATTGCGAACTTACGATCGGTTTTACAAGCACGAAGGAGTAACCACTATAATACATGTAGATAGTATTCGGTGTTAGAATTATAGCATAGATCCCCCCATCAAATGATTCTTAAATGAGCCTTCATATACGCATTCATAAGCCTTTTTATGATTCTTTCCGCTTTTGATACCAAAAAGCATACCAGGAAATCACGGAATCATGTAAAATCACTCGTTGTTATTCTTCCGCATCAAAATTTAACTTTTCTTTTTTCTTTAATTCATTAATTGCGCAGACCGTAGTCTATGGCAATAAAATCCATTAACTGGTTGATTGATAATTCATTATTGTATCCTTTAAGTGGTCCGTCAGGTTACCAAATCTTTCATGCGATTATCCTTAGCTGACTCTTCGTATTGAAAAAATGAGTTGAAGAAGAGATCTACCTACTAGCAGCCCCGCTTTTGTTAGTCTCGTCTCCAGACTGTTTTTTGTTGTACTTCGTGCAGACCACAAATCGAAGTAAACACAGGCTAGGCACGAGTCTACGCTTTTGTCACTTTGATGCCATGCTGAGCGGTTCCCTACAAACTACATGTAAGAACTACTAGTCTACAACTAAAGCATTCGTATATAAAGTCAATGCTTCTCTAGAAGCTCGCTCAACATGGAAACGGAGTATACGTTTTAGAACCTAGCACCATAGGAAGCTCCATTACATGATTTATCTAGAAAATACATGTATTGTAAATGCTACTAGCAGACCATCCACAGAACGGCGCTAGTGCATGCGGCAAAGCAAAACTCAAAGCCCACCTCTACCATCCACCCAGCATATTGGGCCGGCATCTCAACCTCCACCCAACACTCCATCCAATACTGTCATATCAATGTCCCCATACTCTCACTCCATTCCCTTCGAGTAAAAGTTAGAAACAAAAAACGAACGACCTACATAAGTAGATCGAAAAGAAAATTGGATATATGTATCATGATACTAGCAAAACGTGTGCGGCAGTAAAATCCACAGTAGAGAAGTGTACCACCCCCGTCTTCCACTGAACTAAATACAATCGGAATAATATCTTAATACCCAGCTCATATTCCTTCCTTAATATTTCCCTTTTTCATAATCGCGCCCCAAGCTAATGAGGAGAGAGCACAGTTGAAGAAGAAAAAAAAGAACGAAAAACGCAAAAAAGAAAGAAACAGTCAAAGATAAAGCAAATCTCCTACAGGAAAGCAACGTGAACGAGGATAAAGACAAAGATCAACACGCCTACTCTTCTGAAGCAGCAGCCAACTGGATAATCAGCTTTCCGGCGAGATCTAAGAACGGAAAAGGACTGGACACATCCTTCTCCTCTTGCTTTCTTCCACCCACACCTTTATCCTTCTTTGTATCACTGTCCAAGACTGGGGCGTCTCCGTCAGTCTTGATCGTATCTCCACCACCGCTGGCATCTCCACCCAATTCTTCCAAGAAGCCGACCTTCTTAGGCTTCTTCTCCTCTTCCTGGTCGTTTTCGCCGCCGTCATCCTCCTCCTGGCCGTCGTCCCCATCTTGATCATCATCCTCTTCGTCTTGGTCGATACGCTCATAGCCCGCACATTTAAAGTCTACGAGGTAGAAGTTTTGTTCGAGTTGGTATAGTTGAATTTCCATGTGCACATAAAGACTTTCGTCGCCGTGCCTCTCTCTTTCCACTGGGGTAAAGGAGTAACGTTTTGTGCCTTCGGGAGTGGCGGATGGAGTGTTCTCCTCAGAGGTCGGCTTGAACAGATGATCTTTTCTCCATCTGCAATGAATGACCCACGGATCTTCTGGTATCTTCGTATCGTCCACAGACGAGTGCACTCTGGACGAACTTCTCCTTCTTCGACCCGGTGACCCATAATGATCACGAGAGTCCCTGCCATCATCGCCACTCCAGTCACCATCACTTTCAGACTCAGAACCACTGTATTCTCCCTCGCTGCGGTTGCATTCCTCCTCGCCTTCGCGATCAGGAACAACCCACTCTGCGCCCATCTTCTTCAAACCTCGGTAAATACAACCGACAGCTTCAAGGGGAGAATTCCTGCTCCTTATGCCAAACTGCCATCTAGTCTGCCTAGGTTTCTTGTCCCTGCTTGACTGGCTCAACGGAGTAAGGCCTTCAACCTTGCCTTGAATACGAGGGTTATGCGGCTTTGGACCCTTTCTACCTAATATCGGGGGCATGCTTTGTGGTGCTTGCGGTTGTTGGGCCTTTGGCGAGGGTACCGGCCCACCCCTCATGAAAGCTGTATGGAATTCAGGTAAACTGGATGGGAGGATACCAATCGTGGCACTGGGAGTACGGCCAATATCACCCGGGGTGGCCACTTCTTCTGGAATCCCGCTGATCCCTAGGCCCTCTCTGGCCGCCATGAGGGTGAGTGGAGAGCCACTACGTGGGGGTCCTTGACTTGCAGAAGAAAACGGTGAACCTGGAGGATGTGGACCAGGTGTATGTCTAGGAGACGATGGCATATACGAATTCCAGGCCGGAGGAGATTGGGCAAGAAATCCCCCCATATTCTGTGCATTAGAGAGACGAGCTATAAATTTACATTAGTAAATGGAAACACTAATTTCAAGTTTAAGGTCAGAATCGATCGACTTACTGCTCATCATCTGGTTTTCTCTAACAATCATATACGCATCTTTGATCGCACTGGGCTCCTGCTTATTTAGAGCGTCCTGGACATCATCTTCGGCGTACCCCATAGTTTTCCCCAGTTTCCCCACGACAGCTTCGTGAAGCTCGCCCTCAAGCTTTTCTGCAGGTCCCCTCTCGATAGCTCTCAAAGGCGGAAGCTTTGCGTAGTCCACTCCAGTATGAAAAAATTCCTCCGGCGTGGGGCGCAGATAATCTGGGAGATCCTTCTTGAACCATGGATCCTTACGGATCTCCTCAATATTAATTCGGTGAAGGGGATTCACAACAAGCATCTTCGAGATGAGATTTCGAGCTTCAGAGCCGAGGTAATTGGGAAGTGTATAATTACCCTCTGTATTTCAAACACGTGAGCTTTCTCTAAATAATATCAAGGGATATAACCGGTTGCACCCGGAATGCTCGTGTGATAAGCGAACGAGGGAAGGTCATGAGCCTTGAGAAAGTGGGGGTATTGTTATTCAAGAATAAGGCAGTGTCAACTTACGACTAATCTTTTTAAATAGGGTTGGGATGTAATCATCGTCAAATGGCAACTTCCCACAGAGGAGTACGTAAAGAATCACTCCACTACTCCAAACATCTACCTCAGGGCCTGCATATAACTTTCCAGAAATGACCTCAGGTGCCGCATAATTCGGAGACCCACAAGAGGTTTTCAAGAAATTTCCATCCGTCATAATATTGCTCAATCCAAAGTCTGCAATCTTGACATTCATGAATTCATCCAGGAGGAGATTCTCTGGTTTCAAGTCGCGATGGACGATTTTATGACGGTGGCAGTACTCGACTGCACAAATGATCTGTTGGAAGAATCGGCGTGCTTCTGTTTCGCCCATTTTACCATGCTTGACAATGTAGTCAAATAACTCGCCGCCAGCATACTCGATAACCATGATGATTTCAGTAGCTGTGGTAATCACGGTATAACTAAATATTTGATCAGTATGTGCTCCATCCCAGACCCATCTCACGAACGATATTTCGGTAGCTACTCTTCCCATCTAGAAACAGACCCCCCCTACCCGCCTCCAAGAAAAGAATGGAGTAGAATATATAAGGACATATGCGGGTACTTACAGTTTGATAATGTGGGGGTGTCTCAGAAGCTGCAGGTAGGCAATTTCTCGTTCCACCCTCCCGGCCATGTCACGATTGATTAATTTCTTTCTCGAAATGATCTTTAGGGCAACCTTCTGACCCGAGACCTGGTGCACGGCAAGCTTAACCTTCCCGAATGAGCCCTCCCCCAGGGTCTTGATGATGTTATATTGCCCCAAGCGAGCCTCAGGGTCCCTTGCTTTGAGACGCAGATCGGCCCGAGGGTCCATGCTTTGGCGGTGGTGGTGGCCATGGCCGTGCGGCCGGTTCGACTGAGTTGAAGACTGGGAGTACTGTTGCTGACCTGGTTGTTGAGGACCGGGCGGAGAAGTACGATGGGAATTATATGACCCTTGTTGTCCCCGGTATAACGGTATAGCCAACTCGCCTTCGGTGTAGGGTTGCGGCATGACGGCTAAGTATTCGGATGTGAAAGATGGAAATGTAAAGTCTCAGATGGGGGGGATCCGAGTTGTGATGTCGGGGTTGCTGTGGGGAGAGCTCCAAGTCCTGTCTGAAATGGGTGCGATAAGGTGATTACGAACGTCAAGCTGCACGCACCGACGTCACTGTTCAGAGCCTCCTCTAAAATATTATAATCGCCAATATACCTCCAGCTCCAATCTTGATCTTCTTCGCAATTATGCTTATTTGGATGTCCTACTTGATATCCCCTCCGGCAGGAAAATTTCCTCAATAACGACTCCACCTCTTCCTTTCCTGAATTCTCACGCCCAGAACGGGGCTTCAAAGTCGCAAAACCTCCCGGTCTCCTACACGAGCTTTCCAGCTGCGAATGCAGAGGGAAGCAGCAGTTTAAATGTGAAACAAGCCTCGTACGGAAGCAGCCGAGAAACCTCTAACCGGGGATGGAGAAAAATCGTTCCGGACCTTTCCCCACGTTTCCACGTTTCCACGTTTCCGCCGCAAGGGTGCGTAGTAGAGATGCAACGATACGATTGTGTAATCGTTCCCCACGCCCGTTGAAAGGAAGATTCGGGAAAGTGAGATTTTCCCAAGGGTCAGGAAAGAAAAAAGGCAGGAGAAAAACAAAATAAGTGTCACCAAGAAGTTGGTAGAATTGAAACGGATGTGATTTCGTGGGATGGGAGGTTGTAACTTGTTAGTGTGATCAATTATGTGTGTTTATCTTTCTTTGTGAAGTCTTAGAATTCTTTTGGTGCGGGTCGAAAAGAAATGGAGATTGCTAAGGAGTCTACGAAGCAGTCTGGTTATTTTCTTTCTCTACACAAAGTGAGGGGAAATGGTGTGTTGGGGGAAAGGTGTGCCTTTCTGTAACACCTCTCACAAAAGTGGGCATCGTGAAATTTAAGGTGGTTGTGGCCGCGCCGGGCTGGAGCCAGCGAATAGTTAAGCCTTCGCAGCTGGCCAAAAGGAGTTCGGATGTGAGGTCTTGGCTAGTAGATTTGTAAACGTGGCTTGCCGCATGCAACTTCCGCTTGCTGACGAGCCTCATGATCTATCACTCGATAAACGACACCTTCCATGCGGGTGTGGTTACAAATATTCAACGCAGCTAATTACATGTCAGGAGGATAGATGATATTGATATTATCTATAGGTACCATCCGGTAAACCATCCAGTAAAGTTATTACCCTTCAATGACCCCTGCCCGATCGATCGTAACTCATAATTCGTAATTTATCCCGATCTATCTGAAATCGCTTGGTCGAAGGCTCGAGTTACATGCGCTGTAGCACACAAGGCCACGGTAGGTGTACGACAGTGTGGTTTTACCAGGGTTATCTTTTTAAGGTTTTTTTTTATTCCGTCAAAATGGTGTATATTTTGACAGATGAGATACATGTAGCCTTCTGTAACATCCTAGGGTCCAATGGTACAACACATGTCGTACTTATGTCCTTTAAACGCGGTCATCATTATTGAATGCGCTTTATTCGTTATGGCCTGTAACTTGGGACATGTCAATAGTGCTCCAAAGGTCCTAAACAACTTTCCTGTGAACAGAAAAAACAACACGTGGTATTTGTTTGCGGTAAGAAATAATGTCCCCTCTCTTATGACGAGATTTTAAAGGATCCATTTGCGTATCTTATCTTTTCTTTTTGGGCTAATGAAGTAGTCATCAATCAAATTTTCCCTTTTGGGAGGTGGGCTTCAAGGTTGCACCCATACACTTCGAACCCGACAAAAGATACTACTAGATGTCTTCCCGTAAGCTATTGAATGTGTTCTATTGCAATAGAGGATGGTTTTTGAATAGACCAGGTTCCCGTAAGCATACGGTGATTGATATATGGATTCCTAAAAGTTTAATTGGCGCCTAATACAAAGTGGGTATCGCAAAGCCATTTTGGGGACTATTTCTCGCGCTAATAAGGTTTCCTCCCTATTGAAACGGACCTAGGGTGGGGTCTATAAGAAACACATAGACACAATGTTATTCATTAGAACACCAAATTTTATCCATAGATCTATCTGGTGATAGAACGCCCGCTATAGCTTACGGGAAGGCGTCCACTATGTGATACTGTAATACCGCCCCCCCACGGACGCTAGCTTCGGAATAATACTGTAGAGCGTTTTTTCGCAACAAGACATGGCTACAAACATGTACCTACTGAGATCTGTTCTCTCTCTGAGATCCGACGAGGCTCTGCTTCTGTCTTATCTTCAAATGAGCTCGATACTCTACTCTAAACCGCGTCGTACCACCAGAAACATCAATCGAAAAATTGGACACTTAATCTTCAAAATGCATATCAGAGCCTCGAGAGTTTGGCGGCGAGTATCGACAGCAAGGGCTTCGACTACTACTTACTCATGTTTTAGTCAGCCCTAATAGACCAAGAAATAACCCACAGGTCGAGGTAGTTCATCATGATCACATTAAATTGTTGGGATGTTGGCACTTCTGGAAATGTAAAATGCAATGTGGGTTGCATTAACACTAATCTAGCTAGAGTGCTGGGGGGTTACCATCACAAGAGATCTCGATGATGGTCGATAATCGTTCGATATCGACATATCAGAGCAAGGACTCGGGGCCGACTCATAAAGTATCACTCGGGTGTTCTTAGTCATTAGTTTTAAATCACATAAAGCCCCGTAAAGAATATTTACAGATTCTTTCTTTCCAGTAAATACTCGCCGCTTTCTTGCAAACTTTGTCACGGCTCTGAGTTGAGGCTAAGATGAGACTCCACTTCTAATATTGTCATAGACTACGGTCTGGATGCAATCAATGAATTAAACCAAAAAAAAAGTCTCCGCTTCTATCCGGAGGTCGCTTATGGGAGTGCACCCGATGACTTGATTCCATTTCAAACGGTCTGTTTAGCTTCTTGGCCGTCTGCGTCAAGGATGACGTCGTAGCCGAGAATTTAAACAAAGGTTTACAAACAGCGTAGACAAAGCAAGCATAAAAAGTCGAAATCATAAAAATCTACTAAATATTCAAATTTCTCAGGCGCATCGTCAAAGGTTCCTCTACGTTTAAGATCTGATCGTTCGTTTTAAGGGAAATGATCAAATTGTAAGATAAAATAAAATAAAAACCCTTAAAGTTAAGGTTTGTTCCGTAGGTGTTCTTTCGGCTCCAGGCTGGCCCACTAGCCCACTAGCTTGTGGGGAAAGCTCCTCCGATCAATGACATAGCTCATACCTCATAATGACAGAAAAAAGGTCCCCAAATGAACTCGGTATATAGACCCTTTACCGTCCACCCTTCTCGTTTCATAGCTCTTCATCAGAAACCATTTCACACCTTTCCCCTAACCACCTCAGATCACTCCACCTAATTCAGAAATTCCAGAAATCAGCAATAATGCCTTCTGCAACAAAAGTGATCCACATTATTCTCCGAACGTTACAGGTCTGCATTTCCAATAGTTCCATTTTGTCCAACAAGTTACTAAATCTTAAATCAGTTCATATTCACGGTCCTGGTGCTCGCCCTCGCAGGTGCCTTGATACAGCAGCAAACCCGTGGCGGCACTCCAACTCGCGTGAACTACTCAATCTTTGTCGCCGCCTTTGCAGCAGTGACGCATTTGTACCTTTTCCCGGCTACTGTAGTAAACCGCATCGCAAGTCCTCTCCTCATGACAATTCTCGATGCCCTCAACACCATCTTCTATCTGTGCGCCGGCATTGCAATGGCCGCACAGCTCAACGGAAATTCCTGCAAAAGCTTCGTATGTTTCTTCTTCACGCCCCTTTCCGTATGGTGCTGACGATATACACAGCACTTCATCCATAATAATGGCATCACCAACGGGGGCGGATACGTTTCCCAGAGTCGGCGTTGCCGCGAGGCGAACGCTATGACAGCATTCGAGTGGTTTGCTTTTGCGGCATTCTTGGGTAGTCTGTTGATCGATCTATGGAACTTGAAGAACCAGAACAACATCAGCCGCGGCAGGGTCAATATGAAGGGTGTCAGGCCCATGAGTCAGAGTAGCCAGCCTGTGAGCCAGTCGGTGTGAGGTTTCTGGGTGGTTGCTGTTATTTCGAGGTGTTGATAGTCCCCCTTTACCAATCGTTGGGGATGTTTATATGATGCGTGGCGAGGGTAAGCTTTGGGTGATGCGCAGCTGTGATCTGGTAGTGTATGAGTATATGTAGGATATGAGACGGAGTGGAATGTATTATATGGCGGGTATGATGTATGATGAAGTCTGTATGACGTGGTGGCTGATGGGTGGGGTGTTTACTTGTTGATTTGTACTGTATTTCTTGGAAAACATAATGTTAGCTCATTTGTACGAGATACCTGGGAACAGTCTTAGCAATAGATGTTTATTAAGTGTATAATGTTTCTCCTTTACAACAATGCTTCGATAAATGACTCCTGAAAAGCCTGGCCAATGATCTCTTGTAATGTTCGATACTAACTGTCAAACAAATCCTCCAAATCACAGTTAGAATTCGCCACATGAGAAGCGACTTACACCCTGTAGAAATTCCTATCATACATCCTCCATCCTGTAAAGAACAAACTACAAACCTTTTCTACCTGCGCACCTTATTCGGGATCCATTCCCCAGGCATAAACCCTCCCGTTCTATTGTCTGCATTTTTCCATGGATCCCTCTCCTTCACCACTCCGCCCTTCCCTTCATCTCCACCCTTAGTACCACTCCCATGTGCCCTCCCCGCCGTACTCTCCCCCTCCACCGTCTTTCTTTCCACGCCCTTCCCACCCAGATCCGAGCCTACCTCGCCCCGCCCCAGCGTTTGATCCTTCATCATCCCACTATCGCCCGCAAACTTCGTATTACTCTCCAGCACGCTCTCCGGCGGCGGGTGTGGGCCAACATTGAGTAGTGAGGGCTTCGCTGCCCAGCGGGCGTCGGCAAGTGCGGCATTAGCTTTCAGCTGCCGGATGCGCACGATGTCGCCCTCGAGCTCGGAGATTGTGGGTGGGTCGGTGCGGGTTGCGCGCAGCCATTGATGCCATTGGGCTGTTCTTGTGTCAACGAGAGGGACGAGGGAAGAAGCTGGAAGCAAGGGAGGGGGTTACGGGTGAGCTTGTAGTCGACGTAGTCGCGCTGGTGGTCTTTGTACTTTACCATACGTCGGGGACGCCCGCGGTTGAGTTTGTCGTTCATTTCCCAGTATGTGTTTCCGTCGAGGTCCATGCCTGTTTTTATGGAGCATGTATCAGCGCCACACTCCACATATATCCACCCAATATGGAAGTAAATTGGGACGAAGAGGAGGGGTAGGAGGAGGACCGATGAATGTCTGCCTTCGCCAGGGCAGACGGTAGGATTTGAAGGTGTACCATACGCGCTTTAGGACGTTTCCGGTTGTGGTCGCCGACATCTTGAGTTTATCAGGGTTTACTTTATTAATTGTGTGTCTTGGTAAGGGTTGGAAGGCGTCAATGATCGGGGTGCGTGGGAATTGGGTTGTTGGATATCTGGGGATTGTCACTTGTAAGTTGTGAGGATTGACGTCGACGCCAAGACTTACTTTGACGGGAGTTGACGGCGGGTGGTGGCAGCATGCAAGCTCCCCGCAATATGTTTCAATTATGAATTATGTAGTAGCACCCGTTTCAGTGAGTAAGGAGAACCTCACCACAGTTGAAGTAAAAGGTCTCATAAAGCTATCTCCAACAGCAATCATTGGCCCCACTATCCCAAATTAATATACAGTAGAATCCGCACTGATATAACTATACATACAATTCACCGCTCGCTCTATCTATTTCAGACAACCCAACAACAACAGCAAAAAGAAAGAAAGAAAATAGACAAAGATACAAGTAAGTAGAGTTTTCATCTAAGCACCCAATGCCCAATGATACCAAGCCCTAGCATATGCTAATCCGACTTCTTACCAGGGATCTTTCCAATTTTTGGCTTTCCCTTCTTACCAATATCCCATCCCCAGCCTCTAAGCACCTTGACAACTCTCGGAGTAACAGCCGCAGTCAGTGGAACCCGAATGAAGATAAATGATTTGTGGATTGCGTATGCAAGTGCCAGCTCCGTCCAAAGACCTATCCAGAAACACACCCATTAGCTTCACTCAACCCAAAGTTCATCCAGAAAGGGGACAACATACTAGCACTCCTCTCGACCTCCCTCTCCGCACCCTCCACCTCCTCCCACCTGCCAGGCACCTCCTCCCCCTCCCCAACCACCTTCTCCGCCGCGGGAAACCCCACGCTATGTCTCAGCATCGTCCAATACGGCTTCACGAACCCAACCGCCGCCTCCTCCCACCGTCCAATCCGCTCAGTCCCCAGATACCTTACAGCCAGGAAACAGAACGGGAAGTCGAGCGCAGACAGCGCCAGGTATACGCCGAGCGCCGAGTATCCGTACTCCTTCGAAAGCGCCTTGAGGCGCTGCGACAGCGACGGTGCCGGCGGAGCGGCAGTGTTGCTGCTGCTATAGAATCGGACTTTCGGCACCGAGCGCCGGAGAAGGAGGGCTGGGTTCGGACGGGCGCTGGAGACGATGGGCGAGCGAGCGCTCCGCATGAGCGGGTAGAAGGACCGGTAGAGAACTCTTGAGGCCATTGAATAGGACTAGGACTGAGGGTGTTGTTTTTTTGTTGCGGGTTTTTGTTGCGGGGAGCTCGTTCGGATAATAAGTACTATGAGTCGATGGGCTTACAGGCTACAGCAGGTGGGCTTGTTTTTGTGGCCTGGGAGCGAATGATCTCCGATGACGACTGCGGGAATAAAGAGCCGCAGCCTTTGACTCTTTCTTGGCGTTCAGCTGTTCAGGGCTACTTGCACCGCCTCACCGCCACAGGACTCCGGTCTATGAATTCTCACGGGCATCACAAACGAATAAGGAACATCGGGACTCGTATGGTTCGTGGGTACACTCCTTGGCTTTATCTCTGGTTTATCTAAAAAGAACAATAGTTTAAGGTGGACTGGCTCCGCTTAATTATAAGGACTTGCTGAGGGCTGGCGAGAAACAATAATCCAGGTTAAAACGAGTTAAACCTTTGAATTTGAATTAATATTCGGTGAGTATTTTAGTAGCTTCTGGCCATGAATGAAAACCCCCATTCCATGGAATAACTTACGAAGAAGTAATATTTTAAAAACGTTCGGAAAGAACCGTATATTTAATCACGAACGATCACTCGCTCTATCTCTTCCCCTTCCTCAAAGATGAACCATGACCACGTACACGCTACTGCAGGCACAAGCGACCGAACCGAGGCGACGGTGTCTTACTTAACATCTACATAGTAAACAATAACCTGTTACACTGGAATCACACAAGAAATAATAAGTTATTCAGTTTTTTGTTTGCCACTAACTAGAAGCAAAAAACAATCTTGACAGGAACAAGAGTTTTGAATGATATCCACCATGCTTTCCATCATCTCCGCTCTTCCTCATAATTAAATTATTCATCTAGTTCTTTGCCTATCCGCACGCATTAAAGAGGAAAATGTTCAATCTCCTCAATACTTACGTGATCACTGCTATTAGTTTCCGTGAAATAGCCAGTGCTCAGCAAACTTCCACCACTACTGGTTTGACTATCCCACGCCTGCGATTGTTCTCTCATCCCATAGGCACTGACAACGGCTTCGTTATTGTCGATCCCTTCTATAGCTATATCCACTGACGTTTGTGTTGTGGGACGAGGATTTAATACTAGACCTCTCCCTGCGCCTGCATTCATTTTGGGTATATCAATAGGAATTTCTAGTGTAGGTCTATGCCCCTCTTCCATGGGCAGCTGACCGTCAACAATCACAAGCTCATCATTGGGGTTGCCGTCCAGAGTACTATCATCCCCGATAGACGTCCCCCTACTAGAACCTACATATCCGCCGTCCCGCCTTAATTGTTGCTCTACCTCAACGTCCATTTCCCTGAGGTCCGTGGAATGTACGCTCGCTACCAGTGAGTCACTGAAAACATTCACCCACATGCCTCCTATCCTCTCTCCCTTCCTTTCCTTTCTTATAACCGTACCGTCAGATATCTCAAGAGTGCTACCCTCCGAAGTTGATGCCACCTCTGTAGAAGTTCTGTCCTCTTCAACTGTAGGATATAGATATCTTCTGACAGAAGCCCTCCCAAAAGTCCCGCTAGCTTGTGGGTCTACCTTATCAGCGCTGCCGTCAAATCTTACCAGCCGAGAGGGTTTTCCTTTCAAGCTGCTCCCCTCACCATCTGTTTCTTCCGCTTGATTCTCTTCACGGGTGTTACTATCACCATGATCAACGACGTGGAATTCTCCTGAGACATCTGGTCTATAAGCATTTCCTGGTGGTTTGAGGATTCCCTGCGGATTCCGTTTCACTGCACTACCCTGTGTTCCTGATGCACCACCAATTGCGGGGGCTCGGGGGGACGACGTTGATGACGGTTCTCTTGCTTCGTGAGTACCAGAGCCCTCGTTCTCACCAGCGCCAGGGATTGTTGATAGTCGGCCCATACGTTCGCGGATCAGTCTCTCACAAACCTCACTCATAAAATTGGGATCGGGTGTTCTATCATTACTGATAGCCTGGCTAGAACGAATCTTACTACTTTGTTTAGAAGAAGAACCATGAAATGTAGTCTCTTCGAGGTTATCCTTATGCTCCGCGCCCCAGCCAAACCAGCGCTGTAAAATCCCTGGCTTCCGAATAGGAATGGGCCCAATCGACCCCAAGAAATCTGCACCATCCAAACCCTGTCTAGTAACAAGACGTGATCTATTCGCGCTTTCAATACCATGTATAGATGCGAGACCTGGTCTATTCGTACTCTCAACACCATGACTGGATTCAATGTCTGGTCTTTCTGGGCTCTCAAGGTTGGATGCACTCTCCGACATAGCATTGGGCCCGATGTTTTGTCTCTCTAAGATACCAGAACCACTAGTGCCGGAGAAGGCCCTCCCCGACATGATTTCTATATTCCCACCACCCACTATAGGCGCGATTATACTCAGGCTTTCTGAAGCTCTAGGTCCACCTTCATAACGGACATGATCGGAGGTTGGTAGTACTAGATCGTGCATGTTAACTGTTCGAATCCAGATATATTGTCCTTTTCTTGACAAGGCACACATGATAATGAGCGAGGGTATAGCGATCAATAGACCTAGGCCAACTGCCTTTGCCAAAACCTTGTTGAAGTTTTTGGAGGGTTTATAATGACTGATTGGGGGCAAAGCGGAAACCCCACTGAGAGGGACTGCTTTAACATTGATATCATGACCATCGGTTGATTCCTCTAGAATGAGTGGCTCTTGAGACTCGAAGAATTCATCGGGCTCAAATAATTCTTCGGACTCATATGTTTCTTCGGGCCCAAATGATTCCTCGGGCCTAAATAATTCTTCTGCCTCAAATAATTCTTCTTTGTGCTCAGATAGTTCTTCTTCAGACTCGAGTGGTTCTTCGAAATCGGAGAACTCTGCAAAATCAGGGAACTCCTCAGGGCTTGAAAGCTGTTCAAATTCTTCGCCCATATCTGGTGGTGTTATTATCGGTGGGACAAAATACAAATTATCATCGCTTTCCGCGTAGTATTCCGTAGCGCCATCCTGTAGTTTTGTATCAACACCCTGAGCAATTATCGCAAGGGATTTTTCCACGGCCAAACTTGGACTAGGAATGGCGACATAACTGTGTTTAAGCTGTCCAGCGTAGTTAGTGTACTGGCTCTGAGGGTATGAAACGGAAGGCACAAGTGTTTCGCTAGCTGATCGCAACATTTCAGCCCGGCGTATAGATTCGCGTGCCCTTTCCCAAGCTTTCCCAAGATTTTCTCTATGGAAGGCATTGACTTCTTCTCTCCAATTTCCATCTTCATATTCAGTACTAGCACGGGTTGCAGGCTCTGGCCGAACTAAGTGGTTACTCATGATCCCAAGGATTGCTTCACCTTCATCCCAACCCACATCGTTGGTTATGCCTGAGGTCGAGTGACCAGTCCTTTCGAGCAAAAGTAGTTTGTCCCCTTTCTCGTTATCAACCTGGGGGATGTCTGGTATAAGTGCCTTCTCAGCTCGATGGTAAGAGCTATAACTATTATCCGTGTTAGATAAGTCGGACTCCTCATTCCAGCGGGAATTCTGTCTCCTGGAAAGACGGCATCCAGTGTCAACAAAATGTGGAACCAGGTGGTTATCTCTATCGAGTAGATAAACAGCTTTCCCATCAAAATAGTCCTTGCAGGGCAATGGATTCGAGAGAACAGGCCACGTCCAAACGAAGAAAGAAAAAATGGATATAAAAATGATGCGCAGAACATTAATGGCGAAGGAGGGACCTGGGGTCAACCTGGTGGTTTGGTACATTTCTGCTTCTTTGAAGAGAGTAGTAAGCTATCGTCTTATCTTGTCAAACTATCAGCTACTATTTCATCTATATCATCTGAAAAGGTATAGTTACTATAATTGTGATTTCAATACCGTTTTATCACAGAAGCCTGAACTTTACAGGTATATAGAATATCATGAACAGAAATGGGACCTTGGTCACCTCAGATTGAATGCATGTACTTGGGTATACGTATGCAGATGTGAAAAATTAGCATGCTGCGTGTTTTCTTTAACAGATGCAAGGTATCGGACAGTTTGTTACCCAGAGATTAGGAACACTTAGAAGCCATATCTCAGAATACTTGATATATGGCAGGTAGGTGTACGCTTGCTAACATAAATACATTCTTTTTTGGATACCCGCGCCTATTCAAACATGCTAACTTCGCTGATTGAAAAAAGAGAAAAAGGTTCGCAAAGCTAGTTTCCACACTGATTACATTTCAATACTGTCACAGTCGCCACAAAGAAGCGCTTCTTGCGAAACCCAATCCCGGTTAGGAGTCATAGAGGAGCATGCCCTTAACCTACTCTTCCGGCCCAGTCTCCCCTAATACCGCTCCTGTCAACAACCGCACATCGCCTTCCAAATCTTTGCACGTTTTGACGCCATACACTGCTCCCTGAGCGGTCTCCCGTAGCAACGACGACCGCCCCCACCCAATTGTTCTCCAATAGTCCTGTTACTGACACAGCATCTTCTCCAACAAGGGATTCGTCCATATATACCACTTCTGGTGCCAGATGTCGTATTAATGGCAGGAGTGCCCCATCAACCGTATATGGCAAAACATACTCTCGAGGATAGTCTGCCGGAAATATGTTTCCTATAACTTTGTACGCGTTTTCAGGTTTACCACCAGATTCTGGGGAGTGGACCAGGATAAAAACGTTTGTGGTATTGAGATTGAGTGGAGTTGGTATATTCCAGAGAAGTCCTGGGGCGCCCTCACGGACTACTACAACGACGGTCTTCTTGTTGCCTGAGCCCGTAGGATTTGGTCGTTGTTTTGCTTGCGACTGGTCTAGTCCGTCTTCTTCACCCGCACTATCTGATAGTTCTTGATTTTGCGGCAATGGGTCATTGGAGGAGGAGGAAGCTGGGGAGGAGTTTTGTTGCCAGAAGTAGAGCCCCAGACCAACTACAGCAGCCGTAACAGTAAGGCCTATTGGTACAAGTAAATTCCTTGATCTTCTGGGCCGAGACATTGTTGAAATTGAAGATAAATGTGGAGGGCAGTGGGATATTTGAGAATGGTATTTGAGCGTGTTGTCTGTTAAGTAGTGATGAGCTGAGGGTCGAACGAGCTGTCTGAGCCCAGATCCCCGATAACAAACTAACAAACGCGACGGGAGCTCGGTTCTCGGTTCACGTGGTTTGTGGCTTGACAGTAACTAGCCTCAACAAGCATCGCCACATCCAGCACACCCAAGAATTTTAGTTCGGTAGTAACTTAGAGTGACCACATATCCCAAAGTTGAAACCTCCTTTTACAATAGATCACGAATATCTCAAACCAAACATAAGGATTCACCAATTTCACCTCCACTCGTCTCGCTATTTAATTCAAAGATGCAGCCCCCAACAAGTATACCGTCGTTGCTCGTACTGGCCGTTTCGCTCTTCTCTGTTGTCGGGTCAGCTCTTAAGTTCGACATCGCCGCCGAGCCTAGAGGTCATCGACAAAGATGCATCAGGAATTTTGTCGCAAAGGACACCCTGGTAGTTGTGACGGCGACTGTGAGCGGACACAAAGGTGATGGGCAGCAAGTTAACATTCACGTATGTTTTACTACCTACCGACTGAGGAATTAGTGGTTGCGAAAGCTAATTCTCGGTGGTGGTTAGATCAGAGATGCAGTTGGGAATGAGTACGGACGTCCCAAAGATGTTGTTGGCGAAGCTAGGATGGCATTCACTTCCCATGCCAATGCTGCCTTCGATGTATGCTTTGAGAACAACCTCGACGATGGTATATTCCTGTTCCTTCCGCTTGTAGTTCTAGTACCATGTGAGCTAATAATACTTTGAACACCAGGCCGCCCATATGGCCCAACCCGTTCGGTTGAGCTTGATGTTGATATTGGCGCTGATGCGCGTGACTGGTCTGCCATTCAAGCTGCCGAGAAACTTAAGCCTGTCGAAATTGAGTTGCGACGCATCGAGGAGGTCGTTTCAGAGGTTGTCGGTCAAATGGAGTACCTGCGAACGCGCGAGCAGAAACTGCGCGATACCAACGAGTCGACAAATGAACGTGTGAAGTGGTTTGCCTTCTCTATCATGGCTACACTTGTTGGACTTGGAGCTTGGCAAGTTGTTTATCTGAGGGCTTATTTCAGGTCAGTTCATCGTAACTCCAAAAAAAAAATGACACCAAAGCGCTAATACTTGGCCGTAAAACAGGTCCAAGCATCTCATCTAGATACACCATATCATTGCTTTTCTATACCTACACAGCCCCTTATGACTTTCTTCCGGCAGTTTTAATCCCTCTGCAATCCTTTTGCCAAATACTTAGCCGGTTACGTGTGTGTCGTTAATCTCGATATCTTATCTCGTTTTTTCCCTGCTCAGATATCGCTTCTGGTCTGTCCCTTCATATCTTCATGAATGCCCTGAAATGATTTATCATGTGATATGTGGTGTCCGTGAGGACAAAAAATGGTCGTGAAAAAACCACTTCAGCTTCCTATGCTAGTGCTTGATGCATTGTGGATTTAGGTTTTGGCTCGTGCTGAAGAATAGACTTCTATGACGATTTATCGGGTCCCTTTTTTTGTAGAGGGGTTTGTCGGGGTGTTAATCTTAGAGATAAATGTTAGTGGTGTAGACATAATCCGGGGAAATTATTGGATGCTATCGACTTTGTCCCCCATAGTTACGGTATTAGAGGCTTTCAGTTCACCCAAATTCTTATTTTCGAAGTGGAAGGAAAAATCATGCAGCTAAGATTGCGTCTGCTTCTGCAGCTGGCGTGTCACTTTCTGGTAAATACTCAATGCTAGATATTCCGTCCTCGAGTATTTTTCAGTCTGCACCTGGGGGATTCTCCGTTTGTCGATATTTATTGGGCTTAGGACAGACTCTTGGCGGCACGAATCTCCTTCCCACCTTGAAAATGGAAAACTGGGACCAACTGAAAGCCTCTATTGAAGTAATACAAATCTTTGATGGGTGGAATTATCATCCGATGTCCCCGATTCAGAAACGCTCAAATCCATGCAGCCAAGGTATTATGAGATACACGAAGTACATTTAATAAAAGTACGGACAGAATAGCGGCAGCGTTAATCGGTAAATAACGGGTGAGGTTCATTTAGATATCGACAGAATTGCCGCAGTACCTACATGTGTGCATTTAGCTTTTGTATAATCATTGAACGAAATAAGACAAAAAAACCCAAGTATTATAGCCGCTTAGTGCTCGATGGTATGTACGACTGTAATCTCGATCAATATGGTGGTGGAGGGATTTTTTGCTTTCATTTTAAGCTCTTTAGCTGGACATTTCCAGAAATAAATCTGTCATCCGCAGAAGTATGTATATGGAGGGTATGTCTTATAGCTGCAAGATTTTGGCATTTGCCTTAGATTTCACTAACCCGGTTATAGGCACACGCACAGAATGACTCCAGGTCCGTTATACATATCAGAATGTTTAGCTGCATGAGTTGGGCCGAATGGGACGTAATCATGTAGCCAATAGGTTGTGCAGGAGCTTTTGTAGAAGAATTTAGTTTTAGTTCTCGACTTTCCCCTAAACCCGTGCTCTATCCAGAGTTTGTTCTTTTATTCGGTATTTACCATGTAATTCTACAACACTACATCTAATACTGCGGTAATTCTACCTTTTTTTCTCTCTCAGTGGTGTAAGAATAACGAACAAACGAACATTTCTATTCAAATAGTAGATTAGTTAATGTCTTGGCATTGACTGGTATTTGCTTCGGCATTTGCTTCGGCATACATATATACCATGTACGCCCAGAATTCAAGTATGTGCTCATTTTAAAGGTAATTGCTAAAACCTGGGAGAGAGGTATGAACCATGGCAGGTGCATTTCTTTTACCGAACGATTGTTGGGGACATACGTACATGTATCTTACCTTCAACCGTTCCGGATATCTCCATCTCGCCTGTATTTCCTTTTCTCAAATACATATAACAATCGTAGTCTTTACCCGTTCTACATATCTACAGAACTTGTAGCGCGTAGTCCACCATTTTAATTTCAGGTTCACCCGGCATTCCCCGGAAATTCTAATTAATTGGCGGCAATAAACACTCCATAACCGTGGCTTGTAGTGGGGTCCCCACCTCCTTGGTAGCCTGGTAGTAATCGGATCATCTATAATTCTTCCCTGTTTCTAAGAAATGATTTACGTTACGGTCGGCCTAGTGACCGACTGAACTGCTGATTGTGGAGTTCATGCTTGTTATTTGCAAGCTTGCTGAGAAGATGCCTTCCTATTCAAGATAAACTCACAGTCCGGGGAAAGTAGGGTTGTGTGTTTGGTTTGCATGGGTCGAGTGACACCCCATGATCCCACGTTTTTGCCAGCATCTTTAACGTCGCGACCTATCATGTCCCAAGACCCCGCTTTCTACATGGTACGTACATAGATCAGTCTAGAGTTATGCATAAATTTGATCAGTAATCTACGCCGAACTAGGCAGACAGTGGACCAGGTTTGGGCGGGGCAGTCTCCGTCAGGTGTCACGAATATCTCGGATCCATAATTAACGGTTTTTCTTTCCCTTTGGCGTTTTTCAAGACACCTTTGCCCGTACCGACAGCTCTGGGCGGTGAGAAAGTACGGTCAAAAAATCTCGGCGGAAAGCCCGTGGAATGATTCTGTGGCTTTATGTACTTGGCGAGTTAAGAGTTTCGGGTACCCCACATACCAAGACCGCAGGCGCCTCTAAGCCGACCGACCCTTTCGCCCGTACAGAACAACCTCGCCAAGATTTATATCTAGCTGTAGACCGATAGTATAAAGCAGTTTTTCCTATGCGCCCAGAGATATCCGGATTCTTTCGGGAGGCATTTGGGACATTAGAAGGCAGGACCTAGAGATGCTGACCATTATGGATTCGTGACCTTGACAGAATACAGCATATAATTGTAAATTAACTCACCCGCATTTTCCACCTAAACAAAAAAGATATTTTGATTGGGGTGGGTAACCGAAGCCTGGAGTGTTGTGAACGCGATATGCACCTCGGCAACGGCGCACTCTCGGCCAACACAAGCATCTCTCACATAACAAGGCATAACTATCGTTTGCTTAGGGTTGGCAATTAGAAGAAACCTGCTATCCCAAAGTAAGCAAGTATCTACCATCTCCCAACATATGCATAAGCTTAAACTCAACCTCACTCCCAAGCTCGGGGCTACCAAGACTGAAACCGCAGCTCGACCATCCTGAATCCTGAGAAATCTCAACCGCCCCCGCACGGAAAAACATTACGAACCATCATCACAAGATCATGTACGCATTCCTGCTTTCTCTTTTGGAGTATCGTGCATGGAAAATGGCCGTACTGATACCAAGATTGGAAGTTCGTAATGATAGCTATCCGATTAGAGATTAAGTTTAAAGATGGGCATGGGTGCGCGACGTCTTACATACATGTAGTTGTAGTTACCGTATTACCATGACATGATAACCTCTTAACAGGTGAGAAAACAACAAATCTTGGTTACTCGTACTCTCGGGGAACTAAAGGATCATTTGCTTGGCTTCCAGAACGAGTGTGGAGATGTCAAAAATCCAAGGCGGGGGATCTTCACATTTCATTTTGACGGATAAGCTTAAGGTCAAATGATAATATTAATATCTCAACTATATATCATGAAATGTGGTACCAACCATTGAGATAGCTTCGACACCAGTGAAACAAGGAATTATATCCCTCGTGAGTTATTCGTTACAGCCGGATAAACCTTGTGGTAAGTATAATCTATGAAAGAGATACCTGAGGATTCAGAGTGGAGGCTTATCCGTGTCCGGGTTTTCTGATCAATGAAGAATTAACTGAAGGTTTCCAGCTGGTCTGCATAATCCCGGAGGAGGGTCTACATATTTGGAGCCTGTCCCGAAGCTGGGCGTACATTTAAGCATGTAAGCGACGAAAAGAAGTGCAGCAACTAAAAAAACGGAAGCGTACCCCAGAATTGGGAACTCATGCTCCTTGGCCACGATCTTGCCTTATTTTTTCATGGGTGGGTACTCTAGTTCCACTGCAGGCAAGAGTAGGTACATCCTCCTATTGCACCCTGCAACACCACGAATGGGATGCGGGGAATAATATCGCCTGAGCTCCATGACATCGGAGAAACGTTATACGCACGAGGAATTGAGAGTTGTGTGTGGAGGAGCACAATTTTCAGGGGTTTGAGTAGTCTCATAGTTCTGTCATAGTTTAGACCGCTTGGGTAAGTGTTCTACATGGGCCAAAATCAAAAAGAAGGTTCATATGATCTCATATCACTAGTAGCAGGTCATTACAAAAGCCCACGGATTCCCACCCGCTCATACTCCTCATCCTATCTCACATCACCGACTAAAACCGAGTGAGACATCAAAAAGATCACCAATCATGGCTGAACCTTCAAGAATGTCGAGAATTTTGAAGCACATCAAAGAAATCTTCACCACGGGTGAAGGTAATTACATCAACGAGCATGGAGAGACCGTTTATGGTAAGCTTCCTAGGACGAAGGTCGAAAATCCTATTAGGACTGTTTGTCGGCCAACAGCCATGAACTATCTCTTCTTCTTTGTTGGTTGGGTTAGTAGCACTACATCTCCACTCATACGAACATGACAAAATCTAATAGTTTATAGATGGCATGGACTATGGATGGATATGATTTCCATACAGTCTCGCTTTCGCTCTCCAGGTTGGCAGTATACTACGACCAACACAGAGAGCATATAGCAACATCAATTACGTTGACTCTGCTATTCCGTTCTGTTGGCGCTGCAATCTTTGGAATTGCTGGTGATCTCTACGGGCGTAAGTGGCCGATGATAATTAACTTGGTTATCATCGCTGCGTTGCAGCTGGCCACCGCGTTCTGTGGAACATTCTCAGAGTTTTTGGGAGTCCGTGCTCTCTTTGGTATTGGGATGGGTGGTATCTGGGGCCTTGCAGCCTCTATGGGTCTTGAAAGTATGCTTCTATTGTCCATGCGCATCCTTGCGGTTTTGACTAACGACCATTACTAGATATGCCCATGGAAGCCAGAGGACTTTTCTCGGGAATCTTGCAGCAAGGTTACGCTCTTGGTTACTTGATTGCAGCGGTCTTCAACCTATACATTGTCCCCGGCTCCCCACACAGCTGGAAAGTGCTGTTCTACATCGGCGCTGGTCTCACAATGGCCGTGGCGATTGCCCGTGTCTTCTTCCCTGAATCTAGGCAGTTCATTGAAGCAAAGGCGAACCGTGAAGGGCCGCAGGGAAAGCAGAAGGTTAAGCTCTTCCTGGCAGACGGAAAAAAGATTATGAGGGAATACTGGAAGAGAGCTCTTTATGCAATTGTCATGATGGGTATGAACGCGATATATCTTTATTTTGGGAGGTTTAAGACTAATGGGATCCTTTCTTATAGCACTCTTCAACGCCATGTCTCACACTTCGCAGGATATGTATCCAACCTACATGCAGCAGACCAAGGGATTCTCACCTGAGATGGCATCCAAGGCAACCATCATTGGTAAAACCGGTGCTCTCGTTGGTGGAACTGTAAGGCTCTCTTCATGACCCAACATAAACCTATGGCTAACCGAATTTCCCAGATCTGTGGTTATTACTCTCAATTCCTCGGCCGCCGTTTTACCATTATGATCGCTACCTTCACCGGCGCTTGCCTAATCCCCCTCTGGGTCCTACCCACCGACTGGCGCCTCCTCACTCTGGGTGCCTTCCTTATTCAATTCATGGTCCAGGGCGCCTGGGGCGTCGTGCCTATCCATCTCCAGGAGCTTGCGCCCCCACAATTCCGTTCGTCCTTCCCAGGTATCGCCTACCAGCTAGGTAACATGATTGCTGCGCCCGCCGCACAGGTTGCGTCTGCCATCTCCGAGAGGTTGATCATCTACATCAACGGCGAGGAGCGCCCTGACTATGGCAGCACACAGGCGGCTATGATGTCGGTCATCTTTGTGCTCCTTTTCATCTGGATTGCATGCGGAACTGAGCAGCGCGGAAGTCACTTCGAGCTTGCCGCAGCTGCGGGTGAAGACCAGGGCCAGAGTGACAAGATGAGGGCGGTGGAGGAGGTGGAGATGGCGGCGAAGGCGGGAGGGACGGGACATGTGGAGACTGTCTCCGACCTAGATGACCGGAAGAACTAGAATCTTCTCTAGACAGCGATCTTTGACTATAATGAGATGAATATATGTACCTGGGAAGCCTGTAGTTAATTCAGGGCCACGAAATAAAAGAAGTTTATTTATTACAATAATGACTATAAGCTGTAAATCAAATCACCGTGAGGTTTGAAGCTCAGCTTTTTTAGAACTCGAGACAGACTCGAGAGGAGAAATGCCCTTGGATCAAAGCTAGAGAAGCTATTCACGATGCCCATTCACTTGCGCGCGCGGGGAAGCCCAAATAAAAGTGGCAAGCAGGGCCAGGTGATATGTATATATATTACTTCTAGTTTCCACATATGGAAACCCAAGTACTAGCTACATGTAGTAGGTACTACCAGCGGAAAACATCCTACGCTAGCCCCATATGGCATGCCCTTAGCTAACCCCAGAAGCCTGCGCCAAGAGGATCTGATCTGATAAGATTCTCTAAGGGCATTGGCAACTTGTGGGGTTGTGGGGTTGTGCGGATGATCTATGCGTTGCAAGTCAGCTCTCTACTACTACTCGTATTTTCCTGACGTTTGTAAAAAGAACCGCTATTGCATAACATACTAAATTATAGACTTTGGGCGTCTTTGTATGGTATGCAATAGCGGTTCCTTTTAAAACAAACGCCACGAAACTACGAGTAGCACATGTAGCCATTGCCATTCAACGGGTAACGATCATTGGCATCGCCTGAGTACATGTATGTAGGCTAATGGGACACCGAATACAGTACCGTAGTTCGCACTACAAGACAACCCAAGCATGCTGAACACATTTAGCCTCAAGCTTTGCCATGCCCAGGCCACTTGATATTGTAGAGTAGGTACTCTACTAGCTTGGCGCAGGGCTGGGCCGGGCTGGGCACCACGTTGCAGTGGGATTGTGATGGTCCGGCCGGTGTCACGCATTAAAAGCAATATCATAGAGTACCGCCTGGCCGGAGATAGCCAATTTATCGAGTTTGGCGGTATGTAGAGTACATATTCCCACGGGCCTGGTTTGCTTGAATATGAGGTGTCTTGGATACTTGGCGGGCTTATATTGACTGACCATGCCCATGTTGTGCGGGGTGGGGGATCGAGGCTGGGCACGTATACCGCCAAAACTCGAAAAATTGGCTATCTCCGGACCAGGATTCAGGTGACGAATTGCATACGGGAAGTCAATTTTGGGCAAAAACGAGTGATTCTTCATGTTTCGTCGCGCTTTTAATATGAGTGTAACTAAGCAAACGCCCCCCCGTACCACTTCACAACCCTGTCCGGAGATAGCCAATTTTTCGAGTTTTGGCGGTATATCTATCGAACAAGAATTCTGGGATATGCAGGTTCGTTATACATAACTGTACCTACAATACTCCCAGGGGTGCGGTAATGGTCTGTAGGGTTTAAAAGTGATCATTACCCCCCCTCCCCCCCCCGGACCCTCTAAAGTAGATCTGCTCGATTGCTGGGGCAGATGGATGCATGGAAGGCTGATTTTTAATTTGTGGGCGCTATATATACATACCTATGTGCTTAAGGCTATATCCACACCATTTTGCGGTACATTCCTTGGCGTTGCGGGTTTTTCTCTGGATGGTGAGAATAATGTCACTGTTTTGATTTCAGATACAGTGCAATCGGCGTCTATATATAACGAGTAGCCCAGAACTCACGAATGAGTTTCACAATAGTAGACTTAGAGGAGCGCATAAAAACTGTTAACCACGCCGCCTCCCCCACTAACAAAGAGGGGGAGGGGAACGTCAGTTCCCCTCAGCCCAGCCACCCACCCATCTACAACACCGAGTGTACCCCCTCGCCCTTCCCCTCCCCCGCCTCCTCCAGCCACCGATTGACCGTCTTACTCAACTCCCGCACCATCTCCGGCGTACACTCATGCCCCACGCCCTCACACACCACATCCCTCCACTCCCCCCTCCACTCCCCCCTCTCCCTCGCCTCCCGCACCTCCCTCAGAAACCCCTCCGCACACGCCACCGGCACCAACCTATCCGCGCCCCCACTCAGCGTCAGCACCTTCTTCCCCTCCAGCAATCCCCTCCTCACAATCTCGCGCACGCCCATCGCCGCCGGATCCACCGCGCGCACCACCTCCACCAGGTCCTCGGGAAACTCCCTCGCCGCGCCCACCCCCGCCCCGCCACCCGCGATGGCGATGCCGGAGCGCGCGGCGCGGTGCGCCATGAGCGCAAGGTAGTCCGGGCAGCCGATGACGACGACGCCGGCGGCGATGCGCGGCTCGTGCAGCAGCGAGAGGTAGGCGGCGTGGCCGCCGAGCGAGACGCCCACGACTAGGTGCTGCGCGGCGAGCCTGTGGGCCGAGTGGCGCCGCGGGAAGAGGTAGGTGGGGAGGTAGGTGATGAGCTGCGAGAGGTCCAGCGAGGTGCCGTGGTAGATGCTGAACATGTCGGCGGCGTGGGTGGGGTTTGAGGAGCGCCAGTCTTGGTTGGCGAGGTTCTTGACCTGGGGGTGGGCACCGTTGGGCGTGAGTATGCATGCTATATATATATATATATCGTATCACATATTTTATGTGGACTAGCTAGACGAGACTAGACTGTAGAAGATTGTAGGCATTAAGGTAAGGAGAGAAGAAGAAGAAGGAGAGAGGGAGAGAGCGCAGTACGTACCTCCCGCTCCCCGTGGTTCCGCTGGTCAAACGCCACACAGATCAGGCCCCTCCCCACCATCGCCCCCTGCGCCTGCTTCTGGTAAAAGTCGGCCAGCACCGTCTTTGCAATCCCCGCCATGTACCTGTGATCGCACAGCCGTGGGTTGAGCAGATGCAGCGCCGACACCTCGATGGAATTGTCCATCCTGTCACTCTGCGGCAGCTGCGACAGCCCGTAGACGTGCGCATTGATGCCCGCGATAGTGAAGGTGTCGATGCTGACGTCGAGGGCGAGCGCGGCGGGGCTGCCGGACGGTTGGCGTATCATTGCGCGGTGGTGGTTTTGGCGGCGGGTGAGGTGTGTATATATATATATATATATATATCTGTTTGTGGGGTATGTGGGTGGTGGTGGTGATGTTGTGGTTTTTAGGAGTGGTGGTGGTGCGTGGGAGGTTTAGTAATTTGGAGGGGAGTGGAGGGGGGTAATGATCGCTGGGACGGAAGCCGAGATGGCTGTTGGCGGAAGCCGTGCGTGCCGCGGTTAATCACAGGATGTCACTCGGCTGAGTTTTGCGGGGGGTCTGCGGTGCCGGATTTCCGGTGGGTGCATGCTGCTGGGCGCTGTACCTACCATAGCTGATAGCCTGAATATCAAACTCTCCTCTGGCGGGGAAGCATGCATCGTTGATCATGATCTGAAAGATTAGTATAAGCGGTGGGGATTAATATTGATATCATCTCAAACATAGACTCATTCTCATGGGCCCATATCCACACCCAACCAACCGCGGATCCATCGTCCCCAGGAGACCTCACCTAGCAGCCAGACCTACATAGGTCATCCACCCCGGCCAAAACACCGGCGGTCCCCTCACACACACACACACACCTACATGTAAGCCCGTATACATATATATACCCGCATCATGTGCAGCTCCCGACAAACCTAAAACAACATAAGATTCCATGGCAGCGGCCCCCCCCTCACTCTCGCATCCCAGCTGCATGCGCCTAGCTATAGGAGTAGGTATAGACTAACTATACCCCCTAGGCCCGTCGTGGAGGAGGAGGAGGAGGGGGTGGGGGGTGGGGAGGGGAGGCTCATGCAGTATGTAGATCTCTGTGCCGCATGCTATATACTCGGGGCAGGCCATAAGAACCTGAAAATGCAAGCTGCAAGCAGGGGCTCAATTTGGTGTAGCTTTTCGCCAGCCGCGAATCAGAGGTCGTTACCATAAGAAGTCATTTCCAGGTTCTTCTGGCCTGCCCCGAGTATACATGTATGTATGTATGTAGTTCGACCTCAGTTGTAGCTTAGTGACATTCCTCTCCCGCATCCAGATCTCTTTCCCTCCGCACCAGCAGTAAAAGCTTCTTCCCCCACCTCCTCTACATACATCTCCAAAGCCATGCCTGAGCACGAGACCAGCTATCTAGCGGCGCCACGAACGCCCCCACCCCCTCCCCCCCGCGAAATCAGTCAATAAACAGGCCATGCTTCCCGCATGATATGACGGCGAAACTCAAGCTTTCCATATCATATATCTAATGAGTATATGATTATAACCTGCATACGCATGTGCATTTAAAAGCTTTTGATTGGCTCATCTGGGTTTGTTTCACTCGAGACATGTGTTGGATTTAAACATGGGGGGGATTGTGCTGAGTAGTGCTGGATTGCAATTTGTTGATAGATTATTAGCTGGTTCTGTGAATCGATTAGTAGCTCGACTTTAGCGGCTTGCAGCTTGAACTAGAGGAATTTCTGACCTATTCACTGATATATGGGGGATATCACAAAAGACACATAAGATCGACCAGAGCAGATATAGTGATGGGCTTTGCCTGTCAGTCGGGGCCTTCAGGCCGCTGCGCGGCAGGCAAATAGAGAAATAAGCCGCAAGGCGGCTTGCCTGTATATTAGACTACAGTCGTTTCTAGGTCAACGACGAACCCGGCTCGATGACGAGTGGCTACTTTTTGGGCTGATAGTCAGTCAAAGCAAAGGGGTCGGGGCGCTTTTGTTGGCTTTTATTGGCTTCGATTGGCCTATTCGCCATCGAACTGGTTTCGTCGTTGACCCCGAGACGACTGTAGTTGATATACGTGTAGTACCACTTGTATGTATATAAAATCTATTTAATAATAATATATCAAATTAATATAATATCAAAAAAAAAAGAAAAAGAAAAAAAAAAGCTACATATTCTTTCTGGGGAGCTGGAAATGATCATATATTAGGCTCCAAATAATGGGGGGTTAAATGGGTTTGAATTTTACCTGCCGGACCGTGTGTGCTTAAGATTTTCTTTTACCTCCCGACCCGTAAAATAAGTCCCCCTCACCCTCCCCTCCAAGCTTTGACTTCCTGTGCTAACCTGGAAGAACTCCGGCCGGGCCACCTGCGATGTACATCTCGTATCCCGACGATACCTACATATATATATACCCCCCCCCCCCCCGGGGCTGGCCAGGGGGAGAATCGATAACCAGCTCGGGGAGGTGGAGAAGGAGCTTTTCAAAGCCCTTTCCCCGAAAACAACGTCTATAGTTCTAGCACTGTAATATATATATGCAAACCATTTATTTCTCCGCCCCAAGTACAGCCACCGGGGGGCCTAACCTACAATCTCCGAGGTCCCCAATTGCATGACACGAGTCACATGACCAAACTAGCATGACATTCAGCATTAAACAGCACAACAATAACCGGATATCATTGGAACAAAGTGATTTCAAAAAACCTCAATATTTTTGGACAACAATAAAAAAACAGAATAAAAAAGAGAAAGAAAAAGAAAGAAAAACAAGTAGTAAGTCAACATAAACCTCCCAGCTAAAACTATTCCCTTAATTCCCTTTCCCTTTCATATCCATTTCCATTTCCCCCGGTTCCATTTCTGTTACCCTTCGCAACACAAATTTTCAAAAAAAGAAAGAAAAACAAGACTCTTCCCATATACATTCATAAAGAAAGGAGAGGAAAAAACGAAAGAATAATATCAAATACTGACTCCATCCCCCGTCTCCTCCGCCTCGTTCCAGAACCCATATAACCATATTCCATATTCCATATTCCATATACCAAGCGTTAGTCCATTTCGTTTAGTCCACATATCCGCCCTTATCAGCGTCCCTGTCATTGTTCGGAGTTGTTAATACAGGACGAAGAGAATACTGGAAAACGCAAGAATTGAAAAAGGCAAAACCCAAATACACCAGTCACCTAGACAAAAGAAAGAGTCCAATAAATAGGATAGAGCAGCCAAAAACGCAGGCCACAGTCGGTTGGGGTTACAATAAGAAATATAAAAGAAAGATGTTAAATAAAAAAAAAACAGAAAGCCACCTAAAAGAAGTACAAAAGCAAAAACAAAACACTTAATAAAAATCTCAACTTAAAGGTCCACAGGGGCAGTCGCAACTAAGGCCGCAAACATGCCAACACCCCCAACGATAGCGCCGACGAGAGCAGTTGCAGCAAATTTCGCAATTTGGCGACCGCTACTAGCTGTCTTTGCCCTCTTCCTAGGAGGCTCGGCATCAACTTCACCTCCCGCTCCTGCCATTGTGAACTCGGCCGCAGAGACCTGCACTGCGGTATTCGCTGTTACGGTAGGAGCTTTCTTTGATGGATCACCGGTCTCCGTAGGGTTAATAGATGGTATAAGTGTCTTCTTCCATCCCTCTTCTTTGCTCTCTTCCTGGTGCTCAAGATCATCATCGGTCTCATCAAGGTTATGAGTACCGGTGTTGCCGCCGGCAAGAAAACCCATCTCTTGCAGCTCCTCCTGGGCTATGCTGGAGATATCTTCATGCTTGCGCTTTGTTCCAGCTGCCGGAGAAGTAGGGTTAAGAAGATCAGCCATAGAGTTCTCTTTCCTGATTTGAGGAGGTGTAATATTTGTTGCGTTTTTAGGTGTAAGCTGTTCGGGACTTTGATGAAGCGTCCTAAAGGGCGCTCGAGCGGGGTAAAAAGTACCAGTAGCTGCCAATTGAGGCCTTGGGGTGACAGTGTTCTCATTTACAAGATTGCTTATAGAAAATCCACGAGATTTCGTAAAATCTCCCTTGCCAGCCTCGGAGGCACTTGTCCTTCCAAACCCAGAATTATCGGAAGATGTGACTGAGGAAGACGCAATATTGAATGTTTTTTGGAACATTCCCGGGGCCTGTGTGTGTGAACCACCATACTCGCTCAAATCTGTGCGAATATCATCATCCTGCTGTTCCTCTTCAAACTCGGACTCAATGTCATCCTCGTATTCCTCATCAAATCCATCTTCAAGATTTGTGTCTTCCAAATCTTCTTCAGCCCCAGTTTCTAGGTCTTGTTCCATGTTGTCTTCCTCTTCATCATACTCCCCGTCTTGATCGTTCGCAATCTCTTCATCATCCCAGTGCACTTCAGAGTTTTCTTCATTGTCGAAAGCCACTTCGCACTGCGGCCACCAGTTTGGAAACCTGGTTTCAAAAGTCTCTTTGTTTTTCTCAACAATTGGCGCGGCGTCTTCTGAGAGCTTCTTTGCCTGAGAAGTTACAGTTGCCGGTGGAGACGGCATGACCTCATCGGCCATACCCTTGATCGGATTGTATTTGTCAGAATCCGAAGCTACCGGGAACAGACATGCCGCTTCCTCTGGTGTTTCATTGCTCTTTGAACCATGTACCCATGGAACGCCATCAACAATGTATGGCTGTGCAGGTGACTTCGACCCTGAACGAAGGGTTTGAGAATAGACAGCGTGAATCTCATTTGTGGTTCGTGTATCTCTTATTCGGGTACCGTTGATCTCTCTTGCTTCAAAGTATTCCTTCTTGCGATCCATGCTACAAAGTGCCATATCAGGGAAATGGGGGAAGGCTCCCTGGGCTGGTGCCTTATTGTCCCCTAGCCAACGAACGTGGGAAGCCCCAGAAGGAGTCTTTTTAATTATAGTTTCAGTGTGGATTTTTGATAGCGGTGGGAGTTTAGCTATTGAAGGTGGTGTAGGTGCCTGCATTGCAGCGGCGGCGGCGGCAGCATGAGTCAACTCGTCAATAGGCGATCGGAAGCTCGGTTTTGAGGGAATTGGTGCCAGAAGTGGATCGAGAGGGGCAGCCGAAGTCTTACAAGCTGTCGCAATAGTTGGGGGTGTCATAGGCCTTGGTTCTACATGAGATCGCGCGTCGATACCTGCATAAAAGTTCGGCCAAAGATAAGACTCTCTCTTTTTTGCTTCGCCTTCACCATTATCGTTTTCTTCTCCTTCCTCCTCCTCCTCCTCCTCCTCCTCCTCATCTTCTTCTTCTTCTTCATCCTCTTCTTCCTCCTCTTCATCTCTCTCTTCCTCTTCCTCAGAAGACATCTGCTCATCTTCATCTTCATCCTCGTCCTCGTCCTGCTCAGCACTATCTTTGGTACCGATAAGGCGCAAGTCATCTTCCCCATAAAACATCTCTACGTCATCATCTTCGATGATAATAGGTTTCTTAGATTTTGATTCAGACGAAACCTTAGGCTTGGTTGTGGCTAGAAATGTCTCCTTCGGAATAACTTCGACTTCAACGTCATAAAGCGTCAGATCATAGGGATTCAAACGTTC
The DNA here is from genome assembly GCA_024713705.1 of Morchella sp. 2018-W38C. Classification (NCBI taxonomy): domain Eukaryota; kingdom Fungi; phylum Ascomycota; class Pezizomycetes; order Pezizales; family Morchellaceae; genus Morchella; species Morchella sp. 2018-W38C. The sequence continues at coordinate 782,250 of JAMJEX010000001.1, forward strand.
AGAAAAACATTTGCTAGTGCTTCTCTTACCAGAATTTTCGTCTTTTTCGCCCTGGTAATGAGCATTAGAGTCCGCAGTTTTGTTCATTAAGCTTCCAATTGAAACCCTTTGGCCGGTAGTTGTTCGCATTCCAGCAAAATCGTAAGTGGGTTCGGGGACATTCTCTTTCCTAGATGTCATCTCCTCGATTTTCCTCTTCAGTTGTTCCTCACGCTCCGAATCTTTCGTTAATGCATCAACTGACATATCCTTTGTGCTCCGCTCATGGCTAACTGGAATATCTTCATCTGCGTAGTAAGGTGCCTTTGAGGTGGATGCTCCAACATATGCAGGCTTTATGGCTTGTGTTATGGGCGAGCCAGTTGTAGAGCTGGGCGAAGAGGATTCACCAAAGAAAGAAGAAGCCTTGTCTTCATCAGAGGGCGGGAGATCTAGATAGGACATTTCTGCATCCTCATCGTCATCTTCCTCCTCGTCTTCCTCTCCACCTTCTCCATCTTCAAAGTCTTCTCCTGAGTGATACGTGAGGTCCTCCGCAGTTACTCCATAACCACGGATCTTGCCCGTTTCGGCCAAGCCCAACACTCCCGAAGTCTCGGGCGCCTTTGGTGGGCTGGAAGAACTATAAGCATTCTTCTATTCAATATTTGGGAAAGGGAAACACTCACGTCATATCTTCCCACACAATATCACAACGAAATGTTTTCGGGGGGAAGACCTCTTCGCCTCTTGTAACTTCACAGCCAAAAGTGACTTCAGTACCTTGTCGTAACTCTGCAGTTTCTTCTTCCACGAGTTGCAATCCGTTCACAAAAGTACCATGCATAGACTTGGTGTCTTTGATTATTATCTAGTAGTTGATGTGAGTAACCAAATCCACGTCATATAAGAGAGGTGAGGGGGTAGAGCATTTTCCTCCAATGAGATCACTATTAATAACTAGTTTAGGAAATACGTAACCGAATAATGAAGCGATTGTGGCAAATGGAATCAGAGTAGGAGAAAGAAATGGGCATTTAATCTTTGGGCTCGACGATTCAATTTCATCAAACAAGTATAAAATACTACCTTTCGTTCTGGCTCCAAGATCAGTCGGACTTCAGCATGCGCTCGGCTCATCACAGCTGACTCAAAGAAACCATTGTTCCGATCGGCTACCAAACCCTTTGAGGTGTTTCTGCTACTCCTACCGATAGGTTGGATGGGTGTTTCTGGCGTCAGAATGATTGTACGGGAGAAATCTGTGCCATTATTGGTGATATTTGTAAAGGTTGGAAAAGCACCCGGAGGTACCGACACAAGCTTTGATTGAGAGTTTGGGTGTGGATGTAAATGGAGGTTAGCTGTGAGCTGTGTTAGCATTTTCAATTACGAAATGCGATGAACCAAGTATGATGACGACGAGCTCTAGGGTATATTGACGAGGAAAAGGAGAGAGAACACGGTGGTTTGTCTATATAAAAAACTCTCTTCTCCTTTCTTTATTTGTCGCTCCTTCATAATCTTAACAACTCTTCCTAAACTTACCTCTAAACATCTTGTCACGGTCTGTATGGTTCCCCAACGGTCTCGCCAAGATAAGTCAAAGGAAGAGTTGGTTTAGTTCTTAGTTTCTTGTTGTCAATACGAGAGTTGTTTATTCGGGACAGGATAGGCAGTTGAAAGAGTATAAGCAACACAACAGAAGTATTTCTATGGTTATGGTTGTGAAAATAAGCGGATGCACAAAGGCTACTCGAATTAAAATTCCAGAACCCACAGCCAGGAAGAGGCAAATTGGCCCCGCACACTAAGCGACTGTTTGTGTTGATGTTATGAACTGAAGTTGTTCTCTGGATAAGGTAGTAGTTGGAGCTAGTTCTTGAAGGGCGAGGTAGAGCTCGTGGTGCTAAACTTGACGTCTCGAACTCGATATGCCTTCTAGTTCGGTAGCTTTCTTTTCCAAGTAATTCACGATAAACTCCGCAACAAATCGCTTCTCTCAGACAACTGAGGAGGAGAATAAGGCGGAGAAAGAGCAAGTCAGTGATGAGTGAGGAAAGGAGGGGAACTAAACACTCAAGGCGGGGAGAAGAGTAACAACCAGCAGCCCTCACGTAACATCTGCCTGCGCACACAAGTATTGAGGCGCCGCAGTACTCCATTACACCCAATAAAAAAGCACCAAGCTAGTCCAAAAAAGGGTATTTAGCGTCATTTGAGCCCCTAAGAGTCATTCCTGTCTATATTTACAAGGATTGTCTACTGATTAACACTCTTATCGGATACACGGCGGATAGAAAACCACAGCTACAGGCTACAGCTTCGAAAGTGCAACATAAAGAATTCCTTGAATGTGGATATTCCATGGAGAGGACCCCTCAGTTCTGATTCCAATCTTCCCGCGGGGGGTCATAAGTCGAGTCGAAAGAGCTCCCAAAATCAGCAGAAGCACACCGTAAGTAAATTTACCTACAGAGGGGTAAACTAGAAGAAACATAAACCCACAAGGTGTGATATCTTGTTATTAGACCCGCTAAGTTCCTTTTTGTTCCTATTCGTATGGCACCTGACTGACCTACCCATCCCTATTATTTATCCTTGTCTATCCATGCCAGGCTACAGCCTTGATGGTGATGGATGGTTACATATCTACAGATTTTACAATCACACTGCTCGCTCCCATTGAACTGAATCTTCCACATTAGCCTAGGTAAGTACTCCTTCATAGGTAATTAACTGCCTGTAACAATAGAGACAGGTAGCTTGCACTCGGATTCACCCCCGAGCTCTATCTTGATTGGATTATAATATAGGTATGTGCCATTTGCACCATTTTGACGATCGCGGCCGGCAGGAGGTCCAGTCGCGATTCCGAAACCTCCCATACACATTTACGACGCTCACGTGCCTTATCAGTCCCGCATATCGTCAACTGTTTCCAACAGCTAGCTTACTCTAGGTGTGTTGATTTCTCTCGTTCGCTATACGTACACTAAGAGGACATAATCCTTAGCCATGCTGTATTTATGTACATATGTATATGTGTTGAAAGGCATAATCCGGTGGCTTTTGGCGTGAGACGATTATTCTGGGCTCGGAAGTGAGACCCCGTAAAGGCACTTACCTTACCAATCATAAAAGGGTGTGATTTTATGTGCCCAGCTTCAATGTAATAGATTGTGTGCTCAGCTCACTTCCGTCATCGGTGATCCTCACTTGATTTTGAATGAGGCTCCTTCTGATTTGAAAATTATGTTTCTCCTCTATGAACCATTCCCTCGACAACATAATATTTACTATTAAGGTATGGGGTCTCTCGGGTTTCTGACGATGAGATTCACCCGATAATCTTTCGAGTTTGGAGGTATCTAGATCATTGGCCCATCCAAGTAACCTGGCAGTCTGTTGCCCAATCGATAGTGTTAGTAGCTTTGAGGTAATAAATGCCGCGAGAACCACATACATACATACATAAATGGTTAGGATGTAAGAATCGGTGAGAAGACGTAACCACTTCCGGGGTTCTTGGTTGATTTGGCGTTCACTCCGCCTCAGCTCCAAATCGACAGACAAGTAGAGTAAGGTCTTGCCCCCAACCTATGTATGTGGACATCCGTAGAGAGTCAGTCTGGCGGCCACGTTTTAAAATACACTTGTTGCCGCACGGGCTGGCTAGGCTTGATCATAACAAACCCCCATAATCAGAATAGAACAACTACATACAAGACTACGTACGCCTGTATTTGTATTCAGAATACCTACCGGTATGTTGATTATGGTCGACTTTCAGTTGAGAAGGACGTTGAGCAGGGTTCTACACGGACTCGCAGACTGCATGTTACCTAGTCTCTTTGTCCAGCACGCATAGTCAAAGCACCCTTAAAAGAAAGTGGATCATGAATCATTTCTCTCAAGTCGACCAGTTAACGAGCGAAGAGTTTCTACTTCCAGCGTCATCGATGAACCTCACCCAGATCTTTGGCGATCGTGCCTGTATTCTACAGCTCTGGCTCTCCGCAAAGACTTTACAGCCAAAGACATGGACGTGATCGTCGCCCGGCTGGAATGAACCGGTGTCCTCGAGCTCACTTGATTTATAGGCCTGTATTGGCCGGTCCGTAACCAAGGCTCTCTACGATATCGTTCTGCCGAATCTACATAAATTTCAATGTCACAGAGACCACCAACCGGTTGACCAAATAATCTTGCTGTATATGCTGTACCATGTAATTACCTCTGAATGCTAATTAACCAGCTTCGAGGATCATCTGCATAGAGAATTAGGTCAAAACACAGTACAGCCTATGAATAAGGAGGAGAGAAGGGAAATCAAAGGGTTATAAAATGAATTGGCGCGCTCTCCTGATTTTTTACTGATTTAAAAGAGTGAGCGAGTGAGGGACTGTGAATAGACTAAAGCTCAAGAGGATATCACGAAGCATCAAGTCTAATAATATTTCATTTCACTTTTACCAACGGATACAGTCCAGTTTGCCTCTGATACACTCAAGACTCGTAACAACGTTCTACTTTTTGAGTATACAAAGTGCTGATCTCGCTCTATCAAAATCGATTCCGTAATGCAAGAAGAAAAATACAAAACACCACCAGTTGAAACAGGATAACTATACGTATATATGAAATCATATGGGATCACCACTAAACAACAATATCTCTCCCAACCAGAGTCCACTTATCTATCCAACATCTAAAATAATTCGGGAACATTTTTCCACTCACCCCTCGCTCTTTGTTCCCAATAGCCATCTTCTCCTGTTCGGATTTTCCATATTTCCTCGTTCTCATATTCTCTCACCTTAGTGAACCACCTAGGTTGCCATTGTTCACCATTGTCTTCCATCTCCTTCCTACGTTGTCTTTGCCCCTCTTCTAACCGCACCTTTTCTTCTTCTGCCTCGTCTAGTTTTCCTTCTTCTACCATCCTCTGATCAGGCCGAAGGCGCGTATCAGTAATCGGGATATGACCTTCTTCGATGGGTGTGATCTCGTTTAATGTAGCCGCGAAGCGAGTGAACCCATAGCGCGTATTTGACGCTTCTACAAGTTCACCCGCGCTCCAAATGACTCTATTATCTGGCTGCATTATAAGTTCTTCTGTCCACTTTCCAACCAACGAAAGTGGATAAGGTTCTCCATCGACATTAAAAGCCTGTATTGTGAGATCTTCACTTCTCCCGGCAAACATTCCTTTATTCGCTTTAAATGTAACGGTAGCCTTCTCACCAGTATTTTCATGATGAATCGTCATGGTACCCACAGGCTCTACATATTTTTCCCCTGCAATGATATTTCGAAGGAAGCTTGTTGCAATGGTCCAGGAATAAGAGTCTCCGGTTGTTGGGAAGTGAATGCGTACTCGACCAGATGTATTGAGTTCAGCGGATTTACCCCAAAACTTCTGAGTTGGCATTGGGCATTGTGTAAATGTCCAGAGTTGAGATTCGGCATGGCAGGCCATGATTACAGGCCGGTGGCAGACTTTTTCAGCGATGAAACGAAAACCTACAAATACGGTGAATTAGTTTAGATAAATCTTTATAGCATGGTGGAAAATCTACAAACCTTTATCTTCTCGGACTAATTCGAATGTCTCGCCTAACATTGGATTGAATGGTTTACGAATCGAACGATCCTTTACTCGACTATTGGAGAACGAACTCGTCGCAAATGCGGCGACATACAGTAGTCTTTCGCCTCGTTCCTCCGACGCATTCACAGCGTCATCAAGTATCCAGGCTCCAATTGCTCTGCTCCTGCAAACCAAGGAATATCATCAATTGTTCATTGCGATACCGGCATCATTTCTTGTTGACAAATCCGTTGACTCCCACGTTTTTTTGAACCCAATCAAACTGCTCGTCAGGCCAGAACTGTCGACCTCCGCACCTGAGTCTATACAAATCTCTTTGTCATGCTGGTTCGCACTAGTCACTGCCAATGAGAGTGGTATTGCGCCGCGGAGGGTCGAAGATTCAGGATTCAAATAGTAAGACAGTGTTGATGAGGTGAAGTCAAGTGAAAAGAACCGGCGGGCATAGCCTTGATGCCTTTTGCGTTTTCGCTTCTTGAGGACACCAGTCAGAAAACCACTATTTGTTCCCCCGTAGAAGCTATCATCACGGGGCTGCTGCATGATAGACATTGTTTCAACTGATGCATTCGACCCAATCATAAGAGTTGGTGTATTGTTCAGTGAAAGAGATGTTGTAGATATCATTGCAGGGTTGGAGTCGTAATGATGGAGCGCATGGGAAGCTGGGGGTGCAGAATTTGTCGGGTATGTGAGAAGTACAAGGGTAGCTTGTTTCGCTATTTGCTTCGAAAAACTATTATCAAATACCTATACATTCTTATTAGAAGCTGTCTTTGAGATGCTTAGTCCGAGAACCAGTAAACATACCAGTGCATACATTCCACCTTCTTTTACTGCGTAGGTCCCAGTGGTAACCTTCTCGGCCTCACATTTCCCATGCCAGTAGACATCAAGCAGTCCAGCCGCATGAAGCTTCTCAATACAATCACCTTCATTGCTTCTTCCCCTGGAGTTTGCGGGCCTACGTTCTTTAGTCGAGATGGAAGTCTCATCAGAGCGCGCAGTTGATGGTGGTTGCAGTGATGACGACGAGCCCTGGCCCCCAGCTGTTGGATGTTTAAAGATTCCGAAGTTCCTGGGGAGGTTCCTATGTTAAATGAAATGGAAGTCTGTGGGGTTGAGGGTAACTGACAGTGACTTCTTTGATGGGTGCACACTCCAAGAGATTGTGTAGTTTTTAGGACAGTCCACCCAGCGAATGAAGTAGGACTAGATGGATAACCACGGGAGCATCAGCAAAGCGGTATCTCGGGAGAGCTGGTTGACAAACGTACCTTGCTAGGGACTTCCAGCTGTTCCATAGCCATCTTGAGTTTTGGGGTGTGGGGTTGCCGTCAACCGCTATTGGCACGTAGTAGTTTGAATTTAGATAGATGGGATAGTTTCTGTGGAGATAACAAGAGACCACGGAGGAGTATGAAGAGAAAGTGAAGATGATAGGAGAAGACAAATCGGATTGATGGATTTCGTGTTTGTGGCTGGCTCGGTCTGTGCCGTGGCCGAAATAAGGATAACTGCTACACTCACTGACACAACTGCGCCGTTGCAGGATGCATGTGTCTGGCAAGTGGACGTGCGGCTGAGGTAGATACAATACATCATGTAGTATGCACAGTTTTATACCACGGATTAATGGCCATCGTTTTGAGATATCTATCACATTTATCTAAAGTAGGTACACATGAACAGGTACCTTAGTAAAATGCTGACGATGAATTTCTGATGATAAAACTGTAGGTACGTATGTACCCCTCAACTCGCAAGATTGCTTTTGACGTCCGTGTCAGGTATGATCCTAGTCTGCCCATCGACACATAATCACCAGGGCAGATCCCAGTCAGAATGGTTACGTGCACTGTTAATCATAAGATCTCTCCAACAGGTCGAGTCCGGAAGAGTTGATCACTTGATATATATACCGAAGCATTCACTGTTGAAGACGGCGTCGCTGTTGCTCGAAAGGCGCCTTCGCAATATTCTGTTATATTTATCTAATGTACTGGCACCGGTAAATGCATGAAACTACAGAATTTTGCAATCTAATATTTCGATACCGGTGAGTCGTAGGTTGACTAAGAAATTAAGGTGAGACGCTAAATAGTTCCCCTGAGTGGCCGAATCCTTGAATATTGTTCCCCAGCTTCGCATACATGTAGTTACTCGAGGGGTAGCTTATAATTAGCTGAGCACAAGTGTGCTGTGAATGACCTCTTCAATAAATTTGTCAAATGGCCTCTAAGATGTCACAACCCACTAGGCCTCTCCTAGATCCTCTAGCATGTATCTCCCTCTCCCTCTCCCTCTCTAACTCTAACTCTAACTCTAACTCTATCTATTGCGCGTTATCAAAATTATCTGAACATTGTTGCAACCATATTTTCGCACTTCAACCTCGCCTTCCTCTACAACCACAAGGAGAGAGTACAAAAGATTTAATTCTTGTGATTTTTATTATGCTTCTATTCACTCAAGTTTCAATATAAACTCAATTGAAGTAGGTTCAAAATTTTGGTTATTCTAGCTAGGTTGTATGATTGCGAGGTGAGCGTCCAATATAAGGTGATGCATCTTTACAGACTGTGTAACGTTACACAAACTTAAGGCCGCTTCGGATTATTGGACAGACTAGATTATTATATCATCATAATACTCATAATCAGTAGACAATCTACATGTCCAGATAACGTTGAAATAGCATAAGGCTCTCAGGATATCTGTGTTGTGTGGGAATAATTACCTCCGAAGGTAATTGTTTTCTCGGTGGATTACTGAGATAATTGGGAGTCCGAATTTTGGATTATTCAATTGCATGAACAGCGTAGATTATTGTGATAATCTAAAAGTCGATAATCCGTCAGATTAATTATCTAGCTCCAATAACCTAGATTATTGGGTTGTCCGAACGAGCTCTTAGTGTTTCTATCTCTCACCACCAAGTTAGAGTTCTAGAGCACATATTTCTTTTTTTCTTTTCGTTTAATTCGTTAATTACATATAGGCCGTACATGTAGTCTATGGTAATATCACACTTCTAGAGCACATATATATCCATGATAAAGTGAGACACATTTTATATTGTAGGATACATCAAACCGCTTAGCTACATGTAGTCATGTACCCAGAGTGTTGGAAAGTGATGCACATTTTGGCCGGACAACGCCCAATACACCCAAATCTCTATATTTTGGCACAACACAAAGCACTACCTAAAGTCAGAATTCGGGTCCTACATCCACTTCTAAGACAAAGAGTCGCTGTGAGGTAGCGAAAATATAATAATAAAAAAACAGAGAACATTGATGACAGACATATTCTTCCATCATCAAGAGAATCTACACACTCAAGTTGACCTTGGGATGCCCTCATGTGATCATTCATTCTCTCATTGTTGAGACATCACCGAATGTGCATCATTTTCCGACACCCTGGGTATGTAGCGCCAGACTCCAGTTGCCAGACTAATACAACAACGTCCTTCTAGGATTCTTCTAATTTACTTGATTTATTGTTATTTGAGAAGGAGATCATACAATATTAATAGGGAAACCCTATTTGATGTTTTCTTAAGTTAAGATGTTACACCCGTGTCAACGGTCTGCATGTAACTAATGAATTAAACAAAAAAACAACCCCCGTGTCATGAAATATCACTCGAACACTGAGACATGCAATATGTATCCATGTAACTTTCGATTGAAATAGCGGTCCAAGTAGAGAGAGAGAGACGGAGAGAGAGAGAGACGGAGAAAGAGACAGAGAGACAAAGAGGGAGAGATTAAATTATTTCTATAACGGGGTAATGCTAGCTGCATACTTTATACACTAAAATTGTATGTGTGCTTTATGAACATTAGTATATCTCGTACCTACTAATGAGATGATATATACTGTGTATGAGTGGTGACCATTTTAGTATCCCCCTAGACTCGGAAGCCATACACGCACCATATCTCAACATATTACTACCTGGGTTTAGATATGCATTTCAGAAAACGGATCACCCTTGCAAAATTGCTTTCAAAGCTCTATTTACCTCAAGCTTTTAGTATTATAGAGATCTGGTGATTGCAGATTCTGGTCTATTATATGTAGGGCTACTGTCCTATCATACAACTGTCCCTGCCCAAATCCCTCGGACTCCATTGCTAATCAACACCACTTCTCCCGCCTCTATACTTTCCTTCCTGACAACCGCTTCTATCACCATTCCCTTCTCTAACAACCACCTTCTCGTAGTCCCATTATTCCCTCCAGATTCCAGTGGCGGCGTAACCCACACTCCGTTCCGCCAGAAGTACACACTTGTCATACTCCCCTCCATCATCACCCCGTCCTCATTCCACAAGGCCACCTCCGTGGTATCGGTGTAGTTGATTATACCAGCGCGGAGCCGTGCAGCGTCGTAGTGATCCCGGAATGTGGTTTTATGGGATGTGAACGGAGAGGAAGCGGTGGAGATTGTGTCGATATGTATTTTCCATAAGGGAGGAGAAGAGAGTGAGGAAGGGTTTGGGAGAGTACTGGGGAACAGGATGGTGACCGGTACGGGAGGTATTGGGCTTACTGTGACGCTAAGCTTACCTTCTGGTGAGAGGACAGTTCGAACCTAGGAGGAGTTAGCTTAGGGTTTATTTACATACAGTTACTACGGGATCATTGTAGCTGGATTGTACCCTTAATGGACATGTTTGCGTTCCTACGGCTTCTTCACATGCCCGTCGAAATTCATTCAGATCCTCGAGCGATGCTGTTGCAGCCTCAGGCCATTCAAAATGATGTGCCGCACGGACCATACGGTCACGGTGATATTCAAGGAGGTAGAATGGGCATGGAGTTGTGGAGCCTGAGGCGGTAGTATTTTCGGGGGATTGGAGAAGGAGCCGATCGTGTCTAAGAGAGGAAAATAGAGAGAAGTCTTCCACTTTCGTGGAAGTCATGGCGGCACTATTTTTAGAGTATCTGGAAGTTGTTTGGAGTCTGGGGTTGCTCCTTATGCCAGTGAGGTCTGGTCTCGGTTTAATTTTGCTTTTGTCTAAGAGGTACATACTTTCAGCATCGGTTACAATCAAAGCCGATTGTTGTCATACCATAGGTAGAATATGTGCGTTTTGAATTCTGAGCCTTGGCCTATAGACTCTAGAGTACCTACATATATGTAATCCACCTGGCCGGCCCGGGCAGTCTCTTCATGACAGAGCCGCTTTCACAGTCCCTCCCCGCAAATCGAATTAGACCAAACAATCTTGAAAAAAGGGATACATGCTCACACCACCTTTCTCACCGGGCTGGGACCGACGTCACCCTCAAAAGCGGGCGGTGCTGGAGATCTTTATCGGATAACTGCATAATGTGGGAGGTATGCATGATTATATATAATTGTCCTGTGGAGAGTGAGGAGCAAAGCATTGGAATTTTTCTGTCGACCAGTTAAAGTTGGTGGGAGGGCCTAGAAGATAGCTTTGTTTATCCCCGCCTAAGCAGGATTCTAGCGCTTTGTAAAGATTTCACGGCGAAGTTATTTCCTGGCGTTCCACTATAAATCGTTCGCATTTCTGTTTAGCAAATCTCAACCAGATCTTCGTTTCTCCAACCCAGAGGCTCTCAGGAACATCCCAGATCTCCCAAGCAACGCGGTACCCCATTGGGGAATTAGGGACACGATATCAGCCACAGGCGCAATCTCCGTTGCCGGCCGGAACTTTGTCGCGTGTCGTCTGTGCAGATTGAGAACCCGCGACCCGTGTTCTGCGTGCGTGTTTTCGGTGTTTTGGGGGGGCCTGTCGGGTCTCGAGTGTCTCTAGCCATTCTATCTTGACTAGGTAGGGTCGTAAGGAGAGAGCTCTTGGGAATGCTTTAGCTGATTGGCTAGGGGTGGCAGTGCTTCGTCTCTCGTTCTTGTCCTCGCTCTCGCTGTTATTGTTCACCTTCTCGTCTGTCTGTGCCTGCTATCTGTGCCTGCCTTAGACTGTCTGTGCTAGATCTGCGGACGTCTGCCAGTAGAGTGTGAGAATTATTGTCCCATCTCTTTCTCCTTTACAATACCAACACCAGTTCTCTTTTCCAGCTTCTGGAATATCTTTCCTTCCTGCTTTCCTCCTAGCCTTTCCTTTTCCTATCAGCTTCAGCTTTTTTCTTTCTTTTTTCCTTGAAGCGTGTGGCTTTGTTTCTCGTATGTGACGTGAGCAAGGCCAGGGTTTCAGCTACACGCGCGAAGGTTTAAGAGTTGAGAGAGAGTGAGTGTAAGCATAGGAAAAGAGAGATAGAGTGTGTGGGTCAATTCCATTCCTGGGTTGGTTGCAAGTTCGAACCCCGTTCTTCAGCTGCTTCCTCTCTGTTATCTACTATCCGGCCCAGCATACAGTCTTTGGTCCCTTTTCCGTTCAACCTTCTCTGCTTCGTTATTATTTATTCTTGATCTCTTAAAGCTAATTCCCCGAAGCTCTATTTATCCGCCCCTGCGTTCGGATCATCTTCCCTTCCCTTCCTCCCACCTGTCACCAGCAGTTGACAGCTCGGGTCTTTTATCCTTTCGGTCCGACTGTGGGTATCTACTGCAATTACCTTCCGATCGACATCCCGAGGTCGCGCTCCTAACCATGGAAACCTCTACCAAACTATCGGATCCTCCTAAGGGGGGCAGCAATAATGATGGAGAGAAACAACAGCTGCAGCAACGTACCCTACTTGCCCCTATAGCACTAAATGCCCCAATACCTACTATTAGCATGAATGGGAATTCAACTCCTCCAATGGAAGGCCGGAGGAGCCCAAATCCGCGTTCAAATCGCAATTCAACCATCTCAAACCGCAACTCCATTATTTCCAATAATCGCAATTCGACAATCTCAAATCGCAACTCCATGCCGCATCTCGACCCTTCGCCAATGCTCCGGAGCTATTCGACACCAGGTGGGATCTCGGACGCCTTCCTGGAAGACATGGAACCTCCGCCTGTTATTCCTGCGGCTATTGAAGAGGGTGCATCACCGCGCCGCTCGCGTCCGAACTCATCCCATAGTATACGCTGGGGAGACGAGGAAAACGAGGACGACCCGCGTGAAGGCTACAAGACACCCAGGCGACGTGGTTCTGGTACATCAGAGTCTACAACAGCGTGGGATATGTCGCCTGGAGGTGCCAGTTCTATTGGTAGAAACGGCGATGCAGGACCGGTAACAACAGCTGCGCGTGCTCGTAAGCGAGTGGGAATGTTCTTTAGCGGTCTTGCCGGAGACAACCCTTCTACGACTTCACTAGATGATGAGGTGGTATATGATGGGTCTGCAACTCCGGGTTCTAGGATCAGCGCGAATTATACGAGGAGGGGCGGTGCTTCTGGGGACTACTCTGGCGATGAAACGGAGACACCAATTGCAGCGAAGAAAACTGGCTTTTTCTCGAAGCTGAAACATCTAGGGCATGGGAGCCACGGCAGAACACTTTCTGGGTGGACTGTTGATTCAATGGATGATGGGGGACAAACTCCTGGTGGACCACTCACACCCGCCATCTACTCACCAGCTATTGGAGGTATTCCAGACGAAGATGAAGAATATATTGACATGGATGATTATAGAAGGTCTATGAGCCAGAATTCAGCGGGCGGGGGTGGGTCGAGGACTGCACCTGGGACTCCAAAACACCCTGTCCCAAGACGAAGAGCCACGATCACAGACATTACCGAAGAGGCAAGGACCCGCGATCGGAGTTCCAGAGTAAGCTACTCTCGTAGATCTTCCTTTAGAAGGATAACCCAGTTCAGCCATAACCGTAGGTCGGTTGACGGCGTCGAAGGAGTAGGTGGAATACCGCCATCACCTGGGACGCCTGGATACCAAAGTTCCTCTAAATGGAGAGCTCTCAAAGCCGGTATCAAAATGATGGGCCAGCGCAAAAAAGAGGAGTCTAAGATTGATCGCGAAAAGTCAGCCGAGTTGATGGCAGAATTGACCGCGGCGACACCAGCTGTGGTCATCTTAGCGAGTATGTTTCAGCGAGACGAGCACGGAAACAAAAGAATACCCATTCTACTAGAACAATTGAAGGTCAAAATCTCGGATACAGACAAGAACCCGTCGAAAAACACCGGCAGGACGCACGCAGTATTTAGAATAGAGCTGGAGTATGGATCTGGTATCACGCGGATGAAATGGGTCATTTATCGAGAGTTCCGTGACTTCTTTAATCTGCACTCGAGATATCGTCTGGCAGACATAAGCAACACTACATTCAGCGGAAAAGAAGCCCATAAATTACCGAAATTCCCCCGAGCTACAATTCCATATCTTAGAGGGGTGAGAGGTCTTGGGAGTGATGACGAGGAGGACGATTCTTCAGCAAGTGGCGGCGATACTGCGACAGTGACAACAAGCCCGAGCAAGAAGCGACCGAAGCATGCACGCCGTGAATCTTCTTCAGTTGCAGGCGAACATCTCAATACCGGCATTGCTACTGGTCTTGCTGCAGGGCTAGGGACACTGACTGCACCAATCGGAGGCGCTGGAGGCATGGGTACAGTGCCCGCTGCTGGTAGAAAGGATGGTTTCGCAATAAAACAAAGGCAACAGTTGGAAGAATACCTCCGACGGCTTATTCGTATCATGATCTTCCGCCCTGATTCTAATCGACTGTGTAAGTTCTTGGAACTCTCTGCCCTTGGTGTTAGACTTGCAGCGGAGGACAGCTATCACGGGAAAGAGGGGTATCTCATTATCCGCTCCGCAAAGGGAAGTGATTTTAGAAGAGTATGGAATCCTGCAGCAATGGCAAAGCGGCATTCTCCAAAGTGGTTCCTGGTACGGCACAGTTACATTGTGTGTGTCGATTCCCCAGAGGAAATGAATATCTATGATGTCTTCTTGGTAGACTCTGAGTTTGAGGTAGACGCAAAGAAGTTCCTTAGGAAAAAACCAAAAGATCTTGCAGTTGCCCCAAGTAACCCAGCCCATCCGCAGCATCATAGCCTCACCATCAAGAATGCCGAGAGACAACTTAAGTTATTGGCAAAAAATGAGAGGCAGTTGCAACAGTTTCATGAAAGTATCGCGAACATGATGCAGTCTACAATCTGGAGCGAAACCCAGCGATTCAAAAGTTTTGCGCCAGTTAGAAAAGGCGTCTTTGCGCAATGGCTTGTAGATGGTAGAGATTACATGTGGAATGTGAGCAGAGCTATCAGTATGGCAAAAGACGTCATCTATATCCACGATTGGTGGCTGTCTCCAGAATTGGTAGGTCACTTCCAATTGTTTTCACTTATGGCCGGCGCTAATCGGAGGGTCTGTTTGTTTAGTACTTGCGACGACCTGCTGCCGTCTCGCAGAAATGGCGTCTCGACCGTCTTCTCCAAAGAAAGGCCCAAGAGGGTGTCAAGATCTTCGTCATCGTTTACCGTAACATCGGCGCCGCGGTTCCCATCGACTCTGCTTACACCAAATATTCGCTTCTTGATCTCCATCCCAATGTCTTTGTTCAGCGCTCGCCCAACCAAATACGACAAGCCACTTTCTTCTGGGCCCATCACGAGAAAATTCTGGTTGTAGATCATATGGTAGCCTTCCTAGGAGGCATTGATCTCTGTTTCGGGCGATGGGATACGCCGCAACACAGTTTAGTGGACGATAAACCAACTGGGTTTGAGGAAGGGAGTGGGGATGGTGATCCAGAGAGCTTTCAGCTCTGGCCAGGAAAAGATTACTCAAATCCTAGGGTACAAGACTTTTACAACCTCGACAAGCCTTACGAGGAGATGTATGACAGGACGAAAGTCCCGAGAATGCCATGGCACGATATCCACATGCAGGTTGTAGGACAGCCTGCAAGAGATCTAACAAGACATTTCGTCCAAAGATGGAACTACCTGTTGCGTCAACGTACTCCCAGCAGACCTACGCCTGTGCTACTCCCACCACCCGACTTTACTGAGGCAGAGTTGCAGTCATTGGGTATCGACGGAACCTGTGAAGTTCAAATTCTTCGATCCGCTTCCTCGTGGTCGTTGGGTACACCGAACACGACTGAGGCTAGTATTCAGGCTGCATACATAAAATCCATCGAGCTGTCTGATCATTTTGTGTATATTGAGAATCAGTTCTTCATCACTTCCACTGAATGGGGCGGTACTGTCATTGAAAATAAGATCGGTGATGCGCTCGTGGAAAGAATCATCCGAGCTTACAAGAATGACCAGGATTGGCGCGCAATTATCATCATACCACTCATGCCCGGTTTCCAGAACACGGTTGACGCACAAGATGGAACAAGTGTCAGGTTGATCATGCAGTGTCAGTACCGTTCGATCTCACGTGGAGAGCACTCAATATTTGGAAGGCTCCGAGCGCAAGGGATTGAGCCCGAGGAGTTTATACAATTTTACGGGTTGAGGAATTGGGGAAAGATTGGACCAGAGAAGGCACTAGTTACAGAACAGCTGTACATTCACGCAAAATGCATGGTTGTAGACGACCGCATTGCTATTATCGGTAGTGCAAACATCAATGAACGATCTATGATGGGCAACCGAGACAGTGAAGTGGCAGCAATCGTCCGAGATACCGATACGATTATGAGTACCATGGCCGGGCAACCTTACCGGGTTGGAAAGTTCCCGCATACACTTCGATTGCGGCTGATGAGGGAACATCTTGGGATGGATGTGGACGAAATCATGGCAAATGAGCAGCAGATGGATGCTGAAATTCGCCGAATGACGGAGGCGGATGACGATGAACAATGGCTTGCTGAGGAGGTGAAGGCGATAGCGAGAGCGAGAGCCGAAAATGACAACGATAGTCTTCTGAGTAGTTCGGCGGCCACCGAACCGGTACCTGACTCCAAGCCGTGGGTTACAGTTACAAGCCCCTCGCCGGGACTGACCAAGAGTAATATGACATTGAAGGAGGAGGCCGTATTGAGGAGCGAGGAGTTGAGAAGCTTCAACCACGATGTGGACTGGGAGCAGGAGAATAACCCCAATATCAAGACAAGGAAGAAGGAGACCACCGACAATAGAATCCACGGGAACGCGGCACATAACAAGGATCTAGAGGGATATGGCTTCGATAAGATGAAGGAGAGGGAATCGAAGGAGACTACCCGCGAGAAGGACAAAAGAGAACCATCTACCTCATCCCGTGCTGAGGCCGCTTCCCAGCATCTCGCTTCGCCTCGCAATCTCACAAGCCCTGCTCCTTCACATCCCAAAGATTCGAACAGGACACCCAGCAGAGGCTCCTCCTCAGGCGGTCTTGGGAACATTGCGCTCCCACCTCCTCCTGGACCGGAGAGGATGAACTCACAGGAGCTTGGACTTATCCAGCTCTCACAACTTCCTCCCCTACCGGTTACGAGCGATCAGGACATTGGCGGCCCGTGCATCATCAACCGCCCCACAACAGCCGGTGGGGACGGCCCCAACATTCCAGTACTTGAGGATCTCCAGATGCCCACCGTTACTCCAGATATGTTTGAAGATCCACTGAACGAGACCTTCTACCTTGATGTTTGGCACCATTGCGCGGTGAACAACACGAAGCTGTACAGGCAGGTATTCCGCTGCATGCCTGACAACGAAGTCAAGACATGGGCAGCATATAAAGAATACGCAGCCTACGGTGAGAGATTCGCGCAGAGTATGGGAATGGATAAATCAAAGATGCGACGACAACAGGAAGCCCAAGGGAAGACTGGCCCACCAGGCAGCTCTGACATCCCGGGAATGCCCCAATTCGGAGACAACCTTGGGGAGAAGGTGGCGAAGGATCTTGGTATCAAGCTGGACGGGAACAACAAGAACCTTGCGATGGGAAACATGAAGGACTGGACCACTCCAGCGGTTTCAAACCAGGAGGAGCTGGATAAGGTCCGCCGGGATGACCCTCCGGGTGAGAAAATCGAGTTCCATCCGCCACAGCACGTACAGGATGAATTCATGGGCAACAGACCGCGAAGCACATCACATGCTTCTTCTCGCCTGAACACTGCAGTCACAACAGCTACCACAAGCACATTAGGGCCCGGCTCAAGCTGTTCCAAGGACTCCAACAAACCAGACCCAAACCTGCTTCAATCCAACGGAAACGGCATCAACTTTTCGTCCAACACAAACCTCAATGGCGGAGTTGGAAGCACAAAGAGGAGAAGGAGAGGCACGACGAGGAGTAGCCGAAGAGATTTCCACGCCAGCGAGCCGTTGTTGGACCGTGACACTGCCGAGAGGCTCCTGAACATGACACAAGGGCACTTGGTGGTGTGGCCGTACGAATGGCTCGCACGTGAGGAGGAGGGCGGTAACTGGTTGTACAGCATTGATCAATTGGCGCCTATTGAGATTTAGTGAGTCCCCAAACCTTTTATATCTTGACAACATTTCAGAAGTACATGGGCTAACAGGAATCGCAGTGATTGAACCATCTATACCCAGGTTATTTCTAGAGGCTGTTTGCAAAGAAATAAGCCAATTTCATTTTTCTTTATTAGCATCATCTCTTTGTGTTGAGGGTCAAAGTTTTGGCGGAGTTTGTTTATGCACGTTTAATTTCCATCTTCATCCCTATCATCATCCATCATAGGAAGGTATGGGGGCTTCTTTGGTCGTATTTTTTCTCTTTTTTCATTTGCTCTTTAAGAATGGACTTGACTTTTTTATATTCCCTTTTTCTTTCTTTTATTCCTGTACCATTTTTCTTTCTTTTCTTTCTTTTTTGTACTTTTCTTTTTGTACTCATGTTTCTTTTTATATCTTGATCAGATTTGCACTTTTTCTTTTTCCTTTCCTTTTCGTATATCCGTTTTCTTTATCCTTCGTGTTTAAATCTGACTACCGGTCTCTCGATAGATGGTGCGTATTCCCGCCTCGTCCTACTATACAGTTCCTGCCATCCTTCTGCCACCACCGCCACTTCTTTCTTCCTATTTCCTTTCTTTATTACCAATCAGCTGCCGCAGTTGTCTTTTTTTTTTTTTTTTTTTTTAATTTTTCATAATCTCTTTTTTCCGAGGATGTGATGGAGATGCGGGCAAAGTACATGTAGTTGAATTTAATATGTGTAGTATATACGCCAGTAGTTTTAGTGGGTTACATGATAGGAGGCCCTACATAACCCATAACCTACATGTACATACTCTACCTAACATATCAGTCAGGAAGGGGTACATACATTATTAGCTACATACATACATACATATACGATACATATACGATATGTAGACATTTCATCTTCATCACCGTCCAGTTCAGATGCCCTAGGCGCCGTTATGCGAGAGGCATTGTAACAGCTGCGACGGCGGGTGATGTGTTGAGATTTAACGTGCAATCAATCATTTCCAGGGCGGCTTTCCGGAAGCGGTTAGTGCGGTGGGTATCCAACCGGGTCCCTTTGATCATATGTGCAGTATTGGGGGTTATGATTATATTGTATGTATGGCATTGTAGGTACATACTCTAGAGTCCTGTGTGGGGCAGATATCGAGGGTGGCTGCGGAATAGGTACTCTACTCTACTCTACTCTAGAGTAGAGTAGAGTAGAGTAGCTGTGTATGGATAGCTGCTCGGGGTGTCGTTGGATGCTGGATGGATAGCTGCTTGATGAGTTGTAGGCATGCACTCGACCGACGATCTGCACCCCCCACCCACATGGGGCTTTTCAGCTCATGCAGGGCCCTGCATGCTATTTGGGAACCTCCTGCATGGCTTGAGACTGCCGTGTGCGATGAAGATGGAATACTCTAAACGCAGATCACCCCGCAGAGTGCAGCACAACACAGGCCAGTTTGCAGTCTAGTGCTAATACTTCACCTGTCTACTTCTCCTCCTCCTCCTCCTCCTCCTCCTCCTACTGCTACTACTCCCAGTGCCCCACTCCCCACTCCCTCACTCCCTCACTCCCTCACTCCCTCACTCCCTCCCTCCCTCCCTCCCTCACTCCTTCACCTTCTCTCTCTCTCTCTCTCTCTCTCTCTCTCTCCCTCCCCCCCTCCCCCCCCTCCCTCTCTCTGTCTACCCCACCGCCAACCAACCCCCTCCCCACGCTCTACCCTAGGACAGATACTAACAACTAACATCTACTAACCCAACCCAATGGCCGCCCCCGCCCAGTTCGCATTTTCGCTCTACCCCTCCCGCCGCCCCGTCATCTACGCCACACACGGCATTGTAGCCTGCACGCAGCCTCTTGCCGCCCAAGCTGGCCTCAACATTCTGCGCAAGGGCGGAAACGCCACTGTGAGTGACCCCCCATGATCCTAACTAGCCCAATCACTCTACTTTGCCTATACTGACACCTCCGTCTCTCCAGGATGCCGCAATTGCTGCTGGCTAGCCCTCCCTCTCTCTTCAGTAAAACCAAGAATCCCACTAATACCCCCACAGCCGCAGTCTTAAACGTAACCGAACCAACAAGCACCGGCCTCGGCGGCGACGTCTTCTGCCTCCTCCACCACGCCCCCACCTCCACCCTCCATGGCATCAACGGCTCGGGCCCCTCGCCCTCATCACTCACGTTGCAAAAGGTTCTCAACTCCCTCCCCCCCAACCACACTGAGTGGCGCATCCCGTCGGCCAACCCACTCAGCGTCACCGTCCCCGGTGCGGCCGCCGCATGGTGCGA
Organism: Morchella sp. 2018-W38C; assembly: GCA_024713705.1. Taxonomy (NCBI): domain Eukaryota; kingdom Fungi; phylum Ascomycota; class Pezizomycetes; order Pezizales; family Morchellaceae; genus Morchella; species Morchella sp. 2018-W38C. The sequence goes on from JAMJEX010000001.1 coordinate 802,452, forward strand.
CATTGTGGCCCGCTTCGGCAGCGGGAAAGTATCGCTGAGCGAGATCTTCGATGACGCGATACGACTCGCGGAGGACGGGTTTGCCCTGAGTACGTTTGCGGGGCGCTGGTGGGAGGAGTGTGCAGGTGTGCTGCGCGGCGGCGGGAGGGAGGAGATGTTGCTGGCTGGGAGGGCGCCGAAAGAAGGGGAAATTATGAGGGTTCCAGAACTGGCAAGAGTCCTGCGGGAAATGGCGCGGCGTGGAAGGGCTGGATTTTACGATGGGTGGGTGGCGGAGAGCGTGGTGGGAGAGGTGCAGGCGCTGGGCGGGGTGCTGGAGATGAAAGACATGGTGAGCATGGGGGAGCGCGGGAGCGAGGAGGTGGACCCAGTGTTTATGGAGTATAGCGGGTATAAACTGTGGGAGTGCGCGCCGAATGGGCAAGGGCTTGTGGCGCTGATGACTTTGGGCATTCTAAGGGCGTTGCAGGAGAGGGGCGTGGTTGGGAGGATTGGCGGTGAGGGCGGGATGCAGCACAATTCGCCGGAGTAGGGCATTTCGTTGTCTCTCCTCTCTTCCCCGCGTGTTATGGGCGCTGCTGATATGGGGGAAATAGGTATCTCCATGTCCTCATCGAGTGTTTCCGCATCGCATTCACAGACGGCCGCTGGTACATCACCGACCCGCACACCAACCCGGACCCCACTGCCACCTTCCTCTCAAAGGCATGCTCGCTCCTGCCTTACTCTTCTCTCTCCTCCCCGCCCTGCACGCACACTGCCCGCGTCCCCACTAACACCCGCCACTCCTAGGCATACCTGCACCAACGCAGCACGCTCTTTTCCCCCACCCAAGCAAACTCCACACTCCCCATCAGCCCGCCCTCCCTCCACTCATGCGACACCACCTATCTCTCCACCACAGACGTCCATGGCAACTCCTGCAGTTTCATAAACTCGCTCCAGAACGGCTTCGGCAGCGGCATCGTCCCCCGCGGCACTGCAACACCGCTGCAGAACCGCGCCAGCAGCTTTTCGCTCGACCCACTGGGGCCGAACTGTGTGGCGCCTGGCAAGAGGCCGTACCATACCATTATTGCGGGAATGGTGACGGAACGCGTTCCTGGCGCTGGTGAGGTGGAGGTAACGGTCGAGGGTGGGAAGGAGGGCGGGGAGGAGGAGAAAGGGAAAGGTGTGAAGCTTAAAGGCGAAAGGATCAAAAGCGTCTTAGGCTGCATGGGCGGCCTCATGCAGCCGCAGGGCCATGTCCAGCTCTTCATGAACATGCTTGTTTTCAACATGGACCCCCAAGAAGCGCTTGACGCGCCGAGAATCTGCGTATCACCCCCTTCCCTTCTCCCCTTCATCCCCCACTAATCTCACTGAACTAACACACCCCTAACACCACAGCTCGGTCTCCCCGGCGACCGCTTCTCAATCACAAAAGGCGTCTGCCTCGAATCCGGCATCAGCGCAGCCACTGCCACCGCGCTGCGCGCGCTCGGGCATACTACGGCCGAGATTGTGGGATACGAGAGGACCATGTTTGGGCGCGGACAAATCATCAACGCATGCTCTCCCCCTTTCTGCAAGTTTTTTTTTGTGCATGGGCTGATGAGACTGGCAGTATAACTATACACAAGGCAAAGACGGGGAGGAGAGGATCGTGTACAGCGGCGGCAGCGACCTGCGGGGTGACTGCCAGGCCGTGGGGTACTGATCCGTGCGACTGGGCCCTATAGGGCTAGACCCGGTTAGTAGAGATACCCGCGGGGAAACCTTACCGGGGAAAGTGTTGCGGGGAGGGATTTTGCGGGAAGCGGTTTCTTTTGTGCTGGTGAGCTTTCTTTTTTTCTCTTTTGCTGCGACATTTAGGTTTGGGGTTCCTGGCTGTATGCGAGAGGGCGGTGTGTGAAATACTTGTGGGAAAATAATTAGTTGTGGTGGTAGGGGAGTAACTGATTAGTACATGTAGCTCTGGCTGTTTGGAAACGGCGCTAAGATAGTGGCATGCGAGTGATAAATTGTGACCAGTTAGCTCTAGCGCGCCCGCGGGGGTGTCAGTGATCAACAACAACGATAAATTTTGAAAAGTGCCATTATGGATTGTGAGGTCGTGTTTTGTTTCGTATTCGAGTGACTGCCTGTGAAGACATTGATTGTTCGTAAATACATGAATTGTTCGTGAGGAAAACACCGATTAACATAAATATAGGAAAGGGCCTGTATGGTATCTATTGGACAAATAAAAATGGGGAAGAACAATGTTGCCCAGACAACCCACTCAAATAAAACAAGCAGCCCAGCCGCAGGCCTCAGAGATAATCAAACCTTTTTGTGCTCCTAAATCTCCAGAGAAAAAAAAAAAAAAAAAAAAAAAAAATGACCCAGCCCTTGATTGTCGATCACAAGCCCATCTCCCAGTCCTTGTCAGTTTGCTGTCCTGGCCAACCTGGGACATTATTGACTCCGATATCCCAGTCCCAATCCTTCACACTGTAATCATCCTCCTCCAACACTATATCCACAGTCTGCTCTCTCATTTCCTCCGGCAGCTGGTGCTCCAGCGCTGGCCAAACACACTTCCATACACCGCTTTTCTGCCCATCATCTATCACGCGGCCCATCGCCCATTCGTACCTGCCAGGAAGTGCCATAGCAGACATTCCGACGATCAACCCCCTGATGCCGTCATTACCGATGACAGGATTTTCAATTGATCGCCGTGCTGTAATAAATTTGATCGTTCTCTCCTTCAGGTCGACAATATGAATAACGTCGAGGCCTCCAGTCCGCGCGATTGTTGCATGAAGGATGTTCGAGCTTCCGGCGGAGCTGACCTCAAAGTCGACCTTTATCGTATTGTATAAAGAGACAAAGCCCTCCTCATCACCTGAAGATTCGTCTTCTGAGTCGGAGTAGTGTGTATCGAAGTTCGTATCGTCATCGCGAGCGTATTCGATGCCGAAATTGGATAATGGGTCTAGAGCTTTATCGTTTCCGCCGGTTGTATCTCCAGCCGTGATGGAGCTCTGGAGCTTCGCCTTATCGTACAGACGTTGATCATCGGGGTCGATAAGCTCTGGGATCTGCTCTTCCGTTTGCTTTCTGAACTTATCAAGCCCCGCCTCGAGTGATTGTTCGTTGCGCTCGATAAGCCCAAGATCTATCCCTATACTTGCACTATGATTCCTGAGGTTCGTAGCCAGTCGCTTCAACGCACGATCGACGGCGGCTTGTTCATCGTAGAGCTCCGGGTCCGGAAAGGTTTCCATCCCTTCTCCGTTTCGTTGTTGTTCAGCTTTAAGCTCCGAGGCGAGCTCTCGCGGATCTAGATTTTTGGTTGCCATGGTCGGAGCCTTGTGGTAGAGGTGGTGTTGGCGAGGGGAAACATGTTGCTTTATGTGCTTTTCGATCCTGAGGATGATTCATTTATTACATACATATAGTATGGTATGTGCGTTGCCTCATTCGCACGTCCTCGTTTCCATTCTTCCATTCGTAGCTCTTTGTAGTATGTTATGACAGCCTTGCATCTAAAAATGGACCGCGCTGTGCTGTAGTGGCTTATATAATGAGGCCGGAAGCTCCTCGTACTTTGAGGCATGCAGATAAGCCGCATTGAGTTAGCAACCAGTGCGAAAGTCTTCAGAACTCTCGACAACCTTTTCTCCCCAGAAGCTGATCAAAATGCCATTTCGAGGCTCTTCCGGTTGGAACTGATGCAACTGCAGCTAGGAGGGATCCTCGCCGAAAAGAACATGGCTGGTGAGTATCTACCAGATGCTTGATACTGATCTCGAAGTATCGGTCCTACAAATTGTTAGCCTGCAGATACTAGATTTAACCAACTGCCAGAAATTCTCACTCATTATGTGATACCCAGTTAAATTAAAGCTATTACCTCAAATAGCAAACCTTCATGAATGAATAACTATAAGACGTGGCACTGATGAAGGAGCCACATGTATTCATGGGAATCAGGATCTGTTTTATTTCTTTGTTACCAGTCAGCCAGGCGCGGCCCCCTTATTCGTTGTCGGAAACTTACTCACCTCTATTGCCAAGTACTGTCACTACGCACTCTTAATTCCAGTTGTTAATTCGAGTAGGAGGATAGCTAGTGTATGGATAAGCCGATATCGATAGGTGGAGGGGTATGGAGCTGATATAAACCTGGAAAAGAAAGAGGAGGGAGTAAGAGCTTTAAACAGTACATATAGCTTTCTCCCACATTGTTAAGACAAGGTGACATACACTAAGCTCCCGAAACACTGTCCTTATAAACTTTGGATCTTTTCTTTCATGGCGAGAGTTTAAGCCATGCAATATGCATGCGTACTGTTTGCGTTCACAGCATCTCACTCGTTATCATTTGTAGCAAGAAAATCACTATCGCTAGGCATCAATACAGATACTATATGTGAATATATGCGCCCTAATGAGCCAAGATCAAGTAGATACTACATGCTATTCAGAACTGCCTACGTGATTTCAGAGATCACTACCCAGTTGTCATTGCAAGCGGGTGTTGTTATCTAACTACCAAGCAAACAGCCTTCACTTCCTCTCGCAAACCAACTTCCCATCCACCCAGACTCCCACAATATTCCTTCCCACACACCATAATCAGCTCCCCATCCGTTCCACCCCAAAAATTGGCGATCACGGGAGAAACTTACCTATCATCACCACAATTTACGAATCTCTCAAACCCATCTCCCACATCGACCACGCTCACCCCATCATCACGCAGGTTCTCAAACGCCATGTCCTCCAACCCGTAGTCAACCAGCAGTGCATCCCACCTCATCCCCACCTCAAACAATCCCACCTCCTTCCCAATGCCTAGCGCCTCCGCGCCACCAACGGTCGCAACATGGAAAGCATATTTATAGTCCACGATCCAGTTCTCCTTCCCCGCGGGCTTATCACCGCCGCGCGGAGAAAAAGAGTCGATCCGGTCTTGGAGCGTGGCAAGACGCATATTTGTCCACAGGGAAGAAGACATGCCTGTTGCCCCCCCCCCCCCTCATTATCAGTAGGTCAATCGGGAGGGTCAATCAGCAGAAAAACAAGCTATAAACTCACCACCCGCAATGTCGGAGCCCATCCCGATCTTTAGACCCAGCGACTTGAAGTGCGGTATCGGCACCGTGGCACGTGCAAAGAGGATGTTTGAGTAGCTGCACTATCTTTTAGCCGACAATCTACCGACTACCGCGGGGCCCTAAGTTACATACGGACAACTGGTAATAGCCGCACCCGCCCTTACTACCTCCCTCACCTCCTCGTCGTAAAGATGGCAACAATGGGCAAGCACGGTCTTATCTGTTAGTAGGCCGAATCTTTGTAGAATGTTAATATCGCGCTTTTCGGTTGGATACAGCTCCGCCACTAGAGGGTACGCTAGGATCAGCCACGGCTTCTTCTTTCGCCGGGAGGAACGAAGGAAGAGATATCCCACCCCACGCAACCTCATCAACTGATTCCGAAGCATGCGTCTGCACATGGCAATTATACTTTGCTGCTAGCTTACCCAGCCCGTCCAAGAGCTCGGCGGAGCAAGTCGGGACCTTTCCACCGGGTCAGCGTCACAGTCTCCTCGATCATTGACCCTACATACAAAGCGCGGCGTGACAACTGGCTTCACCAATCCAGCCTCTGATGGCCACTTTTCTCTGCAGTAAGTTATAAAACTCTCCGTATCCTTCAAGGAGGAATCCGTTGTCTCTACGTAGTACTCTGGTAGGAACTGGTCAGAACACGTTTTACCCACGAAAGCACGCTGACCGGATCCAGCACAGGTATCGGCAAGGACCTGGGTTGCAGGGAGATGGTTGGAGCCAAAATAGAGAGCCGTGGTTGTGCCGTTCCGCAGAAGACGGCGGACAAGAGCTGTGTAGATTCGCTCGGCATGGGTAAGGGAGCTGAAGGTGGCTTCTTCGGGGAAGGTGTATCTGTTTTCCTAATTTTAGGGAATCGCTCATCCAACTGGAGGCAACAGGCAGGGAGTTAAGAACTTATCAAGCCATTCGACTAGCGGGACATCGGTCTTAGTGCCTAGCTGGCGAAACTGGGGCGCACTTTGAGGGAAAGGTAAGCATATAGACCAATGATTGATAGCATGCAGGAAATGATCATTGTGCCGGTAAACATCCCGAACGTCACCGGCCGTCTTCAAAACACCGCCGGATCGAAGCAATAGCAGTGGTAATATGTCTTCACTTGCAAACAGCCCTGCGAACTAGCAAAATCCGGCGGTACTCTGGAACTGCTGCCGACTACGTGACGAAACAAAGAAAAAGAAAAACGTGGAACAAAACTCACTGCACATGCTTCAATCACGATCTCCCACGCCTGGTAAGTCTCATCACACAACCGCTATTCTAGAATCCAAGGAAGCGCAACATACACAATCGATCAATCCCGGACACACTACCTGTGTCGCCCCCATATCCACCATCACGATATTTTCGGCCCTCGCTTTCTCCCCTTCGTCACTCTTTCTCTTTCCTGCCACCTCTACTGCATCCCTAATAGCCTCAATCCTCCCGCTCCTCGCGTCCACAACAATTTCACAGTTCTCCCTGACCCTCAGCGCCTTAGGCGTGGGCGCGTCTATGAATGTGCCGGTGATTACGTACTTCTCCACTGTCGAGGGGATGTCGGCTGGGGTTGTGAAGCGTGCCATTGTTGTTTGTTCGCCAACGCGGTTAGTTACTGTGAGAACTGGCGGGGGTTAGTGGGTCCCACCAGGCAGTACACAACCGCTATTGCATGCCATACAAAAATCCGCCAAGCCACATTCCTATATGGTATGCAATAGCGGTTGTGTTCGAAAACGTTGTGAAATGGGGAGTAGTATTGTAGGGTTATAAAAGATAACCGATCACTGGCAACCTCGTGAGACTCATAGCAACCAAAACTGTCCAGCGAAGAAACCTTACATAGAGACATTCGAGGTCAGAAGGATAAGTCAATCTTTTCCAAGCATCTAACTCCGTCCAGGACACTTGAATCATTCAGTTGCTATCCCGGTTGTTGGGTTATTCTGATATGAAGTGGACCTCGATGCTGCCAATGTTTGGTTATTTTGTAACCCTACAATACCTACCAGGGTCGAGTTAAGCTTTTGGAGCCGCTGCTACTGTCTTGGCACAACTTCACTACATACATCCATGTACCTACTCGCTATCCACCACAAGAACCTGAAAATGCAGATGCCTTTTTTTTTAAAAAAAAAAACAAGTGCTATTGTTTCTAGGTACAAGCTCCACATAATGTTAATACTATGGCGTAAAGACCTATGTGAAAATGCAGGTGCCAATGGCAAGGATAATATGTATGGGGCCAAGACAATTCTCCATACAAGTTATCCCTGTCTCTGTCACTCGCATTTTCAGGTTCTGATGGTGGATAGCGGGTACTACCACACTGGCACCGGGGAATCAAGCGCCGAATACATAACTTCTGCATACAGCCATTTCCCAAAAGACTTGGCGCCTCGAATCGCCTTCACTGCTCGTAGAAAGGTACAGATTACACAACAATAACAAATAGAATAGAAAAACTAAAGTGCAGGTATGAATCTATATAGTTGAGTTACTATTACCATTTGGTATGGCTTCCATTGGCAGCGGTACAGGCTTCAATTCTGTCAGGCATACATGTACATGTAGTTTTGGCAAGGTGCCAAGTCTTTTGGGAAATGGCTGTACATTCTCGTCACGGCTCGATGGCCTTTTTTTTTTTTTACTCTACTCCTGTGCCGTAAGGCTAGTATGGGACACGGTATTCATGCACTGCCTGCACAAAAAAGGTAAGACTCGAGTCATTACTTGAAGACCAGAATATGCAACTGCATACATGCATATACAAGTACAAGTAGGGCGCCCAGACCTCTCTAACTACATGTAGGTACATGTAGTTCGGTAGATACCCAACTACATATGCGTACTAACTCACAAAAATCTTCAACCGCACTGCCGGCTCTCTGGACTGAAATTGTGACTTTAGTTATCCCATTACGACTAGAGGAGGTGGTCGGGTCAGAATATCACTTGGGTCGATTTGAGACTCTCTGGCCGGCGCTGGACCATACGACCGGAGTAATTATTATTTGAGTTTCTCAGACCCTTGGGCAAACGGCACTATGATAAGATATATAATCTTTTTCTCCAGGGGAAAAGTGCCACAAAATACAGGTCTCGGCGCACAGTTGGAAATTCAGAATGCCATTTTGGCAGGTGGTCTAGGCACTGTTGGACGCCAAGAGTAACCATACCTACAAACAACCCTTCCGGCATTCACCAAGACCTGCATTCCTGGTGTAGCGATCTAGAACGAGTCTGGAAACAAGACAATATGTCCTGGTTGTCAATCCAGACCGGAGCCCGATGCTCCTTTCTACCTCGCCGTACAATATGTTACGGTCTGACTACCCGCCTGACATTCCAAAACCCAGGACCTCGGTGTATACAATGGATGATTATGCGTTTCATTTGGGCATTGGTAGAATATTTTAGCTAGAAAAGGCCCCACTCAGCGCGCAGCTTGTCTCCCACATTCAGCCTAATGTTTTTGACCTAGTACCGTGTCAGACTGGGAATCGGGTCGTTACCATACATATTTGGTTGTGGTTATTGCCGAGTCTTTTTGCCTCTAAAGTTTGTGTGGAGATTTTCATACGACCTGACTCTAGGTCTGTCACGGCACTCGGTCAAAAAAGCTATGCCCTCCGTTTATTTTGCTTCGACTATCTTGGCTTAGATTGTATTGGATTATCGGCATGGTCACGACTCACGAATCCTCCCCTCCCCCTCCCCCCAAGCCCCTTTGATCCGGCCCTTTCACATGTATGAACGTTTAGGCACGAGAAGGATACTCCAAGCGTGTATATTTTTGTAGCTGATATGGCCTGGAAACAGCCACTGAATATGTAATGGTTTTTATGCAGTTTTGTGTTGCCTTACTATACATGCTGTGTTACTATCGCAGGTAGACGATATTGTGATGAACATTACAACCGCCGATACGACATTTAATCACAGATCTTGAATTGTTGGCAAGATCAGATCAGATCTTTGGAAGTGGCTAACGCACTGCTTGTAAGGAAACGGCCGGTCCATGACCGAGATACATACATACATATGTATCATGACATACTCCGCCAACGATGAGGCCGAGCAATTGGCATCTCCTCGTAACCTCCCCGACAGCCCCTTGGCTGATCCGGGTGTTGAGACGCGTCCTTAAGCTTCCGGTCCAGATTGCATGACCCATACTACTAGCGCGCGTGCCTTCTCAAGTCCCAATATCCCAATATCCGAAAGGAAAAAGGTGGGGGCCGCCAAAGAATTCTAGACTTTCTTCGGCACGGTCCCGAACCAAAACACAGTCCCAAATTCCCACGCCGTGCATAGCCCGACACTGCGCCATTAGATAGCAGATATATCCTCAGGTCATTCGGTACACCCGGGAGACACGCCACAGCAAACTAACTGTCGGACACATCGCGGAGATTGGACTTTCTTGAGATACATACCTTTTTGTGCATTCTCGGCTGTGACCGACTGCATACCTCCCCGTTGTAAGAAAAAGAAAGAAAAGGATATTGCACATTTAAATTTGCGCGAGACCACGCCCCGGCTTCCATTCCAGTAAACGTGGAGAGTGAGAGAATTGCACAACTGTAGATTTGTGTTTTCTTTTTCTTTTTTGTTTCTGGAATAAAACTGGTGATGCAGGATCGAGTTTGAATGACCGCCGACTTCGAGTGAGAATGCGTGATCCGAAATACAAAAGCCTACATACTGCACCAAATCAGAACCGATAGCTACATGATGAAATGGGTGAGGTGGAAATTACAGACTGACTAAGAAGTAGAATGCCCATCTTGCAATGATGTCGATCCTCGTAGGTTTACTTTCATGCATTGCCAGCTCGTATGGCCATCACATCGGATTTAAGGCATGGGAATCGGCTGGAGACTTACTAGATCTATAGATCTGTGGGGTTTTCAGCATTTACAATGCTCTCAACTACCGGTCTGTTCCCGCCTTTCCCTTGGCGATATAATAAAGTTGCAAGTTCTAATCGTTTTTTTGAGTAAGGGGGGGGGGGGGAGGGTTAATTAACTGCACCATATATTATCGTAGTGTTTTATCAACTTCAAGATGTACATGTGTACATACATAAGGTATGCTGAGCCCACCATCATGACCCTGCAGTCGAGGCACCTGTAATTATTTTTCACTGTATGTTTTTTGTGATCTCAACGGCAATGAGATCATACCAATCAACCATTTTGTATGCACAGGCTTTATTTTATTTTTTCGGATATCTTCCTCAAAACAAGCCAGGCCGGAAGGACTACATGTATCCAAGTGAAATTTTCCGGCAATAGCGATTATGAAAGGAAAGGAAAGGAAGGCCTCTTTGTTGTCAATAATTCGATTGCTTGCAAGTACAGCTGCCTGTTTAACCGAATCAGATCGACACGTGAACTATTGGAAAGATGGAAGACCTAGGCACTTACTGCCCATGATGATGTCTCAAGTCGATCGTGCAGAATCTATATCTACCAATTAAATACTGGATTATCAGATCTTGGACCTCCGGGCCCCATTTAGCCAATCAGACGGCATGTACCTTCCGGTACCAGTGTTGGTGTTTATCGGGTGTGACAAACCGACAGTCATTAAACTAGCCCCGAGTTTTTCCTTTTTTCATCAAAGGACAAAGAAAGAGATTGGTGTTTTATGGTTTGAATCCTGGAGGAAAAATCCTTGATGGGTGTAGGTATGTACCCAGCCTGTAGAGCAAACCTTAGGTGTCCTCTATATCACTTGACCAATAGGCCCCTGTCCGTAATAAACGAATTAACGGCAACGGGGAAAGGGCTTTTATTATGACGACGTCTCAAAATCTTGCTTGCTGAAATCGAAATCTGTTGCCTGCTAGAAGTACATACATGTTGTATGTGTAACAATACTCCCCCAGAGTACCACTACGCGCGTCATTTTAGGTATTTCACGTTACGGCATCTCCCGGGATAGGATTACATATGTATGCGATTTAAACTCAGAGGCTCGTCCTTGAAAAAGCTCGTGATTCCCGTAAGATGCGCACAACCCATCCAGCAACGGAGGAAGCCGAAAAAGACATTTCCACACCTGCCGCCGATGCACATAAGCACCATCTCTGTTAATCTCAGGGAGTGAGTATTATTATGTGAGAGACATCCTGGCCACTGCATTACAGCGCAATATTGGAGTAGGTAGAGTAGGTCCATGCTGGTCACCGTCCTGCAGGTCCAGTGGCCTGGCTGGGGTCACACTCGGAGATTTTCCCCCATCTCATTGCTCTTCTCCCTTCACCCCCTGTCTGTCTCTCCTTCCCACGATCAACCCTGCCGACGATCCTTTAAACGGAGGGGGTGGCCCTAGCTGTCGTCGATCATGGTGCACTGGGCCTCGGAAATTTATTTTACTGATCCATCCAACGCCCAATGGTGAAACTGGGAGAGAAGAATAGAGGGATGTTATGTTTCGCTGTTGTGGTTGTTGAGTTGCCCTTACCCCCCGAGGATGATCATCAGGTGATGAATGATATCCTTAAACTTGTCTGTTTCATTCCCATGTTTTTTTTACCTTTGCCTACAAGGGAGGTCTTGTAGATAACTGATTAGATCAAAACTTGTATTGCTCAATCACCCCCACGGTTCGTCCGATACCGCACCCCTATATCACGAATGGAAGGGAAGGGTACAAACGGGTCTCCAGATTAACTAATCTAGATAGAAAAATAAACAAACAGAAACACAAGATGCTGCTGGCCGTGTTTACTTCGAAAGTCACAGTTTTTTCTTTCCCTTTTTTATTTTTTTATTGAACCTTTTCGATACGTCGCACTTCGGACCTCTTGGCGTGTTTCTGACACGATGTCACTTGTTCTCCCTCTCCCGTGTAGCCTCGAGGCAACGTAGTGTTGCGTACATGGTACATACATGTATGTATTTGACTAAGTAGCTACATGTAGATATGCCGAGCGCGAACGAAGGTACACGTATTTAGGTAATAGTGGATAAAGGAAAGGCCCAGGTTCTGGGGAAGCAGTGGGAGGTAGAAGGGAAAATAAAACAAAAAATAAATTTGATCCTTTCATGGCTATGCCATATATTAGTATAAAACAAAAGAAAGAACTCCATGTCCCATGTCCCATGTGCTTAATAGTTGTAGTAATAACCCTCTGCCCTTAAAATAAATAAACAAGGAAGAATTTAATGATCACGGTTATAATGACCGACAAAGAATGAAGAAGTGAAAAGAAAAATTAACAAAACAACACTAATAATAGGACAAGATGGGACCAATAGGATGCACCTCATTAGTACTGGATAAGACATTCGATATTCTAACGCCGTTGCGCATTTCACACATACTCGCCCGATCCCCGCAGAAAAATCAAAACCCCAAAGTCCTTACCTAAATAAAGTGCTAACTGAAAGAAAGGTAAATTATATAATAGCTTTAACACCCTAGCAAATCAACCTGTGCGAGGGCCGACACATCTCCGCCAGCAGCCACCACCGCTGCAGCTGCAGCTTCAGATAATTTTCTCCTTTTCTCTTGTGCCTCCCTTTCCCTTCTTGCTTTGGTCTTTGACGACCCGCTTGGAGCCACGCCGCTAAGAATCCTCGTGGCATCGTTGGGCGTATAGTTTACGAATGATCTAATACCATCGTTCGATTGTGAAGACTGCAATGTTCCAGATGACTTTGCCTGAGAGCGCATTGAACCACTACTGGCCTTCCTACGGGAGGAACCGGGCCTTGATATTGGTTTCGAAATTATTTTTGAGGTTTTCGACGAAGCGGCGATCGCTGCCGCTGCAGCAGAGGTAGCGAATGCATGTGATGAAGGCGGAGATGGCGTTTGATGGAGCGATGGCCGACGAGCGGTCGGATCTATTGAAGATGAGCTTGGAAGATAATTCCCGCCAAAACCGCTCTGGTTAAGTGATGGCGTTAAGGAGTATCCAATTTCTGGAGTAGGTAGCTGTGATGGATAATACAACTCTGATTCAGGTGGAGATGGTATCGAGGAGCATGAGGAGGCTGGCCTCTTAATACTGTGCGCAAATATGCCACCCTCCTCTTCATCAAACGATGGCGATGGGGGCTGGCGGTATAGCATCGGACTATATGTAGGTCGGTGGGAATTCCCATTCGTGTGGTGACGAATCGTACCATTTGATAGATCACTGAAATGTTCCGACGTGACTCCACTTAGATGCGAGTTTGGCCAGCTTTCCTCTATTATATTGACCTTGCCCTCTCCCCACCAGTCCTGCGGAGTGTCGGTTTCAATAATGGGCGATTCAGTAGTCATTCTCAAACCAATGGACGGGTCAAGCGGCTGCGGATCCATGCTGTTTTCTACCATATTATACTGATCATCTATGGTATACTGACGAGGTTGTGGGGTATACAATCCATCGTAAATTTCAAAAGAAGAAGGAGGGTTACTAGCTCGGCGAAAGGCAAGCTGTACGGCGGGGGCTTCTGAACAAAATGGACCGGTTTGTAAAGATGACATGCTATGGGGGCGAGCAAGTGTCACTTGTTCATACTGTGGTGTGTGGAGGTTTTCAGCTGATAGACTGAAGGGAGCCCGTGAGTATTCGGGTCGAGAGCTAGAAACTCTAGATGAGGAGTGTGAGGGGGTGTATCGGGGGATATCCGAAGTTGTTTGCCCTAAAGACTGTAACGGGTTCTGTGTTGGTAAATATTGAATCATTTCGTCAAATGGGTTATTTGAGGGGATGCTATTTTGCTGCACGTTGTTCATTTTGATGAGTTCGGTGAATTGAGCTCGTCGTGCAGAGTGGAGATCGCGGTGACTTTTACGGTGGCGAAGCGTTCTGGAGTTTATTTTTGGTCCCTCTGGAAGGATTGTATTCTCAACAGAGGTGATTGGGATGGTAGAGAAGTTTGCGGGGGGGAAAGATGAAGAGGGGGGGGGAGAAGAGGAAGGAAAGCAGGAGCTCAGCGATGTTGTTGAGGCACGTCGATTACGACTCGCTGGAATTCTCACGAGCGGGTCAAGTAGGTCAGCATCAATGCCCGACAAACCAGCCAGGCCCTGGCCCTTGCCCTTATAGCGGGCAGGAATGCGCATGTGCATCGTTTTCGTAGGTGCAACGCCAACTCCCCAAACGGGAACAGCTTGTGGGGCAAGCAGTGACGCTGAAGGTGGAGATGGTGGATGCGCTACAACTGGTAGCACTGTAGGCCAAGAGTCTTTTCTCCTTGCATGTTGATCGTCGGGACCTGCAGACGACCCGCAGCTGTTGGCGCACTGGTTGGCGCTATCGAGTCCAGCCGGGGGGGAGCGAAGCATTGTTGTCTTTGAAAAGGGCGTTCCGTATCAGTAACGAAGAAGGCAAAAATGGTGGGGACAGGTGGGGACAGTGGATAGTGGGACCATGCCCCCCTCCTTCTCAAACAGCCTCATTCATCTCACTCACCTTAAGCTCATCGAACTCTCCAAAATCTGCATTTTTCTGGTCCCCTCTATCGTTGCGAGCATTTGTGTCGTCAACCAGGTCGAGAAACTCATTGTACTGAATGTCCGAACAGAGACCCAAAGCATCGAAAGCGTGGTCTTCACCGCTTTCGGAATGATGCATAATATCCGGCATCCACATCGATTCTGTTTATTATTATTTCCGTGTTTAATTCCAACGCAACCTTGCCTTGGCTCCCTTAGGGATCGAGATTGGGAAAGTATGTATGCAAGTAGAATCAGCCCGATGTAGGTGGCATATGTAGCGTATCGTTGTTAAGGAGGTGTGATGATACTGGGTATCTCTAATTGATGTTTGAGTTTGAGGATCTACGCTTTCAAGATGCTCTGAACTTGAATATTGGTGTAGGAAGAGGTAAAGAACTAAAGTCAAAGAAGAAGATAAAAAACGAGAAACAATTGAAACGAGAGGATGCGAGTAAACAAAGCTCCGGTGGATACTTGATGATGCTCTATCACAAATGCGAAGACAGATCGCACAGATGTAAGACAAACGGAAGAAACGTCTTTCTGAGTACTGGGAAACCAGGTATCGCAGCACCGGTATATGTGGTGAAGATGCACGAATAGTCGATAGCCAGGAAGAACGCTTGAAAATAACCAGGTACTTATTCAAGTTCCCGTTCTTCGTCCGCAGCTCGCAGAAGCTTGCGTTGGACCAACCAGCCCCTTAAGTTCCTCACCACCACAGAATTGAACTTAAATTGCCGGATATTGTGGAGGCTGCTCAAATCTTCAAGTACCCCAGCCTTGCAGCAACCTATCAAATACCTGGGTAGTAAAAATCGGTCAAACATCAGTGAGGCGTCAAGCCTAACACGGCCGGAACGGTTGAATTGAGTACTGGGGCAGAGGTGGCTGAACAGAAATGTGACATTCCTATCAGGAGGAGTGGCTAGAATTCCATAACAAGACCTACATCTATACTCCATTCTTGACACTAAGCGAAATCTTGATCACACTCAATTTCTGTCAACAATGCTCAGAAGATCGATAGATTCGGAGTAGCAAGATTGCAAACACCCTCACAATGAAATTGGATGTTGGCAACATGGCGAATTTCTGAGCTTGAGTATCAGTCGAGGGATTTGTTTGTATTGACAACTAGATCGGGCTTGAGGTATGATAGACTAAGCCTCCCAATATGATAGTTTCTTATGCGTTTGTGCATGTATCTGTCTCTGTTATCACAAGTTCACCGCCTCCATTAGATTCTAAAAGCTAAATAGGACTTCCACCCAGAACAGTACACCATGCCCGAGAAAATAGTAGAAACGCCGAGATCCCCACCGGAGTAACAGACCACAAAGGGAACAATGTCCACAATGTGCAATTAAGCTTTGCTAGACTTTTGAAGCAAATGTCTATGCAACAGCCACTAATGGGCACGGTATGAATGTAGTTACTTTGGCCGAGAAGTAGAGCAGCTGTGCCATTCGTTTCTTTGCTGATACTAGTCCTATTTCTCGCCCATTAGAGTATTCTTCGGTGGCCCCAGAACGGACCGAGGTTTAAGCGGCCACATTTGCAGATATATCGCTGCTACTGGCAATACAGTATCTCCAAGCTTTTCTGGAATGACAACCACTTGTATTTTTTCCGTACCTAGATTGTGCTGATCTATAATTATAACATCAAACAAAGATGCTGTAATTAATGAAACCGATAACCCCCGGCCTTGTCTGTTAGTATTTATTTCAAAGAATCTAGGTAACAGAAGCGGTCAACTAAATTGTATGGTGGACCACATTCGTCCAGAAGACTTTCCAACCTCCCATTAAAACTTCCCGAGACCCTTTTTGTGTTTTCCAGAGGACTTTACTTCCGTTCATAGACATTTTACCAACTTCTCCATCTATCTTGGGATAATTATGTTATGTATTGGGTGCGTGTTGCAATCCTCCCGACAATGGAACAAATGGGCTCTCGGTAGCGGAGCTGAGGTAGCATTTCAGCCATCGTCAGACGAACCATAGGACAACGGATGAGTCGGCAAGCCTTGGACCTGAAAATTTGGCTATTTGTTTAGTCCTTCAACTCCTGACATCACCGCTAAGAACAAGGATGCCCCTACGTACATCTAGATGGGTAGCGATCTAACGGTTAGTGAGCATCGAGTAAAGCGTGCCTATCTAGGTTAGCATGAGTGATAAATATTATTCCTGGAACAGTACCATATGGATAAACACTACTATTGATGGATATTTGGTATACTATACTGATGGTAAATAAACAAAGTCGCCAACGAGATAAGAAGAGATGCCTGTAATTCCATCCCTTGCAAAGGGCGGCACAACCATCAACGGAATGAAGCTTCATCAACAAGATAGAATAAATTCTCTAATCTTTTTAACTGACTGTTGATCCTGCTATCTGATATCGGAATAGTGGTAGATGGTGGTTCAAGTGTTAAATATTGATGAGATCCATATATATGGTGGATTTATGTGCTATTCGTATGACTGTATGCAATGTTATGTTGTTGTCGGTTACTCTCCAGATCTGCGGGGGTACGCCGGATAGCATATCAGTTTTTCCTTTGCAACTCTGTATAAAACTCATTTCATCATGAGTGAGAGCCCGAGGAAATCGGTTAGCTCAAGGAACCAGAAAGAATGACTCGCGAAAACCACCCGAAGAGATCTTTCTAAATACAGTCAGAGAGTATAAGTCAAGGGATGGAAGACTTTTAATGGCGCATCGTATTCTCGTCACTCAAGCCTATTGCACCACCAGGCCAGCGGTCAATCTTCCCCCAAATCTTCCCTTGTTTGCCTTTTGCTGGCTGGCAATAACACGATGTAATCACCAAGTCAAGGTTGACGCGCAAGAATTTGTGCGTAAAATCACAAGTACCCTAATCAATGAAGAGTGGCCATTGTAGCAATCCTGGGTACTTCAAGTATCGGCAAAGATAAGTATTTTCAAACGGAAATTTGTCCCTGATGGAAAATATCAGTCTCAATTACCAAAGAGAAAGAGGTAGTAGGTAGTAAAATGAAGAAATCTTTACAAGATTAAACAAATAAATAACCATAAAACAAAACTATTCGGGCCGAATTTCTCATTAAGCAGGGTGTATCCGACCAATTCAACTAAATCTGAGTAAAATTGTTTGCCAAGGAGGGTTAGCGAAAGACGAAAATACTCATTGTTTTGAGATGATGTTTCTTGACTATCAAAAGGGTAAATTATTGACGACTTATGGGGGGCGGGCTGACTAATAAGCGATGTGTTATCATAACTTTGACCGAAAGAGAGGTATCATCGGAAAATAGGGCTAATTATATTACCGTCAATCTAGGTCCACTGCGCTCTCGATAATCCCGCCACCTAGACATCGTTTGCCGAACCACAATGCAGCACTTTGGCCAGGTGTTACTGATCGTTCCGGGCTTTCGAAGAGAATTTTCAGCCTGTTTGCCCCACCCATAGCTGATTTAGAGAGTGTCAATCTTTCGATTATCTCCACCTTTATGACTTTTATAGGCTTTTGTCGATGTCTGAACTGGGTAACCAGGCCATTTCCCCAAGTTAAATTATCCTTAGCGTTATAGATATTGGTAAATATCTGAAGGGCTACTCTTTGGGCGTCTTCTCCTAGCCATCTCCAATCCTCCATGATCATACCCTTCCCGAAAAGCCTGGCGTTGTCGAGGCCCTTCACCACTTCAAGAGTATTGCTTTCTTTATATTTCCTAGAAACGTACCATTTCCCAACAAATCTTGGATCCCCTTGCGGAAATTCGTAGTGACTCCTTTCACCAATAGTAGCATGCCAAAGACCTTTATGTTTCCCAATCACCATTCCTTCAGGAGCCGCATGGGGTTGGATATTGCTTTCTTGATTTGGGGGGAAGATTTGGGGTGGTCCAATAACAATGTTTCCAGGCTCGGGCTCCAAGTATTCTTGTAGCCACCGACGGAATCCGCTCTTACCTCTTCCACCCCCGGGCTCGACGAAGCAAAGGCCCATGCTTTCGGGACGTTCGGGTTCCCCTGAACGCCAACCTGGAAGAGAAAGTTCGCGTGCCAAAGCTTTCACAGCAGGCTTTGAGAGGCTATGAGAACCAAGCGGAAAGATGAGTCGGGGGAGTACAGAAGGGGGGATCATGGAAAGATAAAATGTTTGGTCTTTATTAGGATCACAAGAGCGAAGGAGATGAGCGCTGTTTGTGGGGATGTGATTTAAGACATGAGCATAGTGACCTGTAAATGTTAGTAGACAAATTTAGAGAAAGGGAAAATCAAGTTCAAAAATGGTAAGAACATCCCAGGCAAAAAAATTCCTTACCAGTAGCCATCCACCACTTTCTACCCTTTCCATCAATTGCCACATTTCTTTCAAACTCATTTTCCAGTCTTTTAATAACAGTACCAAATTTGATCTGCCGATTACACTCAACGTCGGGGTTCGGCGTCTTTGCTTGTTGATACATTTCGACCATTGGCATAAACACCTCATTCCAATACTCCTTCTCAAAACTCATGTATAATGGCTCCTTTAGTCCCATAGCGTAGCACACGGCTTTAACGTCGTTGAATTCTTTCTCTGTGCACTTCTCAGATTGGCTGACATATTGTACTTGTTTATCGCAACTCTCTTGACGGGGTTTGTTGTAAGGTAATCGAGCTGGCGCCATCGAAACTGGATTAGCAGCCGGTGACCAATTTGCCATGTAAAACGGTTGAAGATTCTCTCGAGGATGGCCAGAACGAAGAAGTAGGGCAGCTGCAACGGAAGAGTCTACGCCTCCCGACATTGCAATATAAACTGAATCGGTAAATGTTAACGTCGTAGATTTATAGGGCGGTTAAGGTCGATTTTAACAGACTTTTATCGCAAGCAGAAATTTTGGGTTCATCATATTCAGTTTGGGAGATGTTTCTTTTAAAACAGCTGGTCCTTCGAAAGGCTGTTAAGAAAGCAGCAGTCCGGGACCCAGGGTTACAAATCGATAGACGGGGGAGAATCATGGAGTTGGTGTTTATGCTCTGCGGAGGTCCAAAACGAGCGATTTTATCAAGAACCAGGTTTCTCGAACGTTGGAAGGCCTCTTGGCAGTGGCTGGAATAGATTCGCGATCTGATGAGCCACGCTTCAAATTCAACCAACGTGTCAGATCGTCATGCATGACCCCGCGGCGTCTGCTGAGTAATCTTTGTGGCGTAATATCGCGCTCAATGCCAAGGAGCAATTCTCCCCTCTTGGTTGTGTTCTCTCTCCTCCCTCTCGTGTCATGTCCGCCTCCTTTCCCCATCATCCATCATCGTGAAGCTTTGATCATCAACTCATAGAAGGAAACTCCGACTAACCACCGCTGAAAGAGCAGCGGAAGAAGAAGGAAAGAGCGGGATATTCGCAAGATTATCCGTTTCGTGACTCTCTCCACTTTGTCGGTTAAGTTTTTTTTTTTTTCGTGTGTTTGCGTGTAAGAAGCATCGAAGCTCGTCAAAGGCTACACTCAGGAAAGAAAAGGAGAAGCAGAAAACGGGAAAGAGAAAGAGAGAGCCAAATCACTGCCACGGGTTGAACAGGAGTAAGGAAAACACGTCCGGCTTCACGTTTTATTTTTCTATCATACCCTTCTACCCTAATACTCTTTTTCTTCTTGTGAGGATATCTTTTACCACGCGAGCATTTTCGCCATTATTCGCTCATCCTCGGTCGCGAAATTCCTTTTTTACCTACATCACTCCGCGCCAAAATTGACCCGAAAGGTAGCATCGCTACGGTTGCTGCATCGGGTGATTTTTGCGTTGATATTATACATATCCGGCAGGTGCGCTTTCCCGTTTAGGATTAGCGCATTTCTGAGGTTGGGACGACATAAGCATTTCCCCCCCAAAGTGTCGAGGCTGAAAATCGAACCAAAGCAGCAGGTTACTTAAACCAACGCCATATAGCAAAGTAGAAAGGGTATATATCAGGAGAGGGTTATGGATAATACAGAAATGAGCGAGCCTACCGGAATGGTTAGCTCGACGAATGGCTCGCGTATTGCACAGAAGCACCAGGTCCCATCGTCCCAGCCAGACTTCGCGTCATCTCTCGCATATCACAGTCCCCATCATCAGTATCTATATACACCCGGCCATGCGAGCGAGTTCACGCTCCCACAGCAATTCGCACAAGACTTTTCCACTTCACCTACGTATCCTGCCTGGGATATATCATCTGCCCAGCATCTCCACGGGCAGAGTTTTGTTCCACAAAATGGACTGCAACAGTTTACCTCTCAATATCCTACACAAGTGCAAATTTCGCAACAGCAACAGCAGCAACAGCAGCAGCAGCAGCACCAGCAGCAGCACCAGCAGCACCAGCAGCACCAGCAACACCAGCAACACCAGCAACAGCAACAGCAACAGCAACAGCAACAGCAACAGTTTGCTAGCCCTTATAGTCCATCATCCCAGCAAACCATTGGTCCATCTCAGCTCGGTGCGAATTCATTCCCCACTCAAAATACTACAGCATCTCCGTCTGAATTATGGTCGGAGCTTGGAGCCACACCTTCACAAACTAAACAATCCCAACCCGCCAAAAAGACCCGCCAAAAAACGGAAACTCCAAGTGTACAATCCGTTAACACCAATGTCGTTGTAACGCCATCGCCAAGTTTCAAAAGACCAAAGGATTGTCCATGGATAACAATAGTAGAAAATGTGGATCCGCTTCTTCTCCGTACGTAAATCCCCTTGGTTCCTCATACATGTCACCATCTAATACCTCAACAGAAGCACTGTCACAGGTTAACTTGATCAATGAACCTTTACCTGCTGGACCAGCTCCTAAAAAATCCAAGCTTAATACTACCAGTCGAACTCAATCACTTGAAAAACGCCCCCCCAAGGCTGCCCCTAAATCAAAAATTCCTGACGACCCCATTGAGAAAATCAAATATCTGGTTTCCGAGGCCCTTTCATGCGATGACGATATTGAAGATATTCGGGAAGCATCAAAGAAATTGTGGGATATCATGTTGGATGTATCGCATCAGGACCCAAAACAAATTGAAGCTGTTGTTTGGGCCATCCTAAAATCTGGTGATGATTCAATATTACAACATCTCGGTAGCTCAATTCTTTTCACAGTTCGATTGAGATATTGGATGACAGCAGAGTGGAATAGAGACCGGAACGCATCAACCGTATTAAATTTGCTCAGGGTATGATATAAGTTGTGATCGACTCTAAGTACAAAAGATCCTTCTGACGACTTTATAGTTATTGCGAAAATTTCGAGTTACTGAGGAGCAGCTTGAGGAAGCAAAATGGACTAGGGCACTGACAAGTATTGGAAGTAAGACTAAGGATCAGAGGGTATCCGAATTATGTGCTGTGATAAGCAAAGCTGCAAGAGAAAAATCGGCAGCTCTGGCAAGAAAGGACAGAGAGGAGCGGATTAAAGACAAGAGTGAGAAGCAGAAAAGTGCTCCACTAACCGCGTCTGCGCCTGCGCGTACTAATGGCGATAGAGAAAAGGTTGCTGGAAATGGGATAGCAATCAAAAGTGAGGGCAGTAGAGGTCTTAATGTTGGCATCAAACGCAAGGGCGATGACGACTCCAAAGCGTCTGTTGGGCCCAACGCAACGAAAAAAGTTGCGGTTGGTGAGACAAAAAACTCTGTTGCCTCAAATTCTAATAATACAACTGCTGGGGTATCTACCATGCCTTCTAAAAACGGGCCAACGTTGGAGAAGAAATTGACTACAAGTGCTGGAACGTCTACGGCGGCTCCTATTGCCAAACCGAAAACTACCACTTCCGGGTTTTTCAAGTCGTTGCAGAGCATGCGCCCAGTTTCTGCCAAAGTGCCCCAAAAGTGCGTTGCTTCCCTTTTCCCATACTTCCCATGAAAATCAACCATTTCGGGAATAAGATCGTCAGTTTCTAATGTGTCACGTGACCTGGATTTAGAGCCCCCGAGACCAAACCACAACCCAACACTGCAGAGCCACCTCAACCCACTACATTCACCAGCATCTTTGATCAACTCAAGTTACAGCAACAAGGCAAAACATTAGGGGTCAAGTCTGACGCCGATGGTAAAAAACGTGAAGCAGATGATGACTTAACGGGCCCTAATAAGAAATCAAAGAAGAAAAAGACCGTAAGATGGAAAACAGGAGATGACCTCGCAAAGGTTAAGCTTATTGAATGGATGGAACCTGAAGGAGAGTACTATGGTGGGGGAAGTGGGCATGAAAACCATGAATGGGGCAATGCTAGGAACTTCGATGTCGAGGAGGGCAGAGAGGCACTGGCAGCTCTTAAGAACAGAAACCTTATCGAAGATGAAGAGGACCTGCTAGATTGGTATCAACCTATAGGTATAATTTCACTTCTTTCAAATCAGCCTCAGAACTCTTGACATACTAATAATTTCTTAGAAATTGATTTTGGAAAGTTCCACGATTTATTCAAAGCTGCTCCTGCTGATCATGCCATCAAACGTGGAGGAAATAAGAAGCCTGTTAGCGAAGAGGCCAAAATCCAATCTCAGAGAGAACTTGTTACTTTATCTGCGCTTTATACGTCATCGCAGAGCATCCCAATTTCCCCCCAAGAACCGGACACAAACAATGATGGTTCTCAAGTGTCTGACAAGCAACCAGTTATAATCCCGTTGCCCGATAATATCAAAGTAAGACCCTGTCGTCTAAGATTTGCAGCGATTTTCTAACCCTAAGTAGCCCCCTGCTAGTATCTTTCAAGCACCGGCCTCCCAACCACAACAATCACAGCCTCAACCACAACAGCCAGTAATAACCCCAGACTTGTCTGCCATTCTTCAGTCATTTCAACCACAACTTCAGCAATCACAACAGCAGCAACAGCAACAGCAACAGCAACAACAACAGCAACAACAGGCCCAACAGGCCCAACAGGTCCCAGCTCAAGCTGTTACTAACGATTTCTTGGCTCAGATCCAGGCAATTACTAGGGCACAGCAGACTCCTCAACAACAACAATTTGGTCAGCAGCCGCAACCACAGCAACAAACAGTACAACCAAGCACGCCTGATATTGGCTCAATTCTTGCGGCCCTTGGTGGGGCTACTGCAGGACAGCAGCAAGCTCAACAGGCCAACAACAACTTTCTACAGAACTTGATCCAGCAAAATCCGACTGCTCAAGCACAGAATGCTGCCCTGGGGAATGCTTTAGCTTCATTTGGACTTCCATTATTCCAACCACTTGCATCTTTTGGTCAAGCTCAACCCCCCCCAGCCTCCACTGGATATGAAGCGCCTGTTGCCCCTAAAGCATGGTCGACTTATGATTCTCAACCTCAGCAGGCTTACGGAAGCGACAGCAACAATGGTAATAATGCTAACCAATCTGCATGGACTGGAAGTGGGGGAACCGATGAGTTTGGTCGCGCGTTGCGCGATGGCGAGAAAGAAAAGGAGGGCAGAAGTGGCAGAGATATTCGTAGAGATTTAAGAAAAGCTACAGGATGGGATGAAAGGAAAGTTGAAGCGGAGCAGCCCCTTACTGGGAGCGGTAACGGAGGTAGCGGGAGTGGTCGTGGTGGAAGCTGGAGTGGAAAACACAAAAAGGTAAATTATTAACCCCATCTATGCATGTCTACTTACTTTCCTGTTACCAAAAATTTACCCCTTCTATGGCATATTGCATTTCTCTTTATACGAATACCCTTTTCATCTGCCCGAGGTACTCCAATGGACTATTTCAATCGCTATGTGATTGTAAACACCATTTTCAACCACATCTCGGGCAAGCTTTTTGTAAATTAATGTGCTATGCTAGCCGTTATACCTGTTTGTGTTGAGTTACTCGTGTGGCGATAACACACGGTGGCTATTTCTTCTGATTGGGGCATTGAAGATAAAGAGAAGGCAACGCCTGGGGATTTTCTCAATGTCGGGATATCGCTCAATAGTGAATTCCGCCTCTTATCTTGAGATTTTCATTCCCGGGCGAAGGCGCGAGAAATACCAACCAAACTCAATATTCCATTAGCATCTTTTTTCCCGTCTTTCTTTTTTTATATGGCCTTATTTTTATGACACCCATACTACACTCAATCCCAAACAAGCCATTATAAATCAAGGAGAAGCTTGTGGGGGCTTCTTGGGAGTGCTTCTTATTTTGAACTTTTTCTGATCAAAGTTTTCCGAATATAGGATAAAAAGGCTGCCAAACAAGGCAACGTTCCATGCATTTTCTACCAGAAAGGCAATTGCAAGAACGGCGACAACTGTCGGTTTGTACATGAGAAGTCTTCTGGGGGAGGAAGAAGACGAGGTGGTGGCGGTGGTGGTGGTGGAAGAGAGTCGGGAGGCCCGGGTGCAGGAACACCTGGGTGGCCGACGAGTGGGGAAATGGAATATTGATGAGAGATCAATAATATCCAAATAATGGCCCTTAACCAGACTTTTCTTGAGAAAGTCAGCGCTAGGATATGAAAAACGATCACGAAACCAGCACCCGGCCTTCAGGACAACCTGTAAATTCATTATCATTACGAAGTAAGGTCCTCGTATTAAATGATTTCACGACCACTACAACAACTTGGGCTTTGACCAGCCACACTACGCCACCATGCGAATATCGTATTGAAGACCACTTAAGGAAGGTCCCATGAGATAATTCTCATCACTATTCTATTTTTGACCCAGGGTTCGAGGGATTTACACAATCAACTCCTTCGTTTATTTATTAGTTGTATATTTTCGCTTATCGTATTTGGGAAGGAGGCTTTTCCATTTCTCAAACTTGGTTTCACTCAATGTACTTTTCGCCTCTGCATAGCATCATGATAGCACTACTTTCATTAGTGTAATTCCTCCTCCCCCTCTCCCCCCTTCTCTCCTTTCCCTCTCGGTTCTCCTTTACTTTTTGTCTTTATATTCCCTTTCGTTTATGGTAGTTTGGGTTCTTTTTTTATTGCTTTCCTTCTTGTATAGTGGGGTTTTGTAAGTATAGTGGGCCGGGGCTTGCTTTTGTATTTTTGATATTAGACGGTACGGGAAAATGTTTTTTGTCTGTTTTAGTTGTCCGGGGGGCACATGATGCAAGGGTTACGCTAAATAGAGCTTGTCTTCCTAGTATGTAGTAATTGAACGAAGCCCAAGCTAGGCTTTTATACCAATTTCTTACTCTCGCGTTTGTAGTACTATACCAAGTCCCTTGGCTTAACCTTCGTTCCTTACATGAGATTTTGCTAGTCACCGCATGGGATATAGTATGATTCTAGTGGTATGGGACTTGACGAGAATGCCCCTGCTTAGCCAGAATTACTTGAGTGGAAATGACCAATACAACATGTTTATACTTATAGATATTTTAAGAAAAGAAAAACAGTTAAACTACATGTACCCTCCTTAATAGTTTAAGTGATTTTACTTCGAGCAAAGGTTTAGAACGGTTCTCCCTTCTAAGCGTGATCTCTAGTACCGGAAGAAATGCATCACTAATAATAGCATCGTAAATGTATCATGGACTAAAAAAAACTGTAGAATATGTGTAAATGCATCCATAATGCATCGGTAATGCATCACAGTCTATTCCACCACGATTTCAATTATAAACCAGCAAAATATATTAGTAAATGTGTATGTACAGCCACTTGACAAAAATCTCCGCGATCTAGTCTCAATATTAATGCCAGTGCACACCATTATTAAGGTTGAGATTCAAGACAAAAAAATATGGTGCGCCCGCTCTTAAAGGTAACCGAAAAATGGGGCAAAGTCGATTCCCTAAGGATTTTCAATCAAAAAAGTTTAAAAAAAAATCGGGTTTTACAAACTATAGTACTAATGATGAACTTTGATTTGTAAAACCAGATTTTCTTTATCTTTTTTGTTGAAAAGCCTTAGGAGTTTGAAATTCCGCATTTTTGTATGTAAAATGCGCCAAGCCAGCGCCGAGTGGAACAGTATTATACAAATCTATACCCAAAAGCGAATTCTAGCAGGAATAAAGCATTTTGTGACAGAAATGCAGAAAAATGGCTAGAAATAAGCCCTCTCATTAGCCTAGATGTCACCTTGCGGCCACGATTGTTCCACTTCCAGATACCGCCGTGTCACCTTTAGTCACCTTTAAGAGTGTGCGCACCATATATAATATAGTTCGTGGCTATATAAAAGAAGGTAGGTCGTTGATCTTATACTTCATTGATTTCGGGCACTATTGGTCACTGGAGTTTTTTTGATGGTTATACGTTACATATGGAGACATGTCTCATTCCGAAATCGGAATCACGAACACTTTTGCGGAGTGGCAATATATACAGTCACTCAGCAAAAGTGTTCGTGATTTGGTTTAAATGTCAGTGCGCAGTGTGGCGCACCCAAAATGTTTGTTACATTTAATGTTGAGATTCAAAATAGTGACATAGTTCGCGACTATAGATAAAAGAAGATGGTCATTGATCTTATTCTTCATTGATTTCGGGTGCCATTGGTCACAGGGGAAGTCTTCCCTTGGGGTTTTTTGATGGTCCGCCACGATTACGTTTCACTCCGAAATCTGAATCACGAACACTTTTGCGGAGTGGCTGTATATATATCTGATAAAATACAAAGGGTGGCAGGTTTAAGCCTGTATTCTTGGACTTGTCATGATCAAGCCCATACCCATCTGCCTAAGGGCCCGTTCGGCTACACCCAAATACCGTGATATTCGGTCGTGATATTCGGTCTAAATAGGGAGAGAGTCTTAACATATCTGTAACGAATATTCCTTTTAAACTAAATACTACGATATATGGGTGCAACCGAAGGGCCCTAAGCTATTAGTTGGTCTACTAATAACTATACTAATATATCAAGGAGTTCAAATCGTACGAGAAAGGCTGTTATAAATCCGTTCTTGTATGGTAATACGTTAGCAAATGTGTTCAAGTATTATATATCTCATCAGCAAAGTAATCAATAAATTCATGGCTGAACGATATTACAGAGGCCTCGATGGGTTATGCATCAATTGATGCGTTTCTTGCGCTGGCAAGGGATGTGATTTACGCAACTACAGTAAGGCCTTTGCCTACCCTGTACTCTATTTATATCTTTATATATATTTGTAGAGAAGTATGTGATTCCTCAATTGCAAACATCACTCGTTTTATATTAGCTACGAGCCCATGTCCCGTATGTGTTCGCTTGGTACTATTAGGGCAACTTATCTTGTGCAGGTTAAAAATCATCTACAATTAACCACATGGCATTCTGGTACATCAGTGCACCACTTTGGACATGTACAGCTTTGCTCTTTTATTTGTACTTAAGGGAGTCCTTTCAACCACGCCGTGCCACTACCCATGATAAGTGAGACGAACGATGATACAAAATATTATATCGGGATCGGGTCAAGTAAGGATTTTGCAAAATTATTCTGTATTCACTACTCTCCAGCTCCACGTACCCGGTACTTATAAAAAATCACACATACCCCCACATCCCACTCAGGACCTACTCTTCCAAAATCCAGTAAGCCCTCTCTGTCCCCTCTGCTCTCTCTGCGCTGCCCTATCTAGTAAAATATCCTCTCCCGGTGTCCTTCCATCGACGTATTTCACCAAAAACCCCATAGTTATTGCAGACAAAATACTGATACAGAGGATCCCGATCATCACTAGGTTCGACTTCCTGAATTGTTTAGGTCCCACAACGTTATCAGAAGCCCAACCTGTGTAAAGTGCATAAGTCTGTAGAGCAAGCGGGCATTAGATTTACTTAAGCTTCAGAGAAGTATAGCTGCTCACTTACAGTAGTAACTGAGCCCAGATTCCCAAGACCTGACACAAGGGCTGATGCCGCAGCAACACCGACTTCACCATGGCGAGGCTGGAACAGTTCGCTTTCTACGTATTAGTCCAATTTACCACCGCCATGTACAGGATCACTCACTTCGTCCAGGTCATGCAAATTGGCACTGTAGGCCCTAGCCCAAATCCAATCATGAGTAGCCCAAAGTATCTTCCCCATGGATTGGTAGCATAAGTTGTGACTAACAAGCCCGATATCTGCACACACACTGGTACTGTGAAGAAGAGTGCACGGTGCCGATTGAACCGATCACTGAACGGCGTAACTAGCAAAATGGCAATCAAATCGCAAACCCAAATCGGCGAAAAGAGCAGTGAAAGTTCGATACTAGTCAACTGTGGGTTGATGGCCCTAATAATAAGGGTTCCGAAATTTTGAACTCCTATACCAACCCCAACGACGCCAAAGTACATTATAGTCAATGGCCATAAGCGCCAGTCCATCAAAACCCCCATAAGGTCTTTAATTGTCCATGGTGGGACGTTATAGACTCTCGTCAATTCCTCATAATGAATAACTGCATCTTCGCCCATTAGAGCCGGCTTTGGAGCCGGCAAGTATTTCTGAAAACCAGATGGCTTGATAATTACTCCTGGAACAACAGGGCGACCTGGGAGCCAATATAAGATGAACATGCCGCAAACAACGGCCGAGAGACCATATAAAAGGAACATCCACTCATAGCCAGTCAGCCCCCCCATTCCATTCATCTTCTGAAATCCGGCGCTGACAAGGCCAACTACGGCTGCGGATACTTGGGCGGCGGTGAAATATTGGCCGATACGCTTTCCAGTGCGGGACGGTGGGTAGAACAGTGTAAGATAGTAGGACATGCCAGGCCACATCCCGGCAATTACGATCCCGAGTAGAAGTCGAAGCAGACTACATACAGAAATCAGGTTAAACCAGTTCTAATCTAGTAGTAAGAGAATTCAAATGGGATATATACTAAAAATTCCACACAGCATTCAAGGCTGCATGGCAGCATCCAACAATGCCAACTCCGATAACAATTCTAGACATCCAGACGTGCGGACTCAATCTTGTCATAACGAGGTTCGCCGGTACATCAAATAGGACATAGCACACATAGAACAATGCAAGCCCCGTGCTGATTTGATGAGGAGTAAGTTTAAGGCGTTGTGATAATGCATCACCAGTAGAAGAGTTCATAGTGAGCGAGAGACCAACATTGGAACGGATGGCGGCGCAGAGGAAATATAAGATCCAAAAAGCTGTTTGTTTTATAGTTAATAGTAAATCATTAATTGGGTTTTAAGAAATCACCATACCGGGTACTATTCGGCGATCAAGCTTTCTGAGAATTGTTAGATACTTGCATTTGAGGTTTTATTCTAAAGCCAATTCTTACTTATAGACCTTCTCGACCTTAGCATCTGCCACGGCATCTCCTCCTACTTCTCTATCCTCGGTAGAATTGCACTCATTGATTGCTGTTGCTGGGATATCCTGTATAGCCATCCCCTTAAGAGTGTCGGCCATCCTTCGAATTCCTGGAGTTTGATCAATTGAGTCACTGCAGAGTTGAGAAAGGATTTGACGTTTGTAGACTGTAGCAACCAAGCGGGTGACGCGAGTGGAGCCCCACCTTGCTTCGCCTTGTTGAGACCTTAAGCGGGAGTTTGTGCATATCGGCTAACCAGTTGAGGGGGTTATGGGTAAATTTTTGACAAACAAACTAAAACTTCAAGAAACTGCAGATTTCTTATCTAAAGCAGGCAGATTAGCTACAGCAGGGATCTTCCCCCCATCCACTCTATAAATTTACAAATATCAAATGAAGAAAGGTCCGAGTGTAATTGATTTGTCCTACCGGAGTCCGTATCCTATAATAAACGAATTTAAGTCACGTAATAAATACTTCAAAATCATTTGGTGAGAGACACCATAGTATAGTGAAATGGCGAACAGATA
This sequence comes from Morchella sp. 2018-W38C, assembly GCA_024713705.1. Classification (NCBI taxonomy): domain Eukaryota; kingdom Fungi; phylum Ascomycota; class Pezizomycetes; order Pezizales; family Morchellaceae; genus Morchella; species Morchella sp. 2018-W38C. The sequence continues at coordinate 832,766 of JAMJEX010000001.1, forward strand.
TCCTAACTGCTACATGCACATTGTAGAGTTAGTTGTTCTATCCGATGGACAAGTTCCTGCAGTTCGATCTGTACGGTCTTTTATCATTTAGTCGGGGAGACAAAAGCCGGTGACGTTGAATCGTCTAGAGTAGAGTACTCCCATTCCCATTTCACAACGTTGTCGAACACAATCGCTATTAATGCATGCCATACAAAAACCCGCCGAGCCATATTCCTATATGGTATGCAATATACATGTAGTCCTTTTGGGGGCAACGACGAAACTGGTTGAACAACGACCAAGGATCTGTCAGTCGAGACAGTGGCGCTCAGGCTGATATGCAATCACTTGGTGGCTGAAATCTGCTTGTCTTAGCATCAAGTAATTATTAAATCCAAAAATAGTAACCGTTTCCGCAGCTGGTTTCTAATCCCTTCCGTCGTTTTCAGGGATTTCTATCTTAACCAAGGTAGGCGATAGTATTACTACAGTAGGGTTAACGGCTTCGCTATCACCACTTGTGGTACTTCTATTACTCCTCCAAGACTAACGTTTTCGACCCAGTACTGTGTCAGACCTAGAAGTGTGTCGCATGGCAACGGCACCAAAACCAGACACAAAGCCCGAAGACCCCACAACACCATAATAGAGGATAATCCATCTGGAAACCATCCGAATCCGTGTGTGTTTAAATGGAATTCATTTGCTAAAAATCAGGCTGTAAATATCTCAAGAGATGGTGGAGATAGCTTTGGCAACAGAAATCCCCATGGAAATTTGTATGGGATTGACACTCTTCTAGGTCTGACACGGTACCCGGTCTAAAACGTTAGCCGTGAGGTGTGCTGTATCAACCTCTTTCGGTAGTCGTCCTTTCCTACCTGGGCCGATCGCACTAAACCCCTCTCTCCAAAAACCCGTGAAAATTCGGGACAAACGAAGGGATAGATATCGCATCGGTACAGCATTTCCCAAAGACTGCGGTAATCAGCTTATCCGTTTCTGTCACTGTACACCCATATAATGCTCTACAACATATAAATTGGCAAGCGCCGCAGTAAAATTATTGCGCCAAAATGAGAGGTTAGTAAAGTAAAAGTAGATCTAAACTTGTAAACCGATCGCATGAAGGACGCTCGAAATACACCTGAAGGTGCCGGGCCCTAAATAAATGGTCTATCCTCGCGATCGGATATATATAGTACAGTACCAAAAAATGGGATGTATGTAGTAGGTACTGTATCAATACGAAATTGTGTAAAACTTCAGAGTTAAATCGGAACCCTAACTATTATACCGTAGCATTGACGCCGTAGTCTTGCAGTACTCTACTACATGTAATTGCGGTACTGGATCCACCCGCCTTTTTGGTATTGTAGGCTTAGGATTTATCGTCCGAATCCGTGCAACTATGTAGACGTACTCACGGGGGTGTGGCGACCACGGGGTTATGAGGATTTATGGTTTGTTTCTTTCCACAGGATAGATAAATTGATAAAAACAAGTGAATTGAAAATAGCACATGAAGTTTGAGTAGTTCATGGTCTTGAATCCTTAGTTCTTGCAAATCGATTTTGGTACTCACCACGCTAAGATAGAAATATCCCACACACCCGCGGTCGTCACAACCCCGTGAGTGCGTCTAAGTATTTACATGTATGTATGTACATGTATACATCAGTGATACAATGTTTGACCGAAAGGCGCCGATATTTTAATGCCTTAACACAACACGACGTCTGAATAAGAGACAAGTAGGCATTCTGGTTATATGCATGATATAGACGTCTCTAGGATAGCCCTGTTTTTTCAAATGATTAATTTAGGTTTTTAGCCTACTAAATGGTCAACCTTCTACCAACAATGGTGATAAAAAAGATAAGCAACAGCTATTCATAATATCTCTTGACAAAACTATGATCCCTAGGTTGTAAATTACCATAAATCCACTTTGTATCTTGTTCGCTACATGCATGTAGTTTCATTGTTGGGAAATGTGGGCTATATGATCGTTGCATCACTTATATAGAGGGACTCCGGGTACATCCCTTCGTCTGTGCCCGAAATTCACAACAGTGATTAGCAAGAATCTAGCCAAGAAGAGGAGTTGGTGCTGCCATAAAAGGGAAGGGCCGGGTGGCTTACCTGCGAAAATGGTTCACGGAGTGAGGGTTAGGTTCACTAGGAGTAAAAAACACTTGAATAGGTAAGGTCTTCTATCATCAATACAGACGAAGGGATGTGAGTGGTCTTTGCCTATGAGGACTCAGGCTATGAGGACTCAGGCTAGTCTGCATATGGCGAGGGGAATACTAATCTTTAAACATTATTTACGTAGTACCAGAACTCGTTCTATCTCATACATGATTGAGTCCTTGTAAATTTGACTCCAGATCTTACCTCTAGTACAGAAGTAGGCAAAATGTATTGTGATGTTTAGAAAAGAAGAGGGCCAATTGACCTCCCCGGAGATTAAGCTGAATATGATGTATAAGATGGAAAAAAAAGAAAGAAGAAAAAAACTCCTGTGTATGAAAACAAAAGGAAACCTGAAATTAGAACCTCAAACTTCATTGCTCCCACTCAGCATCAATTGCCCTCATCTTCTTCCTCCATATCAGTCTTTTCAAGCCTCTCCTTCCACAACCTCTCTTGACGCCACTAATATTTTCCTCTAATCGCCACTCTCTTTGTTTCTTCTCTTCCTTTTCCGCTTCAATATTTTCCCATCCGGCAAGTACCACCTCTCTCAACTCCTTCTCTCCTTGTTCCCCTTTCTCTTCTCGCCACTCCCGATATTCCATCTCTCCTTGTCTTATCCTAGTATTCATGAGCTTTACCATAACCTTTCTATCTCTCTTCTTCCGAACCTCCTTATGGACACCTTTTAATGTAAACCCTATAACTCCGGCAGTTGCAGCATTTGTTTTGAAGAATCCGCTGGCTACACCCTTCCCAAGGCCCTTAACAAAGCCGACGGCGCCATCCTCCTTTGCACCTTCATATGGCTTAACAACAACGCCAGTGATACCGTCATATACACCAAGCGCGAACTCCTTCCCTGCTGCGCGAAGTCCGGAGTGAATACCTGTTATACGGTAAGGAGTGCGAACAGTATCACCGTAAAGGCGTGGCGCATTATGGAACCCTTGAGCGACAGCAAGTGAGACTTCCATTGGTGCCCGAACGCCAGCACGAGCTACTTTTGACAAGCCTTTCGCGGTATTATGAGCAATTTCGCGGTGGATAGGCTCTTGTTCCTCTTGTTCCCCTTCATCCGCATCTTCATCTTCCTCAGGGATCGACCCTATCTGTTTTCTTACGCCTGTGTCTGGGACTCTATCGGGCGTCGCATCCTTCTTGTGATTGACTGGGGAGGGGTCTTTATTGCGCTTCCGACCACGCTTCGAGTTTGATCTTGACCTGCTTTGGGCTTTTGATGATGAGCGTTCTCTGATTTCTCCAGCAATATCGAGACCCTCCTCCTCGTCGAAACGTCTTGCGCCCTTGTACCACGAATACGGAACGCTAACGGCGCCTTTGGCAACACCTGCAACAGAACTGAAGAGTGCGCTAAAACCACCGCTCAGTGGCTCTCCGGGACCGTCAAAGTCATTCCACTCAGTGTGTCGTACACTATTTCGCAATTAGCCTGTATTCAAACGAGTGAGCTCTTGTGATGGAAAAACGAACAGTCTCAAGTCTTTCCAGCCTAGTTTCCCCTCCTTTACTAACGCCCAAGCCACGAGTGCACTAAGTCTTATTCTTGTTCGTTTAATTCGCCATACCGCAACTTTATCGTTTAACATCTCACAATGTATACCAGGGCCCCCACTGCCCCATTTCCCTTCCCCTGGTCCTCCGGGTCCTCCCTCACCCCACTCTTTTCCACGCTCGCCTAAACCACGCTTTCCACGGTTGAGGGCTTCAATTCCACGGTAAAAGGATTTGACAGCGTTCTCTGCGCCATCGCCATCGTCTTCTTTAATTCGTCGACTGATCTCCTTTGCCGCGGTTTGACACTCACCAGAAAGTAGCTTCTTGATACCTGCAGCAAGCTTTTCAGCCGTAAGCTCTTTGTGTGGTACTGGCTGGGCCCCCGCACCGGCATTGGCAACAGTGGCACCCCAGAACGCTTGGTCACCGAAGAATGGCACAATCATCGTTGGTCGGCCGTGGTAAAGGCCTATGGCAGTTGTACCAGCACCACCATGATGCACCACGCACGAAACCTGAGAGAAAAGCCAGTCATGAGGAGTATTTTCTAACATGAATACGTTTTCTGGTATTTCGCTTCCATCTTCCCCGCCAATACCACCCCAACCCTTGGAAACTAGCGCCCGGACACCTGATTGCTTCACTGCTTCAAATATGAGGGTAGTGAGACCATCTGGGTCGTCTACGACAATAGATCCAAAGCCAATGTAAACAGGAGGCGGTCCAGCGGCTAGAAAATCGGCGAGGGGTTTGGGAGGCTTGAAAGAAGATGCAAGGTCGAGGAATACAAAGCCAGTTATATTTATGTGGTCACCCCAATCATGGGGTTTGGGGATTAAGGCAGGGGACCTGCGGTACTCATAAGTTGGTGCCCATAGTTAAGATCAAGAATAGGTAACAACTAGATTTTGGAATTAGGGAAACATACCACATATATGTGAACGGTACTTTCAATCGACTTATCATGCCTGGTGCCCATAATGTTGCTACAGGTTCTAGACCCAAGGTTTTTTCTCGAAACCTATTCACTAAATCACCCAATCCCTGCCATGTCATCATCTCGATCATAGGATATGATATCGCATTTGTGTACTCGCTGCCCACATTACTGTTTGTTATATTTGCTAGTGGGTGAGGCATTGTTTGTGTGGGTGAATATGGAAAGGTGAACATTAGATGTAGTGGGACACCCAGCTTTTCTGCACAATGAACATGTGCAAAGCAGGGCGGGTTGGCAATTATAGCATCAGCGATGAATGGTCGTCCATCTATATTTCTTCCTCCATCCTCTTCGTCGCTGCCCCAATCAGATGTTGTTACTGAGCCTGTTGTAGACTGATCCCTGCGTTTTTTGTTCTTTTTGGGCGAGTCATCGTTGGGCTCAACACATGCTCTCCAAAACCCTTGGAACATCTCAAACATCTGTTCTCGTCGTCTTATTACGTCTCCTGCTTTGATTGTTTCTAGGCTAGGTATCAACCCCTATGCAAAATTAACACTCACCCGTAACCTACAAGAAACTAAGGCTAAACTTACTGGATTCTTGACCATGAACGCCATCAACTCTGCAGGGTCTCCCCCTATATCAAAGAATTCTACGCCGTTCTCCTCCACAAACTCTTTAAATGTTGGGTGAGTTGCTAAGCGCACTCGATGTCCGCCTTGCTCCGCTAAGATCTTTGCAACTGCAACAAATGGCTGCACGTCTCCTCTTGATCCAATCACCATCACCACAATATTCAGCTTTGGTGGTGGTGTAACTTCATCTTCTTGATCTGGATTGACGCCATCTGTGGGGAAGCTCTTGTTTGCGCCGTTTAAAAACATAGACAAGGGGCCTTCTTTTAGCTTATTGAAATCAATATGCACTCGCCCATCCTGATCAACAAATGCAGATGTACTGAACTCATCGTGCGTGATATCAAAGTGAGAAAAACAAGAAGGCGCCATCGTAGGTCTTTGAGTGCTAGACTGAGGAGCTGGGGACCAGGTCTGACGGGAGGTACGGGAGGCACGCATTGATGGTCGCTTCGAGAACTGCCGGTGATATCCAATATGTTTGTGAGTCGAAGCATTTTTGTTATCTTTAGAACTACTCATTGATTCTGGTTCATTAGGCACTTTATCCATCGAATATCTGCGCAAGCGATTTTGTAACACGTTTATAGCAAAACCTTAAGTCCAAAGTGAGTGGTCGCGTGGATGCGCGCGTGAAATAGACTGACAGGCAACAACCAAGTGTCTAAGCAAAAAGAAGTGTGGCGAATATCTACGGTAAAGAATAGGAGAAAAGAAGATAGCTGTAGAGATATGTTTATCACGAGTATTTGTTGCACTGACGTCACAAGGCCCCTTGCTGGCATTAACTAGCGGCAAGCCACTCAACCGGTTCATGACGCAGCTTTACTTGGCAAATACGATGATGCAGGCTTACCGGCTATGCATACAAGATCAAACTTGCTACAGCGATGGGGAAAATTATTGTAGAAACAGGACACTTGCCGTACTTCTACAATAATTTTCCCCATCGCTGTACAAACGGATACTCCCGAGGCTGATCGATACCTTTCAGCCAATTTTTCGGTATTTAGATACATACATGTATGCATGACAATCAATCATCGCTGGTTCGAGCTCTTTCCCTTACAGTCGTTGACATTCACAGTGTTGCTAGTAAGTACATACATGTACTACGGTACTGTATACAGTCGCAACTCGATATGCCGGATTGCCAAGATTCGAAGGATTTCGTACGGGATAGCAAAAAAGAAAATTAAAATCCCAGAGGATTTCGTACGAGACAATAAGGGGTCCGGCGTATTAAGATCCGGCATATCGAGTTGCGACTGTACTACGCTAGTAGGGGTAAGTCTGTTGACAGTGAGAACTGTTGTAACCACGGTCACTGTCAACAGACTTACCCTACCAGCGTACCTACATGTAGTAGGTACATGTCACTACAGACTCCTGTCGTTGTAACGGTATGTCGAGCGTGAAATTTTGGAATATGTAGGCTCGTTATAACAGCGGACATGTACTATACATACATGTATGTAGTAAGTTCGCCCAAAGTCTAGAAGCGCCTTTTGAAGTTGTGCACGCACTATGAGCTCTCATGGCGAAGCTATTAAGAATCTCCCTGTTCTCGGCGTGATCGTTGGCCCCTGTTCCCACAAAAACCCTACCGAAAGCTGTATTTACAGTTTCAAGACTGACCGTTGCTGTGGACCTAAGTTCATGTAGGTACATATGTAGCAGAATTTAAAAGCTGCCACCTGGACAGCTTTGGCCGAGAGCGAGGAACCCTAGCCAACGTGGCAACCAGCGGTCGGATTGTTGCAGTCTGATTGGTCGACAGCGATAGGGTTCTTTAGTAAGCAGGACACATCAAATTTTGTCTAGTTACCCTACCTGACTTAGAGCGGTTACCCTACCTGCTTTGCCTGCTTTGGTGCGGATACCCCTTTGCTGCTGGTCCGCTGAAACCCTAACCCTGACCAATTCCTGCATGGAAACCAGCCCACCCAACGGAACTCTGTATAATTAAATATATTAAATAGTCAACTATGAGCAGTAGGAGTGAAATAGGAGGTGGAGGAGCGGTGGGGGGAGGGAGGGGGGGAGCGGTGGGGGGAGGGAAGATGGAGGAGCGGTTGGGGGGAGGGAAGTTGGAGGAGGGAGGAGCGGTGGGGTGGAGCAACGGTGAAAGGAGAGGTGGAGGAGTGTTGGAGGAGTGTTGGAGGGGGAGGTGAAGGAGCGGTGGAGGGGATGTGGAGCTCAGTGGGTGGACACTGTACTGGAGTGGCATTAACTGGGGCTGGCATTAATTGGAGCTGGCATTGGGGCTGGTAGAGTTGAGCAAACGGTTGTTACAGTCGAGGTTTTATAACACACACATGTACGGTACTATGTACAGTACTAGTTGTGAGTACTAAAGACTGAGTTCAGACACCATTGATTGAATTAAGTAGTACTCGCGCGTTAATTAAAAGGTCGGAGTTTTGTGTGGGGATTTGGTTGCAATGACTTCCGACCTTTTAATTAACGAGTGAGTAGTTACTTTGAAAAAAGCAGCATAGCGCGCATTTATACGTAAAGACTATGGCTAGCTAATACTGATTAACTAATTTGGGCTCCTTTACTTGAAGTATGGCTCGACTTCCAATAGTAGGTAGGTGTATAAACTTAAGTGGCAATTAATTTTATAGGAAGTGCTTCAAGTAAAGACCCTAATCTACCCTTATTTCGAGCTAAAGGTCGGTTTCTGCCAATTGAAATTCAAGTTGACACACCTACCCTCTCTCGAGAATCGCACTATAAGTTTTTGCAACGGTGTCAAGCGGCAAGCTACAGCCGGCTTAAAACAGAATTATAACCACCTTTGTTGGGCAGGTAAGAAGACAGTGACCAAATAGAGCAGGTGCATATTATGTTAATGTTCAATATAGTTTCATTTTCATTATCACCTGCAAATGCGAAGATGACTACTGTGAGAGATCCGAATAATCAAAACAAAACTACCAAAAGACTTTCCAACCCATGGCTAGCTTACCACGTCCCCCCAATTGGCCTCCAATTACGCCATAATAAGTCCAATAAAAAACAAACCTTAACGTCCTAATCCTTCCAAATCTCTCATTAGTCCTAGTCCTCCGAAAGAAAAAGGGCACCAATTCTCCTAGATGTACGTTGAACCACATCATTTACTGACCGCCAGGCATATGAGTTGCAAGCCACTGTCCAAAGGCAACTGGATTTCTGGTTTGGATGAAAACAGTTCCAGGCCCTGAAAAAAAAAATTAGTAATCAAATAATTAGCAATCAAATAAAACAAGATAGGAAAACGCACCAGTAAATCGACAGACCAACCCCTCCTGAGCAGTCATACTACTAATAATACCGCCACTAGCAACACGCTCCATGGTATACTTGCAATTCCAAGCAACCAAATGATCGTTATCGACAATATATTGCTCTCCTTGTGCCATCTATTTAGGGTTAAAATTAGCCTCATAATGAATCTTCTGCTCCCCCATGATTGGATTTAAACTAACATTCTTCTGGATAATTGCACCCAAGCTGGTCACAAAAAACACTCCTTGGCCAGAAATCTTATAAACAAACAAACCCTCGCCTGAAAACATCGCCTTTCCGAATCCTTGGCTCTTATAATCTTTAACCACTCCTTGTGTGGCGCATAGGAATGCATCTTTCCCAACAGACCACTGTTGTTGTCCGTCTAGGCGGACGGGAACAATATCCCCAAGCGCCGCGGGGGCAAGAAGAATTTCACCAGGCCCGGTGTATGTAGATTGGGCCAAATCGCCACCGGCAACAAGCTTCTTAAACGAGAATTTGACGGAACCTTTCAAGGTGACCGTTGGAGACATTGCAACCATTGCACCTATTTGTTTTGAGTAAATTTTGTTGTCTTAGGTAAAGTTACAGAAGGGATAATACCAGGCTTGGCAACAACTGGGCACCCATGCGCCAATTGGAGTGTGAGGAGTGTGTTTGAATCTCTATGGTCAATACGATAGCTCCCACCATTGAAGCTTCCTATCGTGTCCGTAATTTGATTTGTACTTCCTTGCCCATGGGGGACATTTTGTGCTTGAGGTGGTTTCCCTTCATATGCTGGATTCCAGGCTGTCTGCTCAATATTACTCGCAGGCGTTGACATGCGATTTAAATTTTGCGGAGGGGGTGGTGGATAACTTTGGGTATTTGTTGGAGGTGGATTGTAGCCTTGAGTTGGAGGTGATTGATACATATCCCGTGGCTGTTGCTGGAATTCTTGCTGCTGTAGAGGTGGATGGAGGGTGGGTTGCATATAGAATTGTTGGTTACTGGGTGCTGGGGGCTGCGTGTCTTTTTCGCTGGCTATATATATGAAGTGTCAATGAACAAAGTTCAATGGTATATGATACACCTAGACCTGTGCACGGAACTTACGTGGATGTTGAAAACCGCCATTAAGGTAGTTAGGTGGCGGCGGAGGAGGTGGGCCAGACATTATGGTTTGTCTTGTCTAATGCGAATTCCAATTAGCAAAGTGTTTTCTTTGTTAACTTTAAGATTTTTGATTTAGGTGTGCATGTGTTTCCGCAACGATTAGGTTGAAACAACACATAATTATATAACCCCAGCTGAAACTCTTCACGCGCGATCAATATGCACATGAGGAAATCTAACACTTACGAGAGGTAACTTCTGGTTATCCGAGAAACAGTAAACTGTAGTATTAGATAAATAGAGACTGGTGGGATAGGGAAGAAGAATCAGGAGGGCGAGCGGAGGGAGGGGCTGAATATATACGAGTAACACCTCACTTAGACAATCACCTTTATGTCTCTTCTCCCCACCATCTGCGCAGAATGAGCCAGACGAAGGAGTCCCGGGCGCAACGTGACACACACTACATGCTGTGATCATCCAATCATGAGGCGGAGCAATTGGGACGGCGGCAGAATTATGAGTGGTGTTGGCCAATTCCCGGTTAGCCGCCACAGTTGCAGAGATCTGCATTTCAACTGGCATCGCTTGCAACTGAATTACTAGTAAGCTTACATTAGTACAGTCACTCACAGGGCGAAGGCGGATCCTGTCTAAATTACTGCAAACACAACCATCAGACAGGATCCGCCGTCACTAGGTTAGCGACTGTACTCGTAGTTTTTTTACGTTTCCGAACTGGACTGGGTCTGCATATGGGCGTAAACTGTGCTTGGCAACTAGATTTTGGTGGTATGCAGACCCAGTTCAGTTCGGAAACGTGAGTACTCGTAGTATCGTATTAATATCTACTACATGTAGTTGTGGGACATCTCGCGACCGCGAGATCTGCCCCACCTCTGTGTAGTATTTGACCACCTTCAGCAGTTAATTAATCTTTCGACACTTAGCCATCTCATGGCCAGTTCTTTCAGTTAGTAACGATGCATCTCCGGCCCATCCCCAGTTCCACTGCCAGCTCTCGCAGTTGACCATTGCCAGCTCCCGCAGTTGATTATTGCTAGCTCTTGCAGTTGATCATGGCCAGCCCCGGTACTTGGCCAGCTCTGGCGCTTGCAATTAGTTTCTCAGTCACAGTCCAGTATAAACAGTTTCTGGGTACGCGGCTAGTGCCAAACTTTGGTGTTTCGTGAAACACTCGAGATGTCAATTTCTGTTTCTAGGTACACAATGTTCGCATAAAGTATAAACTATGGCGTAAACCATTGTCTGTTGATGCCCCCTATAATAGAGGAATTATATATGTATGGGAGATCTGTTATTTGATAACAGAGATAACTCTATTAGTAAGGTCACCCCAGATTTGCTTTTTCCCGGGTGGGCAGCATTTTGTTGACAGACGGTCAATAAAGTTGATCTTCCACAGACAACAAAGAAACATACATATCTAATTCTCCTGCCTGTCTGCCTAACTGCTCGCCTGGTCACGGGTGCAATTAGAAACATCAATCGCAGTGGAGGGTTGACAAGGTCGCCCTCTATTCCTTCTTGCACCATAATTAGCTAGGCTCTTTGACCGCTTAATGCTCGAGTCATATAACCGGTTTATAGCCATGTTTCTTACTCCCAGGATCTTATTCACGGACCCTAGAAGGATACAGTCGTTCCTAGGCCAACGGCGAGCCCTGTTCGGTGGCGAATGGGCAAATCGAAGTTAACAAGAGCCAACAAAAGCGCACCGACCCCTTTAGCTTGACTGACTATCAGCCCTAAAATTCACCGAGCCAGGTTCGCCGTTGACCCAGGAAGAGCTGTACAGACTTACTCTGGCACGCTGGTACTACATGTATGTATGTACCTACATAATGCTACAGCAAAAGCTTTCTATAAGGGTACGCTCGGGACCAGAATTTGGCACCGTTATAGAGATATTACCTTATATAAATATAAATGGTGCCAGTGCTGAAAGCCGGGCAAAAATGACCGAGAAGTGCTACCCTTAATAGAGAGATTACCTTATACCTTAAGCTGTTACTTAAATGCTGCCATAAGACATAGTAGCACAGGCAAGCTTCACACTCAAGCCACAGGGTTAAGACATGGTACTTATTAAATGCCTATTGATTCTAGTAACGCACCCCAGCCGTAGCTTGTGTTATGGGATAGAAAGCTTTCGCTATACCGCAGTGGGTAATAAGTCATCGGACGAAACAACACTAAAATACGCAAAACTGTGGCTACGCTGTCCGATGACTTATTACCCACCGCTGTACCTACACGCCCCTGCATGCATTCGGTTACTGTGGATTATTGTTACCCGGCCACTAATATAACCCTGGTCGGCACTGTATCTATCAGCCACCGCCACGATCACATCACCCGTGCCCGCCACATTGTCCCTCTATTGGCCGCCCTAGTATCTACCCGTACCCCTGGGCCCTTAACTCATCTCCAACGTCAAGGAGCATCCTCATCCCAACTTCCCCCTCCTACTTGTGCAGTAACCTGCTCTGGGGTCACAGGAACGACCTGCATAGCTATTTGGCTTCTACCTTGAAATTTAATATCAAAGTCAATAAAGCTACAGATCTACAACATGGCTTCCGTCTCGTCTCTCGATAAAGACCTTTCCAGGCTCCGTCTTGCCAAATACACAGCTCAGGATTCACAGGATGTTAAGGACTGGATAGGGGGTATCTTGGGTGAAACTTTGCCCGCGGGCGACTTGATGGTTGCTTTGAAAGATGGCGTAGTTTTGTGCAAGTGGGTGTCCTTATAGTTCTATTTACCCCAAACACTATCTACCACTGCCGAGAGATGCCACATATTGCGGAGGCATCCAGTTCTGGGTTTGAGATCGGGATTTTGATACTAGATTCCTTTGCTAATGTCCTTTCGTAGGCTTGCCAACCATCTCGAAACCTCCAACCCCAAATTAAAGTTCAAAATGTCTGCCATGCCATTCGTTCAAATGGAAAATATCTCTCATTTCCTCTCATTCATCTCTCGCCCTCCGGTCTCTCTTGCAGCTCATGATGTTTTTCTCACTGTCGACCTTTTTGAGCAGAAAGACCCCGCTCAAGTTGTCCAATGTCTCGGGGCCTTCTCTCGCGCTGCTAATAAACTTGATCCGGTTTCTTTCCCTACAACTCTTGGGGGTCTTAAAATACCTGCATCGACTGCCGCCCTCTCACCTCAACATTCTGGCGGTTGGTCTCCTGGAAAACGAAGTGTCTCTGCAGGGTCCATTAGTGGAATCGCAAATACATATGTTCAATCTGCAGCTGCCACAGGGGCCCCAACACCTTTTGGGAAACCAACCATGCCTCCCAAAAAGCCAGCCGTGAGTTCATGGAGCAAACCAACTGATGAGAAAGGCACTGCCCCGGCGTGGAATATTGCACAGTATGGCTACATGGGTGGCGCATCGCAGGGAAACCAAGGGGTTTCATTCGGTTCACGAAGACAAATCACCAATCAACCTGTTGTCAAAGGCCCCTCGCTGGACGATCGTGAGAAGCTCAGGAAGAACTCTATGGATGATGCACAGCGCACCCAGGATGCGTCCCAAGAGAGGAGGCGCGCTGAAGAAGAAGAAGAAAGATTACATATCGAAGACGAAAGAAGAAGAGAGGGTCAAAAGCGCAGGGAAGAAGAAGAAAAGAGAAAAAATATTGACGAAAAAAGACGGAGAGAGGAGGAAGAGCGAAAACGTATTCAGAGTGAGACTGTGCGAAGGGAAGAGGAACGGAAGCGTATCGAAGACGAAGAGCGTCGAAAGGCTGTTATGGAAGCAAAGAGACATCGAGAACAGTTAGAAGAGGAGACTGCATTAGAAATTACACGGAAAAGACAGAAGGAGGACGAAGCTCGTCGAGTTCGCGATGCAGAGACCCAACGAAAGCTCGATGCTGAGAAATCTGAACGCGAACGAGAACGGGAGAGAATCCGACAATTGGAACGTGAGCTTGCGAAAGCTCGCGAACGTGAACGTATATATGAAGCTGAGAAGGAAGAACGGCGCCGACAAGATACGGAACGAATGCGCCGCGATGCGCAGGAAGCCGTGATTCGAAAGCATAAAACCGGGGATACCACGTATGGCCCACGCACTGGCGATCAAGACCCGTTCTACGTTCGTTCACATAAGACGGGTGATCGAGAGAGGGAAAACATAGAGGCAGAGCGTCGTTTCCTTGCCGGAGCTTGGCGCGCAGACATAACCACCCCGCCATCGACAACAAATTCTACGCCATTATTCCCCCAACACACTCCTGGTACGCCTCCGCCGCACCCCCCAAGAGCACTCCCCACACCGCCTCCGCGCAAACTTCCTCCTGTACCAACGACCCCAAATAGGGTCGGTGCGTTACCAAGTAGTCGGTACTTTGCGCAAGAGCACCTCGCAAGTGAGCCAATGGGTCGAAGTGGTTCCTGGGAAACCAATGATGATGGTGCAGCAGTAGCCCTGGAACGTGAACGCGCTGAGAAACGAGAAGCAGATAAAAGACAAGCTTATAAATGGGCCAGGTGCGTCATGATTCTTATACCTGAGCCCCCGAACCCATTGATCCCCACTGCTGAAGAGGTAGCGGGGTGGATCACTGACCGCGAATCCTGGATGAATAGCATGTCTCTTTTGGAGCGGGAGCGGGAACGGGAGCGGGAGAGGCAGAGAGAGTGGGAAGCCAACCAAAGGGAGATGGAAGAAAGACTAGGGGGAGAAGGCGCCGGGGACGACGGGCCTGCGTGGGACGTTAACCAATATGGGTACGCAGATGATATTCTCGATTTATATTGAGTGTTGTTGCCTTTTCTTCCTTTGATGTTTTCTTTTTGCGGCTGCATTTTGTTTATCGGACTTTGGGTTTTGCATAGCGAAGGAGGGTCACTACCCTGAATTCATATTATCTTTTTCTTTTTTCTTTCTTTTGTCATTTTACTCTCTGCACATGGTTGTCCGCCGAGTTCTCTTGCGTATTCCTGGATAAAGAAAAATTGGGTTCATTTGTTGCTGCTTGGGTTTCTTTTTCTGTTTGCTTTGGTTAATACCTCTATTTTTGTAATCGATTAATTTTCTTTCTGTACAGTATAAGATAGTCCCATACTCCCTGGTATTTCCTTGGGATATCCTTGCTTCTCCCCACTCATTTTGTTTCCTTATTTCTTTTGTTTGGGTTTAGAAGGCTTGCCCCGCGGCATCACGAGGACTTATATTATAATATCCATGCCCACTTTAGATTTACGTTTTGGGTTCTTATTTTCGCAAACGTTTGCTGACTACTCCCGCCGGATGGGATCAGATACATGGGGGGTGCCGACCAAGGAAAAATGGGAGTGTCGTTTGGAGGCAGACGGCAGATTATCGGGCCAAGAGATGTGCCCAAGAAGTGGTAAGTTATATATAGAGTACATTTAGTTCTGAATTGAGAGGATGAGACGCCCCACCAGTTGGAAAGTTTATTTATCGCACTTGTTTCTATTGATCCCAGCGGCACTGTTTTTTATAATAGAGATAGATAATTGAATGTTGATAGGGAGGATAGAAAGTCTGCCACAAGTCACTTATGGTGACAGTAGAGTACTGCATTTCTGCCTTGTGGCTCATTGTGGTGACAGGCATCACACATGTATTTTTTTTCCATGTAGTTTATTAGTTCTAGGTACAAAGATCTGCATGCAGTCAAAGACTATGGCATGTATTGAGTCTCAACTGGTTATATGTACATACTTACATGTATGTAGGTACATGTATGTACTACATGTACTCGTAATTTTGTGATGTTTGTAGAAGGAACCACTATTGCATACCATACATAGACGCCCCAAGTCCACGATTTAGTATGGTATGCAATAGCGGTTCCTTTTACAAACGTCAAGAAACTACGGGTACTCGCAATTTTTTTTGCATACACAGAAAAGAACCCGCCAAGGCTATCTTTTGTATGGCATACAATAGCGGTCCAGTCCGGAAACGCAAGAAATTGCGAGTATTCGTAGTCAAGGGGCATCATTGGGTTACGGTGAATCCCTTATGAAGGAAAAAAGGGGATTGCATACTCTAAAGTAGACTGGCCTTCCACACTCTACCTGAATACGTGTGCATATGATTGCTGTAGCCGTAACGATTGCGGCGCCAAGACAATCAGAATACGAGCTTTAGGGCTATGTCACTGAAACTTTGTAGATCAAAAATCACCAGTGCTGGCTATATAAGGATCGTATTTGGGGATCATCTACACCTCTCGTATTTGTGTTAATCATCAGGATAACCCATTGGCCGTGCAAGGTAGATTGGCATTATGGCTAGTGTTCTTATAAGTGTGCGTATGTCCCTTAAGAACGAACTTGACCAAGACATACTATCTATATCTAAAGCACATCAGTCAATATCATATCGGTCAATATTTATAATGCGCCTCTCCTCCTATCTGACTTTCATATTCGCGGCTTATTGTACCTCAGTTGCATTGGCCGCTAGGTGCCCCATAACTGGCCCTCTCCTCCCATCTCCAAAGACATTATCAACTTCACCCCTCGTCCTTGATGCAGGCAGAAGACTCAAAGAGCTCCTTGATTCTGCGCTTACAGGTTCCATCGAAGCAGGGCGGCAGACAAATGTCACCTCTTTCTCTATTATCCTGACTGATACCGGAGAAGTCCCACTCTGGGAGTACCACCACACAGCATCCGGAAATGTGAACAACACGAAAAGTGTCGATGGAGACACTCAATTCATGATCGCGTCGATTACGAAAGTTTTTACCGATCTAGCTTTGCTGAAATCAGGGCTCAACTTAGATGATCCTATCACTAAATATCTACCTGAGCTAGCTTCAAATACTTCTCCAATCAAGTGGAAAGACATAACTTTAAGATCATATGGCCGGAATTCCACAAACCTGTAGGTGTATTTATAATATTAGAAAACAAGGTTGGGGCATAGAGGCTAATTAATAAAGACGGATATCCGGATGATTATACACTGAAGTCTTACTTTGAATCACTCGGGTTTCCCCCGCTCTCCGAGAGCGATTATCCAAGATGCGGTGTCATCGGTTTACATGCTTCGTGTACGAAGCAACGTTAGTATTTCACAACTATTCAAAATCATTGCAGCCACTAACTCCAATTTCATTTTTTAGAACTCCTCTCAGGACTTCTGAACTCTGTGCCCATTTTCCCACCCAACACCAGGCCTGTATATTCAAGTATATCTTTTACACTCCTTGGTTACGTGCTAGAGGAGGTGACTGGCAAAACCTTTGGGGAAATACTTGATACAGAGATCATCCAGCCTCTAGGAATGGAAAACACGGGGCTTCAACCCAAAAACAAAACTTCGGGGGTGATACCACCAGTTGTAAATGTTTGGGGTGCAGACTTCGAGGATAATAGTCCGTAAGGCTTCCTTTTCTAGAAGAGCAAAGGCAATGCTAACAAATATTCCCAAAACAGTGGTGGCGGTTTGTATTCAACCTCGAATGATATCACTCGTCTCGTCAAAGGGATAATTTCGCTTTCAATACTTGACACGCCTTCAAAGGTGAGAGGATGGCTCAAGCCAACAGCAGAAACTGCCTCTCTGTACAGCTTGGTTGGCATGCCATGGGAAATCACTCGGACAGCAAACCTGACCCCAGAGCATCCTCATATAATAGATACAAGTGGTATCCGGCCTTCGGCCGGTACTACACGTATATCAATCAGTCCAATATACAGGCAAGCCGCCTTGCGGCTTATTTCTCCATTTGCCTGTCAGTCGGGGCTCTCAGGCCGCTGCGCGGCCCTCCTGACAGGCAAAGTTCATCACTATATCCGCTCTGGTCGATCTATATGTGCCTTTTCTGATATCCCCCATATATCAGTCAGAAATACCTCCAGTTCACGCTGCAAGTATATCCTTAATAGCCACAAAGCCTCTAAAATCCAACTATTAATCGAATTCCAGAACCAGTAGAAATCCTATTAACAATCTAACACCACTCAGCACAATACCCTATGTTAATATCCAACACAACATGTTTCAAGTGAAACAAAATCTCTCAATGAGCCAATCAGAGGACTATAAAAGCACATTGCATATGCAGGTTATGCAAAAGATGGACATGTTCCAGGATATACGTCTAGGATGGCAGTTATCGAAGAGTATAATGTTGGGTTTACTATTCTCACTGCTGGTTTGACTGATGCCATAAATCCTATCGCTGAGGCACTTCTGAGTGTATTCATGCCAGCTACTGAAAAAGCAACAAGGGATGAGGCTACAAAATATGTTGGAAAGTTTTCTACACCCGCCAACTCCACAATCAACTCAAGTATAACCTTTACGATGGACGATGGACCCGGTCTAAGCATTACCGAATTTATCAGTAATAGCACCAATATGCTCGACACACTGGCGACTTTCTGGGGTTTATGGCCCGGAAGTTATGGCGAGCCCGATCTCGATCTTCGTATCTATCCAGCTGATATCTCCAAGATTGTTGGTTCCAATGAGACGAATGGTGCTAGTGGATTCTTAACCAGAGAAGATTGGAGACTGAACATGGAGCCGAAGTCAAAGGCGGGATCGAATGAATCTCAATTACCCTCTCAACGAGTGTATGGAAATGCCTGCGCAACCTGGCAGGGTCATGATTCGTTCTACTACGGCAGTAAACCGATCGACCGATTTGTGTTTTTGAAGATGGGGATGGACATTGTAGGGTTTGATATTCCATCTCTAAGTGTTACTTTGAGGAAGCAGTAAAAACGTAAATATACTCCCCAGGGAATTTCCCATAGAGATCCCCCTTGAACAGTTAATAGTATATAGCCGGATATATGCCTACCGAAATCTATGTATTTACTTGTATATGTTCCGTCCCAGTCGCAAACACTGGTTTTTGGCCAATGGGCCATGATTGCTAAACGAGCTCTTGTTTTTCGTTTTCAAGCCATCTTGCTATAATGTAATTCTCATCTTTGCCAGCAGAAATTCGTAGGCCCTAGTCAATTAGCTATTTATTAAAGAAATGTTTATTTACATTACTTATCTAGCCCTATAGCTAGGACAGTTGTATATCGGGGGCAAGGACACATGTATACATGTAGGTAATATGGTAGAATACATACACTTATGTATGTTCTTTGAGTTTCTTTCTTGTACCCAGGGGTGCCGGAAAGTGATGCAACGTTTAACCTAACAACGCAGAAAGGCACTCAGAATTTCAATTTTTAACATTACACAATTCTTAGGCAGGATGGATGTTTTAGCTATACACATGATATATGAGTCTCTAGTAGAGTCTGCATTTTTTCAGGTCATTGATTTGGGGGTTTTAGCCTGAAAAAGGACAACTTGTGACAAGAGACAGCAATAAAAGAGAAGCAATAGCGATTCATATTAACTCTTACCATAACTATCATCCCTAGCTTCTAAATTACTACATGTATATATTCGCTCCACATTCTGTTAGCTAGTCTGGTTGTTGAGGAATACGGACTATTTGATCGTTGCATCACTTTCCGGCACCCCCGGGTACACCCGCGGGTGCAACCCGTCCGAACCCCAATACAAAATCGAAAATAAAAATGGAAAGAGGTAATATAACGAAACAATAAAATACGAAATGGATACTATGGCCTCTAAACTATATTTACCACTTTTTATGAACTCCCTAGTCTTTGGCATGCTGTCAATGGTTTTATATACAGCGCGAGGACATAGTGTGCAACGGTGCAACGGTGCAACGCCGCAACGCCGCAACGTCGCAACGCCGCAACGCCGCAATCATCGGAACAAAAAGGTTCACAATTTTCGGGAGAAGGTCATCAGGTCAATCTTTATGCAAGATAATGCCAAGGTACCCACTGCCGAAACTACCACTCAATGGTTTGAGGAGAATGGGGTTGATGTTCTGGAGGACTGGCCTGCCTATGTGCCTGATCTAAATCCCATTGAGCATGTTTGAGGACACCTCAAGAAGCTCTACCATCAACACTACCCCCATTTTACATATGGTACTAGATCACCTAAATTAATTAAGCCCCTCATGGAGGCAGCTCTTATTCATTGCCTGGAACTGCTACCTGATGATTTATTTGGTAGGCAAGTTGAAAGTAGGATAGAGGCTGTAATGAAGGCAAGATGTTGGTACACAGGATATTAAATGCCATTGATTCTTTTCAGCTCTTCAAAGGATCAATTGTGGTGTTGTACTCATAATCGTGGTCCAACGGGTTGTGGTCGAACCCGTTGCTACGCCGCACTCTCGGTCATTTACGTCCTCGCGCTGTACATTTCCCCTAATCCGGCCTTTCCTACTCTTCCCTAGCTTGGGCTTCAATAACCTTTATGTTTTCATTTAGAGTAGCCTCTATCCACGTTCCAGACTTGTCAAAATAGCTACAGAATACTCGTGGAGTTGTATTGCGGGTGTGGGGATGATGAAGGCACCCGTTGTCACTTTTTTCCTGCGGGTGTACTTAGGCGTCGAGTTCGGTCAAATTTTGGCAGGCAATGGCCAGCAGGATAGAAGATCAATGACCGTTTGTCAAATTTCAGGAACAATTGGTCAATAGACAATATTTGTCAACAAGATAGCCGGTTAGTCAATGGGCCGGCCTGTTGACCAATGTGATATGCTCGTGACGTCTGGGACGGGACATATAGTTACATACCGTGAAACCAGAAAAAATCCGTCCCTAAAGCTCCGGAATTTACTTGAATATTAATCCGACGAATCGAATAATCTTTTTCTAAACCTCATAGAGCTTGAAGCTTAGATTTATAACGAACCTCTCTTCACAAATACAACTAATTCCTAAGGTTCTGGTCACCGTAAGTGACGGTGACGGTAGTCACTCAATCATAAGTGAATGTGTTCTATTCTATTCTATTATAAACCTTCTAATTCAAAAAAGAAAAAGAAACCTAACGCCTTTATCAGCGGAAAATCTTCCTCTTGATCTATGAATCATTCATAACCAAATATTCTCCTGCCCCGCTCTGATTCACTCGATTCATTCTCTCTCAGCTATGTATGTCAGAATAATGAAATTAAAACGTATCTATTGGTTTACTTACCACGGGTTTTGGTCTCTTCGTTGAAGCTTAGCCTCGACTTTAGACAGTTCCATATTTGTCTCGGTTATCCATCGATGAGTTGATCCAAGCAGCTCCCTTCTACCAGCTAATACATGCCTGTATAGCTCCGCTGATTCTTCGTACCGCCCTTGGTCGTCGAGACATGAAGCAATAGAGGATATGGTCAGCAAAGTATTGGGGTGTGCTTTTCCGAGCACTTCTTCCTGGCCAGCCAAAGCCCGTTGGAGTAACTTCATTGCCTCTTCGTAGTCTCCATTGTCGTGCTTGGAACATGCTAAACCATGTATGGTACGTAGTGTTGACGGATCCTTCGGTCCCAGGAGCTCTTCTTGCCCGGCTAGCGCTCTCGTGTAAAACTTAACTGATTCTTGGTATCTTCCGAGAGATTTCATAACCATTGCAATATTAGAAACGGCGCTCAGGACTTTTAGGTGGTCTTTTCCGAGGATCTCCTCTTGCATAGCTAGAATACTTTCCCATTGATCCAGTGCCTCCTGATGCCGCCCTTGAGCTGCAATGCTGAGCACCATATCATGCCTCATGCTCAGAGTTACCGGATCTGTCTTTCCGAATGCTTTCTCTTGGGTAGGTATGGCTCGTTCAAACAATGCCAAGGCCTCTGTGTGCTCCCCCACCCCTTGTAGAGAGTATGCTAAGATACGAATGGTTGGAATAGTATCTAAGTGGGCGGCCCCTAGCACATGTTCTTGAATAGCCAGGGTTTTTCTATACGAAACTACAGCGTCCGCATACCTTCCCAAAGCATAAAGGCACTCACTTATTCCCTGAATCGTGGCACATGTACTGAGACTTTCCTTTCCAAAAACTGCCTCCTGTCCAACCAGGGACTGTTGGTATATGTCTAATGCCTCCTGATACCTTTTCTCGGCACGATGTGCCCATGCAATCATCTTCATGGCTATCAAGGTATCAGGGTGCCCTATTCCGAACTCTTTCTTCCAACCGTTAAACACCCGCTTATATGATTCCAATGCTTCTTTTGTTCGCCCATCCTGGGAGTAGTGGTTGGCCATGGCGTAAACAGTCCATATGGCCTCCTGATGCTGTGGCCCAAGCGTTTTTTCTTGAGTTGCTAGAACGCTTTTGTACAGCACTAGCGCCTCGTGGCGCCTTTCTGGTCCTTGCCTTTCGATGGACGACGCAAGAACCTTGATTGTACGTAGTGTTGACTGGTGGCTCTTCCCCAAAACCTTCTCCTGTCTAGCTAGGGTCCTTCGAAGCAACTCTTCGGCCTCTACAGGGTCTCCTTCATGCCTTAGGAGTTCCCCTTTCTGTTGCATTGCGTTCAAGGTATCAGAATGCTCCTTTCCTCTAAACTTCTCATAGCATGCTATTACTCGATCCTGCATCGCTAATGATGCGTTGTGATTCTTTTGAACGTTGAGAATTACCGAAATTCTCCTCATAGTTACTACCGTCTCAAGGCTATCCTTCCCAAACATCTGCTCCTGGCCAGATAAAGCGCGTTCCAAAAATCTCTCCGACTCTTTCATCCGATCTTTATTATAGTATATCCATCCCAACCTTGACAGGGCGTCGTGGTAATATGACTGATAAATCATTGATTCGTGATTCGCTTTCTCCTCGTGAAACTCCAGCGACTTTTCAAGTATCTCCTCTGCCTCCATATATCTTGAATGATCGGCCAGGAAGCCTCCTATCTCAACCAAGGCATCCGCAAATTCCACCTCCACAGACATCATACTTGGATCAGGAAGCTCCCGGAGGTGGCGAACCATAACATTAATGTATGGAACGACCCCTCGCGCAAAATCCGCCCTAGGTTCAGAAGTATTCTTCATTTCTCCACGATTTATATAGCGGATATATCCGGACAATAGAGTAATAGCCGCCGTAGTGTAAACTCGCGCCCCCACTAAGCCAAGATAACTGCGGGTCCGCTCGAGAATCAGAGGATGAAAGCAAAGACTTCCCCCATTTTGATAAGTTCCTCGCTTTGCCATAGAGAACGATAAAAGGGACTTCATTCCAAGGTTGACAAAGTCGCTCCCTAAGCAAACCAAGATGAGCGATTGCACAAAAAACTTCCAAGCTGAGGGCAATTACCTGCGGGGGCCCATGAAAACAAACCCTCCGCTCTATTAAGCATTTCTTGGGGCACCTCTTGGTTCCCGTTTACAAGGAATGCACACAATGCTAACAGATTATATGCGCAAGCTGGAAGGCGGGCGAATAAAATATTCCATGTGGTGAACAGTGTATCATTTCTGTACATTTCAGATAATTTTGGATGATTGGCTGAGGCTAGTTTCTCAAAGTTTGTGTTGAATAGCGGTATATACTCAGAGAATTCAATCTTCATTGCTGATATGTAACCTCCGGCCTGATCTAGGGCCAATGGAAGATAGCCCAGTCTTTCCGCTATCCTTGACGCTTCTTCGTAGTCTGACTTTGTAAGCGTATATCCTCCAAACTCCTCTCTACGTAGGGGCCATACCTGGACCATCTGAAAGCCCCGGATCCTTGCCAGCACTAGATAGTAGTATTGAAACTCCAGACGCCCTCTCAATCCCACCTATTTCAATCGCAACGTCACCGAAAGCTGCAACCTCTATTCTCCGTGTACTGACTATAATGCTCCCAAAATTACAAGTAGGAAAGAAATCTAACATCTTGACAGATTCGAAATCATCGTGATTATCAAAAACGATCAACCACTTGTCGTTTTCCGAATTTGACAACCACCCCTTGACCGCCCTAGCCACAAGTTCTGGTGGACATTTCTCATCCATCTCACCAGTTGATTTGATATGACCAGGCAATCCTAGAACAGCCCCTATCTCGACAAAATCGGGAGCGGAATCATGCCATTTGGATCGATAATGAGAAACAATTTGCTCCATTATTACCAGAGAACTGTGTGCTAAGGTAGATTTGCTTGTAGCATCGACCCAAAAGATTGATGTATACGAAGATGAATTTCGATATGCGTATTCAGTGACAATCTGAGTTTTCCCCATACCACCGAGGCCGTGAAGGACTGCAACTCGACGGGTCCGTCGATCTCGGTTTTGCGATGGATCTAAGGTTTTATGTAATTTATTAAGTAAGTCCACTCTTCCAACAAATTTATTGTTCCTCTGTACCAGTAATTGAATGGGAACATTGAATTTTTGAAAGACCGGGGGAGCCAGGGGGGCTGGTGGAGTGGGTTGTGCGGTTTGTTCTGGAACTGGAAGAAGTTCGTACAATCCTTTATTATATCTTCTTAATTGTTTAATTAGCTCCATGAACTTTGCCTTATCCGCTATAACCCATTTCATCTTCCTATATAATGGCAACATCTCTTGTAGTTGCTTTGTTGCATTCTCGATTCGGATGATTTCATCGTCAAGGCCCGAGACGAGGTTTGGGTCCAGAAGCTTTTTCGGATTCTGGAGGATTTTGATGACGTTTGAACCTAGGGCCGTCACCGCACCAGTATTTTTTCGGTAACGAAAAAATTCAGGTATCCTATCCCTTTTTTTCCGAGTTGCGGAACCCTTGGTGTTCTGAGTTGGAGCTGGGGATAATGTAGATTTAACACCATATTTCGAGTTTAGACTCTCCGCACTTGCAAACAGAGAAACAATACGAGCCAATGTTCCAACAGCATGACGATAACGGCGATCACTCGGGTGCAGCTTTTGATCCAAAGTTCCACCGCCCCCACTCCAATATTCTTCCCACCTCTTCAACATATTTTCCTCGTGAGCGATCTGCCATGAGCAACCATCATAGTCGGACCCAAATTCCTGTGTTTCCGCGAACAGACTGTATAAATCTATAGCGGTTTTCCCTAGTTGAAGGCCCACACCCACTAGCCCAGCGACTTCGGCCATGACTCGTGCGGAAGAAAAGGTTGTTCCCTGCCTAAACTTTAAGGTTAGTATGTAGAAACTCCCAACGAAAGCTTGTAAAAGTATTATTGACCTTGAAATGTACGTATATACTTATGAGGATATCGCTATTTCTGATCAACTTCACCGAGGAGAAAGAGGAGTCCGAGTTTTGGGGCCGAAATACACAAGCACCTGCTTGGAACCCCCCATAAACACAAACAGCGATGAAATGGCATGCCTGACATATATATATTAATACCAGCTAGTAGACTACGTGGGTGATCCTAGGGCGCTTATGCAGATATCTGCTGCGCCGTGCGATCTCCTGGCCCAGCGCCTCCGTGTTCGCGCAAATGATGCATGCAGTTTCATCTCTATTTAGGGGGTATCCACTATATATACCGCAAAATCTCAGGAATAACGAATCGAACTGGACTGGATTCTTGGGCTTCGGATTGGTCAAATACTTGTTGAGCCTCAATCCGACAGACCCAAAGCGTAACTTTTGGTCGTCTTGACCAATGGGTAAGTGGTATTCCAGTCAGATTCGTTATTCCTGAGATTCTGCGGTATATCAGTCAGTAACAATTTTTTTTTTTTTTTACACGGCAGGGGCATACTTAAGCGCGTTTTACCTCCCGGGCTGGGCCACTCATCTCAACCGTCGAGTTAGGTTTATCCCTTGGGCGGATGAAACTGCCAAATTCGCAGCCTGCCTTTTTGAGCTAATACTAGCCCAAGCAGGTATCTAATGCTTGTTTTTGATTGGCTCTATAGTTATTCTCAACCATTAAGAGCAACGGATATACCCAACTCAGTGCGTGCACGGTCCAGGCTGCGAATTTGACAATTTCATCCGTCCAAGGGATACTCGTATCTTCAGAGCGTTTCCGAACACGACCAATGTTACATGCGATATGCAATAGCAGTCGTGTCCAGAAACGCCAGTAGATTCAAGCATATAAAGCAAGCGAATGGGGTTCCTCCTAGCTCTAGCTCACCCCAAAGAATCACGGCAACTTCCCTCAGCCAGGGGGCTGAGTGATGCTCTATGATCCAATCCAGAAGCTAGATTAACCCAGTAGCTTACTTTACATTACCTGTCCATCAATCTTTTTCTCAAAATCTGATTGGTTGAAAGTCGTGACCCCTAACCCTGCATAGCAACCAGCCCACCCACAGAAATATATTGGATATGATCTAGCTGAGGGCAACAGTACATGTAGGTAGCGGGAGCTGAAGGGTGCTAGATGGGGGGGGGGGGGGGCTTCATCAAAGCACTCCCATAACTATCAGTATTTTCATACTTCGACCCCAAGTCCCACAGCTGCAGCGAGTGCACCAACAAAACCCCCCCCCAAAGGTATATGTAGTTAGTCAGATTGCTTCTCGGTTTCGGTCACTCTCTAAAAGGTCACGAGTGAGTCAAACCGCCCCGGGGGTGGCACATTGCACGAAAATACGAGTGACAAGATGTGATTGACACTTATAGGGCGACCAAATCGGAAGCACAAAAGATCTGATATTATAGCCCCATACAATATTTTGATTTTTAATAAATGTTTACTACACATACAGAAACTGCCGTGATTTAATTGCATCAACTCATCGGTATCGTGTACGAACCGCCCGCTTTTGTATCCGGCAAAACGGGAAATGAACCAAAGTATAGAGAGAAAAAAGCCAAGACTCCTCTTCAACAGATCAGGGCAAATAATTTAAAGAAAATAAGACAAGAGGAGAACGACAAAAAAACACATCTCAGATATCTTGAACGGATGGGAAAGTGAAGAAAAATTGCCCAGGCCGGGAGTCTTAAACACGGGACGCCAAACTAGTGGTGCATTGCGTCCAATCCTCCGGCCAGTTCCTGCTCTAACCCTTGGTTTCTAACGTTCGCCTCGTGCGGCCGTGGTACATCGCTCCTGGCCTGTTGCGCCCACTGTTGCTCTGGTATACCAATGCTGTCCTTTCGGCCTTGGTTGGGGTCTAATGTTGCCGCTGGGGCTGGCTGCCTCCTGACGCTATGTCTAAATCGAACCACCTCGTCTAAGATCATTTGTCGCATCTCCGGAATTTGTTCCTCTACCTCGAAGCTAAAGTCGAATGGCGTGGGGCAGCTAGGTTCATCTGAGGCATCGTGCCAGATGTGGAGATAAGGGTGCTCCAACGCTTCCTCGACCGATATTCGGGATGTTGGGTCGAATGCAAGCATACGATCGAGAAGGTCAAGGGCATCCAAGTTGGCGTTCGGGAAGAGCCGCTGGAATGGCACCTTATGCATGAATGGGAGGTTGCGCACATAGTCTTGTGCACGGGGCGAGCCAATCCGCGAGAGCGTTTCTTCGTTAGGTGTACCTAAGTAGTGAAGAATCTGGTTGAGTTGATCAACGTAATCCCTACCCTTGAAAAAAGGTCGGCCTCCGAGGAGTTCTGCGAGAATACAACCAACAGACCATACATCGACTAATGGCATGAAGTTAGTAAGCAACTATCAATTCGTGTAGAAATGATGACTTACTGGCTTTTGTGTAGCTTTGGAAGCTCAACATGATCTCCGGGGCTCTGTACCATCTGGTAGCAACATACTCTGTCATGTACCCAGCATTCTCCTCGGGATCGATAGCGAATCCTCTGGCGAGGCCGAAGTCACAGATCTTGAGCTCGCAGTCGGCATTTACCAATAAATTTCCGGGCTTCAAGTCTCTGTGGAGAACGTTTGCCGAGTGGATGTATTTCAAGCCGCAAAGGATCTGGTATATAAAAGATTGAAAATGCGCGTCCGTCAATGGCTGACCACTGTAATCGCAGATCCCGTTTAGTAAACATTATAAGTGACGGAGCATGGGGCATAGAAACCTTCGAATGATGGCGGCCAGATCGCACTCCATGAGCTCTGGGAAAAAAGTCAATTCTGCCCTAGTAACAAGTCTAGAATGGTTATATACCTTCATAAAGATAAACTTCATTGAAGCTTTCTGGTTTGGGGATGTCCATATCATATAGACAAGTGATCTATAAAAGGCGGGGTAAGCGAAATTATCCAGATGCGCAGCTCATCAGACCATCTCTTCCCCCTTTCGCTGGGAACGCCTTGGAAAATCGCTGGAATAAAACTTACGTTGCGGTGCCCTATTCATCTCAAGTTAATATGGATTTCGAGTCACGTGGTTCAAGTAATAGGATGATGTGGTTTTTACCTCGGAAATGCTGCAACAACTTGATTTCTCTCAAGGCTCTCTTCGCCAGAATCTTCTTGGAAAACACATTGGTGACTTTTTTAACTGCAACACCTTCGCCGGTGGCTGTATTATTGGCAGCACTAATCGTAGGAGCTTCGTATTAGCATTGTTTATACTCTGGTAAACAACCTGGTGCAACGCGAAACGCTTCAACTACAAATGCACCACATGGACTTACCAGACGATACCGTAAGCTCCCTGTCCGAGTTCCTTGTTGACAACGTAACGTTCATCGACAATGAAGTCTTGGTTGAAAACTTTGAAAACCTTTCGCCCGGTCATAGAATTATCCATACTTAGAAGTTCGTTTGAGCTTTGTTTTTGTTTAAAACTTCGAAATGAAACACACGAAAGACTGTTGTTTCTAGTTAGACCTTGGAAAGAAAAAAATCCTCCCGCTAAATAAACGTTGTGATAAGAAGGAAAAAAACGTCTCTTCCCGAGGAAATAGTAAGTTATGCAGATGCACTTTGCGGGGTGCTGATACTCAAGCTTCAATCAGACGAGCGAGGGGGGTGGGGTGGGGGAAGGAGATATAGAGCGAGTGAGAGGTTCTCAAAGGAAATTCGGACATACAAAGATATCTATTCAGACGATAGATAGAGCTAAGCGGGGACAAGAAGGCTTTTTTGAAGATGAAGCAGCTTAGGAGCAACAAGCGAGAGGTGAGGATACCTTCAGTAGGGGAAGAGGGGTTGTTGAAGGAGCAAGAGGAGGGGGGTAGGAAACTGTCGCAAGCTGCAGAGAGGGGGGCGGGCGCTGACTGGTGTACCACGACAGCCTTGGATGGAATGCATGGTGGGGGGGGGGGGGGTTGTCTGCTGGGGCCAGTAACAGCTGAAACCCTGAGAAACCCAGAGAGGGGAAATAAACCGCGGTTGAAATCTGGATGGTTGGGTTTGGGTCGCGCCCACTAAGCGCGCGCCCCTGCAGCTTACCATCTTTTTTGTCGTCCAATTAACGCCACTAGTCCGAATTCTTACCTTTGCACATGAGGCGATGCCAATTTCTTCGAAACCTAAATTTCCTCTCAGGTGATCCGGTGATGGCATAACTGCCCGCCCACCGGAGAAGTTACAGAAAAAGGTAGACTGTAGTTTAGCTTCTGGAAATCCAGTAGAAGACTGGGATTTTCAATGCCAGGAACTAGAGTACAGATCGGTGGCTAGAGACTACGCGGGGCGGCTATGTAGGTACCAATATCAATCACGGTCATGTGCTAGGTCTAGGCTACAGTCGGTCAGCTACAGTAAAGGAAGTTTAATCTACAGCCCTCTCTCCCGTGGATAGAGATGAACGGCCCCATTACAACGGCCACTATGCTCGGCATCCATGTATGTACTCTACTGATGTCGAACCACGGCCGGCAAGGGAACTCTAAAAACGTGCATAAAATTTATGCCATTTCTCACTAGCATTTCGATCGTATGGAGTACGTATGTAACAGTCTCACAGAAGGATTTGAGTACCATCGGGAAAACGGGGAGAAAACACCCCACCAAAGTACCGCCAAAACTCGAAAAATTGGCTATGCATACAAGATAAAGCTTGCTACAAACGGATACTTCTAATGCTGATCGATACCCTTCAGCCAATCGTTTTAGAGATAATCCCTGGGCGGAGATGGCCAATTTTTCGAGTTTTTGGCGGTAGTTCATGTTAGATTCCAACCCAATAATAATAGCGAGTAGATGCAGGCAATACAGATGCAGTTAACTACGGGCCGAGTTGTGGGGGGTCGAACCATTAAGTGGGATGAGCCGAGAAGTTACACCCCGTCTTGGCTTAAAGAGACTAACCTCTCGCCAATTCTGGATTCAATAGCGCCCAGCAAAAACCACCGAGCCGTTATCGTATGGTTTGTGATCATGCAGGGTTGAGGCTTTGTCCAAGGTGGATGTCTAGACCCACAAACGTGTCCTCGCCTCAAACTAAGTGGAAATGATAAATCTTGCATGAATCCGTGGAACCAGCCTGAGCATAAGATTACACAGCGAAATGGTTGTGTCCCGATGCATGGTGTTACAGCCATTATCATCGTTACACGAGCCTCGACAGCAAAGACCGTCTTCAAAACTCTGTTTTATGTGTACCAATGGCAACGGCAACGTACGTCACTCACTACATGTACTCGTTTACCACGGAAAGAACCAGAAAATGCAAGTGACGGAGACAAGGATAATTTGTATGAGAGACCACCGCCACTCCATACAAATTATCCTGAGCAACTGCATTTTCTGGTTCTTTCCGTGGTAAACGCGTAAGCGAGTATCTGCCTTGGCCTGCGTATAGCTCGAGAAGCTATGGTGGGTAGGTGTGTAAACTTCGGCGTTTGCAGCCAATCAATCTATAGAGATTTGGAGATCTACTCCCATAATGGTACTAGCGTCCAGCCTAACGGTGGAATTTTCTCCAATTCCCATACAAAAAAAGTTCCTCTGGGTTGACACACCCACCCCCTATGCCTTCTTGCGCCATAGGAACTGAACATTTAACATGGTTGAGTTTATGTTACGTAAAGCCTAATTCCACATTGGCTCCTGATCAACATGTACCTACCTAGTATTAACTGCGCTGCATGTACATTTTTCACGGCCTTTTTCACTCCCTGAGCAAGTAAATACCGCAAAGATATCGGGTTTATTTGGTAGCTGATGGAGGACGAGTACGGCAGTTTCCCGAGAGAAGGAGCACTTTTTGTATGTGCTTAAAGTGGCTATTTGGCATGAGGTAGCGCTACTTGGGATCTTCTTAAGTTGAGGTATTGATTTTAATATCGCTTATGGTCTATTTAGTCTTTAAATGTCAATTCTAATGGACTTTCAATTGCTATGCAACTGTAGCCAGGCAGGTAGGACAAGATTCGCTCTGTGTCGTTGGTTTTAAAGGGATCCTGTGTGACCACGCGTTCACAGTTGCAAGAACTATGACGAGATGTGACAGAAGCTTAACTACTTGTGACTTGATGAGTGGAGGAGTCTTCGATATCTCGGATGTTACGACTATTATAACCAGTCTCTTGAAGGGACAGTTGACAATGCTATGGATCTCCGTGCATGCGGTAATTGACACGATCTATCTATTCTCGCGTTACTACAGCCACTCTGCAAAAGTGTTCGTGATCGTGATTCACATCAAAGTTGGTCAGTGCGTGATGTGGCTTACCAGAATTTACGGCCAAATTGGGGAGCTAAAATGTATCTATATAATTGTATCCAGTGAGTGGCAGAGAATAAAAATACCATGGATGTCTAGTACCGACTTTGACCACTATTGACTGTTGCTGTGTTGCTGTGTTGGGGTTCTTGGGCAGGACATGTCACATTAAATCAGAATCGCGAACACTTTTGATGGGTGGCTGTACATAGTTCTCAATTGCACGACCACCGATTATTGGCCTCCACGCACGTCCACTCTATAGATCCCCTAGCAAGAAACGAGATAAACTTAACCCTAGGCAAAAATCGACTCTCTCCGGATTAGATAACCTCCTAGCTAAAGTCTTATACTAGTGAGAAATCAAAATGGCTGAGAAATCCATCACCGGTGCAGCAATGCAGCAATGCAGCACTAGACAATTGATAGCGGATCACGTAGGTATATCAGCTATTCACGGCCAAACACTATTACAGAGCCTTAGCGAGCTTTCTTCTCATGATGTCGGAGGCTTTTCCACAAAAAAGGCCCCATTACATGGTATGTACTAAAAGCTTCTGCCGTCGAGCTGTAACACATGTATGTACACAGTACTATCACAGCTCCCAATATCTACATGTATAGGTGGCAAATATTTTTATACTATTAGCCGCGCAACTGCCGTCCTGCCTGACTGGCAGTGTCGTTCCACCGAGCTTAGCTCGGACTTATAAGCCACACTCCCAGTACACCCACTTTTGAGCTTGTATTCTTGGCAGGCGAGTGATTTTACATGAAGGTAAATCTCATATATATATACAGCCACTCTGCAAAAGTGTTCGTGATTTGGTTTTAATGTCAGTGCGCAGTGTAACGCACCCGTAATGTTAACGTTACCTACATGTTAAGATTCAAAGTAACAAAAATATATAATATAGTTCGTAACTATAGATAAAAGAAGGTAGGCCATTGATCACATTCCTCATTGATTCTGGGTACCATTGGTCATTTGGAAACTCCTGAGGGTATTTTTTTTTTTTGATGGTCAGCTACGGTTCCATAGTGAAATTTCTCACTCCGAAATCTGAATCACGAACGCTTTTGCAGAGTGGCTGTATACACCCCACCCCATCTCACCTCTACTTGCTCTTTCCTCCTCTTCACCGCCACTACGGGTTGAGAGCCAGTCTTAATATATCATCCAGTAGGTAGACTAATGACAACCCCAGGCTGCCTCTGGGCAATCCCGAGGCCGGGACTTAAAAGATGGGCGCACTGCACTGGGCGGGGGGGGCGAAGCTTGAACAGGCCGGGGTTGAGGCTTAGTCGCATATCGCCGGTATTTGAAAGCCGAGCTTGGCTGGCTTGTTGAGCCACAGCGGAGAATACCACACTACCGGGGCCTGTTTTATTGCCGATTTACTTGATAGTCCTGTCTGTAGCCTAACGAGACGGGCCGAACAACAGGAGGGCGGCCCAAAGATTAGGAGGACGGCCCAAAGAGCAAGATACTTATGTCTAGCCCGTAAATATTGGATAACTCTGCTTGTGTCCGCATCTCTGGTGGTAACCTACGGTACATGCATAGACACTACGAGCCGCTTCACCCACTATCACTCGGCGGTTTAACAATACCCTACCCTCCACGGTGCCGCCCGCGAGCGATCGTAGCATAGCATACAGCCACCACTACCGAAAGAAAAACTCCATCCCATTGTACATACACACACCTTATGGAGGCAGGGATGGAGAGAGAGACCCAGAACGCTTCTCCAGCACCGCCAAGACCCCCCCCCCCCACCTCCCCCACGATGAAAAACAAAAACGCCAAGATAAAACCCTACTACATACCTGATCTACTACACACATACATACCCCGCCCGAGGCCCGCATTATGCAGCATCACCATCCACCCATCCATCCGCCCCTGCCCGCCGCCGCGCAGCATCCAGCCGGAGTCGGGCGCCGTGCCCGCACCCCACGGCGTCGAGTGAGAGGTCATGATTCGCTGTGGGGGGGGAGTGGGCTAACCAATTAACCATCTGCCCCCGCTTTTGAGGAGCGGCAACCAATGCCATCACCCTCTCGCCATCGCACCCATATAATCATCACACGAGTACTATGTATGACGTTCTCCAACTCAATTCCAATGTATGTATGATGTATTACTTACTCCCCTCTTCTCTACCCCACTCCCTCCAAGCTCTCCACCACCCGCTCCACTCCACAAAGTACAGTCTAGCTACCCCCCCCCCCCGAAACAAACAAAAACCGCCAGCACCACTCTCTACATTGCTCTCTCCGCCCCGCTGACAGCAAAAGAAAAACAAGCTCAAAGATCGCAGCAGAAGAGAAACCCGTTATTATTACAACAGCTATACTATACAAATGCTAACTACCCCCCCCCCCCGCTGTTCAAGGCCATCCCGTTCTATATATATGCAACTTAACCCAAGAGCTACCAACACCCACCCACCCCGATGACAAAAAAAAAAGCTGTCAACTAGTACAGATAAATGAAAGTGGGCGGCAGAAATACTGATCTCCAAACAAAAGCAACAGACGAAACCAATCAGTAACAAAGACGACTAAACAGGCAGTGCGAGTACGAACGAATACGCCTAAAGTATGCTACGCTATGCTTCATAAAAAAAAAGAGTAAACAAGAAACCGCAAAACCACAAAAACTGAAAAAGAAAAAAAAGGGAATCCCTCAATTCCACAAATTCAAAACCTATAATAGATAAGGATCTCCTCTTACCGAATTGAACTAAACCGTCTCTCTCCCAATCCGCGCCTCCACTGCCACGCCCGGATTTCCTTCCTCCTCTCTTCCCCTAAAGGCGCTCTCCAACCGGCCCCCCAAGCCCAGTACCAGCTCCCTGCGCACCTCCTTCGCGAAACCTTCCGCAAAAACGGCCACATTGACCTCCTGGCTCGTATACCAGCTTGCCCTGTCCCCATTTGCGCTGCCCACCACCGTTATCCTCCCATCAACGATCATAGCCTTTACATGACTCTTGACCGCCTTATCCATCAAGCCTCCTCCGCCGGCCTTCTTCGCAGCCCCCGTATAATACCACACCCACAGTCCCCGTCCCCCACCCCCGCCCGCACCCCTCTTCCCCTCCGGCAGCGCATTAGCAACAACCCTCTTCACTAACCTCCTTACGCACCACTCCGTGATCCCCGCTCCCGCCGTCGTCACAATCTGCTCCAACATCATCATCCGCCTGCAAGTCACCAGCTCCACCACCACGCCCCTACGGACTGCCGCCGCCAGCGCATCAATCAATGGCTCCGAGGTCAGATTCGGTGTCTGTATATAGATGCTCTTCTGTGCCTTTGCAACCGCCAACAACAGAAACGCATTCTGCGGCGTTCCCATCGGGTCCTTGTGCGCCGGTGGCGCGGGTAAGAAGTGCGATATCGGTGCTGCGAAGCGCGGGTGTCTATGGTGCGGCTGCGGGAGAAATAATGTGGGATGTGTCAATGCGGGATTCGTCGAAAACTCATGCATGCGCACTGGCGCGGCAATGGGTGTAAGATCTTCGATACCGACACGGCCTTTGTAGCTGTCGCCCATCAGCAGCAGGTCCTCCTCGTCGTCGTCCTCAATTCTCGCCTCCTCGCCGATGCCCCATACACCGCGCCAAAACTGGAGAAATGTGTCTACGACCGCACCCTCAAAGATGGTTGCTGACTCGCCCCAGACCTCGTATGAGATGTTGGCGCTAGGTAGCACGAGGACCTTGCGGTCGACGATACAGAATTTTCCGTGTAGAACTGAGAACGGCAGATAGAAAATGCTCTTCACAGCCATATCTAGCCCGTCCAGCTCGCGTGGGTCGGGTAGCCCCATGGATGCCCACACTGATGGCGGATACTCCTTCCCCTTTGGTGTCGACGGGTGTCGGAGCTTCTGAAGTAGGCCCGAAGACGAAAATCCGATCCTCACGCGAATCCGGCCTTTACCCTTTGCGAGCGCGGTATCAGAGAGCATCCTAAGGGCGTCCGCAAAGACCGCCCGCGACTCTGACGCTGCCCAGAAGCATGTTACAAAGAGGACCTCAGTTGTAGCAGAGGCAATGATTGACGACAGGAGCGTCGTCACTGAGAGACCCGTGCCCACATGGAACGATCGGGGCGTTGATGAAGTTAGCAGCGAGGTTAATGAGAGGGGTGTATCAGGTGTGCGTCCGTCCGCGGGGGATAGTGTGCTAATGAATTCCTCGCACAGTGAGCGGTCGGCCTCCGATAGCTGTGTTGAGTTTACGGAGGAAAGGTGCTGCTCGTATGATTGGAGTTGCTCTGAGTCTGGGGGGTGAGAGAGCGGGTTTGTGGGCTGGTAAGTTGCTGATGAAGACGAGGAATTACTGTGGAAGGGGAAGCGTAGTGACATTGACATTGGGATGGGTCTGTGTATGTGTCTGTGACTGGATTTGGTTCCTGTTTTTGTGTTTCTTTTGGGTTTTGCAACTCGTGGTGGCGATGATGGTAGCAGTGATGATGATGATGATGATGATGGGAATGATGATAACGATGGTGTAGGTATATTGAATGCAAAGTGCAGCAGAGCAGCGATCGAGTGCAGAAGCAACGAGTGTGGTGGGGAAGACTGTGATTGTGATGGCAATGGTGATGGTGGTGGGTATGGGTGCGTATTAAGGTAGGGAACAGGTAGAACAGGAACAGGTAGAACAGGAACAGGTAGAACAGGTAGAGGCGAAGTTGAAGAGGAAGAAGGTTCACGGACGCGTGTGGGATTAATTACATCCATTCCGATGCCTACCACCGTTCGGAACACTCTATCACGCAGCTGGCAGGTCTGTGCCGTGTGTCTTTTCCTGTCTCTGCCTCTGCCTCTGTCTCTGTCTGTGTCTCTGTCTGTGTCTCTATCTCTGTCTCTATCTCTATCTCTGTCTCTGTCTCTCTCTCTCTCTCTTTCTCACACACACACACACACTCCCTCTCCCTTTAGCTGGACATCCTCCCTCTCTCCGTTCTCCCTATCCCTCCCCTCGTTGGTTGCGTCTGGCTGGTGGCTGGTAGGTAGGTAGGTAGGTGGGTGGGCTCTTGACAACGAACAGATCTGGTGAGACTCGACGGGGATTATGCGAGGACAAGGACGTCATGCCAGGGATAAAATTGGTACCGGTAGCAACAAGCTGCAAGCTATTATTATCGCGGGGACTGCAGTACCAGAAAGTACTCTTGATCTAGCAGCTTTCACCACTACCACACCACCACCACCACCACCACCATCACCACCACCATCACCTACAGGCTACACCTACACCTACACCTACATATCTCTGTGTACATATGCTCCTCAACTACCACATCCAACAACAACAGCTACATGTAGGTAGCGCTGGAGATGGTTATCTAGTACCCGAGATATAATTTTTTCCAACAAACCTGCAGCTGTGCAAGTTTACTGGCCCCAACAATAATAACAATACTCAAGTTTCAACCCTTCCCGCGCGTGCGCCACAGGGGGGAAGAGACATGAAAGGCTTGGCCCTGACTAGAACTGACGGCACAGCGACATAGACATACCTGCCTACATGTATGCACATCACAAACAGACAGAAAAGCTCACGGGTTCAGGGAAACACGTAGGCGGGTGGATAGGTAAATATACGACAGAACAGAACATGTAAAAACTAGTATACAAAAACCAAACCAGACCACAGATATCCTTCACTCACCCCCCCACCTCATCACCCCTTTTCCTGCAAGCCGCCGCTACTACTACCTACTACTACTGCGTGTACCTACCCGTACTAATGTCCAGTCAAGTACATAGTACTTACCACCTTGATACCCTCCCACCTAGATCCTTACTGCACATGGAAAAGAACACACAAGAAGAAACAAGTAAAAAAGAATATCAACGCCTCCTCCCCCACAACTCTGCCATCCTACAGGAACATCTAAAAGTAATTTTTTTAAAAAAAAATCTATACCTAAGTGTGCATGGCCCATTCCTCCCAATCCTAATTATGTCCTACCCCCTCCCCTCTCACTTTTTCTTTGACTTGGTCCCCTTCTTTGACGATGCTGCAGCAGCGGTCGAAACCTTGGAGTCCACACTGGACGCCCTACTCGTCGCCGCACTCGTAGCTTTGCTCTCTGCCCCCTTCTTTGCCTGTTCAACGGCCTTGTTCTGCGCACGCACCGGACTACGTCAGCACGGACCTTCTATTTTTAGACCCCCGGGAGGGTTTGGTTTGTTTGTTAGTTTATAGTGGTGGGGGGCCGCGTCCGGCCAGAACGTACCTTAGGGGGTCTCCCAGGCAACTTCCCGTTCGTCTCCGCAGGAACAACCTTCGCCTCTTTCGCCGCTCCCGCCGCACCCTTCCCCTTCTTTGCTGGCGGACCGCGCTCCTCCTCCTCTTCCTCCTCCCGGTCGCGGCCCTTCTTAGGTTTCGCGGTCCCGGTAGTGGTAGTGGTGCCATTGGTGGCCTCATTCTCAAACTCGCGCATAACTGTCATGATAAGCGTTGTGCAGCGGCGTGAGATTTCGAGACTCGTTCGGCTCAGGAAGAACCAGTCGAAGCGGAACAACGGGCTCTCTCGAATCTCGTCGCGGATCATGTCATGTAGGTTTTCGGCGTCGAGGCCAAATTTATCCAGGTGCACGAGCAGGAAGCGGTCCTCTTCCTCGGTGTAGATCTTCTTGTTGGTGGTAGAGACAGAGTAATTGAGTTTGAGCTGCTGGAGAGGAACCCGGTACATCTCAATCTTCCGTCGGAGGAGCTTCTTTTGCTTGGTGATTTTCTCGGACTTGTCTTCGCCGGCTTCAATTGTGGCAATGTATTTCTCCCAGCTGGGCATTTCCTTGTAGCGGTCCCAGAAGACCTTGGCGTACTCGCGCACTTCTTTCTCAGTCTTGCTCTCGATGTCGGCAGCGATAGCGGAGATGCTCTTTCTTCCGTACTTGGCGGACAACTGAATGAAGGACATGAAATCTTTCCGGGACCAGTTTGAGAACCCTTGCTCGCCAAGACGAGTCTTCTCTTCCTGCTCTGCTTCGGTGAGCGGCACGGCGTTGTCAATAGTCTCTTGCTCTTCGATACGGGCGGCTTCACGCTCTTCGAGTGTATCTTCAGTCCCGTCGCGGAGGACAGCCTTATAGCCCTGCTGCTTCTTGAAGTATGCAGTCTCCATCTCCTGAAGCTCCACCAATCTCTGGGGATAGAACTGATGCTCATGGACAGATACCTGTTTTGGAGCTCTAGGCACTTTGGGTTTCGTATCTGCCTGTTTGCTGCCCTGTGTCAGGACCTGACGGTAATAGTTATCGATACCATAGCTCTGTTCCTTCCTCTCTCTCTTGGCGGGGTTGATCCAGTTCGCGCCAATGTTTGTCTTCTTGACCGCAGCAAAGTTCTCGCCGTTCCACTCGTAGGCGGAGTCACTAGTGAACTTTTGCAGATCATCGAGTCCTAGTTTAGCGTATCTTGCGTTTAGCTCCTTTGTACGCTGTTCACCACGCTCAAGGATTGCGTTGATATCATCATCGGTCATGTCCTGCGTAATCTGATTCTCCTTGTCCTTGCTGTTTTTGAACACGACGTCTGCGCCGTGCTGAATCATGGATAACAGCTCATCCTTTGATGCAGCGGCCTTAGTCTGTTGCTGTGCTCGGGACTGCTGGATAACGAGCTGGTCAAGGCGGAGCTTCTGGGCGGCACGCTCCAAAACTTTCTCTTCAATGGCGTTCTCGGTGACGAAGCGGAAAACCATCACCTGCTTGGTCTGGCCGATACGATGCGCACGGTCCATAGCCTGGAGATCCGCCTGGGGATTCCAGTCTGAATCATAGAGCACGACAATGTCTGCAGTTGTCA
The DNA here is from genome assembly GCA_024713705.1 of Morchella sp. 2018-W38C. Classification (NCBI taxonomy): domain Eukaryota; kingdom Fungi; phylum Ascomycota; class Pezizomycetes; order Pezizales; family Morchellaceae; genus Morchella; species Morchella sp. 2018-W38C. The sequence continues at coordinate 871,611 of JAMJEX010000001.1, forward strand.
AGTTGATACCCAAACCACCAGCTCTGGTGGTAAGTAAGAAGATGAATTTGTCGCTACCGGGCTTGTTATAGTCGTCAATCGCAGCAATGCGGTCCTCGTGGGCAGTAGAACCGTCGATGCGGCAATAGTTGTATTCTCTGAAAACGCAATAATCTTCAAGGATATCAAGTTGACGCGACATCTGAGAGAAGATGAGGATCCTGGATCCCTGTGCCTTCATACGCTTAAGGAGCTTGTCAAGCATAACCATCTTCCCGGAGTTATCGATAATGTGTTCATCGGTGGTATATGGGGGGCCGGGCTCAGCACCCTCAAAGAGGTACGGGTGGTTACAGCATTTACGAAGTTGCATGACAATATTCAGCAAACGAGTTTTAGATTCACGCTTACCGCCGGCACCATTAACGGCGTCAATATCTTTCTCGAGAATCTTCTGGTACCATTTAACTTGCATTTCGGACATGCCAATGTAAACATTGACCTCTGTAAGTTGTCAGCATTTGTCAAAGTTATGGTGAGTAATTGGGTAAACATACCCTTCTTTGGCAGCAAGCTTTTCTCAACATCGCTCTTGACACGACGTAGCAAGAATGGTCTAAGTACTTTGTGTAGCTGCTGAACAACCATATCTTGATCCCCTCCCTGTGTTTCGAACCACTGGTCGAATGCGCTGGAGTCACCAAATACATCAGGGAGCAAGAAATTAAGCAGCGCCCATAGCTCGTGGAGGTTGTTTTGGAGTGGTGTTCCGGTAATAAGAAGACGGTTTCTGGAGTTAAAGATACGGATAATCTGCGCTAGGGCGGACTCCTCATTCTTGATACGGTGGGCTTCGTCGACAATAATGTACTCCCAAGCGAACTTTTTCAAGTGTGTCTTCTCTCGCAGGATCATCTCATAACTTGTGATCATAACATCAAAATCCTGTGTTAGAACGCGCTCGTGGATAAGCTTTGCACGCTCCTCCTTGGTTCCCTGTAGTACCAAGACGTTGACACCGGGGGTCCAGTGGTCAAATTCTCGCTTCCAGTTGTCGAGTGTGGATTTTGGAACAGTGACAAGATGAGGCCCATTCACGCCAGCAACATGACGCAGATATCCAAGGAACTGTCCGAACATTAGCTTCTGCAGAGAATACCCGGCAGATAGAGCATACCGAAATTGTTTGTAATGTCTTTCCGAGACCCATCTCGTCGGCCAGAATACCGGAAATTCCATTCTCGTGTAAGGAAATCAGCCAATTCAGACCGGCAATCTGGTAGTCTCTCATAGTGCCGCCCTTCACGAAAGGTGGTGACTCTGTGAATAGGGTTGCAGCCTCTCCTTCGCCTTCCTCGTCTTGGAGGAGCTCTTCATCCTCTTCCTGCTCGGTACGCCGGCGCCTGTTTTCCGCAGCTGACGCTTTCTTGCCCTTTGAGTTCTTTTTCTTTTCCTCCTCTTCAGCTTGGATACGGAGATAGTCGGGGTTGTTGCCCATAAAATGGCGGAAGAGATCTGCGTTGGGAAACTGTCAGCCACGATGTATTTTGCGAGACGGGTGTTGAGGGCTGATTACCTGTCAGACCAAGGAGGTAGCGAATCCTCTTGGTTGAGTCGTTTTCCTAAGCCAAAAAAGTCAGAACTGTACGTTGTTCGGACATCCACTTTACGCGCGTACGAATGGAACGAGTAAATGCCACAATTCACAAAGAGTTGAAAAGTACCTTTCTTTGGTTCAAATTTTCATTCTTCTTACCGAAAGCCCTCTTTTGCTTAGATACCGCGAACGATCTGCGCCGTCGACCATCTGCTGGTGCCACAGACTCATCATCCCCGTCGTCGTTTTCTTCATTCACTTCCTCGTCATCACCATCTTCGCCTTCGTTTTCGTTTTCCTGCTATCACAATGTTAGTTTATCACCACCATTCCATTTCCGCAAGGGTTGTTGCATACGTTATCCGCGTCCTGTAATTATGGTCGCGCTTGTAAGCTATCGATATATAACATAAAATGCATAGCACAGGCGCTTCCAAAGCACTATGAGCAAAAGGATTTGAGGTAACAGAGTACATACATCCATAGAAACATCTCCGTCATCGTTTGCCTCGTGTTCTGAGCCGTCAGTTGTGGTGTTAGTAGTAGCTGGTGCATTACTTTCGTCCGCCATCTCCGAGTCGGGGAGTGAGGCTCTGCTCTCTCTATTCTTGACCATGTCTTCTTCTCGCGCGCTTTCCTCTCTTGGGTGATATATATTGGAATTTATAAAAACTGGAATGTGCGGAGGTTGATAGGTGGGCTCGCAAGGGAATAATTGGCAGGTTGGTGTTGAGAGGAGGTATGGCGAGGGAAGAGAAGGTACGCAAAGGAAACCCGCTGTACAGGCACTATACCTACTACATGCACTTCCACAGAATCCAAGCGCGTCGCCGAAGATTATTTCCCACGCGAAACCCTCCCCCGCCAAGCCGGTATTGGAGACTGCTTACTCATCCTTGCTCCTGATGGTAGCGCTACAGCATTTGAGAATGACATCGACTCCGTCGCCGAGAATCTTCTAACCGCCGTTTTCCTGCTCCTTCATCTGGTATCACTCAGGTTTCTCGGCCTCTCGAGGGCTCTCTGGGTCTCTCGGGACTGTGGATCCTACCACAGGAAGGTCAATCATCGGCGAGCCAGGATTACCCTACTGGCTTAGCCTACTCTATCGACCTGCAGGCGTCACTGGACCTGCCTGTGGACCTGACTGACTGACACACCATCGACTGCATTCGCCCTCTGGCCTCCGTCTGTCCAACCTCTGATTTCCGGTTGATCATCCTTGGTCGTGGTTTGGTTTGGTGTCATTCAGTGTCACAAGGTTCACCTCCTTCTATTTGTATTCTTTGGCTATTACTTTCCTGCTTATAACTCGCCCATTCGGTTTAAACCACCAGTAAACTTCACCACGACTCTCGTTTTCTGCCACCTAAATCTCATCGGGGCACTAGTCTACTCCTTCCTTCGTTTGACACCATCTTAGCCCCAATTTCCACCCACCTTTCCCATCACAACCCCACACCCCTCTCATTCTCATCTTCCTCACCACATCACACCATCGCTGCACACTGTTAATATTAATACCATTATCACCTATAGAGAGTGAGTCGATACACACTTCATACAGTCTCGACTACGATTTTGGAGAATTGTGTTTGTTATACAAACACCCCTTCACTTACCAGAACAATCTTCGTCCAAATGGATTTGACATCCCTCTCTTCAACTCTCCCCCGCAGCAACCCCTCCAACGAAGACACGGATCAGCTTTCTTCAACCTTGCTACTAGCCGCATTCAAACAAACAGCCCTCTCGGTTACGACCCTCTACAAGACTGCTGCAAATGAGGCGGAACGCTCCCGTCGTGAAGGGAGGGTAGAGGGCTACCAGGATTGCATCGATGACCTGCTACTGTTCCTGGAGAAGGTTGAGGGAAGGTGCGACAAAAACTCATTAGAAACGATGCGGCAGTGGGCACTATCGAGGCGAAGGAAAGCCGGTGGCACTAGTAAGTCCAAGTCCAGACGCGAGGACCGGGAAGAAAGTGTCGACAGTGAAGAACTTCCTACTATCGACAATAATGTCGAATCTGTCTCCCCGCAGCATCAGCAGCAAAATAGCCCATCGGCTCCACAACATTCGGCAAACAATTCGCCTCCTAGGCCTGTGAAGCCACAGCCAAGTGATGTGCTCCAACAAACCCCGGTGTTTAGCTTCCGTGCCGATATGGACCTACCACGACACGTGCCCGCACAACCACGCTTCGACAATAATAGTTTTGAGGAACTCCCGGACACTGAACTTTATTCGCCACCCACCTCTCCAACACTATCAGCTCACAATCCAACCATCTTCCAGAACCGGGCTGGTTCTAATACCACCAACCCTCCACCATTCCGCCTTGGTAGCCCCACATCTACTGGAAGGCATCCGCAACAACGCACTGGGAATAAGAGGAGGATTGGAACCATGGCGGATTTCTTTGATTTCCCTGGAGTGGAAAAGATGCAATTCGAAAGCAAGAGGAGACGGCACCAGTAGTCTATTGAGTGTATAGTTTGAGGCTACGGGAGTAGATACGAGGTCGTGGACACAAAGCCAGATAATTATACGAAATACACGAAACGATAAGTTCACTTGAATTGATATTGGGGGATGTATGTATACTCGATTTCAGCGTGGCGGCAGGCCGCGAAGAAACGAACCGGATCATTGTCTATTTGTCCTTTTCTTTTCTTTCCTTTCCTTTTTCTTCTTTTTTTGTATTGCATGTCATATTTGTTGGTGCTGGGAGTCGATGGGTCATTATTATAGATTTGGGGAGGTAGCATCTTGTTGTTTTTTTCCAGAGAAAAGGAAAGTAACTTGTTTGAGAGTTGGGCAGAGTGTTTTTCCATTGCTTTCATCACTATTCTCAGACTTGGGGATTATTGTTACTCTTTAATAACCTTCCTGTTTGTTTTTTGTTTGTTCTAGGGGACTTAGAAGGAAGTTGGGTGTTTACTACGCTGGCGTTATTTCCTTTCGGTTTTCATAGTAGCTAATCTACGTGGCATATGTATGTCTTCATCCACGGTGTTTTTTTGTTGGTATTCGAGATGAAGGAATTTTTCTGTTGATTCCGTTTTATCCTATCGATTGCGGGGGTGTCCGATATTGGTTGCAGGCGACGGCATGTACGAATTTTCCTTCAACATTATCTATACACCATTCCTTTTCTCCCCTTGCTAGGGAAGAAGAGATGATGAGGATGCATCAGGTGCATCCACTGCTCCCTGATGATCAGGCAGAATTCAATTTTACCTACATACAGAAAATTATAAGGAAAAAAACGTCGTGGGCCTTCTGGAACGATCAAGTCACTTCCATCGACAGCAGTCACTAAACTCAAAAGTCTTTTTTTTCCTCTTTGAATCCCCTGCACGTTGCAGGACTTGGCTAGTCTGGATGGGGATAAGCGGTTCGATCGCGTGGTTGATGGGCATTGGGCTGGGCTTGGGATCTTAACTTTAAATGAATTGGACTGCAGCACGCATGGTGGGATGAGGACGCAGTGGTTTGCTTTTCCGAGGTTGATGGTGTGGGGTTGTTGCACGAGGTAGGTAGATCATGAGATATCACTCGCGGTTGTCGAGCTGCCCAAATGGGTAGTCTGCCGAGGATTTTTTTTTGTTTTTTGTTTAATTCATACTCGCATGCAGACCGTAGTCTATGGCGGCGTACTATCCTCTCTAAGCTTCACCTGGAGGGTTCGATCCATGATGGACCTAATGGAATACCCCAACCGGACCCCCAATTGAGCCCGCCATCTCCACTTAGTCACACTCCTCCGCATTTTTCTCTACATGTCCCATAGTCTGCCGAGGAGGTTCCTTGGAGATATACACCGAGAGTGCAATAGCGAATCAAGAGTAGTGTTATTAAAGTCTTCAAGTGTTTTTCATGATCGCGCCCTTAAGGAGCGAGTAGTCAGTGATGGTAGAGAAAGTGAGCAACGGAAACCAAAATCTATATTAGAGTATCTATATATATATAATGGGTGTAGCATCTCTGTTGTAGTATATTAATAGACTGTTGTGATATCAATAGATACTCCCTATTATTATCAACCCGTTCTGAAAATGAGTTATCAATCAATCAACCAACCAACCCGTACTACAAAGGACTTCTAACCACTTGCACGATAGTGGAAATTATAGTATGCAAAGAAACATGTAATACTCTACTCGGGGCAGGCAATAAGAACCTGAAAATGCAAGCTGCAAGCAGGGGCTCCATTTGGTGTAGCTTTTCGCCAGGCGCGAATCAGAGGTTGTTACCATCAAAAGTCATTTTCAGGTTCTTCTTACCTGCCCTGAGTATACAGGTCTCCTCCTCCTCCTCCTTTGTACTGCGGATCCTTTGGATGCTTCAGGGCTTTCTCAGACGCGATATATAAGACTGCATAATCTCTGTATATATAAACACTTTCGCCCCTTCCTATGCTACCGGCAGAACCCCACATTACGATCCAGCGATGTTTATATAGAAACGTTTAGCCCGTGATCATAGTCCGAAACATAGGACCCCCCAACGAGCCCCCGTTGCGACGCCCAAGATCGAAGCCCCAGAGTATCCAAAAATCAATACAGCTATCCACACGCTTGAAATCTTGAGTCCTCAGGAATAACCTCCCACTTCTCGTAGTTTGTGAGCTAATGTTGTCTGTGAGTGGGTTGGAATGAAGGAGGTGCTAGCTTAATGTATACAACATACAAGGAGCTTATGGCTTCCTATTTCTAAATGTATTGAAGTAACAGCAGCGCAGACTGGATTTGACGTATGGAGTCAGGTACAGGTTCAAGAATCACGTATTATAGAATCGTGGCACCGCTCTGGATCTCACTTTCATATGTGATATTACTGTATGTTCATAAATTGGTTTTATCAGTACAATACAGACACGTACTACACCTTAAAAAGTATTCACCCTAGGCACGCTCTTAACCGCGAATCATGTATAACTCGCTGTTGATAACCTAGTAAAAGCGACTCGTCCCTTTCAAAAGCAAGTACATCCGGCCATCAAGTTAAAAAAAGGCCTAATACATGTAGTACACTGTCAGTCGCTATGGCCCAGTCGAGGCGCGCCAACGTTGTGGCTGATTCATCACTTCGCAACTGTGGTCATGGTTTGAGCTCGTATTACCAGGAGGATCACCCAACTGTGGGTCTTTTGTTGTTTTGTGAGTTGTTCATTTCCGCCCTTCTTTTCTCATGTTGTGATATGGCCGGCCTTCTTGTGGCCCAGGGTATAACTACATATGTATGTGATATTCACTCTTGTAATGAGCATTTACACAAGCCGCCTTAATACTAGAAGTAGGCTGTATTATAATATCCCTTAACCCATCAGGCCAGCCCAAGTGATAGGAAGCATTAACTTTAGAGGGTTTATCACCGAGTGATATACCGTGATCCATGGGGAGAGAATTGAAGCCATGTAATTATTATCATATTTCATAGAACTCAAGAAGATTTCATGTCACGCCATCCCCGCAGTATTATTTCCCTTTCCAAACACCTCACCTTCCCAGTCAGTCACTGGAATCAGAACCCATGCCAATTCGCAACTGGCAACTCCCCATCCTCCAAGCCTCCACTAGTCCCAAAACAGCACAAGATCTACACAGCCGGAGCCTCAACCATTTTTCCAACAACCAAACACAAGCCCAGGGGTTCACTCCTCCTTCCCTCGAAGTCACGAAACATCGCCCAGGGCCGCGTGGTGGGGGAAAGAAAGAAAAAAGGACCGAAAAAGAAAGCCAGAAAATAGCATAGAAAGTCACTCACTACCAATAAGAACAGCTAATTATGGTCGTATCAATACGCCTGCCCGAGAGCAACGGTACCTATTCCCGAAAACGCCGATACAGCACACGCTTTTCGCGGAAGCTCCTGGTTGTCGCGCTTATTCTGCTGTTTGTGCTCCTTCTCTGGCTGCTTGGTGGGGATTCGACGGACGACGACGAGCCAATCGCGTGGGATCTGGGTGAAGTGAAGGACGGGTTGACAAGTTTGGTCATTGTGACTTGTCATGCGGTGTGGTTGGGTGGGAAAGCTGCTGGAGAGGAAGAGAGCGAGTGGTGGGTTGGTCCCCCCCTTTTTAGGTGTTGGGATGAGCTAATGGGCGTCGGGCGACGTAGGGCTATCAATGATTTCCAGAAAGGCGAGACTAGAACGTTTATTAAGCATATCGAGGCCGGAGTTTCAATTGCGTTGCATGACCCGGAGGCTCTGCTTGTTTTCTCGGGGTATGTTTTATCATGGAATGGTTGTTCCCTGCGAGCTCCTGCTAACTGGCTATCTCTCCAGCGGCGAAACTAAATCTTCAACAGGCCCCAGGAGCGAGGGTAGCAGCTATTTTGTAAGCCCTCTCTATAGTTATTATAGTAATTAAAAGCTCTCGACTAATGCACACCCAGGATCTAGCTGCAGCCCGCGACCTTATACCAGCGGATCTCCTCGCACGAACCACCACTGAGGAAAGCGCAATGGACTCGTATCAGAATGTGCTCTTTTCAATCAGTCGCTTCCACGAAGTAACAGGGGCCTACCCCAAAACCATAACCGTCATATCCCATGAATTCAAGCGTGAAAGATTCCAGAGACTCCACCGGGAAGCTATACGGTTCCCGGAAAAGGCATTTACCTTTGTCGGGATTGATCCGGACTGGGCGGACGAGACCAACACTAACAAGGCCTCGATTTTAGAACACGAGGAGTCAACCAGGGCTGCTTGGGGGGTGGACCTGTATGCATGCATCGAGGATGACGAGTTGCGTGAGAAGAGGAGGAACAGAAATCCGATGAGGAGGTATAATGCATATTCCATTAGCTGCCCAGAACTTGTGGGACTGTTTAGATGGTGCGGGCTCGACAAAGGTACCGGAATAACGACAAGGCTTTATCCGGGAAAGCTACCGTGGTTGGACTGATGGAGATTGCCTTTCCTCCTTTTTTGTGTTGTTTAGAAAATGTACCAAGGACATGGAGCTTTTGACTTTGTAATAAGTAGTTTTTTTTCCCTTCTTTTTCTTTTCTTTCCTTACTTTTCTTTTCTTTCTTTCTGTCTTGAATTTAGATTCCGGGATGGGCGTTTTAGGGCGTAACTCAGAGCTTGTAGACTGCTATTAATATTAGATATAGCGTGGCCGCGTCTTAGTACTATATACCTTGTTGGAGGACTTTGTTGATAATAATAATGCTGCATTGGTCATTGAACAAATACGAGTCAGCTTAGTACTGCGGGCCTTTGTAATACGGGTCCACGTGCTAGAGTGGCATGCATAGCGAATGTTTAGAACTGCTATGCTGGTCGAATCAGATCAGTTTTTACTTTCCGTTTAAAACGGAAGCCTGCTGTGATAGCTCCCGCCCACAAACTCAGGATTACTATTGACGTCATCACTTGTGGCCCTCCCCTCTACCGTTGACTTCAAGTTGGTGCATTATTTTACGGTAACCTATTTATAGTACAGGGGAATTTATAGCCGAGTGACATTCTATGAATCAATTGTAGCGTGCAAAAATTTATGCCATTAGGTGGACAATAAGATTGCCAGGGGGAGGTATCAAAAGCTTTTTTTTTTATTCACTCCTATCATTGTACATTTACAAAAACAGGTATGCACACACGCCTATATCCCCACCGCCGCCAAACATTGAAGAGTTAAAAGGAAAAAACAAACAAGCCAGACATAGAGGAAGGACAAAGAGAAAAGAAACCTAGAAGAGCCCGATTTTTGAATGTTTTTTTTTTGTGTTTTAAATCTCTGAATTTGATTCACAAAAAAAAAAAGAAGGAACCATTGTTTTATTATTTTCAAGTTACTTTTTTCATTCAACGTCCCATCTAAGCCCTGCTCATGACGCCCCAAGCCCTGATGATGTTGTCTGTGTAACCAGCAAATAGGGTCTGTCCATCCGCGCTCCAAGCCAATGAGACACACTCTGGGTCGCGGCTCTTTGAGCTGGCGGAGATAAACTCGGGCTTGAGCTCGTCGACCTTGGACTTCTTCTCGAGGTCAAAGACAATGATGGAGCTGGCGGTGGCAGCGCACAGCCAGTAACGGTTGGGGGAGAAGACAAGAGCGTGGATCTCGTCGCCGGCGTTGAGGGAATAGAGGTGCTTGGACTCGTTGAGATCCCAGAGCATGGTGGTTCCGTCCTTTCCACCGGAAGCACAGAGAGAGCCGTCGGGGGAGATGGTGACAGTGTTGATGTAACCGGTGTGACCGGTGTGGTCGGTCTGAATGCGGCAGGAAGCGAGTTCCCAGACCTTGAAGAGTGATATATATATCAGCATGAAGAGCTCTCAGATGAATTGATGCTAATAGTGGATATAAAAATGGGAGAGAGGAAGTGGATCATCAGTGCGTTGGTGATTGGTTGTCTCATAGACTAGATGGGTCTCTGAAGTAGCAAATACTATAAAGTTGCATAGCATCCTTTGATATCTCCGTCTCTTTTCGGCGCGATTTGGGGATGCGTGGAGCCTTGGCGGTTTGAGAGGTGCAAAGAGAAAAGTACAAACCTTGACCAATTTGTCCCAACCAGCAGAAACAATCACAGGGTTCTGGGGGTTCGGGGAGAACCTGACGCAAGAAACCCACTCGGTGTGACCCTTCTCGGTGATGGTGAACTTGCAGTCACCGAGGGTGTTCCAGAGCTTGATTGAGCGATCCCTGGATCCGGAGACGATCTGACGGTTGTCGGCGGAGAAAGAGACGGAAAGGACGTCACCAGTGTGTCCAACGAAGCTGCGGGTGGTCTGGCCGGTGGAGAGTTCCCACAGACGGAGGGTCTTGTCCCAAGAGGCGGAAAGAGCGTAGGCACCGTCGGAAGAGATCACCTGTAAGTCTCTGTTAGCAAAAAAAAAGAAAATCCACCGATTTCTTTCTCCTCAATAGTCGAAGGTGAAACATACACAGTCGGAGACAATGTGGGAGTGACCCTTGAGACTCCTCTTGGGGACACCAAAGCTTCCCTCGTCACGGGTGCTGCAAAAATTCATCAGACAACTTTCTGAGAAAGGCATCCTCCAGCTGCAGTGAAAACGAGCGAGAAGCGGATATTTCTTACAGGTCCCAGATGATCAGAGTCTTGTCACGCGAAGCGGACAAGAGCATGTTGGGGTTCTCGAGGGAAGTGGCGAGGGACTGTTTCGTTCCGTCTCAGTCAATATCCATCTCCACGTTATAGCATTGAGGAAGAGTCTCTTCTTACAGTGACCCAGCCGCTGTGCCCTGATATTCAATATCCAAATTAGCACTTCCAATTCCAAGAGCAGCCAGCATTTCTGGAGCTTAATTCCCTCCTCATTTCTCCCACCGGAACAGCATGTTCATCCTACCTTCAAGGGTCCCGCGCAAAACCATCTGTTCAGCTATCATACCCCACCAACCGACGTCAGTATTCCGTTTCGTCTGTTTCCCATTTCCATCCTCAGCATCTTAACGGGGGGGTGGAAAAAACACACACCACTCATGATGACTTATAAAATTGACCGGAGAAGAAGTTGAATAGGGTCGTTAACTTCGTGGTGGTTTCGTGGGTGGACGTGAGAAATTCGTTTACTGACGGGAATCGAAATGTCTCTGCTGGGTGTTGTGTGGGCGTCGCTCGTGCCAAGACACTACAAACTAAGCAGGATTGGGCCGTGTGGGTAGGAGATTGGTGGTGGGCTGTGACTGTCTGGACTTCAGGGCCAACCCTTCCTTATCTTATCTTATCACGTCGATCGATCAATCGATCCCGCTGATTAAAACAGCCCTAACCCTATGATCATTATTTGTTTGCACATCATCTCACTCGGGTGCCACTGAACCCGTAGCCCTGTGTGTTTGCAGGGATCGCTTCCCGCGCCAGAAAGGGACGGTCGGAAGAGAGGAGACCATAGTAGGATGCGGTTTGCTATTGCCATTCAACCAAGCTGAAATTGTTATGTACATGTAGTCCCGGCCTTGTCTCACGTTTCATGTCGGGTCCATCACTTCAGAATCATTCGTGAAACTTTTTATTTGCGCTGCCGAGGTTCGCCGTAGGAAGAACATGGGAAATATTAAATGTGAAAAGGAGAGGGGGGGGGGGATCAAGTCGTTGATATACAAGCAATTTCACGGATTCGTGCACTTACTTGGCCTAGGCTAAATGATATTCGTTGCGGTTATGGTACCGATGCGGTACGGTAAGAAAGTGCAAAGCAGAGAGGCAACCGCCACATCTTATTCTTATTTGCTAGTAGGGCCTGATTACTTGCTACATACATGACAGTAATTAAAAATAAATCGGATAAGCGATCTTCCCTCGTACTTCTCTGCCCTAGCATGTACCACGGTAGAATTGCAATGTAATCAGAGATAAGAAAGAAATTATCATGGATTACTTATTGCACATCTTTAAACCAGGTTGCTGTTACTCTACTTGCTACATGTGTATCCGTCTTCCTTCCGAAGGCACAGGAGTTGTCACTTGCCTCTGCGGCGCGGTTGGCTACCTATCATTCTGTGCTCCTAGAGTAGAAGAGCGCAAGAACAAACGTGCAGGCGGCAAAAAAGAAAGGAAAGAGACACTTGTAATGCTGTTCTGTTCATATTCAGTTGTTTCCATATTTTCGCATCCCTCCGGGCAGAAACAGATAAAGTCTTTCTGGTGGCCCACCACCCTCCATCTCCTGGATAATCATGATCAGAAAATCACTCTATGCCCGTACATATAGTAGGTGTATATCTCCACTCACATAGTGTAGGTACTCTAGGTATGTGCCCTCCTCTACTTTACAGAGGAGTGTATTTCTGCGCAGGACGACAGGGTTAAGTAGGGGCACATTTTGGGATTAGCAGGAGTTTGCCCGTATTGTATTTATCGTGCGGCTGAGCTGATTTCTCGGCAGGCGAAGCTAACCGTGTTTGGGGGGCTTGCTAAGCCTCTCAAACGTCTGTCTCGACAGCTTTGCGTCCACTAATCCCCCGGCTATTTCGTAACATCCACAGCCCACACCCATATTCTCTCTGTGCAACATCGACGGCTGCACACAGGCATGGTGGATGGGGGATAGATGGATGGATGTGGATGGATGGATGGATGGATGTTGGAACGGTCTCTCGCCAGCGCCGCTGAATTAAGTTATTCACTCTTGGATGCTACATGCCTAGGTACGCAGCTGATATGTAGGTACTCTACTCTCTCCTGACTGAGCAGTGGTAATAATAATAATGGTGATGTTGATGGCAGTGGCTTGCATTCGTGGGGGACATTACCACCTACATGGATTCAAGAGAGTGGTTGAGAGAAGACGGTGGGTACAGGACTGTATCCGAAAGTACTTCTACATGTACCTACTGTATGTACCTACATGTATGTAACCGTGCTACCATGGCTGTTATTTGCGAGTAATAAAAAACTGTAGTGCTTACATCCATTTCACCAGACAATGCATAACCCCCCCTCCCCCTACCTCGTGGTTTCTATTTACGAACCCACTCCCACTACCCACATAATTTCACAGACCAACTCAATTCGAAATTCTAAGCCTTACTCAATAGCAATATCGATTCCCGCCCAGTGTGCTTGTTCACCGGTACCGCAACCTCCTTCCTCTGATCGTCGATATGTCACAGTGGAGAATATCAGGACAGAGAGGAGACATTATAATCTGTAGCAGGTATGGATGAACATGGTCGCGATGACACCCCCCTCTCCCCCCCCCCCCCTCCTTCGCGCCTTTGTTGCTTTTTTGACACATCTGTGCATCCAGTCAGGAGCCTTTGCTGTCATTGTGGCTGGAATAACTATTGGTTATCCTCCCAACGCCGCTGTATCAGTCCACCACCGCCTGCTTGCCTGTCTACATACGGTACATACATGTACGACACTGGATTTGGTGTGTGTATGACCACCACAACCACCGCTTGAACCACCCATCTCTGATCTTGTTGCTCTTTTCCTCCTCCCTCTTCCCTTCCTCCCTTTCTACCCTCCCTCCACTACCACAGTGTATTTCTCGACGATACCCTTTTACCCTCCCCACCGCCCCCTGCTACCGCGAACGAGGGGATAGCGAGTGAGAATTGTCTCTGTCAAACCATACGACCTGGCTAGCGAGCCGGAATAAATAATTAACAGGAAAGAAAAGAAAAGAAAAGGAAAAAAAAATGCGACCGGTATCAATATTTTCAGCCACTTTCTGCGGCGTCCTCTGGGCATCGGTGGGTGCTATCGTCCGCGCTGCTCCTCAGGCCGATGGCGTAGCAACACCATCTATAACTACACCAGCGATTCCTATGCCAACAGATTACAGTTTGGAATGTCTAGCAGTATACTTGCCAGTAGAAGTATGCCAGAATTCGTGTAGGGCCATTGGTGTGGTGAGAGCCGCTACCGAGGGAGGTTGCATTAAAATAGATGTTCCCACTGGCTTAGTTACGGATGCGTCGACGAAATCGACGGCCACAAGGACTGTTACAGACAATATTGCCCGCACAACCGCAACAATAACACTCGTAAATGGGATGCCATTGTATGAGACTACAGGGGTTGAAAACTATGGAACACCGGTTACAAGAACGTTTACATTTACACGGGGCGTGTCAGAGTCGGCCGCAACAAATTCCGCCGCCACAGGAACCGCTCCAGGCAGCGAGGTTTCCAATTCCGCCGACCGCCCCGCGGCGACCGCGGGCAACAACGGGTCCTCTGCCACCACCACCGCCGTACCCGCCCGATCATCTGGCGGCGGCGGCAAGTCTACCAACACCGGTGCTATAGCGGGCGGCGTTGTCGGCGGAATCCTCGGCCTCCTCCTTATCGTTGCCGCCATATTCTTCATCCGGCGCCGCAAAAGAAAATCCGCGCCCCGCGACGCCTTCTCCTCCCTTGAGAAGAACCGCGGCGAGAGCTCGCCGCAGTCGACGACGATGCCGCAGATCCCAATCACCTCGTACGACCCGCCGCAACCAATGGAGATGCAAGAGCCGCATCCAGAGTCGCAGCGTTCGCTTATGGGTTCGTACCCGCCGCCCACAGGCATGACGCCTACGAAGCAGCAGGTTGAGGTGGATGAGGATGGTGTGAGCTTGAGGAGCCCGACCCCGCCGCTAGGGGAGGAGGATGTGGAGAGGGGGAGAGATTATGTGCCCAGGTTGCCAATCTACCATAGAGGGAGTGATGAGACGCCGAGGGGACCGGCGTTATAGTAGGGTAGACAGTGGGGGGGGGGGGCATGTCGTTTCTGTTTCTGTTTATGTTTGCGTTTTCCCTCGTTGTAGGTGCAGACATTTCTTTGCTTTTTTGGGTGGTGGTGGTGGTGGTGGTGGGTAAGATGGGACGAACTGTGGGCAAGTGGAGGTTTTTTCATTATAGTGAAATGGGACCGGGGGGTGGGGAAGGCGGAAGGCGGAGGGCGGAGGGCGGAGGGTGCGGAGAGGAGGCTATTTATTTGTCGTTTATATATATCAACCCATATCAACATCACCCCTTAAGCTCCTCCTCCTACTCTCGTCATCGACTCCACTCCCCACCTCACCGATATACCGATACCAACATAAAGCATGCGCCGTGTGGCTCGATAGGGAGAAGGCGTTTTATCTTTTTTTTTTTATATTTATTTTTTGTGGATCTTTGAGATGTATTTATATTTCTTGACTCTCATTACACTTTTTTATTTTCCTTCTTCTTACAGAGAGAGAGAGAGAGGTCATGATGATGATGGGTTTGGTCGGCTGCTATAGCTGTAGTGGTAGTACATGTAGTCTCTGGCTTTGGGGGCTCCGGTTTGGGTGTGCGAAGGTGGGAGGGCGGCCGGGCGGCGGGCGGCGGGCGGTAAAAAAAAGTGTGTGTATCGGACGCGGAGTGGAGTGGGCATGGGGTGGGTGGGTGGGTGTGGTGTGGTGTGGTGTGGTGTGGTAATCTTTTTTTTTTCTTCACTTTCACTTTCATTATTTTTGTGATGCCCCCCCTCCGCCCCGGCTTTTTGCGTTTTTTGATTATTTCTTTTCTTTTTTATTTTTCTTTTCTTCCCCCGCGCCTGAGCTGGGGTTGTGGTGTCGCTTTCTTCGTTGTGTGATGATGGTTGTCGATGTAGTGGTATATGGAGTAGTTATGTTATTTTTTCGAAGGCTGCATGTGTGTGTGTGTGTTTTGTGATGATGGTGATGAATGTGGTGATTGATGATGAATGTGAGCGTCTGTAGAGTGCATGCAGGGTGGGCTGTTTCACGCTGTTTGTTTGTTTGTTTGTTTGTCTGTCTGTCTGATGCCTAATGGATTGAGTGGTGGGGTTCTACTACATGCACACTGTTACTACTCCGTGTATGTAGGTTTCTGTATTGCACTGTGGTTGGCGGTGGTTGGTGGCCGTGGGGGGCAAAACATGCTGAACAATCATTTCCGGTTATATTGGTGCACTAATCTAGTTAGTGCGCTCCTCCTCCAGCTGGCCGTTCTGGCTGGAATGTGGAAATGTTAGACTATGCACTGCACTGCACTAGTTACAAGACCTCTCCCCTCCTCTACTATGCTATCTACAATGACCACCCCCTCCCCCCTCTACTCCTTCCCCCCCCCCCCTCCCCCTCCGCCCTCTGCACCCTCGCCAGCGCCTCCTCCGCCCTCGCCACCCCCTCCTCCACCCCCAGCCCCCTCGCCAGACTCGCCGCCTCCGTATACCGCCGCGCCGCCCCCGCGCGGTCGCCCAGCATCTCTGCAAACTCGCCCAGGTTGTACGTGGCGGCGACGCATGCGGCGTCGCACTCGGGCGTGCGCGCGGGCGGCGCGATGCTGGCCGCAAGTGCCAGCGCCTTCTCGGCCCACTTTGTGGCCGAGTCGGCGATGAGCTGGTGCCGCGTGATGGGCGAGTGCGGGGGCAGGGGCTGCTGGGCGAGGGAGAGGGAGAGGTTGTTCACTGTGGGGGGGTTAGCTCATGGGGGTGTGGTGTGGGGATGGGGGATTGGGGGGCATACTGATGACCACGGCGTGGCAGTCCCCCTTTGGCGCCAGTTCCAGCGCTTGGAGCAGCAGCGGCGTGGCTAGGAAGTGCTGCTCTCTGCCCAGATAGTATGTGGCCAGGCTCTCCAGCGCCATGCCGGCCTCCTCATCACTCAGCCACTCGCCCTCGTCCACCGCCCCTTCCCCCTCCCCTTCTCCGCCTCCCACCACCCCTCCCTCTCCGCCGCCCCCCTCCTGCCGCCGCCGCTCACGGTGCTGCCGCTCCCGTAGCATCGTCTGCACCGCCCACACAAGCGGCTCCTCCGCACGCGCGCCCTCCCCACGCCTCAACTGCACATCCCCCAGCTTCAGCGCCACGGCGACCCCTCGGCGCAGCAGACGCGTGCGCTCCGCGCCGCGCGGAAGGTCCTCCGCTGCCACTGCCACTGCCGCCGCCCCCGCATCCGCATCCGCATCTGCATCCGCACCCGCCCCCCTGAGCTCGGCGAGCACGTGCTCGAGCACGGCGGCAGCCTTGCCGGGCTGCTCGTACTTCTCGAGCAGCGCGGCAAGCTCAAGCTTTATCCCTGTCACCTCGTCCGAGAGCGGGGAGAGGCCGTGGGCGGCGCACTGCTCGAGCGCGCGGCGAAAGTGCTTTATGGCGGGCTGGGGCTGGTCGTAGAGGTTGTAGTAGAGGGCGCGGCGGAGCTCGTTGGCTACGGGGGCGGGGTAGTTGTGGAGCGTGTGTTGGACGAAGGAGAGGTAGTTTGTGTAGCTGTAGAGGGCGATGCCGATGCCGCTGCTGGCGCTGTGAGGGGGGTGAGTTTGGTGGCTTGTGGTAGTGTGGGGAGGGGGGGAGGGGGGGGGGCTACAGGAGGAAGGCTATCACGGCCATGGTCTGGTTCTTGCCCCAACGGCCTTTTGGAACCTCGTCGCGGATGGACCGGCGTACGTTCTCGTATAGGTGGCGTCGCGGGGGGGTGTTGGCAGCAGAGGCGAGGGCAGGCGGGCACCGCAGCGCGGGGAGGCATTGCGGTCGCCGTGTTGCGCAGCGGAGGAGCGAGCGGGCAAGCATTGTGCGCTGCAGGTTTGTGGTGTCAGTTAGGGGGGGGGGCTGGAGATTGGAGGTTGGTGATTGGAGGTTGGTGGTTGGTGTTTGGAGGTTGGCGAGAGACAGCTGTGGTGGGGTGTTGGTTCGTGCGGTGACGTCGGTGGTGGGGGGGCTTGGCGGGCTTGGCGGTGGGATGGCCGGCGCGGGCTCGACTCCGGTGTCTGGCGGCGGGCAGGTAGGCGGGCGGGCGGGCGGGCGGGCATGGGCTGGCTGGGGCTGCGTGGACGGGACGGTTCACTGGAGGAGGCTGGAGAGGGAGGTTTTCACGAGGCTATGAATAGCGAGGTCAATTGGGGGCATCTGCGACGTTTCATGTCACCGTGCGTGGAAGCGCCGTGAGGGATAATAGTGGTAATAATAATAATACTGTCTGCCTATAGCTATACATGTATCCTATCTCCGTCTGCTCTTCTCTGGCCCCATCCCATGCCAGCCAGCCAGGCGAGGCGTGTGGCCGAGGCAGATTGATATCTCCACTCAGTCAACACAACGGTGGTGTTCACTGTGCCAATGGAATCACGTCTCTCATGGCTGCTACGCATGATATGGATATAATACGTACGTATACATCCAGCGAGATATGGTGCAGACTCCGATTGATATACCTGTACATGCACAATGCAAGATCCAACGCCTCCAACGCAATGGCCAGCCCCCCAGACAGACAGCCAGAGACAAACAACAAACAACGCACGCCGGCCGGCCGGTATTTGGAATCGTAACCCCAACCCCAGTCCCATCCCTAGATCTAGGCGGCCAACCAACAGCGCCGAGCTACTCTGCCTCATCGGTCGTGTCGGTTTTTATATCCTAATATGCTGCGCATGTCCGTGCTGCTGGGTGGGAGTTCCCCCCCCCCCCAATAGATGCGTATGTTCAATGCTGGCTGGCCCTGAGTATGTGTAATGCCCAACAAGGCGGGGGGGGGGGGTCCTTGGGTTATATGAGCCAATTGGCCCCCCAACAGGATACACATGCGCATGGATCCAGTACTGCAGTCTCGGAAATGAGGGCGAAATTGCTACAGTGGCCGGGGCTGCGGTATTGGTTTATAGAAACCGGCATCGTTGCAAGTAGAATACCGTATTGATACCGTATATATATATATTCTTACAGCATATTGACTGGAATACCGGTAGTGAACTTTTGTCTACCCCCTTTAATTCCGGTACTGTGGCCGTTAGCTATGTACCTATTGTAATCTGCCAGGTTAACCATTTCAAGGGCGCCCAGATCGAGGTTGGGTGGGGGGGGATAGCTAGCCCGAGCTGTGGACAGCTACACTACATACTTATCTTTAAAAAAGAAAAAAGAACCAAGGGCCTGTTAATAATTCGGCCGACACCAAAATCCGTCCATGGGCTAATAAAATGCAATTGCAATATCCTAATGTGTTTTTTTTATTATTCGATCCGTCATGGATTAGGGCCTGTTTGGTTGATATATCCATCCATCCATCCATCCATCCATCCATCCATCCATCCATCCATGGGCGAATAGACGCCCCCCCCCCCGGCCGGGCCATTCGGACATCCCCCCTCACCCGGACAGTTGAAAGGATCAACGTTTTAAGTGAACCTCTTTTTTCAGCCAACCACGATTGCCTGTCCGAGTGAGAGGGGTGTCCGAGTGGCCCGGGAGGCCGGTGGATCGTCTATTGGTTACCCCACATACCCTGGAGTAGGGTGTATGGATTGGGCCTAATAAAATAAATCATATACCTCCAGAGATGGGGGTTTTTGTTTTAATGGTAATTCAGCTGTCGACCGAACAGGCGGCGGGCGTTATAATTAAATGACAATGACAGTAAGCTACTAGTACTAGTGTGTACCTACAGCGGCGGTATTAGCAATCAATCAATTAACGCTCCGCTTCACCAGGCCTGCTCAGCTACTACTAGTAGCGGGATCCCTACATACTCATCTCAGCATCTCAGCTCAGAGAGATTCACACATACATACAGAGATGTGGTTGTGGTCCACAATTCTCGGGCCAATACTAGCGGGAGGGAGATCCCCGCTGAGCAGGGAAACGGAGTAACGCAGCAGTAACAATGACGAACAGCCCGCAGTAACAGTAACAGTAACAGCAACGGCTACAGAGTAGAGTAGAAGTACAAGTGCCAAGGGGGGCCGGGGCGACAATTTGCCACTCACGATCTCAACCACCCAGTCTTGACCTTGACGGGGCAACAACCCTATAGAGTAGATGTAGATATCTATCCCCCAAGCCTCAACTTTTCAGGAGTTGAACCCGCCGTACCGCCACTGCGCTGCTCTACCCTACGCTGCGCTACATGTACCTACATAGGTACATGTATATACATGTAGTTCTCTACCCCGGCCCAGAGTCACCCAACCCAGAACCAAAACCAAAACCGAAAGTGAAGGTGAAGGTGAGAAACATCGCCAGGCTACATGTAGCTGTAGAGTAGACCTACATGCAGTGTATAACTAATAGCGCGCGCTACCTACCACCAGTCTCATCCGCCCCCCACTCCGTAGCCCACGCTCACGGCCCCAGTCAGGATGCAGTCGGAGTAGAGTACTGTCATTCACGGGGTATTGGCGGGTACTGGGTGTTGGCGGACAAGCCTGAAAAGAGGCAGCCAAGCCAACTTTTTGCTTCAATCCGCCAATACCCAGTATCCGCCAACACCCCGTGAATGACAGTACCTACCGTTGTCTCTGGGGAAATAAGCCCTGATAATATAATCATCCCCCCGCAAGCACGCGCACTGGGAGCCAGTCGTGCAAGCAGCGTTGGTTCCGTTCTTGGGTATGTATAAGCTTTGTAGAGTGCATGTGCACCTACTCTATACCAGTACCGGTGTTGTTAATCAAGCCCCATGCAATGGTGTGGGCCGGCCGGGTTATTGAGTTCCCAGAAACGACAGTACCGCATGCACCGGTACTGGAACCTGGAGGTGGAGGGGGTTCTGGGTAAGCCAATAGAATAGGGAGGGCTCCTCTCACATCTCTGCTCTACCATACCACAAGTGTGCCCATCTCCTCTCCACTCCAGAGGTCCAGAGTGACATCCCCCCCCCCCCCATCCATCACGACCACGATCACGATCACTGCAGACCTATATCACGGCCCCAACTATTGTAGCCGCGGTGGCCACGGTATAAGCTTACCTGCGCCATACATACACACATGTGTGCTTTACATACCAGCAGGCCGCCAATTGATTGTGGTGTGCGGGTGGTGTGCGGGTGGGTGGTGAGGTTTACTTGGGGTAAGTAGAGTACATACATGTAGAGTATGTAGAGAGAGTACTTGGGTTTCACGGCGAGCGCGGTTTTGTGGGTGAGTGGGTGGGTGAGTGGTTGGTTGACGTGTGGGCGAGTGATGGGCGATGGGTGAGGCTGGGCGGGTGCTGTGCTGTGCTGTGAGTGTGGGGGTGGGGGTGGCCGAGTGAGGAACTGTGGATCTCGATAGTACTTGCTATAGACAGCTGCAGGGCTTGCTACATACATATCTCTGCCTAGAACATATCTGCTGTGTCTGCTGTGTCGATAACCGAGTACACAATTCTCAATTCACAATTCACAATTCACAATTCACGATTCGCAATTCACGATTCGCAAGGCTGCCATTCCAATCGACATCACCATCAATCACCGCAATAGCCTCGGCTCTAAACCCCACAAACCACCCCATCACCAACAACCAACACCCCCCCCTCCCAAAAAAAAAGATAAAAAAAGGAAACCAGCACTATCATTTCTACAAAAAACGCACTCCGCTACCTACAACAAAAAGCCACAGCTCCTAGCTTCCCCCCCGGTTCTAATGCATCCCCGCAATTCCTCCCGCGATCGAGTTCCTCAAGAGCGCGCGCACGGCCGTCTAGGACTGCGAATTGGCGATACGCTGGCGCTCAAGCTTTGCGTAGAACCTATACCCCGCGGCACATCAGCCCACGCCCACCCACAGCAGCAGAGGGAGAGGGAGAGGGAGAGGGGGGGGGGGGGAACTTACGCATCGCGCTGGCGGATGGACGGGATGTGGTATCCTGCTTCCTCGTAAGCCGCCGCTGGTGCCGGGCGGGGTTGTGATGCTACTACTTACCGTACCAGAAGAGGTATCCCATTGCTGTACCCGCACCCGCGCCCTGTCAGCACTCATCACAGCATAGCATAGCATAGCATAGTATAGATAGCATAGTATAGTGTAGTAGAGGGAGAGAGAGAGAGAGAGAGAGGGGTGCCACATACAGGTACCGATACCAAGAGACACAGACAGGTCGAGGACCAGACCCTTCCTGAGTCTTCCGACGATTGGGGCGATGGCCATTGCTGCGGTGGTTGTGTGGTAAGTGAGTGGAGTGGAGTGGAGTGGGGTATATATCTATATAGCGGTTTTATCCTGACGACAATGTTAGAGGTTGCGGACAGGCAGAGGTTTGAGGTCTGGAGGCGGAGATGGATGTCTTACCGGGCGGTGGTGTTGTGGAGTGGGTTGATTGGGTGGGGGGTGGAAGAGATTTCGGAAATCAGGTGAGGTGAGGTTGGGAAGAACGGAGGGAACGGTGGGCCGGACGGGGGCGAAACTGGCGATGCTTGGCGCTGTGGGGCCGGGTCCGGTGGGGTCACGGAGCTGGTTAGTCAGCGGTGGGAGTGCTGTGACCTGGGGGCCAGTCGGTCACGGCATAGAATCCATTCTGTGGAGAGTTTTGACATCAACACCACAGCGAGGAGTCTCGCCCCAACCACCAGCACTCAGCACCGCGCCCACCCCGGAATTGCTGCAGCTCTCCTCAATCCTCAGTATTCCCTCGGGCCTCACTCGCCTCTCCCTCCTCCTCCCTCAATCCGCAATCCTCGGTCCCCAATAACAACCCCCCCCACCGCTGCCAACAATGGCAGCAAACCCCCCCCCACAGCTCACCATCGACTCCAGCGCGCTCGACCGCCCCCCAAAGCGCCGCCGCACAACAGTCCCCCCGCCCCCCGTCTACGACGATGCTGCCGCCGTGCTCCCCGAGCACCTCGTCGCCGACCTGCTCAACCGCAGCACGTCCACGATCATGAAGGCCGTCGGCTTCGACGGCGCCACCCTGCACGCACAGGAGCGCATGCGGCAGCTGGCCGAAGACTGTCAGCCCCCCCCCCCCACCTCCCCCACCTCTTCTGTTCTGTTCCGTCCTGCCCTTCTCTGGGTTGTCTGGTGGTTGGTGCTGACCGGCAACATTACAGACCTCCTGCAGATGCTGCACACAATCCAGCTCTTCTCGCGCGCCGGCCGCCGCACGCGCCCCACCGTCTTCGACTTCCAAGACATGCTCGCAGCGCAGCACCTCCCCCTCTCCACGCTCGAGCACGAGCTGCACCGCTTCCCCACCACCCCCACCCCTCCCTGCACCCACGCGCGCCGTCGCCGCCGCCGCCCCGCCACCAGACCTCACCGCGCTCCTCGGCCCGGCGCTCGCCGCCGCGCCGCGCGACGACCACCTGCCGCCGTACCCGAGCCGCCACACGTACCTGTCGACGCCCGTGTACACGTCGCGGCCCGTGTCGCCGCGGCAGATCCGCGAGCGCGCGACGGAGGAGGCGCGGCTGGCGGAGAATGCGCTGCGGAAGCTGCTGGCGGTGGGGGCGGGCGTGGGCGGCGGCGTGGTGGACGAGGGGGTGGTGGTGGGTGGGCGGCGGTGGGAGCGCGGTGAGGCGGGGAGGAGGGCGTGGGAGGGGGTGAAGGCGGGGGGGGAGGCGGGGGGGGGGAGGCGCCGGCGTGGAGGGGGGTGGTGAATGCGGAGAGGAGGTTTTGGAGGAAGGGAAGAGGGGGAGGAGGGGGTAGTGGGTTTGTGCGGGGGAGGGGGAGGTGGGTGGGTTTATTTTTCTCTCTTGCATTTTTAGATAGTAATTAATTGAGCTGGCGTTTCTGCGTTGTTGCTTCTTTTTGTGTGTTTGTGCTTCTCACCTGTTATCCTTCCTATGCCTGAATATCCAGTCAAGTAAGCTCCCCAGCTCCCCCAGTCATTCATTCATTCATTCATTCATTAGTTGGCTAGCTAGCTATCTCCACAGTCACCTACACAGCCGTGGAAGCAGCCACTACCCCACGGCAATCCTATCATACGGCATCTAGATACTGCGTATACATATACTCAAGAATGTAACATACCACGCTCCTGCGTTTTTTCCAGGCGCTGTGGTCATTACCACTCAACCCGCCATATTATCGATATATATGTATCTACATTACTAAATCCACTGCTACAAACTACTAACATAGTTACCAATTAAACCACCCGCCACTCCCAATCAACAGACAGCCACCTCTGCCCACCGCACCCGCCTACCCGATCGAGGGGCTGGCGCATTGGGGGGCAGGATGCAGTATGTAGCAGGTTGGCGTGGGCCCGCCCTGGGGCACGTATGGCCATGCACGCTTCAGACTAGCTACATGGACCTACGGTATATAGCAGAAATAGGGGTGGTATCTATGCTGCGTTTAAGTAGACACCGTATTACTACGGTGTTAGTACGGGGGGTTATGTTAGTATTGGTAGCGTAGCAGTAGCATCAGTGGGGGGGAATTTCGGGGTAGGCAGTAGTAGTATTAGTGTGGTACTTCGGGCAGGAGGCAGGCTGGTATTGCTATAATTCTTTTGAGTGTACATGCATGCAAGATTTGGATGGATAGATGTACGCCTAGAGAAAGATTCCCAGGGCCTAATTAATGCATCATGAAGCATCACGGGACTTATCATCACCGCAATCCTGTTTATCAATAGTTTGCTCTTTCATCACCGGTTGATGCGGGTTTAGGGGATACTTTTTGTAATTAAATTTTCCCCCACTCGTGGATCTCGGTCTACCATGGTTGATCTGTCAGTAGTTTGTGCTACAGCTTTCCTGGTCATGATAGGTGGTGGTTATGATCATTACATGTAAATACCAATTGTATGACATGTATGGTGTTGAACTACTAGCTGGTAGAAGCGGACATGGTCCCGCACCCGTCCCCGTCCCCGTCCCCGTCCCCGTCCCCGTCCCCGTCCCAATCCCCGTCCCCGTCCCACATCACATACCCTTGACTAGCAGTTAACCAGTTAACCGTAACCTATCAGCCAGCTACACACCAAGTATTCCTACGGTAATGCTGCAGCATTTCTACGGTACCCCCCCCCCCCCCCCCAAATACACCAACTCCAAACAATGCCGTATTTGTATGAACGCAGTATTGTACGTACAATACCGTAGCAATGCGGTAGCACTACGGCACGAAAACTAACCCAATTTCTGGTACTGGACATACATACATGCACTAGTCTATAAGGACGTGAATTGCCGTGTCCTGGTTGGCCGCGGGTCTTTTCTTTGGATACTTGAGTACATGCTTTTGCAGGTGCGATGTTGGGCGTGGAGTGTGTGTGTGGGTTTTGCTCTGTTGTATGTATGCATGTACAATTAAAGGCCAAGTGTAATTAAACTGTCTTGAGTCTTGGTTGGAAGTGGGAAGTCTATCGATATATATACCGCAACTTCGATTTTCGCAACTGTAATGCAGAACACTGTATTGCTCGTGTGGCCTACCACTCTTAGAAGCCTCTATATACATGTGTATAAGGTTTACACCAATTGCAATATAATAATACGGCGGTCACATTCATGGGCAATAGAATATTCAGCATTGCGTGCTAGCTAGTACACACTAGAATATAGAGTACATCTCCGCTTATTTTCAAGAAGAAGAGGAAGAAGAAGTCGAGAGTGTACAGTAGAAGAAAGATCAAGAGAGTATATCATATCATGACCACTGAGCTGCTGCTAGATCTCAAACTAACTGCAACCCACACCACGCAGCGGTAGACTGAGCTACTGTACTATTGCCATAGACCAGGGGTTATATTAATGTGCCTGGGGTGTACATACCGGCCGGGATATATCATGTATATACACATGGTGGGCCTCGATCGAGCGTGTATCAACCTCGCCGCGCTGGCCGAGTCGATGCAGTGGCTGAGACGTTGCTTTGTAAAAGTATTGTGGGTTGACAAGAGTTCTCGTGATTTTGTACAAGGATGGGTGGGGGCTTGGAACAGCTATAACCCCATCACTACAAAATATATAGAGAAGATGGTTATATGATCAGAGGGTTGAAGACTGATAGATGATACCTTCTAGGTATGGGTTCTAATTGCCAACCTTGTGGATTAGTATTTCGAGTAATTTCTCCTGTTTCTATGCGGGAATCACGGTAACTTTTGTCAAGCCACAATACTTGAGCTAGTGTTCTGTGCGTGTTGGGGTAGGGGGGGGGGGGGTGTGTGGGATGATATAAACAAGGGGTGTAATTAAGGGCGTAGTATCCAAGTAGATCTGGGATCGAGTAGGAATAGTGTGTATACAGGCTTTTCCCGGCCGGACTCGGCTTGAAAGTACATATACATATATACGTGCTTAATGCCATCCATTTTATATCCAACCATTCCTCTGCTGTTGCTCGGAGGGCTAGGGGTGCAAAGTCCACCATTTGGGTATTGTTAGCCAGTGTTATGAGCTGGTATTATTGGGCCTCTGGAGTGAAACTTGGGGATATAGATTATAGCAGTACCATTATTTCTGTAGCTGGCGAATAAGCCCATGCATATATGGGCTTAAAGCGAAGTGGTAGTAGGAAACTATATGGCGGATTTGCATGTTCCCGTGGCTTAAAACCAATCATCGCCTCCTTTCTACCACTACCTTGAGTTATGCTCATATACTTAAGCCTATTCGCCTGAAATAGCGGTACTCGATCTTAGAGTGGTAGTAAGTAGGCAGTGCCCCTAATTAGGAAATACGTGCACATACGTTTGTAAGCGTGGGCTGGCCATAAAGACAGCAATCTATTTCCTGGTAGGCCGAGACCTGCTCAGAATCTCGTGCTCTGCAGCTTTGGCAAATTTGGTCAAAAGTTGCTGTTTGCGGGGAGTCTCCTGCCGAAATCTCAACTATATCAATACCCTATTTGTCAAGGCAAGCACCCGGTTAGATCATTATGCAGAGCGCCAGATTCTGAGCATATTTCCGCCCACCAGGCGGTGGATATCAAGAAATTTGATTACAGGCTTCAATCAGGATTGGTTCCGCGTATGATATGCATGTGGAGTCTATTAGGATCACCAAATCCAACTCGACCCATTGGTCACAAAACCTAACCCTGGATATCATACAAGGATGTGGCTGGAACGAGCAGTTAATTATCGATACCAGAAAGCAAACCAGCTACACCTCAAAAGGCCGACTGCTATCAGATAGCATTGAGTATTAAGCCCCTTGATGGCTAGTATCAAACAGCGGCACCGCCACCAGCAGCAGCCTCAGTAGCAGCCGCCGCCTCAGCATCAATCTCAGCCGCAATTTTCAACTTCCACGGCAGCGTCTCCACCGCCGTAACCTCAATCATGACTCTCTTCCCCGTCGCTGGGTTCTTGCACCTACCATGGCTCCATTCATTAACCACCACCCTCTTGGGGAGGCCAAGAAAAAAGGAAAAGGAAAAGGAAAGCTTACCTCCGAAATAGCCGCTCGATGGGCCAGCACAGGTTTTGCCCGTTCTCGACCCTGCAGTCCCACTGCACCATCTCGAGTAGCTCGCACTTTGAGAGGTCGATGGGCTGTTTGCGGCGGCGCCCGGTCCGCACATTGGTGTTGATGTGCTGGGTGAGTGCTGATGCGGGGAAGGTGGTGATGGGTATCATTTGGGTTGTGGGGTGTGGGTGGATGGCTGTATGCGGATGGTGAATGGCTGTGGGTGTGGTAGTGTGGAGGTAGAGAGGTAGGTGTGGAGGTGGGATGATGCTTTGCCCAGGGGAGGGGGAGGTTGTATTACTGTACCTGCTGGTACTGTAGACACGCGTTTACCAGGTTCACGAAAACACGGGGTTTGAGGTTTCTTGAAAGTGGAGTAGCTAGCTAAATTTACTACTATCTACAGTGTTTTTGATATTTACGGTTATGTAGTCTATATTTAATTTAACCTCACTCCTCCTCGTGGATATTATCCATAAACCTTTTACCCCGTGCTCCTTGGAGGCTTGTCCTAAACATAAACTGTGACGTAGGTTGATCCAGAAAGTGGTCGTGCGATCATTGACATTCGCCTTGCGGGCAAACGCCGAAACGGCTTCCTGCCGAAAACTCGAGGATCTTGAACAGCCCTGCTGTCGGGAATCTATGATTATTATTTTTTTTTTTTTAGACACGGCGGATAATATCTCCATATCCACGCGGACATTCCGGAAGTATCTTTCTTCTCTATTTTATTCCTCCTCCCTGATTTAAATATTTTGAGAATATCCAGAAAACGGACCCTGTCCATGCACTGGGGATCGAGGTAGATCATCATATTTGATATCCCCTGAACGGTCGGTAATCGGACTTATGGAGTCAGGCGGCCATCTGATGGTTGAGCGGTGGCTCAGCCGACCCCCCTTTAGTCCGGGGTCCGTCTCTGTATAAAGTCTCCCGTGAGTGATTCTCGGGGTTCACGTGGGTAGGGGAGAAGTTATTTGAATCTTGGCTGGGTCCTGCATAGGGTAGATACCGTATGGTAGGTTAGATCGATTTGTGACAAGGGTTGACCGATTGCGGAACAGAGGGAGGGAGGGGGGTCTGGTGATAACCTATCAGTGTGCTGCACGCACGGAACACCAAGGAAACATAGAGAAGTAAGGTCTCCAAGAAGCATGTACGCACATATCGAGGAGAAGAGGGAAGAGATGAAGCGAGCACCTCGCGAAAGCAGGGACGGAAGCAGTGTAAATAGGGATTAGAGATAGATACCAGGAACCTCCATAGTGTGGGGCAATAATATATGCCAATATACACCACCACCTGCCTGAGGGAGGGGGGGCCAGAATGTTGGGGCGGGGGGGAGGAAAGATTCGTGTGCGTTGTGGAGAGAGAAAAAAAGACCAGGAAGGAAGGCAGCAGCAACGATCATAGGTAGACTGCGAAACAACAGGTGCACGTACCATTCATCACGTACCATTCATCATCCACACAGAGTCGGGTACTATCGTCTGTTTCTTCGCCTTCAGGACCACCACCACCACCCCCGCCTCCGTTGTTCCATTAAGTCATCCAGCCTTCGATAAATACAAAATCACCATCGTTGCCACATACCTATCCAATCTTGCCACTGGTCGTCATAATTCTCTTCTGCTGCCGCAGTACCATCAACTTCCCCTCCTCCCACCACCCCCTCTCAATTAACCCCTCCATCGTTTCACTTCATCCATAATGTCAGCCCCTCCTATTCCTTCAAGTCCAGTTAGGTCCGTCGGTATTACTCCACCGGATTCATCGCTGTGGACTCGCCTAACAACGTTCGCCTCGGAAAATAAGGCTGTTGTTTACACTATTGGCGCTGTGGTAGTAGTTGCCGGGGCCGGTGGTATTTACTACATCTCACAACAGTCGCGAGAATCTGGAAAGGCCGGGAAGGCCAAGAAGGACCGACGAAAGGACATCAAAGACAAGGCTTCATCGAAGGAGAAGAAAGTTGCAGATGGTGAGAACTCCAATTGGGCATTATTTATGTTGGAGGAGTTTTTTTTTTTTTTTTTCTTCCCCTCTTACCGGATCCAACATTTGTAGGCGTCGTATGACGTATTATAGGGCGCTCAATATGCTAATAATATATATGTTTCAGAAAGCCAATCTCAACCCTCTGAACAAGAGGAAGCTTATCCTGAGGTGAATGAGGAGATTGTGCAGACTTTGTCGGCCGAGGTACATGATCCTGTACATTCCTTTTGGTATTTGTTTGTGGCGCGGTTTGTTTAACATTGGTTTTCATTAGCAAAAAAGAGATTATGCCAGCAAACTCAAGGCTGCCGGTAACAAGGCCTATGGTAACAAAGAGTTTGATCTAGCTATCGAACTTTACAGCAAAGCCATTCTCTGCAGACCAGACCCAATTTTTTACTCCAACAGATCTGCCTGTTACAATTCTCTATCACAATGGCAGAAGGTTGTTGATGACACGAGTGCAGCCATTGCGCTTGACCCAGAATATGTCAAGGCTCTCAACCGCCGAGCTCACGCTTATGAGCAGCTTGAGAACTACAGTGCGGCCTTATTGGATTTCACGGCCAGCTGTATCATCGATGGGTTCAGGAATGAGGGTGCCGCACAGAGCGTTGAGAGATTACTCAAGAAGGTTGCTGAGGCAAAGGGAAAGGCGATGCTGGCGGCTAGACCCAAGAAGCTACCCTCGTGCACCTTCGTTTCCAACTACTTGCAAAGCTTCAGGCAGAAGAACCGACCAGCGGGTCTTGAGGACTCTGCCTCGCTGCAAGAAGACAGTGGGGATTACCATTTGAGGGCCGGGCTCCAGGCGGTAGAGAGGAAGTCTGTCGACGGATATGAGAAGGCTAGTGAGGAGTTTGAAAGGGCCATGCAGCTTGGTACAAGCTTTGATGCATATGCGTTGAACTGGAGGGGCACTTTCAAATACTTGCGGGGAGACCCTATGGAGGCGCTCGAGGATGTGAGCAAGAGTATCCAGTTGGACAACACAATGACCCAGAGCTACATCAAGCGGGCTAGCATGCTTTTGGAACTTGGTGAATATTTTGCATACCCAGAAATGGTGGGATAAACATGGAGGTTAACGGATATTACAGGTGATCGCGAGGGTGCTGCGATGGACTTTGCCACTGCTCTCGAGAAAAACTCGGACGACCCAGATATCTACTACCACAGGGCACAGCTGCACTTCATTCTCGGAGAATTCGGTGAGGCCGCCAAGGACTACCAACAGTCAATCGACCTTGACCGGGATTTCATCTTCTCGCACATCCAGCTTGGTGTTACGCAGTACAAGATGGGTTCAATCGCGTCCTCGATGGCGACGTTCCGAAGATGCATCAAGAACTTTGACAAGACCCCAGATGTGTACAATTACTATGGAGAGCTTTTGCTTGACCAGCAAAAGTTCCAGGAGGCGATTGAGAAGTTTGACACAGCGGTCGAGATGGAGAGGACGGCGAAGCCAATGGCGATGAACGTTTTGCCATTGATTAACAAAGCTCTAGCACTATTCCAGTGGAAGCAGGATTTCGCCGAGGCTGAGAAGCTCTGCGAAAGGGCTCTTATTAGTACGTTTTTTTTTTCAGATTATTGGGTAGAGTGTTACTTCCTGGACCTAGCTGACTGATGGGTTTAGTTGATCCGGACTGTGATATCGCCGTGGCGACAATGGCCCAGCTGCTTTTGCAGCAGGGTAGGGTACAAGAGGCGCTCAAGTACTTTGAGAAGGCTGCTCAGCTTTCGCGAACTGAGGGAGAGATTGTCAACGCCTTGTCGTATGCCGAGGCTACCAGAACACAGCTTGAGGTAAGAACTTGCCCTATGATATCATACGTTTATATACACCCAACCCCCTTGTTCGTACAGCACACACTATGATGATTTTAATCACACCCACATGACTTGAAGGCCTTCAGGCTACATGTTAATACTTTGTTGATTACTGAGTTGCTATCACCATTTCCCGACTTTTAAATCCCCTGCATATTCTCTCTCTCACCAAGTACTGATTCGTGAAATTCTTTGTATTTTAGGTGCAAGAGAAGTACCCTCAATTGGCCAACAAACTTCAAGGGATGGGCGCTATGAGATAGATATTGGAAAGGGTTCGAGGGGTTAAAGAGTAATAAAAGTACAAACAGGCATGGGTAAAATAAAAGTGTTTTACTTTTGTTACTAATGGACACAGCACTGGTTGTTAGACTGGTGAAGTAAAAGCGGTGGCATTGGTTTGTTGAACAGGGAGGGAAGCTACGATTAGAACGAGTAAAGAAAAACGGAACGCAAGGAAAATCCCTATATTTTTTTTTGCTTCTGTTTAATTTTCTCATTTTACATCTGGTTTTTCTTTTGATTACATAAGTATCTCTTGGAGTTTGATTCATTTTTTTTTCTTCTCTCTTTCTTTCGATTTCCTTCTACTATTCTTGTATTATGATCTTCTGGATGGGTTTTCTCTGTCTGCTTTCTCGGCTTGCCGTCCATTCGTTGTTGTGGGGATAACATGTGCATGTATTCAGGGAGATCCCTTACCTACCTTGCCTACATTCATCATCATCATCATCATCATCATCATCATCATCGTTATGCTTCGTTACTCGCATCATCATCCTCATATATATTTGCAATTGCTCTGTGTATCGCCTGCTTTATATTACCAGCATCCCCTGGATCTTTATGGACGGATATTTCGGCATGTGACTTTTCACGCACAGTATGACTTTAATGTTGGTGTTTTTTTTTATGTATTCCTTTCGCGCTTTAGCTATGACTCCACTCTTCTGATTATTTCTAATTGAAAAGAAAGAAAAAAAATACTGTCTTCTTCATGGTTACATGTATGTTGTCTCGTTGTCAAGGCCGTGCTTGTGCTAGGTACATGCAGTTTAATTGTGGACCGGGTTGTTGTAGGTGTGGCTGCACCCCACTTTACGGATCATGGTCACAGAAGCCCACGGAAATCATAAGGTCTCACTCGGCATATTCCAGCACTATGATCGTTATCGACTATAGCTAGCTAGCTGCATGTAGCCGTATCCATTCGCGAAGGGGGTGATGGTGATGGGTGGGTGATTTGAGTGCTCTACATACATACTTGTGTTGGAACCAGACCGTGAAATGACTTGGTTTGCAGACAGAGACGATACCCACGAACCGGAAAGGATAAAAAAATACCGTTCAAACTGCTGTTCGGGGCGTCTCTCTCATACATGTACTTTTTTTTTTAAAAAAAGCCACAATGCCATGTCTCTAGACCCCCAAGATACATGTATCCACCTAAAGTACATGTAAGAAACACGACGCAATACCCATACAAGGTCCACACCACTTTTAACCCCCCCCCCCCCTAGCTGCTCTAAGACTCCCAGATAGCCCCTTGGTACACAATTACTCGGTGTCCCCCCCCCTCCCCCCCTAAGGCTCCACCAACCGGAGACTTAGAGACATGTGGCGCTGATCTGCTGTGCGTCTGTGGCTGGCGTCATGGCGTGTCACTCGGGTTGTGTGTGTGTGTGTTTGCGGCTATGGTTGATTGGTTTTGGTTAAGTGTTAAGTGGTTAGTAATTGGTTCAACATGTGCCTGCAGTTATGATGGAGCGAAGGGGGGGGGTGGGAAGAGGGAGGAAGGGAGGGAGGAGGGGGAGAAGGGAGGGAGGGAGGGGGAGAAGGGAAAGGAGTGCCACAACAGGGGACAGAACAGAGATCGAGATGTTCGCACTGAGCATCTGTTGGGGAAACAACCCCGAGTGACAATCCATGCACCACGGCAGCCGTTATCAGATCGCCCCCAGCGCCAAGAGATAAGCAGCCATCTCCCTCCGTCAGTCGATCGCCGCGAACAACAACAACAAAGCTTCATCCAACAAAGTCTCCTCAGAGCCGCAGCTTTGCCCGACTTTAGACAACTCCAAACAACAGGACGCAACAATGCCCAAATGTGAGTCTGCACACACATCCCTTCCCCTCCCCTCCCCTCCCCTCCTCTCCCTCCCTCCCTCAGGGTCTCGTCTTGAAGCAATCAACTAACAAGCCTCTCTTTCTCTCGCAATCACAGTCTTCTGTACGTATTCCCACCGCTACTGCTGCTGCTGCTCACCAACCCGCTCGCCCAGTCACAGCCAACTAACACTCCCCTCACAGGCGACTACTGCGATGTCTACCTCACCCACGACTCCATCAGCGTGCGCAAAGCCCACAACAGCGGCCGAAATCACCTCCGCAATGTCGTCGAGTACTACCAACGTGCGCTCTCTCCTCCCTGTCTTGCCGCCCAGCTAACAAGCCCTGCAGAAATCGGCCACGAGAAGGCCCAGTCCGTAATCGACTCCATCACCTCGTCCTACGCCGCCGAGGGCCAGTCCATGCCCGGCCTGCCCAACGGCATGCCTGGCCTTCCCGGAATGCCCGGAATGCCCGGTATGCCCGGCATGCCAGGAATGCCCGGAATGCCCGGCCAAGCCGGCTTCCCACCACCACCTTTCGGCTTCCCACGTACTTGCCCCCCCTCTCCCCCCTACTTTCATCTACTAAACTAACACTCCTCCTCCCAAACAGCGCGCCCCGGCCAAGCCTTCCCGCCGCCCTTCGGCTTCCCGATTCCCGGCCAGCCCGGCGGGCTCCCGCCACCGCCACGGCCGGGGATGCCCCCGTTTCCGCCAGCCGGCTTCCCGCCGCCGCCGCAGTTTCCGGGAGGAATGCCGCCGCCGCCGGGTGGCGATGTGGCGATGGGTGGCATGATTCCGCCGCCGATGATGGGCGGGATGCCGCCGTTGATGCCCGGAATGATGGTGCCGCCGCCCGGTGGCGTGTTGAGTCCGCCCCCGGCGCCGGGCGGGTTTGCGCCCCCGCCTGGGTATGGAGGGCAGCAGAAGTAGGTGGGTGGAAAGCGGCTTCTGTGTGTGTGTGTGTGTGTTTTTCTTTTCTCTTCGCGGCTATATATTTTTGTGGTTTTCGGGAAGTAAGTAATGGCTGTAGCGTACCCTAACGTCAATGAGACTTCGTTGTGTATTTCTAGATTCTTTTTTTCTTCTTTCATGCGGCTTTAAAAATTGGTTTTTCTGGAGATGAGATGAGATGGCTGTTACACGTGTGTTGGCTGGTGGCGGCGAATCATTTGGTATCACTCAGTGGAAGATGGATTGTGGTGTGGATATATAGTCACACTGTAACACATATCGTAGGCGTTCCAATACTTCAAATTGTTATCCGTATACATACAATTCTAGCACATTGAGAGTGGAAAAGCAGCGCAGTAGATCCGTTCTAGTAAAGCACCACCACCAGTATATATACAAAATAGCTAGCACACCCGCCATAAAACCGAGCCCCCCCCCCCCCCCGAATGTAATGCCCATACACACAAGTGCTACGACTACGACTACGGCTACCAGGACTCGCTTCCATCTATATACATACATACAAGGCTGCTTGGTCTACGGGCTCGTGGCTAGTAGTATTAGTGTTGGTAATTGCCAGGCCTGCTGCTCTCTCTCTCTCAGTAGGTACATCCCCACCCCCCACTCCAGATGCCAACCCGGCGGCACCACCATATCACGCCTGCAACTCGAGAGCAGGAGCGAGAGATACGTACCCCGCCGTGCGCGTAAGTAGTGGGGGGGGGGGGGGGCGCAATTCACCGCGCTCCACAGAAAAGAAGGGAACTGACCTAACCTAACTAACACGGCCTCTCTCTCTCTCTCTCTCTCTCTCCGCTGCGACGGGGATTGGATGCGGTGCTTGAGAAGGAGATGATGATGGCAGTGCCTTGCGATGATGAGCGCAGGGCCGGGGCGTGCTTGGGGTGGGGTGGGGCTCGTGGCCCGGGGCGGTATGGGTGTGGGTGTGTGTTTAGAGTGCTTAAAATAGAGGTGGTGTTGTGGGATATCGTTGGGACCCCCCCAGTTAATTGGTGGTAACTGGGGACATGCTCTCGTAGGAGCATTGGTAATTGCGATGCTGTACTCCCCCGCGGGCTCGCTGCGCGCTCAACAGCAAAGCTTGTTGTGCGCAGGGACTGTCAGCCAAAAAAGGAAAGAAAAAAAAAGAGAGGAAAGCATGGCGTCCTAGATAGGAGGACGTTGGGTGGCAGACTGGTTTGGTTGGTGGGGTGGATGACTCGTGGTGCTGTGTTACTTCCGGGGATTGGAGGTTGTGAGGGGGGAGGAGAAGGGGGATGAGAAGGGGGATGAGAAGGAGAAGGAGAAGACAAACTCGCCTTGAGCGCGGGAGGCCACAGAGAGAGTTTCCCCGGGGTGTGGTGGTGGTCCTAGAGGGGATGTGGTGAAATATCGCTGTAGGTCTAGACGTAGCTTTCGCTCTGTGGGATATACAGAGGGGGGAGGGGGGGACTGGGTGTAGGTACTATATGTAACCGGCCTGCAGTCTACCCCTCCCTTGAGGCCGCGGTGTTTTGGCGTGGTGATTATTATTATACTGGTG
This sequence comes from Morchella sp. 2018-W38C, assembly GCA_024713705.1. NCBI lineage: Eukaryota > Fungi > Ascomycota > Pezizomycetes > Pezizales > Morchellaceae > Morchella > Morchella sp. 2018-W38C. Next base: position 907,170 of record JAMJEX010000001.1, read on the forward strand.
GTGTGTGTGTGTGGTCTATGATGGCGAGCGAGCCTTTGTGGCCGCCTTCGGTGCTTGGATCGAGACTGTGGCCTCGAGGCTGGATTGGCGGTATCTCGAGAGCTAGCTTGAAAAGGACTAAGAGACTAAGGAAGCTTGGGTGGGTCTCGAGGTGAGGCTGGAATCAGATCAGGTATCGACTCGCTGCGCGTGTGGGTGTGGTTTTTGGTACTCGAGGGGGGGGGTATTTGGTCATCCACCACCGGATGGACAGAGTGGTAGAGTATCTGGAGGAGATATTCAAGTACTCGGAATTAACCCGGCACATCTACAAGTCGTGATGTGGGGTGCTGGGGCCGGGAAGATGTGGAGTTGCAAAAAGGCATGAAATATGGTATTGCTGTATATGTATAGAAAGATAGATCTGCCTGAGCTCCAGGGAATTATATTACACTGTCGGTGAGATGACTTCTAATGGTTGTTTGAGGGCTGTTATAAAGTTGGGTTTTGTTGTTTGGCACTCTTTCCATTTGCATCAAGCCAAGAACCTTCCTCGACAATAGCTGGCGGCGCCCAAGTGCTAAACACTTTCGGATGCCAAAAAAAACACAGCCAATGTATCATCACCCAACGCCCCAGCGCTTTGTGGTCTGGAGATGCCTCGAGACCATGAGAGACCATATCAAGGAGAACAGAGTGGCCTCTTTACCACACTAGCCCCAGTTGATGATTGATTGTGTTGATTCCTAGGTATGTAGAGACTGTGAGCTTGAGGTCTCCACTTTCGGAAGTATAGCTCCGGAATTGCCCCCCTCCACTAGGCTTTCCATCGAAGAAAGCTCTTGATGCGTATATACTTGGATTTTTGGGCCCGTGGCGTTGTGAGCTTGCAATTGTCGATGATAGCCTCTGCCTAGGCCTGCGTATTCTACATCGTTGATGATGATGCGTTATACATGTACATACCTCTAAACACCACCACGGTTGCAGAGCTAGAGCACCTCGCCAGCCCCAGCCAGCCCAGCCCGTCCTTGTACGAGGCGGCCTGTAATTAGATGTATGTGGTCTCGATTCCGGAGTAAAGAAAGAGCTGCGCGAATCTGATATGCCGTTGGGGGGAGGGAGGGAGGATCGGCAGTTTGCTATGTATTCCCGTTGATGACAGCAGCTGTCTTCTCAACACCGCGCTTCTAGAGCTAGTGCTAGCCCCCGGGGGCCAAGAGGAGAGAGAGAGGTGTGCGAATTCGGTATGCCGTTAGGCCTAGGGCGGCCGGCGGCAGCGGCGGCGGAGGCGGGGATAGGACGGCCCACGAAAACGCTCGTGCTTGTTTTTCTTGATCTCGAGAGGTCACATGATGACATGATCCCTATGTAGTCTCGAGGACCCTCCGGGGAAATATTTTTTTTTGGCGCGTTGCCCGATTCGATTAGCACGCGGCCAATGATAGCAACAACTAGAATCTAGGTGTGCTAGTACTTCCGCCCACCATGGTTAGACATCGAAAACTGAGGAAAAGATGGTGAGGTTAGCCAAGGAAAGAGGTTAACGCGGACGCTTTCAAGGGGCCGCGGACTGGCTAGTCTAGCCTTAAGACCGCCCTCCCCCTCCCCCCCTCCCCCTGACCCTAGATCCCCCAGGGAATGTTTTGGGCCCGTTGATGGCAGCAGCAGCAGCCAGGTTTTGAATATATGGGAAAACAGCTTCAACGCCGCCTTTTCTCCACAAACACAACCACAACCACAAAGTAAAGTGAGTACATAAGAGATTTAATGAATTTGGTTCCTTACGCCTCTATTAGGCATCAGGTGTATAATGGGCTCAGTCGAAGTTGTTGTTTTTCGGAACTTGGGTATTCTATATTATAAGCCAATCTGAACTATTGCCATAGCCGAAAAGGCTGCATACAATCAATTGAAAAAAAAAAGAAAAAAAAAGAAAAAAAAGCCAATCTGAACTTTGTGATTGTGACGCGAGCGTCCGGGGAATGTTTGATAGCCTCACAGGCACAATAAATAACCCACAATCACCACATGTATATATATTCCCGGGGATAATATTGCCTCTCGACTGCAATACGTATACATCCTCGTTCATATATATAGCTAGGGCTCTTTGGCAGTTTATAATTACCCTCCCTCCCGGGGCGGGCTATTCGGTCGACCCGACTGCTTCGCGTAAAGATCGTCCTTTTGGGGGGCGGTGGGTTACAGACATTGGATTCTGGGTGGCGAATTACTTGACGATGGGGATTGGGGATGTTAGCTCGGCCGTTCAATGGAATTAAGGTTGCCACTACCAGCTTGTTTCGGTAAGGGACCTTACCTCACCCCCAAAAAGCCCAATTGCAATCGTATGGTAAAAAAAAGGCCCAGATGTTTCCGCTGCTCACTAACTTGTAACCTTTTGGCAAAGACCCAATAGACGCGACCTTTGTTGCTCGGGGTGCTCGAGGTGTAATCGCGGGTGAGAGTTCTGGTCGGGCGGGGGGGGAATTCCAACTCAGCGCCCTACCATACCAATCAGTAGGATTAGGGTGTTCGGAGTTGGCTAGCGGGGGGGTATTAATACGTGCAGGGAACAATGTCGTCATAGGTGGTCACTCGGCCTTGGCATTCACGTACCTTGGTGGCATGCTAGACTAGAAGTGGCCGCCTCCCCCTCGAGCACACACTTCATGTTGGTTTGACGATATATACATCGGCCTTGAATTAGATAAGCGCATGGTGGAGGTAGAGGCGGTGGCCGCTGGATCAGTGGTATTGTTGGAGAGGGTTACGTGCAGGCGAGGAGTTCTCCGGCCGTGAGCACGATTCACTGTAGTAAGTACTAGTGCGGGAGGTGCGAGGAGGGGGGGCGGGTTGTTGGTAGTTCCGGGGCCGGCGGCGTGTGTTCAGATAGGCTCTGTTGGTTCTGCCAATTGAGTGGCATCAAATTCTGGTTCGGGGTTGCTTCCTCCTGGTCCGACAAGCTCTATTTTCCGGAGAGGTGAAATGGCCACTGGGGGGGAGGGGGGGCGTGATTATGCCATCTACTAGGTGCCATTTGGACATTTCTACGGTGGTGGATGTACCCAAGATGTACCGCTCCATTAGTCTCGTTCCCAGGCTGTTTTGTTGTTGCACATTGTTGTGCGCAGAATCAAAGTAAACAGCACAGGCTGGGCACGAGACTACCTCTCCATGGGAAGATACTTATGCCGGCTGGAGGAAAATTCTGCTGGAAGCACGGGGTTTTTAAAGTTGGTATGTGTAACATTTGCACGTTTGGGTTACCTCACTGAACTGCTCTGTGGGATTATCTAGTACACCGAAATACAGTGTCATGTCTTCTCAATTACGGAATATCACGACAGAATTCTTCGAGAGATGGGAGAATGGGTTCTAGATGTGCTGCAGCTGCTGCTAGCCTCAGTAGCTTCGTTGCATAAAACGTTTGGAAGTTCCGGTGAATTGTTGGTGTGCATATACGTGAACATATCGGATTGCAGCCCGGAGAAGCTGCTGCACGGCCATCTGGGTGGCTGTATATGTAGTTATTATAGGTGGCCAAAGCTGTGTGTGTGTGTGTGTGTGTGGTGGGCGAATGGTTGTGCTCTGGAGCTCTAGCTCGCCATCTCATCTCCCCCCCCAAAACTTTTCTATTATATCAACACCCGCCTCCTTGCCCCTCCCCACCTTTCACTCATGACATCTGCAACTTTGCTTTTCTATTACTTCACCTTCCCCCTCCACCCTTAATCTCCCGTCGGTAGCTCAGCAGATAATCACCAAAAGCATATTTTTCAGCATGACTTCAGCCTCTTCACCCCTCCGGGGACTTGCTCTTGGGGGAGAATCGTCTGACGAAACCTCCACGAACCAGCCTCCATTTTCATCAAATTGCTTCACAAAGTCTCCATCAACACCTGAGGGCTTGGGATTGGGCTCAGAATCGATGTCATCGCCGCTAAAGTCCCCAACAACTGAGATCTCAGGCCTAGGCCTGGGCTCGGGTTCAATTTCACCACCGAAAAGACCCAGAACGCCGGAGAGCTCAGGCTCGGGCTCGGGATCAATACCATCGCCGAAAAGACCCAAAACATCCGAGAGCTCGGGCTCGGACTCGGAATCAGTGTCATCGCTAAAAAATCTCGGAACGTCTGAGAGCTCGGGCTCGGACTCGGAATCGATGCCATCGCCGCCAAAGTCCACAACGCCGTCCAACTCACCAGCCTCATCTCCGCCGCTCTCCCCGCCTCAGCCGCCAGTGTCCCCACTCTCACATGTAGGGAGCACTACTAGTGCAGACACGGACACGGAGGCCTCGCTCCGTGAGCTCGCCTTGAAGGATATCAACGAGATCCCTGTCGCAATCTATATTCTCTCCGAGTTCCCGCAAACGCTGCCCGTCTACTATCAGTGCCGCACCGAGTACTCCTCCTTCTTCCTCTGGAACGCCCACATTGGCAACTATGCCGCCGTCAAATACCTCGTCGAGGAAGGCGTCGCAGACCCCATGGAGCACAACACGCACCCCTACGGCGCCGACCGCACCGCCCTCCACTACGCCGCCCTCCACGGCCACCTCTCCATGATGTCCTACCTGCTGGGGTACCTGCATGAGGACGGCGTTGAAGTGGACTACGTCCAAGACCGCCACGGATTCACGGCCCTGCACCTGGCATGCATCAAACCTGCCATCGAACCCATCCGCCTACTGCTCGCACACCCTTGCGGCAACAACCCCAACATCCTCTCCAACGACCTATCTACGGCACTACACATCGCCGCTAAGAGCGCCGACGAGGACACGATCGACCTGATCGTTGAGTATGGCGCGGACCCCAACATGGTCAACTGGGCCGGCTTCACGCCGCTCATGATCGCCGCGGAGCACGGCAATGGCAAGGCCATCGTGAAGCTCGCCGAGAGCGACGAACTGGACCTCGACCACCAGAGCATGTTCAGCGGCGACACGGCCCTGCACTTTGCGGTGCGCGGCGGGTACCTGCAGGAGGTCAAGTATCTGCTGCGCATGGGGGCCGACTACCATGTTGTCAACTTCTTCTCAAAGACCGTGCTGGACTATACCCTGGAGGATATGCCGCTGCTGGAGAGGGAGAAGCAGAGCTGTAAGGATATTATGGCGATTCTTAAGGCGCTAGCGGACGATGCTCCGAATAAGTGGGTGCTAATCAACCATGAGGATGATATGGTGGCAAGAACTCCGCCGGCGTCGCCGTTTGAACTGCAAATTATTGAGCAGCCTACGGGACGGAAGAGGAGCCATGAGGAGATTGTGGAGGAATGGGAAGTGGATATTTGGTAGGTCCAGGTTCTTGCGGTTTTTCTTCTTTTTATTTCTGATTACGCCTACAGACAGGGGGCTGCAGATGGTGGAGGGAAGGTTGAAATAAAGTTTGGTCTGTTTTATCTGGGCTGACTCTTGTCTGTGTGTGGTATAGATGCTTCTGGAGGAGGGGTGTTGTCATTGAGTATTTCCAGGTTTTTTTCTTTTTTTTCTTCCCTTCGAGTATATTACAGCAAAACCTATCATGATTCCAACCCGCCCCCCCGCGGTGTGTGCCGAATTTTGGCTTCAATTATGCGAGTAAAGGGATGGAGTTTTGGAGGAAGTATTTTTTTGTTGGGAAGCCGCATACAGTTTTTCTTTTTCTTTTTCTTTCTTCTTTTATTTTCTTCGTTCGACCCCCGAACACGGGTGGTTCTAGGGTAGGGATATGGAAATTTTTTCTTCGAGAGGGTGAACATTATGTTGGGTATTTATCTGTACCGCAAGTACTCGATAAATTTGCTATCGCTGCGTAGGGGGGTTCTGGGTGAGAGAATGTTTCTCGATCCCCCCCCCCTTCCCCCTTCCTTAAAGCCCTCTCAGCAAAAAAAAAAAACCTGCGCAGCGATAGTGAGTTTATCGAGTATTTGCGGTATATGTTTTTTCTTCTTCTTTCTTTGAGTGTTTTATCTGTATATCTTTTTGAGTGTTTCGACTCTGTACATGCTCTTTTTTGAGCATGGGTATTTCTTGGATGGGGCTTGATCATGAGGGAGGCGAGGGGATGAGGAGATGAGTAGAAAATACTCCAAATACGTATACGTGGCCGTGGGATTGGGGGTTGGGACGAGGATTGGGTCTTTTTTCTTTTCTTCTTGCAGTGTTGGAGTTACAGTTACAGTTACAGTTACAGTTACAGTTACAGTTACAGTTAGAGTTAGAGTCAGAGTCAGAGTTAGAGTTAAGCGGTACTGCGAATAAAATGCGCGTTGTTAACTAACTGGCCCACCTTCACCTCTCTAGCTCTGTCGATCGCGATATATATATATATCATACTCATATTGTATTCCAAAGATTAGTTGGTAGGGGTTGTAGGTTGTTTTGCCCCAGCTACATGTACTTGGCTGGCAATACACATACTCTACATGTATCTACATGGCACATAACACGCACAGCACAGGCCGGCCGGCCCCAATACTTAAAACGCGCCTTACAGCCCCCCCCCCCCCCATGACCTGGAACCATACATGTACCCATCCCATCCCTCCCTCCCCACCCCAGCCCAGCCCAACCCAGTCCATGTACCATACCATACCATGCCCTGTACATTCCAGTGCGTGCGCGCGGGTCAGGCATCCCTATGTATGTACATACATGCCAGCGCCGGCAATATTACAGCTTACCCCGCCCTCGTATCGAACCATGGATGCCGCGCGCGCGCGCCGGGCTTGCATGTACCCGTTTCCGTTTCACCATTCCCGGCTGTTCTGTGCGTGCGTGTGTGTGTGTGTGTGTGTGTGTGTGTGATTACTATTCAGCACACCGGGTGTGGCGTCATAGCGCGTCACTCGGAGTCATGGGGTGTCACTCGGCATCGTAGCGCTGGCCCTGCAGGCAGGGGTTGGGTATGTAGTGGGTATGGGGGGTGGTTGGGTGGTTGGTTGGTGGGGGCTAGGCGCGCGTGGGGTTGGTTAAGAGTGGTGGCGCGGGGGGGGGGGGGGGGATGTTTTTCTATATGGGTGTTCTGGCGGCGGGGGATAATCCGTGGTCGAGTTCCCAGAATGTCGAAGACAGAGGGGGGGGGGGTCGTCGGTCGCGGGTGGAATGGTACAAAGTTGCCGATCTAAGTCTGTCCGCTCCGCTATGGAATCGATAGATACTTATTCAGCCACAACAAGCTTGGGAGCGTTTTCCTGGTATAGTTCTTGCTCAAAGGTGCTGGGGGGCAGCAACATAAACCACGGAAAGGTTTTCGTATATTTCAGCAAGACTTCTTGGTACATGGTAGTGTGTCAGTCAATAGCTGGAGAGTTTCTAGGAGATTATATAGCAGTACTTGAATTCAAAAATAAATAATTGGTATGTTTGTAGCGAATAATCTCGTGTAGGGAGGGGTTGACGGAGTGGAAGTTTTGCTAACCCCCCGCCCCCAGCACACACCACTCAAAATTATTGGCTCGAATTCCGGAGATGAGGAATATAGACACTCCAGAGCCAACACAATTACTTTCAAGGTCTATCTATTTTGGTGGTGGTGGTGGTGGAAGGGCAGAGTTGCAAAAAGTCGATGTTTTGGTATCGTTGTCCCACGATTTTTGAACTCGAGCTATAGCTATAACTAATAACTACAATCCAAGTCTCGCAAAGAAGAGCCGAGACATTCGGGGCCTAGCCAGCCAGCCTGCTGGCAACCAGTAGATATAATGTAGCATGCAGTTTAGCTACAAGAGGATGGTGTGTACGTAGTTCATACCTGTGGGGGGGTTATGTATGCTGTCCTGTCCTGTCCTGTACGCATGTCAATACTAGACCGAAGCTATATCAAGCCCATGCAAGTACTGGTAGGGTCGAGAGAAATCAAAGCGAACGGATATGTACTTCAATGTTTCCCCCCACCCCACACGTACATACACCCCAGCTGCGAGATTACACTGCTGAACCGACGACAGATTCGAGCGCCGGGTTGCGCAGAAGTATTTTACATGTAGTGAAGTGTGTATGATGATGATGGTTTTTTATTTTATTCTAGGGGCCGGGGATGATGGGATGGGTTAATTCGTGGTGGTGGTGTGGCTTGTTGTCTCTAGAATTATTTGCCATCTGAGTCATGGGTCTGGGTCGAGATGCTGGTACATACTGGCTTCTGATCAATAGGTAGGTAGGTAGGCTACCGATCAATCGATCAATTATCAACTAATCAATTACTGGCTTCAATCACGATATATCACTCACTCACTTTCAACCACCTTCGTAACCCCCTCCACCCACTGTCTGTAACTCGAGTCATCAATTGCATTGCTCACAACCATTATTTCCATTAAAAGCTATAACGCCAACCCACACCACCTAAAAAAGAAAAAAAAAAGAGCCCACACCAACCACTCCCACTCCCACCCACTATCTCCCCCCTCCTCCCCTCCTCACCCACTCCACCACCACCCCCAAATCCTCCGCCACCACCACCGCCCTCTCCACCCCCGCCGCATCCACATCCCCGCCCACGCCCGCGCCCACCACACCCACCACCCTCACCTCCGCATTCCTCCCCACCTCCACCCCAAAACTCACCAGCCCCCGCCCCTCCACCGGGAAAATAACCCCCACGCCAAACTCCCCGCCCCGCCCCGCCCCCACCCCCCAGCGACACATCCACCTTCAGCGGCCGCTCCACCGCCTTCTTCTCCCCCTGCTGCTTCCCATCACCCATAAACGCATCCAAATCATCATCATCATCACCATCATCACCACCATCCTCGCCGCCCTGCGCCGCCGCCGCCGCCGCAGCAGGCCCAGGCGCAGGCGCAAGCGGCGCAAAACAGCTGCGCAGCAGCGTCCCCACAAACACAAACTGGCGCAGTATCTGAAACACGCCCACCAGCTCCTTTGGATGCGAGAACGGCACCTCGGTCACAAAGCGCGCATACACCGGCCTGTGCCCCGGATGGAGCCTATAGCGGTGCACCACCGCGGCGTCGGTGTCGGTGTCGGTGTCGGTGTCGGTGTCGGTGGGGGGGCCAAAGACCTGGCGCGTGGCCTGCAGCAGCTGCTGCGGCGCAGCGGGTGTTGCGCGCGCGGCGGCGGCGGCGGCGGCGGCGGCGGGGAAGAGCAGTGCCTCGAGCGTGGTTGTGCTTACGGCGGGCGGCGACGCGAGCATGACGGCGTTGAAGAGGTGGAGCTCGTCGACGAGGGGGATGGGGACGGGGGGGTCGAGGACGGCGACGAAGCGCGCGGGGACGGGGGTCTCGAGGAGCTCTTCGAGCGGCGGGTCGAGCCAGTCGGTGATGTCCGAGTCGGGCGAGTCGCCAAACAGGTTTTCGGTCGAGTCGCTGGGCTTCTTGATCTCGTCCGAGACCCACTCGGTGGATGTGCGCACGGGGGTGATGGGGTCGACGTGCGTAAAGTCGGTGGGGGGGAGCTCCTCAACCTCAATGAGGACGCGGTAGGTTTTGGGCTCGTCTTCTTCTTCTTCGGAGGCGGAGGCGGAGGCGGAGGCGGAGGCGGAGGTGGTGGTGAAGCGGTGCTCTTGCCAGTAGTCGATGCTGAGGCCGACTTTGGAGCGCGCGTGCATGCGCGGGCGGCCGGTGCCTTTGCAGGTTGCGGCGGCGGCGCCGCCTTCGAGGGTTGTGGATTCGTGGGCAAAGATCTTTGAGAGGGAGGTGTAGAGGCCTGTGATTGCCGTGAAGCAGTTGAGGTGTGGCGGGGCACTGAGGTGTGGCGGGGCACTGAGGCGGTCGGTCTTTGCGAGGCGGTTCAGGTTGTCTGCAAAGGCGGAGAGCGAGGGCGGTATCAGCGGGGGGTGCCCCTTCGGGTTCGGGCTCAGGTTCTTGTGCAGGATTGCGTCGGCGAGGTGGGCGAGGTCTTGCGAGGGGCCGGGGGTGTGTGCAAAGGAGAGAGCCACCCGCGAGACCTGCGAGCCACGGAAGTCGATATCGAGGAGGAAGATCCTCGCCGCGAGGGACAGAGTGGTCACGCCGGGTACCGTAGTGTCTTTATAGCTGTCCAGCCTTGAAAAACCGAGCCAACATCAGCATACTGCAGTCCCCCAGTAGAGAGGGGTGTATGTCTACCCCATGATGCGTTTTGCCAGCCTCTCTACCCCCTCCTCCGAGATCCTCCCAGGCCTCAGGGCCAGCAGGCGCAGTATCTCGGCCAGCTCGCGCTTCTTGCTCTCGTCCGACGGCATGTTCATGCCGGCCATGTTTATCTGCGGGATGATGCCCAGATTGCTCGCCGAGAAGGCGTTGGGCGTCAGGCCGATGCCCATGTTTGCCATGGCCTCGGGGGTGCTGAAGCCGGGCTGGAGCTGGGGCACGGGCGAGCGGTGCTTGCTGAGCTGGGGGTGGTGCGCGGCCGGCGACTGGCCGAGAAGCGCGGGGGAGAAGGGGAATGTGTTTGGCGTCATGCCGGGGATCTTTGGGGTCGTCATTGCGCGTGCGAGGTGTGTGGTGGCCAGTATCGTGATCAGTATCGTGGGGGGGATTCCCTTTACTGGGGAGAGGTGAGGTTATATGTGGGAGTGCTGATTGATGGTGTTGTAGTTTCCATTGGGCGCGTGAGGCTCAACTGATCCCTGCCCGCAACGACGTGGGGTAATGATAACAACCCCGGAATATTGATATTGCCTCTTCTCCACGGCAGTCGGTGCTTTGTTTTGACTGTCGAGGTATGGTGTGTGTATACTGGGTGCCATAGGCCGTCACTCGTATTTGCATACACCGAGTGGCTGTATCAACAATAGATGTCTCTATCGATGCACATGGAGATGGCGGGCTGGACCAGAGGATGGTGATCCAGAGAAGCTACGCCCCCCGCCATGCATTCTGTGGACCGCCGCAAGTAATCGAGGGCCCATCGTTTACAATAGCTTTTTTTCCCCCTACATCTTTCTCTAATTACAAGGGCTGTTTTGCAATTTGTCGACAATAGCATCAATCCCTATAAGCGAGTCGGTATGTACGGGCAAAGTTGTTGTTCTCGATATGCTGGGTTGGGATGCCACACAGCCCGCGGCTCTCCGTTGGCATGACAGCGGCGGTCGTCATGTGAAATATAAAGCTAGCTGCTATATATATATATATAAAAATGATATATTCCGGCCGCGGGGGGGGGTTCCGTTTAATCAGATTTATTATGATGACCCACTCGCTAGCTAGCTGCCTACCATGTCATTATAATATAACACTAGCCTGTCAATACGCATTCCATCATCCCAACAGAGTGATAATTAGTGGCTGCAGAGGGGGAACCTCGACCCACCACAAGGAGTACTGACTAATTAGCTTGCTCGGCCTCAGGGTACTACACTTTGCCAAGCACAATGTCTCGATTTGTAGATCCAGCATTATATCTTCAAGGCAAGTAGCAAAGAGTTCTCTCTATATATACATGTATGTACATGTATCTAAGAGCGAGAACATTATTATTTTACTTCTGTATTATACTCCCTTTACGGCATATGCATTTATATCCGCCTTTACTTGAATAAACATCTTGAGACCTGTTGCAAACATCTGCCGTTGGGATGGATAATGCCAATCAATGCAAACCAGAAGTCAAATTCTTTTTTGGACCGAATACGTATGTATGTACATGGAAACAGAGTTAAAAAGCGTGGTGACCTGTTCCGATGCCTCCAAACCTGGCCCCTTTTCTTGTCTTGTTTTAAATGCCAATTGATGAAGAAATCAGTCTCGAGATACCGGTCGCAGTAGAGTATTCAAGAAAGCCATTATATAACCCGTTGCGCTGCGCTGCAGCAGCAGGGATATCCTGCACCGGCAAAACTTAGATATGACGTCCAAAGACTGCCTTTAATTGGTTGGCTTGCTTACACTGTACCCATAGCTTTTTTTTTTTTTTTTTATATCAGTGTTTCATTTATTTCTAGGTACAAGAATATCGCATGGAGCCTAAGCTATGGCGTGAACAACACCTATCCCCTATACCGTCCGCCCGATCTTCCCGTTATAGTAACTATGGTATGCTACCAACCGCACGTCCTCTTACAAGGTAGACGACAAGAAAACCCCCCTGACCACTACAAGTCGACAAAAGAAAAAGAAAGAATTTGGAGAGTAACAAAGTGGCTAAATGTGGCCGGACTGCCCAGGATAAATCCGGGTCCGCAGTCGAATGCAGTGTAATATCGACGGAGGAACTCAAGCCTGAAGGAGGCTTGGGCCAGTATCAAGAAAGGGGGTTGGTGTTTGATGAGAGCCTCATAAAAAAAGAGGAGGCCGCAGAGGAGGTGGAGAGAGCGAGTGGTCCCCGCCCAACAGGGGAACGGCCAGGAGGACCCATAGGGCCCGAAGAAGGAGGCAGTCCCCCAAGGGAAGAGAGAGGAGGAGAAGGTTTTGGCCTCATAGGCAGAGAGGAGACCGAGTTTGACTGTACCCATAGCTACCCCCCTTCTGATATATATACAGCCACTCTGCAAAAAGTATTTGTGATTTGGTTTAGTGTCAGTGCGTAGTGTGGCGCACCCGTAATGCTGATGTTAAGATTCAAAATAACCAAAGTATACAATATAGTTCGCGACTATAGATCAAAGAAGGCGGGGCCATTGATCGCATTCTTCATTGACTCCGGGCACCATTGGCGATTGTGAAATTCCTGGGGGGGGGGGTTGGTCCGCCACGATTGCATAGCGAAATGTCTCACTCCGAAATTTGAATCACAAACACTTTTGCATATATCAGGCGCAACAAATCTTCTCAACTAATCAATTGCGGTATATGTATGCCCAGCTCATCTCGCCCTCATCAATCATTGTTCCCAGCACATACACCAGTACCACCGCTACCACTGACACCACCGCCGCTGATACTGCCACTACCGTTACTGCTACTGCCACCTCCATGATCGCTGCAGCCACTGCTGCCACTACTGCGCCCGCAGCCATGATCGCTGCTGCTGCTGCTGCTGCTGCTATATTAGTTGTGGAGATGGACATATACCTAGCACGCGCTGGGCCAGACCTACTACGTTGATGCTGGCGGTGATGATAGTATTGATGAGGGTGATGGTGGTGATGAATGACAGTAATAAGGGTGATGGTGGTGGAGGAGGAGGCTGGTGGTGGAGGAGGCTGGTTCAAGCGCGCGCCTGTGGTCGATCAATTTATATACGTACTGATAAAATATACGTTGTATATAGCAGGAGAAGATAATGGGGGGGGGGACTAATCAATTAAACCGGTGTATCACGATGAACGTGATGGAAAAAAAACGGTTATGGTGATGAGGATGGTGGGGAGGAGGGAAGGGTGACTGACTGCTCGTATATAGTGATGGCTTTATATGTATGTACATGACATGTGTGAGGGAGGGTCCGGAGCGGGCCGGAAACTTGTCCCCCCCCCCCTTAGACATAATTTCCATCAAATTGATCATTACTTCTGAACAGTGTTTGGTTGCCATGGCGACGACGGGTTCGCCGAACCTAACCTTTAAATGGTTTCCTCACCCAAATAATCCTTGTTCGGCATCCCCCCCACCTTAAGTCGGGATACCCCCTTCAGCGAGCCTAGTTCGGATGTCCCTATTATGAATCGGGATAGTCGGTACCTTCCTTCTAACCGAATACTAATTCATGAATGTAGTAGCAAATCAGACTCTAGTACATATAGTATAAATCACAAAGTTAGAATATTCTAGATATGAAGCAACAACTACATACATGTAGTCATGCCAGTGTAGTACGTACCGCCGAATATATCAGAATCGATAATCATGAGCAAGGCTGAATTACATGTATCCTATGGGGTCATTTCTCCTGTTTTGAAGGTTACGCTCCATACCAGCAACGTATCACATGATTCATGGAATCGTCATGCACGTATGTACCTGCGAGTCAGCTAACTAAGGGTTACGTTCACAGACTATCACCCACCCACGTCAAGCACTCACAGCCCTAACCTCTATTACTTACTACCTACTCTACATGTAGTATTTAAGAGTTTTTTTTTCTTTCTGTAAATATATAGTAATGAACTAGGAGAGTCTGTACGCGGATTACCACATGCCACAAGATTCACACCAAGAACCTCCGAGGTTCAAAAACGCCATTATCATCGGTTTTTTTTTCTTCTCTCCTTCTCCTTCTTTTTTTTTTTCTTTGGCAGAAAATGATCTAGAGTATGTATTGTACATGTAGGCATAACTTCACTCTGAGGATTTGTAGCGGGTTGGGTTAAAGTTAAGCAAATGTAGGTACTGATTGGTCCATTTCAACCACACCAATTTTTTTTTTTTGTTTGACTCATTAATTACATCACACTAGAGGTAGGGGGTATATGTTTGTCATTATTGCTGACGCAGCTCATTACTCTCTATTTCATGACGTTTCCGGACTGGACTGGGTCTGCATACCACCAAAATATGGTTGTTATGCACGATTTACGCCCATATGCAGACCCAGTCCAGTCCGGAAACGTCACGAAATAGAGAGTACATTAGACTTTAGTGACATAATACATGCGATCCCGTTCGTATTGTGGGTTTCCACGTTGCAACCAAAATTTGTATGGGAATGCAACTTCAAAAGCGTATTTCTCCACAACCACAAGGAGATGGAGCAAAGGAATCTTAGATATGGATTCTCCCTTGGTGATAGTATCTACAGCTAAAATGTCAGTTCGAGATTGCGACTTTGAAATTTTGATGTTGTTAGGTGGTTTGTATGGTTACCATCTCAACGTTCGCTTACTTGTGGAAACCCGCAATACCTACATTTAACGGCATGTCAATGATTCGGTTGCATGAAATCTTATAACACTACTCCCCTCCCTTGTGTACACCCCCCCCCCCCACACCGCAAATGTTAAACATGACGGGAAAGGGTCTAGCATCACGCAGCTACTTAAAGTAATTGCATTATCAATACTACCACATTAATTAAGTCTTGAGAGTTCTTGGTAGCACCAATGACCTCACATTAAAGCTTCTCAGAATTTGATTAACGTGCGAGTAACATGGGAAATGATCATGATAGCGTACATATATACAGCTGCGCACTAATGTACCCCTCGGTAGTCACTCCAAATCGATATCTGTCAGCTTAGCCAGAGAAGGTAGGTGGGATAGAAACTACATGTAGATACTTCGGGAAGAAACTACAGTGGTTCCCGGGGCAATGGCGAACCTGGTTGGGTGGCGAATGGGCTAATATAAGCCAACAAAAGCGCATCAGCCTGAATATCAACCCATAAAGCCGCCATTCGCCATCGAGTCGGTTTCGCCATTGCCTCGGAGGTGACTGTAGATAGTTTGGAAATCAGATCAGCAGAGATATCCACACTAATACATTATCAGATCCTTATTTGATGTAAAGTTAACCTAATCACTAGACCTGACAGATAATGGTCAATTAACTGGGCTTGACCACTGAGAGATAGTCTGCAGCGTCATGCAGGTTGCCATGGTAGTTCGTATATGCATATCAAACGTCATAAAACTATGCCATTGGCGCCCGTCACCCTGTGTACCCGTTTTAACGATGACTTATGGCAAGCTGTATTATATTATACTATGATCATCGGCGCGGCCCGAAAGAAAAACTGAGAAATCTCTTTTTCTCTCTCTTGGAAACTCCTTTCTTGGCACTGGTATTACGGCCCTCATTAACTACGCCCCAGTCTTATACCCAAATCGGGCGCTATGACTTGGCGTACCAGTATCCCAATTGCAAGCTAATCCCGCGCTGCCATTGCCAACACTGACACTAAAGTTATGCACAGGATGGGCAACTTCCCGTGGACGTTCGTTCAAATTTCTAAACCTTAAAATTTAAAAGGGTGGAATACGATTGGTTAAGAAAGGTCCCGGGCGGGCGGGTTCTGATGTTATGCACTACACCTCAGAAGTACTTGAAAATCTAGAAAATATTGTTTGCCATGGGAAACCATCCGCATCCAAACTTAGAAATCTATTTCCCAAATTTTCACGGCAAGTTATCCCACTAAGAACTGTGTCCTGGATCCTCTCAATTGTAAACGGTAAAAACGTTAAACAGATACACATCACCTCTGTAGCAACGACCTTATAACGTCCCTACTATGCCTAAACAACTCTAGTAGTCTAATTTTGTGTGCGTTTGAAAAAACTAGAGTAATGACGGGGCATGCGCGTCGCTCTCTATGGGTATATTATAAAGCCAAATCCCGCTGCTCCATAAACCCCACTTTTGTTGCACAATCAATCAAAAAAAACCATCCGTCTATCCAAGACCTACCACCCCCCGTTTCTCCAAACAATGTATTATCAAGCAACCAATAAGTCTTTGTTTCTTCCATCTCAGACTCGATGGATAGCCCGATGAACAGACGGATACAGGGGGTGCGGGGCGGGGGTTGCAATACGCTGTGCTTTATGTACGCTCGCTCGGCGGATCCTGTGGCAGTAATATAGTCTTGGCTTTGAACTAGATTCCCAAAGCCAACAACTCTGCTATAACTGGCCTCAAGTCCAAACAGGATCCGCACGAGCTTCAAACACACTATACTACCCGTGCTCCCCACGAGGTCGCTCCAGGGAGGCGGGGGGACCCTGCCTCGAGTGACAGGGCCTCGTGGTTGGCCGCACTACATCCCTTGGGCGGTCGTGTCGGCCCCAATCGAGGTTAATAATGACCGATCGATACGATAGTGTGTGTTCTGTTAGACGCGGTTACCGTTCATTCACTACCTGTTAGATCTCTGGTGGAGCAGGTGGAGCTTTATAGCATTTCATAGGAAACTCAAATAGGAATTGCCTTAGCAGAGCTATGCTCGATTAAGCCCCAATTCCTATTTGTTCTGTTTTCTCGTGGGACGCTAGAGGGCCAAGGAAAGAGCTCTACCCGCCTGCTCCGGGAGAGAACGAACAGTAGTTGTGTTTAGCTGGGTATGCATAACCATGTCTGGTTCGGTTACTATTTTGATTGGGACTGACATGACCGCTCATAAAAGGGATACTACGTTGCAGGCAATAAGTGATGGGATGCCCTGAGAAACAGTTATACCTACAAACACCGTATGTTAGTGGCGTTTTACCAAAACAGGTATTACTGTGCCCCAGGCCGTTCCATCATCTACTCATAGTTTTCTAACGTTTCCGAACTGAACTGGGTCTGCATACCACCAGAATCTAGTTGCCAAGCACGATTTACGCCCATATGCAGACCCAGTCCAGTTCGGAAACGCAAAAAAACTACGAGTATATGGTTATCGCCTACCGCTGTACTGTACTGTACCCGAGCATTCTAGGCCTGAACCATCGATTCACCAAACCTGCAAACTATGCCTAAACTGTTTTGCTTATTGTTCAATACATCTTCATTTCACTAACAGTACGATTAGGTTTCGGCTACCTTTCTTTCTTTCTTTTCCTGTTTGGTAGCGTCAATATAGGGTGCGCAGGGAAAAATAAAAGAAGGACTTCTAAATACTTTCGCGTTTTAAATTCCTTCTTGAGAGTGCGCGTGGTCTGTTCCTGATGCCCAACCTTGCTACTCTCGTTCTTGTATATAGCACTCTTTCTCTCCCGGGCTCTCGTGCTGCGTACATGTGTTCGGATTGTATTGTACCCCCGAAGAACCGTACCGACAAATGTTGCTTTCCCTGTATTAATACTGGGGATCATTGACCACTAACCACCGACACCCATCCATGCAAGGCCAGCCCTGCCCCACTGCCCATTAATACAGTACTGACAAATTTAATCCTGTGCAGGCACTCGCTCACTATCATCATGACCACATCCGTCCATCCACTAGACCCCACTACAGCTCGGCCAATCAAAACCACCCTGTCAACAACACCCCTGCAATAAGCGCATCACCAACCATCACTCGCCTCTACACATATCGATATCTATAAATACCCCCAACTACGCCCAACCGAATCCGCCAAACCAAACCAACCCCAATACAGCGCGGCTTCCCCTAAGTTCTGGACTCCAGACGCGATATTTCAGGACAGCAGAAATAGCTAGAATACACCCGTAAGCGACCATCACCACCGAGCGACCTTCTCTGGCCCATGAGCGCAAAAACCTGACGCACAAATTAAAGAGACATTGCATTGGCGACAAATGACGGCATACATATATATATTGGTTTCTATATATGCCGAGGACTCTTAGCTCGTCGCTCCTACTGATCTGGGGCCCTGAGGTCATCCCTCCTAGCTGAACTGGGCCCTTGGGGCCATCCCCACTAGCTGAACTGGGGCCCTGAGCTCATCACATTACACTCCCCGGCGCAACCGGAAAAATAAGGTTACAGCAAATTTGCAGTATACAGAGGATGACCAGCGCGCGACAGCACTACCAGTCTCGAAGCGCATCAAAATTCTCAACAACGACAGCGCTGACGACCTGTCTTGCTAACAACAGACATACACGATACCGAAAAGAGCGGTAGGTCATGACCAGCGCCAGCACCGCGCAGTCGCTAATGACTATCGATAGTATCAGCAGCACCGGCAGCGCTGAAAGTCGCAGTAGGCGGGCAGGTCAATGACCAGTAGCAGCGTCGACAGAGGATGGATAGGTCAATTATCAGCAGCAGCGTCAGCACAATTGCCAGAATCAGCAAACAATCAACGAACTAAACGACGAAAGAATTTTGTCACCAGCACAACAGCACAATGACCAGCACAATTACCAGCACCCAGCTAGAATGCGATGGACAAACTACCGGCGGTCAGTCGCTCCAGCAGCTTGGTGCCTACAGAAATAAATACCGCCCTTTCCGCCTGTAAGTGGAAAATAAAAAATCACATTCCCAAAGACATCGAGATCAAATATCAGCTTCCGAAAGAAATCAGATTTACTCTAAAGCATTCAGATATCTTCTCATTTATCCAGAGCCAAAAATTCAGATATTCGTCCGAAAAGCCAGACATCTTTGAATCCCGAAACCCGCAGATATATCCCAGCACTCGATATATCCCGAAGCCCACCGTCCCAAAAGACAAACCTTCCTAAAAGCCCTTTCTAAAACTCCATCTACACATCCTTTCTTCAAACTCAAAAAATGCCTGCCCTTACCCGCCTCCAAGCTGCCCGCATCGCCCACGAAGGCAATATCCTGTTCATGGCAGCACTAAACGCCGTGAACCCTCCCCTCATGGTCACACGCGCACCCTCGCCCGACAATAGACCTCCCGCGTCCACACCCTCACCCCCGGCTGACTCAAGCCCTCCCCACCCTCACCCCGGCTCCCACCCCGCCGCGCCAACACGCGCAAATTCTACCCAGACCAGCCAGCAGTTGCGCAATGAACTCTGGTCCCTCTCAATGGAGCACTCCACATATATCGTGGAGGAGGTGTTCAAACCTCAGCTCGTTGAGCTCTTGTCCATGGGCGGCGGGTTCGACTCGAGGAGCGGGCCGGGCGTTATAATCAGGGCTCTGGATTATGTGCGGAGCGTATGGCCCTCAGACTCAAAGCAGACACTGATGATGGGTGCTGCCGTACACTGTGTGGAGAGCATTCTCCAAATCCGCTGGGTGAAGCACGTTGTAGTCCAGTGCTCAGCGTGTACGGAGAGGGGCCCAGAAACAATACAGGCCGTACTGGAGCACATTGGGAGGAACCATTCCACAGATGGCCACGATAACTGGGAATGGTACACGCGGAAATGGCCACCGCGACTACCAATCAAGGAGGTGGGAGCTTGTGAATGAAGAGGTGATAGAAAAACGTCCAGCACTAAGTTGACCGTTTGAAGATGATAGTGAATATGGATATGGCGTTGCTGGGGTCGTTTGGTCGTTAATTGTTTGGCAAATTGGATAGATATTCTTCTACCCTGTATATATGTAGCCATCGCGGGTATACCTTATCGCAAATTGTACTCATTATCAAATGTAGTTATTTTTCCATTTTGTTTATTGCTTTCTTTTTTTATTCATCAAGGTTATATGCGGGTTGATTTAGGTCTTGGTTAATTCGGGTCTATTACGTGCACATGTATATACATGTATGTTTAATTTGTATTACATGTATTTATATTATTTATGCAGAGAATAATTTATTCTCGTCCAAAATACACACACATATATGGGTGTCGATCTAGCAAAAGGTACCTGTATAGCAACACAACAAGGCCTCACCAGTTCGCTACCGCACTCTACAGGCTCTAACTGATGAAATCGATAATCGAGAAATTGATTCTGGGCTCTCACCAAGGTTCTCCAAACTTTATGAAAATTTGGAGCTTAACGGTTGTGTGATTCTTCGGAATAAGGATTTGGCTGTGCTGACGGTTTTCCTAGAACGACACCCATATATGCTAAATACTGCACGTAATATTGATCCACTGAATATTGGGTAGATTCAGATACAACCTGTTTCCATAGTGTAAAAATCCGTCTAGTAGTAGGTAACTGTGCCTTGGTGGTTACAGATCTAGTACATATACACTAGGGGGACCACCACCTCGCGACCGCGAGTTGCACTTTGGATTATGGATATCAAGTAATTGAGGAAGGTCTTCAATAGAGGGAGGCCTTCGGCTCCATTCCATCTCCTCATTAATTCTCCCTCTAGAATTATGAGGGGCCTTCGGCCCCCGTCCTCCTCCTCTTGTAAGTGCGCAGTGCTACGGAAATCTCACGTAGTAATTGATGTATGATGCTATCGATGTCTTTGATTGGTTCTATCTTATAGGGTACATGTATTTAACATCAGCGCTTACTAGCCAGCTGGCAGTAAGCGCGCTCAAGCGGGCACACCTATACCCGCCATGCTTGGCATGAGTCACGTTGTAGGTACATATGAAACTACAGGACTTGGATTCTTGTCCGTATCGACCAATCAGACTGCAAGAACATCGGAAAACCAACACTCCAGTACATAGTAGATAGTAGATGTTAGTCTCGTACCCATCCCCTACTTAGCAGAAAGCTGCTGTATAAAGCTGGGAGTTTCTTTCCACAACATTCCCGCGCCTTTTATAGACCGTGAATACAGTGGCCATTTCCGCGTGTACCATTCCCAGTTATCGTGGCCATCTTTGGAATGGTTCCTCCCAATGTGCTCCAGTACGGCCTCTATTGCTTCTGGGCCCCTCTCCGTACACGCTGAGCACTGGACTGCAACGTTCTTCACCCAGTGGATTTGGAGAATGCTCTCCACACAGTGTACGGCAGCACCCATCATCAGTGTCTGCTTTGAGTCTGAGGGCCATACGCTCCGCACATAATCCAGAGCCCTGATTACAATACCCGGCCCGCTCCTCGAGTCGAATCCGCCGCCGCCCATTGACAAGAGCTCAATGAGTTGAGGTTTGGATATCTCGTCCACACGCTCCGCACATAATCGAGAGCCCTGATTACAATACCTGGCCCGCTCCTCGAGTCGAATCCGCCGCCCATGAACAAGAGCTCAATGAGCTGAGGTTTGAACACCTCCTCCACGATATATGTGGAGTACTCCATTGAGAGGCGCCAGAGTTCATTGCGCAACTGCTGGCTGGTCTGGGCCGAATTGGCGCGTGTTGGCGTGGCGGGGTGGGGGTCGGGGTGAGGGTTGAGAGGGCTTGAGTTAGTCGGGGGTACGGGTGTGGACGTGGGAGGTCTATTGTCGGGCGAGGGTACGGGTGTGGATGTGAGGAGAGGTCTGTTATGGCCTCTGGCCCCCTCTCCGTATACACTGAGCACTGGACCACCACATTCTTCACCCACCGGATTTGGAGAATGCTCTCCACACAGCGTACAGCAGCACCATCATAAGTGTCTGCTTCGAATCTGAGAGCCACATATCCCGCGCCTGGAGACGGGCCGTGACCGGTATTTTTTGAATTTAAAAAAGATGTATATGGATTTTAAGAAAGGTTTTTTTGAGGATGGGGTTTCGGGTTTCCCCACAATCAGCCTAATCCTGATCTTCTTTTCCAAGGATCCAGCCAGCCAGGCGCAGGGCTAGAGTGCAAGTAGGTACACCACCCTGCATGGATCTGTTAGTAAAGCCATACCAAGTTTGCTTTTTATTGGGAGGGGTTTGTATTTACCTCATGATTTGCCTCACGACGTGAGGGACAGTGATCAGTGCCACTCGGAGATGATCTTCGAGTAGTGAGCCGATGGAGTGGAGCTGAGTGTATGAGCTGGTGATGGAATTGGGAGAGGGAGAGAAGACCCGGTATTTATAGGCCCGGACAGTTGAGAAGACAAACTGGCTCTATGACAAAAGAAACAAGTACATGTAGTTTTGGAGTCACGTCGCCTCTGGGATAACATACGGACAGAGCTCAATAATGGGTACGAGACTACACATGTATATGTAGCTATAGACCGCATACCGGCGGTAAGCTGTCCACATCTAGAAGTCTGATATATACATGTATTAGACAACGATGATATATACTCAAATGGCCACTCAGCACAAGTAAAGTATTCCGCCCACATAGACTACAATAAAAGGTACATGTAGCCATACAAGTATATATACATGTACTTATGTATACATATATGTATATACATGTACCTACATGTAGGTATATCGCAGTCTCTTGTACGTACGTACGTGGGCGTAGGCATATATATAGGTGGCACATTCTTGTATCATAAGGAAACGTAGCTAGCTAGCTAGATGGTATTGTACTTGTACAATTGTATAATTGTACATGTACTTATTACTGTCAATTGTGGTGGACGAACGTATTCGGTATCAAGGTTACATGTATGTAGCCGCGTTCTACTGAAGTACATGTACTCAGTATGCGTGTATGTATGTATTTACATGTAGGCGATATCGACACACCCCACACAACCGCCCAAACTATCATTACCACTGTTTAAATACCCGCCTAACCACCAACCCAAGACCCCCTTATAATTACACCACCACTCCCAACCAATTAAAGCGATACCACAACCATCCAAACGCAACTTCACCACATCGACGCGCACCAGCTCCCGCCCGTTTCGCCGTCAATACCCGCACCAGCGAGCGGAGATCCGTACAGCGATCTGTTCGCAGTACACTGGTATGTAGGCGGTGATCTGACCCTTAGGCGGAGCCAGAGGGAGACCAGGCCAGGGATCCACCAGGCGGATGCGCTACGGGCGCTACCATCAGTGCGCGGCCAGGGGGGGGTGCCGCTTTTGGAGTTGATAATTGCGCATCGGGGTTAGGGATGTGTGTGGCTTGCAGCAGCAGCTAGTAGCAAGGATCGGTTTTGCGCTTTCTGGGTTGAACCCTTTGGGGCTTTGGCACTGACAATTTATGAAAAATGAACTCCCGTGGCGGCACTGGCTGGTACTGGCCGGCAAATCAGGTTGAGATCAGGATCAAAATTTGTAACTGGAATTCCAGAGTAGGTATGTAGAAGTAAGAACTACTCTGGATCTATACAGTCATTCCCCAGGCCAGCTGCAGCAACAGACCTAGAACTACGGATTTAAAGACCGTACACCTACTCTATCTGGTTATCGACTCTAGCTCCATAGACTTCAAGGAGGTAGTTATCGAGAAAAGCGTTGCACCTATCCTGTCCTTGGCCATAGCAGCCGCAACCGTTAGCTCATTTCTATCTTGAAAGAAAAAAGTCGGCGCCAGGGAAGGTTTTTTGTTAGTTTAGTGCAAGGTGTCAGTGACATTGCATATCACAAGCCACACACAAACCTAGTGTCTAACTCTAATGGTAGCTGGATCTAGAATTTTGATTTGCCGGTGGTTAACTTTCAGAATTCCCGTGAATTATCTATGTAAGGGGCTTGGTGGAATTAATATAACAAAGGCTTTTTTAACTACTTCTGTAGAGTATGAGAGTCTGTATCTACTATCCAAGGTTTGGCCCATAGAGAGAGAGAGAACCTGAGACCTCAAGACTCCTAGTGCACGCGCATGCAATGCCCAACATATTGCGCAATCCAACTTCTCGGACCCGCGCATCATCACCTCTCACGCCCGCCCAGTCGCCGACCGAACCCGACCGACGGAGGCCGAGGAAGAAAAAATCCATGTATACAAGAGAGACAAAACCCCAGCTCCTTTTTTTTTGACGCCATACCGGGGGGGCAAACCAAGAATTCAAGAACTCATCTTTTGATGATATCACAACCCAAGACCGACCACCACCACCCCGGACACCCGGAAGCTCGGCCGGGCTGCGGGTACATTACTCCACACGTTATTTCAACGTCGCTCAAACAAGCCAAAGCGAAGCACATGCGAACACACCAGGTCACTCGTGGATTGAGGTAGGTTAGCTAGCTGCGGTCATATGCCTCCCTAGATACCCAACAGCGAAAACTATCTTTTGAAGTGCTAGTTCTAAGCTTAAACAAACGCCCAAGTCTAAAGAAAAGCCACTCCGAAGACAATCACGCTGGCGGGCGTGCGTTCTGGGAGCTGCTGAAGGGGGAGTCTACGGGAACGATAGCGCACCCCCGAGACCTAAGTTTAGGAAGTGTCAGTCATTTAAGTTCAAGATATGGTTTCTACTCGGGGGGCCTAACGATTCCAGGGGCGATGGTTACACGTCTTATTAGTGATTTCCTCCGACGTTCGGACGTCTGAACGGCGAAAACGAAAAAGCTAATAGTGTAAGAGGTATTATAATAACGCTTGTAATTCATTGCTAAACATATCTCCTCTCCGAGAGAAAGGAGAGTTCCGATGTTACCCCATTCCCGGCACGCAAAAAAGACATGTAGAATGTCAGTAAGACATTTCTCACGGAATGAATACCGTTTCCAAAGCGAAAGTAACTCATGATGATAAACAGTGGTTAGTAGTTGACAACTCCAATGTGACAAAGCTGGACCCTTGTATCCCCACACAAACCCCCCATTCAGGCTAACCTAACCCTGAACCGCCCTGAATGGTAGCTTTCCTATTGGAAGGGCGAACGTCCGGTTCCTGAATAGAGTGGCCGGCTGGTGGCGTAGAGTGTTGTTGTTTTTGCTTTGTCCATTCACCAGCCGTAGCTATGTAGCTAGTTGGATGCCGCAACCTTCAGATCGAATCGGAGAGCTCCTTCATCACGTATAAACAAAGGTAATGCAAAACATATGACAAGTAGTTGGCTTTCTCAACAAAAAAAACAATATCATACCACCGTGATCAACGATTAAGATCGAACCACATGAAAGGATCTCGTAGTTTAAATTAGTTTTTTTTTGAGTTTTCGGGGAATACAACCCGGAGTACGTAAGATCGTCAAGAGAAGCAAAGATTCCAAGAAACCCAAAAGCAATATACCTGATTGAATCGTTCTGCCATGATGAAAGGCCACAGCCGCTGACACAAAGTATTCCCCGCAAGCTTGGGAAAAACGTGGAGATAAATTTTCACACCACTGGAGGACACACCCTGGACTAGGCAACTAATCGATCAAAACAATCGGAATTAGTTGACGGTGTGTATGTAAACTGATTTTGCAAAACAAAAGTAGATTGCATAGCATAGGGCTGGTTGAGAACGTAGCCACCAGGTTTCCCGGCTGACTGGTTCGTTATGTGGAGAGTTGCAGCGTGGGGGAGGCGAATCGTGATCGGGAGCGGCCGGATTATTTGGAAAGTCTTGTGCAACGATGATCATCCCAAGCTATGTGTACCTACGGTACAGCAGTACTCTACCAAAAAAACATGTACTTGCTATTATGGTACCGATAGTTTCACATGCAAGATATCCGTAAAGGTACTGAGGCGTGTGAACCAGATTTTCAATAACATTGACCGTACGTTTATTTGGGTTATTTGGATTGCCTTTGGACTAAACAAAACGCCATTAGTAACTAACTAAACATAAGTTTCAGATCGACTACACAAGCGCGAGGGACCACAGACTCGGACGATGATTGCATAACCCGAAAGACAACACCCGGGGTAGGCAGATTTGTTTTCGAATAATCATTACCACCCCCGACGTCGAGATGCGCCGCACCATCCCGATCCGATGTCCCCCGAGTCTATATCATGTATATCATGAACAAGACCTACCATCTAAAAACAAACGTTGATGTTTCACTGCCTCAACTGTCAGGCGCGGCTCCTTATCAGCTTTCTTATCAGATCCCCGCCTTTCTTGGCCAACATGCAGGTACGAGGCGCAGCTTTCAAACATTGAATCATGGGAAACAACGTTGTGAAAACTCGTCCCACAGAACTACACATTGGAAAGGGCACTATTTGAGTTCTTTGTGTTTGTTCTCGAAGCTCGACAGATTTAGGGCCACGTCTCAGGTTTAGAGACTTTACGTCATATTCGCGTCCGGCTATAGACGCTTTGCACCGCCAACCAACGTGTAAACTCATCGTACGTCAAAGAACAATGTAAATAAATGCTTCCTGCCTCAGCATGTGTAGACGAGACACGGGCCGGATAATCGATCTATTTTTGTGTACAGCACAAGCCGGCGAAGTGCTGGCAAAAAACCCTCGTGTGTGGTTCTAAGTAAAGATACCTATCGTGAGGAGCTGAGCTCGAGGTCGTAGCGGGGAGATCCCCCGAAATCCGAAATGGCTGACTGCACGATTAAGGAGAAGATTGGCTTCCTGTCTGATTATGCGTGTTGGTCGGTTGTCAGCATTCCAGCCTCTCTGCTTTTTTTGTCTTGATATCATGAACTTCCAAACAATAACATTTAGTGAAGCTGCTTGATATGTAAATTCCTTTACGTCCATGAATATTAATTTTTAGAATCCGTAAATCTACCTTTCAAAATACTTTACCCGGTAAGAAACCGAACGTCTATGTTCTTTTCCGAATAGCGGCGCAGGTACAAGCTCCCAGACTGCCCAGAAGTGATGCCGTAATAGATTCGTTTCTATTGGCTATTCGGCCCCCAACAAATGGGTCTCAGTCAGGGGTAACGGAGAACGGTGGTAGCTATCATAGGACGGTGGTCTCCCCGGCAAAACTCTCATCAGGAATTTGGAGCTTCTGGAAGGCCCCGGGGAAGCTGTGAGGCTGGCCACGAGACTTGAGGAAGTCAGGCACAAAGTGCCCATGTCAAATGTTTTGTCCAGAAATATCTCCCCCACTAAGTATTTTTGGGGAGTCTGGGTGAGCTGTTGAGTCTTTAAATGTCTCTTTGACAACTGAAAAACATTTTTTACGTTTGGATTTTATGTTATTTATCGGCCTTGCTAGATGAGAACTTACAGATGCCTTATCGGTTACACACAGACGTCGGAGAGGTTGCAACTGATAAGACGACCTTTGGCAGAATGGGGGACACCTCGTCTCGCTATCGGGCCTGACTGTGCCAAACACTCCCTGCATGGCGGGGCTGCAGAGAGAGGGGTTTTTCAAAGGTGAGATGGGGAGGTCTGGACGGATTGATGAAAATAGGTGCCACCTCCACGCCCGCCACGAAGGCTCGAGGCAAGATCCTTATTCGGCTAGATCTTAAAATCTTGAACCTGGTTGCAAGGACGTCAAGTTTATGACATGGAAAACCAATCTCATTTGAAAGTTTTTCGCTCACGATTTGTTCATGAAACGTAAGGTTTTCCTTTTTCTTCTGGCTTGCATGTTGGATTGCTCGATAAAATCCAGTATAGAAAATTAATCACCATCTGGCGATTACTTTCATGTGAAGTGAGTGTTGCAGGGGAAAATAATAACTCACGTGGGACAACATCAGGACAGGGCCCCATATTCGAAAGGCTTAAGGGCGAGGATGATGGTAGTGAAGCGGGCAGGAAGGCATACATGTATAGTATGCGTATCTGTTAGGTGTTCGAACTGCCGTGGACGTGGTATGTTAGAAAGACACATGTAGTATGACTTCTGAAGAGTTCAACTATAATTATGCCCAATAATGTACTCTTCGTTTTAGTACTGCATTCGGATAAATGTGTATCAGAGATGCTTCATGCAGGCCTTTCAGGAAGCCTCAAGAACCCTGTGTCTTTCAATCTTATCGCAGTGTGTGGTGATTCTTCCCCCACTCAGAGTTAGCCTGCACGAGGGGCCTTCAAAAAAAAGAAAGTTGCTTTTTTTTCCCGCACACGCAACCAACAAACCGTGCCCCTGCTTCGGTGTGGGTGTAAACTTCCACGGCATCTCGGTCCCCTGCCCACCAAACTACACCACCACCTTTCTCAGTCACACTCTTCCTCCTTTGCCTTATATACTCCCCTCCCCCGCTCCTTCTTCTTCCTACTTCATCATTCACTCCAAGCTCCTAGCTCCCAACCTCATTACATCTCTTCTTTTTCATCTTTCTTCTTTTTGTTCTTAGATACCCACAACACATTTTCAAGATGGTCAGCGCCCTTCCATGTTACCGAACCCTTTTTATCAACCGACTAACAATAATTTTCAACAGACGGAATCAACAACCATCTCTAACACTGCCAACGTCCGTAAATCTCTATCCGAGAATAAATCATAAACATTCAACTAAACCTTTTTTATCTATAGCTTCTCAAGTACCTCAACCTCGACCAGAAGGGCAGCGTACAAGCCGAGTACATCTGGATTGATGGATCCAATGGTGTGAGGAGCAAGACCAAGGTTTGTGATCCTTCCTTCTCGGACCATTATCGCAATGGCATTACCCCGCCCCCGCAAGACACAACAATATCCCAATTCATTAATTTCGCTTGCGCAACCTCCAACCCCTCAATTTTATCCATATCGCTTACAAGTATTTTTCTATTTTAAAAGACTCTCAACAAGAAGCCAGAGTCTATCGAGGACCTTCCAGAATGGAACTTCGACGGATCTTCCACCGCTCAGGCTCCTGGTGAGGACTCCGATGTCTACCTCCGCCCCGTGGCCACCTTCCCCGATCCATTCCGCGGTGGCGACAACCTTCTCGTCTTGGCTGAGTGCTGGAACGCCGACGGCGCCCCTAACAAGTTCAACTACCGCCACGAGTGCGCCAAGCTCATGGAGGCCCACAAGGACCAGAAGCCCTGGTTCGGTCTCGAGCAGGAGTACACCCTCTTTGACGAGTACGGTCAACCCTACGGATGGCCCAAGGGTGGTTTCCCCGGTCCTCAGGGCCCTTACTACTGCGGTGTTGGTACTGGAAAGGTTTACTGCCGTGACATTGTTGAGGCACACTACCGTGCCTGCTTGTACGCCGGAATTAAGATCTCCGGTATCAACGCAGAGGTCCTTCCATCCCAGTGGGAGTTCCAGGTTGGACCTTGTGAAGGCATTGAAAGTCAGTATATTAAGATTCCTCTTATTATCAAGAAGCTTTACTAACGTTAGATTAGTGGGTGACCATTTATGGATGTCCCGTTACCTCCTTCAACGTGTTGCTGAGGAGTTCGGTGTCAAGATTTCTTTCCACCCTAAGCCCATCCCGTAAGTGTCCCAACTCAGCCTATATTTTGTAAAGCATCCCTAATATTGTATAGTGGTGACTGGAACGGTTCTGGCCTCCACACCAACGTTTCTACTGAGGCAATGAGGCAAGAGGGAGGAATGAAGCATATTGAGGAGGCCATCCACAAGCTCGCCAAGCGCCACAGGGAGCACATTGCCGTATATGGTGACGACAACACTCTCCGTCTTACTGGTAGACACGAGACCGGCTCAATCGACAACTTCTCATACGGTGTTGCCGATCGTGGCTCTTCAATCCGTATCCCTAGGTCATGTGCCAAGGAGGGTTTCGGATACTTCGAGGATCGTCGCCCTGCTTCCAACGCATGCCCTTACCAGATCACTGGTATCATGATCGAGACTATCTGTGGTGGTCTCGAGTAAGGGTGTTAAATTCTTTTTGTCTTCTTTTTACGTTGGTGGGATGGGTGGAATGGTTCGGGGTTTCTTTTACTACTAGGTTCCTTTTTTCTGTTTTCCTTTTCTTTACAACTTGGGCAAAGGTAGCAACGATTATACCTCCCCTGTTTTGTCGATTAAATATTCGATTAGACGGTCTCAATATGCCCAAGACATCGGGGCGCACGACAAATGAATCATGTTGTTAGATTCTTATTAGATTTTTGTCATTATCTCTCTTGCTTATTGATTCAATTATCGTGCCAATCTATCATTTCCTAATATAAGTGACCTGAACTGTGAGAAGTAGCAATATTAGCGGCAGTCGTTATAAATAAGGTCTCGGTTATTTTCCGATGCAAGATTGCTTTTCGCCTATCGGATCTTGCTCTACCTTATCATGGGAGATACCGTTGCTAGGGTACCGTCGATGGAAGCTTCCGGAAACTCCCGAAATGGAGGAGCGGATGGCAGAACAAACCTGTCAGAGCGGAGCAGCCTGCAGGTGGCAGCCCGCACGGATGTATTTAAAACGTCCCCAACTAGTAAACGGGCCACTATGAGGCTTGAACATCAACCGTACCCCACATTCCCCTCTTCTGGGTGCGAGCTCCAACGTCGGGTTTACCTTTATCAGCATGCAGCACCACCACCGCCACCACACCACCACCCACCAACTTCTTATCTAACTGCATATACTTGCGATCGAGTTTATGATCCGGATTCATCATTATCCATTTGTTTGTCCAAGTCTTTTATTTGTTGAACCTACCAACGGTAGCTGCTCCCGATTTCTGTCCAAATCGGCCAAACCAAGATCTGACGTGTTTAATTGTGATATTGAAATGGATGTCACGCACCTGGAGGAGGGGTGGAGTCATGGGGGAAGTATCTCATAAATATTAACCAATTACATATATCGTAATCAAGTAACTGGCCAACCACCCGAGATGCAATGAGAGTATATACACATTACAAAAGCTGACTCTTTCGATCGGGTCGATCATCGTTAATCCATAAAAGGATCACAGGTAACATGCTCATCAGAGATTACTTGCACACAAGCGCCGTTAACACACTGCCATGCATGCGGTCCATGCTATATGCGCCTTACAGACACTCTTTAGGCATGAAACTCTTCAAAGGACAATGAGCAAGTTCATCGATGGCTAAAGCTGGCTGATCGAGGGCTCTTCGATTGTGACGATGGGAAGGTGCATATACCTTTATGCCTTCCCCGCAATTGATTCAGTTTGGCGCTGTGGCTAGATCTAGAGTGTCTACAAGTGCATGCGGGATCTCACATGACTGTCTATATACATGTTTATACCCGCAATCCAGGAGAGAAGAGAGCACATGTACTCTACTCAACATTGCTACATGACACCACATGGCTGCTTCTTCCCGAGAAACCTTCATATTGACCTATACACGAGCATTTGTTTCATTCAATACCAACAGGTCGAGTTTTAACTTTCTTGATCAGGGATGATCTCCCGGATAACCCAGTATGCATGTAACCGCCAATTTGGGAGAGTCTTTAAGAGCCTAAGACATGTGCTGTATACCTAAGTGTACTGGTACTTCCGGTCAGCTGCTGCATCATTGAGGGAAACCAACGTGCTGGGCCATTTAATGATTATACCTGTAATGTATTAAGGGGTAACCTGATCACCCGGCCAGAGTGGATAATGTAAGTATCCCCACAAGCGTTGCAAAGCACAAGTTCAGACAAAAGCTACAAAATATGATCTCTTTATATTCCACCTCCTATCTCCAAACATTACTATGAATTGCTATACCACGACTTCCAGAAGTACAATCATGAGAATTGATGATGGCACAGAGTACGTACTCCAAAGATTTTGATAGTAGGTTTATGAAGGAGTTATGGGGACCGTGATCAAGCATCTTTTTTTTTTTTGTTTAACTCATCCGTGATCAAGCATCAGTTAGTGAGAAATCTTTTTCTCTCTTTACTTGTCATAAGACCTTTATAAAATCACGGCGAATCTAGTCCGTGTAATCAAGGAGGTATTCTCGTTTCTCACTTTGAGATAATTTCGAATCGTCTGTTATAACGAATTTGGATCATCCAATATCACTCGGACAATGAACGCCTTCTAATGATGCGAAAAAACACCTGAAATCACCCGCCGAGGAGATTAATGGTCATAAGACACATTAACTTGAAAGAATAGTGAGAAACCTATTCTAGATGGTACTATGCAGAATATCATACTTGTTAAACCATAATGGAAAGGATAGAGATCTGACCACATTTATATGTAGTTATATCGAAAGAAAGAAAAGAAAAACACGGATACTATCTGTGAACATCTGTATGGCCCATGTGCAGATCCTCACGTCACAGACACTACATTATATCATATGAAGCAGCACAAATCGAAAACCCATCTTTGATGATATTCTTTTCCCAAGCGTCCGCGAAAAGAGCATAGATACCCTGGTCGAGATCGTCATTGGCCTCTTGGTCTTCAGGATCTTTGAGCTCGGGATTATCCTCCTTAACTACAACCTCCCAAATTCCATGCCTTTCAGCATACGCCCCTATTTCCCCCTCACTCCCCATATATTTATTATCGTGACCATCGTCCCCGTGACGAGGCATAGGTGTATCCCGCCTACTCTTCCACCTCCTCTTACGCCTACCACCCACCCCGCCACTTCTCACATTCTCCTCAATTTCCCATTGACCCCAAGGCCCCTAACCGGCAGCACCACCGGTCACGCCTGCCACTCCCACCTCACCCCCCTCTCCACAGCACTCGCATGCACCATCCCCACATGCTCCAACACACTGCACAACCCCCCTGGTTTCATCTCATGGCACAGGGTACATCGATAGACCAGCGGCCTCTCATCCCTAGATTATCCTTATAGTAGTGGAAGAGGCCCTTCCCCTTCATGGACCACACACACATGACGGCTGCGAGCGGCAAGGGCCCGTGTGCTGTTGTGGACCACTGGCTACGTGCGTAATTGAGGGCATGGATGATGAAGGAGGCTTTATTACCGAGGGCGTAGGTGGGGCCGTGGGAGGTAAGAAACTGTGTGATTGGAGGACCGAGGGTAGTGGTGATCTGGTCGAGGAGGGCTTTGGCTTGCTGGCGGCGGTGGGCTTCGTAGGGTGATATGGTGTTTGTGAGGGCGGTTGTGGGATCGTGTGTGGCCTGTGGCTCTGGTTTATATCTCATAATGTAATTCTGATGGATTTCGACCACCACCAGAGTGTTTAATGTCAATGCTGATAATGATCGGATGGAATTGCTAGAAGTGTAGGAGGTTTTGCTGTCCTTAATTTCCTCAACCGGAGAGGTATCGTACTCAAGGAAGCGACACTGGGTATTTCTAGAACCAGCTAGCAATATCATATGCCCAATTCTGGACTTGACATTGTAAGATTTATCAGATCAATCTCGGAATAGCTTTGGAGATCTACAGCTCTTGAAATTTTGAATTTAATTAGTATTTGAAATATAATTAGAAGTTTCTTTTTCTTGCATCCATATATATGTGTCGTCCTCGACCTGATATTGCTGGAGTGATAGTCCATGGTCGCGCCGAGCTTTCGGACTTTTGAAGGACTCATGATGGTTCAGCAAACTGGGTGACTGGAGCTATATACCTCGAACAAATTCTCCCTAATACAAAATGGCAGGATAAGAAAGAACCTCGTAAATTAAGGGCACTAATTGGCCTCGATCTGAAGTGTGGAAAATCTCTAGTACATATTGTCAAATTTATCAAAGACCATGGCCACTCTGAAATATTCTATTTCGACTATCCTCTCATCGGTATAATTTCTTGCCCAATGGTACCTACACACTCACCCGTACCACAATAGAGGAGGGGAGGAATATCCTGTTTTCCCAAACATTGACCGCCGGCCCGAGCCACGGTAATTACAAAAGGTGCAAATAATTGCGATAACCCCGCCCGTCTTATACCGTAATAATGAGATACTGGCAATATATAGCGATATAATTGCTTAGCCCTTGCCTTATAATAGTTTTGTAAGATCTCATAGCGCCGTCTCTTCCCTTGGTGACGTGAAATGAAATCTTGTACAGCGATAGGTAATAAGTGATGGAACGCCATGAGATACGGTTATACCTGCAAACACCGTATGTTGGTGGCGTTTTACTCAAAACAGGTATCACTCTTTCTCAGGGCGTTCCATCACTTATTACCTACCGCTGTACAATTGTGTTAAACGATTCCAAGTAATTATATCTTCCCTCACCCAAAGAAGACCCGAGCGCTCTCAACAAAATCTAGATGTCAGACGGATCACCGAAGCCTTCGAATACCAAATGTGTATTGAAACAATCACTCTACCGACCGATTGATAATCCATGTCCCAGCCCTAACCCTGGTCAATTATATAAGAAAGAACTATCTAAAGAGTGTAGGCAGCTAGTTATAAGCCACAAGACTAGAAGAATGTTCTTCCAGAACCCTCTCCTTATTTATCCTTGGAGGCCTTGTGTGGTCTCGAGATGGGAGAAACTGTCCTCAAGGGCAGATGTCAGCTGCGGTGATATCACGACCAAAACAGCAGCGTATTGCATACATGTATATATATGTAGCTACATGTAGTGTTAGGCCCCCCCCTTATGAATACATACATGTATGTAATGGGCCTCACTAGTTCTCCTTCATCACCCTCCTCGAACGCTAATTATTCGTGTTTACGTTCCCTGAGCCGCATGAGAACAAAACACAAACCTTAACCCATATCAATTCCGCCGTGAATCTTCTACGGGTAACTCATCCCTCAAGCTGTCAATTCTTACCCTTCACATAGGGGCCTAAGTCGGCTCCCCTGACAATTTCTTACCATGAGTCAATCTTCCATCAAATACCTACCTAGATTCGTTGTCAGCCCCCACGAAAAAGAGTATTGACAATTAGAATTTATGTAGCTGAGATACAAAAGGCTAGACCAACTTATGAGGCTGTGGATTGTTGCATCTCACTCTCCCAACGTATTGGTTGAGGGATTTTTCCGGTATATCATTGGCTTTTCAGATCAAAACAATTTTCAAGAGCCGTTTGATAGCACAGTCCAGTCTACTTCTTTCTCAATGCAAAAAAGAAAACTCAAAATAAAAGCCCAAAATAAAACTCAGTCCATATCAGCATTGCCAGTACAGCTGTCCTATTGTGAAAGACTTTGTCAAAAACCAATTTTCCTCACTCCCTAGTATAGACAGGACCTGCCGGGCTGAAACCCAAACCGGAGATGATTCCATAGACCAGTCATTCAGTCCTCAAAGCCGTCGCAATGGCGCAAGAAAACCAAGTCCGCTGTGCAGCTTAAATCTGTCTCCGCACGACGAGCCTAGCCCCGGGACCGATACAGTCCAACCCAGCCCAGTTCATAATTACCGGGCCCCCAGTTAAATAAAAACCAGTTGACGAAGCCTACTGGAAACATTCGGCCGGGAATACAACTGCCTCTATTAGACTTGCAGACTTAGTCCTTGGACTCTAGTTATGGTGGCAGGTCTGCAGCGTTCCAAGCCGGGCGATGAGCTAGAGTCCGAGCCTAGCTAGAGGTGGCATCGTCCCGCGCGCGGCTGTAATCTTCAATGGCCGGTGCAGATAGCGTTTCTGCCATGTTTCAGACTTTTGATAATTTTAATCTCTGGAGCTTCAGCTTACTGGTTTGCACAAGTATTGCAAAAATGGGTTCTCCATGACCCGATAGTCCTATTAGCCCTTAAAAGGTTTTCTGCTGCGAGCACAGACCAACAGATCCACTCTTTTAACTCTGACTTTTGCAATAAATCTACCGCATACTGTAGTGGGGGGGGGGGGGGGGCGCATGCCGGCTCAAGAATCGAGTCGCCGCTGGCTGGCCGGGCCCGCCGAACGATATTATCATCTGCCGGATCCACCATCCAGTCCGGTAACCCCGCCCGTGCCAACCAGAAATAGCGATAGCTATTTTTTTAATGATCCCGATCTTATCAGATAATTTCCCAAGGACCGCTATGTATTTGGAATATCTCTACGATACTTTCCGGATTCGTAGATAAACGGCCGGCTGGAGCGGTTCAAAAAATCCATCATATAACCTCAGCGGATCTAGACACCCCAGAAATTTTTTATCATTGGTACTGATGCCAATCCAGTCTGCGACTCCCCTACCTGCAGAATTTATTTATAGCCATGATTACCGTAATTGACTTCATGAGTTATCACTCGTTTGGTTTGTCCCTTTTCGTTCGGCCCGACAATTACGCCGGATGGTAATCAGCCATTAGGGATTCTGTTCCAGACATTCAATATTTGTAGAGCTCGATCAGGAATGATAATATAAGTATCTATTATATACTGGTAAACCACCGGCCTGCCAGGCGTCCGCCCTCGAATACGATGAACAAACAGTGCGCAGAACAACATATCAAGATCCGCGGATCTATAATGACCGCTATTATGGCTTCGTTAACGTAGCTGCTCCATCTCCAGAGCCCAGGCGGGAGTCTGCATTCCGGGATTCGGCGGGACCGGAATTCGGCGGGATCCACGACAATGAGCGTGCCCACTAGCCCACCAGATGGTAAGTCCCTTTCATCTCAACTCCACAGCACTGGCGGCTGGCCGTAGACCTCATCTCGATCGCCCCACGCCCTACTCTCTGCACGCTGCCTGCATTACTGACCATGCGGGTTGTAAGGATCACCCTGCCCACACCATGTCATGTCGAAGAACCTTCTTTCGACCATGGCTAATATAACCTCTGTCGGCAGAACCTATGGTTTTTGTTTCTTTGTGTGCACATACTTGCATATTTGAAACACGAGGCGGGAGAGAAGGGGTTATTGGGTTGTCTTGTAATAAGTCCTTCTTCAGAGAAGAATAGAAGATAGGTGTGTACAGTCGCAACTAGATATGCCGGATCTCAATACGCCGGACCCCTTACTGTCTCGTACGAAATCCTCTGGGATTTTAATTTTCTTACTGCAAAATCTATTTGCTATCCCGGATGTTTTGCTATCCCGTACGAAATCCTTCGAATCTTGGCAATCCGGCATATCGAGTTGCGACTGCATGTATAGGTACCAGCTGGGCAGTGCAGATGCGAGTGCATGTGTTGGGTCGAGATTAAGCTGCAGCCTTATCTGTCATCTTAAGGGACGAAAGCAAAAACTTACGTATGATCACTCTCACTATATCACAGAAGATCTATTGAAACGGCCTCCAGGTACCTGTGAGATTACCCCTCCCTCCCTCCCCACCCGCCAGCCTCGCGCAGCTGCTATTTTGCCTCACTTAAATATATACATGTAGTAATGCCTTATATGCGTTTGACAATAGCCAGTAAGCACTATAGTTTAGCGCATTGTATGTATCATCTAGCCCGCACGTGGGTAGGCTCAAACGCAAAACTTGGCGCTTCATAGGAAGTTCGCAGCGCACATGTGCCCAGTAGAAAATTATAATATATATAGTGTATAATAAGCCTTTTATATAGCCCCGGGCAAGTAGATCATAGGCGCGCTAGGAGAGGTTTTTAGGTTAATTCTCCGGGGAAGCCTTGGTATGTAGCAGTATATTTAGTTCGTGGTCGGCTATGATAAACAAATTCTCCGGCGTGTAGAGACTATTGGATGTGGTGCATGTCGGTATGGCGGTGGTTGGCTGCCCCGTGGTCATTGGCTAGGTCGCACGGAGGCTTGATTTCAAATATATATGGGATGAACCTTGAGTTACCATCTTGTGGGACGTTTGCTGTAATTCTCTCAACGCCAGCCTTGGCTCCGAACTGGCCAGTCGTAGTTGCGTTGTTGATTAACTGATCATGAGTATCTGTAGCAAATGGCCGTGCGCAACGGCCAAGGTTAGTGCTGGTCCCAAGCCCAAAGCTTCAGAGCCTACCAAGTAATGCCCAAGAGCAGAATTTGAAACGGCGGGGTGGAGCTAAAAACCAATGATATATTCCCAATCCAGAATATAAACTCAGATCGAGACATTCCGATCCTGGTCAATACTTTAAATGTTTAGGTTGCGTTTACGAAGCTTAACTAGGCGTTTCATCTAGTTGTCGAGTAACCCAATTAGCTAACAGAGTTGGTTTCAAACCTCGCGCCTACTGAGTTTCCCGGAGATATATGGGGATATTTCAGGACCGGGGTGTCTTCCTTTCTGTCCTCTTCAATCGACAAGAGGCGTAATTATAGTTTGCGTCTATGCCGCTTAATTATTCCTGTTCAGCATTAAGAGGCCGGCGGCCAACGTTCGGATCTCGATGATCCATAGGCCGGTAGAACACTAATACAAATCCTAATTAATTACATGTAGTTATGTAAGCTGCGATGGGGAGAGGGGGGCTGGCGAGGCATACATTATTATTATAGAGTACAGTGTAGGTATGTACCTACATGTACTGGTAAAAAAGAACTAGCTGCCGCGCCTGGGCTCGGAACACATTGCCCGGCTCCGTAACAGGTACTTTAGGTACGGCACTTTAAACAAAACAGGACGCGGAAAAGCTCGAGCTCGCCCTGCATATGCTCTTACCGAGCCTTATCGAGTTTTTCCTACCGACAGAATACGCTATCCTATAATGCTTGAAGCTCTTAGCATGCATGGTTAAATCGGTTAGAATATATATATTTGTTAGAGAATCCGCTTACCATAACGGAATGCCGGCCAATTAAGAATATATAGTGGGGCAACTGTATCAAACAGAGCATTCTCTGAAGATATATACCGTCGTTCACGGGGTATTGGCGGATACTGGGTATTGGTGAATTGCAGGTAAAAGTTGGCTTTTTTTCCCTGTCCGCCATCACCCAGTATCCGCCAATGCCCCGTGAACAACAGTACTTTAGAATACTATTCCGGAATATCTGTTCATACCTAGTCCCGGCATTGTCTTTGGGGTACATTTGAAAGCCCGGTCGATATATAAGACTGGTGATATAGATATTCAGGTAAATAAAAAATAAAAATAATTTGAAAACCCAAACTGCAGGCAGGGATTTTGAGTCATAGGGGTCTCGAACAAAGAAACTAGAAGTATCTTTTTGCTTACCCCTAAAGCTATAACTACATGTAGTCTTGGGAAACTCAGGAACCGGTTGCAGTTGAGGGTGATCCTGTTCTATAAGAGATGAGTAAGGCCTTTGTGTAAAAACTCTAATGATATTTAACAATTAGTATACTTACTTCAGTCTTATATTATATGTAGTTATCATGTGATCTATGGACGGATAAACTGTAAGAATCTAAAGTACCAGGCGGGTTATCAACAACCAGTACACCTACTCACCGCAGGCCTGAAGTACCTGGAAACACAACTGCAATGCACCGACGTACTTCCTGTTTCCCCCAGTAGCAATTACACCTCAGAGCTTGCATTTTAGGGCACTTTTTACATGTAAATACTTATGGTCCATATGGTTCACATACATGTAGTGCCCAAGCTGCGATATAGATATATTCAATCAAGTAGTACCGATTGAAAGACCCGACGGCTAATGGTGCGTGCCAGCAAACTCCCGATGCTATCCCGTTGTGGTATGTACAAATCAACCATACTATATTGATGTGCAAGAGGTAATCTTGTTCTCAGACTTCGGTCGGACTCAGCTTGTCTGCATGTATATATCAATTGAAAACAGCCTGGGTACAAACTGGATTGTGTTTGTGGTGCACAAATCCGGCCGGACGCGCTTGGAAACTCTTGTGATTGTCATATGAGCTCGCCTTTTCTGGACCCCTTCTTCGCATTGATGATTATGAGCTCTAGCAGGAACCGGTACCCCGCACTCATGGGTCTATCACATACCCGGGGCAGGCAATAGCAACTTGAAAATGCAAGCTGCAAGCAGGGCTCAAGTTGGTGTAGCTTTTCGCCAGGTACGAATCAGAGGTCGTCACCATCAAAAGTCATTTTCGGGTTCTTCTTCTTACTGGTCCCGAGCTCGAGTATACGCCAGTTTCTTATGGCTATATAGACTCGTGATGATATAAGAGTACTCGTATGCATTAATGCTGGGATACACCAGAATCTCAGGTCACAAATCTGGTGATATAATGTCAGCATGCGCGCCTTGTACGATTCGCAATGCAACGCCCCCGAATTCGCCATTGCTGTCCCCCCCGTAGGATGGAGAAACATAAACATGAAATAGATTGCTTGCATAGCACAAGTCCGTTTGGCAAAATTGCCCGCAATTCATACTGCTAAAATCCTCCGATAGCAATGCTTAAATATGTATAATACTTCGCTCTCGCCGGCATTGAATACTCTAGGGTCTAGAGCACAGTAATGGAATTTCAAGAGGCTGCAAGTAGCCTCCATAAATGATAAAATGGCGGAAATTACCATGGGAGTGGACTGTAGGCATACCTCTATCATGTATCGTCATCCACATATACACGAGTGAACACGTTCCTCACCGCCCCCGCGTAGCGGCATATAGGCATGCACTTTTCAATGCTAATCGTATACCGATTCCCATCTATCCGTAGTCTATGGTATGTACTCTTTTGTTTCACGCCACACCAGTGAGAGTCCAAGGGTCCCTGCAGGGATGCAAATTTGCCAACGCGTTATCTTAGAAACAGCACGTGCTATCGTGTACAAAGCCCCTTACCCCTTACTTTAGGGCCCTTGATCTACATAATGTGTAGTACTGGTTGGCACGTCTACCACAAATCCGTAAAGCATGCAGCATGTTTCGAGTTGACGATTGCCAGAACTCCCCGAATCCCCCGGGATGCCATGTTCGTAGTAGGTCAGATCCGAGTCTTGTGATTGGTGCCGATACCCTTAAAAAAAAGCTATGCGTCCCAAACAGGTGTCTATGTGTCTTTATCATTTCGCCCGAATTGATGGCCATATTACATCGAGCAGCGGGCCTTTCTTCCTGATGGTAAATATTTTGGGGGTCGGCCCTTACGGGACCTTGCACAGCGACAGAATCCCGGGCCGGAAGTCTCAGTGAATTTACCCCATGTTCTGTACGCTCCGGATTAACCAAGCCTAAGAACGGTGAAAAGTTGGAACTAGTCCTGCGAGAATAAAATAACACTGGCTTGAATTTTCCCGAATCGATTTTCCGCGCCGAAGACCTAAGCCTAATAATTATGAAATGGCGAGCTAAAAATAATGTTCTTAGTATCATAAATCTTAGTAAACGTCTTTTCACCCAACGAATACTAATAAAATAAATCATACCTGTTGAATTGAAGCCGACCAAGATCCCAGCATGATATCCGAGTCTCAGGTCAAAAAGTTTCTCAACTTCAAGGAGTACAGTCAACTTTGGGGCAACAACGAACCTGGGACAACGACGAGGACACAGATTTCAACCAAACAAGTGGTTGCGTACCAGCCTGAGCGCCACTATCCTAACCGACAAAGACCCCTATTAGTCGTTCAACTAGTTTCGTCGTTGCCCCCCAAGACGACTGTACTTATATGTAGGTGCGTATGTAGGTACATGTACTCAACTGCCTCTACTTGGAGTTAGTCGGTATCCTTCTTCATAAATTGTGGATTAGGGTTTCAACAGACTAGGTTGGAGTAATCTAGGCAGGAACATGCAGTTGACTCTGAGTTGAGGAACTTGAATTAGGGTTACCCCAGGAAACAACCGACGACACAACCGGCCTTCGCCTATAAAATGGGCTAGATCATATGCATGCATGTCATGGGAACAAACTCAGAATTCCTGCGTCGTCGAGTTCCACAACTAAAGACCCCCCCCTACCGTAAAATCTGAGAATATATGTTGCGCTGCAGCAGGGATATTTTACACCAAAACTTGCATATTGGCGTTCAAAGACTGCCTCTGGTTGGCCTATACCCCTGCTGTGTCGCAACATATATACTCGCTATCAACCACAAGAACCTGAAAATGCAGGTGCCGATGACAAGGATACTTTGTATGGACCAAAACAACTCTCAATACCAATTATCCCTGTCTCCATCACTCGCATTTTCAGGTTCTTATGGTTGATAGCGAGTACATACCGCTAAATCTCGAGTTATTCGGGGGGTTGCCAAGATTAGCTGCTAAACTACATTTAGTTTAGATCCTGCAGAACAGGGCTGTTTTCTTGAATTAAGATCTCTGCCTCTAAAGGTGAAGATCCTCAGCTTTTTGCCTTGGCAACCCCCCGAATAACTCGAGATTTAGCGTACTCAGATTTTACTAGAGCACCAAGTAATTTTCTTTTGCGTATTATTGGTAGTTGCACCAAATAGGATCATGCAGTGGAATACCTAGGTACCCCGCTGGTTTCAGCTAGCGTTACGTCAGATGCTAGATATTGGACGAAAGACTATCATTGGGTCCTTCCTAGGGTTTTATTCGCCTGGGGATAATCGCTGTATGCTTCATCTCTCGGTAATCGGAGGGACAAGTAGAGTTGAGCATAGTAGAGTGTACCTGGTGAGCAATGCTCGCTCCCGGGGTATCTTCGCTATGTACTCACGCGGCGGCAGAGAGGGACCGGCTCGGCGTTTCCTTCTGAAAAAGAAAATCCCGAATCCTAAAAGTTCGAGACCTCTAATACATTCCAGCAGTTCGGATACCTAAGCAGATGGTTTCAGAGGATTTAAGGACAGAAGACCGCATTTTCACGGCCTTCTAGTGGCGTCTACAGGGACATGGGTTCGAAAAGACGCCTTCTGTCGTAGTACAGTAGTACTGGTAGCTAGTGTGTAAACCCGAAATTCTCTACGTAAGTCTCTTTAAATCCTTATTGATTGGGGTTCGCCACAGATTGATTTAATGCCTGGAGAAACAGCATTGATAATATAATGCTTAATGAGCATCCTCCAAAGAGGTGCACGCTTGATCTGATACCGTAGAAATCTTGCCACAAAGTTGCCACACATATGTGTTTTAGCTAGGTAGCCACAGTCGAAATATTCGGAACCGTTAGAGGTGCGCAAAGCAAAACATAGGATGGGGCGAAGGATAGAGTTTCGAGTGCGAAAGGAGCCCCGTTATTGGATTAACCTCCATGTCTTTGATCTACAATAGGTGAGATATATCGCTCTTGTAAATACTCATATCTACAATTGGTTATATATTCATCCCCTGAAACCGATGCCACCATCACATCGTAAAACAGTCACCAATAGATTTAAACAGTCTCGGATATGGCGCGAGATGGAGTGGCGAGCCTCAAGAAAATCGTCATCGAGTGGCCTATTTAGAGTAAACACTCAGCGATTTCGAGAGGAGTGCCTGTGCTATACTATGATTAGTGGCAAGGTCAATACTGCTATCTGGATGCACTGAAGGCGATCAGATTCGAGCGGCCTCGTGTAACGGCCGTCCACATGACTAGGTATCCCATAGTCCGTCAATGCTGCCTCTCCTATAGTACAGGAATTAAATTTGTATGAAAGGTGATAAGAGAGATAACAGGATCTGTTAGTAAAGCCACATATAATTTGCTTTTTTCTGGGGGGCAGCATTTTTTGACGGACTATGGGATAGATCGAGATAGTATTAATGGGGCACCAAGCCTCTACCACTCTAGCTAAGGGTATTTGAATCTGAATAGATTCGCAGGCTGGTGTTTCCCGCTGGGGATATAGTCCAACAGCCAATATATCACTGATTTGGGATTCATCGTGGGAAAGTACACACTACCAACTAATGTTCAGCACACATGTAGTTAAGGGAAACGTGGAACTATGTACATGTATGTACATGTAGGTAGGCATTATTAAGATAGGGCGATCAATAGGCGCTTAGA
Source organism: Morchella sp. 2018-W38C (assembly GCA_024713705.1). Classification (NCBI taxonomy): domain Eukaryota; kingdom Fungi; phylum Ascomycota; class Pezizomycetes; order Pezizales; family Morchellaceae; genus Morchella; species Morchella sp. 2018-W38C. The sequence goes on from JAMJEX010000001.1 coordinate 950,582, forward strand.
ATACCCTCGAGATTAGGCTAGCCGGATGACAGCGTCATACTGTCGAGCCTCATGTATCAAAGTTTCCTCGTCCTTGACAATCAGAACATGATGTTCCAATTCACATTTGGTATCTGTCACATCTAGCATAGATGTGAAGTTCTTTCTGCACGGTCTCATCCGCTTGTTGGGGTAATGAGGATCATACCGGCTGGTTCGCAAAAAAAACTGCGTGAAGAGGCGTTACTGTTACACACGCATACCATTTGAATAATAACCCAACTGAAAACAAGTGGGAACCAACAACGAGGACCCATGCATCAGATTCTCTGGAACAACTATTTCGTGGGGAGCTGAGCGGCGACCTGCGTTTTTTGTTGTCAAAGCACCGCCATGGATTTTCGATTGCCGGCCCCCGAGCAGAAATGATCAACACGGAAAGTCAGATGAGGTGGTCGGTGATTGGACCACTAATTTAGCGACTTTTTTGTGTGATGGAAATTAGTAGGCCAAGATAATCCCCGCAGTTCTGTTATCCCAGACTTCAAAACAGTTTGGATCATGGTTCGTTTGATTCCTGGGTAGTCAGGTAGAGTAGGTAGTCTTATTCAATGTTGCTTGATGTCTCCTTTTCACACCGTGTACCAGGCACATGCCGTACCTGGCAACCGCACTTTCCTTCCTGCAGGGGAAAAAAAAGAAATAAGAGAGGGAAGGTGATGATGAGCAGCTGCATCAAAAAAAGTGGACATCCAAAGACAAGAGCTGGTACGGCACTTGTTGTGTTCGTAGCACACTACCAAATCGGGATTCCCATGCACCGAAGCGAATGAGACCAGAGAGAGAAGGACTTTATCTCTTCTAGCTAGTTGAGGCAGATGGCCGAGTGCTGAAGTGCTGAAGTGCTGCAATGCGAGAAGCATCACCTCCAGGGTACCTGGTACATAAGTCTACCCTACCCTCCTTTTCAGCATGGGTGATATTTTAGAATCGAGGTTCGGTGATCCAGTAGAAGCCAGTCAGGGATGATTCTGCAGGGATCAAGATATATGAGCTTCTTCTGTGCTTCTTTTCTTTTCGTACCTGCCTGGGTTGATAGACATGTGGGAGGTCGTGTTGTGTGTGAGTGTGTGAGTGCGGGTTAAGCTGGAAACATTATGTAACTAAGCAGCTTCTGCCAAATTTGAATTTATGCTTGATTCATCTCTTTTCCTCTCACTCGTTGTGGTGACCGTATGCGCATGTAGGTACGTACTGTACATATGTGATAGACTCCAACATTCCAGAGACTATCACCACTTATCACTCACAAATCCCCTGAATATCATATCGATCACGACATATATATACCTTTTCTGCTATTACTGCTAGTACGAATCTAAAGAAGCAACGAGACGAAATTTCTAAGATACAAGTTAATACTCATCAGCCCAAACCAGAATCCTCTTCATCATTAGCACATTAACAACCACATCTCCGACTGTTTCCTGATTAAAACAGTGGCTTGCAAAGCAACATCGCGCGTTTGAAGTGTTTGGTTGTGTTTCTCTGCCTCACACAACGCTTTGACAGTACGCCATCCTCAAAGCTCGAAGGCACCAACGCCCCACTCCCGGACCCGTACTTTACTCCATTGACTAACGGATTGACGGATTGACGGCTGCGACCCTTTTCTTCCCCCCGAGTCAACCTTCAAAACGGTCCTCGCAGACCATTCTGCATACATAAACCGACCATAGTTCCATTGATACTACCGGAGATCCAATTTGTGTGCGGTTGATAGCGGGTTCTTGTAAGCGGCCAGAGCTCAATCCCGCCGGATTCTCTCAAAAAGGGCCTTCTCCCTAGTCTTACACCTGTTTGCACCTTCCTGAAGCTCTCAGAAGATTTATTATCAGCACCATTAATGCTCTTCGGCTGGTAACCGCCCTGTCGTTTCCCGACGCGAGTCGCTGCACTGCTGTTGTACTACTCCTTTAATCTTTTTTAGCGGAAGCGAACTCTCGGTTTTATTTTATTTTTATTTTTTTGTTTGGTTTTTTCTGAGGATAGTTCGTTATTACTTTCCTTTCGGTCATTTTTGATACCCCCCGTGAACCAATCGTTCTTCACAACCGACAAAGATGAATCGACCATCAAGACCAGAAGATTTACAGTTACAAAAGTCGTCTACTTCGACGCGGGCGCGAAGTCGAAGTATTGGATCTGTGGATAAACCATTAAGCTCCAATGGCTCTTCTATTTACTCACTTACCAATCCTTTGACAAAAATCACTCCGGAGCCAGCATATATTGCAGCTTCAGCAGCCACAGGAATTGTCACAGGCAATCATGAAGGATTTCTACACGACGAGGGCAACGCTGGCCATGCAACAGCAACTATACCAGTTACACCAGCATCATTGAAGCTTATCAACCAATTCCTAGATTTTCTTTTATATTCATTCCTGTCAGCATCAAAATCGACCTCACTGAAGGCCCTTCGACCAGCAGTTTCAGAAGTTCTTCGAAACCGGTTGGCAAAGGAGGCCGTTGCTGGAGCTGATCAGGAACTTAGCTCTTACCTCGGGGGAGGAGATGACGGGGATGATTTTGATGGGTTGAATGAAGCCCCGGAAATTGGTGCGGAATGGGATTTGGAGACCGCATGGAAGAAGACCAGACTGCGGTGTATGGTTTACTCGTCACTTGGAGATATCGAGGAGGAGGATGAAGAGATCTATTTAGGATGTGGAAACCTCGAAGGAATTGTTGGTTCCCAGCAATACGAGCAGAATAGCATTGTGCCCGGCGTTGTTTCTCCAGCAGTAGCAATATGGCTCACAGCTGTGTTGGAGTTCATGGGTGAACAAACCCTGCTTCTAGCTGGTCACGCCGCTATCAATCGCTTCACACAACGAATAGCTGCGATTGAGAGTGGGGGCTTTCAACTCGATACAACTGAGAGAGAAAGGCCTATGGTTGAGGAGCTGGATACAGAGAAAGTTGCATTAAACTCTTCATTGGGAAGGCTATGGAGGCAATGGCGTAAACGCGTGCGCGGTAGAGGGTCTTCGTTTTCCTCACCTGGTCCTCATGGGGGGATTTTACAGCGACTTGAGCGTACCGCTAGCAGAATGAGCAGCAGAAGTACCCTAACAGACCCAAGGAATACGCAGTCTGAAGCATCAGAAATCAGGGAAGAAATTACTGGCACTGAAGGCAGAGAACTTGGAACAAATGTCGAGAACCAACCAAAAAAGGTTTGTGTCGGTATCCGATATCTAGCTAGGGAATCATAGTAACAACTTGCTAACATTCCGAAGACCTCCATTTCTACAGAAAAGGAAATAGTGGAGTCAATAAACACTCCTTCCAATCTGGGTGCTGGTCACAATTACTTGGTATGTTACTCACTTGACAGTTTTTTATCAGCCACTGCCTATAATAATTAAAATCTAACGTCCCAAAGTTTTACGAAGATAGTCCGAGAAGACGCCCACAGAGTTTGGTACTGTTTCCTTCAACAACGACAGAAGCACCATTTGTGCTTTCCCAATCTATCAAACGGCACAACTCCTTGCCTACCATTATTCGTTCAGAGTTCCCTGATCCGGTCGTTGAAGATACTCCAGAAGCCGAAGATACAGAAACAGATTTTGAAGACATTGATGGTGAATTTTATACACCTGCGGAAGAGGAGCTCAACTCGGGTGGATCTGTTCAAGTTGTGAGACCTGCGTCCGAGCAGCTAAACCCGTTAGGGAAATCTTACTTTCCTACTCAAGAACAACCCGAGAGATCGGCTGTCCAGGGAATTGCTGAATTCAAACATCTGAATGAAGAGGCCGAGGCTCTAAAGAAAATACCAGCCCCTGATGACGGGGTTTCAGAACTTACCTTCTTCACACAGGCTACCGATGACGAAGACGATGGAGAAGATGATCATCATAGCGTTATTGGATCAGCTCACACATCAGATATTCAAGTTCAGCCTTCTACATCCCAAACACCATCATCGCCCTTACATAAGTCCGGTGACCATTCAGATCATCCTGAAAATGTTACCCCAAAGTTCGAGCGTTTTACGCCATCATCATCAAGGCGACCAGCTGAACTCGTCGAAATACGCACCAACGGCCGTGTCTCGACTTTCCAGGAGCAGCGCGCCGCAGATCGACGACCGTCAGCAACAACATTGGCAGAATTAATCGATTCCGACGATGAATCACCAACTACGACAGCCCATAAGTATTTTGTCGAAGGGGGTAGACTGACACCTGGAGGTACTAATCAAATTTCGGGTGATTACTTTGCACACGCAAAAAAGACCTCCTCCGCCAGTAGCAAGTACTCTCAGCATTCCCAGCTTTCGGACAGAAAGCTAGGGCAACTTACGTTAATTCAGCCTCCTGGAAGTACCGTATCACTCCCATCGGAACGGGGTAATGTGCGAGCATGGACACCCCCTCAAACTCCAAATAAATCACGACGTTCTTCAAGTTCTGGAAAGGCGCAGCGCCCAGTTACATCGCATTCAGGCACCTCGCAAAATTCTACAAAGCTTAAGTGTCTTATCGCATGGCCTATGGAGAGTGGAAAACAGTCAAGAGAGTCAGACGATGAAAGCAGGAGCAGCCTACATAGTGAAAGACCATCTACAAAACTTGCAAGCTTGGATGACAAAGAACGCAGCTTCGAGGAATTAATTTCTAGCGGTGATACTATTCATTGTACTATAACACCAGATCCACTAAGGCGGATGGAGGTTTGTTAATTGCAACCTATTCCCAAAATCCGATAAACTAACAAATCGATAGTCGAAAGAAGTTCAAACGCCACGCACTGCAACATCGGCACTTGCGGACTTCTTGCGAAATACTGGACCAGACGGCAAGGAGGTGCGTGCAGCTGTACCACCAAGCAGGTCTGGCAATTCTTCACGACCTTCTACCGCCCGCGCAATTCCTATAATTCCCAAAGATCCCAGTCTTGAGGACGTAGCCTCGCTTACTCAGCTACTTCGATCCACTTCGGCTTCTCCCTCCGAAACAAGGCCTCAAACACCGACAACATCCCTTCCATCATCTTCTCATAACTCTACTTACAGCCCGGCTTCACGACGTATGTACGGACCTAGCTCAGTAACCGCCTCTCCAAAGGCCGGCAATGAATCTACACCACTGAATCCAGGTGGGATTACCGGAATTCCATCCGTAATTAGACAGTATCGATCCGACTCACTCGGATCTCGCCCAAAGAATCGACTTGTAGCTCGGCATGCAAGTGGCTTTACAACAAGCGACTCTACCTCTGCGCTTGCTGATTTCTTTCGAAATACTACACCTCCCATAGATGTTGACGGACAAGTCACTCAGCGCCGTATTTCCCGAAGTGTCGCGCCATTCCGCAACACTATGGATTCCGATCAGTTCGAGCTTCCAGAGGCTGAATCTGAGCCTGCGGTAAACAACACAACGCCACCCAACGAACTCAACTTCTTGACTAGCGCCGCTGTGCCACCTGATTCTCATCAGTCGTCCTTCTCGTCTTCGACAGCTCTTCTTCGCAATAATTCCAAGAAGCAGCATGACTACGGAGCAGTTAACTCTATGCCAGAGACCAAACGGAAACAGACACGCATCAAAGATCCATATGCGATTGACATGGACGACGAAGAGGACGACGAAGACATGGAGGCGTTAAACCTAATAATCCCAAAGAAAAGAAAGGAGGATGAGAGCTTTATGGATTTTCTTTTGAATGTACCGCCACCCCCTCAGCCTCCTACACCACCACAGGAGAACGAAGAAATGAGGACAGTACAGAAGAAAAACAGCTCCGTCAGCCTGATCGGTCGTTTCGGTAGAAATGGACGAAAGAACTCGATCGCCTCGAACGCCGATAAATTCCCTTTGCCACCTCTTCCGCAAATGCCTGGGGGATACAAGCATACCCCTCTTGCCCACGAGGATGATTCTTCCTCGCGATATATGCAAGGAGAGGAACAAAGACGCACTCCTTACGACTCCTGGACGGATATGGACTCTCCGAGCACGGCGAACCATGCCCGTTTTGGCAACAGGACTCAAGTCAGGGGTGGAGTTCAAGCCAGGGGGGCCCGGACTGATAGAGGGGAAACAGACACTCTGGCAGATTTCTTGAAGTACAGTGAACCACCACCAGCACCCGCCCAACGTGCTCTTACTCCAAAGGAGGACACCAGCGCGATGGCCAAGTTCAAAAATTTCACCTTTTTGAGGAAATCGAAGAGAAATGAAGTTTTTTGAGTTTTTCTTTTTAATTTCCTTTCTTTTCTTATTTGGTAGTTATCTTTTTTTCCTTTCTATTCGGCGATAGGGTTTCATTTTAAAAACATTCTCCTCTGTCTATTCGTGTTTCTAGAGCATTTAGGGCATAGAACCTGAAAGATCTACATGTATCTCATTTTTACAACTACTACCCTCTTTCTCTTTTTACCACTAGGAAAAGTATTCAGGGCGGTTGACCAGGGATGAAGTTATCGATGAATATCAAGGCTTTTTTCGTGGACCTTTGTGTGTTAGTTCATTATATTTTTTCTCTATCTGTTTTTTTGTTTAGCGGATAGGCATGTGTGACGATAATCACTTCTCATTCGGGCTCGAAGCATCTATACGTGTTAATTTACATGTAATGGGTTTCTAGGTTTATTTTTCCTCTACTCCATCCATTTCATCACAGATGAACAGGCTTTTAGCGTTTTCTGTTTAAGTTTTATTCTTATAAATATTCCCGCCTTTCTCTTTCTTTCATTGCATAGCGAAATTCTCTGGCTTACCATATATTCTCATGTAACTGGCACATCTCCCATAGAGAGTTGCAGTGTTTCAATGTCCGTTCCTGCTTGTTGTCTTTATTGTCCGCTGTGATTTGGTTCACTACTACACCCCTCCAGGCTGAGGTTATTCTTTAAAACTAAAACGTAGTGATTACTCTCTCTTTTGCTTTTTACTATGTCTGGGAGTGATTTAACTATTTCTTTGCGTCCTTTAAAGCTGATTTGGGTTTCTAGTCTGGGTTTCGGGGAGTTGCTTAGTGAATTTCTTTTTTTAATTTCCCTATCTGTCGAGTCGCTTTGGTGCGTAGATGGTTATGTACCTACATAAACAGCAAACACAAATTACCTCTTTTATCTATAACGTGCCTATCTTAATGTCAGCTCTGGTAGTGTGGTTGTTTGTGTCATGTTAGCACAGTCAAACACCTAAATACCAGCGTCTGCAATCGAAATTTGCTGAGAAATGTGCAAGTGTTCACCCTTCAAGGGACATGGGTGCGTGGGGATAATTAAAATCTATAGATCCTCTAAAACAGCTACTACACCGCGTTGGCCATTTAAAATTTCACAAAAGCACGACTGTATATCTAGGCCTAATAAGTATTTATTCAATTCTCATACCGCAGCCAAGATTGTTCTCCAAAGAACGTACATCCAAGATGAAGAATTGAAACCAAGGTAATTTCAAATACATACCCCCCCCTTTACTTCCATCGACAACCTATGAAGCAAGGAATACAAACAAACTCCTCACCTTCAAAAAAATTCCCATAAAATGCACCCTTTACCTCTTGCCATTTTCTAATACCCATCATCCATTCGTTCTCCTTAAGCTCGCAAGCAAGTACAGAAACACCCCACACTCATTTGACCATATTTTTTCTACACTATCCTACTATCTTACTATCCTAATACTTAAAAGAAAACACTCCCCAAACCGCTCCAATAATGCACGCCAGCACCGTCCTCTCATTTCTCCTCCTGGCACTCACGGCCACTGCTTCCCCTCTTCTGTCACCACCCGCAAAAGCTGAGCCGGCTCCCGCAGTCACTGCCTCTGGTAATGACGGGTCCGGAAACCAAGATGTCGGCAACGCGGGCCAGAACGCGGGCAACAGCGCGGCAAACAAGGGGACTGTTAGAGGCGACTACACGGTCGAACAAGGAGTGCAGACATGCGGTAATGCACAGTTGAACTGCTGCAACAAAATTGAGAAGCAGGGCGACACGAAGAACGCTGGGTTGTTAGGATCTTTGTTTGGGAGTGGGGATATCGGCTTGCAGTGCACCCCAATTAACTTGCCAGTTGCTGCCCGTGAGTATTTTCTTTGACAGTGTAACGAAAACTTTTAAGTGGTCCTAACAGTGTGTACGAATTTAGTCCAGGTACCTGTTAACAAGGCGTGTGATGCCAAGGCTGCTTGTTGTCAGGGAGAAACAACTCAAGTATGCTCGCTCCCAGCTCTTATACTTCAATATACTGACTTCATATAGAACGGTTTGATAAACCTTGGTTGTATCGCTCTTGCGTCCCTCATCTAGATATTTGGCGGTATATCTGATATCATGAAGGGATGAGTGGCGTTCTTCGCTTCGCGATCGCATACCAATGTACTTTGGTCGTAGTTGGGTTTTTCTCCTCAGGAGTACATTCTGTTTCTTTCTTGGGTCTTTTGGAGTGAGAAAACTTGGACTTATAATTATTAATGCAATGTTTTTGAAAACACTGAGGGCGTTTGATTGGCCGAGTGATTTTCTGTGACGGAGTGCGGATCCCCGGTAGCGAGTGATGTCCCATGAAAATGTTGGGGGTGGGGTGTGTTGTATTTACCGCGAGGGTAAGTACATGTATGTATCTGCCACCGCCAGTTTTGTGCTATCTCGCACAAATTTGACCAAACCCCACCCTCACGAAAATGTTGTACAAGTCTTGCATAAACCTATCAAAGTCCAGTTGCTCAAGCTCTAGCACTTTAGCTTTGAGAGATGTAGATTAGGTACTTGCATCTTATAAACTAATATATTGTGGTGCCCTCATCGCATGTGACTCTCCCAGTAATTGATTAGCCTATGAGCCTAGGAAAAGAGATTTAAAATACTCATCTCGCTAGTGACTACCTCTGAGTTTCATGCCTCTTCTGACCTCGATTGTTCTCCTGAAAATGCCTTGGTTTTGCCAACTATTTCTCGATTTCCTTATCATGAGTGAATAGCTCACCCATCGCATACTTGGATTTACTGCTCTTAGCCCTCACAAAAAGGGTCAGTATTTTGGCGACAGCTGAAGGGATAGATCCGGGCTCTTCGGTTAGAACGGCCAAACCCAAAGACTCGAAGAAACACATTATAACGTATTTTACCGGGTAACCGACCATGATCGGGTAACCGCTCACTTTGTGCGCTGAGTTCTTCGAGCTCGAGGTATAAGATATAAATAATACTTTTTATAAGCTATTTCCGCTACTAAAAAGACCAATGGAGGCAATTTCCAGTAGTAACTGTATATAAATGTATATATATATCTCAAGGGATTGAAACTTATCCCAAAAGTCTTCATATATAAAGGAAAAGATCAATATTACCTTTGAAATATTTCTAGTGTATATAGGTTGTATAATATTGTCGAATTTAAAAATATTAGGCCCTGAAAATTATTCCCACCAGCCGGTTGGGGAACCCTATAACAGGTATCAAAACACATATTGTGGAAGTCACTACTTTTCAAAATACTCTTATACACTCTTCTGTTGATGCGCATTATCAATTCATTTATTATATAATTTTTTTCCCTCATACAAGTTGATTCATGGCCAATGTCTCACTTGGGCGGTATCCCGGTACTGGGCGGTTACGCCGTAATATACGTTAGGCTGCTGTATTTCCACCCAAGAGAAGTTATCTTTCTAACATTTGCTCTGTGCGATCCGATATCTATTTCTTGGCATTGAGAAGGGAAATTCCCCCGGCTTGGTCGGGAGTGGTTTCATAACGTTTGATCTGTTACATAACCCTTGATTAACCCCCCGAAAGGCATTTTTAAATGATTTGACAGATTTGCAGAAGCACGCCGCGGGGGCTAACAGATCTTCTACCCGCCTGTCATTGGCGAGTGACGAACCATGAGCCTTGGCGTCAGCGAAATGGCAGCGCCTACCTGCATGATCGCTTGTGTTGCTATATAAAGCAGAGGTGGTCTATATACCCTAGTTATAACATCTTTGCCTTTTCTATGTATCCATGGTGGTGATGCTACCAGGCTCTCTTCGTGTGACAATGGACTCCGGTGCTCTTGTAATCTGTTTCGCTTTATGCTGGGTCCTTGCTGGGTCTTGTGTAAAATGAGTCAATTTTTGTAATCCGTGACACGCACAAGTTGTGCCCAGAGCTAAAGCTGTCCATAAATGGTAGTCCGTTTCTCATTTGGTATATTTGAGCCCAACGTTTGAATTCATGGCTCGAGCAGTATTAGTTCCTGTCGTCATTATCAAGTCCAAACATCCCCAACCCTTCGCCGGGAGTTAGAGATATAAATTATCATTAACAATCAGGCGAGTATTTCTTGAACACAACAAGGAGCGCTATCTCATTGGCCGTAATAAATGCTAGATGGATTTATCCGCCTGATTGGCCCATTATGGTCTTATCATATTTCAGCCCAGACGTTGGTAGGCCCTTTAGACTATAAGGTGACAGCCAATGAGATTCAGCTTAGATATGATGAGGCGTAAAAAGTGTCCCTGGCCACTCGGGCACCTCACTCGGACACCCCATTCACTCGGGTGGTTAACGTAGAAGACGATATCCGCTTGAAGTGATAGGTGAACAGCAACCCACCCAGCGGCCTATGCATATATGGCGGCGGATAACGTTGTACATAGCTAGGTGACAAAAGGCCATGGTATGCCGGATATAGATCCTACTGCCAGCGGGATGTGATTCCATCTAGTCAATAACTGACAAACTCGCAGTTTTCAGAAATGCAGCTCATGTGTGTTAATGTGTGTGTTGTGCTAGTAGCAGGCCTTCCTCGATAGTGATATCAGGTACGTACATGTAGATGTGAATACATGTATACATGTAAGGCTTGATCCCAGAATTAGCATCCGGCGAGATACCCGTAGGGGGTACATGTAGTCACGAGACTAATGTACTTGCTAGTGAATAGCAGCAGTGTAGAAAACAATTTTTATGAGATTGTTGCTTCCTACTCGTATGTGCGCTCTAGATGCTATATCACATGTGTATTTTCCCCCATAATCGGCCCTACCCATCTCCTTATGCCTCGGCCAGAGCTAGATGGTTCTTCACACCGTGAGGCGGCACGGGGCCACACTCGCAATCCCTGTGAATGCCCCCTTGCATCTCTATACCCCAAAGTAAGCTAGTAGCTCAAAGGTCTTATCTAATCTCCGGCTACCTGCTTGCCCCTCTTTTATAGACGACGAAAACCCTTCTCAATTCAGCCCTTTCCGACTTTTCACTCAAAGCTGGGTGGGAATTAATTGCCATCCCCTCTTGGCCTTTGGGTGCCTCTGCGCCGAGGGCCAATGATAAATATCCTTTAACGCCTGCAAAGTATCTACCTTCTTAGAGGTTCTTTTAGTCCGTACATCTCTTCCTCTACCCTGAACGTCACAACTCATATTTCTTCCCCGGCCCTTGTAGGGCAAGCCATCTACTCTCCGAGCCCTCCTGTCTTCAGAAGTTACATCAAAGGCCGGATAAAACAGCTTTTTTTCAAAGATTTATGGTCTCTTTCGTGTTTTGGAAACCCTTTCCCGCTAAGCTCTCAGTCTAATAAGGGTCACGTATTATCACGAGTGATATTCCATGATTCGATTACCAGTATCATCCCCGGAGTTTTCGGATAGTTATTGCCTTACTACATAACCAATAGGGAGAGGGTAGGTAATCCCAATCAAATTGAATAAGTAGGACTGCTAACTTGAATAAGAAAGAATTATTATTAATAAGATCTAAAGATGTAAGAGCCAAGAAACTGTAGCTAAGCAACGCCCCCAACCAAAAAGAGCTAATGGTTGAATAGCATTTTACTGCAAATACAAAGACTTTTCTGTTACTGAAGTAATAATATCGGCTACTAAAATATGTATAGTTTATCCCCCTAAGTCGACCCAATTCACCAAGTTATTCCCAAAGCCCGTAAGAATATTAAGAAATTACAGTATATGGTATCGGACAAGTTATAATCATTACCACTTGCCCCCATGCTTTAAGTCTCCTTCACCTCTGACTCCAACTTTAAGGTTGCCATAGTGTTTTCTAATCCCTCTGTTTCAGATACCACATCTCTAACTGCCTCTTTAGATAAAACCCGAACGCTATCGCGTTCCTTACCGAAGCTGTACCATATATCCAATTCACTAAAATTCGTCAGATGCTTTAACCCAGTTCGCTTCATATAGTTATCCAGGACTGGCCACACAGCAATATCATCAAGACTGATATCAGGTCCTGATAGATACCTCTTCGTCCTAAATAAACGCGCATCCCAAATCTCCAGCTCGGTATCAATCGCCGCCTGGTTGTCGCTTTCCAATATTTTGTGTAGTTTTTCACTTTCCTGCATGTGTTGTAGAACCCTCGAAAAAGCAGCCCTTTCATCTGTGGGGGATGGCAGCAGGAATTTCTCAGGGTCCTTGGAGGGATGGAACATTTCAATGTGTTGAAGGATTGAAAGAGCCTCACAAACTATTGTTTTCTCGGGGTCAACGTCCACAAACACCGGAGTGGTTCCCCGAGGGCTCAAAACGCGGAAGGAAGGCGAGCTGGTTTCATTGGGCTCGAGCTCATAGGGAGTGAACACAACTCCTTTCTCCAATAGGCAAATGCGGACTTGCATGCTGCCAATATCACCTTTTGTAAAAAATAGTTTTGGTAACTGTGGGACGAAATGCAAGACGTCAAAGCCACCGCCGTAGGCTGCGTCCCAGTCAAAATCACTTTGATGATTTTCAGAGCCAAAGGCTTCAATCAGCCTTTGAGTTTCCGGGTCATCGCCATTGACAACAGGCCGTCGCTCGGCCTTGTGTTTGGAAACGGCACCTTGGCCCCATATTTCTTTTTCTTTGTCTGAGAGGAAGGTCCCAATATGGCGGAAGGTTAAGGAGATCCTTTCGCCGTTGTGTGACATTTCCTGGACGGTCTTGAGGCCTGTCTCACGGCGGTCTTGTCGAATTCCATGGAGCCATTTTTTGTTTGTTTCAAGGCCTAGGATAAACATCGAGTTATGAGGAAGTGGTATACGCTGGGTCGTACGTTCAGGACCATGACCTTCTGGCCGGTTTGACTGCTCTTGGGACGTTGATTCAGCAGATTTTTGCTTTGCGGCATCCTTTTTTGTTCGGAGAATCATGGTTCGCTGAGCACCCAGACTGACATTAACGATTTTCGATCCTCGCACGATGTCGAGGGTCTTGTCAGAGTGTTCAGAGATGTAATCATTGCCGTCACGGTAGTGTTGGATCAGGACGTGATTAACTGGGTGGTTTAGGACCTCTTGTACACAGTCCACTATGAGCTGTACCGTTGGGGAGAATGGTAGAAGAGGAGGCGATTCATCAGCCGGATGGCGATATATTGGGAAACTTTGGAATAGAGTTAGTTGCGAAAAAGAAGTCGATCACTGATCTCAAGCGTACCTTCTCTCATCACCATCAGAATCAACTACCCCTTCCACTGCGACCATTCTTGGAACCTCGCCACCACGATGGTACATGGTCCTCCAGGCTACCTCTCTCTTCAGGTTATCGAATGCCGTTTTAGATAGGGCTGGAGGCAGGATATTGTTGACTAGACTCGAATCGCCCTCACCAAGAAAATCCCCTTCTCCCATGATCGGAGATTTTGAATCGAACCTTGGGTTTCCGGAAGAACTGCTGCTACTTTGAGAGATTGTGTTTGACTTGTCGCGTTTCGAACTGCTTGCATGTGACTTTTTCTTTCTATGTTCTCTATATACCTTTTCATCCTTTTTCCTCCCCTCATCGCCGGGTTCTTTAACATTCTTGCCTGCGCCTGCCGCGGATACCTCATTTACCCTAGTACACCCCACCTCTCCCTTTGCCTTTCGGGCACTCCTTGCTGAGCTCAAGATTTTATCATCTTCTTCATGGATCGGCGCTAGATCAGCTGTGAGAGCAGATTTGTCGACGTCTAGCGGGGTAGCCGCAGTTTCTGCCATCACTCCCTTGACAGGTTCTGCGGGTGATTTCTTAGTACTCTCACCACTGCTCTCACCTCCCACCACCTTCAGCCCATACACCATCGCAACCAACTGTTCCTTCGAAAGGCTCGTGGCTCCCAATTGAATACCTGCGGCTGATCCGTTATCGTTATTACCACCATTACCCCCAGCCTTCAGCCTCCGTCTTTCCCAGCTCTTCACCAATGACCCGCTCGAAACCTCCTCCACCGCGTAATCGTGAACCATGACGTTCAATGACTCCTGGTGGGCTGTTAGATTCCTGTATCCTAGACAGTCCCGCAACACATAAGTAGTCAACCCATGCTTAGCTGCTTCGGCCGCCGTTGCAAGGACACATATATTGGTGAGGACTCCGCATATGTACAGCTCCGAGACGAACCTCCCTCTCAGCGTCTCAAGAAGGCCTGTATCCTTGAAGGCTGAGAACCACGTCTTCACTATAATCTTATCAGGCGGCGATTTGATCGATGAAACAATTGATGGGTGAAACTCGCACGCGGGAGTCCCCGGCTTACACGGCGGATGCTGGCTCTCAATCGCCAGAAACGCGTCGGAGCGCAGTGGAGGTCTTGCGCCATTCGCAAGCCTCGGCCTCGGGCTTGAACCAGCGCGAGGTCTTGCGCCTGCTGCTGCTGTTCCTGCCCTCGCTCCCGATCCACCAGCCTCATTGCCTCTAGATCTGTAGTTGTTGTGCTCCGTCTCAGAGTCGGACGAGTCGTCGTCAGGTATTATGAGCACAGTCTCGTTGCTGCGAGGGTCGATAAAATCACGTGGTTTTTGGTACTCGCTCCGCACCCAGATGACGTCGCCACCGTTTGCGCGAAAGTGCGGGACGAAGGCCTTGATGTTATCGACGAAAGACGGGCTCCCACGAGGGGGGGCGGCCATGATGCAACGGCCGATATCAGGATCAAGAAATTCATTCTGGATCCCTAGGATGAGGAGGGCGCTACGTGGGGCCATGGTTATAAGGAATTTGCTTTCGCTACTGCTTGTGGGGTGGCATATACTGATATTACTGGCAAGATGGGGGGGGGGGGGGGTATGAGCTGCAGATGAGGGGATATAAGAGACCGTGAGAATTTTTATATCAAGGTGTCAAGAAAGGGGATAATGGCAAACGAAAAAAAAGAGGGAATTTAGCCTCATTTATTACAATTCCTCCAGATGAAAGAAAGCCAGAGAAAGCCAGGAAGAGGCAGGGAGAGCTGTGCGACTTGCTGCTGCCGCGGTTTTCTGGGCGATGTTCCCGACAGTCTGGAAAGACTGAGTCACTAGTGTTCACTCTCACATTACTTGCACACTCGCGCTTTCCCACTCACTTCACCCACGCGGGAAGAGACATAGTGGTCACATCGTTTGGTTTGGAGGTTCTTGAGGACAGAGAGAGGGGGGGGGGGGGCGGTGAGTGGGATACCTAGCTGAGAAAGAGGCAGACCCTGGAGATTATGCCACCGGAAAAACTACATGTACCTAACATTACCACGTATGGACTTTGGACTTGGAAACTGGGGGTGCTCTCTGCAGGACTGCCCACATGAGGCGGTCTATCTACTTACAGTACCAGCCAGCTCCACCAAAGGGGAGGGAGGGAGGATCAAAAGCCAGTCTCAGTAAAAGCCACTTAGTCAAAGGTTGTGAAGAATAAAAAGGTTATGGGATAAAAGTGTGAGTTGATTTTTATTTTATTTTATTCGATACTTGATTTAATTAAGGGATGGGAGGGATGGGCCATGGAGAGATGGATGCCAGTATGTATGGATGGACGGGGATTTTTTGTCACCAGCCACTCAGACACCCATTTTTGTTTGATCCTGACATGCTTCCTTGCTTGCTTGCTGCAAACCGCCGCAGGGCAGGCAGGCCAACAATGAGCACTTAGCAGCCCGGAAAATCAATCTCGGATATCCGCATCACAGACCATCACCAACACCTCACAAAACCACTAACTTCAGGAGCAAACCAAGCTAGGCTTCAAGCCATCCAGCAACTAATTAATGTGTACCTACATGTACATAAATAAACACTCTTATTCTCAGAAACTTAACCAATCTCGCCCGAACACAGTCAAAGCAACAAGGCAACTAGCATAAGTCCTACAATTCTTGGGTTTTAGACTCTAGGTATTCACTAATCATAATACCACATAACATTACATACTCACCCAACTCCTTTGTGCGGTAGGTAATCAGGATAGCTCTAGCGCTCCCATGAACATTATCTGCTTGAATAATTCAAAAGCAAACAGAGATGGGGTTCCTTTCTTTAGGAGCCGAACTTGTCTTCCCTATATATTTGTGTCTACTCTGGAAAACTATTATCTCACGATTATCTTACCTTGCCACTAAGATATTTCTATATACAATTCCCACCCATAATACTCATCCCCACGGATAAGTCACTCACCGATTAATATCCAACAATGACCTCCAATATCTTGTCACTTTCCAACAATATCAAAAGCACCCAAATACTTCACTACACCTATCTTCTCCTTCAGAAGAACGGGGCCGTACTCCCTCTCGTTTCAGCAGCTGATCTTCCATCGACAATCACGGTGCTTCCACCAACTGGACCCGGAATAATAATATCTCTGCTTCAAGAAATCTCTCACCCAAGATCTGCACCAGCGGTGTTGGAAACTACGCCGGCGCCGGCGGTAGCATTTACACCGCAAAAACCCAGTGAATTGGTTCAGTATCAAGGCCAAGGCAGAGAAACCCAATCTTCGGGTTGTGAGAAATCTGCCACTACCCCTGCAGGATCAGAATGTACTCGTGACGACGCGGAAATTCAATCTAGAGCTGCTCCATCATCTTACTCCTCTTTCTCTTCCTCTGCGGAAGAATATTTAAAAAACGGCCCATTCTACGCCCACCCACATTCACACGAGGAATCGTCGTCTCAACAACACATGATACTCCAAGAAGAGGATGAAGAAGTTGGTGGACGCCATAAATCTCGGCCTTGCGCTTACTTCCAGAGAAGGATTGGCTGCAGGCGTGGGAAAGACTGTTTCTACATTCACGCCCCTCCCACGGAGAAAGTGCACAAAGACACTAGAGACGGCTCAACCAGTGTACCGGGACGAGCTACTGACACCTCTTCCACCGAGTCAATTTCTGAGAGGGAAAGGGACGCCCACATGCGCAGGAGTGTCGGGGGTAAATGGAGGAGAGGAGAGAGTGATGAGGTCGTAGCTGAAAAAGAAGAGGGGGATGAGGAAGAGTGTAATAATGAAGTTAGAGATAAAAAGGTGAATTCTTACCAACTAACATATATTGAATATTGTTATATGCCCGATCTCAACACGCTCTCATAGGCTTCTAATTACTCTTCCTCAGTCTTTCATTTTCTTTTTCTTTCTCTGAGCTGTACCCTATCCTACCTGCAGCACATAACCCCCACTATAGCAGCCAATCTTTCTCCAGCCCAACAATAACATGCTCCTTCGTGAGTTGAGCTCACAAATACAACTGCTTACTTCCACCCACTCTTCATTGCATCCTTTTCCTAACCCTACTCATCTCGCAGGACTCGCC
The DNA here is from genome assembly GCA_024713705.1 of Morchella sp. 2018-W38C. NCBI lineage: Eukaryota > Fungi > Ascomycota > Pezizomycetes > Pezizales > Morchellaceae > Morchella > Morchella sp. 2018-W38C. The sequence goes on from JAMJEX010000001.1 coordinate 968,130, forward strand.
GACACCACCACAACACACCAAAACACATTGTACTTTCTTCTTGCGATTCGGCGAATGCGACTACTGGCCTACTTGTAAATTCTCGCACGAGCGGACGGAAGGAAGCTGGAGATCAGGCAGTAGCAAGCTTACGACGGCACTTTCTCAGAGAAGATCAGGTAGTTCGATTCCTGGCTCTGAGCCATATGAAGAGAAGCCGAAGGAGGTGAGAGTGGGGAAGTTGATCTCGTATTGATTGGTCGAGCCGATTCTGATTTTCGTCTTTTTTTTTTTTTTTTTGAATACGGTATTGATACACAAACTTTTAACTTGCCTAGGCGCTGATTGGCATGTGAGGCCTGAAATCTCTAATTTCAAATTCTTAGGCAAGGTAAGGTCAGTGGCTCTATTTTGTTGGTGAGATTCGTAGAATGGTTTTTCCAGTGCATTTTCCCTTGCGAATGTTTAAGTTTCATATCAATAACATTTTCAAAACCTATCTCTGATTCACTTCTTTGTGTAGTTAGTGTCCAAAAGAAAATAAGACTTTCCTTATTTATCCGTTCGGTGACCAATTGCTCTATATTTTCTGCCTACTTCTTCTACCAAAATCATTCGCCGACTTCTTTCACTGTTTACTCATCGCTAACCACTCACCTCACCGAAATTAACGAGAAAAACCGGGATCTAATCTCCCACCCCTAGCTAGCTAGCAAGACAGACCTTTGGCTGCGAACTAGATGACGCTCATAGACGCTTTGGCCAACTGAAAACCTAACCTGCTTTCTGTTTCATCTTTCAGTCCGTGCGGCGTTGCCCAGAACGGGTTAACCGTGCCCGCCCGGACATATAGTTACTTAGTGCCATTCCTTAACTCTACCTCAACCCGCTAAGAAAAAAATGTTAGAAAAACCTTCTTATCTACTTCACATATGAATTCTTATCGAGAGAAAGAAGTAGCTGGGGTTGAGATTACAAACCTGTCACCAACAAAGAGCCAACTGCATAAGGTGGTCATATTTTTACGTCACGAGGCAATAGGTAACGAGTGAGATGTCGTGAATCCAATGGGGTTGCACAAAGTTCAAATATGGGATGATAGTGGTGGAGGTAGTTGTTACCTCGTGACAGCAAATTGCCGGTACTAAAACGAGTTTGCGTTAGTGTTGTGATGAAAATACGGGGGGGGGTAAAACCTCCCACCTCAATGCCATATGCATACGTACCCTCTTAGATAATAACCATTGGAGCTCCATATGAGCTTGAAGTCATCATTGAGGATACCTGCTGAGAACCAGAAGAAGGGGATGATTTCTCAAACTACGGATGATAAAAAATCAAGCTTGAAGACGGAGATTTAGTGCTAGCGTAGGAGCCCGGGGGGGGGGGGGGGTATGCCGGCCAAAAAGAAATGGCTCTTTCCTCTGTGGGCTGTCAAATGAACGTCGGTATGCATACGGGTATGCATGTATGCTATGACTATGGTTATCCAATTAGTGGAACAGAACCAATCGATGAGACATAGAAAGAGACTTACGATGATGTATAGATGTGAAGAAGAGACAAGTCTTAATCCAATATATGAGGATCTGATCTGATCAGACCAACTTTTGGCTTTTCCACGACGCGTGTCCGGTTTGAGCCATGTTATCCCGTATAGCCTACGTACGTGGTCCCATAGTGCCAGAAGCTACATGTACATACTCGTTCATGATTTGCCACGACTTAGAAAAACTATATGTAAGAATGATATCATTCTACCGAAATGATGGGCTTCAGCAGTAAATATCGATTGTTGGACACGTTCCTCTCTAATAATAAAAGGCTTGGAATGTAGGTGAGTGTCACTCTCGAGCTCCTACCTCGTTGCATATCCTCTCGACGCCATCATCTTCGATCATCGACTTGCATCTCGGGGTGAGCCTGAAGCATACGATCCCCGTGAGATCCCGACAGCCTGGAAATCGTACAAGTAGCTCCGAACAAGGCCATTGCGGATAAAAACTCTACCGCGTGAGATATTTGGTGTGAGTTATGCTATCTGAGAGCTACATGTAATCAGTGCTTTGCAGGGCTTTGTTAGCCTATTTAAAAGCTCCATTGAAGCATGGTTTTGCAGGAGGTATAACAGGACTTATATGCCGGAATGGCCACCCCCTTCTTCTTGAAAGCGGTGGATGATAACGTTATGCACACGGATGTGCTATGCAGGTACAGTACGCACATACTTCTAGAAGCTATAGCCGTCACCGTTGAGATACACTGTCCAGGTTCAGTCATCCGGCCAATACAAAACTCCCCTACCCGGCGGCGGGGAAGTGGGCTTTCCCCACTTTCGGTGATTGTCCGATGTCAGGTTTTCCTAGGGTTTCAGACACCATACATTATCGAAAACGGATATTTCACCATTATTTCTGACAAAACTGTAACGGCGTCCGATTTGACACCTAACAGGGTCAGTTTGGGCCTGCCTATCATCCCAACTTGAAATCCAAAATCTCCAGAATCAACCACAATGGAGTATCAGCGGCGGAGGTTACCGGGACTACCGTCCTACGCCTGTGCAGTGTATGCCCGATATTGCCAAATGGATGTCAAGCAGTTTAGAAAGAGATGTGTTGCTCAGGAAAACTCAATTCCTTGGGTCAATTCCTCCAGGCTTGAGAGCTTCCAATTTACTTTACCGCATAGAATCCCGAGAAAACTCTATTATTTGATTGTTTTCATTTATACCGTTACTGAAATGGAAGGAGCCGTGGAAGGCCGAGGATTGAGCTGACACACCGCCCCCACCACCAGTAAGGAGCTTCAATCAACATCAAACTATATCATACCATGTTATGCATCTTATACCATTACTACAACTACATGCATCGATACATTATTCATTTATTCATTGTTACCACAAAAGCAAAAAAAGACACGCTCAGAACAATTTGAATTCACACCGCTCATGAAATACACAAATAGCAATAACAGCAACGCTTTCCTCCCTCCTTCAAAAGTAATACTAGTAGCATGATAGCGCAAATAAAAAAGAAAAGAAAGAAAGAAAGAAAGAAAAAAGCAGTCCAGAATAAGGAAAACGCAACCAGAGAGAGTCAAGAGTGAAACCAAAAGAGAAAGGGCAAGAAAGACATTCGACCAGTTGAGAAGGTAAGAGGCGGGGTAGGGAGAGAACCTTTTCTTTTCTACAACTTTGAAAAGGTAGGTTTCTTCCTCTGCATGGTAGCCTTGATAGCATTTGGCACATCCTGAGTCTGCAACGCCGCTGCATTCCATGATTGTGTATAGAGCAAGCCTGATGATACAAGTCAATAAACGAAATCCTCAAAACAGAACTTTGGTCTTTTTTAACTAACCTTCCTGCACACTCCTCCCAACACTGTAATTCACGAGTGCTTTGGTGCTCTGCACGGCCACAGGGCTCTTACCCGCCAACGTAATACCCAATCTCATAGCCGCCTCCAAGGCTTCCTTCTTGCTTCCGTATATCGCGCTAACCAACCCCACACGCAGGGCCTCCTCCGCGCCAAAGAAGCGTGCAGTCATTGTAACATCCTTAACCCACGACAACGACCCCACAACCTTCGGGAGACGCGACAACGTGCCGATATCAGCAGCGAGCCCAATGTCAACTTCCTTAACAGCAAATGTGGTTGAGCTAGCACAAATACGAATATCGGTTGCGCAGGCGATATCGATAGCGAGGCCCAGTGAGAATCCATGAAGCACGGAGATGACCGCTGAAACAACACGAGGCGGTTAACACACGAACCCAATTGGCCCATTCACCCCCACCCCCACGAAAAAATAAACAAACGCGGGAAAACAACAACAAACATACGTTTATCACATCGTTCAGCCGCCGATATCGCTTCTTGAAACTCTTGAATGTGTTTCCTGAGTGCCCACGCTTTCCTCGCTGGATCGATCGGAGCCTCATCGTCACCCTTTGCCCGTCCCCCTACCATTTCCATGTTCATCTCCAAGTCCAGCCCTGCTGTGAAGGCCTTCTCGCCGGCGCCCGAAAGTACGATGCAGCGTACTGCTGAATCGCCCGACAGACGGTCAAAGATCGACCCATACTCATCCCACATCCTAACTCCCAAATATTAGCCACGAGTAGAGACTCAATATATAACGCAACAACCCACAGCTTATAGAACGCATTAAGTTTCTCGGGCCTATTAATCTCGACATGGGCGACCCCCGGAGCTGGAATGGTGACATTGAAATGTCTATAATTGGCATATGCCTCCGGCGGTGTCATGATGGGCTTGTTACTGGTCTTGTGGTGCAAACTCGGGGCCTCCTCCATCGTGACGCTCTTGGGCTTTGGCGGTGGGGGTGGTGGCATCGCGAGAGACGCAGGGCTCATCGAGCGTGTGTTCTTCTGGGGCGACATATCTTCGTGATCGTGGTCGTGATCGTGGTCGTGGAGGTTGGTAGTTCTCGAAGATGGAGGTGCTGGTGGATGGGGCGAGTTTACCTGTTGCTGTTGCTGCTGGTGGTGGTGGTGACGGGGTGGGGATTGTACTCCGAGGGTTCGGGGGTAGCGCCACATGTTAAAGTATGGGGAATATATGGGGAGAGGGTGGGTGGGAAAACGTGAGACCGAGGGGGATAGATATTGGGAGGGGGGCGAGGGGAGGTTAGCTAATATAAAGCAAGCAGATAGTAAGGTAGGCAACCCAGCGAGAGAGAGAGAGAGAGAAACTTGACAGCAGGCAGACACGAAGCCGAGTACTGCTGCCGAGGTAAATAACAGTTGGCTGGGCTGTCTGCTGGCGCCCTTTCAGCAGGGATGAGCAGAGCCGCGCACGATGCTCATTCGCGGAGTGTGAGACACACGTGAGGACGTGAAAGGTTGGGGGACCGAAATCTCGCGATCTTGATGAGCCAAATACGAGAGTGTGTATGAAGATGAGGATGAGTATCAGATTCCATGTTTGAAACGAAACAACACCGTGCCCATAATCACCATTATCGCAAACACAACAACCACTAACTATAAGCTATCCTTAGATACAGGCTATCTATTTCTATTCAGGCTTCAATGGCTATATTAAGTACCGTTCATCAAACATACCAGCTTCGTCAAATAGAATAAGCGCTTCCAGCAAAAAACAACAAGAAACAAGAAACAATTTCATGAATCAATTAATCCCCCCCGCCTCCCATGCCGTGCCGTGCCATGCCATGCCAGATTACCAACCTTTTTGTAAGTATACCTATGTAGAGTTATGAAACAAACACAGAGCCATCGCAATCTTCGCTCTTCCCTTCCCAAAGAAAAATATATGGAGGTAATGAAAGTGGAAACAAAAACCAACCAATTGCAACCAACCCAGCCCAAGCCCAACCCGCAAAGCAAATCCAACAAACACCAATTTAAAAAAAGAAAATGGAGGAAATGAAATTACAAAAGGAAAAGATGGAACAATGGGGCATTGCAACAAGTTCCTAATGAACAGGCGGCGGTACCGCAACAGAGGCCCCACGCTCTTCCTCGCGCTCTCCAACTCCCTCGGTCCCTCCTCCACCCCCACCACCCCCCTCCCTCCGCTCCCGGGCCACTTCCACCCCCACCCCGAGTTCCCCAGCGCTCCTCCTCTCCACCTCATTACCAACAACCTCCTCATATTTCGGCAACCCCCCCGCCACCCTCTCCGCCCTCGTCACATACGGCGGCGGCGCCCTCTCCTCCTCCCCACCACCACCACCACCACCACCACCACCACCATCCCCACGCCTCCTGCGCATCTCCAGATCCGCCACGAGCGCCGTCTGCCGCACCCCCAGCGACGCAAGCGCCTCCCTACGCTTGCTACGCCGCCAGTACCACAGCGTGCACACGAACAGCACCGCAAACAGCGCCAGGATCAGGAAGTACATGTTGACGAGGTTCGAGGCGGTGGGGTCGTCGTCGTCGCCGTCGCCGGGTCCGTGGTCGGGGTCGGGGTTGGCCCTGCGGTGGAGGGGCATTGTTGGTGGTGGTGGGGTTGTCATTAGTGGGGGCATTGGAGCATTGGTTGTGGGGTTGAGGTGTGAGGTTGAGGTGTGAGGTTGAGGTGTGTATGTATATATATGTGTGAGGTATGTATCGAAAATCGTAGATCAGATCGATGGGTGTGGCTCTTGTGTAGTGTAGGGCAGGCAGGATCTGTCTTTCTGCCTTTCTACCTTTCTCGCTGGCTGTCTGGCTGTCTGGCTATCTGTCAATGGCCCATATGTGGACAGCACACCGAGTGATGTGCAAAGAACGAGTGTAACTGGCCTCCAGCGAGCAGGAGAGAGCGAGAGAGAGGGAGAGAGAGAGAGAGAGAGAGAGAGAGAGAGAGTAGAGAGAGGGCGTATGTATGATGATGATGTAGATGCAGATACACACGTAGATAAAGTCCACCCCACCCCATCCCCCATCCCCCACCCCATCCCCCATCCCCCATCCCACCCCGTTTCTTCTCCTATGGGCCTAGCTATATGTAGCTATAGGCAGGCCTCTTCCTCTTCCCTCCTAGGCTTCTTTTCCCTCCTTCCCCTGCCGCCTCCCGCCTGTCTACGCAACGTAACGTAGCACACACGCAGACAAACGGGCCATCTGTAACGACCTGCCCTCCTGCCCTCCTGCCCTCCTTCCCTCCCCCTCTCTCTCTCCCCCTCCCCCTCCCCCTCCCCCCCCTGCCACCCCAAAACAATAAATAAAAAAGCTAAAATCGCCCAGCAAAAGCTTGGGTGTGCGCTAGCCAGGGAACCCCCCTTGCTAGGGGGGTTTGGGGTTCGGGGTTTGGGGTTCGGGGTTCGGGGTTTGGTTTGGTTTTGGCTTTGGTTTCAATTGGCTGGGGCGGGTTTTGGGTTCGTACCCGTACTCTAGAGTACTACTCTACTCAGCTGCATGAACTACATGTATTCTATCGTTCGAATGATGTACCTACAAAGGGGGGATCAAGTACATGTTAGTTTGCGTGCGGAGCTACCTACATACGTCTACTCTACTCGGTGTATGTTATGTCATGTAGGTACAATTGCAACGGGCATGGCACGATGTACCTACATGAGAAGAGAAAACAAATGTACCTACGTGCATGGAGGAGTGCGGTCTGTACGCACGCAATACAGCAGGCGTGCGGCGTTAGTGGTGGTGGGGGGCGCTAGGCATCATGTAATGTCACTCGGTCGGTCGGCACATATATGTATATATATGCGTTGAGAGCCGTCAAACGGTTTCGGTGGCACTTTGTCAGCGGTTGACATACATACACATACATGTATGCAGCACTTACATCAAGTTACATGCCGATGCCTTCTAGTGTAGGTAGCCTTCTTGCCAGGCGTGGTGAGCTTATTGGGTGTGTGCTGGCCTATGGGGTGGGTGGTGGTGGGTGGTGGGTGGGTGGGCAACGCCGTTGTAGCCGGATCGGATTCTGTGTGTGGGTGCCTGATTTGCTCATCACGTACAAGGGTCCGGCATCAAGTGAATGGACAAAGTTGGGTGTTGACAGGTGAGAATGCGTTCACTCACTCAATCCCAGAGCCTTGTACCTACCTACTCTACTCTATGTGTGTGGTTGACTGGCTATGGCGAGAGATGGGCAGTATGTGTAACTACATGTAGTATTGGTATCTTTCCCACCTCTCAATAGACTAATGTGTTTATGACGTGGGGGGGGGGCGGGGTCTGAACCTCGAATGGTCTCCGTGAGAGAAGGCTTTGATCGGATCCGGCAATGCAGTGCTTACTGCGTACATGCTTTTTGAACCCCTTCGATCGGTATATGTATACGTATACCTACCTACCTATATACACCCAGTCAGTATATCTGCCCTGGGAAGAGTCACCTAGGCAGACAAGAGTGCATCCGAACCCCGGTCATAGGTGCTCTACGAGTCGATACATATACGGCGGCCTGGACGGACAGTCCCATAGCCCGGTACTTGGATCATGCATGCCTCTGGCGGGCGGGGGGGCTGCAGTCGAAATCTCTCTCTCGTTGCAATTGCGGTACCGCAACTGTTCCGATGCTCGGTACATGTTTTCTGTGGTTGTATAAGGTGCTTACTCTCGGCGCGGGGGGGGAGGGGGGGGAGGGGGGGGGAGGGCAATATTAAAAAAAAAAGCTCCGCGGGGAAAAAAAAAGCTTCCTTCCGAATTAAATAGCGGCTTATGGGGTCCGACCGCACAGTGAGAAGTTGATCAAATGCAGCCAGAATTAAAAAAGTAAACTGCTTAGACGTGCGAGATACGCTTTCTAGCAATACTAGTGGAGACTTTTGCGTAAATGGAGCCAGCTCTATATTTTGGTTACCTGATTGGCTAATGGCGTGACCGTCACCAACCAGGTTGCCAGAAAATGGAGCTGGCAAAGTCTCTACCAAGTAAATACATGTAGCTTCGGCGGATCAAGGGGGTATTATATTCCCTGCATCTGACTCCTGGCGCCCAACTCTAAAACCGAAGCTAACTAACTGGTCTCGAGTCGATGTTTTATGTGCCCTATCTATTGCTACAGTCAATTTATTTATTTACGCATGTAGCCTTTATTTTTTTATGATCAGAATTGCTTAATCTGCTTGGCGACGATACCAAGCCCATGTATTTTTTCAAGCATCACGTACTGCTCTCTGTTGCTGTTCTACCTAGGTACACATTGATCTTCTTTTTCGTTCGGTCTACATACCAGAGGGTGATGTGATTACAGATCGAGTATAGCTTGAGAAGCTATGGTGGGGTAGGTGTGTAAACTTTGGCGTTTGCAGCCAACCAATCTATAGAAATTTGGATATATACCCCCATACTGGTACTAGCGTCCAGCCTAACGGTGGAATCCCCTCCAATTCCCATACAAAAAAAGTTCCTCTGAAGTTGACACACCCACCCCTTATGCCTTCTCGCGCCATACATGTAGTGCTTTCACTTTACCTCTTTTTTATTTGGTGCTGGGGTGCGAGCCTGAGGAGAGTAGATCAGATTACCACTATTCCCCAGAGAAGTATCAATGTAAGAGATTGATCGGTGGGCGTGGCGCTGGTATTTTTTTATTTTTATGTGGGAGGTCGGTATGTGTCCCACGTGGCGGATCAAGGTGTGGTTACTCTAGATCTAGCCTACTCAAAAACGTTAGCGCCCCCCCCATAGCCAGTTGGATTATGACCGCCTGTGTTCGCTGACTGATTTTTTCCGTCAAGATGAAAGTTTGAAAGACCCTTTGTTTTCACAACTATCTTCGAGTACCGGTTTTATATCTCCTTTCCGCCGCCGCCTCCCCCGTCATGGTAGCCTGGGCCTCAATCCTGGCCGCCCGTACCAGAGACGCAAACAAGACCCAAAGATTTGGAAGGCCAGAGCTATGTACAAGATCTCGGCCCCATGAGGACGAGCGCCATTGTATATCCTTGCTTCGAAGACATGTTCCCGATGACACACACGTGTACGTCGAAGGCAGTGGCCCAAAAAGACAAGAAGCCCCCCGAGGTAATGCCTATTCTTGGATCTAGACTTAAGCTTCCAAGGGCGGTTCTTGACTACAATATGTATGTACACACTTGATATGCCCCAACAGTGAGTATAAGGTCATGCATAAAAATATATATTTCATCTTTAAAGATTTCTGCGCTACCGGGTCGCGTCGTTCTTTTATCATCTTCCAGGCCCCTCGAGGCCCCACGAGGTTACCTTGAAGCCCAAGGGAACAGTGCCGGACCGCGCGGACACGCACAAGGTCGATAGAGGCCAATTAGCAAGGACGGGGCATCTCAAGGACACCCCTAAACCTCGCCTCGAGCATCCTCGCGGGCTACACTAGTACTGCTTGAATACGATGGCTACGTGGATGAACACATCTGGTTTCCCAAAGTAACTAAGCCTCCCCAGCGCTATCTTCTACAACTAGAGCTGTATACATCTGTTGATGAGATCGACTCAATGGGCTACAGTTGTATATATGTTTTTTTTTTGGTTTCCAGCGATATTGTTGGCTTGATATCGACGTTGAAGCACCTACGCAGTGGTGGCTTTACTCCTCTCTCGTGGGCACGAGGTCTATATAACTCAGGCTAACCTAACGCTAAAGCTGGTTTCTTGATTCGAACGTCGATGCTTGATTGGATCGGAGATGAATTGCTCCATAATGCGGTTGGTCTCGACCTCAGCGCTAGCTCCCAAGGGTTTGGTATATACACATACATGTATCTCGTTATAGGATATCAAAAGTAGGTGTATGAGATGAGCTTCTTGAACCATTTGCACCTGAGATGATTGCGAGCTGTCAAATCCCACCTCCTTTATATACTAGCGCGCTGGTTTCCGACGATAACAGCGTGTGGTTAATTAGTTGTGACCACCATCTCTTGGGACTCTAGCCTAACGACGGTCCCAAACCCAAATATCTACTAGACAATCAAGAGATGACCTCGCATCAATCCACTTCCTAGTGGGCTTAATATCCGTTCAGATGTTTGGCCGCCAGTATCTTGTCTTGGCTCATGGAATATCACTCGCTAAACATCTACCTTGCGTGTGTGGCACCAAAAACCGCGAATGTTCGGCTGACACTGCTTTCTACGGTTTTAGAATATATAAAAGAGTAGTGGTAGTAGCGGGAGCTAGTCTACAAGGCGGAATGACGAGGGCGAGAAGTAAGGAGGGATCAAAGGCAGCTGCAGAGATATATGGAGGAGTGAAGCACATGATAACGGGAATCCTATCGGATTCTTCGCCGCCCCGTGGATAGATCGACGAAAGAGAAAAAAAAGAATAGTTGCCCGAGAAGAGGAGGGACAAAAGTAAAAGCCAAACCCCGTTAAGTCCACAGAGTCGAAGAAAGCGCGCTTCTCTCGGTTCCTCGGTAAAGCCCAGAAACAAGGAGAAGCTTATAACCGGCCCTTGAGCCTATGAAGGGAGGGGGGGGGGGGGGGCGGGGCAAGGAAAAATACGGGACGAAGGCGGGACAGAGACAGGGAAAGAGACGGCCAGCGAGAAACAGCAATCAGAAACAGGGAGCCAAAGAGGAAGAGGGAGCAGGAATAGGGAGCCAAAGAGGAAGAAGGAGAGCCAATGAGGGAGACAGGGACAGCCAGCGAGGATCAACAGAGAGTCGACGAGGTATAAAAGGAAATCCGCTTCTAAGACTCTCGGCAAAGCCCAGAAACAAAGAGGGGCATGGTGATGGGGATAGTGCCCACCCCCTCGCCCCCCTGTGAAACATAGAAAGCAGATATACATATATGGAGTCCCATACCCAGTCAGTACGCTCCCCACCTCCGGCCCTAGACACAACTAAATTAAACTACATGTACCTACCTTTATTCCTATCCTAGAGCAGGGCAATGTTTCAAGCTAGAAACCCGTCAAATTCAGTTGATCATGTATTTACCGTAGTCTCGAGATTAACCCCTGGCATTAAATGACTACATGTACGTACAGTCCCTACCCAGATGTCTTCGTGATTCGGGTGGTACGGCGCGCAATGGCAACGAACGCTCGTCGACGCTCGGCATTCAATGATCAACAATCAATAGGTACTCAATGAATTAGTTAAAACATGTATCATAATATTTAGTTTGCCACCCGCCCGCTGCAATTACTGCAGCAACTCTATCAGGCATTGATCTCATATCATTCGTGAGTAAATTCGTGGGGTTTTGAGGTTGCCGCCGAGCCTCCGGAATCACGAAGACAAACTCCACTCCACGAACTCCACTCCACGAACTCCACGATCACAAACTATCACTCGGTCCAATTCAAAACCCGACCAGGCCCATCACACCAACTCTCCATGACCGGCGACCTGTTTCCAGAACGCTAGGCAACTACCTACCATTAGCTACAACCAACTCATACCTCCTATTCAAGCGCCCTACTGTATCATATCTATTCTGAATAATGCGCACTATATATACTCCCCCGCCGTCTACCTCGATCTACAACCCGCCCACGACAGTCCCAGCGGTTCCTCCTAGCTAGGCCTGCCCCCCCCCCCTTCCCCCCCCGATGACGTCTTGCAACCAATCAAAAGATCGGACCGTCGGACGAGTGACAACGAGTGATTTTTTTTTATTTATATTGCTGTTGCAACTGCAACCAAAATAAAATTCACGCGCACACCGTGGCCGGGGAAGAAGGAAAGAAAAAAAAAGTATATAGCGCGCACACACACACACTCGGTTCATGGCCGCCTGCCAGTAGAAGTAGAGCACCTACTCTACTGTAGGTACGTATGATGATGTAGGTATACAGTATGCATGCATGGCTACATGTAGCTAGGTACGTAGCTAGAAAGGCGAGCTGGAATGGAGAGGCGCGCTAGGCTAGGCTAAGCTGCGCTCTTTATGAAAACGCGAGAATTATAAGAAGGGAGAAGGGAGGAAAAAATGTTATCATGGCAACAAAATAATAGAATGAATAATCTTTAAAAAAAAAAAGAAGCGGAAAGAAAAAAGTTAAAAAAAGAACCCTCCAATATTTTTGTTTTCACGATTAATGTAAGGAAAAAAAGGAAAAAAAAAAGAGAAACGGAAAAATGAAGAAAAAAAAGATGGGGTAGATCTTCTAGATGAGAGAGCGCCCTCCTCAAAAGCTCTGGAGGAGCAAGGCGCAGAAGAACCACACCCAGGAAGAAGCAGAACCAAACACGGATATCAAAGAACATTGTAAAAAAAAAAGTGAAAAAAACCCCCTTCCCCCCCCCCCCCCCGCCCCTCCCTTCCCTTAGTGTGATCAATTCCTCGACCTCTTGACCAGTTGGCCGTCCCTTTGACCGTCCCTGTCACTCTCCCCCTCATCATCCTTGCTCACAATTCTACCCGCAAGCCTCTTCCTCCCACTCCCATTCCCGTTCGTAATCGTTTTATGGCTCCCATTGACGCTCCCGCTCCCATTAATGATCCTCCTCTCCTCCACGACCTCGAGCTCCGGCTCCTCCTCACTCGGATTCCGCAGGTTATGGAACGACGCGTGGTGGTTGCAGCCGTCACACAGGAACGACGACGCGGCTTGGAGCGGGTTGAGCATGAAGCGCAGGCACGGGCAGCACGGCGACACAATCGATGCCTGACAATTCATTACCACCCAGTTAGCAAACCCACGTACAGTATTATCGCCACCACCACCACCACCACCACCACCACACACTCTCTCTCTCACTCAGTGGATGCTTCATACTTTTTGGACACATTTCCTGCAGCACACAAGCTTGGTTAGCAATGTTTCCCTTCAACACAACCAGCGCTGGCGGAGAGGAGGGTGAAAGGGACACACATACCCTCTGGGAACTGGGTAGTTCATAACCTGCCAGATATTTGTAGCAGCCCGGGCCTGGTTGTTATTGTTGTTATTTCCGTTCATCTTTGCCATGCTCATTTCTTTGGGTCTTCTCGCGACGGCGGAGGCGGTGGAGCTGGAGTTGGAAGGAGAAGAAAGGGTCGGTGGTGAGTGGGTGAGTGAGCGCGAAGAGGAGAGGAGAGAGACAAAGGGAGGATGAGGAAGCAAGGAGGAAGAGGAAGAGGAGGATCGAATGCGTGGATAAAGACGGAAGACAACCGCGTAATGTGCGATGAGCTGGCTAGGTAGCTGACTGGACTGTGCGCAAGGAAGCAGCAGATCTCAAGATGACTCGCGCCTTTAGAGAGAAGGAAAAGAAAAGAAAGGCAACCAAGCTATTCCCCCAGCGTGTGTGTGTAAAAGGGGTCCGTACTGCGCAAACAGGACAGGCACACTTTTTCGGGGGCGGGAGAGATTGTTGTATCAAAAGTTTCAGCACTCCGTGTTGGGGGGGAGGAGGGAGGGGGGAGGGGGAGGTGGTGGAAAACAATCGCGCTGTTTCCTTAATGACTCGTCTTTTGGAAGTGAGAAAAGAAAAACTCGCGCGCCGCGTTTGTTGATGATGATGATGGGATGTATGGGTTTTGGCGTCTTCCTGGTCTTCGATCTCTTACTCTTCTAGCCCTTGATTCAATCAATCATCCTTACAAGTTACAACAACCCGCCAAGAAGGATTCCAATGGGAGCCGCAACACCAGCGCCACAGAAAGCGGCGCCGTAAAGTTCTCAGCTCGCAGCTCGCCGTGGTCACACAGGGCCTGCTGGAATGGGACCTGAGGCCTCAATGTTATATTGTGCTGAGTAGCATAGGGTACGGGTATTGAGTGGTCTTACTCTCTCTTCTCCATTATTAACTAATTCCTGCCTAGGAACCTGTAATATTCAATTTGGGACATTCCGGTAGCACAGACTACAAACAAACATATATAAATATCATCGCAACACTCTTCTCGAGTCATACTCCAGCTTTGAGGATTAGTGAGTGCTATACGAGGAAGTGAACATTATAATCAGATATCAGGGTTCAACACAGCCTCCGAGATCCCATTCGGCCATAATATATATATTGCAAAAGTAAACAGAAAAAATATATGCATGTCGAAAAGAAGTCTGCTAACTACTAACCAAAGCTCAGTACAAGGGTCATGTCATGACTGGCAACTAAGCAAGCAAGCAGATAATATAATAGTTTGTTCGTAGGTAACACTACCGCTAGAGTAATGGATGGTAATAAGGGAAAGTTCGAGATATTCAGTTAGTGCATGGTCGATATGATAGAGAACACCGGGGCATGGCCATGACCAAACGCAAAAAAAAAGAACCAATCACTGACTTGCAAGAATGCTAGAAACAAGCAATAACTAAGGCATGCGTGTGGTAGAAAAAAAGAGCAAGACAAAGATTAAAGGAAACAAGTAAAAAGGAGATTACGTAGATTTATAAAAGCACGGAATGGAAGCAGCGGGAAAGGGAAACAAAGACAAACGCAGAAAAATACAGAAAAATCAAAAATCACAACGCCGGTATTTTTTGTTTATTCAGCTCAGCGAGGCCCCCTCCCACTAAACCAGAAAAACACACACACACACACACACAGAGCACAAAGCACACAAACACAACACAAAACCGCCCGTTCTCACTCCCAGCTCTGTTCTCGGTTCTGATACTGTTATCGTCCTTTCGTTGGGGTTGACATAAGATAAAATATAATATTGAATGGGAAAAACGGCTATCCTATCACTACTCCTCTTCTGGAACAGTAAAAAGAGCTACTCTCATACGATGGCTCTGCATTGAAGATGTATAATTAGTAACGCATACGTAAGTGTGGTTTAGTCTAGACTTCAATTGCGGTGGCACGTGGGAGGGGGCACGTGATATCGCTCCCGGGACGGACTCAGGAAATAGCCGAAACACGAAAGGACAGATATGGCTGATTACACACGAAAAAACGAGCAAGAGAAAGTTACCGGTGGTACGTACCGAAGGTAGTTTAGGAATAACGACAGCTAGCACGGCAAGGCAGTTGATTGTGAAATACGTAAGGTCGTAATGTGTGTAATGCGTGCTCATAAGAAACCTTGAAAAATGTCAGTGAGTATTTTTGAGAGGCCAAGATAGGCTTGTTAAGTTTGAGAAACATACAGTACTACTGGAACTGTCAGGAGAAACTTCTTGGTAGGCGTGTATTGGTCCCCGTTATCAATCTGTTCCCACATATTCAAGTTGTCATAAGCCCCTGCGTTGAACTCGAATGGTATTCCCTGGACCCAATGGAACATGAGATAAGAGCCCTACACCCCCGAAAGTCTTCCTGTCAGCACTTCAATCTCATATGTGAAAGCTTCCCCACTGCCTCCTATCCGTAGAGCAAAGCAAAGGGTAAGTGGGTTTGGTAGAGACATACAAACATGTAAGAAATGTTTGTTAGTGTCCAGCTGGTCTCCTGAGACACTCCCGGCACTGTATCGTAGAATATCTTGAGCCCGATAATGAGCACTACATGAATTCCCCAAGCACCTAAGTAGCCCCCAGCACATATAGTCAGCTTCCGAGCCATCAAAGACACGCTCAATATCGATATTGTTCTCACCTTTGCTGTTGACCCAGCTCGCGTTCAAGTTCGGCAATGCAGCCTGATCGGAGCGCTGCTCGATCGTCTCTGGGGGCTCTTTGTATATCAGGGAGCTGGAGCGGCGCCTTCGGCCAGCATTATTGGCGTCCGCCATAGGGCCGCCGGAAGGGGGGGTTGTGCGGGGGAGGATGAGGGAATGAATTTTGAAGGCTGTGGGGGTAGTTGCCTGGGGAAGGCGACTGGTTATCGAATAAATCGGGTTGAAAGCAAGGCTGAGGCTTGGGAGAGAGAGGCGGATGGGATGGGTGTGAGTGAGGTAGGGTTGGGTTAGGTTAAGTTTTCGGTTGGTTTGACTGGTTGGCCTGACAGGAGCGGTAAGGTGCACGCAGGCAGGATTCGTAGAGGAGGTGAGTTACGAGGAGTGTATGCAGACAAGTGTATGTAGACAAGTACAGGAGCTACCAGCGATAGAGTTCAAGACGTAAAGGGGAGACGTCTTTACTGTATGATATACGTGTGAAAAAGGTGAATTGAACCAAAGTGAGAAAGGAGAGCAGACAAGCAAGAGATTCAGAGGAAGTCAGAGGGCGAGTGAGAGAAGAAGAGAGGAAAAAGGGAGTTTAGTCCAGGATAGAGAAACGAGAGACAGAAGATAAGGAGTGAGCGAGTGACTGGAATGACACGGACGAGTGAGCCGAGGATAGGAACAGGGAATAACAAGAGCAAGAATCCGTGCTTGGTCTAGTCACCTCTGTGAAGTTTAAAGGAGAGAGCAAGAGCGAGAGAAAAAAAGTACTACCTGGGAGGGGGGGGAACTCTAGAGGGGGGTTTCAAGGGAGTGGATGGATGTGGAGAAGTGGGTGAGTGTAGTGTTATGCGTGTGCCTAGCTACTGCACGTCCGGAGCTGTCTATGTTCGAGAAGCCCTTCTACGATCCGTCCGACTTTCTCGAAAGAGCAACATGCGATGATTGCTGATGAGCGCAGTAGGCACTGGGAGGGATGATGCGTGAGATGAAGCAGACACCAGATTGTTCATACATACATACATACCCAAAGTGCTCCTTGGCGGTAGAAACGGCCGTGCATCAAAACTCATGTACTCCATGTACGTACGAGTACTCTCAGGCTAGAGTTATCCCAGGACACGCGAGATTTGTCTCCTTTTCCTGGGTCAAAGAGTCAGGCAAGACACGACGATATGACTTCTTCAACGCCTGTCTACTCTATAACATGCCTTACCGTTTATTCACTCACTACAACCTTACCTAGGTATGTATATATGGCATGTGCAATTGGTTCTAGGTTTTATTCATGCAAAGAGATTGAGCTCCAGAGAAAGCTGTAGCTGTGCTAGCTAGTACATGTACATGTAGTTGTGGAAGGAAAGAAGGGGGAAAAGAACGATTGGAATTGATTGATTGCTGCCCAGGCGACGGGATTTCGGGACACCACCCTTGCACAACCAGCGCTGTACTATAGAAATATACATAAAAAAAAAAAAAGCGGTGAACCAATTGGGAAGAAGGGGAAAAATACACACACCTTCTTACCCGGCCCGACATCATCCACACCAAGCATGAGCATCGATCTCCCTCTTGATAACGTCTCTCTCTCTGCAAAGTGAAGCATCTTTTATCACTTTCTGAACCGTGTTCCTGTGGCCCGTTCTCCCAGAAGACGGGTAACTGCACAGATAGTCCTATTCTCCGCGACAACCGAGTTCTCCTCTACGTAACAAGTTCGCCTCCCCGCGTTTAAATTTCACATCATATCACCTTACCTCAACTACGACTCGCTGATAGATCTCGAGCTCAGCATCGCGCAAATTGAATATTTTCATCGCACACAATTTTTTCTTGTTTGCGTGCGCGTGACATAATCATCTCTAGGTCCATTTGCTACCCGCTTTTCGAACCTCTCTTCGTTATGGAGGGAGCCAGCGCAACTACGACCCCTAAAAATTCCTCCAGACCATCTTCAAGAGGCTCAAATCACAAGCGCCAACGCGCCGACCCCAAAAAGGCAATGGAGTCTTCAGCCGATTTTATATCACTGGATTTTTCAGATGGCACTGACGATGAACCGGTCGAGGTGGAATACCTTGGCTCCAAGCGCCCCAAGCGTACACCTTCGAGTACCGGAAACAATATCCCAGTAACTACGAACGCTCACAGTACAGAGGATGAAGACGACGAGGAAGGTGGCGTAGAGGAAAAGACAGCTAAGAAGAACAAGAAAAGGAGAAAGCTGCTCAGAAGGTTATCCAAGGAAGGAGAAAATGATACGAAACAGGAAGCTGATAAGGCTAAACAGCCGATGTCTCCAAGCTTAAACTCCAAAGGCGACTCATCAGATGAGGACGGCGGTGTCAGCATTGGAATCTCCTCAAATGGTGCTCGTGCTGTGAAAGATGACGAATCCGAAAATGATGATGAGGATAAGGACTATTCCACTCGACGCGCTTTGAATGCCAAAAGGCTCAATGGCGCGCGAACTCCTGGGCGGGAAGATGCTCAAAAGCCTGGGTCTGTGGAAATTACAGTTGCGACAGCTTCTAACCAAGAGGTTTCTAATGTTGACACAGCAGCCGCCAGCGAGGAGCTTCAGAAAGATTCCGCAACAGCAAACGGGAAAACCAAGGAGAAGAAACGAAAGCCAAAGAAGAAGAAGAAGCCAGTGGCAGAGGCGGAAAGAAATGGAAAAATTGAACTACCAAAGGGCGGGGGGTTTAAAAACATTTCTGACAAAAAGGACGATGACACGTCATCATCATCATTAGGCGATGATGATGATGAAGGGCTGGAGATCCATGTTGATCTCGACATGGGTGACATTGATGGTGATGAGAAGGCTAAAAGTAATCACATTAGCGATGAAGAAGGAGAAGTTACAGAAAGTCTGGCGAAGAGGGACGTTATAGATCTGCTCGGCGAGAATGAAGGTGATGACGGGGGAAAATCTCCTCTCGTTGATCAGGATGTTGCCATGCGGCAGCGGAAGTACTATTCTGCATATATACTGCCGCCGTTTAGGCTCGAGGAGGCGCGTCCTTACTTCGGCTCAACTTCAGGTGTAGACTTTACAGCAGATGTGATACAGGAACGAGA
Organism: Morchella sp. 2018-W38C; assembly: GCA_024713705.1. Lineage (NCBI taxonomy): Eukaryota > Fungi > Ascomycota > Pezizomycetes > Pezizales > Morchellaceae > Morchella > Morchella sp. 2018-W38C. Next base: position 987,111 of record JAMJEX010000001.1, read on the forward strand.
GCTTGCCGCTGTAATGGCGGTAACTTTTTCGGAGAGTAAAAGGATATGTACTATTTGTACCAAATCGGGACACTCGGAAGATAATTGCCAGGAACTAAAGGTAAATTTCCAATCGCTTATTGGTGGATATTATGGCAAAAAACCTCCTACTAATTGTAATTCTGGGAATAGTGTAAACATTGCGGCAGCTGGAATAAACACTTTTCACACGCCTGCCCAGATTTAGAGAAGGATGAAGAAGCAGAGTCACGCGTAATAAACGTGAGCATCCTGAAACTCATCCACACAGACCGTTATGTTGATCATCTTCCGAAACAGCATTGGCGTCGTATCCCCGCTCACCGTCACGATCCAATCCAAGCATCGAAAAAAACCCTTCCCCTTTACTGCTACTACTGTGCCGGAAGCGACCATTATGGTGATGAATGTCCCCGGTGCCCACCACCTGAAATTACCGGCTCTTTCTCGTTGTCAGAAATCAACTTAAATTCTTATGCGACCCAGGAATGGCTTTTGGAATCCGCCGATAAACTCGAAACCCTTGGATCCGCTAAAGGAAATCCAACATTTGGGGCAGCGGGGACTAAAATGACGGTGAAGCCAACACTGGACCCGTTCAGAAACCTACGAAATTTCGATAGGGAAGATCCATTCCCAAAGCGCGCACCCCCTGCTGGGCCGTCTCGGGGCAAGGACTCTTACAAGTCGAGGAACGCTCATAGAGATGGCAATGGCGCATCATACCGCCAGCGGAGCCCTGTCAGGGACCCTGTATTTGATAGATATCGTGAACCATTGCCACCCAGGCCGGTCCACGGACTGCCTCCAAGACCTCGCTCACGCTCACGAAGCCCGCCGCGTAATAGGAACGGTGGTCGACCAGGCGGAAGCGGAGGAGGCGGGGGTAGAGGCGGTGGTGGGGGTGGAGGTAGAGGCAGAGGTGGGGCCCATATGTATGGACCTCCATCGGAATTCCACAATCGCCCTGCAGCTCGCGAACCAAGGAGAGGTTACGAATCGCATTCCCAACCCCCATTGCCAAGAGAGCCAGCGCCCAGGCGTACAGAGGCGTATAGACCGATGCCGTCGAGTGCCAAGGGGAACTGGCAGAAATATAAGACCTAAGAAAAGCCCTGTAATTTTTTTGGCGGCACATGTCTTTTCTTGTTTAATCATGATTTTTGCTATCTCGGTGGTCTCTTACTGGCTGGCCGCTTCTTTGTATCGATACTTAGACAAGGCTGTGGATTTTGGAAGCGCTCCTTGCTAGCACGATGGAGGGGGACCACCAAGGGCCTTCTTGTCTTAACGTCAGATATGGGATACGGATATATATTTGGGGCTTGGTAATAAAAGTTTAAGGGGTTTGGCGCTTCATGCTTGCTAGAATATTCGATTATTAGCTTTTGGAAACGGTCCGGTATGCCGGTGGCATCATATATTATCACTCGGTGTTCTTTTTACTTCCGGGCATTGTATAGATTTACGTAATAGTAATGAGTATTCAGCAGTGATGAGAAACATTGTAGCTTTACAGCTTTGCAAACATCCAGGTGACTTATTGTGTCTGTTAATGAAAGCGCTCAGCAATGCCACACACTCGTCCAGCTTCTGTAGCATTCGCCTCAGAATCTCTCTCCCGCCCATCCTCACAATCCTCCTCTTATACCACTCGAAGCTGCCTCTCTGCTACCCCGGGAACTTCAAAATCACGCAAGCTGAACCCGTACACCAGGGAGATTGAAGGTGAAGATGATGATGAAGAGGAGGTCTCCGAAGAGGAGGAGGATGAAGAGCAGGGTGTTATCATGGCTGTCGACCACAGAGGGAGGAAGATAGGGTGTGCGTTTTACTCGATGGCAGAACAGAGATTAAGCCTGATGGAGGACATCGATTTTCCTACCTCGGACTGCTTGGATGCTTGTAAGTGCTCTTCTGGCGAGGTTTGACTGGGCTTACTGGTGTATCTGTGTGAATGTAGTAAAGTTCCATATCAAACCCACAGTACTACTGCTACCGTCGAGGTTTGATGAGACAATTGATAAGTCGCTTAATCCTGACTCCAAAGGTACATAGCCCCACAAACCCCAGTTTATATATTCATCTCTCTCTTGCTCACTGGCCGCTTAGACGAGTTCGCAACACCCTACCACATCTCCATACGCCCCACCACTGAGTTCTCGTATGATACAGCCAGAAGCAAGCTCATCTCGATCCGTATTGGCGAATCCAACGGGCCTTCAATCACAATACAGACTCCTGGGGATCTCCATGACATATCCGCAGGGTCACGGAGACGTGGAAATCTACTGAGGCTTTCAGGGTGGATCAACGTGGAAAGCAAGGTTACTGTAGGGTGTGCTGGTGCCGTGTTGACATATCTACAGAGGAAAGCTAGTATTGACGGAGGTCCTGGAGAGGGAGATGGAGGGGGAATTCTGGTGGCCGAGATTGAGATGTGGAGTATGGCTGATGTTATGTATGTGCCAAGCTGAGAGCGTGTGCAGTGGCAATGATGGGAGAGAGTGGCTAACGAGGCGCAGGTTTGTGAATGCGGATACGATATGTTCGCTGCAGATATTTGAGGATGAGTCGCATCCAAACTTCCATATGCAAGGTCCTAAAGGCCGTGGCAAGGAGGGGTTATCTCTGTTTGGGATCATGAACGGAACTCGCTCTCCGCTTGGCCATGTTATGCTCAAACAATGGTTTCTACGCCCTAGTCTATCGCTCTCCATATTGACGTCCCGTCATGATACCCTGACTGCATTCCTCCACCCTTCTAATTCCCATGTCCTCATTACGCTCGGGAAGTCACTGCGCAACATCAAAAACATCCCGAAAGTTCTCTCAGGGCTGCGGAGAGGCTTGGGCAGTGGCGGTCGTGGAGGCGAATGGATCTCTCTCGCCAAGTTCTCATTTTATGCACTAAAAATCAGGTCCTCCTTACAAGAGATGTGCGGAGTCCGAGGCTTAGCCATCTACAAAAGACTAATGGATTCAGTCGATGTCAAAGCCATCCAGGCTGTAGGACAGCGTATCCACGACACAATTGACTTTGACGAGAGCGCGCTGCAGCATAGGGTCGTGGTGAGAAGGAACGTGGACGATGAGCTTGACCGGATGAAGCAGATGTACGATGGCATGGATAGCATGCTCTCACAGGTTGCACGCCAAGTCGCAGCTGGAATCCCGGCTGATGTGGCTATCAGCCTGAATGTGATTTATTTCCCGCAGTTGGGGTATCTGATTGTTGTGCCCACGCTTGAAGGTAGTAGTAATGATGGTGGAGAGGATGATGCCGCTGGGAGACCAGTGTATATGGGTCAAGATTGGGAGTTCCAGTTCTGTACAGGGACTAGCTGGTACTATAAGAATCCGCAAATGAGAGAGATGGACGCATACTTCGGGGATATGTATGGGCTTATCTGTGGTGAGTACTTTGGGTGGGGCAGCAGGGGACGAGTGATTTCTGATGATGCCATGAAGATAGGGAAATTGAGCTGGTGCATGAATTACAGGTGAGGGTGCTGAAGTATGATGAGATACTCGCAGATTGTGCTACTGCCCTTGCTGAGCTTGATTGGTATGAACCTGCGAACCCCAATTCACGATATCAAGTTGGACTAAGGATGGTTAGCCTTCTGGCCTTGGCTCTGGCGGCAGAGAAGTACAAATACTCTCGGCCTACTGTTACTGATCAAAATGTCATCAAGATCACTAAGGGCCGGTACGCTAGTTCCGACCTTCCTAGAAGACTTAGGAACTATCATTGACATTAACAGACACCCACTCCAAGAACTTTGTGTGTCATCCTATGTGGAGAATGATTGTAATATGCTTGGAGGGAAAGGTTCGGATGAGGCCGAGAGTATAGATACTGGGGCTACTCCGGACACAAACGAAGCCACTCCAGCTACACCTCCGAGAACCGTAAGGCCGGCACAATTTTGCGAGGACAATCCGACTGTGCCAAGTATGATGCTTATCACTGGACCCAACTACTCTGGAAAGAGCATTTACCTGAAACAGGTTGCACTTATAGTCTACATGGCTCACATTGGGTCCTTTGTTCCGGCTGAGAGTGCAGTGATAGGGCTGACAGATAAAATCCTAACCAGGATCCAAACTCGGGAGAGTGTTTCAAAAGTGCAAAGTGCATTCATGATAGACCTTCAGCAGATTGCAATGAGCCTTAGACTAGCCACACATCGGTCTCTTCTGGTAATTGACGAGTTCGGCAAGGGCACCGACTCGAGTGATGGTGCAGGGTTAGCATATGGGGTATTTGAGCACCTCTTAAACCGCGGTGATGAGAGGCCAAAAGTTCTTGCAGCTACCCATTACCATGAGATATTTGAAAACGGCTTCCTCACTGAGCACCCAAATCTGCAGTTTTCTCACATGAATGTTCTTCTTGACCACGATGCAGAGGCCACGGAAGATCAAATCACATATCTATACCGGATGGAGCCCGGCCGGAGCACTAGTAGCTTTGGAACTTGCTGCGCGGCGCTTAACGGGATCGACCCGGCAATTGTTTCGAGGGCCGAGGAGCTGATTCTCTTGGCTGCAAGAGGTGAGGATCTGGTTGCTGCATGTGGGAGGTTAACAAGCGGGGAAACGAAGGAATTGGAAGAGGCTGAGCGGGTTGCAAGAGACTTTTTGAAGGAAGACTTTGACTCTGAAGACGACGATGGTGATGGGAGCGTGGGAGATGTCAGAGGAAAACTAGAAAAGATATTGGAAGGAGTCAGAAGGGCTGAAGAGTGGATGGAGTATGAATAGCACTCGGGCGTTTGGTGTTAGTGGGAATAGGCATGAAACTAGATAGAAGGGCTATATTAGGATTGCACTATCCATGTTTGCTGGATTTACTTATGGACGCTAAGCACAATTCACTGAATCGAATTGTGGTTGCCGGAAAAAGTCTTACCCATCATGTCACAGGTGGTAATTTAACTACATGTCCTCGTACATATACTTTGAAGCCCCGAGGAAATGGTAATGACTTTTCAGCTCAAAATACCTCTGTTTATTCAGTGCCACAAAGGATCAAAAAGATAGATATCTCCGAATACTCAATTCTTAGCACCGATTCCGTCACTCGAAATTTCACTGCCCCACGGGGACCCCAGCCTTGGCATTTCTGCAACCCCAACCCCACCTTTTCAGCCGCATCAACTCACCTGCGCCATCTACGGCCTCAACGCCTCAACATCACCATTCCGATTATTGGTTTCAGGCAGCACGGAGCAAACAAACTAAAACATACCGCAAATTCAAATATTATATGACTGCCATCTTGACTACCATCCAGCACCAGGGGCCGCTTAATACTACATACCACATCATGCTACCTCCCTCATACTCGGATCATGATCCTTTACCACCCCCGTCCTTCGACCCACTGTCGATGATGCTCAGCCAGTTTTCGATTGTGAAACGCTTTGCATGTTTCCTAACGACGGGCGACTGTACGATTCCTTTTTTCACAACTATTTCCAGCCTGTTTTTATGTGTACTGACATGACGGGTATATATTGTATACAGTGATCCAGCTTTCTCGCACGTCCACCACAGTCCGTGAAACGCTCCTACAATCGCCAGAATACTGGTCCGAACTGCTCGCCCTGACGTCCCTTGTCTGCTCCGAGAACACCCACATCAAGGGTGAAAATGTCAAAAACTGCGTAATCTGCTCCATGCCCGTCTGCGAGGTAAGCCTAATCACCCTCGCTCATTTGCCGGCCCCCACACATTCAAACGCAGACACACCGGGTCACTCTACTAATAATCACCCCAGACATGCATTGTGAAATCAGACTTCCACGGCACCTCCGGAACATTCTTGAACCGCATCCGCACCTTCTGCGACTCCTGTTGGTCCGCAACGAACTTCTCCCACCCGCCAAACTCACCGCACACATCGGCCCCGCCGCTTTGTCTCTGCGTCGCAAAGGACGGCTGGCTCTGCTCCCACTGCCGCTCCACAGAGCGCACAGAGCTTTTGGAGAACAAGTATACCTGTGCAACGGACGGGTGCGACGAGCCCCACGGAAACTCAGAGAAGCAGCGTGTATGCACCTGGTGCCGTCTCCCACTGCCGCCAGCCTGGCGCCCGGTCACTGCGGAGCAGATACCAAACCCGGGGGCTCCCGGGGGAGGCGAGCCGATAGAGGAGGAGGCCCCAGGGTATGATGAGGGGAGCAGCAATGCAGCAGGGAGGAGAACGTCAGATGCAGTGTACTCCTCCATGGATAAAGTTAAGATTGCGGGGTGGGAACAGATGAATGATGAGGAGAGGTCGGACTACCAGAAGGCGTGGTTGGCAAAGGGGGCGAGGGAGAGCGCGCGGGCGGGACGAGTTGTGAGAGGGGGCAGTAGGGATGATTCTGGGGAGGGGAGCTCTGCGGCTCCTGCGGCGGATGGGGATGAAGCACCGAGCTTCGATGAGGCGCTCAATGATGGGGAGGTGGGAGAGGCTAGTCCTAGTGCGGAAGCCCAGGAGGCATTGGGAAAAATGAAGCTCAAGGGCGCTGATAATAGTGGCGGGAGTAGTTAGTTTAAAAACTACGATGCTCTTTTCTTTTAATATATGTATTGTTTCCCCCCCCCCCCCCCACTGCTGTTTTCTCTTACTATTTTCTTCTCTTTCCCTTTGCTGGGTTTTATCGATTTAGAAATAAGAACTTTGGCTGGTTAATCAATTAGCCGAGTTTACTATTTCTCTTTCTGTTTTCGTTTTTTGTTCCCTGATTTGCTTTTTGCCTGATTGATGATTTGATGGATGTTTATGCGAAACTCAGAGTTCTGTTTTTATCCCATTTCCCTACCCTTTACCCTTTCTACTTTCCGCCTTTCCTTTCGAATTCCTCTCCTCTTTCCGCGTAGCGTACAGGAGCTGGCTCCGTGTAGGATATCGCTGCCATAGCGGTTTACTTGGAAACATCTAGTATAGACCTCTCTCTCACTCCCAATTGGCTCCTCTCAACCCCCACAACCAAACCCCTAGCTCAACGTCACGCAACGCCATTGGAAGCCCACCGCCACCCAATCGCAACCGACACAGAGTAAAACCCAGGGCTGGTCGCGAACCACGATCAGAGAAACCGAGATACCTTGACGTCGTGTCTGCATCACCCTTCTTCTTCTGCAGGCAGGCAGACATCGGCAGGCATCCACTCCACGCCCCATCGCAGCCCTGCAGGCGTAAGAGGCTATCTGGCCCAGCCATCTAGTAGTGCATAGGACGATGGGCACAAGATCGGTCTCTCGATGTATGTGGGGGGTTGTGGAGAGCTGTTGGTAGGGTTAGGGTTCGTACTGTGGTGACATCGAATCTAAATACATATATTGTGTGGGTGAGACCATGAGGCTACGGAAATGTCCCTATTCTGCCAGGGAATTTGCTATACAAGACACAAGCTGGACGAAATAGTCACCAGCGTAGTCTGGTCTCGTTTGGTGTCCGTCGTTGTGGGTGCATCATGGTATATCACTCGTTGGTATGTTTCACATGATACATGATGTAGTTTTATGATGTTGTGAGCAACGATACATGTAGTGTTGAGATTTGAGCCAGGCTCGGGAGCACTTGTATACATGTATGTAGGGTAGCGTGCCGCTTACACACTAAGTAAATACAGTAACAGAAACATGGGTAGAGTGACTGCCGCAGTCTTTGGCAATGCCGTACCACTGCGGTAACACTACCGTATAGTTCGTTGAAATATGGAGATAAAGCGACATATTCTCAAAATGCCGTACTAATGCGGTATCAGTTTTACCCCCATTTCTGATACTGTAGTCTTGAATTCAGTTGGTACTTACACACAGTACCAAAAAAGGGGGTGAAATAGCTACCGTAGTACTGCCGTATATACGTATAATCAATACCGTTTTTACTAGATAAATACAGCATTTGTTTTTGAGTGCGGTTTTACTCCCTCATTGTGCACAGTACGCAGTCAAGTCTATGCGGTATTTGCGAACAAATGCGTTGTTGACGCAATACCATCTTCAAGGAAATCCGGTATTACTACTGTTCACCGACCGCGCTCAAACGCCTCTTTGCTCAAATACCGCTGTGCTGCCGTAGTCCTCCTATAGTCTTTGCACTGCAGCAGTTGGCAGACAGCGGTAGTGCTATCGCATGACATACCATAGTACTACCATAGTGCTATAGTATTTTCCTAGTATTTTGAACCGTATTTGAACCGTATTCTACCACCTAAACCTTGTACACATACCACACATGCTACGACCATTATATCATTGTATCCCAAGGAATATGCAAGATCAATAAATCCTTTTAGAAGTACGACGCTGGTGGTTCGATTGAGTTAGGACGCGCTCATGTGTTGGGTGTTATTTCGCGCTAAGTGCCGCCAAGACATCAAATAAACCAGGCTCCAGTTTAAATGCATTAAACACAACGATGGAGTTATGGGGGTCGCGATGGCCTAGTGGGAAGGAGTCTGCTCGTATACCACTCCTAGTTGAGGTCATTCAACATGGGGCCATCGTTCGAACCCCCCCACGGTATCACATATATGTGTACCATATCGCCAAAGCAGTGCCCATATTCGGAGGGCACGTAAGTCTTTTGTTGTGGAAAATTAGTAGCAGCCATCGATGTATTTATGTACTCGCTATAATAAATAAGACTCAATCATCACGCAAGTGAGTGGGCCGACCGAATTCCCGCGGGTAGCTGGATGGGGTTGCGCTCGTGTCCGCTCTCTTTCTACCCTTTTTGGTTGCAAATACCCATTCAATGATCTGTGGTAAGATCGAAGTAAACTTATGTTCAAAGAGGTCAATTTGGGGATTTTATCGAGGGCTGCATTACAACCTGCACGGTGTGCAGCGATGGATATGCAATAAGTAGCCAGACACAGTTATACCCCCAAACACCGCATATACATGTACAAGTGGTTTCCAGCCTTCGGCCGGTACGTATACTACACGTATATCAATATACAGGCAAGCAGCATTGCGGCTTATTTCTCTATTTGTCTATCAGTCGGGGCTCTCGACCCCTCCTGGCAGGTCGATCTTATGTGTCTTTCTAATATCCTCCATATATATATATATCAGTACTAGTGGATAGGTCAGAAATTCTTCAAGTTCAAGCTGCAAGTATCCCTTTAACAGCCACTAAGCCGCTAAAATCGAACTACTAATCGATTCCCAGAACCAGCTGAAAGCCTATTAACAAGTGCAATCTAACACTCATGTACTCAGCACAATTCCCTACGTTTAAATCTAACACAACATATTTCAAGTGAAACAAAAACCTCTCTCAACAAGCCAATAAAAAGTCTTTAAATGCACATGCATATGCAGGTTATAATTATATACTTATTAGATTTGTTGTTTCTTTGTAAATTATAAATTCGAACGTGTTATATTATCTTACATATTATACTAGTGTACTCGTATTATGTCCTTGCACCCTTCCCGATACTGTACATTTACTTTCTCGTTTTACCTATTCTATCACTGTACTCGTAGTATTCCCTTGCACTCACTCGTTGTCTTTACGTTCTTTATTTTCTTGCACTACATACATGTACTTTGGTATTTAGGTATGCATGTTTTTCCGCCCACCATCGCTCTAAATCCAAGCTCATTCCAACAGGTCCTTCTGCAGAACTTGTTGTCTGCGTTGGTGGTAAAGAAGTGAAAAGTAGAGGGTGTATCTTAGGGTATTAATCCACCTGTAATACTCTATACCGTTCCTATCTCGGCCCTCACGAGTAACTACATGGCTACCTGCTAGACCCGTCTTACCCCTTACAGATCCGGCCTTGGTGAAGTACTGGCCTCATCTTCCCAAACGCTAGTACATTTCAGCCCTAGAGATTAGATCTTCGCGGATCCCGTGTACTACTAAGTACATCTGAGCCTGTAGGTGAAACTGCTGTGAGGGAGGAGACTGGGGTTCAAATCCCTATCGAGGCGCCACCAATTCTTTTCTTTTTCTCGCGCGGGGGGCTCTTCTTGACAAGTACATGTGACGATGGAGGGCTGGGAGTTGCTTAGCAATACTTGATAGCGGTATGCACATGTAGCCAGGTATTTCATGGTTCATTGGCTACAGTAATGTTTCAATAAATCCTTTTCTCAAGATATGGCTATCGCATTGGCGAGAGAAGTTGCACATGCAGTATGCCCAACATACATGTAGGTTAATTGTCTATCTCTCCCCCGCCAACCACTCCTACCCATATTCCCCGGGTAGACACCGGCTGTTAGTAATCAACCGAGTGATCTCCCATGACCACACCGACGTCAACTCCTCTTGGCACCACTTGCAACGTTCGATATGTGGGGGCCACAGTCCGCATCCTATCCCATCCAATCCCAACCCCGGTCCCACCCCTCACCGCGCCCGCGATGATCTCCCGCACCCTCCCACGGCTCACTACTACTATGGCTACCCCCCCGCTCCGCTACCGCTTCGCCCCGCTAAACCCGGCCCTCAGCGCGCGCTCCACGGCGCCCAAGCTCGCCGGTGTGGTCTTTGACGTCGACGGCACTCTGTGGTATGTTTGTGTGCCGTATCCAGCTAGCTAGGGATAGATACTTGGGCGCGCAGGGGAAAGATTGTTGAAAACAGGCATTGAAAACGAGCGCTCAAGTATATGTAAAAAAAAAAAGAGAGTGTGTGTGTGAGAGAGAGAGGTAGAGAGAGAGAGATAGGCAATTGATTTAGCTAACACTACTACTGCAAACTTCAGTGAGCCACAGACATGGATGTTTGCAAAGATGCGCGCCGCACTCGGGATTGCAAAGACGATTGATATCCTGGACCACGTCTACACGCTGGCGCCCGGCGCGCAGGAGGCAGCAATGGAGTCCATCTGCAATGTGGAGCGCGAGGCGATGGTGAAGATGGTGCCGCAGCGGGGGCTGCTGCCGCTGATGGAGTATCTGCAGAAGAAGGGGGTGCAGAAGGCGATCTGTACACGGAACTTTGAGTCTGTCTCTCTTCGCATACCCTCCCTCCCCCGCTTCCTCCACCGGGTGGTCTGACTGACAAAAGGTTGGCGTGAGTTGGGTGGGTACAGAACGCCAGTCAATTTCCTGATCACAAACTTCTGCCAGGGCCAGCTCTTCTCGCCCATCGTGACGCGGGAGTTCCGGCCGCCTAAGCCGGACCCGGCGGGGATCTTGCATATTGCGGAGAAGTGGGGGCTGCAGGATGGCGGGGGCAGCCTGATCATGGTGGGGGATAGCATAGATGATATGGCGGCGGGGAGGAGGGCGGGCGCGGCGACGGTGCTGCTGAGGAATGATGTGAATGGGGAGCTAGTGGAGAGCGAGATGACGGACTGTGTGGTTGATAGGTAAGCTTTTTCTCTTGTTTCCCCTATGATGGGGGTGACGGGTGGAGGTGCTGACGTGGGTGTGTAGGTTGGATGAGCTGATTGAGGTGCTGGAGGGGGGGTTTGTGGAGAGGGATAGGAGGACCGCTGGTGCTGGGGAGGGGTGAGGTTTGAGATTTGTGAGGACCTCTATCTGGCTGTTTGGCCCATCTGGCCAACCATTGGCTTGGAGGGTAGTAATCAATAGATTCCATGCTTCCGTCTGAAATGGGGGCCATTGACCTAGTCCAATATTCAAAACGACCCATTATTTACCTATATCTACATCTATGTATGTATATATAATATCACACCCATCTACATGCAGTTACTTACTAGCCCCATATGCGTTGCTACCAATCCTCCCAATCGGGATTAAACCTCCCGATTCCCCTGCTATCGAGATAGTAGACTACATGTAGTATGGTGTCCGATCCAGCCTTATCTGGTTATCACTTCGGCCATGCGTGCCCGCCACAGTGAGGATCGGAGAGGTGTAATTATAATGTTACTGCTGACCAGTGTTCTTCCAACAGAGAGCCTGAATAAGTAATTACATGAGCACAGATATGCATGGAAAAATTGGCTAGCGCCTATGTGATCAAAATTGTTTCTGTGGGAAACGTCTGATGTATATTGGTGCAGTCCAACCAACCACTCGAGCGATAATTCCTGGACGGAGATGGCTAATAAAAGTCTTCTGTGTGAACTGTCTCCAAAACACCCCCCCCCCCCACCCCAATTGGGGAGTTAGACATCAGAGGCGGAAAGCTTACTGATCTGATCACGGGTTCTCACTCGGTTGTGGAGTAATAGGTTGTGTTCTTATGCTGTCCGCCCGCGGCATGACCAAACGACTCTATGATGAGTACTGTATTTGAATTTTTAACGTTGGAGACATACTTACTACTGCTTGTGTCCCGTGTTCTGTCGATCCCATTCCCCGACTCTACCTATCCACCAGACATCTAGTGATTGGGTATCCATCTGATGGCCACCTTGGATATTCCGGACACTTGCTGAGCGGGCGCCCCTGTTTGTCGGACACTTTGGAGAATATTGGATCCGGAACTGATACATATTGTTGTTCAAAAATCCGTCCTGCTGGCAGTGCGCCGACAAATAATTGTAACCGCAATAAAATTTTGATTAAACTATGGTTTGGTAGAAGGGACAGGTCTTTCATATAATGACACCGGAGATTAAGAATCTAGCTACTTTTATCGTTTTTCTGTCAATCGAGGCCTTAACCCTCGACCCGTTTACGAGCAGTAGCGAATTCGGAGAATGCAGATGTTGTTGGACCATGGAGTATGCAACTTGTTGGTACGTTATAGTAAAATGTCCGGTGGAAAGGTAGCGCCTGCAAATGGGATAGAATTAAATCTACTAACGTACGGCTAAGTTATCCCACGGGCACCAGCGTCCATGTTTTCAGGTAGTCCCGACCCATTCCCCAGGTCGTCACCGCCACAACAGTCAAATATATCTGCTGCTGTTTGGGTGGGCCCAGATGCTATCCCGAGTATGATTGATCGAGCCCTCCATTTTTGGGAATTATTATATACATTACTTTTGGGTGCATCAGATGCTTTAGGTCCGGAATGTATATTTTCATAAGCCTTAGAGACAGGAGGAAAGCCTTGCTTTAGTCTTGCGTCCGAAAAAAGGAGGGGGAGGGGGGCCCAAATTAGCCTGTTTTGGGCGTAATGATGACTTTTGCTCAGGATTACGAGTATACCATACTAGGACGTTACCGAATTTTGCAATACGGAAAAAATCATGACACAGTTTTCAGTAGAGTTGATAAATCTACAGTACCTAAGCAATATATGGTTTAAATTGCGAATGACACATTTTACTACAAGTACATGTAGTCCCTGCAACAAACCGTGACTACCTCAATCTTCTCAAGCTAACATCTCCGAACTTCTTTAATCAAAAATATGATAGACCGATTCTAGCAAGCTGCCTTTTGATCTCTCTCTAGCTTTGAGATTATATAATTAGAAGAAAGGCGGCCGACTACTTGGACGCAGCCATCGCATGTAGAGCGACAGGTAATAAGTGATGGAACGCCCTGAGATACGGTTATCTGCAAACACCATATGTTGGTGGCGTTTTACTCAAAACAGGTATCACTTTGTCTCAGCCCGTTCCATCACTTACTACCTACCGCTGTACATATTGCTGCTCATGTTGACACTTTACTCTGTCAGGCCCTTGCAGTTCGGATATAGAGATACATCGATAAGCTCCAGTTTTTATATATTGAATATTCAACCTAATGATCTCGTCCTAGTACTAACATATGTCACAGGTCTTATCGACCAAGTATATTTCACTATCTATCTCGTAGATATATTTACTCGATAACTACCCTCCATCCATCACTTTTTCTATCTCTATTTCAACGGAGCTGAGTCGCCATATTCCATGTTGTTCATTTGTTCAGCTGCTCTTTCACCAGCGGGCTCACAGTTCTCGCAATATTCCCTGATTTTTGTGACCTCCTCGGGTGTCAACTGTACATGGATGGCGTCGATATTCTCCTTGAGATAATTCGCCTTCTTGGTTCTATTCCCATATCAGCCAACCGATTAGAAAGAGAAGGGGAGAAAAAACCACCAGAACCTACCCTGGCAACGGAATAAAATCGACCCCCTGCGCCAAGATCCACGCCAAAGTGGCCTGCCCCGGTGTGATTCCTTTCTTCTCCGCAATCTCGTTTACCTTATCCACAAGCTCCAGGTTCTTGGGAAAGTTCTCTTCGCTGAATCTTGGGTAGAACTGCCTGCAGTCTGTCGGCTCGAACTGGTCCCTACTCCTGATCTGCCCTGCCATTATACCTCTCCCTAGCGGGCTATAGCACACAATTGATACGCCGAGCTCACGGCACGCCCGTAAGAGGCCCACCTGTGGCTTCTCAATATCGAGCGCGAAGGGGTTGTACTCGACCTGCACGCAGGCAATAGGGTGCACGGCATATGCGCGGCGGAGTGTGTCAGCGGAGCACTCGGACAGACCGAGGTATTTTACTTTTCCGGCTGCGACAAGCTCTGCCATTGCGCCGACGGTGTGCTCGATGGGGGTTGAGGCGTCGATGCGGTGAACATAGTAGAGATCTACTGAGGGCACTCCGAGCTTTGACAGTGATGCGTTGAAGGCGGAGTGGACGTATTCCGGCGATCCATGGGCGGACATGGCGTATGTTGTTAGGTCCACTTTAATCTATGCATGCCATAGACAATGTAAGTAATGGCACAGAGATTGGACACAGAAGAGAGTTACATACACCGAATTTTGTGGCGAGGAAGATGTCATCGCGCTTTCCGGGGCGAGTTGCGAACCATTTGCCGATGAGAGTTTCGTTGTCGCCGTAGATGTCTGAGGAGTCCCAGAAGGTCTCGCCCTGTTCATGGGCATAGTCAAGGAATTTGAGGCGCTCTTCGTCGCTCTCAACTTCTCCGTAGGCCATGGAGAGACCCTAAATTTTAATGTCGGTATTAGAACGAATACTAGTATAAACTGTATAGTTATCTGTTTACGAACCATAAGGCCCAAACCGATCGCGGAGACTTGAGGCCCATTCTTTCCTAACGGACGGGTGGGAAGTTGTGCTGGTGCCATTGCGATAATATTGAAGTGAAGCTAGTTACAAGAAGTAGTATGGTAGTAATCGAATTAATCTGGTAGTAGTATAGTAATTGAATGTGAGTGTCCGATATTATATCCCTTCAACAGATATCTTCCCCCCTTTATACCTTTTCCCTCCCTACCACATGTAATTAGTCCTCAGAACATTCTTTTCTCTTCTCCAAATATATAACCCCGGGCATTAAATCCGGGCCCCCGTTAACCCCACGTTCATCAGTGGGTATACAATCTTTACTCTCCGTTCCACCAAAACATTCCCACCAGATCCCTGTACACTCCCCAAATCAGGTCTAGCTCTCGCCGCCAAGTCTTAGTACCCCGGAATTCCGGACTGATGGGATTAGTAACAGCATCATGATCGATCACTCGTCTACCGGAATAGATTAGATATCGACCACAAGCTGCGATTAGGGGGCACGGAGGCGGGATACGCTATGTCTCTCTGAGGGAAATTCATCCTTTCTTGTAGGTATGTAGGACTCGGCGGGGTTATCTGCCCATGAACTACGATGATTTAGGATAAGATGCCCCAATTGATGAACCAAAAAAAAAAGGTAAGATTTCCATTAGCCACGTGCACTGTGTCACTGATTGTCACTCGTGCAATGGCCATGGCCTTGCGCCGCAACAATAGAGCTCCCTGGTTATTCGCGTTACTGCTACGGAGTTGGCCTTATGCGGTGTAGATATAGGTATATAGCCCCATGTCAAAACCCCTGGGACAAGCCTCCGTAGCAACTCGCGGTTGCGTTGTCCCGGGACTTTTGAACAAGAACTATACTACAATGTAGTTCGGTTCCTGACTTGCCTTGCAGTGATGCCTATTATGCGAATATATGTACTATCCTAATGCCTGCTTACACTATTATCCGTCCTACCACTGCTGTATACCGGCGGAAGTTATCATTGTTGTGCATGTAGGTATAGGGTTTAAATCGGGTTTGAATCCAGGTCTGCACATATATCGAAGGGTTGTGGGTAGGTACTTGTTTTATTTCTATTTTGTTTAATTCATTATGTGGGTAGGTACTTATAATATATATCGTTTTTACATTGCTTGATCCAGTAAGTTGACTTCACGGCTTTCCGCGAAGCAGAAAAGGCTTCATCGTACATACATAGCTATAGTAGCTAGTAGAGTGTATTCTTGATCTAGACCATGGGCTGTATATTACTACAAGAAGATTAACAACTAGCCCGTAAAACTATTCGTTGAAGAAGTAGTAATTAACTGTTCCTTCACAACAAAAGACACATTTCAGTGCCCAACCACCTAGCCATGATACCTCGTCTCAAACCTCCTCCTTCTTAGCTATACCTTCGGTAGAACAAAGAGACCTAAAATCCTCGATATTGCTGGATGGTGGAGGTAACTTCGACCTCAGGCTTGCGCAAATCCCTAACCATGAAGTAAGAAGTGTCACCCCATGATTGGCCCCTCAGGGTTTAGCACCTGTGTCTCGAAAGCTAGCACCCACCTCACCATCGCAGTGCTCAACAAAGTGAATGTTATGCGCGCCTAACTACACTCCACTGACACTGTTTGGGCGTAGCACAAGACCTCTTCGGCTCCCCTTTGACTGCTATGCGCAATAGTTACTAAAATCCAAAGCCCAACCAAATTAAAGCCCAACCGGTCCAAACCCCCCGACCGCTAGAACCTTCACTTATCACGGGCACGTGTAGGCCAACATATAGTTAAGAGCGTTCTATCTACTTCTGCCCTGATTTGATTACAACTCGTCGACACTGTAGGGCCAGTATTAGTAACCAAGTTTAGAGCATGTGCAGATTATGTGGTATTGAACCCTAACCTGTATATAATGCTATGTTATCGGTCTTATGGTTCCTCTGTTTAGCTTATGTGGTGAACTGTACTACTATGTCTCGAGAATTGGGGAGATATATTGTAATTATACATCAAGGCGAGTGATGTAGGTGGAGTCGTTGAGTTTCGGGACTCTATGGGTCGATTCATATACCTCCCCCCAACTCCAAAATATGTAATTCCCCTTATAAATAGAGCTAAGCACCAGTGAGTGTCGCGACTATATACAGCCTTAGATGAGAGAAATGGATAACAGTTACGTTACCTCGGTATCTGGCTTGGCTATCCGCTCATTCGGGGTAATGACCAACAGCCAATTAATGAGTCAACAATCTACGTATACCTCATGGCGAGGGGCGTCAACCATGGCCATGGCTATAAAGGAGGCCTAAGTTCGTTGCTTGGGGTGTTCAGGGTTTGTACGTACGAGTAGATGAAACCCCAACAGGAAATTGTTAACTAAGTTATTTCATACGCCCGGCAGAAAGATACGTTTATAACGTCTAGTTCGTCAAAAACCGTTGAGATAAAGAGGATGTATACTTAATTCCCTGTGTAATAAGTCAATCACCATAAAATGTATAGTCATAGGGAACCCAATAATAACCCACCCCTAAACCTGAACTTTCCCCTTCACTAACAGAAACACCCGCCTATTAATCGTACTCATAAAATAACCCAAGGCCCGGATCAAAATATATTTCCTCACCCTTTCATCCTACTCAAGGGCCCCAAACCTGAAGCCACCCCCTCCAGAACCCGCACTGCCCGCTGTCCGCTCAATCACATGAGTAAACAAATCCATCCAAAACCCTACAGTCGTCCCTGGACCGTCAACGACGGGCCCGCTTCGATGGCGAATGGGAAAATCGAAGCTTTCAGAGGCCAACAAATCTAGAAGCACACCGACTGACCCCTTTGCGTTGACGACTACCAGCCCAAAAGGTCTCCACCCGTCATCGAGTCGGGTTCGCTGTTGACCTAGGGGCGGCTGTAGTCCACATCAGCCATATCCGTTCCGCTCCCTAACCACCTAGTGTAGATAACGACCGGGATCCTAACGATTCGCCTTGGGTCGGGTCATAATAATTTTGATGGGACCGGTCATAATGTAGATCGCATAAGCGCCATGGCGATTCTAATGGCAAAAATTACAGACGTCTCTCGGAAGGGGGGACGGCCTAGGTCATTACCTCCTACGGCCCATAGCTCTCGACCGGGTCCTAACATTGACCGGCCGTTACGGGTCGTGGGTCCCAATGATTCGTCTTGGGGCCGGGGTTGTAATGATTTTGACGGGACCGGTCTTCGACCGGTCAATGTAAGTCGTATAAGTTCCAAGTAAGGCGATTCTAATAGCAAAAATTCCAGACCCCGGGAGAGAACACGACCTATAGTCGCCCGCCGTTGTAACGAACGCTCTTGTACCGAATATTTGCTGTATCGAACCACTTGGCTGCCCCCCTCCCCCCAGCAAAGAGCTTGGTCTACTGTACCGAATAATCTGCTATCCCGAGCGGAAAGGTGTTCATTATGCACGTCGGTTATAGCGGCGGGCAACTGTATGTCATTACCGTTTACGCCCATAGGTCCTCGACCGGGCTCTAGCACTGGCCAGTCGCTACGGGTCGTGGGTCATTATTAGCAACACTAAAGCCCTGAACAGCCCTAATTCCTATATGATGCCCTACCATAGACAAGGATGCCCCATTACACGGGTCTGGCATTAAGTGAATGAACAAAATTGGGTGTTGACAGGTGAGAATCCGTTCGCTCACTAAATGCCAGACCCTTGTACGCTATAGTATTAACTGTATGCGACCATTGTGTACCTAGAAACAGAATTGACATGATATAAAAAAAAAAAAAAAAAGACAAGGATGCCCAGATTTGACGCTTAGTTTGGTAGGCCACGAACCCTAACCCATACCAATATACCAGGTTTCTTCAATTATGGCGCGCGATTGCCTTCATTGTAAATTCTAAAACATGTTCTCTAGCACCCCTGGTATTGGCAGGACCACGGGAAAATTTCCACCTTGCGGGGAGTGAATCTGGTTCTGGGTCCGGGGGCATTACGGTGCAGAAGGAACCCTAGCCCTGATGAGGAGGGGTTTTGGTTATTGACTCTGTGAATCCTGAAAATCTGATCCTGTGACTCGATTCTCTTGGGGGCTTTTTTTAGCCTAAGTTTCTGCAGCGCACATATGGCCGAATTGATATTGAATTGGACTAGCTAGCTAGGCCGCCGGCCAAGCAAACGCGGCGCCGGGTCCTAGTAGTCCTCCATACATCCGCCATCGAGACGATTTAGCGGGTTCCGCCCAAATTTAGATAGCGACGAGTTGGGAATCGGACTAGTCAGAAGACTGGCCAAGCAGCCTACCGCCCGGGCGAAGGCATTTGTGCGGCCGAATTGACACCCTTGAAATTTCGGCGGCCAACCGGGTAACCACAGACCGGTGCCGTCCAAAGAGAGACTATAGGCACCCGGGCCCGGGCGTGGCAGCTAGAGACCGCCGCCGCACGCTGCGACTGTCCGGTGCAAGCATGCACCGGATCCGCAAAGCCTCGAACTACCGGTACGCATGACATGTATTGGTATAATCTGGTTCCGGGATAAACTGGTTTTCATCTGCTCGAGACTTTGACAGAACGAACAGTTCCGCAGAAACCGGCGGCTCTCCGGATTCTGAGTAATATATCGCGTGGGCTGAAGACACCGCATCTAAACACAAATGCTCAATTAGAACGGTCCTAACCCACCGCGTGAGTGCTCTAATATCATTGGCCCCCCGGACACCCGACCACCAGCGAGTGATAGACCATGAACATGCACCACACCATCCATCGACTAACTCTAAATCCGTCGAACACACTACTACGCTTCACGTCCATGAACGACTGCTTTGTACGACTCATCTGATCAAGCTGTAGACGACTTACATATACCAATCCGGATTTCAGGCTGCTGTGTGCATGCAGACCGGCCGGACCGGAAACCAGAAACAGGCTATCGTACCACTCAGGGACTTTTTCTATGTGTTCCTAGATGCATGAACGGTTTTGTTTCCGTCCCATCATTGATTTGATGTAGCATCGGAGGTGGTTAGGGTCTGAAGTGCCATTTATCTCAACTTCAACCTCCCAGTGTTCCATATAACTCGGAGATACTTCGGTTAGCGTGAAGCTTCCGTACAGAGACATGTATCTCAAAGGGTCGGCGAATCCCTAAGGTGTTAGGAAATACTGGAAACTGGGCGCTCAGACGGTCTCGACACCCCGAGGCCTGTATGGATGCCTTACCCAGAATATGATAGCTCTACGCCACCATTAGCCTATCGTATGATCGCTCAATATACCTGCGCTGGTAGCGGGAAGTAAGGGTCGAACAGCGTCGTCACCAGTGTTTTCTTTGTCTCAGAAATCGTGATCTCAAAACCACTGTGAACCACAGTGGTACGATCGGAGTTGTCTGTCTAACTCCTTGCCAGTGATCACTAGAGTAGAGGGCCATAGTGCGGCATGCGGCAAGCGGCAGGCGGTAATATCGAGAAACATAGCTATAGGTTTATTTCCAGCCTAATTTTTCGACGCCTTGGTCAGAAAACGGAACCAACGATCTCGTTTTTGATGTGGCCCTAAAATGACTTGTCGGCTCTTGCATCATTGACGGTTCAGATTTCGATTGTGAGGATTAATATCGTATTTGCAATCATTGTCTTCCCAAGTCATCCAAAGTATAGCATGCCTTATTCCAGACAAAAATTTCGACACTCCGATTTGTTCAACAGAGTCAATGTTTGACTCATACAATCAGCGAAATCTTGGGAATGCCCAAGCTCGTATGTACTCATCCGTCCCATCACAATTACAAAATCGACGCAAGGAGAGCTAGAGCCTACCATGGACCACTTTCTGTACCGGCCAAGGAAAATTCGTATAATAGGCATCCGAGCCAGTTATTGTGATAGGTACAATGTGTGCACGCAACTACCTAGCTAGTGAAGTTCTTTCGTAACAAGTGCAAAAGATCTGTTTCACACCACACATCAGATGGATCCTGCCGGTGATTCCTGCGCAATTCGCCGTTCTCGGCTGCTGCCTTGTTGTAGGCAGAGTATACATGTTAATTTCTTGGGTTGGGTGATTTAGGCCTCGCGTGCTCCATTCCTCGCAAGGCCCCGCCGCGACTGAGATTCTGCGGGCCCGAACCTTGGTATCCCGCATAAGACATTGTTGACTGATCATTGACCCCGCACCTCGCGCAGCACACCCGCCCTCGAGCCTCTTAGGCGCGGCCAACTCAGCTGCGTTAGGAAGATCGCCGATTTATCAGGTCAAAGGGTCATAATATCAAGCTCGCAGGCCTGTTTTCTTTGTCCGCCCGCCGTTACCCTCTTGCCCTCTTGCCCTCATATCCTACGGCAATCCGCCGCAGACTGCCAGTACACGGAAATTCAAAGGAGCTCGGGATATGTTTTGAATTCTGGCTTGTGTTTACCGCTCTCAAGACACTTGTGCTCGTAACTCAAACAACCAAATTACCAACCGGGTGCGCGAAACCTAGAAATGAGTCTTGCAAATAAATCCAAAAAGCGCCGTGTAATCATGCCGCACTCGTGGTGTATCGTACTCCAGTCCAAGCCAAGTCGTGAACCCAAACACACTATGCCCTGACTGCAAATGTCTCGCCCAGAAACAGCCTTCCCTCGCTCCCCCAGATTTAACTCCCCTCCAGTAGCCTGATCCAGACACATTTAAGCTTCTTCAGCAAAGAAGATTCCGAAATCCGGATCGAATCGGAACCCATCTTCAGCCTACCACAAGCTCCCAAACCGAGTATTTGGGATTCCTGCAGGCTGTCCTCTTCTGATTGGCCAGAGTGCTGGTGAGAAAGCGTCGCAGATCCTCGGTTTGCCGTTGCAGTGTGGCGTAGGGCTAGCCGCATGGAGCTAACCCGCCCTTATCATACATGAAAAACACTCGTTCCCACACCGAAACTGAAACAGAATCTGATCTGTGGGAATGAAGCGAGAGCGGTTTGTCCCGTGTGATTTTCACCTAGCCTTTAGCCTCTGTGTCAGGTCGGCAATCCGGATACCGTATGTAGATCACAAGTTGTCTTCAGCATACCTATCCTACCCAACCCTCTGAGTTCTGAATACCTAATTACATCTACATACCCCTCTCTCAACAACAAATCCAAAACCACCTTTCCGAACACCCGCGCGATTATGACCTCCTTCGTCCCAACCCCTGTGGACTTGATCGCGCCAACGGTCACCCGCCTAGACGCGGCCTTCGGCACTCTCAAGTCCCACCCACTCGCTTTCCGCCTTGAACAGCTCGGTCGTCTCTACTGGGGTCTCCGAGACAATGAGCAGGCACTCTATGATGCGTTGGCAGCCGACATCGGGAAGCCGGTTTTTGAGACATTCATGACCGAGTTCGCCTGGCCGTTGAGCGACATCGTGAACGTTATGGAGAACCTCAAGACCTGGGCGGCAGATGAGCCTATCACCGACGTGCCATGGACTACCAAGCTTGTAAACAGACCGGTCATGAGGAAGGATCCTATGGGAACAATTCTAATTATTGGGTAGAGGCCTATCATTTCTTTCTTTCTTTCTTTCTTTCTTTCTTTTTGGTCTTCTAGTCTTTTTCTTTCTTTCTCCAATTACAGCATTTCCCTACGTCGTGAGCACACACCATACCGGGCAGAGGGCTGCTTCAAACCGACCGCACGAGCATAATTGATTGATTAATTAATTGGACTGATTGTTTGTTTCAATGAATTAATCGATCGATTGAGATTCATTAATTGTATGCAGCCCGGAGGCCATGGCAAGACCGCATGCTCGCTTCACAGGGAAACGCTGTATTTTCTCCCGAATATTAGGTATTCAATTGCCGCATTGAACACCGGCTATACCAAGGAAGCAAGGGCGTGTGGGACAGCACAAATTGTCATCTCTCTCGGGTGTCGAAACAAATTTGACCTACCGGTGAATTACATAACATGAACTGACTTGCATACCTGCGGTCTGACAGAGCTTCGAACTTCCCCGTTCAATTGACCATCAGTCCGCTGGTGGGAGCGATAGCCGGCGGTAACGCAGCCGTTGTGAAACCCAGTGAGCTGACTCCAAGATCTTCTGCACTTATTGCGAAAATCGTCGAGGATGTTCTGGACAATGACCTTTACGCGGTCGTCAATGGCGGGATCGATGTGACGACGAGGCTCCTGGAGCTGAAATTTGATAAGATTGTCTACACAGGAAGCACTTATGTGGGGAAAATTGTTGCTGCTGCGGCAGCGAAGCATTTGACGCCTTGTATATTGGAATTGTAGGTTTTTCCTGTCCCAAATGAAGTCCTTTGAAAAGCGATGCCCTTCAAGGGTGGGGTACGTGGTAGTCTCATACCCATCCTCTACGAGCAGCAAGATGCTCAGGTACTTGTGGATATGAGCTGCAACTCAATGCTCTGAAGAGGCTCGGAGAAGCTCATCCTTGAAACCTTGATGGAGGTTGACACAGCCTGGTGGAGCCCGGAAGAGCTGGGAAAGGCTCGGCCGGGTGGTATTCTGCTTCTCATCAACTCCAAAGTACCATTAGCTGCACCCTTAATGGTGTCATGCTATAGCTATTGGCCTTATTAGGGTGATTGCACCGTATTACAGGAAATCCCGCTGACGATCCATCTGCAGAGGCGGTTTAAACCCCGTGTTCGTCGCCAAATCTGCCGATGTAAAAATTGCTGCCAAAAGGATCGCCTGGGGGAAGGTCCACAACGCCGGCCAAATCTGTCTAGGACCTGATTACGTTCTCATTCACCCTAGCCTCGAGCGTGAATTTGTCGAAAGTTTCAAAAATGCACTCAAAATATACCTCCCGAATGGTGCGCAGGCCTCTCCGGATTACGGCAAAATTGTCAATGATAGAAACTTCAACCGCATCAAGAAGCTGTTGGACAGCAGCGGTGGTACAGTCTTGTGTGGCGGAAGCGTCGACGAGTCAACAAGGTTCATTGAACCAACACTTGTGAAAGTGACAAATTCGAGTGATAGTTTGTTGAGCGAAGAAATTTTCGGCCCTGTAATTCCTATGATGGTTGTAGAAAAAGTTGATGAGATGGTGTTATTGGCGAAGAGACTGGGGGATACGCCACTGGCGATGTACATCTTCTCTGCGGATAAGTTGGAGCAAGAAAAGAGTAAGTCCATCCTTGCGCACCTAGGTCGGCCCGCCTCAGTTTTGGCCGGCGGCCACTCTATGCTCGCCAACAGTGAGCTTCTCTTTGTCAACATGATGAATAACCGCGGCTACAGTTCTTAAGAGTGTGAGGTCTGGGGGTGTCTCCATTAATGAGTAAGTTTCACAGCCCCTTGCGTTTCCCAGTCGTTGAAGTGGAGCATGATCAAGTCTTCAACCTTCGCATTAGCTCCCTGCCTATAGAGTTGTATTCCTGTGGCGCTGTTGCTTTCGTGAATTAGTGATGTGCTTGGAACCTCTCGAGTTGCTGACAATAAATGAAATGCAGCGTGATTCTTCATGCCTCAAACAGCTACATTCCCTTCGGCGGGGTTGGTGAATCCGGACATGGAAAGTACAGAGGTGAGTTGAGCTGGTGTTTCGTTGTCACGATCCTTGGCGACGGTCTCGTGGTCTGCCCTTCGACTCCCTTTCCCTTGTATGGACGAACAGAGGGGCACTGGAGAGCGTTATTTACTTTTGCGGGGAAATACCAGCTAGCGGGTATGCAAGCCTTGCTTTCGTGCTAAATAATCTGGGGTGCTTCTAGGTCGTGATACTTTTGATTCATTCGTACACAGACGACCGATCCTCAGTCAGCCACTATGGGTTGAAGGGCAGCTCAGTGTAAGTTTGGTGCGCGTTGCTTTTTCCCCTTTTCCAAAAAACATTTCTCCTCCCATGCTTTTTTGAACGCCCGCGTGCGAATATCACGATGGGACAATTACCGGCAGTGTCTGTTGCTTCTTTTTGGCCATAAACACTCGCTTGAATGCGGCTTCCTTTTTCAGACCGTTGTGTTGTGCACTTTCTAGACTCATCGAGGGAACGATGGAATAACGAACTAGTTTTCTCTCAATAGATTCGCTACCCACCTTACACGCCAAAGAAGCTTGCGGCTTACAAAAGATTTGTGGCTCATCCAGCCGTGAAATTTGGAAGAAATGGGAAACCTTTGCCACAGTCCTTATGGCTCTGGGCCTTCTTGCTAGGCTCTTCGAGCAAGAAAGGGGGCGTGTTCAGATATTTGCTTGTTGTGCTTGGTAAGTGAACTTTTTTACTCTTGTCCGATTAAACAATTCGCAAAGGTACCTCATGACAAGTCTCAAACGTCATATGGCCCTGTGGAAATCTCACGATCCTCGTTACGGTGTGCTGACTCGGAGATGCATTTGCGTTGGGACGCTGTTAGCTGGAATGTTGTGGGCGAGAAAATTTCTTCCAGGTGCCAAGGCATAACCATGGTCCAGCTTTCACCCCTTGGGTCCTTCCACTCTTCTTACTTTTCACGATGCCGAGAAGGTGCTTTCGATCAGAGAATGATTTTTATTTGCTTTTTGAAGAAAAAAAGGCGGTCACGCAGTACCGGTTGCTAAGGCAATTTTCTTGTTGTTTTCCTGTGAAGTACCACTGTACCAGTACTAGCTAGAGGCCGAGGGCCATGCCCCTAACCCCTAATTTTAAGACAAGAAAGGATTGACGCTTATATGACGCCAGCCTGGTCCTGGAACGTTGTGAATTGCTTTTTATGTTGCAGTTTCGCCTTCCCAGGTTTGGTTCAGATTTTTTCCTCACCTGCATCAGATTCTCAAGCAGAAGGTCTCCCCCAGATTTCACTCCCTTACGCCGCACGCACGGTGCCTTGGTTATGGGAGTTAGAGATTTGCAGTGTCAAGTGATCTGCCCGAGAGAAGAGCGCATCATGTAACCAGGGGCCCGTCGGCCTTTGCACGCAATCCGAACACCGAGCTTCCTCAAGCTGTCCATTTCACCGATACGATCGAAGGGGGTTATTCTCGGCATTCTCGGCCAACCGTTCCAAGAAACTCACACAGACGCCACTTCTACCAGTGTTCTTCGCGTTGGGATACCCCTAGAGGACAAAGAGCAGCATGTGCGGTCTCGAAAAGCCACGAGAGAGTTCTCAGTTGCAAAGTATTGCGGGGAAGAACCAGGGATTCAGTGATTTATGCCGGCTATGTTCTAGTGCACGTGTGTCTGTCGTGAATTGGAATTGGAATGGCGAGATCTTGGGGATGTACCTGCAGCTTGGGGTCAACGCCCAGCGGCGAGGCGGCGAGCTTGCTTCAACCTACCCACATACCCACATGTATGTATGTACCTATCCAGGTGGACTGAGCTCTGGGCTGGGACGGTTTAGTGGTGATCAATGAACTATTGTTAGAAAGAAGAAGTTAGATGCCTTGTTTAGAATGCATGGAAAAATTTTCCTCATCGCTTATGTGTTTCTTTTTCTTTCATTCTGTCTGTCTGCCTAGGTACGGCGTCCTTGGAGCTCAGGTAGGGTTTCGTGCGTTTGATGACGTCTCTAGGGAGATCAGATCGAGTTGAAGAAGAAACACCCTCTGATCAATTTCCCCAGCCTCGATTCAATTTTTGAAGCAGGACGCGCCACACTTGGATGTTGGGTCTGATCTACTGAAATGAGGCGGAATAACGTGTTCTTGCACAACCAAAGAAGAAGAAAGAAACAATTCTTTGACAGCACCCATACACCTGGGCCATTGTGGGCAAGCATGGAAGTCACTTCCATTTTTTCCTTTGCAACCAACAAGGTCAGATGGCCAACCCGTGCTCCACAATTACCTAACAGCCATGCCCATTTACGGGAAGGAGGCTTCGCCTGGCAACCCCTCCATGACCATATTTGGTTGGTTGCGCAGTTTTCTTCTCGTAATGAAAGCGCCTAGAACAGGAATAGAGCCTGCTGCAACGGTTGGCAGGGCATAGCACCTCACCTTCACCTAAGAAAAATTTCACTCGTCATCATTTCTCACGATGATATTTTTTTCCTCCTCCCTTTGCAGAAAGAAGCAATATAACCGCGTAGGGAGCCCTGTGCTCATCCCCTATCCGCAGCCCTAACCGAACCAGCGGCAGAAGGCGTTGCGTTAGTGGATACAAATCGTGTGAATAGGCTTTTTTTTCACACTCACTTGTTCTCGGCTCTTTCAAAGTACAGTGGTGCAGTGGATGTTTGAACATTGACCTGCAGTTGCAGTTGCAGTAGCACTGGAGAGCACATACCTTAACACCTCTAACAGGAGCGGTAGGTGCATACTCGTAAGAGTAGTCGCTCAGTTGGTGGCCACCATGAGGCTGGCCCACTGGATGGTAGACCACCGGCCTCCTGCGTCCGGTTGATGAACCATGACCGGTAGTGGTGGCTATGGCATGGATATTGAAGGGAGGGTGGTGTAGGTATGGGTGTATGTACTGGATCACATAGAGTAGGCATGGTATGGGCAATAACAAACCTCAATGGTGAAATTAGGTCATGGTGGTCCAAGTGCGGTAGCAGCCCCTCGTGACGGACTGGGCCTGCTTTGATGGATGGCGGTGGTGGTGTTGTTACGAGTCAGTCAGTCAGCCAAGGGTGGACGCCGACGCCCCAAAAGTTATTATTTGCACTTAGCATACCACAATGAGTCCCACGATCTTCAGGGCACTGATTTATTTTCCTGGAATATAAAGCCTCTTTGGCTTCCCACTAGAGTTGGCTTCTTCATCCCACACAGACAATACACAGCTAGTATATCTTCGGTGTCTTATTCACTCACAGCTCCCAACAAATAAATATACTCATATCATATACCGTAGTATATATAACAACAAGCCCCTCGAACCAGCATCTTCACATTTCTTCTTCAATACCATCAATATAAACAGCTCTCGAACTTGAAGTCAATTAGCTTCTACCTTCCTACAATACCTAAATACCTATCACCAAACATCACAATTCTCCAAACCAGCAAAATGACCATCCAAATCACCGAGGGTTCTCCAGTCCACGACAGCGGTGCTTACTACCACGCCGGCCGCGGCGGTGTAGGCAACTACCGTCGTCTTACCAGCAGCTTCTTTAGCTCCACTCCCCCAGACTCTACTATTCCCACTACTTCACCTGCCACCGTCCCTCACACTCAAGTTTTCTTTGGAGGCCGCGGCGGTGCCGGAAACATCAAGCCCAAGACCGAGCGAGCAATGTTTTCCTTTGACGAGGAGCTTGAGCGTGACCGATTGTTTCATCAGCACCACGCCCCAGTCTACTCCATCGGCCGTGGAGGTGCCGGAAACGTCGTTCCTGCTCACAGCAACACTGTTTCAACCGAGCCAGACTCACCACGAAGCTCGACTAGCTCCACTTGCTCAATCAGATCAGCTCCCCGCTTCTCAACCTCAAGCCTAAGGTCAGGAGCCGACAAGGTGTGGGACACTTTGACTCGCGTCAACTCGAGATCATAGACCCAATCCAATTTCAACATTGAGTTCTTCCCCACAACTTTTTTTTGGTTTCTGGAGTTCAACCTCGGTCGGTCGGTCGGCGAATGATTCAATAGCCTAGTCAGTCGGGCAGAAAGAAGCAAGAAAAAGCTTGTATATACTGCTTTTACCTCCCTCTTTCCTCGACAAAACTTGGACGGGATAATATTTGCTTTACTTGATTTTTTTCCTTTTTCTTTGCAGGCGGTAATTGTTTTTGGAAATCGTCGATTTAAATCTTTGTGGCGTCTATACTTTTTTCTTCTTTTATGTATTTTTTTCAACAACCTGTACCTTTGTGTTTTTGATTTTCTTGTTTAGCGGACGGGGGAGCGGAAGTGGCATCTTTCCCCTCTCTCCCGCACACAACCCTCGACATTCTTAAAAGAGAAAAACCTGTGGGAAAAAAAAAAGCTTGGGAATTGGAAATCTTGGGACTTTGGAATATGGAACAACGGGACTTGCTTGTTTTTCTTTTGTCTACTATCAGACTGGTGGTGTTTAAGCGTTTTTTTTTATATTTTCTTTTCAACAACGAATTTTCTACTCGGTTTATATTACTAGTTACTTAGCTAGCCTGTACGATATAATTAGGTGGCGGGAGGACTTGTAACTACATTATGGTTATACTCACTCGGCTTTTGAATCTCAGAGAGTCATTCACACCCGTAGCTCATTCTCATGATTCAACACTTTGCAATTGGCACTTGAAGATCCACCTATCCGCCTCTCTACGCCGAGTCTTTTGATTATCCGCGTCTACCCATACTATTCCATCCGCCATACCCATCCAAGGAAGCGTTGAGTAATTTGTCAAATTCCAACCCGTCATCATATTTTAGTATGACGCTGAGTACATAACCTGATGATGATGATGATGATTGTATGATGGCGAATAACGAGGAAATATACAAAGAAAGCCACCATAGACCGGATTGGTTGGGCGGGTAGCCAGACCCGAAAAACCGAATCTCGTGATCTCAAACGGAAGCAGTTACCGCAACAAATAAAAGTAAACAAAACAGCATTCTCACGATGTTCACGATGAGTGGTAAATTTGGGCTGGAGCCAATCTCATTGCTTTTGGTTGATCTGGTGAGATTGGCACTGAGCCGAAAAACAGTAACAAAGCCAGGGAAGGGGTATCCGAGGCGTCCGGAACCTAGGCTACAAGACACAACAAAGAAAAAAGACAAGTACGGTTTTCAGCCGGTGATCCGTGGAGTTAGGTGGACAGACGCAAGGTAAGAACCCACCGGTTCGGAGGTTTTGGTAGTACGCGAGTCAATTCTTTACCTAAACACTTTCTTTCTTTCCTTCCCCGCAATTAATCGTCGTACATACAGGTACGTGCATAATAACAATTATATGGCCAAAGCGCGCAATTATTTAATAGAACGAAGAAAGAATAGGGTATGTGACTTCCTCTTTGAACAAACCAGTAAAAAACAACTCCCTGTAAATGCACATTATGGATGTAGTGTTATTCCCTAATCTAAGCACGACATCTCAGCAGCACAACTAATCTCGTCGAATTATGATGGCTTTGTCTTGTTGTATTGCCAGTAGTGACTGCCCTTTACCTGCACGGGGCTAAGAGCTAAATTTTGTGTGGATAATCTCCGGGTTCTCATGCCAGTCATCGATGCTCACCCACATCTAATATAGGTACACCAAGGTGTATGTTAGCCTAATATATTCAGATGATGTGACGCTAGGTTTGCGAATCGTGGTTGCGGAAATAGTACATAGTAGTGCCCCACACGTGTCAAGTGTGGTTTGCTACAGAAGATCCGCATGCCAAGCCACAGGGATAGTAGATTTCCAACACGTAAAAAAAATGCGGGAGTTGCAACATGAAACGTAAGAGAACGGTTAGAGTCAACCGTTCGCCGGAGATCACATCTAACCAAATGGGCGTATATTAAAGAATTGTGAGAATGGCATAAGACTGACCTTTCTAAACGTGCTCAACCCCGCTAGAATTGAGCCCCCAATCCATGTGCTGTACTTGCGTTCTGGTGGTGCAAATATTTTAATTTTCATATCCTTGACCGCTAGACGTTTCACCTCCGAAAGAAGTCGGTCACCAAACCCTGTACAATCATTTTTAAGACACGGTTAGCTGCGTGGACACAGAGTGCGCAGTTAATAAACACCATAGGTTCTGCCACGAGGCTGCCAGCAACGGCGACCCTCGTACAGGCCAAAACGTACCTCTGGTGAGGGTAGAGCCCCCTGACAAAACGATATTGCCGAATAAATCCTTCCTCAAGTCCATATCCGTTCTATTGATTGCGTCTACTACAATTTGGTGGATCCCTGGATACTCAAGGCCAATGATTTCTGGGTCGAACAGTATCTCTGGAGCTCTGAAACGCTCTGAACCGAGCTATCCGTATATGATGTTAACGTCAAGCCTTTACTCCATGTAATAATGTACGGGTCCCTTACCCGCAAAACGTGGCCATCCGGCAGTCTGTATTCCTCTACTCTGCCTGACCCACCGCCTGCCCACTCCTTCTCCTCCTTC
Organism: Morchella sp. 2018-W38C; assembly: GCA_024713705.1. Taxonomy (NCBI): domain Eukaryota; kingdom Fungi; phylum Ascomycota; class Pezizomycetes; order Pezizales; family Morchellaceae; genus Morchella; species Morchella sp. 2018-W38C. The sequence goes on from JAMJEX010000001.1 coordinate 1,018,044, forward strand.
TTTGGGTCAGAGGCAATGTAGCAGGCCTTTTCCTTCATCAGCCGTACAACCTCCTTCTCGGCAGATGTGTGGAACACAGCACCGGCTTTTCGTAGAAGGACCTGCAGATGCTCGGTCACGTCGCGACCAGCTACATCGATACGGCGGATAGCTGAGGGCATTGCGAATCCCTCATATACAGGGACGGCATGGGAAACACCGTCTCCAGAATCAAGAACTATTCCCGTTGTTCGACCGGAAGCGTATCTGAATATCCAGTGTGACCAGGGATTAGCAAATTGGTATTTTAATAGCGTTATAAAACGTAATCAACAAATGGACCGGGCAGCAAACAGTGATAAAACAGCTTGTATAGAAGTGAATAAAGCAGGCACATTAAAAGTTTCGAAAAATATTTGAGCAGCTGTATCTCTATTCGTTCTAGGATTCAGTGGTGCTTCTGTCAAAAGCACTGGATGCTAACCCATAACCCAATTAGCTTCCCCCCGCTCGTTACTACTAAACCCCCCAGAGAATATTTCCAGCAACAAAAAATAAATAATGAAATCAATTTATAAAGCTTACCTCCTCTGATAGTGTTTTGAGCTCCTCACTGTAGATATACTGCCAGATTCTCTCCATATCATCCCAATCGGTAACTATTCCATGCTCCAGCGGATACTTGATCTTGAGCAAGCCACGCAATTCCTGTGCTCGGGATCCTATGAATACATCACCCTCCAATGCACCCGCAAGTACTCTGGTATGTTTTGGTCGTCCCACAAAGGAAGGGAAGAAGCATTTAGGTAGGTCTTCTCCAGCAAACCCAGCTTTGACAGTTCCTGATCCATTGTCGATAACGACAGGCTGATTGTGAAGAGAGTCGAGAGCCATTGCCGAGTGAGGTAGCTTATTAGCTGTCCACAACGCAACTCAAAGCGCCGTGACAAAAAATATCGCAGGAGAAATACGGATATGCCTGGTCACAAGATAGATTTGGAAAATGGGTGAACAGCTGTGGTGATGTTCCAAGGCCGATTGCTAATTCCCCTGTGCTGGCAAGAAGAGCCTCCAGGTTACCCTGCATGCCAAGGCCTGAAGTTCCCCACGTTGGGGTTCATCTGTCAAGTGTTTCAATCGAAACCTTAAAATTTGTTGAAACATCGCAGGTTGATTCATCAGTAACATATTATCTTTTCAGGAAAGACATCACAATACTGAATCATTCAACAAAGGCCCTTACTATCTTCCAAAAAGCCATCCTCCAACCCAGCCCGCTCAATTCCTCAGAAACATCAACGTCAATCACCATGACTTCAATCAAACTACCAGCAGCTGCGGACTTCCACGTCCATCTTCGTGATGGCAGCATGATGGAAACTGTTGTACCTACTATCAAGAAGGGTGGCGTTTCTCTCGTCTACGTTATGGTAACTCAGCCCATGACGCAAATATCAATATTCAATTCAAGACAATATTCTTATTTTTTTTATATATATATACATAGCCAAACCTCGTCCCTCCGATTACTACAGTCGAACAAGCTCTATCATACCACTCGAGGCTTCAGGCTATCGATAGCTCCGTGACTTACATGATGACACTCTACCTCTCTCCCGAAATTACCCCCGCTGTCGTTGCCAAAGCCGCCAAAACAAATGTGATTTTTGGCGTTAAGTCCTACCCCAAAGGACTTACTACCAATTCCGAAAGCGGTGTTGTCTCCTACACACAGTATTATCCTGTATTTGCCGCAATGGAAGAGCATGACTTAGTTCTTAACCTCCATGGGGAATCCCCATCCTCAGAGACCACTACAGTCCTGAATGCCGAAGAAACTTTTCTCCCTACCCTATTCGACATCCACGAGAAGTTTCCCAAGCTTCGGATTGTCCTTGAACACTGCACTACCGCTGCAGCAGTTGAAGCCGTCAAAAAATGTGGTCCTACAGTTGCAGCAACTATCACTGCTCACCACCTGTACTTGACTATTGATCAATGGGCCGACAACCCGCACTGCTTCTGCAAACCTGTTGCAAAACTTCCCTCAGATCGTGCAGCACTTGTTGAAGCTGCTACATCAGGAAACCCGAAGTTTTTCCTTGGAACCGATTCCGCGCCGCACCCTAAATCTGCAAAGGTGGGTACCGCAACTGGAAAAACCGCGGCGGGTGTGTTTACACAGCCATATGCGGTGCAGTATGTTGCTAGTGCGTTTGATAGAGCGGGGAAGGTCGATATGCTGAAGGGATTCGCGTGTGACTTCGGGAGAGCGTTCTACAAGATCGCAGAGAAGGGTTTGGATAGCAAGGATAGTGGGGTCATTGTGCTGAGTAAGAATCCGGGAGTAATTGTAGCGGACACGATCGGAGCAGGCGAGGGGGTTGTTGTGCCGTTCTACGCGGGGGAGAAAATTTGGGGTTTAGAGTGGAAAGTGTAGGTTCCCGAGGAACCGGATTGAGAATCGTATTGGCCATGCGAGTGGGTGGATTGTTGAATTGTATGGTATTCAAAAAAAGTCTGGGGGAGTTTGGGTTTATTGGGTATTTGGGGTGCGAAAAAACCTACGAATGAAATTCTGGAGTCATATGTTTGGCCACACTAACGCTGAGTGATGATGCATGATCGAAATTATAAACAACTAATAAGTATTACTTTAATAGCAGAAATAATACATGGTCTTCTGAACAGTAACGACCAACCCAACGACGCAATAGTCTCGCACGGGGGGGAGGGGGGGTGGCACAGTACAGGCACAGGCACAGGCACAGGCACAGGAACCCATAGAGCAAGCTTCACCAGATACAGTCGCTCACTCACAGGGTGAAGGCGGACCCTGTCTGATGACGGTCAGGGATTTGAGGCCAATAGCAGAGACGGCAGGGGTAAATTACTGTAAACACAACCATCAGACAGGATCCGCCGTCACTAGTTGAACGACTGTGCCCCTCAGATAAATCTAGATCGGATCATGCAAGCCATGACATCTCAAGTGTGTTAATCCGCCCATCTCCCGTCGGCCTACAGATTCTTTATGCAATACTTTTTGACAAAACTCGGGTGCCTCCGAAAAAAAGGAAAGAAGAGGCAGCGTGGGGGAGATACGTCACCCTTATAAACCTCCTCGATCCCCATCTCAAATTTCGATTTCTGAAAACTTCTGCCTAAAAAATAAGCATCTTCACTGACAAAGCCAATGATCTAGCCCTGTAATGATTTACAACATGGGCTGGTGAGTTAAGCTTATTTCCACGTATGCAGGAGGCGTAGCCGCTGCAAGAAAACAATTCACACACCCCGCAGGGAAATTGTGCCACTGAAGAAATTTTCGACATCTTGATACCAGTATGATATCGGCGATCATTGATTTCACTGCATGAGTGATAGCTGGTGAGTGGAAACAAGTATGTATTCAGGTTGCAGACTCCGCTCGGATTTAGCGGGTGCGACCAGGGGTACGAGTTTCTGCCAAGAGCCTATAGAGAAAGTCCAATCGGAGATGAATTCAATTTTGGTCTCAACTGCGCATGTCGTGGCTAAGTTTTAAGTTCAAGACATTGTAAGTCCCCTAAGGCTCAAACTCAGGAACATCAGACGTTCACAGACCAACTCAGTGACCGTCCATAAATTGTCTTGTCTTGACAGCACAGAAGGTTCGAGAATTACACAGCCTCCTTGTAGAAATAAGTTTGTACCAATCAGATCTAGGCAGACTGGCAGTTACGGGGGTATTGTCTTTTCCAGGCTGGCTTGTGATCGGTGGGAAATTGGAGTCACGGCCTTAATTCACGGGTCACGGAAGAGTTCTATGGGATATGTCCGTGAATTTGGACATACGTAAGTTTTGGAGGCTTTAGAATGCCACGAAAGTCAAAGGTGAAATTTTGTCTGCAGCCCCTGATATCGGCTTTCACCTCTGAATCAATTCGCTGTTGATTCACGAAGAACATCTACCCATGCACCACAAATTAAGAATGAGACTTAGTTGTAAATTACTTATATGGTCTCGATATACTAAACGCCTGGGCAATGGAACATCTAGAAAATGCGCATCTGTCTAAGCTTTTGAGGCTTGGTTTTGTTAGTGAAAACCTATTTATTTGAACGTTTATTGGTGTGTAGAATTTAAATACGAGCCGCAGTTTTCGATTTTATATGGCAAGCCGGTGAGTACTACATGCAGGTATCCGAAGTTCTGTCGGCAGCTACAATATTCAGAATACTGAGACCAGTGATAATATAAACTTATAAAATACTCTATGTCATATGATAACCGTAATATTATTTTCATCATCCATCACTCGGCCGAAAATTGGCTAATCCGTTTTGTTGGGGCCAAGAGCGACAACAAATCCAGACTAATAATTGATGCGAAACTATTAACGGAATTCAATAATTGATAAGAGAACCAAAGCAGAAAAACGACTAGGATCTCTTGAATAAGGGATAGTAAAAGAACCTCGCGAATTAATCTCGAACTGCAACGGGTTGGTTAGTTGATAATCCATGAACTGTTCTGAAACATTATTATAACATAGTAATAATGTGCTGGCAACATTTTAAATAAAATCCGTAGCTGAGCCTGGTCCGGCCTCACAGAACCCGTAGACAGGACAGCCTAGATCTAGAACTGACGTTTTAGGCAAAAATAAATCCTCTTCCGGTGCTTTGGTGATCTTGTGGGGGACTTGGACATGCATGTATTCCACCTATATCAGAGTAAAGGAATTTCATTAAACGCTGAATACATGTATTTACATGTGTGTATGGCTCCAGCGAGTTTTAGACAACTTGAAGCTGGCGGCGGCACGTCTAGTGAGTCAACTAGCGCCCATGATAAGACTAGTGCTTCACTTTCGGTAAATATCCTTATCCATGACTATTTTCTCAAGCGCCGTTGGTGCAGGGGTAGCATAGTTGCCTTCCATTATCAATGTTAGCAACTGGGAAGGGTTCGAGTCCCTTACGGCGCATAATTGGAGCTAAGTCCACGATCACTTTGACGGAGTTGGTGGCTATCGATCAATTTTTATTAAAAAGGGAGTTTTATAGCTCCACAAACTCAAATCCAAGGATTTTTTTTTAAGTCTGTCAAATTTAAGGACTTGAGTCCTGTCTATCTATAACATCCGAGCATATTTTTTTTTTGGACACATTGGGTGTTGGCTATAGCTATGGTGCGAGAGGCCCCCGCCAACCCTGTTCACACCAGTTCAGTGCAATATCTTATTGGCTCTGACGGCCATAAAGTCGGATTAAAGGCGAGGCTCCTCGATGTTTGCCTCCCGGAGCCAATGGAAGATTTGACTGAGGTGGTACGTACAGGGTTGACGAGGCGCCCTCTACTCCCTCTTGCACCATAGCAGTGGGCATAACTAAATTTCTCACCTGCCAGTAATACATGTACTCTACTACATGAAGTGTCCGCGCTGTGGAGATACCACAGTAATAATTAATATTCGTCTCAGTAGACACTCACATTTGAAATTCCTTAATCTACTCATCTGTCATCAAAACTCCCCCTTAATCTTCTCTCATACGCGCTGTAAAAGGGTCTGTGTAGACGCCTTCACGGGGGCATTGGACATGGGGCTAATAACGTCAAGAAATGAGAACGGAATACATGAAGAATATCACCAAATAAAGCATATAGATACATTTCTCTGTATCAAATAAAGAATTCTGCTGTCTTGGCTTTCTTTGTTTCATCGATTGATTCTCGCAATTTAGGAAAGCACCATACGTATATACCCCAGTGCACCCAGCGCCATGGAGCCGGAGGCCTCTAATTATATAACCGTCCGCTGAGACGGGTTACTGCGGCAGGAAAAGAGGTTGAGAAGAACAGTGCTTACCAATTAAGCAAGGAAACTACATGTGGTGGCCCAAGTCCCCACTCTCTTCTTTAGAACCTTTTAGATCCGTGGTACGGAAATAATTTGCCCTTGATTCGTAAATCTTCTGTCAGATAAAGAATCCAAAGCCATGCATGCACATAACTACATCTAATATAGGGTTTACACAAGGGCCCTGGCCTGGCCTGGCTAGGCTCGTCCTCAACCCCCCTGCCTACGAGACTGGCATATATACGTGTACATACCAGTACCATACTTTTAGGCAGATCCGTAAAAGAGAAAAAATATATAGCCGCAATGAGGCCCACATGGCTATCACACATTAAAAGATACAAGTAGCTGTACATGCGTGAAAGTGCGATCACAAATCACGGCACAAATCCAACAAAACGAACTGATTATACACCCTCATTACATGAATGCTGGTAATGTCATGATTAATTGGGATTATGAATCTCGAAATTGCTCAAAGAGGTGCAGCGTTTACTCCAGCAGACTTGAATCTTGTAAAAGGTTCACAGGTGGGTTTACGGGGCAGACGTAGACGGTAGCATGAGGTGGCCATGGCTTCTTCCCAACCCATATATATAATGGTTATTACGAATAGCTAGTATACATAAATAGGTACTAATCACAGACTATCTATGTCGTACTAGTTACGCACACATATGCTGTTACAATCAATGGTTTTAAAACAAGTAGCCAGCTGAATTGGGCAGGCAGGATTACCTGGCCGGCTGCGCAGGTCACCCAAGGTTCGGTCACATCTATTCCCAGGTAAAATATAGAGTTTATCCTGGGCCTCCAGATTGAATGATTTGATTATTTTGTCATCATAGCGGCCATTGCTAGTATCGGCCGTGTACTTGACCCCGTTAATTTCTTCCTTAATATTATATCAGCAATATTAATATTGCGAACATGAGCACCATAGTCTGTATGTCATGTTTTGGAGTCTGCAAGTTTATAGACAAACTTTTCACAAGGACCTCACTTCGATCCAAAGCCATGTAGGGTTCTAACTATGTGCCTGAGTCGTGGTGTCTTACGAGCCGTGCTTATTCTAGATTACTGATCAATAAATACCCGCCTCGCTATATCTTGCCCGCATGCATATGGATTAAGTTACCCATGATCAACTTCATGGATGTGAGATGTGTGCCGCATTGCCACCTCTAACAATCAAGATCGACCCTACCGTACCGCGCCATTAACTACTTCCTGCGCACCGTCTATCGATCGATTAGAGTACTTAGTCTCTACGCCCATGGTACATACAGATCTGCAAGCGCATAGGCCCCGAGAACAAGAAACTTGGAAAGTGTTAGGATAACCCGGTAATAAGGACACAAGGTATCCTTTCGGATCCCAATATCGCTCCCCTATTGTATATAGGCAATGATATGTATATACTGACACACGGAACGGCTTGACATGTTGTTTTGGGAGTTGCCTCATTTAAATGAAGAACCGAACTGGTGAGGGTGTATAATCAAGATATAAATCTTGAGTGAAGTTTCGTCATTGATCACTACCATTGGGCACGAATATCTGTCATCGTGAATATTAATACACATGTATGTATACGGTATATATATATATAAATGGGATAATAAGAACTAGCTTCCAGGATAGTTTTGGGTCAGATGTGCATGTGCGATATGCGCGCAGCCGAAAAACCATCATGCAGTGATCCTTACCCATTGCTCGCTAAACGATAAATATCATATGGTATCCAATTGTGAACTATTCAGACCTAGAGGAAGCGTCAGTTTACCATGCGTGGTTGGGGAGGTTGCGGGGAACCTTGGTCGGTACCGAGTGAGAATCAATGAGCTCCATTCCAAATATCGGGAGCTTCAAAAACGGGGTTGCCGGCGAAACAATGGACATGAATGGATTTTAATACTAGGGAACTAAAGATGCTTAAGAAGGCCGGTTAAGGTACGACACGGAGTATACTACGAGTATCAGAAATGAAGGTTCTGATGTACTATCCCTTGGGCGGATGAAATCGACAAAGTCGCAGCCTGAACCGTGCACGCACTGAGTTGGGTATATCCGTTGCTCTTAATGGTTGAGAATAGCCATAGAGCCAATCAACAATAAGTGTTAGGTGCATGCTTGGGTTATTATTAGCTCAAAAAGGCATACTGCGAATTTGACAGTTTCATCCGTCCAAGGGATAGTATGTACAGTCAACTTTGGGGCAACGACGAAAACACAGATTTCAGCCAAACAAGTGGTTGAGCGCCACTGTCTTGACTGACAAAGACCCCTGTTCGTCGTTCAGCCAGTTTCGTCGTTGCCCCCAAGACGACTATACAGCGGTAGGAAGTAATTAATAAGTGATGGAACGGGCTAAGACAGAGTGATACCTGTTTTGAGCAAAATGTCATCAACATACGGTGTTTGTAGGTATAACTGTATCTCGGGCATTCCATAAATTATTACCCATCGCTGTACTAGGACAGAAGTTTTAGTAATATATATACCCTTTAATTTTTGTAGCCATGTTTGGCAACCCGAATCTACCACGCACCATCATGCAAAAAAAAATACACTACGCTTTGCAAGAGCATAGTGAATTATCTCAAGACTTGACTGAAAGACCTTCGGAACATTACATTCGGAACTTGGGTGCTGGTGATGTGTTTTGTGAAGTAATGCCCATTGCCATACAGGAATTTATATGGGGCCCGTTCGAGTCCGAAAAATTCAAATTATCAATTCACGAAACACTTCATAGCTTCTTCGAGATAAAGGTTAAACCCCCGAGCTTCCTTGAGGGTATTCTCTAGATAACTTCCGATGATGTTCCTACAAAGCGTAGAATTGTTTTCATCCAGACAGAGTGGCTGTTCATGTGGTCAAACATGGCTACAGTACCAAAAAAGGGGATGTAATACGTACTGTATCAATACGGAATTGTGTAAAACTTCCGAATTAAATCGGAATTCTAACTATTATACTGTAGTAATACCGTAGTAATACCGTAGTAATACCGTAGTAATACCGTAGTAATACCGTAGTTTTGCGGTATTCTGCTAGGTGCGGTACTGGAACCACCCGTTTTTTTGGTACTGTACTTTGGCTATAAAAAGGGTGTATTTTGGATGTAATATCACAAGCTTAATAAAGGATAGAATGTATAACAAAATGGTAAGACGGGACCGGTCGCTTAAGAATACCAATGTCGATACTGGGCCAGCCAGAAATGTGCCTGTACTTGCCTAGAGAACCCTGTATACATATTCATTATATCATAGAGAGAATGATTTTATTCAAAGTAAAACGTAACAAACACATACTTATGAACAGGGCGATCAAGTTTCTGATCTGGGAATTATATGCCATGAAATATGAGAAGAATTGTTCCGAGGCTTGGGGTAGAATTTTTTTTTCATCCACCGAGGTGATTTATGAAGGTGCTTTAAGAGCTATGTAAACTGCGCCAGGCAACACGAGGCGCGAGGTGATCTGTGGTAGAAAGTAGCTTCATGACGTTTCCGGACGCGACTGCTATTGCATACCATACAAAAAAGCGTCAAATCCACCTTTTTGTACGTTATGCAATATTGGTTGTGTTTGGAAACGCTATGAAGCTACGGGTAGTGTAGGTACATACTTGTCCCTAAATAGAGTTTCGCTGCCGGAGCTTGGAAAGTGGGGAATTAAGACATCCATTCAATTCTTCCAAAAGAAATCTCGGACCAAAACTCAGCTGAAAGAGATACAATAGTGGTTAGTAGATCCGTCGCACACGCGGTAGATGTTCAAGATAGCCGACTCTATCCAGGCCAGATCTAGCTCTAGGAATAAATGCCGTGAAACAATGATCGGCACAGCATGAAATAGCCGGGAATCTGTTGTATGATTGGGGTTAGTACTGAAGGCTACATACAACCAGGCTAACTCATCCAGACGCGCAAACAACCAACTAACACCCCAATTGAATAGTACTCACGACTGAGAGAGATTAATAAGAATCAAATACTATGTAGAGAAAAATGTTAAGAGTTGTTCTAAGGGTGCTGTTCCCAAGCGGTGTTAGTTATAGCGGTACAGTACCAGCAGCTGGATTAATCATCCCAAGTTTAGCAAGGTGCATATAGGTATGTCTCAGGTACCGGACATCCGGGGTTATTCCCAATAATGACGCACATTAAGGTGTGGAGGAATAATGGGAAGATCTAGGAACCAAGAACAGGTACAACACCGCTCTGGAGTAAATGGAGAAAGGTCGAATCTCGTCCCGAAGGGGTCGATCGAGAATATTGGGGGAGATCAATTGCAAGGGGAATACTGTCTTTCCTCAGCTGTTTTATGGCCTAAATTATTATTTTGGTGAACCAAAAAATGGAACATAAGAATCCTTCTCAACCTATAATTCATCTCAATGCCCTTGCCGTTAACCCTAATATGGCTATTTTTTTCCGGTATGGTTGTACAGAAGTATACTTGTTGGATATACTTACGTTCGAGAACGCTGTGGTGATAAACCACAATGCACTCAATTGCATGATAGTGATCATGTATCAATTGTTGCAGATCCCCATCTGAGCTGAACATACCTCGTCCTTACTCTATTATGTACTTCGGGTGTGATCATTGATCATTGATTGATCATAGCCTGATATGCCAATGTTCGGGGCCGTGTCCTCAAAAGAACTGTGTGATATTCAGTTAGTGAGGTAATACTATTCCGCTATTTAGAAGTGGGGTAAGTAGTTTGCAGATAGATATCGGCTCAAAAAATCAATCATGTTCCTCTATAAAAGCCCCTCTAATGCCTCTTTCTTTTCTCACTCTCAACTCATCACCGGTCTTCATAACTCAAGATGAAGACACTTCAAGCCATCTGTCTTCTCGCTCTCAGCAAGGGCGTACTCTCCACACTGGTTCAAGAACCTTTAGGATTCGAACCATCTTTCGACCAAGTCCTTGCACATGAAAGCGATAGTTCCCCACCCCCCAAGCAGAAAAGCCCCTCATTCCAGGATCCATTTGAGGCGCCGGCGAATGGTGGAGGACGTGACCCCTGGGTGCTCAACCTTCTACAATTGACTGGTGAAGGTGATGATGAGGAGAATGAAGTTACAGATATAGACGAAGATGCTACGGGTTTCCCAGTTGTGGATTTGGACTATGTCTCTCACAGAGCTACAACATACCACGTTAGTATTTATTTATATCGCTTTGATTAACTTTTCCTCTGACCTATTTATAGAAAAAAGGAGATTACTACGTCTACAAAAACATTCGTTACGCTGCTCCTCCTACTGGAAAGCTTCGATTCGCTGCCCCACAGCCTCCACTTGTACAAGAAGGAATCCAGACAGGTTACAAGGGCCACTCATGTGTTCAAGAAATTCCGGACTGGATCTCGAACGTGACGAGTCTTCGATGGATAATAAAGAACGCGGTATTCGGTGGTATAAACGATAACGAGGACTGCTTGTTTCTGGATGTTGCTGCCCCCAAAAATGCAACAAAGGAATCCAAGCTGCCGGTTATTGTATGGATCTATGGAGGAGGCTACATTTTTGGAAAGAAGGATTGGTACTCCTACAACCCTACGGGGATGATGAGGAGAACTGAAGGAGGTGTTGTGTACGTTGCTATGAACTACAGGGTATGTACTAAATCTTAGCCATGTGCCATCTCAAGAAACTAACATAAATAGATGGGAGCTTACGGCTTCATGGCGGGACCTCTATTTTCGCAAGAAAGGAAGGAAGGTGTTCTCGACGCTGTTTCTAACGCCGCTCTCCACGATCAAAGATACGCACTACATTGGGTCCAGAAATACATTGCGGAGTTCGGTGGAGACCCTGATAATGTTACTATTATGGGCGAGAGTGCAGGTGGAGGATCAGTTCTCCATCAAATGATCTGGCAGGATAAGGAAGAGGAGAAGGTACCCTTCAAGAGAGCGATTCCGCAAAGTCCGGGTTGGGTTCCGAACGCTGGAGGATTTAAAGCGGCAGATGATCTCCAGGACGCTACTTACAAGAGATTTTTGAGTATGGATTCTTCCTTTCGAACTCAATGGTTGCTAGCAGGACTGATTGAGGTATAGGGGAAACTGGGTGTCTTACCCTCGCATGCCTGAGGGCCGCACCTTCTTGGCTGATTAAGAGGGCGAATATGAGGTTGATTAGGGATTCTCCACACGGTTCGTATCTCTTGGTTCTTCTTTAGATACCAATAACTAATTTAGTAATCGATAAGGAACTTTCACTTTCGGACCAGCCGTCGATAGGAAATATATCCCCGATCTTCCCGGAAGGATGCTTAGAGATGGGAAGTTTAGCAAGGACCTCGAGGTCTTGGTTGGTGGTGTCGGAATGGAGGTATTTACTTGCGGATCACATCACCTACTAGCTTACTTTTTCTCCCTAACATATGTCATGAACAGGGTGCTGCATTCGCAGATAAATCAGTTGACAGTGACGAGAAGCTGGAAGCTTACCTCAAATCATCACTTCCTCTTTCAACACAGGCAACCCGCGATACTATAAAAGAGATGTACCCTCTCTCCAAGTACAACGGCAACTGGACTGCCCGTGTCATCAATCTCGCTGGTGAATCTTTCATCGATTGCAATGCCTATATGCTTGGTGAAGCTTATGGCGGCAAATCATACCACTATATGTTGAACCGAACATTCGTCGATGAAGTTGAACCTGCAGGCCACGGTGCAGATGTGAAATATACGTTTTACAACAACTGGCCACTTGTTGGAAAGGCTAATGCGTACTTGGCGATGGCGATGCAAAGTTATCAACTAAGTTTCTGGTCAACTGGCGATCCGAATAAGAACAAGCCGCAATGGGCAGACCCAATGCCAAAGTGGGGAGATGAGCATGGAATTCTGCGGTTTGATGGAAAGACTTGGGTTACTGCTGGAAATGTTGATGATGAGACCATGAAGAGATGTGAATGGTGGTCTCATGGGTATTACGCTAACCCGGATGATCATGAATCATCAAATGAAAGAGAGTTGAAGTAAACGACGGGGGACCCCCAAGAATCTTTTATGTCTGTTATGAGAATGAGAGTGTTTTTTTATTTAAAAATAAATTGAATATTATTATCTGGCTTCCAAATGATCCCTCCCTTGTGCCCGCAATAAAAATAAAACCGCTTCCTCTTAATATGTATATCCATTTTGAAGCCGATGAAGGTCCAAGGTTAAGTGCATTTTATGATTAATATCCATCGGAAGGTTGGTTATCTTATTTGTCTCCCCCGCACTATTGGGCAACACCACTAATAGCACCTTCGATATTTCTAGAACCCTACACTCATCCTCATACCAGCTTATATAGCTAACATTAACGTCAATATATACATACATGTAGTTATCAAGGACCGATAGTGGAGCGCGCGTCAGGAGCCTAGGACAATGGCTAAACATTATGTTGCCCACCCATGGAGCGGACCAAAGAAGGATAAGTAAACTACATATGTACAGCGATAGGTAATAAGTGATGGAACGCCATGAGATACGGTTATACCTGCAAACACCGTATGTTGGTGGCGTTTTACTCAAAACAGGTATCACTCTTTCTCAGGGCGTTCCATCACTTATTACCTACCGCTGTACATGTACTACTCCCAGATACCCCGCAACGAATTGACTAAAATATAACTGTAACCAAATGATACAAGCGTAACTCTTAGTATTATCGACTCCAATTACCAGCCCCGAAATGAGTGTGGAGATCGAAGGATACTTAATGGCCCCCCAGATCCAAATATCAGGCGGTTTGAAGAGGGGCTATGCCTGCTAGTGTCCACAATATTCTGTTTAAATTTTTCATGTTAAAAAACTAAGTTGAAAGAAAGAAAAGAGAATTACGGTTAATTTATTTACAAAGCACGAGCCAAAGCAAACCTTTTTCCTAATATAGCCAGTGAAGTAGAATCTACTTTCTCCTAACTCTGGCCCACTTGTTCTTCGCCACCATTCCACCCTTCTTCATCCTCTCCCGCTGCATCGCCAGCTCCCTCTCCGCAGTCGCCAGTTCCTCGGCTCTCTTCATTCTCGCTTCCAATTCCTTGTACTTCTCTTCTCTTTGTTTCCTAACTTTCCTTTCTTCGCCATCTACCCCTCTGCCCTTCACCTCTACCTCTGCCAGCGTTTCTAACCTCGGCCTGTTGAACTTCCGCCCCACGAGGTCCTTATGTGTTCCAAAGTATTCTTCGGCTTTGAACTCCCTAGCCTCCTTCTCGCTGTCTACAAAAACCATATGTTTCCCGCCGACCCCCTCCGCAGTATCCATAAAGCCGAGCTCCTTCTCGAGCCTGTCGATCTTATTCCGCTCCACCGCAGCCTGCGTGCGAATATATCCCGCATCCTGCGTCTTCAATAGCTTGACGACATCGGTGCTCATCGCCTCCGAATCAGGGCGCTCAGTAACCTTGATCCCGTTGCGAGTGGTCGAGGAAGTCATTGCGAAGTAGAACTCGTCTGGGTTTCTCGTCGAGGCCTTTGCGCGGAGTGATTTAAGCGCCTTCTTCTTTGCGTTGTAATCGCGCGCTCGGAGGACATAGTCCTTCTTCTTCTCGAGGAGACCCCATTTTGCGCGCTCCTGGGGCTGCGAACGCTCTTTGTGGTTTCGTCGCTATACATTGCGTTAGTATTTTGCTTTGGGGGTGGCAGGTGGGAAGGTTACGGACTTGGACGGCATTGCGCATGGACGACATGGCTGTGTAGAATTGAGGCCGGTATCTAGGTGTGGTGTTGGTGGTGAGAGATTGAGATATAAATGTGAGATGGTGGAGGTCTGTTTCGCTAGAGGTATCTTGGAGGCTCTGGAGCTTAATTCAACTTTTTTTTCGAGTTTGGGCCAGGTTACCCTGAAGTATCTTCATATCGTATCACTCGGCTACTAGGTATGCGCCTGTGACCGTTTAAAAAATTCAATATACCGCCAAAGCTCGGAAAATTGGCTATGCATACAAGATCAAACTTGTTACAAACAGATACTTCTGGGGCTAATCGATACCTTTCAGCCAATCGTTGTAGAGATGATCCCTGGGCGGAGATAGCCAATTTTTCGAGTTTTGGCGGTGTTACGACATGTAAGTTTGACTTTGTGTGTTGCTTACTTTCGTACATGAATTTATATAACACTACATGTATCTAAGTGGCGACCACTAATCCTTCTGGGCCCGGAAGCCATATCTTGTCTACTTGGGCCTGTAGGGTCTATAAAATTTAAAGGGCATCTGGGATTGACTTAGCGTGCATCTTACTACGTGTAGATAAGATAACTTCACTGTCAAGCAAACCAAAATAGAGAAGAAGAAAAAGACTCTTGCTATGAACCGATATTATGTCGCTTCTGTAAATGCGCCGTAAGGGACTCGAACCCTTCCCAGTTGCTAACATTGATAATGGAAGGCAACTATGCTACCCCTGCACCAACGGCGCTTGATACAACGCCGTAAATTTAAAATCTTGAATCTGCCAAGCAGCGCTAGCTTCACTTGGGCGGGCTGCACAGAGAAGTCACAAACCGGAGCAAAGGGCTTTGATATTGCCGAACCCATTCGAAAGCAAAAGGGACTTGTTTGCTACTAGTAAGTATGGTTTAACCGATGTGATTACTTTTTGAGGAGAGTTAAATTACACGAAATTGAAATCAACTGTATATGCGGCAATTGAATTGCTCTTTAATTCAACGTTCTTACTTCGATCATAGAGATGATTTCAAAGCAATAAATGCGGTGATGATACAAGGGAGCGCACATGTAGGTCTCTCACCACTATGCACATGAATGTTCATATCCTAATGCATTTCTTTTTATTACTGTTTTAATTTATTTGGGTTCGTTTACACGCTAAGTAAGAGCCGTTCAGTATAGTCCGAAATGGACTTGCAATATCGTAAAACTCTATTCTGAGAAAACGAACTGTGTTTGGCAGGGCACTGATCCGTGGGTGACCCAACTACAGAAAACAACGTTAATCTTGAGATATGACAATCCCAAATCTCAACCCAAAATTGCAAATACCACTGTTTTTATATACGGTCCACAATGGTACATCGCGTTGAACAGTCCTCTAAGTACATTACTGGCTCCTAAGCAGGCCTTGAACAAAAGCATTTGTATGACTGCATCATGTAGATAGCGCTAGTACCAGCCGGGTAAGCCCGAACGCACTGGTGCCTCTTATGGGTTGTAGCGCTAGTTGAGGGATTTCAAGATATCGTGTTTGAGATCGAGTGATGGGTGGTGAATCAGTTGAAATACTGCGAGAACCATATACTTGACCTTCTTGTCAACAAAGACGACTACTAGAGTACAGATCGTTTCACATCTACACTTCATTTATCTGGCTAAAAAATGGTTGTGCTTCATAGTTCAAGTCTGATGATGGCTTTAGACATCTAGATGCCCTCAATCTCCTACTGCGTCTGCTTTGTGAGTATCAGGCGCCGAGAGCACTTGAAAAATCCGGGTACCAAGTGCGAACGAATGCCTTGTTCGTATAGACCAGAGCAAACTCGTCCATGATATGCTCAACCAATGTGACCTCGCATAGTAAACTTGAAATCAGAATCGACGCTTTAAAAGAAGCCTATCCTCTGATCTCCCATGGTTATGATTATATGATACCGTAATTATTTCACTAAACAGCTTGAAATCACCCACCTTCAGAAACACCAGCCCTACATGGCCGCCTACAGGAACCCAAAACACCAGAGAGATGCCCATCTAGCTCGCATCAACGCCATAAAACACAAAATCGAGCTCCTGAAAAGGCAACGCGTACGGCTCGTGGCTGAACTGAAAGAGTTGGAGAAATACGAATACAAGTCCCACGGAATGGGAGGTGTGCTCAAAAGCATCTTCAGTTCAAAGAAGAGTCTCGGTGCGGATGCGTGGAGGAGATGTTTACTGAAAAGAGCGGAGACTCGGGATTTGTTGAGAAGGACGACAAGGTTGATAGAGGCTTCGCAGACGGAGATGGAGGAGCTGCTGCTAACTTTGCCGCCACGGAAGAGATATGGTGGCTTACGCTAGAAGCCAGCTCTTGCTTTTCTTTCAAACGACCAGTGAGCGCTAGCCTTTAGATAGGCATATAGGAAGAGCAAGCACTTGATGCCAAACATCGCATGTACTTCTTCTTATGGAGATATTTTAGGTGAGTATCGTGGCCCATTTCCTCTGACTGTTCTACTGTGCGGCAGGTACGCACATAACGATGGCTCTCCAGTTCAAGAGAGAAAACTGGTAGAGGCAACAGAGACCAGCCTGGATATGTATCTACGATTTCGACCTTTCCCTCAAACTAGGCTAGGTACGGAAAACTCCCTCATCCATCAGCACCTTTGTGGTCCGTCTTCACAGGGCCCTAGTCAATCAACGGAGTTCTTTACTGTCATGATGATATGAGAGAAAGAAAATTACTACGTACTCATCTATTTAATCCTTCGGATGCTACTAGTATACGAACCATATCTTGATTTACCAGATTCCCCTTCAATCCCTCGGCTCATCAATAGATAGCGCCCAAGAATCGACAGGTTTGGACTTCATTCGGCACAGAGCCGAATACGAAATCCAAATCTGAATAGGGAATATGGTATTAAGAGTCAGCTTACTCTCCCATGCTCTTCGATTCCTCGGTCTATCAATTGACAGCACCCAAGAATCGACAGGTGCGTCCATCATCCAGCGTAGAGACGGAAGACGATCGGTGCACCTGGTCAGAGGATCTGGTATTCAGAGTTTACCCACCCCATCCTCCTTTGACCCCTCGGTGCTGGTGCCGCCCAGGAGCCAACAGGTTCCGATGATGTTGGTTCTGCAAAACGAGCGAATCAACATAATCGAAACATGAATGGAGGATGGAGTTGTGAGAAGGAACGGGGGAAGGAAGGGAAGAAGGAGAGATGAAGGCTTTAAGAAGGAAGTGTGTGCCAAGTGCGGCCAAAAAGAGTGCGGGCAAAAGAGTGTGTAGCCCTATTATTTATCGGAAAGTAGTTAGCGTTGTGACTATCAAATTTTATCTTTGTATAAGAGTCTACCCTTAGCCGATGAGAATGACGTGGCGTGGTACGCCCTTAGGCTTAGCAAAACCTTCGGGCTTTAGGGTTGATAACCCCAATCCTGCCGCCCTATTCCCGTCCTCCTAGCTCCCACGGACCCAACGTCTACCAATACGGTAGACAAGACCTGAGATCACTAGACAAAGACGAGGGCGTGAAGCACTTACCAGGAAAGCATCTTCATCTTTGAATAATCTAGGCTAAACTAAAATCCCCTCTCCTCAATGTTATTGTAGTATTTCAATTATGTAGTCCCGTCACGAACTCTCACTCGCCCCTTGAATCGGATACTCCTGGAGGATAACGAAACTGGAGCTTCTCTTTATTCCGGTAATTGGAAATATAGGTTTGAATACATCATGAGCGTTAGACTATTTAGACAGATAGATATTCAAGTCCACGGCCATCTCTGAGTGTCATTCATCCTGTAGAATCCGACTCCGCCTGAGAAAATCTCGTTTTACTCTAAATGCAGTCCGCGAATTGATAGTTAATTCTATTAACCTACATGAGAGTCTTGCCTAGTATTGCTACACTGTACAAAAAATATCGGTCCTGGAATCCACATATCTGTCTTTCTGCGCCCACAGAGTGGTGTGTCGCTGACCTACTTTCAACTACAACCAGGCTTATTACACATACTCCACCTCTTCCTGAGCGGATACAAGAGACACCCGGGGTTTACAGAGTTCTGGTAATACTTGGCTCCTTAAGACGAGCTTGTGGTGGAGGAATTTCTATAGGACAGTGGTTCTTGGCGCGCTCCCTTGTCACCGGAGTTCATGGGAGTGCTCCGCCGCGCCTTTCTTGGCCTTGCCTGCCGTGTTTATGTCAGATACTCCTAAAAATTCCTAGGGAATGTGTAGAAACATTTGGTTAGTAAACCAGGCGTGAATTTCTATCGTCCGGGATACTCTCTGGATGACGAGAGTCCATGACTTGCCAACGTGGATTACATAGTGGCACGCAATGGTTGCCGTTCACCGAGTGTGTACAACCAGAAAGTTCCGGACGCCAGCCGTAACTTAACAGTGGTTGCCTGATTGATTGCAATCAATTGCTTACCCCCCCCCGAGTCTTACCTTCACTGATCGGGGGGCTTAGAAAATGTGGCGAGATAGGAACTTACATCACCCATTGATTCACCTAGAAACGGCCATTCCTCCAGGTAGTTATTCAAGATATGTTGGCAAAAGTTTTAATCTGAACTCCCCCGATTGGTCTCATACTTGAAGGGTTTGGCCTTTCTTAGGAGACAAAATCCACCCCACCATGAGGTAAACAGCCCCACGTACCGGACCGGACCGCACCATCAGATGGCGCAGGTCATGCCAATTCCTTACAGGAAATGTATGTACAGTCATATACCTCTAGTCATCCTCAACTGTATGCAGGTTGATTTGCTAACGACACAGGGGGGGGCTAGCCAAAGCACCACATAGCCCTTCGATTCCTCGGTCCTCTAAGGTGCCCCCAGGAATCGACAGATTTTCCATTAAGGTTCTTCAGTCGTAGCCGGCAATCCTTATGCAAAACCTGTATAGGGCATTGTGGGAACGCTGAGGACAATGAAAGTGACGGGGATGATGCATGGGAATTATGATGGAGATGACAAAGGGAAGTGTGCGTAGATGTGGCCCTC
This sequence comes from Morchella sp. 2018-W38C, assembly GCA_024713705.1. Classification (NCBI taxonomy): domain Eukaryota; kingdom Fungi; phylum Ascomycota; class Pezizomycetes; order Pezizales; family Morchellaceae; genus Morchella; species Morchella sp. 2018-W38C. Next base: position 1,037,591 of record JAMJEX010000001.1, read on the forward strand.
ATCGCCAAGCCCCCAAAAAGCCACCTCCCCCCCAACTTGCACCACATTGTATCCCCCGCAGCCACTCGCGAGCATCACCAGCTCTCACTCGCACCAACACCACACGCTCAGCCCCTAGCGCCGCTAAACCCCACCCACACGCCCACGTTCCCCGCCAACTGCCGTCTTGGCGCCTCAACGTCCCGTCCGTCGAGATTTGGCGGGCCGACTTGGCGCTCCAAGCTTGCCCGGAAAGCGTAGCTAGTCCGTCCCGCCCCCTCAGGGCCCGCTCAGGGTCCTGTCAAGGGGAAGGAGGTCGCTTGCGGTTAGTGTGAGTCATGGGATGTCACTCGGGTGGGGTGGGCCGGTAGCCGTGAGGTGAGGGGTTGAGTAAGTGAGTAAGTGGATGAGTGGAGTTTTTGTGGAGTTATGGTACAGATGGAGTACATTTTTTGCTTCCGTAAGCTGACAATGGAGAATATAAAATAGCCAGGTTTCAAGGAAGGTAGAGAGAGGGGGATATGAAGAGGAGAATAGGCAATAAGCAATAGGTTTAACGCTGCATCTCAGCTGGTATATAACGGCACCGAAGAAGAAGAAAAAGAAGAAGAAGAAGAAAGACATCAACGCTTTGCCAACGCTACTATAAAAAATCCACAAGATTTGTTCACAAACCCAACCTCCCCTTACATACACATAAAGAACGGAAGGAAGGCAAATAGAGAAAATATTGATTTGAAATAGAATACCGAAACTTGAACGCTTTCGCCATAAGTTAATACCCCATCCCAATCCCAGGTCCATCAATCAGTCCAGGCAGCCCACACCACCAGCAGCAGTAATAACGACAACAACAACACACAGATAAACCACCGTCAGAACAGAAGAAAAGAAACAACCAGCCAAATGCAACCTACTGGAAGGAAGAGAAAGAAAAAGCAGAAATGGATATAGTGGAAAGTATGGAAGAAAAACTACACACTTTAGAAGAAGAAATTGTCCAAAAGAACCACAAAAAAGGAAGAAAAAAAAAAGTGACAAGAAAAAGAACCCATCAATTGACCTAACGACGCCCATTCCATTCCTCTACAGGCCTGCCACCAATTCCCCCACTGCCACTGCTCATGACGCCCATAGGCGGTGGTTTTCTCCTCTCCTTCATCTCCGGTTGTGTCCCGGGCGGCGCATTGATTTGCATACCCTCGAACCCGATGCCGATCGTGCCTTGCCTATACTCTCTCTCGCGCTGCATCTCGCGATCCAAATCTTTCTGTCGCAATCGCTCAACCTCCTGCTGCTCCTTGAGGTATTGTTCTCGAGCCCTCTCCCGAGCTTCCCGGTCCACCGACGGAACGTTCGTGGGCTCAGTGTGGCTCTTGTGGAGCTGGTGTCTTGAGCCTGATCGTGATCCAGAGCCGGAGCGGGAATGGCTGCTACCCTCCTCACGGAGCGAACCCGTGTGAGAGCTAGTCCGGGCTGGATGGTGCCCAAGTGGGGAGCCATGAGACCTCTCCGGGCGGTCCCTCTCACGGTCTACGCGGTCAGATCCACTCGAAGGGCGGCGTGGGGCCTGTGGGGGCTCATGTATTGACTGTCTTGGCGGGGCAGGTGACTCACGGTGTGCTGCAGGTGGCGGAGACATGATTTGCGATTGGCGCGAGGGGCGGTTTAGGGGCTTGTCGACGATGCCGTGCGCCCATGCTTCCAGGTCCACGTTAGTCGATTTCGCGGCGCGCATGAATGACTCCTCCAAGAGCTCCTGGGGGGACGGTCGCTTCTCGGGATCTTTAATCAGGCAGTGCTCAATCATCTTCTCCAAGCTCGCCGGGAAGGCCTTGTTCTTGGGGAGACGGGGCGCTGGCTCGTTGACGATCTTCTGGAGCAGATCCAGAATACCCATTGGGCCTGCCGAGGCACGGGTTCCGGCGCTTGTGCCGTCCGCGTCGAATGGGAAGCGCCCGATTGCCAGCTCGAGCAGTGAAAGACCAAGTGACCAGACATCGGATTTGACCGAGTACTTCGCACCCTTTATGCGCTCAGGGGACATGTAGGTTGATGTGCCCACAAAGGTGTCGGCAATGGAGTTGATGAGTTCTCCAGAGACACCAAAGTCGCAAAGCTTGATTGAGCCGCGGGTGTTGACGAGAATGTTGGAGGGCTTGACATCCCGGTGGAGAATTCGGTGCACATTGTACAGGTAATTGAGACCTTCCACGACGGCTTCTGAGATTTTCCCTAGGACGTCGATTCGGATTGGCCCTACTTTTTTGGCAATGCTGTCGAGTGAACTGTGGAGATGTTAATAAATTGGGTAAACTCGGAGGCTCTCAAATGGGATTTGAGCTTGATTTGCTTACCCGCAATCCATGTACTCCATGCACATGACGACGTCTCCCTCATTGAGGAAAGAACCATAGAAGGAGACAATGTATGGGGAGTGACATTCGTACATGATGTGCAACTCGCGCACGATCTGTTTCCGAACTGACGGTTTCGCATCTATGTGTATAACCTTGACAAAGTTAGCCCTCCGTTTTGACTCCGTTTCCACCCATCTCATAGTTCATTCCCGTGACCCCACCCAGCTCACCCCCGCCAGCTGCCAAATACCCGGAAGAGACCAGTCCCTCCCTGCCGGAGTCAAAGAATGGGAATAAACAGAAGCAGGGGAAAAAACATACCTTTTTCGCCATGATTGTCTTTGTCGGCGCATGCACCACCTTACTGACCGTCCCGCCATTACCGGCCCCAAGCTCATTCACAACCTTTAGATCCTCCGCTCTCAGGTCTAGCTTAAATTCCACCCCGATCTCGAGCGTGCTGAGCTGGTCACCAATGTCGTTGATTTTGGTCGCAGGGTCTTCTATCGCCGGAGCCGCCGGTTTCGGAGTCTCTGAGAGCTTCAAACCTTTCAAATTCTTGCGCTTGAGCGACTTGGCTTTGAAGCCTGATTCTTCGGTCATTGTTGATGTTGTAGGCGGGGGGAGGAGTTGATTAGGATGGATGGTTGCAGGATAAAGGGAGGAGAAGAAGAAGAGGAAGAGAGGAGAGGTGGGAGAGATGGGGGTAGAAGAGGGAGGTGGTGGGTGATGAACGGTGAAGAAGAGGGGGGTAAGAGTATGATTAGAGGAGGGGGGGGGCGGAGGTCCGTTCCTTTCGTTTCTGTTGTGCTGTCTGTGCTGTGCCTTTGTGGTTATTGGCCCACAATCACGGGATGCGACAAGACAAGACGCGCGGAGTTGCAGATAAAGGAGCCAGAAGCCAGAAGCCAGAAGGCAAAAGGCAGAAGGCAGATTACGGGGGAGGGGAGGGGGGGGTTTGTGGGTTTGTATGTGTGGAGTACAAGATAGCGGTTGTAGTGAGCGAGTGGTTGGTGGTGGGGCGGGGCAGACAGTCTACAGGCAGGCAGGAAGGCGACAGGCAGGCAGGGGATGCTTTACGTTCCCTGGTCCGAAGATGGCCTGGGTTTGGGCAACACCAAAGAGAGATCGTGAAACCCGGAGAATTATAGAAGGGGCTGTTTTGGATAGATGGGGATGTCCAAGCAAAAAGAGCGAGGAGGGATGCAGAGCAGAGATAGAAAAGAAGGAGAGAAGAGAGCACTCTACTAGTAAATAAGTAGCAGCTCGAAATCACAGCTGAAATATAGTGTTGAGTGATTAAAGAAAGGACGAGAGAAATTATCACCGGGCCAATAAGTTAATTAGGTGGATATACCAGGGCACACACTGAGTAATACTCTCCTGAATGTCAATGGGGTGGGGGGGATATACTCCTAAGGAGGAGGGGGGTAGACAGTGGAGGAGGAGGACGCTATGATATTATTATATACATTACCTACGCGAGCTTTCTCTTGTCTATCACCAGGACTTTACAATTACTCACACAGACAACGGCGAGTCCCTCCATGGACTCTAGATCTTGTTTATGATGATCCGTAAACGCCCATTAACAAACCAAAACCCCCAGAACCGGGGCCATTAAAACCAGTACAAGCGCCCGATATCGAGAAAGGGGAACACGGTCCACAAGTGGCTTTCTATTCTTAGCACCACCTACCACCGTACCGCGCTACGCATACATACAGTAGCATGTACATATGTATGCTAGAGCAGAGCATGCGTTTTATGCTATGCCTATGTGTTTTACGCCTACTGTATGCTATGTGTTGGTAACCTCACTTTAAGGGTGAGAGTAGTACAATGAAAAATCTAGATAATTGTTTGTAACTCATTGACCTAGAATGAGGGCCTAGCCGACGACGAAAATAGAACAGAGATATCAATGCCAAGGAAAGAGCTTAATCATCTCATGACACTACAGCCTACAGGCTATGGGTGGGGCAAAGCCGCAAAGGCAACAACAAAAGACAGAAAGAAAAAAAAAAGAAAGAAAAAGCTCACCAGCTCTCGCCCCCCCGAAGGCAAGTAAGAAATCTTGCAGAAATATACCTGTTCCCAGCACTGGCAGCGGCGAGTGTAAGGAAGATCCCCGATCGATCAGTATAGCCTGCCTACTGCATCCTATCGTTACCATTCAGCCCGTCAAATGGGAAAAACCCCTCTAAAGACCCTTTTCTCCCAGGCTGTTGTTCGAGACCCCGAGTTTCCAATCACGTGCCGGGGAGTGCCTTAAGCCCTAGCCCATCCCGCTAAGATCACGTGCACGGTATCCAATCCTTAGTCATTCCCACGCGTAAAGTAAAGTAGCCCCCTTGGCGCGTTTCCCCTAGACGCGTTACCCAGCTGTTTTACAATTCACGATTCTGTGGATTGAACCCGCCAATCCTCTACACAAACACCCATCATGGCATCACCAACGACTCCCTCGCCTCCGGGCACCCCTTCCCGCGACAGCATGAGTGGATCGCCAATTGTAACGCCGCGAACAAAAGTTGCGAGGATGTTGGCCAGCGACTCAGAAGACGACGATATAGAAGAGGATATCACTGTTCTCCTAAAGAAGGCGGCAAAACCTCTCCCTGGCGTCACGGACAAGAAGAATACCCTGAGGGCAGCACTTGGCTCAGACGACGAAAATGAAGAGTTAGGTACAGAAAAGCCAGCGACAGAGAGGCGGCTATTCAACCAAGACGATGATACAGGTGAGGACTCAGATATGAGTTCTGAGGAAGAAGTGGAAGTACGACCCCGTGGAAAGCTCGCTGCACGAATGATGGCTGCACACAAGGCTCAGGCTCAGACGAAGAAAGCCCCAGCGCCAGCTCTACCACGCGAACATCGCAGTATATTTGGTGGAGACGAAGAGCCTAGCGATGCAGAGATGGGGGATCAAGAAGACTCTGAGGAAGATGCCGCACCAGCCCCAATCCGGAAACGTGCGCTTAAACAGAAACGTTCATCCCCCACACCCTCTCCCACCGCCACACCAACCGTAGAAGAGGCAGACAACAGTGATGATGAAGAGAATGAACAGCAAGGCACAGTACCTATTCCCACCCAGCGTGGTACTCCCGCATTCGCCGCCCTAGTTGCGCGAAAGAGAGCAGAGCGTGAAGCCCGAGAGGCTGCTGAAGCTGCTGCTAAAGCTGAGCGCCACAAGAACCGAGTAGAACAGGATGACGAAGAAGATAGTGGCTCGGATACAAACCACTATGCCAACTCGCAAAAGGCGCCAAGCCGACGGCGCGCGGGAAAGAAGGCAATGGAGGAGATACACAAAGAGACGCAGCGCATGGCACGGAGTATGCAATTGGCGCATCAGGCGACAACGAGGAAAAAGATAACAAAGCAGAGCTTGTTTGAAAAGTTCAATTTCCGCACGGCAGCGGCGGTGGATAGTTCCGCTGAGAGTGTTGTGGAGAAGCCTAAGCCTGGAGTTTTACCCTTAGGGCAAACGATAGTGGAAAGGATCGAAGACACGACGATGGATGATGCAGAGACCCCGGTACCAAACTCACAGCTAGAAGCCATGGACCTAGACGCAACACCCTCAAAGAAGCTCGATAATGGCAAAGGCAAAGCGGTATATAACGGCCCTCCAATCTCTCTCGGTAAAGGCAAAGGTAAAGAAGTAGCTTCTAGCCCACCCCGCCTTGACAAGGGCAAGGGTAAAGGAGTAGTCTTCAGTCCACCACGCCTCGATAAAGGCAAAGGTAAAGCGCCCCCCCTTGATACCAAAAAACGACTCTCCCTACCACCCGTCCGTGTAATCCTTCCTCCACGACCTACTACCACCGCCGCCGATGACTCCGACTCGGACCTCGAGATTTTACCAGATCAATCTTCCCCGGTGGGGGCTACGTTTACTGAGCGCCAGACGATGATCCAGGAGCTACGGAAAGCGCGACGCCCATCGCTGCCGCGGGCTAAAAAGGCGGGTCAGTTGAGTGCTAAGGAGCTGCAGCTGGAGCTGGTACGGAAAGGGCGGCAGCAGGCGGAGATGGAGCGGGAGGAACATATCCAGGAATTGCGAGCGAAGGGGATCATTGTTCCTACCGCAGAAGAGAGGGAGAAGGAGAACGCCGAGGTGGACGATCTCCTAGAAAGAGCTAGGCAGGAAGCTCTCAAGATCAAGAGGGCTGAGAAGAGGCAAGAGAAATTAGAGAAAGGGCTAGAGGTTGATGACGATGAGGAGGATGAGGACTGGGTGGATGGTGAAGAAGAAGATCCCATCATTGAACTGTTGTCAGGGTCTGACGAGGAAGGTGGAGACGAAGAGGAGATGGAGGATGTAGAAGAGGGTGAGGAGAAGCCCGATGTCAATGATTTCTCGAACGACGAGGAGGGAGAGGACGGAGAACTCGAGGACTCGAATAGTACCCCAGTTTTTAGTTTGTCCTCTATGCGCCCTCTTTCAAATACAACGCCACGCCTCTCTGAAATACCATCGGCATACATTGACAACGAAGCCTCTGACGACAGCGACGGTGGTGATTTTGCGCCCCTCAAGAAAAAGAAGAAGCAGCAACGCAAGAAGATGTGTGTTGTCTCCGACGACGACGACGAAGAGACCCCACCTGCTCCCAAACCAGCTGAATCGAAAATTCCCTCAATATTCCGCCGGCCTAATGCCCAGCCACCCATGATGATGGGCATGGGGATGACACAGCTCTTCGAAAGCACCATGGGTAATCCCGATGACGTGCAAGTCGCCGCCTCCCAGGCCGCCAATCCCGAAGAGCGTATCAATCTTCTCCGGCGCGACGTGGGCGAGATGTTACCAAACACGCAGATTCTCGACTTTGGCGACGGGACCCAGAGCCAGAGTCAGGATGAGAGTGCAAAGCTCCAGCTCGACTATTCTCAAAGCCAGAAATGGCCTGTAGAAGACTCGCAGCAGACGTCGAAGGTTTCACTGCAGTACGGGTCGGATGAAGAGGACATGCCAGATCCTACACAAGATCAGGGCTTCACGATCACCAATACTCCAGCGCCGCCGAGGTTTACACCGGAGCCAGAGGTACCTAGTACAATTTCAACACAGGTCTTGGATGAGCGGTTTGGTGCACAGAAGAAGAGGAGGGGGCGATTGGTGAGGAGGGATATGGATTTCTCTGATGAAGAAGAGGAAGATGAGGAACGAGTAGCTGACTCCGCCGCTGAAGGGGAAGATGAGCTGCCAGATGTTGCCAACCTTTTTGACTTGATGAAGCGATCATCAAACAAGAAGGTTGAGAAGACAAAGAAGCCAAAGAAGCAAAACGACTTTGATAAATCCAAGAGTGAAGCCAAAGGCATGGTGCAGGAACAAGCCGAAGAGTCGGAAGATGAATATGCCGGAATTGGTGGTGCCTCCGATGACGATGCCGATAACGACCACGATAGTGACATGGAGGGCATGGTCGACGACACCAACGGCGAGACCGTTGACGAAAATGCCCTTGCTGCTTTCTACGCCGAGCGTGAAAAGGCACAGGATGCTAAAGACGTCACCAAGCTGCTCAAGGATATGCAATCCGGATTCCTACGCAAAAAGCGCGGCGCCAACTTTGATCTCGACGACTCTGAAGACGAAGACGATGCGGAGGCACGGCGCAGAGCTGCAAAGCGAAGGCAGATTGCGAAGATGAGGAAGGAGCTGCTTAAAGATGAGAATATCGAGAAGATCGCTGCTCATCCTAAGAGAGCGGCGTTTTTGGCGGCGATTGAGGATCGCGATAGAGATGAGGAGATGGACTTTTTGGATAGAGGCGAAGAGGACCTGTTTATCGAGTTGGGCATGGTATCGCAGACGGATTGTGTCTCGCAAAGTCAGACACTTGAAGGAAGTGAGGAGGCAAGTCCGGCCCCGATGGCAGAAGATGAGCAGCGGGGTGAAAGGAGTAAGGAGGCCGCATCCTTGCAAGCATCGAAGAGTATAAAACCGACCAAAAATAAGATTACTTCACTGGCCCAAATTCGAGAGGTAATTTCCCCCCGTTTATCATGCGAGTGACAGTTTATGACTAACGTCTCCCATAGCAATTATCCTTCCTCGTCGAAGAAAGAGATTCCCAAATCGACTTCTCGGACGAGGACGAAGAGGAAGACAAGACTGCTGTGCTCCGTCGCGAGCGTATCGGCAGCGTCATCGACCGCTCCGCTGTTTCTCGCTCCAATAGTGCCACAAGCAGCACCGCCAAGCTTGCGTTCCAAACCTCAACCAATGCCTCAACTTTCAAAGTACCGACTCTTCTTCGCCGTGCTACATCGAGCAGTCTTTCAGAGTCGTCCCTTGTGACCGAAATGACTCTTGGTCAGGGCGAGGGTGGTGTGAAGAGGGGTGGCAAGGCCAGCTCGTCAATCAACTTCCAATCTAGGGAGAAGCTCAGGGGTAAAGTTATACATCAGAGGGAGGTGAAGAAGAAGATCGAGAGGAAGAAGGAGGGACTAAAGAGACAGAGTGTGCTGGGAATTTTGGCGAAAGGTAGCTTTAGTTGATTTTTTTTCCTTGTATGGATATATCTTTTTTTTATATCTTTTCTGTATACGTTTAATAGGGTCTGTAGAGTACGAGGTATGATGAATGCAAGGGTGTGTTTGGGAAATGTTTTTATTTTTATGAGTGTGGGAACAGATACATACCTGGAGTACCAATATGGCTCCTTTAGCTAGAGTGTTATTTGTACCCTTAGAGGTTTGAATGTCTTGATGACGGTAGTTTAATGCACGGTAAAAACGGTTTGTACTCCCTTTGGAAGGCATTATCGCGGAATAGGGTCCTGAAGCTCACAAGTACTTTCAGCCTCATGTACCGTTACTAGATCAATGTCAGTTTAAGGTCCAATGCCTGGAATATACAGCCACCCTGCAAAAGTGTTCGTGATTCAGATTTCGGAGTGAGACATTTCACTATGGAACCGTGGCGGACCATCAAAAAGAAAGAAAAAAAACCCCTCAGGGGTTTCCAAATGACCAATGGTACCCGGAATCGATGAGGAATGTGATCAATGGCCTACCTTCTTTTATCTATAGTGACGAACTATATTATATATTTTTGTTATTTTGGGTCTTAACATTAAAGGTAACGTTAACATTACGGGTGCGCCACACTTCGCACTGACATTAAAACCAAGTCACGAACACTTTTGCAGAGTGGCTGCATAAATTTAGTCGTGGTCTCAGATAAATGGGAAGCAATTCACTAATGCAAGTACCGGGGTCAGAATCACGAGCGTAGTAGTACTAGTGATATTTTCCTTCAAATTTTCAAGCCCATCATCTATTCTCAAGCGCCGTTGGTGCAGGGGTAGCATAGTTGCCTTCCATTATCAATGCTAGCAACTGGGAAGGGTTCGAGTCCCTTACGGCGCATTATGAACACTGAACCGTCCTTCATTGGGCTCCGAAAGGAGGTTGGTATCTGACGGTTCAGCATCATTTCTTTTTCGAATTTTTACAATCTCAAGGCGGATTTGTTCCATGATTTTCAGCCTTTTGTGCATGAGTCAAGAATACCTCTGCCGTCTTCACGTTCTCATACAGAGATATTATATCCTCCTACATTACATACTAAATGTCATTCAAGGCAAAGTTGAGATATATCCGAGGGTCAAATATCTAATGGCTCAAATACAGTTTCGATTTGCTCCTGGGGTTCACGCAAGGTGTAGTCACCGGCTTATTATGTGTACCCGTCCTCCAGTTCTCGAATATAGGCATGTACTTGTATCCATCGATATACAACTAACAGAAATTAACTCTATAGCCTTGTGAACAAATCCATGATACATAAATTACCTAGTGAATTCCGAGTGGTGGATCGAATTTTTCTCTCATTAGATTGCGTGAATTTTACGAGAGTTTAATTACTGAACACCTACATGTAAGTATAAGCTTTGGAAGTAGCCACCGTGGCCTAGTATAGGCTACTCTAAAAAGCTATGGGCAAGAAAGACAGTGGCTATCTACCTCTGTTACTAAAGCGTATCAGTATCGCTCTTTAGAATCGAACTATCAAACTCGCGTCAACGACATATGTAGACACCCCTAAAGAAAAGCGAGTGAGGCTTTGTGAGTTGGCTAAGAGTCTGCATGGTAAAAGTAAATGTTTGCTTTCTTGATATAGCCTAGGTTGGTCCCCAATACCGATATTGCTGTATGTGTCACGTACTGACGTGAGCAGGCGAACCACATGTATGTAACTGGGCCTGGGCCGGGCAACAACCACAGTAAATGTAGGAATTGGTATCGAGCCTAGAAACGGGTCTAGTATACATCCCATGTGTACATGTAGGTATAACCCTAATCGTATGAATTGGAACGGGACTGCCTTATGCCGCACATTACCTTTCTACATCTTCTTCCGGTACATACATGTATTCCTTTCCCTCCGTCCACTCTTCACACTTCCATTCACACACTAAATGTATTTATCTTTATCTAAAAACCCCATTTACGCCTCTCCATAGACAATTCAATCTTCATTCCATCAATCCCATCCTTCACCACTCCCTCATAACCATCATTATTCACTCCTTCGATCACCCTCAATAAGAGGGAACATCCCCGCACCGCGATACTATATACTCCCTTTTTTGCCACCCGCTTGAGTTATGTTTCTCAGGTTTTGTTGGCCAGAACGATTCTGTTCAAGAATTGTTCCGCGTCTTCAAAACCTGTCAACCTTTGGGCCAAAGTGCCGAGGGGTCGAAAAAACAGGCTTACTTGGCTTTCAACATCGAGGAAGTCAAGCATAGATTTCAGTGGGTGGTTGAGTTCTTCTGTGATAATTACCAAGACTCTCCTGGCTAATTCACTCAGCTAATGAATGGGGGGTAACAAGATTCGTATACATACTCCCATTCTTGTTGATGACGGATGAATGCTAACGCATAGTTCTGGATAGTGTCATTGATAGCCCAGGCCGGGTCAGCTTATGTTGAGACTAGATTATACCCTAAATTCGGTCATAATATCGGTCTTTTCAAACCATTTGCATGAGCGGCCGTTAAATATCGGAGTGGGACAAACGTCATATTGGTGGTTCGGAAAGTCACAGCGAGTTTCTGAGCCGAAAAATCGTGCCATAGGAAGCGCGGAGATAGCGAACACACAATCGGGACCTGTCTCAGTATTGGCTAGGCCTGGACTATTGCTAGTAGGGGTTGAGCCCGACAAGGACGTCTAGGACCCGGTCGACGGCCTCAAGACTAGTTTTAAAAAGTGTCTTAGGCGTGTAGAATCTCTCGCTGTTAATTATTAACACTGGAAATATTTATTTCTATTATAGGCCGGTATTAAAGAAAGTGTTGTGTTTTGGTTACGTAATCACATCTCCGAGTGCTGGTCTGTGATTGTTCTTGTTTAAAGTCTCACGGATTTGATTTATAGATTGATCCATTAGATTCCGACACAATGGTACTGTTGTAACACGAGCGAGATTAACCTTAATTTCATCGCCCCGAGTGGCGTCTTAGATCTTGGTTTACGGATCACAACGAAAGGGATTCAGCTTGATCATGAGTATGGTTGAGCCCGCCATTCGGTGTTGAGACATCTTCCTACCAAAACAGCTTTGGAGTCATTTCCCTAAAACTATGAAAGCTTAGCGCTTCAAGACGAGTTTCTATACGGATACGTGATCGGTCTCATCTAAAGCTTCTAATCAGTTTTCTTGCGTGTAGTTATATGCATGCCATTATCTAATAATTACAAATACAGATCCTGCCGGATGGTGGTCAGAATATTTGAGACAGGGATCTAGGACATAGCTACCTGTGAATACTTCAATTCCTGGCTACGATATCTCGGAAAGTAGTCCAATTGTCTTAGAACGCAAGGTTTTTGAATAAGCCACCCGACCTTCACGACCTCAATTGATCAAGCCTTAAGTATATGTGCGCTAGTTCTTCTGATACAGCATCGGGTCGTATGTCCTTTTAGTTTTGAGTAATACCTGAATGATAAATTCTTTCAAAGCACATATTCTCGTCGGAAAGGAACTCTCCCGTATAGCAGGAACTCAAGTGCCGTGTTCAGAAGCAGAGAATTTTATATCAGCAGTTATCACTTCCATATATGGTTTAGTGTCTCATGTACTATTCGCTTGACATGGCCTAATGGCAGGGGACCCATGAAGCTTATTGCATGTAGGCAAGAATGAGGAATAAGGTAGTTGATGAATAACCCCCTGGTAGACATTGTCTCACTGGTTCGCAGCAGGTTGGCACTGGGAAGGTTCCGAAAGGGCCGAGAAACGTCAATGCCAGGAACAGCGATTAGACCTCAATGGGGGAACAACAGGCTATATTTCCTCTTTACATGTAATTACGAAAGTCTGTTTGCCAACTTACTATTTCAACAATCGGGCAAGCTACCGAAGCTAGTCACAACCGCCCATTTTATTTCCTATCGATAGCGCTGCAGCTGAAGCGAGAAAGGAGCCTTGGTGTGGTAATTCTTCATATCATGAGACCTCCAAACACGCCAGGTTCATCTATGATGATCCATGATCCAAGGCAAGACATCAAGAAGCGGATTCTAAACCCCCTCCCCCCCCCTTCATCAATATGCGTGTAACTACCGAGGCAATTGATGGTAGGAATTATGGTCTAGTACCTACACGTTGACGCTGGAGAGAGCTAGAGAGGTATATAAAGGTGTATAAATCTCCCAGATGAAGTAAAACATACCTCGGGTTCTCTCTCTAAACCAGTTCCACCCGCCCCAATTGAAGTTTTTACGTTGGAAAAATGGGTAAATATCCTGAAAGACGCGATATCGAGTTCAAGACTCTCGATGGCTTGACTCTCCGTGGCTGGTTCTATCCAGCAGTAACCAAAGTCGAAAAGACGCCTGCAATAATCATCACACACGGCGTATGAATACCCAAATTCCTCTATTTATGTGTGATCAAACTAAGAAAGCACCCCATGTCAGTGGTCCCTTGTGAAAGAAATGTACCTCGACACCCTCGCTGAACGCTTCCAAGAAATCGGCCTTGCCTCACTTGTCTACGACCACCGGAGCTTCGGCTCCAGCGATGGCACCCCGCGCTTCGAGGTTGACGGCCATAACCAAGCCAAAGACACGCACGAGGCCATATCCTACGTCATGAGTCTCCCCGAAGTCGACCCCACCAAGATCGCCATCTGGGGCTACAGTCTCTCCGGAAGCCACGGCGTTAGAGTTACTGCAGTAGACAGAAGAGTCAAGGCCCTCGTCACCGTCTCACCCATGCTGTCCAGTGTCCGCCTACTCAACCGCATGGTCCTTCGTGATGCCAGAGCCGGGCTAGACAAGACCCTCATGGACGACCGCGAAGCCCGTGCCAGGGGCGAGGAACCCGCGTACGGCCAAGTCACAAGTGCTAGCCGGGACGAACCAGCGTTCCTGCCGTTCCCGGATGCGAATTCGTCCCTCCTGAGGTTGAAGGACACCGTGGCGCCAAACTGGGAGAACAGACACACCTTGCAGAGCATATTCAATCTGCAGACGTACGACCCCTCTGGATATGTCGAGGCTGTGGCGCCGACGCCGTGGTTGATGTTCCAGGCGGACAATGACATGGTAACAGTGCCGGAAGTGGAACTGGGCATGTTTGAGAAGGCGAGGCAGCCGAAGGAGTTTGAGCTGTATCATGGCGGCCATTTTGATCCATTTGAGGGTGAGGTGTTTGAAGGTATACTGGCGACGATGGTGGAGTTCTTAAAGAGACGCTTGAAGTTTTAGAGGGCTGTTTGTACCGAGTAGGACGGTGGTTTTGGTAGACGTGGTATTATATAGTCGGCAAATTAAAAATAACGGTGCTAGCGCTTGCTACAGCTTTTACTACAAGATCCCAGAGAAAGATGTTTGAGATATATCCAAGTATAGCTCAAATGACATGATGATATACTGCAGATTGATGTGGTCCAGTATGATTTATTCTATCATCGTTCGCTTCATGAGTAATTGTTCTTAAGTTGCTCCAGGGTACCTATTGGTTATCACTAGTTTTAGCTATATAGTACACGCCAGAGAGGGAGGCTCACACCTAAGCTCAAGTTCAATTGATGGTATTTATCTTATTTATGATGATTTCCGGTGCATTTCCAGTAAACTACTTAGCTTGCGCTGTGCTCTACAATGAGTCAGATTAAGAGTTTCCAATAAGATCAATATAACAGATGAGAAAACATGAGAGTTATTGATACGGTTTGTAGCATTCACTCCAACTAGTGACCGATAAGATGGTTCCATTGTTTTGAGCACGAGTCAATCAGAAATACCCAGCCGGCCTGCTCAGATGTGATGAAGGGCTGAGACATGAAATATCACTCGGCAAATTGACCTATCTAAATAATGCCGAATACGGAAGAGAACGAAGGCTCGATCTATAATATAATACCATATAGTATTTTATAAATATCTATATCGTTCATGCCCGCTTGAACGCAATCACTCAGGGTTATATCTAAGGACACTCGTCTCCTCAAGGACACCATATACGGAGATGGCCTGTATTACGGGTCGCCCGAATGTCAGGTACCTAAACCAGAACTAAAAATATAGGACGCACTGAAAGATTCTGATGACCGGGTCTCTCTTCCTTGACCGGTGGCCAGAATCCTGATAGCGCAGAGTGTGTGTATACACATTAGTTGATGAGGGAGCTTTACCTTGTATCAAGCCCGTGCGGCCTAACACTGCAGTTCGGAGTTAGATCTCGGGCTTCGCCAATGATATTTGGTTGTCTGAATCTTTCTTGGTCCCAGGTTTAGCGCATAGTTCAAAAGGAGCAGAACTTCTCATCTTGGCACCGGCGGCGGGTAAAACGGCCGCTCTGCTGGCCATGGTTGATAGAGTTAAAGTGTCAATGATAGCAAACTCCAAAACACCCAGTCCCATTCTAAACCGTTCCGGCCTGGTTTGAAATCGACAAAAGAACAGAGCGTTTGCTGTTTTAAGTTACAGAGGGTTTTGGAAGTGCTATAGTAAATACGTGCGGTAACCGGTATCGTAGTTAACGTTAGGTCTACGGTTGGCTGGCGGCGCATGCACGTGCGTACGCGGTTGAGAATCTAGATGCAATAAATATAAGCCATTTATCACTCAAGGCGCCCCCACTTAGCATACTAAACATCTCAGTATTTTTCTACGATCACTGCCTGAGGGCAATGTGAAACTATATTTTCCTCGCCGCGGAGTTCTTATAGGACCCCGGCCTTGGCGCTGCGCGGGTTGTTTGTGGCCCTTTTCACGTTTCATACAAGCCCGTGATCGTCCTCCTGCCTGGGTCGGACTTCTACGAAACCATTTGCCCTTTGCGATTGCTGAGATTTTACCGCATTACTTATGTATCTGTGTCATGTTAAGTACACATATCAGGGGGTGAGGTACGTGCAGCTATAGTAGTTGTTTTATGTTATTGATTCATATATTCCGCTCCCCGCCCCAGGCCCGGGCTTTTTGGTCTATAGACTTTTGGATCGATGACCTTGTATGGACTGTGTTGTGACTATGGGTCAATGACTGGCCCCTGACCCGAGCCCTTTGAAACCGAATTAGCGAGAAACCCTAAAGAGCTTGGTGTTTGTGGTACCATACCTGTTGACACCACACCTATGAGAAACGATCTACCGGATATAAATCATCTCGGGGTGACACGCGGGTCTATCGGTGTTCCAAAAGCTGGGACCGTGTGTTTCTATGGCACCGATTCAATGCCGGCGTGGTTGACGCTCCATAAACTGAATCATCACCAAGACTATTGAGTAGAAAATTAGCGAAAGACCGTTCGCTGTTTTGAAATTTGTGGTACCATATAACTTCCTTTATGCCATCTTCCACGAAGAAAAAAAAATAGTTCTGTCAAGGACTTACTAGACCAATATTTATTATATACGGTCCTGTCGGTATTCCTGAAGCCGAGGAATATTTGTAACAAACAGGCCTGAGAACGAGGTACTAGGGTGTAGCGAAAAGTGATCAGAATCTGATAAGAGAAATACACGTATTCACCGCAGCATTTACTTATCAGATTCTGATCACTTACCCTCAACACCCGGTACAAGGCCAGAGATTGCTCCGGGTAAACATGGCTCCCATGATCCAAGTTGGTAGCTGTTTCCGGGTACTTCTCGAAGTTAAACAAGATATTCGCGACTTGCTCAGATCAGAGATCACGTGGAAACGGGTTAAGATCCAAATGTGGCGGCGGAAATGCACCCCCGCAGCGAGTACTACCATATCGATTACACCATATGCATCAAGGCCATGGCGTCAAATATCTGTAACAAGCCTGGGGCAGGGGATAGATCTCGAAAGGACACAATAAATTCTAACTAGAAGGGAAATGTGTGTTCCTATCACGAGACAGTATCTGTGCTTAACGCTAACCCAAGAATTCTCATTTATTATATCCCAAAAGCCCTTGTGTCATATTCTATCACTCGCTACTGTTTTTCTTAGATTACTGATCAAGTCAAGGCTGAATGCTGGAAGTGGGGGCCATCCAGAACCGAGGGTATTGTTAGCCGTCGATAAGAGCATCAAGTTCCTATGCCATCTCTGGTCAACTTAAAATGAAGCTGGATGCTCTCAAGTCCTATGTTAATGCCATATTCAATCGTCCGTAGTAAGCCCAGTTCTTCCGTACAGGGCGGTTCAGTACAACACGAAAGTGCAGAGTCGTCCTAGTAGACATGCCCTCAATGGGCGAAAAAGACTTGATCCAGAATTCCATCAGCAATCGCTACCCCTGGAATTTGCCTGTTTAACCTTCTAGCACCACAGATAATTATGCCCAATGACGAAAAACGGCAGAAAATGGTGTGCAAGAAAAGGTGACCAGTTGGCTGCAGCCACCTGCAGTTGCCTTCTTTTTCTATTGCTTGGGACCTTCTCCGTGTGTTGAGCGTCACCCGAGACACGGCCATATGATTAGTGATCAGACACATATCTACAGGTTGTCAACTGTTGGCTCCCCCATGGGGGTTAAAATCTATAGTAAATTTGAGTATTAGTTACAATAAGTGATAGGATTATTAGCAAACCTGCACTTTGGCGACAGCTTAGGGGATTGTCAACTCAGGTGCGGAAACAAAATAGGCTCTCTTCGTCCTAATGTATTATTTCAGACATCGTAGCTAGATGCCCGAAACGAGTATTAAAAGATCCAAATCTACCTATGGTATGGAGTTTGGAGGAGGGGAGGGGAAGAACGATTCCAATTGGATGACATGTACATGTGTGTATGCAACGAGTACAGTAATAGGAATAATCTATGGAGAAACTGTTATATGGTGCACGGATATTTCGCCATACAATTTCACCCCCCTAGTTTTTTCATTGATCATTCCGGTCGCTGTACATACTAGAGTACATGTAGCTTTTCCAGACTTGAATGAGAATTATGGCTACGTGAGAAATAATTTTGAGTGTGTGCAGGGCGGCGTGCGAAACAACGGCCACAAGCCAAACATTGCCTATCGACTGCGGGGAATTAGAGAAATAATAGGGAATAGCGTGTGTTTCAATTTCTTCTTTCGTTTTCTCCGCCAAAAAGCTTTGTTGGCATTAAGTAACATTCTTGTCCAATCATATTGTCAAAATTCGCAAACCGACCGGAGAAAGCACATACCTTGGATCATGGAAGTAGCGGCAGAGGGGAACCCAGCTTTGACACTATATATGGCGTGAATTGATGCCTACTTTTTTCGAGAAGCCTCGTTGCAATCTTTAGTCACGGAAAGGGACCTTGTCCAGACGCACCCTAACATGGAGTACGAGTATGTCTTTCGAATTTTGCATCTAACCATCACGAGCCACTGCACCCGCCAGGCTCCATCTAAACAACAGACTAGAAGAAGGAGCAAAGATCATATAATATCACCCCCAGCCTGATATATATCCCGAACCTTCTAGAGCCGGTTCCTACAGCGGCACGGTTCAGATAATAACCTTGTGAGAAGTTTCAGCAATATGCAGCTTGGATCGATGACCAAGCTTTCAGAGGCCCGAACTCCATCCTTCCGGGGTATACGCAGCTCTTGAGGTCAAACATTTTAGCTCGATAGACCTATATCTAGGCCTGCGTCAGCTGATTGTAGACTCATCGGTCAAACTTCACCTCCCGATCGCCCATTAGTGATTGTTAGGAGAGTTCTCATGGATTTGAGTGAGTCCGTTGACTTGCCTAGAGTTCGTACTAAACTATCCGATTTGATCATAATTAATCACTCGTCGGCCTTAACTTATTTCGAGTGATAAATAAATAAAGCAGACTAATGGCTGGTCACACCCACCTCCACAATCGCGTTCTAGAATCCTTCTGGTATTCCCATAGTTATGCCGGTACGATAAACTTGGTAATGTAAGTAATTTCATTTATTGCCTAATGTTGTCTCAGTGCGTTCTGCCTGAGGGCTTGCCTTGGTGTGTGGGCCGGTGGTGGTTGAATTAGGAACTTGACTGGGGATGTGGAAGAATTCCGGATCAGTGATCTGGGGTAAAAACAAGCTATCGCTCACATTTTCGCTAAGCTCACCAATGTTACCAGTGGAGAAGCTTGGGAGTACAATAACCCCATACATAAAGCCGTTGTAGCTGAACCTGGCAGTAAATTAAAACTTGGACCACCTAAGCCTACCTAGGCAATATACTAAGCACCTGTGTACGTACGGAACAGGGCATGTGGCGCCCTGGTTTTTTCCAAGGCATTCTTCTATCAGATGATCAGGAAGTGTGTAAACCGGAAGTCCAGTGGCGAAATTTACAAATCAGCAGATATCATTTCCAGACCATTTCGCCCAAGTAGAGATTTAGGTGTAGGTGCTTTCATACATGTAGTTATGTGCTTTATGGGCCTTAGTGTTAGCTATTTTATGGGTAACCTGATATGACCATGCATGCTGGGCCGAGGGTTTCCTGTCGGCTCTGGCCTATTTGTAACGACTTCTTTGTCTTACATTGCAGTACTGGCGACACAGGCCCTGATTAGCAAGACAGGCGCCTGCTAGAGACATCACGCCCCTTATTCCCTTATTATCACAGTTATTTTTGCTCCCAGATCACAGAGAATCACTCTTAGATTTCTCTGCCATCATATACCGCCAAAACTCGAAAAATTGGCTATGCATACAAGATCAAACTTGCTACAAACGGATACTTCTGAGGCTGATCGATACCTTTCAGCCAATCGTTTTAGAGATAATCGCTGGGCGGAGATAGCCAATTTTTCGAGTTTTGGCGGTAGCTCGAGGCCCTGTGATTCGGGTATGTTAGCTTCGAGAGGTGTGCCCAATTAACCAGCAGAAACCAGGAGATCAGTTCCTAAATAGTGTTATGGAGACAAATGCTCAGCCTTGCAGTTCTCCGGAGTTGGTGTACTTGAGATTTCTCGAGTGATATATATATATCTCATTTCAGAAGGGACACGCCATTAACGGCTGGCACTAGCTCAAGCCATCATGACCCATGAATCTTGGGCTGATAGCCATAACGCTGGCCTATAAAGACCAGCCACGCACGGCAGACTGTTGATAGACGAACTAGTCAATCCAGAAGTAATGTAATAGTGTTTTTGGTATGATATGTTCATGATCAGTTGACATTTTGAGGGCTTCACCGAAGGGCATGGGTAGATCTATAGAGCACAAAATGCGAAACTGGTCTATACCCATCCCATGAAATATCTACTGTGAGATGCAGGGGTCTTCCGTAAATTCCGAACAGGCTTCTTTAACAAAGCTCCCATAAAATATCTGTTGTGAGGCCCGATAGGTCTTCCGTACAATCCGAGCAGGCCCCTAGATCGAAAAGTTACCGTATTAATTCGAAAGAACGGCCGGTCACACAAGACGTTGAAATTTCCATATTTGGTTGTTTCTCTTGAATACGTCCCTCTAATCTCTTCTGAAAAGGCAACCCCGACGTCTTGTGTTACCGGCCGTCCCTTCGAACTAATACAGTAGACGAGCCCATGGGGGTACGGCGACCACGGGGGTGTGGGGATCTTCCATTGAAGCGCAGGAGAGTACCGGAACTAATTGTCAAATAGATATAATTCAAAGTATCAGATTATTCGAGTTTTATACGATATTTCGAATTTACTTATATAGCTTATTCTTGTAAATTTACCTATCCTGTGTATGGAGATAAACCGGAAAGCCCCACACACCCCCATGGTCGCCATACCCCGACCCCGTGAGCGTCCATAGCTCTTCTTGAACAACGGGCTTTCACCGGGTCTCCTTGTTGAGTTTGAAAATTTTAGGACCATGTAGACGCCTTCCTTGGCTATTCGGACGCACCCTTCACTCCGAAAATCAACGTTTTAAGTGGCTTCAGTACCTCATTTTAACCAATCATGATTGACTGCCCGGGCGAGTGGGTGCCTATATGCTACCAGTGTAATTATAATAGGTTGCTTTGACTTCTGAACAACTTTAAATTCGTCCTATCATAGCTGTGCTTGTTTACTCAACATCATCCTAACGGCCGCGATTATAATTAATAAGTTGGTCCGAACACCGACCCACGTGTTTTACTATTAGATTTCGATCCCCTGCAGGGCAGTGATTACATAAATGCACTGCACTATAAAAACCCAGGAGTACGTAAGCGTGACCACTCGTCAACGTCTGGTATGGTATTTACATGCAATTGACTCTAGCTATAACCGTTACAATTGCAACTTAAGCACGGGTTGTGATGTGTAACCTTGAAAAATAAGGGGTCATATAACCACATGTTTCTCAGCATTGTCTAGTATTGACGATAGAAGTACCTCTAGCTCCTTCTGATTGCTAAACTGGGTATATTTTTCTGTATATTATTAGAGATAGAGTAAGACAATTGCAAGGGGTCTGATCCTTTATCAAAATTCATAGGCGCGTATCGCGCGAGGCTGGCCAGTCGCCGTTTTTCTAGGACTGAGTTCTTTCTGTATTGCTTGCCAAGGAAAACAGTGAATGAGTGGTCGCGGCGACTGGCCGGCCTCGGGGCGCAGTATATACCTACATGTAACTAGACTTTGAAGAGGCGGCAGAACGGATTTAGATAACAGCATTATGGGTGAAGGTGTGATACAACAAAGCTTGCCGGTTGGGTATTTGATTAATACCGTACTTAAAGATTATGATTAATTCCGTCTTACGGTCAAAGGACACGATAAACAATTTAGAGGCCGATAAGCTTTATTTTGTTGCTTATAATGGAACGTGCATATATATAGAATTATTCCTTGCAGTGAACCCGGAACATCAGGGTTAGGAGTTCCGCAGCAGCAGCTCATAGTTTCCAACCGGTTTTCCACAAATATCTGTACTTGGACTGCCAAGAATCAGGATTGTCCCCGTGTAGGTTGGTAGAATTCCTTATAGCAGATTCATTTTGTATGCGGACAGGGGGGTGACAAGGATATTTATTCAGAGACTTCCTATCCACTACACTAAAGTGAATATTTCCTTATGTCGAGGTATTGTTGGTGGGGAAAAAAACAATTCCCAAATCCCGTTCCTTATAGCAGATATTCCTTATGTCGGAGTTCCTTACGCCGATGTGTGACTGTAGGTACATACCAAGCGGCGCAGACGTTTGACTTTAGCCGGTACACACGGGGCGAAGGTCTGATGGCGGCCAGGGATTTGAAGCAAATAGCAGAGTTAAGTTTGGGACGCCAAGGGTAAGTTACTGCGAACACGGCCATTAGACAGGATCCGCCGTCACAAGGTGAACGACTATAACTGTATTGGTGTTCTGGTTCCGCTGTCAAGAGAAAAATTGTTAGGGAGGTACAGCCGATTCGTATCATTGCTTGTTTATTTCCTTGTTTAAGCTAGGCGAATAATCCCTTCACTATAACATCTTTACTCAAAAAGCAATCATTGAGATATCATTTACTCGCTATCAACCATAAGAACCTGAAAATGCAGGTGCCGATGACAAGGATAATTTTTATGGACAAAGACAATTCTCCATACAAATTATCCCTGTCTCCGTCATTCGCATTTTCAGGTTCTTATGGTTGATAGCGAGTAGTAGCGGCTCACGGAATACGGGATCTAGGGTCTATGAGTATTTCGGGGGTTTAAATAAATCACACCGATATATATGTGTAGCGGACCAGAATGCGCAGATAAATCGGACGCGAATATTGTTACTCTGTCCATCATGTGTCTAAGGGAGATCTCGACATGGAGTAAAGGCTATTTGGTCAATTATCCTGATGTAACTGTTCCTGGCTAGCTGGCGTTACCGATATCAGCACCGTCTGTAATTGAATCTGAGAGCGAATTTCTGAACATGATCTTGCCCAGTACCACGCAATTCCATGCAGAATAAAGCCGTCACTAAAGCGACCTTCTAAAACTGGGAAGAGTTCAAGGCTACTTCATAGATAGATGCCCGAAATTGTGATAAGAACGTAACGTAACGTAGTAATAGTGTCTTAGCGGTAGATGTTATGTGAGTATCATGCCAACTTGTTCTCTAGGACTGTTTTAAGTCTTATTTCAGTCAGCGATCTGGAACTAACTGATATAACCCTAAACAGCTTCTGGGTTCTGTGCCGGATAGTTTATCTTATTATAAAATGTAGAGTATCGGGTAGTATGCACAATAGAGTAGTCGATAATCTAATAGATGTCTCATTCAAACGTTAGACCTAGGCCTCCCTAGAGATATATCCGTGAAACTCCCGAAGGCCAGGTAACTGAAAAGTGGTCAAGGCCAACCGCTAGAACTGAAACTGTTTATCCAACATTTCCGCTGAACCAAAGTTGGTAGAGATCCTCGTGATGATCCATAGTGTCAAGCATCCGACTATAGACCAATAGTTAGTTACTCTTGATGAATCGCAGGAGTACTGGTCCGCCCGCACGTGGTCACTAATACCCTTAAACCCGAGACATTCATATGCAAGCAGTTTTGATGTCGAGAGGGTACCTCAAACATACAGGCCCACCTATATTATCACTAAATATTCTTTTCTCTTCAGACATTCCAGTGTTTGTGGATTGAAACTGAGGGAGGCGACGTTTATTTCTTATTTCTTCAAAAAGAGTTAGTATATCTGTTAGCTTATTATGTTTTGTTATGTTTCCTTTTTTTTTGGCGCTGCATCATCCGACTGTTGTTACCGTATCGCCGGGGAAGAAGGTTGAGAACATACCAGGATTTTGCCAAATTTACCGGCGTTGCGGATCAGGCCTTGGGCGTTGCTCCACCAAGAACGGCACAGGTCCTCATACAGAAGCGCCGAGGACTTCCATATATAGCAAATTACCGGCATCAATAGTCCCTCTTTTCCGTAGGTTTCCGCATAGTGCGGTAGGGTTATGCACATGTAAAGAATTCTCATAGGATGAATGACAATGGAGACACTACTGACGAGACTGAATTAACTGAGTGTTAGAATGAGAAATTGTAGGACTCACAGTACCAGAGACCTTCTGCTTAAGACCTTACCGGCGCACTGACTCGAATTAGCTAATGTTCAAGTAGTGTTTCGGGCTCAATCGGGGGCCAAGTTACAGACGATAGGCGGGCATAAAGCAGACGATCGGGATTTTAATATAGGATATTTATGGCGAGATGGTCGAGTTCTAGAGTATAAAGCCATTTAGTCACCGGGAACACCTATCCCTTGTGAATATAGACGGTCTGCTGCGCAAACAGAACAATTCTGTGCGGACATATGCTTAAGAAGGTACATATGGATTACCAGATTTAACCCAGAGATCAGCACACCATAACCACCGATCAGCCAATACCCCGTGAACGACGGTATAATGTTTATTCAAGCGAATTGTATAGTAAACAGGTTTTGTTAAGGCTCCGTGGGGGCATCCGATAATTCCCACCGCAGGAAAAAGCAAATAGGGTTTCTGGTACTGTACATTACAGTACATACATAACTGTGGTGTTCATATATATTGGGTGTGCCCAAATAAGACCGCATCTTGCTCTTCACAGTTTTCCTCACGTTCTTCAGATATTGGAACCATGGATCACACACATGTAGTACAATGCAGTCTAGCTGAGATCGGTTTTAAATGAATGCCTAGGCGCATAAACTAAGGAATCGAAAAGGGGCTAGAAGTGAAAGAAGTTGGTGGAGACTAAAGAAGACATACCCACAGTGCAGATTCAACCTTTCCAATCCGTAACTTCCTCCGTACCAGGTTGGTGGGTACTCGCGTCTGCTGCACTAAGGCTTGAAGCCTAAGAAGGGATCAAGTATGCCGAACAGAATCTAAATCGGGGAAGCTCAGGGCGGGGACAGTTGAGAGAACTTATTTATCACCAACGAGCTCGACGGGGAGGCAACAACACAGCTGTTTAAAACCCCCCACGTCCAGGCTGGGCGACCCAGCAGTCTGTTAACTGTCGGACTCCAAGGCTGAATTTGGGTGTTGCCGGGTACCGCGCATGGGATGCACCGATGGATGGGAAACAGAAGTCGATTCCAGGCTGCCGGGTCAATTTAGGTGGTTCCCATACCCCCGCTTTTCCCACTGCCTATTCCACTAAAGCAATACACATGCATGCACTCGGGAGCTCCACACACTTCACTTAAGGAAGCCAGCCCACCACAACGGTACACCCGGCCTGCTGGGTCGCTTCCTTCACAAGCCCAGCAGTACCCACCCAACCCTATCGAAGAAAAGAAAAGTGCACAGTGCACAGTGAAGTACCTTGCTTTTCTCATTTTACTCTCCTTCCCTTACATGAGATGAATGATCTGTGTCGACTCCCGTTACTGCGGGAGCGCGCCATGATAACCCTTTTTATCTTTCGTAATTTTCAATTATACTCCCAGACGTTGTTGATACATACTGCTTCCCCAGGAATGAGGGACTTTATTTTTACGCTATGATCGCAAACGCCCCCCGCAGCCGTTCTGACGGAGGTTCTTCCATGAGTCTGCCTCCTCCTTATCCTTTCGGAACCGATTCCTGCCCCTCTTTAGACCTTGGGCCCGGCACAAGCCGCTATAGCGGAGATGAATCGAGTTCATCCGCAGGAGCTTAGTACTCCTGCACTAGACGAAGAGAAGTAATCCTATGTGCTCCCCATCCCTGTTGTTGGTTCCAGTTATTAAGTCCTACCAAAGAATTGGTAGGCATTTCTAAATTATATAACAGCAGCATCAGGACGGTTGTGTTGGTGAGAAAAGAAGAGACCATACCTGCCTATATCTAAGAACTTCTATTCGACATTAAATTAGCGCACTTTATCACTACAAGTGCACAATATAACCATCCACTTCCATACCTTTTCAAGTCGAACGAATATCATTCAAAAAAACATTCCAGGACGCCTGTTGAAGCCATCAATATTTGCTGTATTTTAGCACAACCGGGCAGCATCAACTCAATAGGATGACGAACAGCAAAGATTCCAGGCCTTTAGCTGTAAACTCAAACTCTCAAATGAATCGACCAGGTCTATGTCCTGCTCAACAAACACCCTCCCAATCATATTTCTCTTCCTCTCCCTCACCACCACCATCATCCCCTCTTCCACAACCTCAAAACACTCAGAACAGTGTCCCTTTCTTCGAACGAGCGATGATCAATGCAACTAAACGCCGAAAAATTGTTGATTGCGGCCGCCAGCAGCTCGAGATTCAACAGTCGGCCCACACAAACGGCGACCCAATTCCTGCATTTGATTGCTCCTCCCTGAGTATGGATGATTTTATCCAAGAATTTTCAAATGAAAATGCCATTGAACGATTCTCTGTATGTGATTGGGTAGACGACTCAAATGTCGTCCATGCCCGTGTGGCGATGGCAGAGCTTGAAAAATACTATACAGCATCGACGAATACAAGTGCCGAATCCACGCAACAGACGGGCTTCGACACGGGAGTGGAAGAAGACAAAAGTTGATTTTTCTTTCTTTTCCTTGTCTTATTAAAATTCACACTTTCTTTTGGTTTGTTTTTAGCGGGAGTGTCATGATATTTTTCTTATCTGGTTAAGTGAAGCGCGCGCGGTAATTCCGTTCAACCGTATTGCAAATGTCTAGATGTCAGCCTTCGCTTCGGGGATGTGCTGAATGGTCTGATACCCGTATATGTACATACATACATGTTTTTCTTATTTTGTTGAATTTCCTGTTTGAATTGTTATTACACATTGTCTCAGCGAAGTAACAATGCAGCCCATTTTATTTAGTATAAAGTGAATATATGTTTAATTGTTCGCATTTAGGCACTGATTTAAAAGGATTTAGGGCTCCCCTTATGCAATAAGCCGTTTAGATTCTTCCTCCGCTGCATTTGAATACGGGTATAACACGGCGGGTTATCAGCCCTTCCGGGTTGAGCAGGTGGTTTGAATCAGTTTTGATTAAGATCAGATTGCCGAACGTACGTATGTCGCATGGCGAGTTAGCCGTGTTTTGTTCTATTTCTGTGGATTATAGCTGCCGTGGTTAAATTTTTTTCGAACTCCCGGTTTGTTATCCATTATTTTGGAGTTGTTCTCTTCCAAAATGGTAAAACGGTTTTTGACATTGCTGTTGTTTCAAACTTTCAGTAGTGGCCTAGTCCTTTCCCCTGCGGAATCCTTTACCGAACTCCTCCTTCCTTTTCTGCAATGAGTTATACTCTGGCCTGAGAATCATCAGGTGGGCCATCACGATGGCTGTGCTTCTCGCAAGACTGATGATGCATAGGTGTATCTCGCTATGAGAGGTCTTAGGCCACCATTTAATTTGTCTTTCATACAATCCAAGTCCAATTCAGCCTGCACCAACAAGACCTTTGAGACTATTTGTAGCAGGCGATGATTCCTCAAACATTTCTCGGTGCCTGTTATTGATGTATAGTAGCAGTAGATTTTGGGCAGCAGCGGCGGTGGCAGCGGGCGATAGGGTGCATATGCCTAGTTCCACCCCCTGTGGATCGCTCGCTTCCAGCACACTGGCTGCAGGAGTGTATGTGGCCTGATCTTGATAGAGACGGGATGGGGGATATTGAACTTCCGAGAAATACATGTAGTTGACATCGATGCTCACGCTTTCGTTGCTGGCATACATTGGATATGCAGACCGTGTACCGGTAGCGTGATCTGTACCTGGTAGTTAATAGTACTCTTCATCACTCACGAAGCGAGTCCTTTATGACGTAACAGCAACGGCTACTTAACTAGGGTCATTGATTATCACTCATCCGTCATTGCTAGTCGACCGCGCCCGGGGTCCAATGATTGATAACTCATTAATTGTATGCCGCGCACGGGATCAGTTCAGGGATACATGTATGCTGTAATAGAGACTTTGCGCAAATGGAGCCAGCTCTGTATTTTGATTATCTGATTGGTTAATGGTGTGATCGGCACCAATCAGGTTGTCAGAAAGTGGAGCTGGCTCCATTTGCGCAAAGTCTCTAATATGAAAATAGGACCGGGGGCTGGAAAACGTGAAGCTAGATTAAGCGAGCGGTAGCTACATGTAGTGGCCGGTTGAAGTAAAGTATTGATTACTTCATCAATTGTGGCTAAAGTAAAGTAGACAAGGAGTACGAAATCCTACATGCACATGTAGTTCTTCTATACCGCTATAAGTGTATACATGTAGCTACATGTGTAATAGAACGCACAATAAGGTGCGCTCAGGTACAATTAGCAGCTCTAATTGAAACAATGTCTATTTTGCTTGACCCTTTTCAACCTGGCAGATACATGTATTTCTCTCCCAGGCATCTAGAATGGCCTGTATGATACGGGGCGGGAAAATCACCGGTAGTAAAGTTGTGCATCATGGTCTCCTACAAGCGGTTTAGGCACATCAGACCAGAGTGACAGTGGGACGAGAAGTGGCCTCAAATTAGAATACACCGGTACCTTTTCTGCGCACTTTATCTCTCTTCCTTCCTGTCATAACAGAACCTTGACATTCCCCTCACAACCAGGTTCCAAATCGAAATCTAAGCCTCGCTCGCATAACTTCATCATAACTAATGGCTCTTGTGCGGGGCACCCGGGACAGGTATCCATAACTCCTGAAAAATTGCCCACGTTTTGTTATGGGGGCGTACGTTGGGCTGGGGTAGAGTGGGGCTACGCACATGTACATATGAGGTCGTTGCATGGATGATATAGCAGAGATATATATAACTCGAGACCGAGTGATATTCCATGTGTGATCGGGCCCTAGCTCGACCCATGACCATGAATCCAAGAGTCTTGGCATTTAAATAATCGATCATGGCATTCACGGGCCGAGTGATATGTTATGTGGCATCAATGACTTGATTTTTTTTTTTTTTTTTTGTTTAACCCATTGATTACTCACTCGTTAATTAAAAGGTCGGAAGTCATTGCAACCAAATCCCCACACAAAATTCGGACCTTTTAGTTAACGCGCGAGTACATGCAGACCGTAGTCTATGATTACTTCATTACTCGTATGCAACCTGGAGGATATGACGAGTGTGGCATCAATGAACGGCGTCGTATTTGGATATGTGGTGTTTGTCTTTAGGAATATGATTGTGGGGCTTGATGCAGTGTTTTTTTTTTTGTTTAATTCATTATTTACATGTCAAGTACGAACTTCAAATAGTAACGTATACCCCAATTGTGGTTAACTTGACCAAGACGTTGCCAGATTGCAATTGAATTTTCAGACGATTTGTCCTCAAGAAGCAGAAAGCAGAACCAAACTCTAGTATTCTAACTCTATCTTAATTGAAACATTTGATTTCTTCCTAGCGATCACATCTATCTCGCACCGCCCACACCCAGTTGAACCATAGACCAAGTGGATATCTCATTAAACCCTAGCATACATGCATCTCTATACATGCCATGACACCTCGTTATTTTTGTTTTTATCTTTATAACCACGTTCCAGCCCGATTGATAAAACCAACTCCTATGAAAAAGAAGAAGGAAAGCTAATAAAAGAAGAAAAACTATCTTATAGTCAAAGGAACACACGCCCACAATTGCCCAACACAACCCATGATGAAAGAAGGAAAGAAAGGGAAAGAAAAAAAGGAAGAATAAAAGGTACAGAGAAAAGAGAGCCGTCCTGTAAGAAGATAAAACTAACAAGAAAGCAGAAACTCTAAACACCAACACCCCCCCGCAGAAAGAAGAGAAGAAAAAAAACACTAGTTATTACAAGAAACTCACCGGATCAGATCTCAATATCGATCCCGAAGTCCAAGGACGCAATAACATCGTCCACACCACCCATTCTACGTCCTTTCTTTGCGCCATTACCGATCAAGCCCACGCCTTTCGGTGTATCGGACTCGTCCTTGCTGCCAGAAGCGGAGCCTTCGCCTTCCGCCTTATCGCTCCGGACCTCGACAGAGCTGTGCATGACCCTAGCCTTTGTCTTGACCCTCATGAACGGGTTGCTCATCTTTCCAAGACGTTCAGCCTCCTCTGCTGCTTTCCGGGCTGCACGCTTCTCGTCTATCTCTGCCTTCCGGAGCTCCGCAATATTACGTTTTCGGTTTTCGGCGTTAAGGCGAGCAAGGCGATCCATTTGACTGTCGGCCCTTGCATGGGGCCGGCCTTTGGAGTCCTCAAGATCCTGCAGCTCCTTGTCAATACGAAGGATCTCCGGCTCGTCACCGTTCGTCACGGCAAACTCTCGCTGCTGCTTTAGTCTGGCGCGGGCCATGACGATCTTGACAGGGTCGATCTTGTCCTTGTTGCGCTTTTTGATCATTTCGCTGATCTCCTCTGGTGTGAATGTGCGGGAGTCGAGGACGCGGATGTCGTGGGCCTTCTTTTCGACGAAGCTGAGGGTGGGAAGAGTCACTTTGTCGAATTCGAGCTGCTTCTTGAAGCGCTGGAACTCGGATTCCGTCATAGGGGAGTCACTGAGGAAATCCATTTGGAAGGACTTCTCGGAGAGACCGTGTTGGATGCGGACATGTTTGTCTGTGCGACGCTTTCCGTCCAGCAAGGTGTAGGGTTTGCCAGTAACAAAGCCTTTGATCTGGCCGATCCTGTAGGCAGTGCTGTCCTTTTCACGGTCGTAGAGGGACACACGAACGAAGCAGTCTGTATCCCGTTAGTACAAGTATAAGATCAGAAAGCACGGAGAGAATATACAAACCTCGCACAGCCTCCTCAAACCCAGGATAATCACAGAGTTTCCCCATTCCCGACCGTCCGATCCGGGCTCTGTTCAAATCCGAAAGCTGGACCCCCCGCTCCTCTTTGGCGGGGGCATACAGCTCCTCCGCGAAGCCCGTCTTCTCATCATCCTCATCTGCCAAGCTCCGTCTCTTGTGTCCATCGTCATCCCCCCTTTCAGTCTTTCCCGATCCCGCAGCCCTAGTGCTCCTATCCTCTCTTGCCTTCTTCAGCTCCTCCAGCTTCCCACGCTTTGTAGTCTCCTCCTTCTTCTTTGGCATGCTCTTTGTGCGCGCGCTCCGTCTCGTGCTCGCGTCTCCGCCAGAGACTTCACTGGCGGCAGTACGGTTCCTGAGTAGATTCCGAAGGTGCCTGTCCTGCTGTGCACGCTCGATCTGTGCCGCTCGCTCTGCAAGCTCAGCTTCTCGCGCAATCTCCTCCATGGCAAGGAGACGCTGCATATCTGCCGTGTCTTTGTATTTGCCCTCGAGCGGATAGAGATCGCGGACGCTTTCCTCTTCCTCTTCCGACGAAGACGAGGCGAGATCCATTGCTTCGTCTGCGTCACTCTGGGATGAGGCTTCGTCTGACGAAGGTGCTTCCGAGAGCGCTGACGAGCTTTGGGAGAGATAGAATTAGCATTGGTGGGGGGATGAGAGGAGGCGGGATCAGGGGATAGGGGGGGGGAGGCTGCTCACTCGTCATCATCATCGCCGTCGTCGTCAGAGTCCGTCTTTTTAATCTTTTTAGAGCGTGGTTTCTTTGAGGATGTTGGGCGGGTGCGCTTTTTGGCTGGGGACGTTGACGTTGGTGGCGAGGAGCGTTTTCGACGTGGAGGAGAGGACAGCTTTGTGTCTTCGTCGTCCTCGCCCGCGAGCATGAGGAGTTCGTCGTCGAGAGACATTCTGGCAGTTTTCTGGAGAGTTTTCCGGGGGTGTATGTAGAGGATTTCACGGGGAACAAGAGGAGAATAAGGAGAGAAATGAGGGATTGAGGAGAGAAAGAGGGAAAGGGGGGAAAACTCTGGGGGGCTTTGAGGGGGTTTATATTTATGCTTGTGTATTAGGATTTACATCAGCAAGCAAGAGCAGCAGCAGCACAGGACAGGGCGCGATGCTCCTGGGCAAAAAGCAGTATTTAGGGCTTAGGGTTGATGACTGAGCGGCGCTTGCATGACGTCGTGTCACCCCGCGCGCCCGTTATCAATTGCAACCCAACAATTCTTTTCTATTCAGACTGCTGCTTCTGCCTATCTACATATCTATTCATTCACTCTTGACTCTTTTGAAGTGTGTGGGGGGTGCAATAGACGATCAATAGCATAAGCATAACCCCCAGCTGCAAGCATTAAAGCAAGCACAATCAATACCAAGCCATGGCCAACAGGTTTATTGTCACTGCCCTGATCCCAAAGCTGAGGCTCGCAAGGGTGCAGCAGTCTGCAGCAGCAGCGCCCTCTTACGTCTCTATGAGGGGACTTGCTACCGCTGCCAGCGCCCCGTCTGCTGCTGCCTCTCTGGAGAAGGTGCATCCTCCGGCTCGCCCGCTGACGGAGAAGGAAAGGGACTTTTTGGACCGTGCTGTAAGTGTGGCGTCTGCTATTTGTTCCATTATGTGCGCATAGTTTGGAGAGCTTGTCAAGGGCCAGTGAAAACGCTACTGTGATTACCCCAAAAGTCATTGGTGGTGTTGGGGGCCCAATACGTTGTGCTACCTACATGTGTGGATTGGCCCCTAATACCATCAGTCCCATTTGGGAATTATGGGCAAACCGATCATTACCCCCCCCCCCCCCAGTTCCCATCCAATATAAAATATCTATGTATATGAATGTGACACAACCCAATCTAACATAACCCCCCCACTCTTTTTTCCCCCCTCCAGATCCGCGTCAACCAAGCCGGCGAACTCGGCGCAAACCTCATCTACGCAGGCCAGTACGCAATCTTCAAGAACGACGCCCGGCTGCGGCCGCTGATCCGGCACATGTGGGACCAGGAGGTGCACCACCTGGAGACCTTCAACAAGCTGGTGGCGCGGCACCGCGTGCGGCCCACGGCGATGCGGCCGCTGTGGAACGTGGCGGGCTACGCGCTCGGCGTGGGCACGGCGCTGCTGGGCGAGAAGGCGGCAATGGCGTGCACCGAGGCCGTCGAGACCGAGATTGGCGGCCACTATAACGACCAGATACGCGCGCTGCTGGAGATGCTGAGGGAGGATCCGGAGCTGAGGCGGAGTGGCGAGCTGAAGGGCCTGGTGGATGTGATTAGGGAGTTTAGGGATGATGAGCTGGAGCAGTGAGTGGGCCCCGGCTGTGCTTTTTTTTTATCTTGGTTTGCAATTGGAGGGTGTGGGTGTGGGTATGGGTATGTGCTGACGTGGAGTTGTGGGGGGGGTAGTTTGGATACGGCGGTGGAGCATGATGCGAAGGGTGCTGGGGGGTACGAGTTTATCTTTAATGCGATTCGGGGCGGGTGTAAGGCGGCCATCTGGATTAGCTCTAGGGTTTGAGGTGCCGATGGCGGTTGGGGGGGCAGGCAGGGGGGGGGAGCTGTATATACGGTTACGTTCTGCTACTGCTACTGCTGTTCTTGTTCTTGTTCTTGTTCTGCTTGTTTGGGGGTCGGGGTGTCTGGCGCAGTGCTATGGAAGATATCACTGTGTGGCTGTGGCTGCTGTCTGTGCAGCCCCGGCACGAATCTCTTTACGTTACTTTACTGAAAACATGCCAATCGATCATTACCCTTTCTATCACCATGCTTCATATATATGGATATGAGTGTTTTGAATGCTATCTGCTGCTGCGGCATGGACATCCTGTGGACATGAGTGTTCTGAATGCTATATACTGCTGCGGCATAGACATCTACTCCTCCTCCTCCTCCTCCTCCTTCTTCTTGCCAAACAGCTCGATAATCTTCTCGATCGTCGTGTTCCCGCCGCTCAGCACAACACCCACATTAAACCCGCGCCCGCCCCTCCGCGCGCGCGCCTCCTCGCCCTCCTCCGCCGCCCACCGCTCCACCTCGGCCTTCCACCCCTCCCCGCCGAGCACCACCGCCACCGGCACCGCCCCGCTCGGCTCCACCAGCACCTTCATCCGCTCCACCACCAGCCCCATCGCCCGCAGTATCTCGCCCTCCCCAACGGTAAACACCCCGCGCACCAGCGCCGCATCGCTCACAACCCCCCAGTTCACAACCCCCACGGGCGTCCGCAGCCCGTCCGCCACAGTCGCGCTCACCACCCGCTCCACCCTTCTCCCCGCCGCCAGCCCGCGCGCAGCATCGTCCGCACCCCCCTCCCGCGGCTCAGCGCCATACACGCGGATCCCAGTCCCCGCACACGCGACCGCCACGCCGCTCAGCAGCCCGCCGCCGCCGCACGGCGCAACAATCGCGTCCAGCGGCAGGCCGAGCGCCGCGGCCTGCTCCTGCAGCTCGATGGCGGCCGTGCCCTGCCCGAGGATGATGTCGCGGTGGTCGTACGGCGGGATGTAGGCGGCGCCGGTGCGCGCCTGCACGGCGGCGGCGGCGGCCTCGCGGGAGGTGGAGGTGGCGCCGCTGAAGGTGACGAGGCCGCCGTAGGACTGGGTGGCGGCGATCTTGCTGGGGGTGGAGTGCCGCGGCATGATGATGTGGGCGGGGATGGGGAAGCCGCGGGCGTGGGAGGCGGTGCGCGCGGCGAGGGCGAGGGCTTGCGCGTGGTTTCCTGTGGGGGGGAAGCGGGGGGGGAGTGTGGGTCAGTGTGCAGCTGGGCTAGAGGGCGTGGGCGGAGAGGGGGAGAGAGATACCGGAGCTGTGCGTCACAACGCCGTTCCGTAGCTGCTCGTCTGGCAGGCGGGCGAGGGCGTGGGTGGCGCCGCGGATCTTGAAGGCGCCGATCTTTTGTAGGTTCTCGGCCTTGAAGAGGAGCGTGATGGGCGTGGTGGGCGTCGAGGCGAGGGCGGAGAGCGTCTGCGAGGTGAGAACGGGGGTGCGGTGGATGTGCGGCGCGATGAGAGCGTGCGCGGAGAGCACGGAGGCCCGGGTGAGCGGGAGGGTGGAGGGGATGGGGATGGGGATGAGGGTTGGGGCGGGGGCGGGGGCGGGGCTGGCGGCGACGGGCTCAGTGGCAGGCACGGGGGCGGGCTCGGTGGACATGGCGAGATATATATAGGTACAGTATGGGGTATTTTCTGGTGTCTGTTTGGTGGTTGGGCTGTGGAGGTGAGGGCGGTGGATTGACTGGCGGGGGAATTGTATTGCCTGAAATACACGGTGATCATAATCACGTATATATATCACGACTGACGCACATATGGATGACTGGGATGTGGAGTGGGGCGGCTGTATATCTACAGACAGCTACTGATTGATTGGCCCCTTCCTGGCGTGTCTTTTTCCGGTTCTGGAAGCTGGCGATAGATTTCTGAGATGCTCGATATTGGCATCATGCAACGATGAGTAATTCATATATATGCAAGTGCTATATAGCCGTACTATTGCAATATTGCCATAGGGCAGGAGTTGCTGCTATACCGAGCACCACGACATATATACGCACATACACACATGTATTACATACATCCACAGCTGTGTCACGATGTGCACCGAGGGGTGGTAATGATCAATCAGCCACCTTTTCGGAAATCGGGCTAGAGCATCAATCAGGGTATCGTTTTGCAATAGAGTATATAGATACATGTATACTCTGTCAGTGCTGGTCAGTCAATCAACACACGTAATTAAAGCCCCGGACGCCCCTCCCAACGTGTAGCCCCGACCTGGCCTAGAACCCAACCCGTAGCAGGGCTATCTCTGCCATGGGTGGTGGCGGTGGGCAGTAGGTAGTATGTACTTGTTTCATTGTCCAAGGCCATTTTGATTAATTGCTCACCGTTTGACGTTTTCCATCCAAACCCCCCGGCGCCCCGCCCCCCAATGATACCTAGACGTACCCGCAATCTCAAACCAGTGGCTGGCACTCGGGGAATAAGCTAGCCACTATATACTCAATCTGATCTTTGCAATACGAGCAGTCCTATCCAGCCTTCCCTATGTGTATATGTGCCCATGAATTAGTGCTCACGTGACGATTGACCCGTCCCCGGCCGATGTCTGGCGCTTGGGGAGGCGACCCAGGGGTTCGGTATAGCTAGCTAGCTATATATAGAGTTGGCCCTAGCGAGCTAATGAGGCCGCAAAACTAGAGTCTAGTTCATGGAAGCAGACAAGCTCGAAAGATGGTATGATGACGATGGAGTAGAAAGAATTAAGGGAGGCAATTAAGACCGACACAGAGGGGGGGGGTAGCCAGAGACAAGCACTACATGTATATATACATACATGTAAATTTTGCCTGGACTAAGGGCACAGTACTCGAGCCCGCTGCTATCTGCCCCCCCCTTTGAATTTGACCCGCCGGCTATGCTGTCTGTCCTCGCGTTGATACGGCCCGCACCCGGCCGAGTCAATCAGCCTGCCGGTGTATCGAGTACCAGCGCCGGTGCCTGAGGATAATTATAGTCGGCGTTACAGTATTTTCACGCCTCTAACACACCCCACCGCTGGGCTGAATCCGGCTCGTTATCCGGTTGGGAATACAAAATACAGACACACCAGTCCCCCCATAACCATTGGTGCAGGTGTGAAGCCGGAGACGTGTGGTAATGATCGATAAGGCACCTTTTCACACAAGCTACTGACTGTAGCTCTAGCTCGGTGGTGGGGATTGGTTTGGGGCACTACATGTTACTTGCGTAGGCTACATGTAGG
This sequence comes from Morchella sp. 2018-W38C, assembly GCA_024713705.1. Lineage (NCBI taxonomy): Eukaryota > Fungi > Ascomycota > Pezizomycetes > Pezizales > Morchellaceae > Morchella > Morchella sp. 2018-W38C. The sequence continues at coordinate 1,073,804 of JAMJEX010000001.1, forward strand.
TCTCTAGCTAGAGCGCTGTGATGTACGAATGGTATTAGTGATGAGAACAATGTGGTGTGCTAATACAAAAAAGTAGCGTTATCGTTGGATAATTGCCAATTATGGCAATGACTGATCATGAGTCAAGTGCGGCCAGCTGCAAAGGTCTTGGTTTTTATCTCTCTTTTCTTTTCTTTCTTTCTTTCTTTCTTATGACTTACCCAGGCCGCCAAGCTAAAGCCTGTGCGAAATATTTCAAAACCTTTTTTACCACGTGCCAAATTGGGGACATGATATTCATGTAGGCGAAAAAAATCAAGACTTTTGCAGTTGACTGTAATATCAAGAAGTACCTGTGATACGAACCCCCTCTAAATACATGTAGCCCTCAACGTACTCCCAATTGAGCCATAAGATCGATTTACAATTTGGCATACACATAGTTATCCAAGCCTACTACATATACCTGCATATTAGACGCGTCTGTGGTCGACCAGTAACGTATAACCAGCCAATCAATATTACCCAGACCAGCCTCTGCACGCTCTATCACTCGGCCCCTACATTCTATTCTATGCAGGTCCCAGCAACACATACACTGACTAGGAGTAGCCTAGTGTCAAAACGACGGAGAGGGAGGAGGCGAGATCCGACCCGGCAGCAAAAAAGATGCATGCAGTGTCTTCTGCCCCGAATTATATCACAGCTGAGGTGCGAACTTCGTGGCCACACTGGGATTCGGGCCCATGTGGTCTTTTTGATGCTGCAACAAGGGTTGTGAATAGAAACTTGAAAGCATCATCCACGGCTGAGCCCTCGGGGTGCCAGCGGCTGTGTGGATTGGTGGATTGGTACATTTATGAATGCACTCGATGAACGATGTTCCCCACCCCCACCACACATGGGATATCACTCGGTCCCCACACCCACCCATCCATACCCATCCATCCCACCCCCAGCGCAACCTCCACTCCGACCCTTCCCTTCCACCCCACAAGAAAGACACACACCCGTGCGAAAAGAACCCACAAAAGAAGAAGAAAAAAAAATCCCATTACCGCATATAGCCATACATGTATGTATGTGTGCAAGTACATGTACGTATAACTACATACACCAAGCCACAGCCACAGCTACATAACAGCCCGATAAACACCCAGCCCCACCATCGACGCCGCAATGCCATAGATACCCATCCTCCGCGCACCAACCCCCCACCGCGTCGCCGCCTGGCTGATGGCCTTCTCGCGCTCCCGCAGCTGCGCACGCCCGCTCACAAACGTGTAGGCGCCGAGCCCGATGAATGCGGCGGAGCCTGGTTTGGTTGGTGGTGGACGTTAGCGCGTTTTCTAGGTTCCTTCCCCCCCCCCCCCCCCCTACAACCTGCGATGTGCTTGAGGAGGGAGGGGAGAAAGGGGGGGGGGGGGGGAGGGTATGGGTATGGGTAATGGGTAATGGGGGAATAGTACCAATGGCTCTGCACGAATTACAGTCCTCCTTGCGGTCCTCCTCCAGGATGTTTGAGAGCGGCGGGAGGTCCATCTGGATCCCGCCGGTGTTGCTGCTGCTGCTGCTAGACATTGCTGGTGTGTGGTTTCTGCGTAGCTCGATAAGCTGCTGCTGCTGTCAAAGAAAAGCTTAAGTTTGGCGTCGCCAAGCGGCAGGGTTTCCGAAGCTGTTGCCCCACCACACGGCACGTGACTGGCTCATGGGCAACGACGTCGACACTTTGACGCACAATTGCAAACACCATCGCGGGGGAGTTGACACATCCACGGGGCGGTTGTAAATACGTATGTACATGCTCTCGGTCGAGCTACATATCACAGCCTCCCTCAACCAGATAGATAGTGCTTGAGCTCCCTCCATACCCACGGGCCAGCACTCGGGCTCTTGCAGTCTCGCCCTGAGCTCTGCGCATCACCTATCTATATATCTATACCTGCATATCCACTGCCCAAGCTCTAGATCTATATACACCTCACCTATATATATATATACACTCACTCACTCAGGCACCTCCTCCTCCTCCATCACCCACCATGAGCGCCATCGAAGCCCTGCACATCCACCGCCGCCTGCCCCCCACCCCCACCTCGCCCCCCATACTCCTCCACACCTGGCGCCGCCCCTCCACGCCTGCCAGCACGCTCCTAACACACTACCAGTCGCACCCCGTGCCGCGCCCACCACTCATCTACCTACCCAACACAACGCCGCCCACGCTCCTGTTCAGCATCGAGCACAACAACCTGCTCTTCCTGTGCCCCACCACCTCAGAGATCGAGCCCCTGCTTGTGCTGGAGTTCCTGCACCGCGTAGTGGACGTGCTGGAGGACTTCCTGGGCAGTCCGCTGCTGGAGAACAAGATTGAGTCGAACTATGATGTGGTTGCACAGCTGCTGAACGAGATGTGTGATGATGGGATCCCGTTTACGACGGAGCCGAATGCGCTGCGTGATGTGGTGCTGCCACCGAGCGTGCTTGGGAAGCTGTTGAGCAATGTTACGGGGCTACCTAGGTATGTATCTACCATCTACCCTCCCCCACCCCCTCCCTCCCCGCCTCCACCGTCTCCAACACCGACTAACACCCACCCCCGCCCTTAGCACCTCCCTCGCCCCCACGCCCCCCACAACACCCTCCACAATCCCTTGGCGCCGCTCCAACGTCCGCCACACCACCAACGAACTCTACGTGGACCTAATCGAACTCATCACAGCCACCATCGCGCCCTCCGGCCGCCCCCTCTCCGCGCGCTCCAACGGCACCATCGCCATGACCTGCAAGCTCTCCGGCATCCCCGATCTCCTCCTGACCCTCCAAACGCCCTCTGCGCCCCAGCGCCTCGGCTCCAGCCCGGCCTGCGGTCTCCAGTTCCCCGTCTTCCACCCGTGTGTGCGCCTCACGCGGTGGCGCGACCGCCCCGGCGAGCTGTCGTTCGTGCCGCCGGACGGCAAGTTTGTGCTGGCGTCGTATGAGGTTGATCTGCTGCCAAATGTGGTCCTGCCAGTGGCGGTCGAGATCAGGATTTTGGGCGCGGAGTTTGAGGTGAGGGTGTTTGTGAGCACTGCAAATATCACGGGTGGTGGTGGGGGCGGTAGTGGCGGTGGTCGTGCGGGGGGGAGGAGCCCCGCGTTTGGCGGGAGTAGTAGTAATCCGACGGTGGAGGAGGTGAGTGTCAAGGTGCCGTTGCCGCCGGTGGTGAAGACGCTAGTGGGCACGAGGTGCTCGAGGGGCGAGTTCCATCATGAAGGGAGGGAGCTGACGTGGAAGATACCAATGAATGGTGGCTTCTCAACCACGGGGGGGACGGTGACGTTGAGGAGCGGCGTGGTGATCAAGAGCACTGGTGAGGAGGACGAGAGCGACGATGAAGTTGTGGTTGCCCATGACGATGGTGAGTATAAAGAGGATTTGCCCCGGGACTCTAATGGCGGTGGCAGTAAAAAGAAGGACAAGGCGGAGTCAACGAAGAGAAGCGACAAGAGGATGGCGATGGCCATGCCACGCTGCGCACTCGTCTCGTTCTCTGTCAAGGGATGGCTGGCAAGCGGAGTGAAGGTCGAGAGCCTGAAGATTGTCGGTGGAAAGGGCATCAACGAGTCTGTCAAGCCGTACAAGGGAGTCAAGTACCTGACAAAGGCAGCAGGCGTGGAGGTCAGGTGCTGATGCGTGGATCGGTGGATTGGTGTTACAGCTATCATTGGCGCAACGCTGGTGGGCAGAGGGCTGAGACAGTCACAAACCCATGTAGTTATGCTTTTGCTAGATAATAATGCTAATGGCGTATGGCTTGTGAGGTTTTCTTGATTTAGAAGACACTGCCTCCATGTATGCACATGCATACCATGCTTTGGAGAGTCAACGGTATCACAAATTTAGGAATCAAGCAAATAACTGATTTCAAGCAGAGTAAATTCGCTACCACACGTATCTATTCTAGCAATATATAACAGGGCAGTAAAGTGCAAGAGACGAAAAAAGAAACTATCAAACCTACCATCAGTTCAAGTCAGACGAATCCAGCACCCCCATAAATACAGGTGAATCTATCACCATCATCAATTCCTACATTAGCTATATCTCAAGAAACTAAACTCAAGACTTACCCTAATTGTGGTGTATGGTATATTTCATCGTCCGTCTTCCTCGTCGCTTTTCTTTTTTTGGTGTTTTTTACTTTCCTATTTTTTTCTTCTTTTTTTTTTTCGAGTGTGTCTGCGTGTGTTTGCAATATTTGTTGAATACTACAATGTTCCTATATTAAGAACGGCGAGTGCAATAAATACCCAGCCAATCGCTGGTCCAAGAGCAAAAAACTTCATCAGAACGCCTTATATGGGACCTGGTATGTATAATATTTTCTTTTTTTGTAGTTTTATGTTTTGTGTTTTTTTGTTGATTGAATAATGTTCCGATACTGGGAACGGTATAATAATAAGCTCAATACCCAGCAAATCGCTGGTCCTAGAAAAACTTTTCTTCAGTACCCCTTATATATGAGAACTGGTATAATATTTTCTTTTTTTGTTGTTTTTTGATTTCATCTTTTTTTTGTGAATTGATTTATGGAATTTTTCGTCGTCTCGGTCTTGTCGTCATCACACATCCATATTGTGTAATGGGGCTAACTGTCCTTTTCTTTTTTTTTTTTTTTGTATTTTGTGCTTGGGAGATATGATTGCGGTCAGCCACGGTACTCTTGCGCTGTTGACGCAAGGATAAGTTGGCACTAGGTCGGCATGGGTATCTTCTTATGCGTATCCCATAGGTGTCGACAAAATTTAGGGCGGCACGGCATTGGAAATCGCCCAGTTTGCGTGAGAAACAACGTGGGGTATTCAAATGTTTGTGAGAGTCAAACATTTGGCTTTGTGCCAGCTTGGCGGCCCTACGCTTCCATAATAGTAGATGTTAGCTATCAATTGTTTCTACACACTCCTCCGAAGGTGGAAATCACTAACCATAAATCGCGGCAGACTGCGCACATTCTCGTCCAAGACTTCTGTGGTAATATGCAAACTAAAATGCTATAAAATGTACAGGTTTTTAAAGAAAGTGATATCGCTGTGGTTGCGTTGACTTGCTCTATAGATAGATCTATAGAGCAGGAGGCAGGTCGTGGCTGACTACTGGCGGGAGAAATTCGGCGAGAAAACGCCCTTGAGAACGGCAGGATTGGCTGTCGATAGCACACTAGAGAGACGACAGGCATCCATCTTATATTGAACGTTTCGCTCCTAGTAACAATGTCGTGTCAGCCAGTATTCAGAAGGAAGTTGGTGAGTGGCGCGGAGTAGGGAGATAGGGATGACATGAGATGAAAGTATAACGATAAGAAAAAAAAAGCAGTAAGCGATATGAGTGATTTGACAAACTGCAACTTCCAAAAGACATCGGCAGCCTGATCAGCGAAAAAAAGCAGAGGAAAGATGCTAGTTCTAGGAAGGTGCCTTGTATCCGTTGCAGTGACTGAGGAAAGAAGATGACGAGGAGCAGAAGGAGAGGGCGGTTTATATAGATTTTAGAACGAACAGATTTCACCCCCCTACGAACTCAGAGCCACCTGGATTTTAGTCCTCGACAGGCTTGTGGCTACAAAAGACCAGGTCACCTAATTTCCTTGACTGTGTACACGGTTCCAATCTTTTTTTGCCGCCTTTTCATATTATGTATACTACTTGTAGGTACTTCTCAAGTTGGCATTTTGATTACAACTTGGCTCTCAACGGGCCACCATGCACATGTATACATATGCATGTATGTCTTGCCTGAGATCTACCGGCCGAGCGAGCCAAGTTTCAACGGGCAGCGAAAACTACATCTACATGTATTTGCGTGTCCTTACATGTGGAATACAAGCTAGCACATAAGGCCTCCATATATATTGCCCATCCGCTACGTATATATGAGCCTTTCTACTCAATTGCAAGCCAGACAGTCAGATATAAATCTAGGTGATGTATTGACCGACTTAGGTATTCGCCAGCCGCCAAGAAACACTCACACTCGCCTTTCTTGCAGCTCTTTAGCATAAAACTTAAGCCAATTAAGCTGGTCACGCATGAGGGAGTCCCCTTGGCCCTTTTCCAGACCACGCTCCGAGTGGCTTTTCCGCGAGTGATAGCTAGTGAACGAGTGATAATCTATGATGAAGAAGGCGATTTGCATTCACTCTTACCACACAAACCCTTCATCAGCCTTGATATATCCCGGACCTCCCCCCCAGCTATCCCTTATCACTGCGATGCCCCGATCACTATCAAATCACGGAACCTAGCCATAGATAATAAGATAAGACACCCGTTTTCTATCAGCATACCCCCCATGCATGGATGGCTAGCTGGTTACCCGGAACAGCCTCCACCGCGGGGTCCATGAGTCAACCCCCCCACCATCACAACCCTCGAACCTGCCCCCCCCAACACCACTCACATCCCCGCAACACTCCCACATCACCATGAGCGACCCCACCCTTCTCGCACCGCGCTTTGCTGCCCTCGGGCTAGGCGAAAAGCCCCTTCAGGAAGCGCTCAAGAACAAGAAGGTCTCCACAACATGGGATGAGATTCTCACCGAAGCTGGGATCGAAGCCACCACCACCGGGGTGGATCCCAAAGCAGCCAGCGCCTTCTCAGCGCTAGTTACCGCCACAAAAGACGCGGGCTCACTGGATGGGAAGCGGGCCTACGTAGCGAAAGCGATCAAGGACGGCAAGATCAAGAGCAACGTGCAGGTGGATGCGGCTGTCAAGTACATCAAAGCCTGTAAAGGCGATATAGATGATGCAGCGTTCGACAAGGAGTGTGGTGTTGGTAAGGAGCTGCTGCTGCTGCAAAGTGGGGTAGGGGTAGGGCGCAACTGACCGTGGGTGTGCTGGTAGGGATTGAGTTTACGTCAGAGGCAATTGCTGTTGCTGTGGCAGAGTACATGGAGGCACACAAGGGAATGATACTGGAACAGCGCTATAAGGCGATGACACCGGTGCTGGTCAATTTGAAGACCCAGACAGCACTGAAATGGGCACCCCCGGCAGAGGTCAAGAAGGAAATGGACATCCAGCTCGCGAATCTCCTGGGGCCTAAGGACGAGCGAGATGCGCCGCCAAAGAAGCAGCCCAAAGCTGCTCCAGAGGCAAAGGGAAAGAAACCAGAGGTCAAGAAGGATGAGGAGATCAGTAAGGACAAAATGTTTGAGGAAGGTTTCCTTGCAGCTCTCCACAAGCCCGGTGGAAACGAGCAGATCATCCCCGCAAACATGGAAGCCCACCTGAAAGCTACAGGACGTAAAGTCTTTACACGTTTCCCCCCAGAGGTTTGTCTCTCAAAGCTCCAAAGCCCCCAGGATTATCACTTACCCAGAGCTTCTAGCCCAATGGTTATCTCCACATTGGCCACTCCAAGGCCATTGCCGTAAACTTTGGTTTCGCCCGCTACCACAGCGGCGAATGCTACCTCCGTTACGACGACACCAACCCCACCGCAGAGGAAGAAAAGTACTTCACTGCCATTCTCGACATCGTTGAATGGCTCGGCTTCAAGCCCTACAAGATCACCTACGCTTCCGATAATTTCGACAAGCTCTACGAGCTCGCCGAAGATCTGATCAAACGTGGCTACGGCTACATCTGCCACTGCACCGGTGAAGAAGTCAACGCCCAGCGCGGTGGCAAAGACGGCGGCCCCCGCTCCGAGTGCATCCACCGCAACCGACCCATCGAAGAAAGCTTAGATCTCTTCCGCCAGATGCGCGATGGCAAGTTCAAGCCGCAGGAAGCCCAGCTCCGCATGAAGCAAGACATCCTCGGCTCCGGCAATCCCCAGATGTGGGATCTGACTGCCTACCGCGTCCTCGACGCCGAGCACCACCGCACCGGCGACAAATGGAAGATCTACCCCACCTACGACTTCACCCACTGCCTGTGCGATAGCTTCGAGAACATTTCCCACTCCCTCTGCACTACCGAGTTCATCAACTCGCGCGAGTCCTACGACTGGCTCTGCAATGTCCTCGAGATATACCGTCCCCAGCAGCGCGAATACGGCCGTCTCAACCTAACCGGCACAATCATGAGCAAGCGCAAGATCGCCCGCCTCGTCAACGAAGGCTACGTCCGCGGCTGGGACGACCCGCGCCTGTACACCCTCGTCGCCATCCGGCGCCGCGGTGTTCCCCCCGGTGCAATTCTCTCATTCGTCAATGAGCTCGGTGTGACCACTGCGCACTCCTTCGTCCAGATCAAACGCTTCGAGCAGACCGTCCGTCGCTACCTCGAAGACACGGTTCCACGCCTCATGATGATCACCGACCCTGTCCGCGTCGTTCTCGAAAACCTCCCCCACGACCACCTCGAAGAGATCAACCTCCCCTTCAAACCCAGCGACGAATCGCTCGGCAACCACGCGGTCCCCTTCACCCGCATCCTCTACATCGACCGCAGCGACTTCCGCGAAACCGACAGCAGCGAATACTTCCGCCTGGCACCGGGCAAGAGCGTCGGGCTGCTCAAAGTCCCACACACCATCCGCGCCACGGCATTCTCCAAGAACGCCTCAGGCGAGATCATCGAGATCATCTGCCACTATGAGAACGACATCCCGTTCAAGAAGCCCAAAACATACATCCAATGGGTCGCCGACTGCCCGTCTAAAGGCTCCCCCGTCCCGCTGGAAGTGCGCGTCACAAACCAGCTCTTCAAGTCCGAGACCCCCGAGTCAAACCCCGGGGGCTTCCTCGCCGACATCAACCCCGACAGCGAACAGGTGTTCCCGAACGCCATCATCGAGGTCGGCATCCACGAGGTGCAGCGGCGCGCGCCGTGGCCCGAGCTCGAAGGCGAGAAGAACCAGAAGCATGTTGGCCCCGAGACGGTGCGGTTCCAGGCGCTGCGGGTGGGTTACTTCGCGCTCGATAGCGACTCGAAGGAGGGCGCGTTGGTGGTGAACCGTATTGTGACGCTGAAGGAGGATGCGGGGAAGAGTGCATAGGGATATTAGCTTAGAATTCTTCACATTAGACATTTTTATGAGCCTTTTTCTTTTTTTTTTCGTTTCTATCAAAGGGTGTTTGCCTGAGGGTTGGGTTGGGGGTGGTGGTGTTTGTTTTACTTTTTTTTTTGCCATGTTTTTATGGAAGGCAGTTGTTTGCTATATCCAACGATTATCGGAATAAACTCGATAGAATAATCATGACCTCTCTGTTTGATGTCAGTGTGCCCGCCTGATAACCACTGACAGCAACTCGACCAGAAAAGGTAAGGCGCTAAGCCTCCAGATGTCATGGTCGAGTGACTGCTCATGACGGAAATAAAAATAAACAGTAGCTGAAAAGAATAAAAAGTACTGTGGTGATGGTCCATTTATTCTAGATACCACTTCAACCTCTGGATAGGGCTATGCAGTGCTGGGGAGCAGAGTATCTGTCCGAGTGATCTTGGTATCTGCACTTTCCACCTGCGCGATCGTTGATCAGCAGGGCATAAGAATGGAAGCTGTTGAGCAAGCATACAAATGGCTTCTTTATCTGCCAACTGTATTATATTTAGCTATTAATTGCATATGCAGTTGTCTCCTATTATATCAAAGGCCAGGCCCCCCAAATAGCCGAGTTAATTGGAGTGCCGGGGTCCCACATGCAGGGTAAATCCATCCACCACCAAAATCTCTCCAGCATCCAATGTCCTCCGTAGCATTTGACATTTACCCTCCGTCTTGTCTTCCGTCTTATCTCTTATCCATGCCAAGCCAATTGCAACTTGGCAGTTCATAATTACATGTACCCTCGGAGCGGCCAAATTCATCCTTGGCACAGACTTCCTTCTGCTATATATTCGATCTCTCTCTCTCTCTTCTTTACAGATCATGCTCGCAGGCTGTGATTTTACTCCGGCAACCAGGAGGGGTTTCCTCTCCTGCTTGCTGGAATAAGACCTCAGCTGCAACCATCACTTCGTGGCCCTCTGTCACCTAGTTCTCTTTTGAACTAGGCACATGGTCTTTATACCGGTTTCCCCGTTTAAATCTTTTTTTGAACGGGAACCGCGAAGCTACGGTTGGAGCAATCCTTGGTGGGTTAGGGTTTGTTTGTAGTTTTTTATTATTTTTGCTTCTTTTTGTATATAGTTTTATTTATTTCTTTGTATATCATCAATTATATTTTTACCATCAACTTGTTTCTCTTGTACTAAATGTAATTTATGTGTTTTTTTTAACGTGACCCCCCTTGAATGATGTGGATTTGTGCGGGCGTACCAAAAACCGCAGGCCAACAAACGCCCCACCAACTCCGCTCCTCCCTAATACTACATGTACTTATAGATATATTCACGTAATGATAAGTATCCTATTTCTAAGACCACATGTAGTATTGAGTCGGAACCTACAGATTCTGAATAATCCCGAGTTAGATCACATGTAACATATGTAGTCTCGAGTGAGACCCTATGAAGTACATAGTTCCGAGTCAGGATATGGCATTCATAAAGCTATTCATACAGCATCTGTTACCTTAGTCTCGGGTAAGAATCATTAGCGATTAGTTCACATCAAGCATGTAGACGTTACTGTTTCTATAGTACTAATTCACAGATCCAGTGAAACGGTTGGGAGACGAGTCCGGGGATATTTCAGTTACATTTTCGTCATTCTCTTCTCTCAATGTTAGCCATCATATCTTTTCAATTAGCTCTAGCTCTTCCTTATATAAATTACGGATATTAATGGGCAAAAATGACGCCTTTGGATTAATTATCTGGCCCAGCTTATGCAATTATATCCGAGTTTGAACTTGCCAGATCTACCTTGACAGATCCCGTCCCGTGAAGCGGTGAAGTTGATCAATCCGCATTGAGTCAAAAGCTCGATCTATCTAGTCAACGTGTCTTAGTGAGTACGAGCTATAAATGTATATACTTGTAGTTCTGACACCCACCCCATCTATGATAATGACAGTAGGTACTCAGCAGTTAAAAGAGGGTATATCGTTCACATCCCAAACCAACAGCAGAAATGAAAACAATAAAGACAAAAAACACCATTCCCACAAATCCTAACTAATTTCAAAAGAAATACAATCACTTTATCTGGACAAACTCTTCTCCACCGTCTCCCTCAACCTCTTAACAACTTCCCCTGGGCTTTCAGCTCCAAACACCGCAGTCCCAGCCACGATCACGTTTGCGCCTGCCTCCGCAGCCTGGTCGATTGTGCCCAGACCAAGCCCACCGTCAACCTCGATATCTAACTCTGGGTACCTCTCGCGCAGAGCAGCAACCTTAGGCATGCAGCGTGCCTGGAACTTCTGTCCACCGAAACCGGGCTCCACGGTCATCACCAGCACCATCTGGTATCCAAATGTCAGCACCATTCAGCCAAAGATTCAAGGCATAAGATGACGAACATCAGGCTTCTCGACATCCCCATCCAACAATGGGTAAACCACATCTGCGGGGGTATCAGGTTTGATCGCAACACCAGCCTTCATCCCGAGGGCGTGAATGTTCTTAATAAGCTGTGATGGCGACACCGCAGGGTCCTTCGAGGTAACTGCGGCTTCATAGTGAAAGCAATAGAGGTCACAGCCGGCTTTTTTGAAGTCCTCGAGCCACTTTTGTGGCTGTCAGGTTGTCAGTGCACTGCTTCTAGCGTTGCCAATTACCAGTACGGACCTCAGCAACCATCATATGACAGTCGAAAACACCTTTGCTCCAGTCCGCACTTCTCTCAATGCTTCCTCTAATACATGTCACAACCGGTGCTCCAATTGTAATGTTGGGCACGAAATGTCCGTCCATGATATCGATGTGGAGCCAGTCTGCGCCGTGTTCTTTGATCACATTGGAGCATTCTGACGAGAGATTTCCGAAGTCGGAGGCAAGAATCGACGGGGCAATGATTGCTTTTGGTGCCATTTTTTAGGTTGTCTAAGATTGATTCCAAAGGAGCTTGAGAGGGCTGTTGGGATGTTTATTTGGTGGGGTGAATTGGCGGGGTAGGGATTAATATTCACACCTCATTTTATGCAATATAGATTAATATGCATTACTTGCCATAGATAATAGTGTTACCCGGTCTAATTATGAGTGACGTAAATAACACCTTGAAGACTGACGGGAAGTTTAGAAGCGTGAACTCTTGTAGACGTATTAAACGCTCCGCCTTTCCACTCGTCATGACACTCCGCGTGTGTGAAACATTTATCTGAAATGCTGCTACATACAACACAGGAAAGCGCCAAGAATAAACATTAACCCGCTAGCTATGTACATATTTCATTACACGTGGATTTTTTTTGCAATAATAATAATCATTAAAATCATAAGCTGAGAAAGAGGGCGGGCACTATAGGCAGCCACCGATGAACGCGCTCAATTTCTCTTTCCAGTCTCTCTTCTCAACACTGCCACCTTTCACTTCAACCTCCACGCCCACTTCCTCCATAGCCTTGAATTCGAATGGACCTTCTCCACCTTCACCAAGCCACTCCTTCTCCTCGTTGCCTTCACCATCGTCTTCAACGTCGAGAATACCTTTGGACCTTGAAACTCTCATCTTGGTAATCTCTTCCTCCAAGAGCATTTGTATCTTACCAGCAGGGAGCGCAGTAAATACATCACTCTTGTTGCAGGCAATCAACAGCCGTTTAGGTTGCGAAGACGTAGCACCAGATTCAGAAGCAGCCTTTTGCAATGCCAAAAGAACATCGTAAAGGTATTCGGCGGTGCCACGAACGTCGGTCATGATCACGGAAGAGTCAAGAACGAAGATGACACCACGGATGACAGGAGATGAGATCTGAGACAATGCAAGGTGACGCAATTTTCCGTGTCCGGGGGTGTCGGAGAGGAGAAATTTAAGGTAAGATTTCATTGAAGGATCATTGGCCGAGCGGTATTTGGACGTTCCCGCGATAGCGGCGGAGATTGAACATTCAAGCGATAAAGGGCTCTGGCTGGTACGGGTATCCGGGGGGGGTTTTCCGCTTTCCGTTTCGGATTCAAACTGTAATATTCGTTAATACATCGGGAGTGCGCGTTCGGTCACTGGAGAAACCTACAGCTGTCATAAGAGACGTTTTTCCACTACCAACTGGCCCAACAAGAAGAAAGGTAGGCAGAGTGGTCGCGGCGCGTGATCGAAATACCAATGTGTGGATCAGTAAAGGGGTCAAGAAAATGACGATAACTGTCGCGATCAAGACAGGGAGAGAAGGGTTGAAAAACGAGGTCATGAGGGAGCTTAAATCTGCGCTGCCTGGTGGTGGTAGCAGTGGTGTGGCATCTGGCGATGGTAAAGAGGACTCCATGTTATATTTCACAAACTAAAACGAAGTTTCCACCGGGAAAGGGATGAGAAAGGGGGCCCCAAAGATGTGTATGGTGATGGAGTGCTTAAGGTGAACGTGGAGGTTTGTTAGTCTGCTTGCGAGTCTAGTTGGTGTGCTGACTAAGCGTCTTGAGTCTCGGTGCATTTACATGTATTAATGGAGCGCTGTGAGGCACAACGCTTCGATACTTGGAGAGTTTATAATCGGGGATGGGAGAGCTGTACATAATGGTGGTAAAGTTCTTGGCTCTATACGCCCATACATTGGTATTTCCTGGGGTATTAATGGTGCCTACTACATGTATTAATCATACAGTACCGTAATATCGCGGTATATGGACGGACCTAATTGTATGTAGCGTCTTAGTCGGGCAAGGGATCATGTTTTCTGTTCTCTGAAGAGTAGGAAGAAAAATCATATCCTTTGAAAGCACTTAGGATCGATAATAAAGGTAATATCTTCGACTGTTACCCCGATTTCATATCTTAACCTATTTCTGCATCTTTTAGTAGTTTTAGAAGCCTTTTCTGGTCTGTTTTTTAACTTCTTTTGTTGCCTTTTAAATATTAAATAGTGTCATCATAATACTACATGTAGATTCGAATCAATCGTTGCCAAGCCAATATTCAACCTCATCAGTTACCCTAAACCCCCTGCTATTGCTGCACAACAGCTGTCCTCTCGCAAAAAGCTTCAGGGGATACTACCTATCATCAGAATCGACAAGAGCAAACTGCTCCCCAAGGTAAAACAATCGAATACAGAAGTGTCTCAATCGGGAAGTGGACATAATGCGGCTAGACGTTAAGGTACGGATACTCTTTTGTACGGTTCTTTACGTTGAGGGGAGATGATGGGCACCTCCTCGGGGGTGATAGGTACAGGATGCTCGGGAATATCTCGAAATCGAGGCTGATCAAATCCTATCAATTCTGTCCTTTAGAGACAACTCTTTGCCCGCTCGGACCGAGTCAAAGGAATCGATTTTCACCCCACTGAACCATGGATTCTCAGCACCTTATATAGCGGTACTGCCTCTTGCCCCACAGTGTCTCAGAAGGCGGGGTGAAGTAAATCACTGACCTGTTAATCAATTCAAGGTCACGTATACATCTGGTCCTACGAAACTCAAACCCTAGTAAAGACCTTTGAGGTTACCGATGTCCCTGTTCGTGCCGGTCGCTTTATCGCACGAAAGAACTGGTTTGTGGTCGGTTCCGATGACTTCCATCTTCGGGTGTTCAACTACAATACCTCAGAAAAGATCGCGGCTTTCGAAGCGCATCCCGACTATATTCGTTCGATCGTTGTGCATCCGACGCAACCGTTCGTGCTCACTGCAAGTGATGACATGACCATCAAGTTGTGGGATTGGGACAAGGGCTGGAAGTGTGTACAGACATTTGAGGGGCATAGCCACTATGTTATGAGCTTAGCCATCAACCCCAAGGACACAAATACATTCGCTTCTGCGTGTTTAGACAGAACGGTCAAAATTTGGAGCTTGGGCGGCGGGGGAAGTGCCAACTTCACTCTAGAGGCGCACGAGACTAAGGGTAGGTTATTACACCTGAAATCATTGTTTCGGATCAATGACTGATCGATCACAGGTGTCAACCACGTCGATTACTACCCGGCTGCCGACAAGCCGTATATTCTCACCACCTCTGACGACCGAACAATCAAGATTTGGGATTACACGAATAAATCCTTAATTGCTACTCTTGAGGGCCATACATCGAATGTTTCTTTCGCTTGTTTCCACCCAGAGCTCCCAGTAATCATTTCTGGTTCAGAAGATGGCAGTGTTAAGATCTGGCACGCAAATACCTACCGCCTAGAGCAAACTTTGAGTTATGGACTTGAGAGAGCATGGTGTGTTTCCTATCAGAGGGGCAAGAACGCCCTCGCTATCGGATTCGACGAAGGATGTGTTGTTATCAAGATGGGAAGGGAAGAGCCAGCTGTCAGTATGGATGCAGGTGGAAAGATTGTATGGGCAAGACATAACGAAGTCTTGACCGCGGTTGTCAAACCCGGCGGTACGTACTTTTCAAAGCATCATGATTCTACATCAGCCAGTCAGCTGACATTTGAGTATAGATGTATCAGTCAAGGATGGTGAACCATTATCACTTCCCCACAAAGAGCTTGGCTCTTGTGAAATTTATCCACAATCCCTTCTCCACTCCCCCAACGGCCGTTTCGTATCAGTTTGTGGTGATGGGGAGTATATCATCTACACTGCTCTGGCATGGAGGAACAAAGCATTTGGGCAGGCATTGGACTTTGCTTGGGGTTCCCGGGACAATAGCAATGATTACGCTATTCGAGAGAGCCCGACCAGTGTTAAATTGTTCAAAAACTTCAAAGAGAAACCGGGAGGTTTGGACGTTGGATTCGCTGCTGATGGATTGATTGGTGGTGTTCTACTTGCCGTTCGTGGGGCTGAGACGGTTGGGCTTTTTGACTGGGAAACTGGCGCTTTGGTTAGAAGGATCGACGTGGTGCCACATAACGTATGTTTCTCAAAGTCCTAGAATCGAGCTTCCATTAAATGGTCGAAACATTAAGGTTTATCAACTGACATTTCTTCAAATAGGTTTTCTGGTCTGATAGTGGTGAACTTGTGACCCTTGCTTGCGAGGATGCTTTCTATGTCCTGAGGTTCGACAGGGACGAGTACGTTGCTGCCGTTCAGAATGGAACTGTTGAAGATGATGGTGTGGAAGCTGCTTTTGAGGTTATCACTGATATCCACGAATCTGTTCGCACGGGTGAATGGGTTGGTGATTGCTTCATTTACACAACTTCTACTAACCGCCTCAACTATCTCGTCGGCGATCAAACATACACCATCTCTCACTTTGATTCTCCTATGTACCTGCTCGGCTACATTCCCCGCGATGGCCATATTTACCTTGCTGATAAGGACGTTAATGTTGTCTCGTACTCACTATCTCTCAATGTTGTTGAGTATCAAACCGTTGTCCTCCGAGGCGATATGGATGCCGCTGCCGAGCTCCTGGAAACTATTCCTCAAGACCAAAAAAACAAGATTGCACGATTTCTTGAAGGGCAGGGCTACAAAGAACTTGCCCTGGAGGTTGCTACAGATCCCGAGCACCGCTTTGATCTCGCTCTCAGCCTCGGAAATCTTGATATCGCACTTGAGATTGCTCGAAGCGCCGACGCCGAACACCGCTGGAAAACTGTTGGTGACGCAGCTCTCGCCGCCTGGGACCTTGTACTTGCGGAGGAATGTTTCCGTGCCGCCAAGGACCTTGGCTCACTCCTTCTCCTTCACACAGCTACCGGAAATGTTGAAGGTCTCAGAGAGCTATCAAAGTCTGCGGATGCGGCGGGGTCTAACAACGTTGCATTTGCATGTCTCTGGCAAACGGGCGATATTGAGGATTGTGCTAATCTCCTTGTAAAAACCGGGAGGATCCCGGAGGCAGCTCTTTTCACACAAACATACAAACCAAGCTTGACAAAAGATGTGGCGGTGAAGTGGAAGAACAGCCTTAAGGATGCCAAAAAGGAGAAATTGAGTGAGGCGATCGCGGTCCCAGGAGTGGATGATGAATTGTTTCCGGAGTGGGATGAATATTTGAGAGTAGAAGCAGAAGCACCGGCAGCAGGGGAGGACTTGATCGATGTTGCGGAGGAAATCGTTGATGCTCCAGCGGAGATTGTAGAATCATAGATGACGGGCTAGAATCTTTTTGCTTGGGGGTTGGTTTTATGAAACTTGCTTTTTACGTTCTTGAGTTAAAATATTATTGTGGCCATTTTTTTCTTCTTTTTCTCTTTGTTCCGGGTAGTTCAACTGGGATCACGCATCCGGACCTTCAAAGGCTTTGACGTTCGTTTTTATTTCTTTTTCCGGGTGTTTTCTGGAACGAAAGCACAGCTAGTGAGTGGATACATTTAAATGTGATGCCTTGTGAAGCGTGACCGGGGATACTTTAAACTACATGTAATTATCCACATAAAAATATGGGTCAACTAAATAAATCTCGGACGGAGCAAAATATAACAGATATTCTCTGTGCACAAGAAATCAGTTACATGTGCATTCCACTAAAACAGGAACGCGTGGTTAGAGCGACTATCAAGAGACAATCCAACCCGTACGTAGACTAATCATTTATCTACATACATGTAGCCACACATCAGCTTCAAAGTACATAATGTATCTTCAATTCGAAGAATTAATAATTACATAAGAGATGGTCACCTCATACGCGTGACAGGGGCAACACACAGATCAACAGAGGCTCCGTCATGCAGCATGACGAATGCTAGCTTCCACTTCTACCTCTCCTGTGAATCAGAATCTAAACTCCCCCCTTTCCTTCTCATATTCTACAGAGATTTTGAATAGGCTGCCAACACGAAACCCACCTGCCCTGCTACCCGGTATGGTTCCACCCATGACCAAGATACACAGTATCACTTGATCTGATCTTGATCTGCAGCTGCCCTGCCTTTTATGCTGATACAACATTTGGTGACACTCTCTAATAGTAAATGTAAAGCACCCTAGGTACTCTACCGCATACGCACATCACAGGGACGCTTACCAAGGAAAAGCGTTCACTAGCCGTTGCACACCCGCGCTCTGCCCCCATTCAAATACAACTGCCAACCCCAATAACCTCCATGAGTCCCGGCCAGAGTCAACGCCCTCAGAACATTACCCACACAGAAGAAGACAGCGACGACGAAATGTGGGACTGGGATATACGACCAAAGCCTTCAGATGGCCCATCCGCGGAACCATTACTGCCCGAGGAAGCTTCAGGCGGGAGAGGGAGAAGCAGCTATGAAGGCGTTGAGGTGGACGAGAGAGCTCGGGAAAGAAGGCGGCATGAGATGCGGAGCAGAAGCCCAACCAGCGCTTCAGCTAGGTCAGTACCTATGTTCCTCCCAGCGCTTTGGAGGACCTCTTTGAGAGCTAATAGCTGGTAGGGCCGAGAATCGTAAAAAGTATGTGATGGCGGCGATCTTTTTGGTCTTATCGCTCGTTTCGTTTGTGGTATTTTAATACAATGATGCAGATTTGTTGCCCCGAGGTTCATCTCGCTTACTTGGCCTACAGATACAAACTGAAACGGCTGAGTACATACAACTTGAACTCGGATGGCAGAAGGCATATGCCATGTTGTATGTCGCTGCCCTCGGGCCTTCCACCGGTTCCTCTGAGCTTTATAATAACCCCGGTGCAGATACTTAACCCACGGATCTTGGGTTTTTCTTTGGCCTACTCAGCTCCTGATCCTTAAAATGCGTAAACCCAATACACCATGGGGGGCATTCCTCACTGGGCACCTTAGCCACATAAAGACCACTGCCCAGATGATCATGGCGTCATCTACCCGCCTTTCCCACGCCCAAGTTCATGCCGATCCGACCTACTATATGCTCAAAAGGATCATATTCATAACCTGCGCACTCACTTTTGCTGGATCAACCTGGTACATTGCCGTTTCGCTCACCACTCCAAGCGATCTAACTGCAATTTATAACTGCAGCGCATTCTTCGCATATGCGTTCAGTATTCCCATGCTTCATGAGAAACCAAGAGCGCTGAAGATCGGGAGCGTGGCAATCGCGATTGTAGGTGTACTCATTGTCGCATATGGTGATAGTGGTAGCAGCGTCGACGAAAACCAGACGCAAGGCGAGAAGAATCGTGTCCTAGGAAATATCATTATCGGTATTGGAAGCGTTCTTTATGGGTTCTATGAGGTTCTTTATAAGAAGGTAGCATGTCCTCCCGAAGGTACATCCTCGGGTAGAAGCGCTATTTTCGCAAATACTGTTGGCTCCGGGATTGGAGCTTTTACTTTGGTGCGTAGCCGAGCAACCCTCTCTATTAGGTCTGGTTATATTAATTATGTCTTGAAATAGAGTGTGCTATGGATCCCAATACCGATCCTGCATTGGACCGGTATCGAGACATTCGAGATCCCCCGCGGTGAGGCGGCTATTATGCTTGCCGTCTCCGTCTTCTCCAACGTTGTTTTCAGCGGGTCTTTTCTGATTCTTATGAGTCTCACTAGTCCCGTTCTTTCTAGCGTTGCTGGGCTGTTAGTGCTCCAGTGTTCTCTTATATTAACCCCTTATACTAATAGATGACAGACTCACAATCTTCCTGGTCGCAATAACTGACTGGTTCATATTCGGCACACCGATAAGCACTGCGGCACTATTGGGTGGACTGCTCATTATTACGGCATTCGTACTGCTGAGTTGGTGCACATGGAAAGAGATGAATGAGGGGAAACCAAAAGTAGAGGATGATATTACTGATGAAGATGACTAAGGAATTTCTTTTCTAATAGTTCTTTCTCTTCCTGGTTTTTTTTTTTTTGCTCTCTTTAGATATGACAGTGATAAGGATGTAGTTGATATTCTTTTTGGGTTGGGGTCTTAGGTTGGTCTGCTAGATTCTTAGGATTTCTTATTTGTGTTTTTATTTATGCCGGATTGCTTCCAAAGATATAAAAACTAAGAAGTATTTATACTGAGTTAATATATATACACGAGTAATGAAGTAACCAATCAATTAGTTACTGAGTTATTGCCATAGACGGAAGTCTGTATGCAATTAACGAATCAAATCTTTTTTTACTGAGTTAATGTTGCGGTGGATGTAGGGTTGCGATATTGCCATAGACGGAAGTCTGTATGCAATTAACGAATTAAATCTTTTTTTACTGAGCTGATGTTACGGTGGATGTAGGGTAGTTCTGGGGTTGCAATATTGCCATAGACTACGGTCTGTATGCAATTAATGAGTTAAACAAAAAGAAAAGAGAAAAAAACTAAGTTAATGTTACGTGTTATACACCGAGTGAGTCACTATGTCTCACTCATCCAAACCATCACAAAGATTGCTGTGTTACATGTATTAGCGTCGATGTGTTATATCAAACGACACCGAACTTTAGACAATCACATCTATCAACCCATCCATCAGCCTCGAGGACTATCAAGATCACAACGGCCACTAGTTGAAATCTCATCTACTTAAGCTCCCTTGATCCATCCATACTTTTGGTAACTAAACCCAGGCTCACATCGGCTTATAGCTCAACTAACTATTTTGGTATAGACCTACTCTCAGTCCCGAGCAAAAGATGCGTCTCAAGCAGGAGCCGAATTTCCATCACGACGAACTTGAATCTACACCCAAGCTTCTCCGCATCAACATCCGTCACCGCGGCCCCACTCGTACCCGTCAGGCGCAACCCATCAGCGGCGTCCTCTGGACCACCCACGACGTCCCAAGCAACATGACTCTTGGTCAACTCTTCAGGCGCCACATCAAAGGCGGTGTAGTCCCCGATCAGACTTTTATCCTACAGCAGATTGACAGGCGCTTTGAGCCCGCTGTTGGAACTAGGGTCTTTGTTTGGAACGAACTCAACACGACAAAGATTTCGGATGCGAACTGGGTGTTCGATGATGGGGAGGTCTGGTTGGGGAGTTATATCCCAAATGTTTAAAGATTCGGATGGAGATGGACGAGGGGTGCTCTGCTGTGTTATTTCAAGCGGAGGTTTCTTTTTACGGTGTGGTAAGGTTGGGTCCCTTGATATGGGCATAGCATATCTATTGAGTACTGTTGCTAGAATGAGCAGACTTTGTTATCTGTCGTTCATGTCCTATTTGATAACTCTCAATAAAAGGTTGATTGATTGATTACTTCATTACCCGTGCTTCAATAAAAGGTTGATGCATCGATATTACTTGATACACCTCAAGTCTGGTTTCCCCCACCTCTTTTTATTCACACATAGAGGTAACAACCAAAAACTCACGAATAGGAAGGCACTACCATAATCCTCGAGTAGCACGATAGAGCTCTATGAAACATAGACAAGACACCGCTTATCTAGGTTTTTTGGAACAGATGGGTTCTAAAGTGTAGCGCGAGCCACAACCTCTCTACTCGGGGGCTCAAGGTTAGCTCTACTATTATGGGTTAACGAGTAGGCAAGATGCTCTTGGAAGAGATGCACAAGGATAGAATCCGGTACAAATTATCTAATACTCACCAATATTCAAGGGACTGAGCACTAGGATTCCAGGGCTACTTTACAGAAAGGTAGGCCCTACATACAAGCACATCTGTAGCAGCAAAAATTGTAGCGTCTAGTACCACCGCCCGTATCCTGCCCATACAACTATACCCGATTACTGAGAGTATTACTACCCATTCCTAACATTAGATCCTTAGCCTACATATCTCTTACTCGGCATAAGCAACCAAATTCATTTAAGCGCCAAATCCCCCTCTTCCCACACATACATCACCTAGCCTGTTCATCATAGGAGATACTGTCTCTTGGTAGCAGAACACTGAAGGGAAATGCGTGCCATATGTAAAAAGTAGGAGTCGAGCCAAGGGCCCCTGGGAGTGAAGGATTTTACGCTTCCTATTTCTTTCCTTCTTCATTTTTTGGCCCCACGCAAAGAGGCGGTGGAGAGAGAGAAAAGCGCTATTCTGATGGGGCGACCCAGCTTGACCCCAACTTAGCCTGGTCGTGCTCCCTGCTAACAGTGTGAGGTTTAACGAGTGACTTTTGATGATGCAAATAGTGTCTATGTTTTAGTCCGCCCACGAACGATGAGTATTCAATGAGCGGATACATGTAGATACATGTATGCTCGATCTTATTTTCTCTTGGTTTGTGGGCAACCTGGTGTACACGCTCAGAGATTCGTCCCAACCTTCCAAGTTCCATTGCTACGTATAAGAGAGTTGAGAAAGGAAATTACGCCTCCCCGGCCAAGACAGAAAGGATACGCTCATAATGGACTCATCGGTGAGAAATGTGCCACTTGAGGTCTCAATGAGGATTACTTGCAGGTAATATCGGGTCTAATCTCTCAACCCACAGGCGCTCGATCACAGGTCAGGTAAGGCTGCCAATGCGCTACCACGCGGGCCCATACCCTGCCACCTGTGCTTTTGCCAATGAATCCTACGGCACATGTTATCAGTTACAGCAGATGTTGTGAACTCTACTAACTAATTACAATCAGCATCTCTCGTTTTGAGTGGCACGATAAAAACCAAGCCACCCAGAGGACGAAGAAAAGCAAAAATAAAAGGAAGATTACCACTACATCAAGAAGCCCAGGATTACCCTTGTAGCAGGATCAAACTTTCGATGAGGCGAGGGTAAGCTCTAATCAGTCTTGGCTATCAGAGGCATGGCCATTTGCCCATTTTGCCACTTGATACCCGCTTCCCAATCAGCATGCTCTACTTCCATTAGCTTTTAACGGCCAATGGCTTTGCTGGAGATATATAAAAAAAACTCGACCCACAGCCCGCCAATTATACGGACAGAACACTGGAAGGGAAGCTCTTCAGAGACGGTGTCGAATTGCCTCAAGAGAACATGGTATTAGAGCACAACTGAAGCTAATACTGCATTGGTCAAATCTATCTTGTGCCAGATCCTGTCTTTAGATAAGCTTCGATCGAAGCTTCCTCTGGCCTGATACTAGTTCATAGGGCTGCGGCATGCAGTGCTGCCGAGGGATACCGTGATATCATTTGCTACTGCTAACCGCATTGCAGAATTCTCTCCCGATCGACTGCATTGCCTCCCTCCACGTGCGTGCGCATGTTAATGAATCTATGAATTATATGGTTTGTTGATAAGCTTAGAGATCTCTGTAAGCTATCTTGGCACTAAGATCTGTGGTTGGTAACAGACTATGTCTCACATTAAAAAACCGGCAGATCCTTACTATCTTCCTTGACTGGTTCTCTTACCAAGCATAGGTCCTGCAAAGTGCATAATTGTCAGCTCAACGCACAACGAGTACATGGATTGGGATTATTTGCTGAACATTAAACAATTAAGAGATTGAACTTAATCATTTGGTAGTCATCACGATGTTTTATACTCCTGCTAAGCCAAAACTTTGGTAAGTGCAAAATTGTAAGCAGTCGACAGAAAGTAAACAGGGATACATCGTTTCCAATATCTTACCTCGAGCGAAATACTGGACAACCTTTTGGGGCAAGTATCTTCGTCATTTGATTGCTTAGGAAGCTTAGGTAGAGCAAGAATACCAGCGCCGTCAAGTCTTCAGAATCAAATATAAAGCTCCAAGAATCCCCCCCCAAGCTGAGATCATCATCCCGCATGATCATTTCTAAAGCCAACACAGTACTCCCATCAGCAGTAAGCCTCAAGCCTGATAATTCCCAGAGTTCCTGCACTCCTCAACTTTCAATCTTTCTTTCTCCCTATCAATTCCCAAAATGCGAGTCACCACCGCCCTCCTCAGTGCTACTGCACTCCTGAGCACCATCGTTTCCGCCGCCATTTCTATCGGCACCATTGCTGGTACCAACGGCGTCAGTTACAATGTTGCCTGGACCACAGGCACTTCCGACCCTTGCAACCAGGATACCAAGTTCCTGAGCACCTTCCCCGCCAACCCCTGTGGGCATCCTTTCCAGTTTGGAAGTGATGCAGGCCTCACTCTCGAGGGTTGTGGAGGTCCTTTGTGGATCAACCAGAACGGGGGGTTCAAGGACAACTGTGTGAGTGCCGAGAACTTGGACAAACAGTGTGGAAGCAACAGCTTCTGGATCGGAAACTTGCACAAGACCTTCCAGTGCCCCGGTTAGATGATGTTATTGCGGGAGGTTTCGTTTCGTGCGGTTTGCGTTGCCTTTCTTTTAGTGTCTAGGATGCTGTTTTCGTGGGCTCGGAGATAGGATAGTTCAGGTGTTGACTCTACTGTTTCTTCAGACTTCTTCTTTGTGTTGGACTCAGTCCATGTAACAAAACCTCAGTGACCGAGGTCTCTCTTTTGCCGATAGTGGTGGACTTCATTTTCATACAACGATTATAACCCGACTTTGTTCGTTGCGCTTCCAAAAATTTAGTTTGCTTTTGTGATTGTGAGGATTGAGTGACGATATGTATAACCATGTACCAATAGACCCAAACGCCCTAAATCTATTAACTCACAAAGAACAGAACTGAACTTGAACCTATAAAAGCCGTACACCTGGGCACACAATACAGCTAGCACTAGGATTGAATTAACGTATACATGATTTCACGAATATACATAAGTACTCAATCGGTTGAGCTTGGCAATTGGCACCAAATCTAGCTAGACTAAACAAGACTTTCATACATGTACTTGGACCGGCATCAACGTTTCAAGACTTTTTAGGATTATACCAACCAAACTAAGTATAACGTGAGATCTGCATGTGAGTGATGTCTCATGATTGCCCAGCCACAATCTGCATCACAGACTTTAGGCACAGAACTCTAGTTAGGGTACAGTCAACTTTGGGGCAACGACGAACCTGGGACAACGACGAAAACACAGATTTCAGCCAAACAAGTGGTTGCATACCAGCCTGAGCGCCACTGTCCTGACCGACAAAGACCCCTGTTCGTCGTTCAACCAGTTCCGTCGTTGCCCCCAAGACGACTGTAGTAAAGGTCGCGAAAAATTTCCCCGTTGCAACTCACACGACCTCTTACTGAACGCCTTAGTACTTCCGCCACTATTTCGTATCACATTCACAATTCAGTTTTCACATGCGAAGGTCAAACAAAAAGCGCCAAGCCGCACATGCCATTGAACAAGAAAGCAAATACTTTTTCCCAAACTACGGAAATATACAAAATAGGCCCTTTCTACCAACAGCATTCTCCATCCCCAACCGTCACCAAATCACCCACCGCCAAGAACAGCGAAAATTTAGTTGTTCTCAGGGCGGAGAGACCTGACGGCCTTTCCGGCGCGCCAAATCTCCATGTTGCGGATCTCCTCCAACTCAGCCTCGAACTTCTTGCGGTACTCGGGGTCAGAGTTGTACTCGAGGGAGCGGGTGGTCTCCTTTCCGGTCTTGACGGAGTCGTAGAGGTCGTTGAAGACGGGCTTAAGGGTATCCTTGAAGCGGTTGGTCCAGTCGATGGCACCACGACGGGCGGTGGTGGAGCAGGCAGCGTACATCCAGTCCATACCGTGCTGTTGAATTTCGTCAGTCTTGTCTATTCTCAAGGAAGAAAAGCTGTGCTGGTAAACTTACTCCTCCGATCAAGGGGTAGAGAGACTGGGTAGCCTCCTCAACAGTCTCATTGAAGGCCTCAGATGGAGAATGTCCGCGTTCACGGAGAACCTCGTACTGGGCGAGGAACATACCGTGGATACCACCCATCAAGCAACCACGCTCACCGTACAGGTCCTAATCCCCCGTTAGTCTCAATTCCATAAGGATACCTGGTAATATTTGGGTATTACTCACAGAGTAGACCTCCTTCTCGAAGGTGGTCTCGTACATGTAACCGGAACCGACAGCGACACCGAGGGCAATGGCCTTCTCCTTGGCCTTTCCGGTAACATCCTGCCAGACGGCAATGGAGGAGTTGATACCACGGCCGTTCTTGAAGAGAGTGCGGACAGTACGTCCAGATCCCTTAGGAGCGACGAGGATGACGTCGATGTCAGTGGGGCACTCGACCTTGGTCAAGTCCTTGAAGACGGGGGAGAATCCGTGGGAGAAGTAGAGGGTCTTGCCCTTGGTGAGCTGGGGCTTGATAGCGGGCCAAGTCTCGGACTGGGCAGCGTCGGAGAGGAGGTTCATGACAATGGTACCCTTGGAGATGGCCTCATCAACCTCGAAGAGGTTGGTGCCAGGGACCCAGCCATCCTGGATGGCATCCTGCCATGAGGCACCGTTCTTTCGGACACCTAGGGAGATATCGTTAGTCACAATGTTTAGTAAATGATATTCGAGGGTGAAACATACCAATGATGACGTTCAACCCGTTGTCCCTCAAGTTAAGACCCTGTCCGTGTCCTAAAACCAACCATTAGTCTTCAGAACAAAGAAATAAGGACCATAATTCGGTTAACAAACCCTGAGAACCGTATCCGATCAAAGCAAGAGTGTCGTTCTTGAAGTACTCCTGTGAAACGAATAACCGTAAGATGCTGTTCCTTTACCCATGACAAAAAGAAAGAGAAAAAAGAAACCCTGAAGAAGAAAACTTTTTTCTCGTTCAGTATCTATAATTATGACTCACCAAGAGCTTCTCTCTGGGCCAGTCGGCACGCTCTACACCAATGCAATCAGCAATTGTTCCCCAAATGAAAATTTTTCCCCATAAATACTCAAAGTCAAGTGAATTGGGTCACATACCATAGACATCCTCCTTGACACCAGCAAAGTCAATGGTCTTGATACCCCTCTTCTGGACCGCAGCGGGGACGCGAGGAGCAACAGCGACGGTAGCTCTCGCGGCAGCAAAGGCAGTTGAGATAGCCCTCTTCTGGACGGGCGCCGCAATCTGGCGGGCAACGTTTGAGCGAAGGGCTCTGGTGAAAGTTCGTGATGCCATTGTTGGTTTGTATGGGTAGTGTGGGGAGAGGGACGGAGGGTTTACAAAGGGTTTGGGGAAGGTGAGGGAAGCACGGAAAGGACGGGGGACTCTTCTTTTTTTCTGTCTCCTCAGTTTGTATGGGGGTTAATTTTTCGTGCTTTTTTTTTTCTCACTTTCTTTTCCGCGTGGGGAAAGGCTGGGCCAAGATAGGGCCAGGGTCACAGCCGAGTGGGGTCTTGGCATATGTGGAACATCTAATAAATATTACTGCTGGTCAATCATTAACATAACGGGTCTCTTGAGTTCACCAATTGCACCTAAAGGAAATTTCATATTTCCACCAAACCCTTGTCAATTGACTCGATCCACAATATCTCCTAACATACGGTAATATTCTCGAGAACCTTGCACAAAATGCACTTACCCCAGATTATCCAAATAAACCCACATCACATCCATCACAAGTGGCCACATAAGCCTCTATAAACCACTTTCCTGTGTAACATCTGTAGAAGAGAAATTTATCGTCCCGTTTCAAAAATATGGCGAGGGCTGTCAGCATTTACTCTACAGAATAGTTGCAGGAGACCGGACACGACCACGATGGCTTGCCTTTTTTCGTGAGCTCCAAAGCTTACAAAAATTTCTACGCTTCAGAAGATCTACTGCCTATGTTTGACGAGAATGACCTCAGGACCCATTATCAGCACGGGGAAGAAAACTGAGCTCAGTCGGTTGAAAATTCCCCATTGTGAAATTCCATAAACAACCTGGATAATGAGTCATAAGGCTGACATAGAGGGCTTGGTTTCCTAGGTCAAGTATGCGGGACCAAGTAATTGATATTGCTGACAAAACTACATGTAGATATTAATCCAAGCCAACTCTCAAAGCCAGCAAGTCATAACCTCGGTTCACAGGCCATCACTCGTCACGACTACCTCCCCAACGACACCTAGCCTTCAACATACCTCTAGAAGCAATAACCAACACTCTTATAGCTACCAAGCTCCATCACTCAAAAAACATATAAGAATACCTTGATAGAATGGAATAAATGGAAAAAAAATATGTTTAGAAATGTTCGCTAACTAACACCGCCACCCCCTCCGAAATAACGTCCACCGCCATCGATTTAAAACATGTTCGAGTCATCTAGACATAAAAAGAGAGAGCCGCCCCCACGAGCTCCTGGAAGGTATAATGAAACGAGAGATATATAAGATCTTGCAAAAGGAAGAGGGGAAAAGAGCACAGCCAAAAAGCAAAAAGCGAAGCAGAGCAAAATCAATAAAAGAAGGGGAGAAAAAAGTGACACCATCTATTTCATCTTGATGCAATTGGGAGACAAAACAAAATAGTGAACATGACCCCATATGAAGTCAACAACAAAAGGAAGAAGTGGAAAAGAAGAGAAAATGGTAGTTAAAAAAAGAACTCATGCCCACAGACGCCCCTTCCGTTTCCCCCACTCCTCTATCGTACCAATAATAACGAAGAACTCTTCGGCTTATTTCAACACCTTATCGAACTGGACGTTCTTGATATACCCGCCCTGCATGGAGCTCTTCACATTCCTCTTGAAGTTCTCTCTCGTGAGTCGGAGATCCTCCGCGGCCTCCTTGTTCAACGGGTCGGACGGGTTTGGCTCGAGGAACAAGAACTACAACCCCGACAGTCAGTCAGCATACATCCACCCAACACCCAACACCGGGAAAAAGAAGCAAACATACCTGCAACCCTACGATCACCGCATTCAAATTCAGAACCGGTTTCCAGTCCTCACGCAAGATGTTCAGGCAAACATTGCCCTCAAGGTCGATATTCGGGTGGTAAATCTTTTGCGTGCACTTAACCTTCGGCGGCTCATGCGGGAAGTTCGAGTTGATCGCGAATGTAAAGTTGAACGACCCGCCCTTGTACATTCCTAAAACCAGTTAACTCCCACAACCCGCCCAATACCCACAGAGAAAAGAAGGGACACTACAAACCTTCATCCGGCTCAATAGTCAACGTAAAATTCAGTATATCATCCGGATCCGGGAAGTTCGTCCTCATCGTCGACGGCAGCGCCAACTCCGTAATATCTGTATCAGGCACCCCGTCAGCCTCCACTCGCATCCCCGCCATCGCCCCTCCTCTCCCGTATCTATCTATAACAAACCTTTCTGAGCGCGCAGCTGAGCAGCCGTCACCTTCTTCTTCTTCGGGCCGCCCTCGGCATTAGACGCCGCCTGCTGCTGTTTCTACATTCTGTGTCAGCTCCTGCCTGCACCATACTGCACTGTACACCCCTCCTCTATATCTAGAAACTTACCATAGACCAGATCTTCAACATGATGAACGGCTGTTAGGTTTCGGGTGGCAACAGGAGTGTGATGTTGGTAGCCGCGAGTAGGAGGCAGGATAGTGATGGTGAGTGAGTGGGTAGGTGGTGGGTGTCAACAAGAAACGGGCAACTCCTTTCTTCTTTAGTAGAGTACAGACGGTTGACAGGTGTAGCGCGGGGTAGATAGGAAGGTAGGAGGGAGTAGATTAGCAGTAGTGGTGTACGATGCACAGAAACTCGCTCGTGGGTGTTGGTTGGATGTGGTGGTGGGGCTCAAGTAAAGTGCACTGGGCTGAGGGGGTAAAGGGAGAGGAGGGAGCAGGAGAGCAGGAGGATAGATGAGGAGGAAGAGGAAGAGGAGGAGGAGGAGGAGGAGGAGGAGGGAAGGAAGACACCGGTGAACAACCACGTCAAGATATCTCTCTACTGATACAAGCAGGTACTCTCACTCACTCGAACGCTCTACTCTTCTCTAGCGACTAGCAAAGGTGACTGACTGGGCTGAACTGGACCGAACAGGGGGGGGAATCCTCATGCAAGTAACTGTCTGTACCCACGAACGGCCGTGCTGGGCGGGCAAAGTGGGTATGGCCAGCCGATAACGATTTCTGACAGCGAGAACCTCGAAAGGCTTCTTTGGCACTCACTGTACCGTAGGTGAAGATACATGTGGTTAGTACATGTATGTACCGCTCTACTCACTCGCCTACATACATACCCCACCACACGCTGCACACGCCACGCACGACAACGTCAGACCGCCAAAAAAAAAACCCGACCTCCTCGGTCACGATCGGAATATCCTGATCAGGTACCAGGCCTCTCATTTGTGCAATTCAAAAGGTTTCCAATTTTCTCCGAGCGAATACACTACATGGGACCGCGAGAGGAAAAAAAACAAAGGAATAAAAAATCCATAATCAATCGATAAACTGAACTGGTACTGAAAAAGAAAAATTGACTTTGTTCTTTATGCCAGCGCATTCAAAAGAATCAAAAACTCACAAAAGTCGTCGGAGGCAAATTTTGCTTGCAAAAGACAGAGAGAAAACCGAATCAATAAAACAGAAAGGGGATAATAAAAAAAGAGAGAACACCAATACCCCGAACCCTGATACCCCGCCTAACCTATCCTTTCAGTATTACAATTTCTGGTTCCTAGGCAACTCTATTCCCTTACAAAACCCTTTCACACTCCTGGAAAGCCTCCTCGTCGCTTGCATCAAGCACGTCATACTCATCGTCAGTCAAAAAGCTGTCGAGATCATCAGCAATGGAGTTGATGTCAAGGCCATCATCAGAGTCTTCTGGCAGGCTCCTGGTGTCACCAGAGGTAACGGAAACAGCAGGTACGGAAACAGCATCAACTTCAATCTTGGCAGAACTTGCAGAACTCAAATCTTCAACGGATGCAACGGGGCTCTCAACGGGAAGTCTAGGGAAAATCATTTGTGATGAGGCCTGTGAGCTGTCAACCACATCTTCAAACGCCTCTGGCTCAACCTGCTTGGGCTCCTCGACCTTGGGCTCCTCGACCTTGGGCTCCTCGATCTTTGGAGCCTCAACAACCTGGATATCACACCACAATTTGCTTCCAAATCGGGTTCCGTCAAGAGCAGTCAAACGCCAGTATGAAATGTGGCGACGGTTGGCGTGAAGAGGTGCCTTCAAGTTGACAGTGAAGCTAACAGTCTCACCAGAAGCGACTTCATGCTCGATCTTTGTAGCGTTAATGCTTTCGGGCTCAAACATGTAGTCACCAGCAGTGAACTGGGGCTGAACACCGGCAGGCCAGCAAGTTTGGCCGCTGTTTACCAACTGCCAAGTCTGTGAGAAATTTGAGCCAGCGATCATTATAGTACCGTCCTGGACAACCTCAGAGATGAAGTTGGCCTGAAGGGGCTCTTGTAGCTTCTCCTCCTCAACATGCTCGATGTGTTCAGACTCTGCAACGCTGCTTTCTGGGGCAGGCACATATTCTTCTGTAGGCTTAACATCTACAACAGTCTGCACTTGAGTGGCAGCGTTGGAGGTAGATGCAGGCGGGTTATAATGACCATCGCCCATAACTCTAGAGTTTTGTGAATCTGGCTCAAGGGTTGTGACGTGAACGTTGCGAATAGGGGACTTGAGTTTGATAAGAGGATGGGTAGCATTATGGGTGTTGATGGGCGAGGCCTCACACGACGCACAGAAATCGGTATCAGGGCAGACAGCACACTTGTACCTGTCACCATCGATCCAAGTACGGCGGTGTTTGTCGGCACACAGAGGACCATCACAGTAAACGCCGTAGTGCTTGGCCGCGTTTCTTCTTGTGTTTATATCCATAGTAGGGAGTGGCTCATAAATGGGAACAAAGCGATGTCCATGATGGTTGAGTGGCGCAGTGACGATGCACTTGGAGCAGTAGTCCCAGTCGGGGCAGCTCATGCACTTATGTCTAATGCCATATATTTTCTATATCTAAATTAGCACATGGAGTTTTTCTGAATGTTTGTTATAATCACTTACCCCATCACAGCCATCACAGCGAGCAAAGTGACAGAAGTTCCTTCCAGGAGCCAGAAGGCTAGTTTCATGGGGACTAAGCTTGGTCTCGGGTGTGGCGGGAACGAACTCGTGGCGAGGATGGTGTCCATGCTTGCCAAAAACGTGACAGTTAAGGCAAAGGTCATAATCAGAGCACTGAACGCAGGTGACAAACTCCTTTTCAGGAAGAACTGCATGAAACTGTAAGCATTAATCGAAATAGTGGATGTGGTTGATATACATACCAGCAATGCAGCAGTTGCAAGTACGTGTAAGTTCAGACTCCTCCTCCTCCTTCACTGCGACAGCAGGTTCTGGGGCTTTTGCCTTGATTGACTCTGTAACGCTGGATATGATGGTTCCACCAGTTAAGATACGCTTGATCAACCAGTGATTAGAGTCCTTGCAGTGAGTTCCACGTGCGACGCAAGCCTGGCAGAGATCATAGTCTCCTTTATCACATACCCCGCAGTGGTAGTGTACATCATATATGTTTCCTTCACAAGCGTCACAGAAGATGGCATAAGTGAAAGCCGGGGACTTGATATCAAGAGCCTCCGAAACCACAGAGGGGGCCGTCTCAGGAGCAGCAAATGGAGCCGGAACTGGGGCCTCCTTCTCGTGCTTCTCAACCTCTTCGCGGACCGTCTCGCGCAACTTTGCAAGATACT
Source organism: Morchella sp. 2018-W38C (assembly GCA_024713705.1). Classification (NCBI taxonomy): domain Eukaryota; kingdom Fungi; phylum Ascomycota; class Pezizomycetes; order Pezizales; family Morchellaceae; genus Morchella; species Morchella sp. 2018-W38C. Next base: position 1,106,035 of record JAMJEX010000001.1, read on the forward strand.
CCTCGCCATTCAAGAATGACGAAACAGCGTCAGCCACCGCTTTATCGAGCTGGGCTGGAGATACCTCCACAGAAGCCGGGGTCCCCGGCTCTGGTGTGGCGACAGCAAGTGGCGAAATAAGCGAAGTGGTTGAGCAGTAAGCCGGTGGCGAGGGGCGAATCTCGGTGGTAACAAATGAGGTACCTCCAGAAGCAACTGTTTTATCGGTTAGCTATCAAGCAAAGCAACCCGAAAAGGGAAGGAGGGGGTAAGAGAAAAAAAACGTACCACTCCCCTCGGCACCCTGGTAGATTATTGTAGCCTTGAACCTCAGCTTTAGCTTAGCTTTGGCAGCTCTGTACAGCTGCTTGTAGACAGCCGGGTTCTTCGGGTCGAGCGTGACATAGCTTCCCGCGCTATCTGAGTATCTCTCAAAGACCACCGTCTGGTCTTCCGGAATCACCAATAACTCGTGGAGCTACACCAATACGCAACACATCCCATTAGCATCATGTGGGCCCGATGATGGTTGTCGGGGTTGGTTGCCTGAACGTAGCAACAATAGGACCAAACGCAACAAGCGAGAACGTGGGCAGGCTAGGCTAGAAAAAACAAAAACGCACACAGAAAAAGGAGATGGGGGGGGGGGGGACGAAAAGAAATAAAGTACCTTATGGGGGAGAACATTCGCACCAAGGTCCCTCAGGGCGAGCTTGAACCGACGTGTCTGGTTTCCAATGGTGACCTTTACATTGATGAGAGTATCGGGTGGCAGAGTGCTGTGGCTAGCCATGACAATGGTACTTTGTTATGTACCGTTACACTGAGGAGCTGCAGGTGGTAACTGGGGTGGTCAGGTTGGGGTGTGGGTGAGTGGGTAGGTTGTATTGTTGTGAGGTGGAGTAGCAGTGGGAATGGTTGAAGAGTGAAAGAGAGAAGAGGAAGAAGAAGGGAAGAGAGAGAGGAAGAGGAAGGGAGGAAGGTTGACGTGAGTGAATGAGGGAAGTGTGAGTACTAAGGCAGGCAAGGTAGGTGTAGGTATGACAGATCTTCTAGCGGCGGTACTCAGCAGCACGGCCCCAGTACCTACCTCTCGTGTACCTTACAAAGTAATAGTCTCGCCTCCAAACCCCAACTTGTATGAGTCTACTCTATCCCCGTAACGTAAGAGGCAAATTAGGCAACCTGCAAGCATCGAGACAGTTAGCAGTGACGAAAAAGGATCCTTCCCTTCCGCTCAAAAGCTCCCATTACGCAAATCCCCACCTCTGCTCACCTCACCATTTTCACTCCCCCCCACCGCTGCTTTAAACGAACCTCTTCGGAAACAAGACAAGATCATTCGCGCCTAAACTCCAGCGGGCGAGAGCCGAGCCGGGAAATATTCCCTTATCGTTATCGAATCCCGCAGGCACTGTAACCATCTAGCGCTATAGCATCTCACTACATGTACATAGATGTATTCTTGAATCTCGTGCTTGTATCAAGTGGACGCTCTCTTCTCTTCCTCTATCCACACGCCTCGCCCCACAAGACCCACAAGGAAAAAACGCAAAAAATTACATACACAAAAAGAGCCTCATCACATATTCTCAGGCATCCAACCAGAAACCACCGTCATACGTAACCCGCATAACGGCAAAGCTACGAATCGAAATCGAAAATCGGCGCATCTGGATGGATGGATGGTAATCACTCAATCACAAGGGAAACAAACCTTGACTCTAACCCAAGGCTTGAACCTCTTTCCTTAAACTCTGCGTACATACACCACCCCTCCTCCGCCGCCGCCTACTTTTCTGCCAGTTATGTATGCTGCCAGTCAGACACACTCAACCGAGCAAGTATATACTTAGGCATACAGATGTAACCGGGCCCGAATTTACAAAATCCGAGAGTATGCGCAGACGTCGTAAGCAAGACAGCAACCTCAAATCAAGGGTTCGCCGATCACCAGGCCTCCCACAAATTGACTACACTTCACATCACTTTAAAGCACACTTTGAAAACAACTCGAAGATTCCACACACACAGGGCTCAAGATAAAATTAATAATCCCAACCGCTGTCCGCCCAAACCAACCTGACCCAACCACCCAACCAGACCAGACCAGACCAGACCAGACCAGACCAGACATAAAATAAAATAAAAAAATGGAAGCGTAAAAGAAAACCCCGATGGGTAGGTGAGATTCGCAGAATAAGGTAGAAATATAGAAGAAAAAAATAGAAAAGGAACCCAGGCTTCTATTACGCATGCACAACAACCCCGCCGCCCTTTTTTTTTATTCAGAATACCCGAAGAATATGGAAGAAGAAGAAACCAGAAAGGAAAGGAGAAAGATCAGAGGAAACGATCGGTAGGGGGGGGAAAGCGGTTCCTAAAGAGTAAGAATATTGATATTGAAATAAAATAAAATAAAAAAAGTTACAACTGCACTTAAGGAAAAAGATCCTCGAGATGTCCGTCCAACCCAGGAACGTGAAACATTTGACAAGGGAAAAAGGGAAAATGCAGTGGTGAGTAGTAGGAGGTAGTTGTTAGAGAAAAGAAAAGAAAAAGCCCTTTAATCCTGTGGTGCCAAAAAAAAAAAAGAGAAAAGAAAAGAAAAGAAAAGAGATAAATAAACAAAACGAGATTTTTTTTTCTTTCGTGAAGTCAAAACGCATAAAACCAGTCAACCTCATACAAGTCTCATCAAAAAAAAAATGCGATCAAAAAATAACGACGCATACAACAAAAGGACTGTAACGGGAGTAAGAAAAAGAAAGGAAAAAAACCCATCTACTGAGTATAGTAGACGCCTTGCTGCTGCTGCTGCTGAGGAGGACCCGGAGGATAATAGTACACCGCCCCGTTCGTGGGTACACCATTCACGGAGCCATCCGGCCCTGGGGTAGCCGCCGTGGGGGGGTAGTAGTACTGGTTCGGGTCCCACGTTGGAACGTTTGGAACAGTCGAGTAGAAGACCATTCCGTTACTCTCCTGTGCAATTGTAGTGGGACCAGAAGGTGTGGCGGATGGTACAGGCGGCTGGGGTTGATGCGGTTGGACAGGGTGCATGACATAATGGCCGGGAGCCCCATTTGGCATGGGCGAGGGACCAGAAGGAACATACGGGGGTGGTGGGGGGACAAACGTCCGGGGATCATGGTGCATGGGCTGCTGGTGGGGCATTGGGTGAATCATTGGCTGCTGGGGGTATGGGTAGTAACCTCCCTGTGGCGGATATTGGGATGGGTGGAAAGATCTAGCGTGAACAGCGCCTTCCGGGATGTGTGAGAGTGGTGTTCCCGATGTCTGCGAAGGGTAGGACGGATGCCTAGAATGGGCGTACATATTATGTGGAAGATTAGGTGTGGGGATATTCTCGGGATAGACGCCATTGTATCCCTGGTAGTGCATAACTGCTGGCGAATCAATCTCAGCAACATTAACAGCCTTTTGAGGGCGTGGCTGATGCATAGGGATCTTTGGTGTGGCCCTATGCTCACGGTATGGAATAGGGTTCACTGACGGGGTGTACGATGGCGGCGGATGCTGGGGTACCACCTTGGGAGTGAGCGCCTGAGCCGGGGCTTGGCCTGTGGTTTGAGGTGCTGCTACTGCTGGCGTTTGCTGCTGTTGCTGCTGCTGCTGTTGTTGTTGCTGCTGCTGCTGCTGCGCTGCTGGCATTTTAGGTGTACCAGGTCCACCTGGAAGCCTAACGATAGGCCTTGTTGGGGTTTCTTCCAAAGGCCTCGACGAAGATGCGTCGACAACAGCGTTTGGGGCCTGTGATTGGCTTTGTGGTGACGGCTGCTGTTGTTGCTGCGGCGGCGGCGGCGGCTGCTGTCTCTGCTGCTGCTGCTGCTGCTGCTGCTGCTGCTGTTGCTGCTGCTGCTGCTGTTGCTGCTGCTGTTGCTGCTGCTGCTGCTGAGGATGTGGGTGTTGTTGCTGCTGCAACTGCTGAGGATGTGGGTGTTGCTGCTGCTGATGCGTAACCTGACCTGCTGCCTGAATTATGGGTCTGGCCTCGTGCTGCAAAGAGGATCTTCTCGACATACCCACTGAAGGCGAATAGCCAGTGGAACCCCCGTACACACTTCTTCCCTGGCTGTAGAGGTTTCCTCTGCCCCGAGCACCCCCGCCTCTGATATACCCAGAACCCCCAGGCCTCATCGCTCTAGGGATAAATATGAACGACCTGGTAGAACTTGGATAGATGTACCGTACAGGAGCATCTGGGAGAGCAATCCTGACTGGCTTATCTCTCCGCAGTGGAGGCCGGTGGTACGGGAGCCTTGTGTAAACCTTTGAAGGAACCTCACTGAAGACAATGGGGTCCTTCATCTCTGGAAGATGCACCTGGATCTGCACGGTTCCTTTAAAAACCGTCCGTCCAAAGGACCGCGGTGTGTCTCCACCTCCGCGTTGGCGGTTCCCAGCAAAGGGCTGATTGTTGTTGTTATTATTGCCGGTATGGTTCTGGTAGGCTGGTTGCGGACGACGGACTTCCTGGTGTACCTCCTCATGCATATCGTGTTGCCACTGCTGCTCCACAAGTGTTGGCTGGGGAGTAAATTCACTTCTAAAATGTCAGCCCATGTCTCTGAAAGCATGGTAATTGAGTTACTCAAGAATTGAGAGCTTACCCAGAGTACCTTCCTTTGCCACCTCTTGCACCACCTCTGAAATGCCTGAACCCACTGCCCCCTTCCGCATGCCTGTGGTCATGTAGGTAGAACCCTCCTCTGGTGGGTACAAACGTTGGGTCGGCCTCTCTTCGCTTCTTGTAGTCCTCGTGGTCCCCACGTCTCTTATCCTGGGGCTTCTCCGGCGACTTCCCATCTTGGGGGGCCTCCTCCTCTGCGCCCCCCTGGCCCTGTAGCATCGTCTCTGTAGCACCCTCTTCCTCTTCCTCCTCTTCCTCCTCCTCCTCCTCCTCCTCCTCCTCTTCCTCCTCCTCCTTCATGTCCGTGAACTCCACGGCTTCCGCGCTTTCCGTGCCCCGCATGCCATTCAGCATCATCTCCGTCTCCCCGCTCACCGCATGTACCCTGGTGCCCTTCAGCGCCTTCCCAACGACAAGGACAGATTTCCCGTTCCCCTTCGCCTGCTGTTGCTGCTGATCCCCAGCGCCGTTGACCACCACCGGACCTCCTTCATCCGCCTCGTCGCCCTCATCATCAGTCAGTGACCCCTCTGTCGCAGCATCATCGTCACTAATTTCCGACTCATCAGTAAAGGAGTCTTCCTCGACGCCCAGCTCCTCATCCTCATCCTCCTTTTTGCCTCTACGGCGGGAGACGATCGGGTTCTTGCGGCGCGGTGCAGCGGGCATATTTCACTTTGGTGGGGATTTCAGATTTTGAGAGGGAGGGTAGAGGGAGAGATAGAACCGCTGCAGCGGATTCTGTGGAGCGCGCGGGGCAGAGGGGTCGGAATGAAGGTTTGTTGGGTGTGTGGGAGGGTGGTGAGGTGAAGTGGGTTTATAGTTGTTAGTTGTTTTACCCGCAGGAAAGGTTGTTAATGACAGCGAGCGGCGTGTGTGGTGTGCGCGCGGGGTGTTGTAACTTGCTTGTATCGAATGAGCAGCAAACGATTGAGGCGCAAGGTCAAGGGAGAGAGGTCGTCAGACGAAGGTAAGAAAAAATAATAAAAAAGGATTCCTTCTTATGAGTTTGGAAGAAGCTGTGGGTCGGGGGAGAGGGGGGGGGTTGGTGGCCCAGTGGGTTTTTTTCTTTTCCTGAACTTTTGTCCCAGCGCCGGATCGATTAAAACAAGCTTAAGGATGTAGGTTTTTTTTCTTTCTTTTTTTCGTGGGCTCGTCAAGTCATAACAGAGAAAAAAAAAAGAGAGAGAGAGAGAGAGAGAGAGAGAGAGAGAGGAGGAAGAAGAAGAAAAATATCACAATCACAATCCAAACAAAAAAAGAAAAGAAAGGAAAAGAGAGAGTGTGTGAGCGAGAAAACAGACAGGCTTTCTAGATCTGCTGTGCTGCTGCGCTGCTGTGCTTCTGCGGTGGCGAAGAAGAAGTAAAAAAAAGTAAAATAAATAATTATATGGTAGATATGATGTAGTAGAAGCAGATATAGTACTAGTAGCTAGGATGGGACGGTGCGGGTCGATTGACAATAATTAGATTATTGGAATGTCCGTTACTAACGGGAGTGAAGCAGCTCCAGTGTCCGTTATATGAGAGGGAAAAAAATTATTTCTCGGGGGAGAGGGAGGGAGGGAGGGAGGGAAGGTGCGGGACACAGGCTCTTAATGGTTGGCCGGGTTGGAGATGGAAGATGAGCTTGTGCGATAAAATCTTAAGTTGGGGGGGGACGCAGGAGTCGAGGAGGAGACAGTATGTAAGTAAGGAAGGGGAGAGGAGAGGGGGACGAGAAGAAAAGAAAAAGAGCTGCAGATTTGAGTAGAGTACAGATATCGTGTATGATGTATGTAGGTAAGGCTAGCTACCTAAGAGTGGCAGCAACTAACTAGCACTAGTAGAATCTGAGTACAACGGATTCTGTGTGCAAGTGTAAATAGAGTATGTAATAGTAACATGCAGCAGTACTGGCACTGGCAGAGATATGTGGGAACGCTACAGAGCTAGCTAGCTTAAGATCTTGCTACTATCTGCACAGGGAGGTAGATAGCGGATAGAGGCTGAGTGTATGTATGTATGTATGTATGTCAAATGTTATAATGTAGGGATAGGGATAGCAGCTATAGGGATATTGGAGAAAAGGCGCTGTTAGAGATAGGGCAAGGGGAGCTGAGGGATAGAACGTTTCAGAACACGAACAGCAGCAGAGTGGGGAGGGGGAGGGGGAGGTCGAGGAGGAAGAGGAAGAGGAGGTGGTGGTGGTGGGTGTTGTAAAGCTACCTGTATCTACAGTACTTACTGTAAGGGAGATGAATGGCAGGCCGCAACAATAAATTCAAGGCAAGCAATCAATGATCAAATATCCTCTTACTCACTCGCTGATCACTCACTAGCATTAGTGTGTACTCATAGCCGCCGCAGTGTACTGCTGTTGTGTTCTTCTTCTGCTCCCTCTAGCTCTTCCTCCCCTTCCATGCATGTATGCGGCCGCGTCCCCTTTCCCTATCCCTCACTCTCCTCTCTTCTTCCCTCTGTGACGGTAGCTATGATACCACCCACTTCGTCTCAGGCTTCTTGCTTCTCTGCGTCAGTGCCAAGTCTCCTCACCTGCGAACACCTTCCCTCTGCTGCACCTCCCCAATTTCACCCAACTAACTGGCCACAACACAACCTCACATCTTTGAACCTCACACCCAAACCCTCACATCCGGAAAAACCACAACCCACAACCCACAACCCACAACCCACAAACCTGCCTACTCCTCCTCCTCCACCGCCTCCGCCTCAGAAATGATATATTATCATCACTCCCCATCCAACCATCAACAAAGGAGGGAGGGAGAGAGAACAACAATTACAGGAATTTCCACGAACAGCATCAATCCAATCCCCTTGTCAATATTCTCTTTTCGGGTTCCCTCTCCCCCGCCCCACTATCCCCCACCAGCAAAGAATTCTTATCCGATATTATCCTCTGCATGATAGACACAATCCGGAGATCTCAAAAAAAAAATAATAATAAAAAAAAAAGGGACACAACCAACTTTCGAACGCTTGGACGCACTTCGCCCATTATCATTTTCCCACGCCCATGGGCCAATGATAGCTGTGCCGGTCATAAGCCGGCCAACAAGCACCGACAGCATCAACGGAAAAACTAAACTCCCAGAGGGCCCACCTAAAAATAGCGAAACAAGGCCAACTCTAATATGTCACCCAGAGTAGAGCGTAAGTACATGTGCTCGTGTATGTAGAACATTGCCTTTTTTTTTCTGGTCCCTTCAAACCAGGCCACACCAAAATCTAGAACTCCCATCCGCCTCCACACAGCCAACCAGCCACCCCACCCCACAGCCAATTCTAGAACTCGTACCCAACCAGCCACTCCGCAGTCAATCTCAGACAGCATGCGCTGCTGCGGGTAGATGTACCGTACCTACCGTAGGTATGTACATTGCCGCGCCCACCCACTGCCCTACCGCACAGATACTTGCGAGAAGAAAAAGAAGAAGAAGAATGGCTCAAAATGCATGCGCATCCTCCCCCAATGAAAACCGAAACCCGGGTACTCAATGCTCGGGGGCAGCAGCAGGCTGTAGAACCGGGCAATGCAGGTTTCCGGTGCGCCATAGCCAATGTCTGCGCGCGCGCTACTGAGGTGTCAACCACTCACTCACTGCTCTATATAGATTAAGAGCCTAGAGACCAATCTTGCATTTTTTTCTCTCCTTTCTTTTTTCTCGTACTGATTCATACATACCCTTTTTCCTTTCTTTCCCTGTCCCGGGTACCTACATACATAGGAAAAAAAAGCTTTGCGACTTTCCCCGCGGCTCCGCTCATATATGTATGTAGCAGGAAGAAGATCAAGAAGAAGAACTTATAGCCAATGGATTCTCGTGCTGTCTGTGTTCCAACCACCGCACACCCCAGATTGGGCCAATCACGTGCCCTGTCAAGCAGAAACCATTGGGATGGGTTCGCCTAGCTGCTCTCTGCGGTAGAGTACTCGGGGCAGGTAAAAAGTACCGGACAATGCAGGTTTTGTCTCTGGGCTGTTTTGCAGTAGTTCACGCCTAGCATGCGCGCACCCATTGGTGAACCAAAAACCTGCATTGTCCGGTACTTTTTTACCTGCCCCGAGTACCTACTGTGTAGCATGACCAAGCTTATAAGTCTTAGCTAGCCTTTTATCCATCACCTAGCTGTAGAACAGATAGCAGGTACACTCAGGCACCATTCGGAAACTCAAACCCGGGCTCTTTTTACCTAACGTGCCTGCATACATGTAAAAATACCTACATGGTGTAACGATTCGAACACAACCATAAATAATTTTCGTAAGAAAGCTTAGAGTAAACAATTTTACAAGGACATTCTTTTTTCTCTCTATATTCACTCAGTTCATGCACATAGTCCTCTTGGACTGCATGTATTCACCATTGACAATTGATCTGGCCGTGACACTAGAAAGACCCAAAGCACTACATGCAACTCATGGCCGGCCGTCAAGAAAAATAGTACATGGATACAGGTATATATGGGTGTCGTTCTAGGAAAAGGTACCTGTGTGGCAACGCAACAAGGCCTCACCAGCTCGCTACCGCACTCTACAGGCTCCAATTTATGGAACCAATGTCAGAAAAATTAATTCTGGGCTCTCACCAAGGTCCTCTGAGCTTTATGAAAATTTGGAGTTTATCGGTTGCTTGGTTCGTCGGAATAAGGATTTGGCTGTGCGGACGGTTTTCCTAGAACGACACCCATACATGTATACATGCCATATCCCTTCGTGTGTTTTCACGACCTGGCGCTAATGGGCAGCTTTTACTCGGTAATAAACCTAAACCTCATTCCGTGAACCTTTTGTTGTAAAGTCACCTTCTGTGACCTCTCCTATACCTTTTTCAGGTCTGTAGGTAGCTAGATTTTTTGAATATCACCACGCCGTCGCGGGCCTAATATGTCTCCGATTTTGCTCTGACACACGAAGGGATATACATGTATACATTGTAGGTACATGTAGAACCTACATGTACTTACGTACCGGTACCTACCAAGCTGTTCTCCACTACAATAGAGCGTATTTGACAACTGACAGTTCGGCTTTGACATTATACTTAAATTACTTAGTAGATCTCGACCATTATCAGTGGTGACGAGATCGAGACATATAGACGACTTCCCTAGCCACCCGAAGACCCCCCTCACCCGAACAGTCAACGTTAAAAAGAAAGGATCTTCGTTGCAACCGGTGTGTGTACCAACCATACTAAACTGTTCGGGTGAGGGGGGCGTTCGGGTGGCTAGGGAAGCCATCTAAGGCCCTTTACGCATTGACAGAGTTCCGGTACCCTGTGCCGATACCCTCATCAATCAAAATTGACGGTTCGGCAAACCGCTATTGCAGCCGGCGAACTGTCAATTATCGGAATCGACAGTTGCCTAACCACGCCCCAGCTATGCATGTAGCCACCACTTCTTTTTTCCAAATTAAACCTACTGGCCCAGAATCCCACGAATTGCACCTCCTCCAGACCTAGAGGGCCAGGAGAAGAAAAAGAAACCTATCTGTGCCTCTCCCCCAAGTACTTGCAATAGAAACTTTAGGCCAACGATCAATTTTGAAAAATCCTATTTGCCAACCAGCAAAAACGGTATCAAATTGATGGTTGGCCTAAAACTTCTAATTGCTCATGATTGGTTTTCTGTGGCGCTAGTGGCCATGGGTGCCTACATGTCGCTATTCCAATCTTGGCATGGGCAGCGGCGATGATTGACGCCGGAAACATTTAACGTTTGGGTTGGCGCCTTATAATTACACACATGTATACTAGGGGGGTAGACCACCTCGCGACTGCGAGTTGAAAATACCTTGAAATATGTATGACGGTGCTTCAATGAGGCCTTCGGTCCCCCCCATCCACCTCTATCCACATCCAACTACCCTCAGTTAAATGCTTTGTTGCTAGCATGGGCAAGCTGATCATGACTAAACTAATCCCAGTCACTTCCCCAGGAACCGAAAGGCAGCATATATGAGAATATTGATCTACAGCTACACCTCGCTATAGGGTACACGCTAACAGCTCTACACAAAGCTATATAAGAAATATTGGCGGAAATTTTGCTATAAGAAACGAAAATTGCCTGCACCTTGGCGTTTCTTATGCGCTTTTTCTTACAGCAAGGTTTTCTTATAGCGAGGTTTCTTATAGCGAGGCGCAGCTGTAGATACTTCACTCAGGCACACTAAAATCACGTATGTTCCGTCCCAGCTAGCTGCAGTCGCAAACACTCATTAATAGACCCTTTGCGCAAAAGACCCCAGCTCCAAATTCTGGTAACCTGATTGGCGTCGATCCTCTCATCAACCAATCATACAAGTAGAATTTAGAGCCAGCTCTATCTACGCAAAGGGTCTAATATATGGGCCAATTAGTGGACCATAGCGATCAGTACCAAAAAAAGGAGGTGGGGATCACTACAGTATTCCCATCAATACGCTACAAGTAACGCGGTAATGTAAGAATTAGCATAGTAGGTATAATATTCTTCCCTATAATGCCGGTTCAAGAGTGGAAATGCAACAATTTTGACGTTTCCCCATACAAAAAGTTTGCGACATACACATTAATATTATTTGATGCAACAACAGAAAGAAAGAAAAAGGGTATTCCTGACCACCCATTGCCGACACCCTTTACTGACGTATTTACCTGCTAATTAAAGGCATCGGTTTCCAATGTTTCCGGTTTTCCGCCGGAAGATCGATGAAGCCATGCTTTTTGGATCTCGAGAATATAGTTAACGTTGGGCAACTCAAACAAAAAAAGATGTTTCGGTGGGGGGTCATCAAATGATATCTGGGATGATCAATGTGCTTGTAACAGTTGGGCCCGGGGGGGGGGATAGAATTGAATTTTGATGGATCCATTCTTGGCATATACATGCAGGCTATTCTGGATTGATTCCACAGGTAGTAGTAGTAGTAGTAGTAGTAGTAGGATGCTCTCTGACGATTCGTTTCGTTAGCACGGTACCAGTAGCCTTAGTCAATTAAATCACGCGAAGCACCACCAGTGGCCAACATTAATTACACCTCAAATAAAATCATGTATGACAGAAGCGTGACTCATTGGTTTGGTAAAGCCGTCCAATCCCCCCCCCGGCCCTCAAAACGACTTTCCCTCCACCAAAATATTGACATTCCCCAGCGAGCGTTTGGGACCCCCAACCCCCAACCCCCAGGAACGAGATATTCGAGGTACACATTTCCACATTGCCGCCCCCTCTTAGAGCTACAATTAACTTATCAGCAAGCTCTCATAATATATATATATATACAGGCCATTAACCCCCCCCGTAATCCAATCCAATCCAATGCAATGCAAGTACATGTAGCAGCACCACCAGCGTCCCCAACCGCAACCACGAAGCACTTCTACTACATAGTCAGAAACCCTACTGGTCACCGTAACCAACAGCCAGACAGCCAACCAGCCAAAGAAAGCAAGAAAGCACTACATACGCCCGAGATTCGATCTGTCCAGAGAGAGAGAGAGAGAGAGAGAGAGAGAGAGAGAGAGAGGAATATATGCCGGAAATACAATCCCATATCCATATCCATACCCATATCCATATCTATATCTATATAACCCCCCTCCCCCAATACCAGCATTAAAGTCAACTCCCAGAACCCTTTTTGTTTTTTGCCTAGAGTACTAAAGCGTCATTACATGTACCTACTATCCACCACTACATGTATATATACACAATTCACACCTGCTCGCGAGCAGGCCTAACCAATGAGGGGGGGGGGGTCGGCCCGATTGCGGGCACGGCACACTTTGCTGCGAAGTAGCGAATATACAACAACAACACAACTACAACTACAACTACAACTACGCCATGTAGGTACAGTTTGAGTTTGAATCATGAACCATACCTGTACTTGTACTCATGTGTCATGGCCGACGAGGTTTCAACGACTGCTCACCGTAGATAGATAGATAGATGGATAGATGGATAGATAGATGGATAGATAGATGGATAGATGGATAGATAGATTGTTGGACAGCAGGCCCGGGAATACATACATACATACATACATACATACATACATACATGTAGTTCTTCCTCCTCCTCCTCCTCCTCCTCCTCCTCCTCCTCCGAGTCTCCCAGGCTTTGAGTTTAGCTGATCTATCTATCTATATAGAGAGAGAGTACAATACAGCAAGTACAGCAAGTACAACAAGACATACAACAAGACGTATAACCTGTCAGTATAGTATAGTATAGTATAGTATAGTATAGTAATGTATAGTATATCACCACAGCACAAAGAAACGAAAAGCAAAGAAAAGCAAAGACCCTGTAAACAACAACGCAAGAGAAATCAGGGGAAGGCGGGGGGAGAACATAAAATATATCATGCTTCTACATCCACCCAACCATCCCATCATCCAACCCAACCCAACCCAACCCAGCTACTGTACTGGCATCTATCGAAACCGGAGTCCCTCCCTCCCAAATATTGAGTTCCACAATTAGATTAGACCGCTAGCTGTATATGTGATGCCCGAGCCAGCACCAAGAAACGAGAGAAAGAAACGAGAGAAAGAGAGCAAGAAAGAAGAAATGATAATTATACCAAACGAAAAAGAGATAATGATAACAACACCCAGAAAAAGACCATCACCACCAATCATCTACCCCTTACAAACAAGTAAAAAAAACCCCCCCCCACCCTCACCCCACCACATTACCCCCCTCCCCTCCCTCACCCCACCACATTACCCTTCCCTTCCCCTTCCCCTTCCCCACCACCTCCTCCCCCTCCGCCCCCGCCCCCGCACCAACACCAACACCAACACCAACACCAACACTCCTCCTCCTCACCGCCCCCTTCCTCCCCTGCACATACGCCCTCGCCGCCTTCACCAGCCCGGCCTCCTCCCCACTCTCCCTCAGCGCGCCCAGCATCGCCGTCAAGCTCTGCTCGCTCGCCATATGCGCACACAGCCCCGGCTGCTTGCCAAAGTGCGCCAGCCCGCACAGGGGGCAGTACTCGACGCCCATGCGGCGCAGCGGACACTCGCCGCGCGGGTGGTGTGCGGCGCAGGCCTTGCAGGCGGGGGCGCCGGGGGCGGTGGGTGTTGGTAGGAGGGCGGCGCGCTTGAATTGGCCGGTGGTGTGGGGGCGGGGGCGGTAGCCGGCGGTGACGGGGAAGGGGGGTTGGTGGTGGTGGTGGCGGTTGTGGTTGTGGGTGTGGGTATTGGTGGTGGTGGTGGTAGATGGTTGTGGTAGTAGTTGTAGTTGTGGTGGTGGTGGTGCGGGCACCCATACACCCAACTTTACCCCCCGCTTGTTCCCCGCCGCCGCCGCCGCCGCCACCGTTTTAGCCTGCTGCTGCTCATGATACCTCGCGATCCGCTCCTGCAGCTGCAGCCCATCAAGGCTATCCCCCAGATCCACCCCCGCCGCCCCCTCATCACTCTCACTCCCCTCATCGTCCTCCTCCTCCCCCCCCTCATCCTTAAACTCGCCATCATCCTCCATCTCCGACCCCGCCGCCGCCGTCCTAAACTCATCCTCCGGCGTACTATAATCCACCTTTCTCCTCCTCTTGCCCCTGCCCAGCTCCTGCGCGGCCGCCGCCTCGGCCGCCCTCGCCGCCGCCTCCCGCTCCGTCAGCAGCTGGTCCCAAAAGCCCGTATCGGGCTCCTCGTCCCCCTCCCCATCGCCGCCGCTGACCCCCTCCTCCAGCGCACCCTTGTCGCTCGCCCACACGCGCGCAAAGCTAAACGCGTTCGCGTCCGCGCCCGCGCCGTCGTGCGTGCGCGTCTCCTCGACGGCGCTGCGGTCAAGCAGCCGCTCGACGCCCTCGTCGTCGTAGCGGATGCGGCGCTCGTCCAGCGCGCCCTCGTCCTCAAAGAGCGCGCGGGCGCCAAAGCGCAGCACGCTCTCAACGTCAACCTGGTCGTCTTCGGCGCCGTCGGCGCCCATGCGGTCGATGATGAGGTGGTCGAGCGAGAGCTTCCTCTTGCCAATCTGCATGATGCGCTCCTCGGCCGTGTCGCGCGTGACAAGGTGGAAGACCAGCACCTTGTTCTTCTGGCCGATGCGGTGCGCGCGGCTGAGCGCCTGAATGTCCTGGTGCGGGTTAAAGTCGGGGTCGAGGATGATGACGGTGTCGGCCGTGGCCAGGTTGATGCCCACGCCGCCGGCGCGCGTCGAGAGCAAAAAGGCAAAGTCGGTGGACCCGGGCCGGTTGAAGGCATCGATGCGCCGCTGCTTCTCCTGCGTGTTTGTGCCGCCGTCGAGGCGCTGGTAGGTCATCCCCAGCCCGGTCAGAAAGTCCTCCATGACGTCCAGCATGCCCAGAAACTGCGAAAACATGAGCACGCGGTGGCCGCGCGCCTTGAGCTTGGGCAGCATGATGTTGAGCAGCTCGAGCTTGCTGCCGGCCTCGATGAGGTTGCGGTGCAGCGTCTCCTGGTCGAACCCGCGGTCCTCGATCGCGTCGCTGTAGAAGAACGGGTGGCCCAGCACCTTGCGCAGCTGCATCAGCACGTTCCGCAGGTTGCCAGCCTTGCTCTTGTCGCCGGGGTTTCTAAAGATGCTCTTGATGAGCACGGGGTCCTGCGCGAGGATGCTCTTGTACAGCTTCCGCTGCAGGCTCGACATGGTCACGGGCACGATGACCTCGGCCATCGGCGGCAGGAACGCCAGCACCTCCTTCTTTGTCCTGCGCAGAAAGAACGGCCTGATGAGCTCGTGCAGGCGGCGGACCTTGTCGCTGTCCAAGTCGTCATACTCCTCCTCGAGCTCCCTGGCGTGCATGGCCGGGTCCAGGAACTGCAGCAGGTTGAACAGCTCGCGCGGGTTGTTTTGCAGCGGCGTGCCCGTCATGAGCACCTTGTGGCGGATCTTGTATCCATCCAGCGCCTTGTACAGCAGGCTCTCGTCGTTCTTTAGCCGCTGCCCTTCGTCCACGATGAGCGCCTCCCACGGGATGCCCTTGAGGTACTGGCTGTCGGTGACGGGCGTGCTGTACGACGTGACGACGATATGGCACTTGAGGCTCCTTGTCCCCGGGTGGAAGAGCTCGTACTTGCGGCTGAGCGAGCGGGACTCTGAAGAGCCGTAGTAGGCGACGACGCGCATGGACGGCGCCCAGTTCTGGATCTCGCGCTTCCAGTTTGGCACCGTGGAGTGCGGGACGACGATCAGGAAGGGGTAGAGCGAGAGGTCGTTGACCATGATGGAGAGGAAGGAGATGATCTGGATGGTCTTTCCGAGGCCCATCTCGTCGGCGAGGATGGACGTCTGACCTTGGTGCCACTTGTAGTAGAGCCAGCTGTAGTTAGTAGCACTACCATTAGAAAATCATGCCAAATAATCATTGACCCCCCAAGAATCATCGTGACGTGACTTACTTCATGCCGTCCATCTGATACTTCATCAGCTTTCCGCCCACCACAAACGCCGGCTGCTCCTTCTTCTCAAACGTCTTGAAGCTCTTGCCTCTGACCATCTCCCTGCGCTTTGCCGTGTTCTTTGGCAGATGCACATAGTGCCCCGTCACAAAGTCCTCATACGCCTTGCGCCAGTCCTCCCATCTGCCCACCTCATTAGTCTCCACCACCACCACCTCCTCATCCTCCTCATCCTTCTCCCCGCCACTGCCCTCCTCCAAGTCCACAATCCTCTTTGCCCGACGCCTGCGATGGCGGCCTTTCGGCGCCGCTGGCGGCACCTCCCACACCACATCGCCGTCCGCACAGCCCTGCCACTTGACCAGCGCCTCGCTCACCTCGTCAACCCGCGCGATATCCACGTCGCGCTCGCGGCCCGTAGGCACAATGCTGGTGTACCTGACTTGATAGACAATGTCGATGCGGAACATGCTCTCGGGCACAGCCAGCTCCGTGGTCCACGCCAGCAGCGGGTTCTTCTTGACAAAGTGGCTGCGCATCTGCTGGGCCACGCCCCACACCCAGGCGCCGGGCAGCCACTCGGCGCGAAAGTAGGACGTGCCGTGGAACTTGATGAGGTACTCGCGGCTGTCCTCGGTGTAGTCTGAAATGTCGAGGTGTGCGGCGGGGGTGTGCGGCGGCGGGGGCGGGGGCGGGGCGCCCGTGGGCCGCCACGCGCGGATCGTCTGGATCTTGAGCGTGTGCGCCGCGCAGTCGCCGCAGGTAAAGGTGCGGGGGTCGGCGTCGTCGTCGGTGTGCTCGGTGTGCCAGGCGCGCTTGCAGTGCAGGCAGCGGAACAGCACCAGCGCGGGGTTGTACAGCAGGTCCGCATCGACGTTGACATCGGGCGTCGGCTCGGTCGAATCCTTCTTCCTGGCGGACGTGCTGCTGAACGGCGTGCAGGCCGCGCCCTGCTCGTGGCAGACCTGGCAGGCGGCCGTGTCTGGCGCCGTCGGGTCCTTCTTGCGCGGCAGGTTGATGCAGCGCTTGCACTGCATGACAAAGTCGTCGTCGGCGGTCTTTGTGACGAGGTGCGCGCGCCCCGTGCGGTTGCCCATGCACTCAATGTGGAAGGCCGACGAGCAGCCCTGGCAGTAGACGAGGTTGCCGCGCGCGTGGGAGGGCCCGCTGGTGCCGCACGTCTCGCACAGCTGCGTGTGCTTGCGGCCAAAGATTGTCTTTGGCTCGATGAACGGAAAGATCTCCTTGCTGTGCATGATGCGCGGGCGGCCCTGCTGCTGCGGCGCGGCGTCGGCCTCGAGGTGGAAGTAGTCGTCGTCGAGGTCGGGCTCCGTGTACATGCCGCGCTTTGTGACGCGGCCGCTCTTGCGTCTCGCCGACCCGGACTCGTCCTCGTAGTCGGACCCCTCCAGCTGGCGTCTCTTGCCCCGTGCGCTCCCGTGCGGCAGGCGCGCGGCACGACGCTTCCGGGTCTGCATTGAGGGCGGGGGCTGGAGGTCCGACACGATCAGGTCGTCCTCAGAGTCGTATGCCGGGCCGGCGGCATGGGACTGGCCCTTGTACGGCAGCATCGCCGGCCGCTTCAGCGGCTTTGACCGGGTCCTGCGTGTTGCGGGCCCCGGCTTGACGGGCGATGCAAGCTCGTCCTCTGAGACCTCGGGGGTGGGGCTTCTCTCGGCGGCGGCGGCGGCGGCGGCCTTGCGCATGGAGGCCAGCGATTCGATGCGGCGGCGGCGGAGCTCGCGCCCGGGGGGGTCGTGCTTGCGGGAGGCGGAGTCCGTGGCGTCCTGTTGCTCTTGCTCCGACCTGTCCTCGTCGTCGTCGTCGTCGTCGTCGTCGTCGTCGTCGTCATCCACGGTCTTTTCCCGATACGAAAACGGTGTTGCCTTGCGTGGCGGCGGCGGCGGTCTCGGCACCGGCTCGTCGCTCAGCTCCTCCAGCGCCGCGGGGCCGCCCTTGAGCTCAATCAGGTCGGTAAACGACACCTACACCGCGTCAGCACAGTGCACAGGCCAACCGGCAATGCAGCTACTCACCAGCTCCGTGTGGCTGTCGACAAACAGCGTCTTGTACCACAGGCCGCCGTCCCTCGTAACCTCTCTGAGGATCCTCCGGACCCTGCGGTTGCGTACGGGCGGGGTGGGGGACACCTGGCCGACGGAGGAGGGGACGACGGCGTAGTCTGTGCGGCGGCGGCCGAGCTCTGCGAGCGTGGGGACGCGGATGCAGTGGATCATCTGGTAGGTTTCCACGGCGGGGGCGTCGGCGTCGTCCATGGAGTCGTCCGTGTCGAACATTGTGTGTGTGTGTTTGTGTCGATTGCAGTTGGCCTCGTGTTTGTGTGTGTGGAGGGGGGGGAACGCGTGCGATGCAAGAGTAGTGTAGTGGGGCACACTTGGTGTGGTGTAGAGGGAGAGAGAGAGTGTGTGTGTGTGTGTTTGTGTGTTTGTGTGTTTGTGTCTGTCTGAGTGTCTATCTGTGTGTGTCTATCTGTGCGTGAGTGTCTATCTGTGTGTGTCTATCGTCTGTCGTCTGTCGTCTGTCGTCTATCGTCTATCGTCCATCTGCATCCCACTCAATGGCTGCTCGATGGGCCAGAGACGAGATGTGGCTGCTGGTGGTGGTTGTGGTGACTGAGATGGAGATGGAACGGAGATGGAATGGAGATGGAGATGTGACAAAGATGGAGGAGATGCTTGGGGGATGGCGGTGAATACAGCTGAGAGTGAGGTGGAGAGAAGAGAGAAGTGAAGAAGAGAGAGAGAGAGATGAGAGAGAAGAGAGACAGCCGTCAGCCACTCGCCCACTCCCCGCCCACTCGCCCGCCCACTCACGCTGTCACTCGCCCTCTCTCAGCCTCACTCTCTCAGCCTCACTCTCGTCTTCTCTTCTCTCTTCTCTCCACTCACACTCGCCGACTCGCCCACTCCTCGCCCACTCACACTCTCACCCTCTCACTCTCTCTCACGCCCTCTCTCCCCCACTCTCTCTCTCACTCCCCACCCTCACCCCACTCCCCCTCTCTCACCCCCCTCTCCTCTCCCCCTCGCACCCCCACCAGCTGCCTCCCTCACTCGCCCTCACTCGCCCTCACTCGCGCTCTCTCCCGCAACGCAACCAAACTTCCGCGAGGCGACGCGTTTCCCGTTTGTGCTTGTGCAACGCCGGAACTTGCCGCACTCGCCCAAAAAATTTTATCCTGCACCGCAATCATTTCCTGCCCTGCCTGCAATTCTGCAATTGATCAAGCACGCCCCTCAGTCCCCGCGACATCTCCACGCCCTCCAGCAGAGAGAACCAACTACCCACAGCCAGCAGCACAATGAGCACCCGCCGCCTGCTCCCCCGCCGCCTGGCCCCCCCTCCGCCACCGCCCCCTCTCCACAAAACCCAACAGCGCCATCGCCCGCGGCCTCCGCCGCACCCCCCGCCCCGACGAGCCCCGCCCGCAAGCAGGCGCATCACCAGCAGCCCCCGGCGGCCCACGGATAACCCGCAGCCAGACACGCCCGCGCCCGCCCCCCGTGCCCACAAACGGCGTGTGGACGCCCCCCGGCGCGCCCCCGCGGCCCAAAGACGACCTCGACTTCCCTCCGCCGCCTCCGTCGCACGGCACCCACACCCGCCTCTGGACCCCACCCAGCGGCCGCCGCGCCGCCGCCGAGGAGGAGGAGGGGGGGGAGGAGCCGGGGGAGCGTGAGCGTGAGCGTGAGCGGCACAACGCCTACTGCGACCCCGATGAGGACGACGCCCGCCCACCACCCACCTACAACCCCCACCGCCCATTCTACACCGCCCACCGCCCATTCAGCGGCGGTGTGCGCAGCTCCCCGCGGCTGGACGCGCCGCCGCCAGACCGCGAGTGGGCGCCCAAGCCGCGGCGCTACATCCCAAAGGTCGACTACGACGCCGAGTGGATCTATGGCGCGAGCGTCGTGGAGGCGGCGCTGCGCGCGGGGCGCCGAAAGTGCCTGCGCCTGCACATCCATGCGGCGCGCAACCGCGCCGAGGAGGGGCGCATGAAGGACCGTGAGCTGGCGGGGATGGCGCGCGATGCGGGCGCCGAGGTGGTGTGGGAGGAGGATGGCGGCGTGCTGGATAGTATGAGCGATAGTCGGCCGCATAATGTGGGTGCCCCCTCTCTCTGTGTTTCTCTTGGGCGTTGGGAATTGGGCATTGGGCATTGGGAATTGGTAATTGGTAATTGGGAATTGGTAATTGACCATTGACCATTGACCATTGGCCATTGACCATTGACCCATCAACCATTGACCCACCCCCCCCCACCCCCCCACATCCACATTTACATCCAACCACTAACACCCCCAGGGCTACGTCCTCGAAACCCACCCTCCCCAAAACCCCCATCCTCGCGCTCGGCCCCGTCTCCCCCAGCCTCAGCAGCCTCACCCTCACCCTCGCACAACACACACCCACCAACACGCCCATCCCCACCGCCACCCACCCCCCCCGCCTCTACTCCCGCTCCCCCAAGCCCCGCTACCCGCTCATCCTCCTCCTCGACGACATCCTCGACCCCGGCAACCTCGGCGCCATCCTCCGCAGCGCCTACTTCCTCGGCGTGACCGCCGTCTCCCTCTCGGCGCGCAACAGCGCCCGCCTCTCCCCCGTGGCGCTCAAAGCGTCCGCCGGCGCCGCCGAGTACCTCCCGCTGCTCGAGCACGCGCGCACCGAGCGCGTGGTGCAGGCGAGCGCCGCGCACGGGTGGACCTTCTACGCCGCGGTGCCGCCCGTCACGCGCCAGCAGGAGCGCAGGGCCGGCGGGGGCAGGTATGTGGTTGCCGGGGAGGTGGGGCGGCGGCTGGAGGAGGGCCCGGTGGCGCTGGTGGTGGGCGGCGAGGGCGACGGCCTGCGCCAGGTCGTGAGGAGGGAGTGTAGCTTCTGTGTGGGGCTGGAGAGGGCCGTGGGAACGGAGAGGGTGGTGGATTCGTTGAATGTGAGTGTGGCGAGTGCGCTGCTGTGTCATGCCTTTTTGAAGGGGAAGTAGCTGGGGGGGGGGGGGTTGTGTATATAGATGGTGCTTTGTTTGTGTGTATGTATGTATGTATATATAGTCTGCCTGGCTCATGCATGGGCTCTCACTCGCCGGGGGAGAAAAAAAAAGAAACATGGGCTTGGGATTCGTACTACTGTACAGCTAGGACCGCAAGCAAACATCTCCCCAGCCGGCCGGGGTAAACAAACTGTCAAGACCCAGCCAGCGTGGCTGGCGAGTCTGGCTTGAGTATTAGTATTAGCCCCTGCCAACAGAGCGTTCCTGTTCCCCCACAGGAGTGTTTTATGTGGTATGTACATGTATGTATGCACATATCTACAGGATTGCCAACTAGAACCAGCCAGGTTGGTTGGTTACTTTTGACAAGAGCACGAATCAACCACGCCCCTGCAGCTGTAGTAGTAGTAGTAGTAGGTAGTAGCAGCTTCTTCATTGGCGCCGCATTGGCGCTCCCGATTGCAAACAGAAGCAGAATTCGAATGCCAGGCGTACGTCTTGGTCCCAAACCCCATCCAAGGAGGGGTGGGGGTGGGGGTGGGGCTGCGTAAAGCTCATTGCAGTACAAGTACATGTATACATACATGTATATAGTCTCGTTCCCAGACCGTTTTGTGTTGCACTCCGTGCAGAACCGGAGTAAACACAGGCAGGCTGGGCATGAGGCTAGACCACTTGATTGCTTTCAATCTTTACAGCGAAGGAGGGTACGGTGCTAGCTGCTGGACTGGGTGCTAGCTAGCTATAGTGGATTTCGAATCTTTGGTTGTTGTAAAAACAAAAAAACAAAATCAAACATCCCGAACCATGCCCAGCCCAGCCCGGCCCAGCTACAGCCGTTAATTCCAATCATTGACGGAAACGCAGCCGTCCCGCTCATGACTCTTCTTCGCACACCAATCATTCTGCCAAAACTCTAGAGCCCATACATACCATACACACACACATTTGCAACTAGATATGTAGATATGTAGGTGTAAGCCAAGAATCTACGCACACCGGGGGCCGGGGACGATCGCCATGCAACCCGGCCGAGTGATGGCCCATGAACAAATGCACCCATCGACAGTACCTACAAGCTTAAGGCACAGCTAGCTCACTCCGCACAAAAACAACCCCCACCCCCCACCCCCCACCCGGCGACGTGCGCCCCACGAGAGAGGGTTCTGAAAAAGTCAACAAAGCATAAAGCCAAGATCAGGCGGCCGGCCGACCGACCGCCACCCAAATGTGGCTGGTGCGAGTGCGAGTGCGAGTGATGGGTTGTGAATCTGTCCGTTAATCGGCGGCGCTTGTACTATTTACTACATGTACATAGTATAGTACATGTAGTATATAACCCTTGGCGCCGGCGCTTACAGCAAGGCAAATTCATCGGTGATCAGACTCTATGTGTATGTACATACAGCGGTCCACTCTATTCAAGGCTCTGTCTGGCAAGCGCTGAGTGGCCCTGGCAGGTTTAGTCGGGAGGCCCCGGATTCAGCCCAGAGTGGTCGTGGGAGGAGGATCGAGAGGAGAGGTACATATATATATATATGCATCCACAGTACATGCATATATCTAGAGGACAACCTTGAGTGATCCGCCTTTGTATTATGTTTACAGTAGCTAACTAGACTGCTTCTATATCATCTTCATTGTTGTACAATATTAGATATTGTCATAGCCCCCGGCCGGCCCCCCGGGTTGTATCCAATCAGTGAAGTAGTCAATCAACATCTCCACCGTTTTCAATTGGTTTTATCTTGTGCGTTTGTATAGTAGATAAATGCAAATGGCCTAATCATGCCCTAATGCAGTAGTGGCGCGAGCACGAGCGCGAGTGTGCCGCGCAAGAACTCGACGACTACGCCCAAGCGCCCTCCTGTACCGCGCCATATACCCGCGGAGGCTATCCGTACTCATTTCAAAAAGTGGTATTTTTCGAAACGGAGGACGGGAGCTTGCTCCCGTATACATCGCGCCTGCGGATTGCGATTGTAGGCCCAGCAGGAGCATCGGGCCGGCTATCATTACTACAAGCGGAATCATCACTATCGTGCTTGCGCGCACAAAGAGCCGCTGCTGCGAATGCGGAATCTTCCTGCGTCACGTCCTCTACAGGCTTGAAGATTTCAGCTAAGTACATGTATGTTACCACCACTCCATAGATCGCGATCACGTGACGTATTACTCTCCACTCCAGATCCTAAGGCCTCACACCAAGACGGGGGGGGGGGGGGTCACGCATCGTTATGGTAGAGCAATGTAGGAGAATACATACGATATTTTGCTCGATATATGTCCCATGGCCATCTGCATGTCTCCGGATGACTTCTATCGAGATACCAAGATTACCGACCCAACAATCGTCCCCTGCATCCTCTAAACTACCCGCCAGAACAGTGATTCCAACACCGTTGTCTGTCCGACGAATCGGGGGCGGTGCCCTCGCTGACAACCACCAATATGACTATTGGAAGATCCCAACCAGAAATCGGCCTTTCTCCTAGCGTGCTCGGCGGTCTCTGAGAATGCCACCTCCACGACAAAGTTTGGCAAGGCGAGACACCAAGAGACAGAATGGACGAGTCAGGGGCCTTGAGAGATCCCTCATGGACTCCCTGTGTGCGTATATATATATATGGAGAGAATGACAAGGACGGTGAGGATATCACCCATAGAATAGGCGCGGGTAATGCGATGATCCCAATGTCTGTCCTTGACGAAGCCCTCTCTCCCCCAATGCGACTAATCTCCCAGTGCACCCCAACCAAGCTTGAACGGATCCATGCACCGGGCTCGACATCTTGCAAAGCACAAGAAGACTATCTTTGCTGTACCACTCGAACCTAAGGCAGTGCCTCTTGCATAAAGACTCGAGCTCGGCGATCTCGCTGTATATTTGGGAGAACGAGACTTCTGCCAGTGCGATCAGACCGGCACCGCCCCTCATCAGGCCAGTGTTGAATAGTTAACTCAGCTCTTTCGAGTATTGTGGGACCTTGATCAACTATTGACAGTGCCGGCGGCATGATGAAAACTATCTAAACGTATACGGGGGGGGAGGTTGTTGTGCGGATGGACGGGCGACGCGATGGCAAATACTCACGGTCGTCATCTGGGTCAGTGCATTGTTTATCAAGTGCAGTCACAGAAACGATGATTTTAAGTGACTTGGTCATTCACTACTAACTGACGGTATGGGTTACGAGTCACTTATTCTTTGCTACCAGTTTTTTGTTTTTGTTTTTGTTTTTGTTTAATTCACTTCAATTAATTATATAATGTCAACTTCAGGCACTTCATGAGGTTCGTCTTAACTACATGTACATGTAGTGGTGGTATTGGACTTAATTTGGCTGATTAGCTCTAGCTCGTGAGATCAAATTAAAGTTACATGTATATACTTTTGGGGGGGAAACTGCATGTACCGTAACATCTGAGAATATATGTTGCGCTGCAGCAGGGATATTTTACATCAAAACCTGCATATTAGCGTTCAAAGACTGCCTCTGGTTGGCCTATACCCCTGCTGTCTCGCAACATACATACTCAGATTTTACGGCAGTACTTCTGATGCAGATCGATGCCATTCAGGCAATCACTCGAGAGATAACCCCTGAATGGAGATAGCCAACCTTTGGTTCTAGCTTTGGCGTACACCTGCATCTGTACCAAGACTACGAGAATACGGGGGCGATATGTTCCTCTTGGTTATCATGATAGCGCCTTGACTCCACTTTGCGTTATCATTTCAACTAAAACGGTACGACTGCGGGCCGGCCCGTGCGTTGATGATCTATGCAGCCCGCCGGACGGTTACATATATACACGCAACATAACTCTATGTAGTAGGTACATAACCCAACCACGTATACTGAAACAGGCTGCCATTTTGACCGACCCATCAGTGAGCTGTCCATGCATGGACTGAGAAGCTTTCAGAGACCTGTTCGGGTCTGTACGTTGGTCGCTCTCAAAGTTTTGCTGTTCTAGGCATCAAGGAAGAATTATTATACCTAAACGCCAAGCCCCAGTTCTATGGTAGCTAGTTGTTAGCGTCAGTACTGTCGTTTCCCAAAAACGATGCATCCAAGATTGTGGCACATGCTATGTAGCTGTGAGATCTCATCACCATCAATCAATTGCAATTGGCCCTCCTTCGACTTGGTTATAGGGGGGAAGCACCGCCAAACAAAGAGATAATAAGTCACTCAACATACTACAGATAGTATTGAATTTACGTTTTGTGGTATATATTTTACCATTTGGGATGTCAACATATCATTCCAGGGCTCAGGCCTAGAGAGGCAGTCTGTGGTTACGTCGCCATCCACGAAATAATGCGTCATCAATTATAGCCGAGGTATCGTAATAATTCCCTACGTTTGACCTTCTGAAATTCCTACGAGTGCCAACCCTGTTGGTTTCTTGTAGCTTCTAGTGCGATACTGATGTAAGAGACTTTTCTACAAGATTGACGATGGGCCCTGATAGTTGCGTCACACATACAAATAATGAGTTATCAATCATTGATAGCTGCGTCATGGTTTATCACTCTACGTACGCAGGCGTTAGTACTCCGATCAGTTACAATCAATCAGCCACTAGAAAAACATGTGATCGCTGGTCTAAGGCTGCAGAAATCACACCATATGTGGATGAGGTGATCGGGTAGTTTGTTCATTTCTCTGACCGATGAGATGCGCTCGACACAAACCACGCGTCTTTGAGAATAAGCGTGTTGGTTGAGGAAGGGAGTGCAGCACGGCCTAGCGTTCTACTCAGAAATTTGTTACTACCTGATTATAGGCACAAATCAGTTGAATTGGTTGACAGGCTCATGATGACAGTAACTACGCTAGTATTTATTCGATGATCTAACTGTTTCCTCACAAACGATAAAATGTTTGTGTCAATATGCAACTATTCAATCATCAATCGTGCTGATCTGACCTGCAGCATCGCACCGCATAAGTACCACATGCCGCCCGCCCACACCCTCCAACCAGAAACTCCATCCAGAAAATCCACAACGATCTTCCCTACAAAAAAGCAAACACTCAAAACACGTTCTATTTTCATACCCACACCTCCAAAAATGCACTCTCTCTTTCTTCTCTCAACTCTTATCCTATCAGCCTTCACCGGCACTCTTGCTCTCCCAGCCCCCACACCTCAAAACGTCGGAGCTTCTATTATCCCCGAGTTCGAGTTCCCTGAGTTCCCCGAGCTCGGACACTCCGAGTTCCCCGAGTTCCCAGAAATCGCCCCTCAGTGCGTGCGTATGGGGCAAGCGTTCCAGAGCTGTCTCGATGGCCCGGGTGCCCAAGCGATTCAGAACGATGTAGACATTGCTTATGCCGTCAAGGACTGCCTCTGTGGGTCCAGGTGGTTCTCGGTTGAGATTGTGACTGAGTGAGTTTTTTGCACGCATCATGTGGGCTTATGTAATTGATGGCTGACGACTTTTGGACGGGTAGGTGCATGGAGGATGAGACTGCCTGGAGCGATATATGTGGTGACGAGTTACAGGATCAGGAGGCTGGGCTGGGGCTTTCGGTTTCTCCTTAGAGCGCCTTATTTTTTTCTTTTCTCTTTGGTGTTTTGTTTATTTGCACATGATGACGCAGAGGTTTATTTTTGGGTGAGCCCTTTTTTTCTCTTTCGTGTGTGTATATATATATATGGGGCGTTGTTTACGTAGTATATAAGCAAGCTACTGTTTACAAATCTACTACTGATGCCAGTCATGATCAGTAACGAGAATTTTAGTTGCATTTCCACAAATCCAGTATAGCGTGCGCAGTCACTATTCTCCCAGCAAACAAGCACCATTTTAGCCGTTTCCACACGCAGTGTTAATAATGTTGCTCTCACGATCATTGACCAGAGGAGTGCTCTGGAGCAGAAAGATACATAAACCAACACTGCATGATATACGAGATCATATTTAATCACTCGCCTCTTCTACCCCATCCCAACCCCCCCCGTACCAACCACATAACTGATACCGCCGAAACCGCAAGTACGCCTACTAAACACACATCGAACATCTCCGACGCCACATCCCGAGACCAGCAGCACCCTACATTCCTTAATGCCGATTCTATTCGCGAGTACGTACATACGGCTACACTGGGTCATCCTGCACACTACTATTCCTTATTCTTGTTTTTGGTCCTTCAGTATATTTATTTCTTCCGCGAAAAAAGAAAAAAGAAAAAATAGTTCCTTCCCCAATCGCTCGATCGCGAACACCCCCTGACCCCGTGCCCATAATCACAATTGCGCAACAAACACGAATTGCTTCACAAAAAAGATATAAAAAAATATAACCATACATTGTACAAAAAGATAGATAATGAGTGTAAGTGATATATAGCTAAAATAAGACCCCACCTAAGAAATTAAGACCCACCCTAACAAACCCAGACCGAGAGAAACGAGATAGGAAAGAAATAGGGGAAAAAACGTGGATGGGTATCACTGATTTTTTTGGTTAACTGACTGTCTCTGTCTCTGTTTGGATATGTAATTGTATTTTGGGGGAGGTAGATTGGTGGGGTGGTAGTGGGCTAACAAGCATGGGTATATATAATGTGAGAAGTGTGCTAGACACAGAGAATCGAGGGAGCTATGTTAGAAGTGAAGATGATAATGTGTGTGAAAAGATGGCACAACCAGAGCAGCATGGTAGCTGGGAGATGAGTGCGCAGAAGAGAAGTAAAAGAAAAGGAAGCGCAAAAAATAAGGTATGTATAAAAGAGTAGCCCTCCTCTTCATGAAACCATGAGCCTTGCACCATACCTTGCCATCACACACGTATGATGCACCAAACCTCTCAGACAAAAAAATAATCCCCAAATCCCCAAATCATCCCTCGCTCCTTAACCAAATGCCCGCCCCGCCCCACCCCGCTACCTAAACCCACCCAGGGTAATAAGAGTTATCAGACAGTAGTTGTAGAGGCAAATAAAGTAACAAAGAAAAACCCCGTATAGAAAAGACATATGGAAAAATAAAGGAAAAAGACAGACAAAAGAAATCGCGGTCAAAAAAAGATAAAAAACCACCCCAGTTTGACCTGCACATAAGCTACAATAACTGAAGAAATTCACCCCCAACACTGTCTATACTAAGACATTCTAGGGTTTCCCGAAGTGGTATGCAAATGTCCCGTTTTCCCGGTGGCTTTCGCATACATCAAAATAAGTAAAATCAAAATACAGAAAATACACAAGAAAAGAAGAAGAAACCCCTGAATTTGGCACAAGAAGGAAAAAAACAAATATTATAACCAAACCATCATTCTATTACACACGCGGTTCGGAAAAACGTAAAGTCCGCAAAGCGCCACTGCATACAGAAAGACTCTTATTGACGGTCATAACCCACACCACCTTGCCAGTTCGTGCCATTCGAGCCTTGTCTGGCCAATGGTTGGTGCTGGAAATCAAATCCCCCCTGGGACCTAGTGGAGGCTGCTGGTGATCTGCTGCCATCACGACTTGGTGACCTAGGAGTACCCGTCGTGGTTAATAACGGGAGCTGATTGGGTTGAGACATTTGATTGTTGTTGTACATATTATTCCTTTGGGGGTCGTTTGAAGTCGTGGGGAAAAGGGGGACGGCGGGGCTCACAGGTGATCGTGGGGCATCACGATGACTGGCTGCTATGGATCCGGCTGTTGATGGAGGCAAAGGGATACCGGTGGCATCTAAACCTTTGGAACTATATGAGTCGGTATCCTCCTCAAGGTCGCGTTTCCTATATCCGGCTTTGCTATCACCACGTGCAGTAGCACCCAACGCATCCAACTCTGTTGAGAGCATCATTTGTGAATTTGACTTGATGAATGACGTTCGGTCATCACGCATCGGCTGGTAGCGGACGTCGGGGTTTTTCGAGATAAGCGCATAGATGGAAGAAATGAGGACGAGAATAAGCAAAACGAGGGCGAAGGCAGCGTTGAGGATAAAAAAGATGACGCCCATGGCACCGATAACAATTCCCTAAATAACTATTAGCTCAGGGGCCTAAACGAGAGGTTGCGGCGATACTAACAGGTCCCTTGAAAACGTTTGTGAAGACTAGAAGGAAGATGACGTTAATAAAGTTTATAACGCAAATAGCAATGTTGAAAATGTTGGTCCTCTTGTCCATGAATGGTCTCATAAAGGCGACAAGGATCAAGTATCCAATTTCAATAAGAACCAACGCAACTGCCTGGACAGTTCCGTTTCCTTGACCAAATGCAATAAACATGGCCTTCATCAACGTATACAACAGAACCGGCACAACAAAGTAGTAGGCGGTAGCGCGGAACTGAACATAGAGGAAACCCCATCTGTTTAGTGAAGCCGGGTCAGAATAAAGAATGTAGGCCGGGTTCTTGTGTAATGAGACTGAGCGTTGAGCAATGCGAATGACTTTGAACGAAGCCCAAGCAAGAATTGCGGTCATAGAGAAAAAGAAGAAAACAGCAAGTGTGATGGCACCGCTTGAATCTTTCTCGGTCAACTCCCAAAGGCAGAGAATTGCCATCTGAGGGTATCCAATAAGAACCTATGTAGATTTCATGTTAGATGAATTCATGGCCAAGGATCCTGATTCCAAGACATACCAATCGGTACATAATTCCTTTCAAAACCGTAAGCCATCCGTTTCTGAAATCCAAAAATTTGGTTCCTTTAATCCATTTCATCTTTGCGGCACCTTCGCATGCCCCCTTAAAGGCAACAACACCAAGCGCAACCAAAACCAAAAACGCAACGAAGAATGCCAACCCAGTCATGAAAAAATTTGTTGCTTCGATACCTGCTTTGAAGGCGACTCTATGGATTCCAGACACCTTGATGGTCTCAGTAGAGTCGTTAATTCCGTTATCATTGTTTGATCTGGGTACAAGGTCGCGCGATTCTAGTTTGGCATATGTCTGAAATCCATACATGGCTGCTCGGCCAACATTGTTCTCAACAGTGTCTAATGAACGCTTCGCAACCTGGACGGAGACCTCAGAGAGGGCACCGAAAAGATTTGAAGGAGTTCCTCCAGTGGCCTGGATATACCAATGAAAAATGTCTTGCATGAATGAAACCTTGATTATACCCATGCTCCAGTCGAAGTTTTGAGTCCAGGCAGCAACAATTGGTGGGAGTGGAACAGCGGTCATTCCGACCATTGCTTGAGCTTGAAAGTATCCGAAAAGAGACAAGGCGTTGGCAGCAACGTGAGCAGCGGTGTTTGAGTGGCCAAGGCCGGATGTAACGGCAGAGGCAATAAGACCCATTCCAGCGATGATAGCTGTAGCCCAACCTACACCATGAGTATCTACAGTCTTTCCGTTACTAAGAGGTGCTTCGACACAAGCAATCATCTCATTTGTGTCGGTCCTGTTGACCATAATCTTTGCCTTCCCATCAATATCAGGAACCTGGTAAGCGATACCTAGACAAAACAAATGTTAGTAATTTCCCCACGGACAGAACAAATATAAAAATAAATAGAAAGGTATACCTGGAATCTGGTTCGCAACAGCGGCTTCAATGGTCGTGTGAGATTCAAGATTGATTAAACCCTGTGTCATGGGACACATTCCTGAAAACCCATCTCCCATTGTGCACGGGTCTATTTCCCTTGATAAAGCCGTGTACCCATACGCAATAACCAACAAAGTAGCTGTAACATTTCCATTAATAGACGATACACCGTTAATATTGATGTTGAGAATGTAGTCGTCTGGAGAGAAGGTGACATTGAATAAAGACGCCGAAAACTTGGAGTTATCCATACAGGGGTTTAAAGACGTTGACTGAATGAGCCTTTTGGCAGCGACATTTTCAGTACCGAAAGCAGCAAGAGCGAGCAGTAATGAAGGCACGATGCCTGTTCTGGGTAACGAGCGACTCATCATGATGGGCGTTGCAACGAGTGTGTTTGGTACTGAAGTTGATGCTGTAGGGGGGAAGTCCCCTTAGGTGCCTGGCAAGGGTGATACTCTTATTGAAGACAGCTTGACGTGATTATAATAGTTGCTGAGGTCGTTATACGGGAGACGTCACTGTAGTTCAAGGTGGGCTATGAAGGGAGGTGAGCTAAGCGTTGTGTTCCTGTAAACGAGTGGTTGCAAACAAAGAAATGCTGCAGTAGGCGATGTTTAGTTGGAACCGGTGAGCTACGAAGCGAAAGCGGCGAAAGCGGCGAAGTGGATAGAATCAAGAAGCGACCGTGGGGGAAGAAGGATGATTGAGTCGTGACGGAGGCTTCTTCTTCTCACTTTACTTCAAAAGGGGAGTCAAAAAACTAATGAATGAAAAGAAAAGAATGAAAAGAAGAAAAGCGAACGAGCAGCCGAGAAAGCAAGCTGTCTCGAGGCTGGCTGTCTGTATATTAATCTGACTGGTTGATTGATGTTTGGGGGGGTCTGGCAGACAGCCAAGTTAGAATTGGTTGGAAAAGAGGGGGGGGGGGGGGAAGAGGGTGGAGGGGTTTGTAAAAGAGTTGGGGAGCAGGTCAGGTCAGGTACTCTATGAGTAGCAAAACGTAGGTAGGCAGGTGAATGATGGTGGAAACCTCACGAGTAAAACGGAAAGGGGGACAGCCGTGATGGGTTGGACGGAACCCCAGGAAAGGAACGCACCCCGAGCCAGAACGTCGTCGCAAGCAAGTATGTGAGCCAAGCCCAAAATGTGCAACGGGCGGCAAGGAGTTGTGGGTTGTGCACTGCCTCTCACTTTGATGGGTGATACCCAAATTAGGCGGAATGATTGGGACCCGCGACAAATGCTTCCTACTGAACAGTTTCGACGGGGATCTGATGGTACGCCCGGGCCTGATACAAGAGCGCGAATCCGTTACAGAGTGACAAATGCGGGTGAGAAACCGTCTTGAAGATCCGAATGTGAGAATAGAGTACTCCTAGTCGCAACAATGCGCAATGAGACCGATAAACTCTGGGAGAACGAATACTCGGGGCGACGGATGCGAGAGACCTTAAGAAAGCGAATTAGAGGAGTGATACTTCTATTTTGACTAGGTTACTAGTACAGACCCGAAATCTCTCTTGCGCACAAGCAAGATGACCACGGAGATCTTCACGACGTCAGGTCGCAGAAGTAGAGTACTTCCTTGGATTTTTCCCGCTACAGTTCCAAGGAGCATAACATAAAAGAACACCCGCGACAAGACGCTTTTTTCTTTGCCCTCCAAGAAACGAGAAAACGGCTGTTTCTCTATAGTCCTGTTTCCCCTCTCTCATCGTGCTTCCTCCTCACACGCCTAGCGCCTTGCATCTACTTTAACGTTGGGCGCACCGTTATAATTAATGACCCGGGTATCCAGACGCCTATTGGCTGCAGCCGTTGCTAAATATTAACCACCACTTGCCCAAAACGATAAACATCTCAGGGTGGGAATGGCTCTGATATAGTGCATTTTTCCTATTTAAGAATATTTTGAGTGTGTTCTCTGCACCAAGGCGTGTGTACCTGACAAAGGTTCTAATCTCGATCAGTTTCAGGCCCTTGAACAGATCAGTCAGCTGAAGGGTTAGGGTTGTTCCTGGTTTTGTTCGATGCACGAAACACTTGGTTATTGAAGTTTTTCCTAGTGTTATTTTCACGATGTTCATAGATGAGCTCTTGAGAGAAGAAGGAGAACAAAGGTAGTAAATTACGAAGGATTGCAAGCTGTTTAGCCAGCATCTGGAGACGAGGGCACTTTATTTTTGCGCAAGGGAAACGGATCCTGGTGACTTCCTTCCAAATCCGTTCACACCTCGGGAAGGAATGAAGACTCCTCGTATTTGTTCAACTTATTTGTTCAACTTATTAAGGTTTACTTTTGCCCCTCACGTATGGGTATAAAGGTAAGATAAAAAATATATTATAATCAGTATTGTAGATACCTTCATGTAGGAAATACTTTGTGGCCACTGGCTGACGCCCAAGACCTCACTTATTATCTCATACCCTTTAAGATTGGATCATTTGACTCCTTTTCCACACCTGGAATCATCAGAGAAATAATCAGCGCCGCTTACAGCTCCATCTGGATAGCTGCTTTGATCTCAGTATGACCTCAGCCTTTCGTGCTTTTGTCTCGAAAACATGAACGTGGTTGGGTGCTATGACGATGGTGGATGATACTTCTAGGTAACTGCAATCATACTCCACAGGCTACTTTCATGTATTTGCCCCCCGTAGGATGTAAGTTCCAGGGTTGAAAAGTACTTCTCAACCAAGAGAAAAAAAGAAAAATGCATCCTACTAAAATAAAGACGACCACGACGACGCATCAGACGCACCAGATGCATCATGCAAGATGGGGAACACCTGGAAGGGGAGGGGGAGATAGCTTCCCCCCAGACTCTAACCGATGTTCCCGAATCCCGAGATAAAAATGGACCCTGCAGGTGCGCCCACGGCCCAACGAAGCGGGTAGGGTTAGGGCTTGCGGCAAATTTAGCGAGCCAAGACATGCGAGAAGAAACCACACGAAAACTTTTTTTTGTCAGATGGAAGTGCAACACCAGATAAATATCACCACTTTTCCCCTCATCATCACCCCTCTTCTACCATCTCATGGATAATCAGGAACGATCAATCAAGAAGAGGAAAGTAGCCGAAAGGGACTCCAAAAAGTCAGAAGCAACTACAGTTGCTAAATCCCCCGTCGGGAAGAAGAACACACAAAAAAAGCCTGCGAACGGACCGAAATCACCGAAAGCCAAGTCGGAGAAGTCTAACAAGACCGGCAAGCCTTTGGTTGAACCCGAAAAGCAGGATGATGTACAAGAAGTTGCCATTGCTGTCAGCGATGTAACTTTATCAACTCCAAAGGTCTTCTCAGACCTGAACCTTACACCCGATATCCAGAAGTCAATCTCTGCTATTGGATATTCAGAATTGAGGGGAATCCAGTCGAGAACAATTCCTGC
This sequence comes from Morchella sp. 2018-W38C, assembly GCA_024713705.1. Classification (NCBI taxonomy): domain Eukaryota; kingdom Fungi; phylum Ascomycota; class Pezizomycetes; order Pezizales; family Morchellaceae; genus Morchella; species Morchella sp. 2018-W38C. Next base: position 1,139,977 of record JAMJEX010000001.1, read on the forward strand.
TCTTTTAACCGGTAAAGATGTAAGTTTCTCTCCCTCATTTCTAGAACATCAATTCTGAGAATCCTATTGTAGGTCATAGTTACATCGGCTGCTGGAAGTGGAAAATCCACTGCTGCTCTTGTATTCTCCATATCGCTCCTTCAATCGAAGCGTTTCAGGCCTCGCAATGGAACGGGGGTCATTATCTTGACCCCTACCCGTGAGGTAGCTCATCAATTTCTGGGAGTTTCAACTGAGCTCCTCGAGGATGCCCCCCAGAGCGCGGGCATTGTCACTGATCAAGCCAACTTCCGGGCAGAAGCCGAGAAATTGACGAAGGGTATCAATTTGCTTATTGCTACCCCCTCGCAGCTCTTGGAGCATTTGAAAAAGACGCTTGCTTTCAGCGTAAAGGGCCTGCATACTATCATCCTTGATGATTGTGAGCGGTTAATGGAGACCAAGACGCGAGAGACTGTTCAACAGATCCTCGAGCTTCTTCCCAAAAAGAAACAGATTGTTCTTCTAACAAGCACTGAATCGAGTGTCGCTGAGGGTCTTCCTCTGAAAAGGCCGGTAACCGTACGAACCGAGGGCACGACTTCCTCAGAAGTAGTTACTGATGTAAGTCGTGTTCAAGGCTATGTCATGGTGCCGACTGATAAACGCTTCATACTACTCTTCTCCTTCGTGAAGAAATTCCAAAAGAAGAAGGTGATCGTTGTAACGTCTTCAACCGCAGCTGCAAAGGCTTACGGTGATATCTTGAACGCTATGGACCTTCCTGTTTCCCAGATGCATGGGAAGCAAAACAGCAAGATCAATGCTTCAAATCTTGCCGAGTTCAATGAGGCAGAGCAAGGAACTTTGATTTGCACAGACGCAGTGTATCAAACTCTTGAGGTACGTAGGCACACAGCCCCAACCTTTATTTCTTTTTGTTTTCCTTCACTTTCAATTGAGCGCTTGCTCTGCATCATGATGAGAATAAATTGGTCCGTGTTAATGAGGCGGATTAAGACCCCGCTAAATGAAAACAAAACCATACGAGCTTTGCTCTCTCTGACCCTTCCCTACCTCACCCCCTCTTTATATCTTACCTCAAGCAACTTGGAAATGTATCTAACAATAGTTCACTATCCAGGCTCCCAAAGTCGATTGGATTGTCCAATATGACCCACCAGAAAACCCAACCCGTTACATCTCACGCATTGGTACAAGCACAGCCAAGAGCGTAATCTTCCTTCAGCCTACAGAGACTGGCTTTATCGACTACCTGAAAGAGGCCGGGGTTACTCCTGAAGAGTTCGATTTCTCAAATAGACAACTCGCGGCCGTACAGTTGAACCTACGAAAATTGGTCGCTAAAAACTATGCCATCCATTGCGAAGCAAAGGATGCTTTCAGGTTAGTACACAATGATTTTTTCTAGCTATCATTTGACGCGGGTGAGAAGTGTGATTTTCATGATGAGAAGAAATTGGTCCGTGTTAATGAGGCGGATTAAGACCCCGCTAAATGAAAACAAAACCATACGAGCTTTGCTCTACCTGATCCTCTGCACTTCCACCCATTCCTATTACCTATCTGCCCCCAATATCAAAGTTTTATATGCAAATGACTAATCATCTACCCCCCCCCATCATTGCAGATCATACCTCAAAAACTACACATCCCACATTCTCCCCTCCGTCTTTTCCGTAAAAGCACTCGACCTGGTCCAAGTCTCCAAAAGCTTCGGCTTCGAGGTGCCGCCACGAGTCGAGGTCGGGGAGCCAGAGGCGAAGGAGGAAAAATGGAAAATGACGTATGGGCCGGCAACGTCGGGACTCCAAGGCGTCAAGAGAAGAAGAGGTATCACGGGTTAATATCCTCGTGGTGTTGTAGCAGTTATTCATGGCAGACATGTACGATTTGTATAATATCTTTTTGCTTGTTAGGTTTGGTTTTGGAGCGGAAAGAAAAGTTATTCTTTGATTTGACCCACTGATAATTTTTCGTTTTTCGCGTTTTGGGCACTACTTGTACTACTGTTCCGTTGCGTCCGTATCCGGCACCTAGCATGCGTAAGTGATGCAGGTGCAGTCTACTACCCTAGATTAAATGGGCGAGACACCTGGTCCTGCCTGCCTAGAAGTATTATAAAGGAGACGGGTATATGTGCATGCTTATATACAATCGAGGCTGTGTTCGTTCAGGTGGGTATCGGGATCGTTTTACATAGACCTGGGACATGGTTCTCCTGAGAGGAAGCCAACCTTATTTTCCGGAACACTTTCCGAAACCTACAGAACAGGTTGAAAGTTACGAAGTGCAGGGGTCTGGTATAATCAACAAACTAAGGACTGCCATCGACAGTATCATATACTGCACTCATATCTAGTTCCCTGATCTGGTATCGAATCATCCTTCACTTCCTCCCCACCATGTAGAGTACCTATTGCATTTGCAGACCTCTAGACGCAAAATCCCCTACGATTACATTACAGAGTCGTTATTCGCAATCGAACCAGGAACGTCATAGCTCAGTCATTGACACTTGTCCGCCACACATACATACGTACCTCCAAGCCTACGCCGATATCGCTTTCTACGTTCCCCTCCTTTTAATCCCTGATTTCTGTACGGACAGGGCGCTGACGGAGTCCAATTGGTTGCTTGGGAGGAGAATTGGCGGTTCATAGCTAAGAGACTATTGGCAATACAGTAATGGGGAAAATTATTGTAGAAGTATGGCAAGAGTCCTATTGGCCGGGGCAGCCACCTAAACCTTGTTTTTAGACCCCTGTTTCTACAATAATTTTCCCCATCGCTGTACAGGGGGTTGGAGGGATTGAGGTTGTGGGCACATGCATATAGGAGATATGATAAGGCCCGATCCCCGCAGAGGCTTGGAATACACACCACGCTTTTTTTTTTTTTTGTTTAACTCATTGATTACAGAATACACACCACGCAGCATCTATGGGTTAAAAAATTATGTTCCATGCAGGTGGGTGCTTTATCAGCCAAGCATCTTGTGCCCAAGAGGCTGGGTATGGTTCGCGGTGGTAGGTGATCATGATGACTGACCAAGAAGGGAAGCCACCAAAACGTCTAGTGGTATTGGAAAATATCAAGACGGCAGGAGACCAAATATTGCCGGTGCCCCCAAGATCCAACAAAAACTCAAGACTGGTAGGATACACGTATGTAACGACCCACTTATCACTTGGCCGCCAAGTAAAAGCAGCCCTCTTAAGCTCAACGGAATAATGCCAATTGTCATGGCAAGTTTTTTTGTGTTGCCAAGTCCCAAACCGGACGAACCTGCCAAATATCTAATAGTTGACTGATTTCTATGAAATTGCGCATCATCTCCAAGGCCGAAATCTGAGCGTTTGTAAGGCATTCTGAAGAAAAATAATCTGTGCAGAGTATGTATGCCTTGGGTGCCCACACCCCCCCCTCAGGATATTAATTAACCCTCTTGGGCGAATTCCATGTGAGACTAGGCTATTTGCAGATTTTCTATTATTCCTATCATTGACCGGTGCTAGTTACTAGTGTATTCAATCATTTCCTTCGTATGGGAAATCTCGGTAGAAAGCTACTTCGTCTCGCCTAAGGATGATATCCGTAATTCGTAATCTCCCTCCCCTATATTGTCGATATAATTCCGGAGGGGTCTCCGCCTTATGTAATAACATTAAAATCCTCACAGACCTTGTGTCATATCATACGCTATCACTCGTCGTTATGTAAGCCGTCCGTACTGATAATAAAGCCGCGACGTAAAACAAACCCATAAGGCAAAAGAAAAAACTTAAGATACAGGTACCACGTTTAAATGTTATCGCGGATCCACATCCCTAGTTTGTTCGGGTGAAACACTTGGGTGATGTTGATCGTCATCCTGCTAAACTGGGGCTAGCTGTCAATGGAAGCTTGGACGACGCGTCATCCCGAGAACGAGAAGTGAGAAAAAATGTACCAAGACTACCAAACGAGTACCAAGACTACCAAACGATGAGGCTGCGCAATTGACACTTTTATATCGTAATCTAATGGCCCCGTTTTCATTTGCTTGAGCGTGGTCGCTTGTAGCGGTTATTCTGGTGAGAATTTCTGCGCCAGCGCGTTTATTAACAGAGCCAATATTCAGGTTCCCCTGATTTACGGAGCTAGCTCCGGGACAGATCATCGATGATCACTCATATTCGTCCAGTAATGGTTGCGGTGGAAATAGCCATCCCCTGTTTGTCCCACATAATTGATGTACTAATTGTAAATACCACAACCTTTGAGTGAGATCCACGGCGGTTGGCTACCTAATTAGCCTTATAGTCTCTCGATCCCTCCCGGAACAGATATATAAATTGCCTTATTGACCTCTTATGATTAGAATTATGTCAGCTTACCTGTTCTGTCCTTATGGAACGTTCCTGCCCCGAGACAGTATCGGGAAGTACCAGTGGTCTCCTTTTATCAGTATCTGAATTGGCTATATATAGGGGCCTGCTGTACAGGGTTGAATAAAAAAATAAATGTTCTCCCATTTGAGAAGTATGTGGCGACACGCAGGCACTAAAGCCACGTGACGTCTATCCTATTGTATTTCATACCATCATAAAATTTCATCATTCCTTCTCGTAAGATGTCTCGCTTCCCGAGAATCGGACTCTCCAGGTTTGAGGGTTGACCCTGATCGGTTATAAATACGAGTGATCTAGCATGATCGAAATGCAATCGAAAGACCTCACTGATTTAGTCTATCATAGAAAATCAGTGATAAGGTGATAAACAGGGCACAATAATTTCTTTTGTATTCGACTCATTATCACCAGTTGATATAGTTGAGCACTGCAGTCGCAAGAAAGGAGAAAATCTCAAGCCAAATTGCCTCCGCGGAGATGGGGAAAGGTATATGTTTTTTTTTTTGTTTAACTCATTAATTGCATGGAAAGGGTATATGTGTTGTGCAAGAGAAAGCACCGGAAATGTAACGAGAAGAGGGCGATGGGTACATAGTACGGCTGAAATGCAGCTGGCGTTAGTGGTGGGAATTAAGGGCAATATAGTTACTGCCAAACAATTTGTGAATCACCACAGCGTTGGTGCTACATATTAGCAAGGTAAGGAAATTAAAGAACTGGAGAGGCACAATGAAGACGGAAGGCGTGATATTAAGAAGAAGGAAATAAAAAGAGGGGGGGGGGCGGTGGAGAAAGACACAACCGATGAAGTAGGAGGCCAGCACTGAGTGGTGAAGCGGGCTAGTGCTACGTTATGTCACTATAGCAAATCCCTAACCCAATACCCGGTACCCTCATCATATCATTGAATGAAGTCAAACTATGATAAAGGGTCAATAGAGAAGCTAAGATAATTGATAGGGCAGGATATGGTAGCTTCGGAGGATAAATTTGGAAGGCTCCCTTCAAATCAATTCTAGCTATAGAGGCATTATAACGGTAGTAGCTTTTTTCTCTTTTCACTGTAGAAGATCAGTTTCCATACAATATGCACTTATATACATGTATGTACTTGTATCGTCGTAGAAAATAAAATTTAATGTATGTTTCAGAACGATTAGAGATTTCTCCTTAGATTCAGGGACTCATCGGCAGAAGTACATGTATATAGCTACGTTCGTAAAGTTTTGGCACCCTGTAAAAACGTCCGCGATTGCAACAAACAAAATATTTTGGTCCTCTTCCTCGAAAGATGGTCATACATAGTGTTGTGATATACAGCAGTAGATAGAAATATCTATCTATAAATTTTTCTTTGTAGGCGTTCTTATCTGGTTGATATCATGATTTAAACTCATGAGCTTCGAGATTGGGGGTGCCAAAACTTTGCGGACGCGGCTGTAGATATACTTTATCCCACAACTAGTGAAGGGTTCAAGTTTTATACAACAGCGACTATAAAGGCCTTTATCCCTCAACCACACTTATGATTTAAGAATGGTTGAGCATTGACATCGAAGGGTTAGGGGGTTCTGCTTCATCTTGGCATACTGCCAAGCCCACATATCACTTCCAGCGCAGTATCCACCATGGGCGGGTGGTCTAGTGGTTACACTGCCCGTCAGGTTAGACACCGAGTGTTTGTGCTCAGGACGACGGAAGGTCCGGGGTTCAAGCCAGGGGTGGGAGTAGTAACTGGATTTAGTCGCCGGTTGCAGTACTTTTTGTTCTTATTTTTTCTATTTTTTTCTCTACATAGTTAAATAAATTATGAGGCCATTTTGGGTTTTGATTTCTCTAGAGGAGGAAGGGGTGAGTGGTGGAGCTGGGAATAGATATGTCTTTGTCGGTACCCCCCCGGCGCAAGGCCGAGCAGACTTTCTATTTGGATCATAGCAAACTGTGTCATCTGTCATCTTGCATCACATGTTATTGTAGAGCACATATACCGAAAAACTGTGTCATTTTAATCAACAAAGAGCTGGACCTTCCAAAATCCAGAAATAACCACTCAGTGAATGTATGTAACACGACGAGCTCTCTAGATAGCCGCTGGGCAACCCTCCGCCCAGAGGACTTCTTGGTTAGAAGTGATGTTCGAAGGCCAAGGCTTACTTACTACAGCTTAGATGAATCAGTTTGGTTTGATACTGTTCGGGGCGGACCTCGTGGTAGTGGGTGGTGACAAAGAGGGAATGTCGAAGAGAGCGAGTGGCGAGAATAAGAGTATGACCGTCAGTGTCAACAAAACCAAAGGTAGATCCCCAACCCCCCGGAGGCAATCAACCACATGAACGACACAAGATCTCACGGTAACAAGCCGGTGTGATCCATCCAGAAATACCCACCAAGCCATACTTCGCATCGCCCGAGTGATAGCTTATGATGCAACGCAGCCTGCCCAAGTACACCTTTCCTTCCTCCCCTCCACCCTCCTCTACCACAACACCACAACCAATCTACACGCGCACACACGCACGCACGCACGCACAAACAGGGGCTGAATGGGTGGACGAAAGATGAGATTGTTATCATACAGCACAGCCACGACCACACTAAGACTACATGCAATATCGCATCACACAGAGGCGTAGCTAAAAGCTAAAATCGGAGAGAAGAGAAGAAGTAAGTATACATCCATCACGCACATACAATACTTCCAAAGGCCACAAAAAAGAAGAAAAAGAGCCGTATTCCTACCAAAAAAAAAAAACATCCACAAAAAGAGTATGGGAGAGAGAGAGAGCGCTCTGCTCCAACTAGCACATTATAACCCCCTTCATCCTCCCGAAACCTCTCTGGTCCTAAGAAGAAAAACATAAAAAAAGAAGATAAAAGAGAAAAAAAGAGTTAGTTCTACTTTACTTCCTTAGAAACATAGCTTTGAAATCCGCATTGCTCTTCACCGGCTTCCCGGGCTCGCCCCCATCCCCCATCTCCGTGTCTCCACTCTCACTCTTCCCTTCCGGCGCCTTCGGCCTCGCTATCGACCCCGAGAACCCCAGCCCGCCCCTCCGTTTCTGCCCCCTCGGCGGTGGCACACCACGAATAATACTTGTTGGCGCCGCGAAGAAAGCAGGCTTACTACCGCTACCACTGCCACTATTACCATCGGCCTCCTTCTTCACTGCCGGTGCAAAGCCCTTCGTTTTCTTCACCTCCGGCTTCTGCTTCATTAAGTCTAGCAGACTTCCAATACTGATACGTCTCCCCGCGAGGTCGCTGCCATTGAGCGCGAGCGCCGCCTTACCGGCGTCGGCCACCGAGTTGTATTCAACGATAGCGCCTTGGTGGTCAGGGCGGAGCGTGACTTTGCGGAGGGGCCCAAACTTCTCAAACAGCTCGCGGATCTTAAAGTCGTTGACGGTGTCAGCGATGTTCATGATACCGAGTGTCTTTTTCTTGATGTCGTCGAATGACGGTGGGGGGGAGCCAGATCCTGAGACAACGGCGGCGGGTGAGGGTGTGTCCATGTTGTGGTCGGCGTTTGGTTCGCTGGAGGGCGTGCTTCCGCGGGTTGAGGACTCGACCGCGTTGCCGGGTCTGTGCTTGCCGGGGTTCGCTGAGGCGATGGTGACATCGAGAGGGCGGCCCTTGAGTAAGAATCCGTTCAGAGCTACGGCTTCATCCGCTTGTTCCTGTTGATGAAGTGAGCAAATTGCTTGGTAAAGCAAATATATTGGGAAAATTACCCTAGTGCCATAAGACACAAATCCAAAACCCTTATGCGACCCTTTTCTGGGCCCCTGTGGCATCCGGACCTTCTCGACCTTTCCATATCTCGTGAACAGCTCCTCGAGGTCCTTCTCATTGGCTTTAAAGTCGATGTTCCGAATAAACAACTCACGACCCTCATGCCTAATATGCCACCCAATCAAATCAGCACCAATCACACCTCGCCAACTACGAAAAGGGGCACTCAGGGAAAACCATACACTGCACCCGATCGCGACACCTTCTGATTCGGCGCTGATATCTTCGCTACCAATGTCTCCTTCTCGCCCAGCTGCTTCCCATTCAATTCCGTCGCCTTCTGCGCTTGCTCGGACGACACAAACTGAACGTAGCAGAAGCGTCGGTGAGTGTTGTATTTTAGACTCGGGAAGCGTACATCAACGATCTCACCAATCTAAAGAGACCCAATAATCAGCTCAACATGCCGGGGGGTGGATAAAGAGAAAGAAGTAAAGTGAAAAAACTTACACCCTTAAATAAGTCTCTTATATAGGCCTCGTCAGCAGAGGGCGGGAAATTCGTGACATATAGAGTCGATCCTGTCCCGATCTGGACCTCAATCGCACGTCCCTCAACACTCTTCCCGTCCTTGGTCTGCGCTGCAAGAACGTCCTCCTTGGTATCAAACTCGACTGTCGCGGTTGAAGACCGTCCATCCTTTTCGGTAATTATGTTTATACTATTGATCGTACCACACTATTGAAAAAAAAGTCAGTACCCTCTTCACAAAAAAAAACCAAGGGAAAGAAAAAGACAGAAAATCCATCCCACTAACTAACCTCTCTAAAAAACTGCCGCACCTTCACCTCCGGATACCCCGCCGGCAAGTGTTTCACAATGACAGTGGTGTTCTCGCGGTCACGTTTAGCCGCAGACGCTGCGGATGGGAGCGCAGGCGCAAGTGGCATGTCCTTGATAAAGACTTCCGGTTTGGGCTTCTTGCTTTGCTGGGCATCGTCAGCCTCGAGAATACTCCTCCGCCGCTTCAAGGTCCCTCGAGCCTCTTCCTCGGGTTGTGCCGCATCAGCTTCCTGCTCTTGCTGCTCTTGCTGCTGTTGATACTGCGTTTGTTGATAGGCCACTGCTTCCTGTGCTTCCTATTATTGCAGTACAGTCAGTATTACTTTCTGTTGTATACCAACCTAGTCCGGGAAAGACAATTACCCTAGTCCGCCTCTCCTGGATCTCCATTGACAGTTTCCTGTACCGTATAGTAGACCATTCAACGTTCTGCACGTTTCCGTAGTCCTCTACATGGTTCCTATAAGTCTCCAGGATCTTTTCCGGCCAATCAATCGTCTTGACCCTAAGCGCCTGCTTCAGCACATCCCCCGCAGTATCCTTCTCCCCATGCGTCAGCTCCCACTGATAGTAGCGCAGCCAGAACTCATACGAATTCGCCTGCGTGCCCGCCAGCTCCTTCCAGATGCTCCTCGCACCCGGAAGCTTATTCGCCAGCGTGCAAAAGTTGATATGGATGCGCTGCAATCGGTACTCCGGATCCTCCTTGCCGGTTTCCGTCACCGCCTCCGAGATTCCCATTTCCGCCATATCAAAGTCGTCCTCGCTTGCGTCCTGCTCGAACGCCCGTCGCTTCAGGAACCCGCACCAGGCAATGTTGACCTTGAGCACCTCCTCGAGACCCCCGAGGTCCAGCATCCCAGTCTTTGTCGCCCTGTGCTTCACGTCGGAGACAATATCGAACGGCTGTGCGCCCTTCTCCAGCGCAATAATGTACTGCGCCCATAGCGTCCCCGACCACGGACAATGCCTCGTCGCCCTCGTGAGCACCGAGATGGCGCGTGAGCTAGTATTAACCTTCTCCAATATAAAGTAGACATACGCCTCCCAGACCCTCGCCTGATCGCCAAAGCGCAGCAGGCAGCGCTCGTAGAGCGTGCACGCCATCTCGTGGTCCAGCTTCTTCTTGGGCTGGTTTGTCTCCCACTTGAGGTACTCCTCCCAGATGTTCCATTCCTCGGCGGTGTTGTCCCGCTCGCGCTTCAGGCGCAACTCAAAGATCTCGCGCTGCGAGTACTTTTCGAGGGCGATAGCGTAGATCTTGTTGGTGGAGATCATGACGGACTCGTAGTTTGCGTTATTGTAGCGGGTCGTGAAGCTGCTGAAGGCACTGAATGTGTCGCTGATCGTTGCGTGGGGGACCTGGAGACGGGCTTGGTAGAGGTTTCGGATGTACTCGAGTTTTGCAGAACTGTGTAGTGTCAGCCATTGAAACATGCATCAATTAAAACACGAATTGAGTACTACCTTGGGCTGGCCTCAAGATCCTTCATGAGGAGATCGCGGTATCTGTCCCATATCAAATTGCTCTATAAAATCTATCAGCCCTACCCCCGACACACGGGCATCAAACAGAGAAGAAAGAAAAACCCACATCCGAGATGACATGCATCGTAGCCTGAGCCCCCAGCTTATAAGTCTCCATGACCAATTCCATCGTAAAGAGCTCCCTGATAACCTCCTCCGCCTGGTTTGCGAACCCGCTCCTCTTCCTCTTCCTTGCCTCCGAATGCTGCACCTCCAGGAACTGCGCATACGTCCTCCACAGCGCCACGCTCGCATTCTCCTCCTCCACGGCCCTTGCACACAGCTCCATCACAATCATAACCTCCTCCGCGCTTCTCGCAATCGACGACTCGTCCGCAATCCACTCCAGCCACATGGACTCCTTGAGCGGAAAGCGTTCCAGCATCTCCTGCCGGCCCTTGCGCAGATCCTCCAGGAACGGATACGGTCCCTCACTCCCGGCCTGCTGGTGCGCGAGGAACCCGCGGTGCAGCAGCCCAATGTACTCGACGTGGGACTCGTACTGGTACGGGCGGTCGGTGATGAACTCGAGCAGCGCTGGGATACGCTGGTAGTCGGCCTCCGACAGCGGCTCGACGATGGCCGCCGCCGTTGAGTTCGCGCCCTCGTCGTCTACCATTAGCCCGTCGTCATCTAGCCCGCTCTCGCGGTCGTCGCCATCCATCCGGACGTCCGTGACGGCGGGGGGGTCCTCGTCCATTGCGGTATTAGTGTCGGGGGATGGGATACGATGGTGAGGCGGCGCGGAGGAGGGGATGCGGGCGATGAAGTGGGCAACGCCCGTTCTTCTCGCGGGGGAGCCACGGGAGTTTGTGTGGGGCGACGGCGCCGAGAGGCCAGTTGGCGTTGTTGACGAGGATGGGGGGTTTGCGTTTGAAGCGTCGAGGTATGAGGGGCGTGAAGGGAGCGGGGATGCGGAGGATGAGTTTACATTTGTTGCGGGGGGGGAGGAGTCCTCGGAGGGAGAGAGGAGAGAGCTAATATCCATCGTTTCACGGAGGATTTAGCTGGCACTGTTACTATCGCTGTCGCTATCACTGTGACCTCACGGGGGTGCGTGTGGTGTGTGTGTGTGTGTGGAGCGTGATTGTGTGTGATGTGTGTGTGTATAGTTATGTAGAATGCCTGGAATTGGAAGAAAAAAAACCCGATCAAGTGGGTTGGGTTGGTGATGATGTAGTGATTGGTAAGGCGTCAATCAATCAAGTATTGGGGCAGCCTTGTTCCCCTTCTGTATCCTTCTGTACCTTTACTCTCCCTCTTCTTTTTCTTCTTTATCTCTTTTTTGTATTTCTCTGGGAGAGAGAAATGGATGAAGAGATATAGAGATTATCCCAGGCAATCAATCAATGAATGAACGTGTGTGGTGGGAAGGAGTGTAGTGATGGTGGTATTGGGAGCGTCAGAACGGTAGCAGCAAGCAGCAGTGGGTGTCCCAGAGACGGGAGTATGTATGTCCGTCTGTTCGTCTATCTGTCTGTCGGTACCTATATCTGATCTGTACCTGTGTGTCCTGGCAAGTGTGGATGTCAGTAGGGTGGGCAGAACAGAAAACAGGAACAGGAACAGGAACAGGCAGGGTTACAATGTCGTGAGGGAAAATAGAAAACAGAAAGAGGTAAAGGATGAATGAAGGACCGGGCTGGTGGAACGATTGGAGACACAACCACCACGGGCAGCCAACCAATCACTGCGGACACTAACTAGCACACACACTCTCTCTCTGACACCCAACATACTCACTCATGATCACTTACACTCCACATTCACACTCTGCACACACACAATCACACGAATGCAGAACTCGCACTCACTATCTCACTCGTTCACAAGCCACTCACTTGGGCTCAAGAGAAGGCTGTCATGTAGTTATTTAAAGAGAATCCCCCAGTGTCAATTCAATTGCTACTCTACAGCTCGTATGTATACATGTATGTATATGCATAGAGGATCATGAGGAACATGAGGGGCCCCCAAGATAGACAATGGGCGAACCACTCGCAATTATCAATCATGACATACCTGCTGTTTGGGGGTGCGAACTTTGGTTGGAAGATCTGTACCTACGGTCGTTCACGGGGCATTGGCGGGCCCTGGGTGTTGACGGACAGGCCAAAAGAGAGACAACCAAGCCAAGTTTTGCCTGCAATCCGCCAACACCTAGGGCCCGCCAATACCCCGTGAACGATATATGAGATTTCTCTCTTTCCTCTGGTAGGCAATCATATCATATCATATCGCATTTGTTACCGACCCATGCAAGCCAAGAATGCCCCCCCATCGCAGAATTAACATGGAGAAACAAAATTAAATCCCCGTCCTTTCTTTCTCTTTCCCCATAAAAATAATAATAGACCTCAAGATCCGAAATTAAAGACCGGGCAGCGCAGACAGGCAGGTACATATGTACATGTGCATATACGGGAGCTGGGATGGAAGGAAACGCAGAGCCCCGTCCTTTTTACATAACGTGCAATTGCCGTCATACATCGTGGCCTGCAATTGTATAATTGCGACCAACAGTCGAGCTAGTGAAAACTCTCCTTCTCCTCACAACCCACAAGCTACATGTAGATACCCAAAGAAGGAGGATATTGTTGCAAAACGTCCCACCCCCTTCCCCAATCCAATTGCTCCAGTTACGCGTCCCATAGGTACGGGTCTCACCGTCCGGAGTGATCTGTCTGTCTTCTCTGCTTTGTCTGCGAGTCTGTCGATGTTGTTTGTCGGGATAAGACCTCGTGATGTCTGTCTGCATTCTTCCATGGTCATCTCCATTTCTTCTGTACGTCCCGACGAGGGAATAATCCGATCAATCGCCGCCAGTAAACATTTATTTTAAAATTACATTCTGTTCCCACCTGCCCACCTGCCCTGCGCTGTCCTGCCCGCCCCCATATTCGCCCAACAAAAAAAAACATCCGCCCCCTAGCTACGAGTACCACCGAACCGCAGCTTCTGCACACCGCCGGCAAAAAAAAAAAAAAGATCATCACTGGGATAAGATAGGATTGGGCGTACATGTATGGGGATGGGGATGGCAGATGGCAGATGGGGGAACAAACACAAAACTAACAGCTGCCCGGAGAAATCACCAGAATCGGTTGCACGGCGTTCGGTACCTGAATGTTGACTCGATCGGGGCCAGCACGGATTATAATTTTAGAGTGGGGTGGTGATCGGCGGTCACATTTTCTGAAAGTGAATGGAATGTGGGAATTGATTTGATACTGTTTAAGTTGACTGAAGTCTGACTGACTGACGGATTAATGACTGACAGCTTTGCCCCATTGCCGTCCCTAACGTCGTCGCCGTCGTTAACTCTGCCTCCATACCGGACCAAATCTGCCTGCTCTCTCCAACATAGGTAGCTAAGCAATCACACCTTATCTCAACGTCACCCATAGTTATCTCTCCATCTCTCTACCTCCCCCATCTCCTCGCTATCCACCTCATCCTCCCACTCACCTCACTCCCCATGTCTCACCCAAATTACCCAACCCCCCCCAAACCCGAGCCCACCCACCGCACTCCCCGGAGCCGAATCCCACCGACCAGGTCCCCGGTCCGCAAAACGCAACCTCCGATTCCACTCCTTCTCACCGCACCCCCACCGCCGTCCACTATACATGTGTACATGTATGTACCCCCCCGGACCGGGAAACCCCACTCCGCTCTCTAATATCATGCCCGGGGGGGGGGGGGGTGACAGGGGTGGGGCTATTAGTTTTACGTCCGTGCTTAAGATGCTTTGTGTGGGTGTTATTGTTAGCAGTTGTTAACTGGTTGGCTGCAATGAGGTTCTCTCCGAGGGCTAGAGGAGTGGTGAGCGGTGGGTGGTGGTAGTGGTAGTAAGGTCATGTAGTAGCTGTTGCGCAGTATTAGCAGTGCAGCAGTAGTAGTAGGAAGAGCCCATCAGGTTACTACATGCATTTGCTACTAACATATAGCCGGTAGTCGACTGTAGTACTAATCCACCAGCGCTAAGTCATGACACCGAGTGACATCTCATGAGGGGCACCCACCACAACTACATCACACCACATTACATTACAACTCACATCCACTAGCCGATACAAAACACCCGACCCTTGATTTCACCCACCATCTCGCCACTATCACCATCTACCCAAACCCCCGGGACCTTCGCAATCAATCGAGGAGGGGTCGAATCGAGAAGCCCAAAGCCATGGTGAAATGGGCGAGTGATTATGAACAAATGATCAATCATATGAGCTCAAGCCAGTTTTCACTATAATCCAATTCACCTACATACAAGTCTAACCGAGTCATCGCGAAGTATCCGCGTCCGCAGAAAATACCCAAAGCTTACATGAAACAACATAGAAAGATTCAGCTGGCAGAAAAGTAACGCACGTACGTACGTGCGACAACTATTAAGAAAATATCTATAATCAACCCCCCCAACCGCAACCGCAACCGGGAGTTCCCGGCTAGATAGCTTATATACTAAGCTACATAAGAAACATTGACAAGGGAAAAGTAATTACCTAAGAGGAACTTGTCTAGACTCTAGCTAGCCAGCTTCTATGAATCGGACTTATGAAAACAACTCGAAGACAAGTCAAAGAAAAGAAAAGAACCCATACCAGCCGCTTCCCCAAGGGAAAGAAGAAAAGAAAGAAAAGAAAGAATGAGCCAGAATAACACCTCAACTACCTCGCCATATTCTGATAGCGAAAAGGTAATAAAAATAAACACGCCACTATGAGGAGCTATCAGAAACTATCAATCCCCTCCCCTCCCATGATCGAACAAACCCTAACTCTCCCCCTCCATAGCCACCAACCCCCTATCCCCCACTCCCAACCTCTCCACATCCACGACAACCTCCACCCCATCCCTCCTCCTAATCCTCACCGCCGCGCCGTCCTCCTCCCTCCCCAGAAACAGCGCCACAGTCCTCCACTCCCCCGTCACGTCTGTCCAGGTCCGCCAGCTCGCCAGATCAGCAGTATCGTAGGCAGCATCGCCAGCATCGGCTTCGGGGTCACGGCTGGATGAGTCTGAGACGGCGCCAACATTGCCGACTGACTCGGCGGCGAAGGCGGCATCGAGGACTGGGAGTAATGTTCGCATGTACTGGAGATTTAGCAGGTATGTTAGTAAGGTGCATGTGAGGTAGGAGGTGGGGAATTGGGGGGAGGGGGAAGGGAGCTTACTCGGCCGTCGTGGGGGGAACGGGTGGGTTTGGGTTCGGGTTTGGGCTCAGAGTCGGATTCTGTTTCGGGCTCGGAGTCGGAGGGCTTTTCGAGAAGCTCTACTGGCCAGGGGGTTTTCTCGTAGGTTGTTGTGTTGATAGTCATTGTGTAGTGGGGGGGTTTGTTTGCTTTTTGTTTCTTTATTCGTTTGTTTGTATGTTTATATATCGAGCTGTGTCTTGTATGTAGCTTTAGCTAGTAGGTAGTAGTAGGTAGCTGATATTCGGTAAATAAGTAGTACTTTAATGTATTTTTCTGTTCAGTAGAGATGTAGATATGAAGACCCGGTACTAAAGATATAGGAATGCGAAGCTAGGCAAGTAAGGAGGGAAGCTCGATCGTGGCGTGATTTTAATTTATGGTCATTCTCCGAAGCTAAAAGCCAGAGAGCCCGTGGGCACTTAAATACAGACAGATGGATGGATCATGCCGCGCAGTCTCCCTGAAATTTTATATCACTTGCCTCCTACCGAAATCTTACGTCAATTACATGTGGAAACAAGGCTCTTGCCTGTACGACGTTCGATAAGGATAAAGGTCATGCACGTAGCAACGGCTCACTGGGTTTTGTTTTGATGACAACGGCGAATCGCAGGAGATCTACGACTTTACTTGCGAGTGGCGAACTACATCATGTTACTGGGCCACGACAATGACGTCTCCGTGGCTATTGAGAAGGAAAACCCGCACAAAGTTGTGGATACACTATAGATAGATCATAGATGGGTATCAACCCCCCGAATCGAATACGCTCTCCTTTACCTTCAGCAGCTGGAGACAACAACGAGAGAGAAAAAGCCACTCGCCTGCTCAGCCGCCGCCTCGCAAAACAACTGACAAATAACGCCCATAGCTAAAGTGGTTCTATCTTGCTTTATTGAGAACGCCAAACACACCGAGCGAGGAAATATTTGCACTACGCATATTCTAATTCACCAATAAATATCCCGAAACCTTCTTGCCTCCGTCCACCTTACTACAGTTAAGAGTCAGTGGGAATATCCGCGTTGAATTCTTCAGCCAGAAAGCGTTTAGTGAAGTCGACGATCTGTTTATAGTTTTTCTCGAAACCGGACTGGCCGCCGTAGTAAGGGTCCTCCACCTGTTCGTCCCTGCGGGAGCCATAGTGCCCGAAGAGCCTCACTAAATATTAAAATAGTCAACAACAGGTCTTGGCGATGTAGAAGAACAATCGAACCTTTAGCGGTGCTATCCTTAGGCTTGATGCGATTAATATCACGAAGGTTTGAGTTCTAGATAAGACTAGTTTAGCAATCTAGGTACGCATGTAGCAAAAGAGGTTTGTGACTTACATCCATAGCAAGGATGTAATCAAAATTCTTAAAATCACTCGTCTGTAGCTGACGAGCAAGATGGTCCAAGCGAATGGAGTTCTTAGCGAGGATCTGAAGAGTTCCTGGCAGAGCATTTAAATTCATCAGCAACATACACACGAGGACAATATGCTAGGTAGGTCATTACGAGGGTCCGCATGTTCCCCAGAATGATAAGCTACAGTCCCACAGCTGTCAATCTTGCGGAATTTTGCAGCGTAGCCAGCATTGTTGACAGTCCTACGGAAAGCACCTTCGGCCATAGGAGAGCCTACATGGCGCTTTAGATTATGAACTTGCTCGGGGAGATGGTTGGGGCTTGAGTCTTACGGCAGATATTTCCGAGACATACGAATAGGACCGAGACGGCGTCGGCGTCGGCACTATCAGCCATATCGACGTCGGCGTACGGAGATGTAGGTCTAGTCGGATCTGGAGACATGATTGGTTGGTTACGATGTAATAGGAAATGGAAGGAATACTTGAAGGGAAACAAATATTATGAGGAGGGGCCTAAAGGATGGAGTTCAGGGTTTAAGTGGGGTGACGCGGGGTATTTCATCCTTCTAGAAACGTGGGCTTTTACGTGTGGCGCTAGACATGATAACAAGACTTGTCCTGATTTATTGGCAAATGTCCTCTACTACACATGTAGTCTCGATCTCTCGATTGCTGTTTGTTTTATTTGACCAGTAGCTTTACCCTCACATTTTTAATAGAGTTTTTCCAACCTGCAGTTTTATCACTTGATCGAAGATCGATCCAGCATCTACACATATATAAGTTACATAGGTATACGAGTGAGAGCTTGTGTTGCACTTCCTCGATCCCCTGGATTAACTCTTGGCTTAGGTAGTAGACCTGATTGGCAGATTGACTATACCCATCCCAACAAATCAAACCAAGAGTAATTCTCCTACTATTCGACGTACATACATGTACAGTTGCAACTCGCTATGCCGGATCTCAATACGCCGGATCCCTTGCTGTCCCGTACGAAATCCTGGGGGATTTTGATTTTCTTCCTGCGAAATCAGTTTGCTATCCCGGATTTCTTGTGAATATTTACTATCCCGTACGAGATCCTTAGGATCTTGGCAATCCGGCATATCGAGTTGCGACTGTAAGCTTAAGCTCGACACCAATTGAAGTATTTAACCGCCAGCTCTTAGCTACCGATTGTCAGAGATATTTATGAAATGACCCATGTCAGGATACGCGCTCGCAAACAAGTGTAGATCGAATAAGAACCCAAGGCTCACTTCTAGGTGCATAAACCATCTCTGGCGCACTATAGAAAAATAAGCTTAACCAAGTGTGGTGCAAGAAGGAATACTCATAGTTTTCTAACGTTTCCGAACTGAACTGGGTCTGCATACCACCAAAATCTAGTTGCCAAGCACGATTTACGCCCATATGCAGATCCAGTCCAGTTCGGAAACGTAAAAAAACTACGAGTAGAGGGCGACCTTGTCAACCTTGTATACACCACTTCAGTCAATTCTTTCATTGGCTCTGGGAAGCAAACATTGAAGAGCCTCACGTCTAACTCGACTTTATGGCTGTATCAAGTGCTACAATACTGAACTGGTGTGAACAGGGATTACAAGGTCGCCCCCCAAGGCCTCTCTCACCATAGCAAGAGGGAGGGCGAGTCAAACATCATCTAGTTGATTAAGATATTCAACGCGCAGCTGGCATAGGTCTACGTAGGTATAATCTCCTCAACTTTAGGGGAAGTGTTGACTACTTATCTACGGACTGTAACCTTTGTGTGCAGACGATCGATGGATTGGCTCTCTCATGTGCTTCAATGCCACCAAGAATAACCCAACCCAGGGTTGCAAGAACACGTTGACCCCAAGCTTTCTTATCCTTTGTGCATTTACGTACAGCCACTACTACCCCTGACTGACTGGTTGACAGGGAGCGGTTTCCCGGTACATGTATGTATGTACCTACGTCTCCATTAACTGTCATGTACATGTATTCTATGCGCCTTTCTCTGCCGCATTTTCCTCTCTCCTACCGGCGGCACAATTTCTCAACTTAGGGCTGAGGTGGGTGTGGTCTCACCTTATCTAAATCCAGCTGTGTGATGTTGATTGTTGCACATGGGGCCACAAAGCGGGTGGTGTAGTTGTGTGAAACCCCAGAACATGTAAGAGAACAAAAAGATAAATTACATACAGCAGGATATGCCTGCTCGTAGAGGCATGCGGTGGAGTGAGTACTCTAGAGTAGTTAGCAGTAAGTACATGTACATACTAGTATTGTACTATGGAATACCTAGGTATGTAGCTGTAAGTGCCCCATCGAGAACACTGCCTCGCACTCCCTAAGGACGCCTATTATTATCTATTTCCGGAAGTATCGAGAGGCTTGTTTTGTGCACCATGGTAGGTCGGGCACTTCTTCCCCTCACTCAAAACGGTTCCAGTGATCAGCCGCACGTGCGGCTGGAGGTTCTCGCCAAGACGGCAATAGAAATACATACCAGCTCTTTTCCAACAACCTTCTTGGTAATACCTGTCTGCTACTCAACTTCGAATCAAGCTGGAGTAGAGTTCGAGCAAGTCTCTCTTAAAGTCTTCTCTTGGTTTCTACTCGTCTCATCTTTTACGTCTTTTTTCTACCCGGCTTCTGACTCTCCAGTTCGCCAGCTGCAGCTAGCTTGTTCGCGCTTCCTTGCTCAAACACGCAGAGTCGATCAGGCAGAAACTGAGGTTTCAGGTAACTTTAATTTAAACCAGGCCCGCGTCTAGAGAAACAATCCGCGCTTGGGGGGATACTGGTAGACAAGAAGAAGAAGAAGAAGAAGGGGTAGCAGCAGAGATAGAAGGAAAGGCTACTTGAGGTATGTATATGTCTTTTTTCTCTCGTATCATTTCTTCTACTTAGCCCTGGGGTAAGCCTTGTCGCGCAGGCGTCGTCACCTGTTGTCGTGGACTTTCTGCGATATGTCATTGCCCAGAGAATTCCATAAACTCCGCACAATGAGGAAGGCGGACTTGACGAAGAGCGGTGGTAGAATGAATGCATTTGCTAAGATACAATCGTAAACAGTGAATATCTTCGGCATCGGCACCGTGGCTTTTATATTTTATATTTTATATTTTATTGGCCTATAGAGTCTGCCTCATTACACCTTGCATACCTGAAATCGCCAGGATCAGGGGAAATACTATCCAGTTAGCAAACAGCAACTCGCATCGCTGTTACTATTACTCCACCATCCTGTCTAGAAACAGAAATAAAGGGTCTGAAAAGTAAATACCAATCAGAAAGAAACATAGGCTCATTTTACGTGCCCCAAGACATTAGAGTCGCAATCAATATACCTATCGCGCGTAATTTTAACATAGGGTTGGCAAGACGCAAGCGCAACACCCCCACACCGCCCCTCGCAGATCCCTTTTTTCTCAGTCGCAGACCTACATAGAAAGCCCGCCGCCGCGCCCATTCCCATGGCTAATAACAGTAACGACTTTTACTCGCGTCTTGATTTCCCCCATCCTCCCGCGCACGAGGATTCTTCAGACGACGAAACCGGTCCCCTTGCTCAACCTCCAGTACCACCACATCAGCAACCCTACGATCCTCATTATCAACCTCCTGTACCGATGGATCATAGAACTCCGTCACCGGCTCATCCACTTGCTGGTTATCAGCAGGGTGGCGAGATGCCCTATAGACCTCAAAGGCAGAACACGGGAGGGTATCCTGCTGCAGGAACTCCTATGCCAGATTGGCCTGAGGATGGGAATAGACTTATGTCACAACCTACCGTGAGTTTTGGTGTTCTTTCTGTCTCTCATAGCTTTCAGCCGTGATACCTTCTTCTTTCTCTTTTTGCAGCTCTGACTCGGTGCATGGCGGGCCACTACAGTATTCGGTATCAAACCTATCACACTCTTATGACCAAGCTCCCCCGCTGCCCCCCTCGCGAACCCATCGTCAATCTGTGGGCGCGAGCGCTGCACCACCATATTCTCATCAGTTCTACCCAGCCGACCACCCAAATAACTATTCTCCTGATCCATATCAGCCACATACTCCCGAAGACGGATATCCTTTAACGCACTACAACACCCAACCAGCTCCCTACGCTGACGAGGATGACAGACGGCCGATTCTGGACCCGCATTCACAACTAAATACCCCACTACAGGGGCATAATGACCCATACTTCCCGCAAAGCACTCCATCGCCTGTCGGATCAACGCCAACTCCTGGGCCTGGTTTGCGTAGATGGAAAACTGTAAAGAAGGTAGAACTCTTTAACGGGAACTTAGTCCTAGATTGCCCAGTACCAAAAAAGCTACTAGCAATGCTGCCTCAGCAGAAAGAGCGTGAGTTCACTCACATGAGATATACAGCGGCGACCTGCGATCCTTCAGACTTCGTTGAGAAGAAATTCACGCTCCGCCAACAACTCTTCCAGAAGCCGAGGCATACAGAACTGTTCATTGTAGTAACCATGTATAATGAGGATGAAGTCCTGTTTTCAAGGACAATGGCTGGTGTATTCAAGAATATCGCATACCTATGTTCTCGCACCCGTTCCGCAACCTGGGGCGCAGACGCCTGGAAGAAGGTTGTTGTCTGTGTCGTGAGCGACGGACGTGGTAAAATCAACCCTAGAACTAGAAGTGTTCTAGCTGGAATGGGCTGTTATCAGGAGGGTATCGCAAAGACAAGGGTCAATGAAGATGATGTGACCGCGCATATCTACGAATATACTACCCAGATTGGTATTGAGCTCGACAACAAGGACATGGTGAGGCTTAGCGCTACCGGCAAGAACGCCGTTCCGGTGCAAATGATATTCTGCTTGAAGGAGCGTAACCAGAAGAAGATCAACTCCCATCGTTGGTTTTTCCAGGCGTTCGGACGAGTTTTGGACCCGAATGTATGCGTGCTCATTGACGCCGGGACGAAACCAGGCGGGACGAGTATCTACCATTTGTGGAAAGCGTTCGACATCAACCCGCAGTGCGCCGGAGCATGTGGGGAAATCAAGGCCATGTTGGGGCCCGGCGGACGATATCTCCTGAATCCCCTTGTAGCAACTCAGAACTTTGAGTACAAAATGTCCAACATTCTCGACAAGCCGCTTGAGAGTGTATTCGGGTTTATCTCAGTTCTCCCCGGTGCGTTCTCGGCGTACCGGTATACTGCGTTGCAGAACGATCTTACCGGGCAGGGCCCACTGGAGAAGTACTTTAAGGGAGAAAAGATGCATGGTAGTGATGCAGGCATTTTTACGGCGAATATGTACTTGGCTGAGGATCGTATCCTGTGTTTCGAGCTTGTGTCGAAGCGTAATTGTAATTGGGTGCTGCAGTATGTCAAGAGTTCGTCCGCCGAGACGGATGTGCCGGATGAAATGAGCGAGCTGATTCTTCAGCGGCGAAGATGGCTGAACGGAAGTTTCTTTGCGGCGATTTATGCATTAGCGCATACATTCGATATTTGGCGGAGTAGTCACTCCATGATGAGGAAAATGGCTTTCTTGGTTGAGTTCTTTTACCAAACTGTTTCCATGCTGTTTTCGTGGTTCGCTATCGTATGTCCCCCCCCCCCCCCCTTCTCCAACTTGTCAGTAGGATAAGGCTACGTACATGGTCACTAATTCTAGGGTGAATAGGGCAATTTCTTCTTGGTATTCAGAATTTTAACAGTTGCTTTGGCGGAGCCTTCATTGGGTTTTACGCCGGGGAGATATCTCAGTATTATTTTCGAATGGCTGTACTTGGGAACATTACTTACATGTTTTGTCCTGTCACTTGGAAATACACCTGGTGGTACGAAAAAGCTGTACATGACGATGGTTGTCTTCTGGGCTATTATCATGTTGTACGTTTCCCGCAAGTTCCAAAATTTTGGGAGGCACTAATAATTATTTTTATAGGTATCTTCTGTTTGCGGCCGTGTTTATCTCAGTCAAGTCTGTAATGTCGGAGATGGCTCAAAATAACGGGAACTTTGCCTTCAGCAGCCTCTTCTCAAACCAGCTTTTCAGAGATTTATTGGTCTCGTTATGTTCGACCTATATCCTTTATTTTGTAGCCTCTTTCATGTTTTTTGAGCCGTGGCATATGTTCACAAGTGTATGTCCCCATCCTATAACGCTGCATATTCCATTGAAATATCCTAACATTGTGATTTAGTTCATTCAATATCTCCTACTCTCACCCTCGTATATCAATGTCCTCAACGTCTATGCCTTCTGTAACACACACGACATTTCTTGGGGTACCAAAGGTCCTGATGTTCCCCCGCCCATCCAGGGCGGAACTGTTACCACCGTCGACGGCAAGGCCGATATGAATGTGCCTACCGACGACAAGGATCTCGACGAGCAGTACGAATCTGAGCTGCGATCTCTTGCCGTTAAGCCCGAAAAAGAAATCGAGAAGCCCAGCGAATCGCAGAAACAGAAGGATTACTACGCAGGTTTCAGGTCGTGTGTCGTGCTTGTGTGGATGTTTACGAATTTTGCACTTGCTGCTGGGATTCTGAACTCTGCCGGATTGGACCGTATGACGGATAACGATGTTGCTGTAGAATCACAGAGGAGTAAGGTGTATCTGGCAGTCGTGCTGTGGAGTGTGGCGGGGCTGTCGGCGTTTAGGTTCTTGGGATGCAGTTGGTTCTTGATTCTGAGGCTGGTGAGTTTATGGCCCCACACCCCTGTAGCTCATTGTAGAGAAGTTCCGATTCGCTGACTTTAATAATTAGTTCCGCGGTGTTTAAAGTCGATCCGGTTAGTCCCACGGGCAAAGACGCGCGGCATTATTGTTTTTATGTTTCCTCTATTCAAATAACATAGCAGTATTCCCGAGGTTTTCTTTGGCCGCAGTGGTGGTGGCGTCGTCGGTGGCGGAAACAGAGGGGGCCGATGCTATGTTTTTCTTTTCTTTTCTGCTCTTTCTTCCTGCCCGTTTCTTTGTGTAAAATGACCTCTTTTTTTCCCCCTTGCGGTACCGACACCACTACTCTATGATTGTGTATATGTTGAACGAGACACCTAACCCGTACAGATGTACTATTTCCTTTTTTTTTCTTTCTGTGCTTAAAAGATAGTTATGACTCTTTGCTTTTTTTTTTTTGCGGTTTACGTTCTGGAGTGGAAGGGAAAGGTTGATAGAAAATATTATTATTCTTATCCGAGCTGTGTACGTTGAACCTATCCGGGTGATTGTGCATTTTATCTGGATAGTAGGGGTTGGCGTTGCTGTCGTCGTAAGCTTAAGTCGAGTGCTGGTGATCATTGTCTTGGCAGATGTAGATCTCGAGAGTTTGCATGGTTTCTGTTTCTATTTCTAGTGGCATCCAGAATGCGCGGTAGCTAGTGGTGTTTCGGCGGCCGTACCGAAGGCACTGCATGATATCTGCGGGGTTGGGTGTCAGTATTTAGCTGGCTGGGCTGGCAGAGTACGTATTATCTATCAAGGAAGTATTTGGCGGAGAATATACAGACAGAAGAGGTTAGGTCTTTACGCCATAGGCTTTGCCTGCATGCAGTTTTTGTACCTAGAATCAATCGATATGAATTAAAAATAAAAAAAAGGGAGCGGAGGTATCGTCGTCCTCCTTCTGGGGTGATATACACCGGTAACCGGCGTGTGTATCTGCGTCCTTTGTGTCTGTATGGAGGTGAGGGATCGATCACTACGAGTGAAAGAGGTGAGGGGATCACTACGGGTGAAAGAGGTGTGGCCATAGATGTACCACGTGGTCCACATAATGTTACAACTATCTCAGTGGTGCTTTCGGTGTGTTGAAGATTCTCAGCAAAGATTGGTGGATAGCAGGGCGATATATTCTGGCCAGAGATAACTATATATGTGTATGCGTGGTTTAGCCTACGTTGTCTTCCCAACGAGTGCTTCTGGGTCAGGCAAAACAAATAAGGCGGCAAGGAATAATGCGCCTGTCTCTTGTAGCTCAAAGAGAGGCGAGAAAGGACAAGACTTCATGCCGGTTTATGATCGATAATATTGTCGACTGTACTCTATATGTGTTTGTGAATACGATCTACAAGGCCAAGCAATCTCGGGTATTGCCTCGAGGAGGTTCCCACACCGTGCAGAGTCAGTTGGGAACTGATAAAGAAGCGTTACAATATATTAAAGTGGCTGTATTGCTGTCTAGTCCGGGTGAATGGTTATGAAGCCGCGAGTGATGGCTTATGAACAAATGCCGGCGCAACTAGCACCATTGCCCAGGCCCAGACTTACCAATGTAACGACAGCAACAACAATCAGAGCCACAACATATGACCTACGACCGTAACTTGGAAGCAATGAGCATCAACAAGACTGATAATATAGGGACCGTCTTGTCAACAACTTAGGAGGGATGGTCCGCTTAAGTAAGGCACAACTCGAGAAAGCATGAGCCTTCACGTGGAAGTACATCTCGGACTTGACGGGTCAGTGGGTTTATTTGCATAGCCTATTAACCTGACCAGAGCCAGTCCCACGTTTTGTATAGTCACTGGCACTCCAATTGTGGGTCGGGCGTTACAAACTCACAACGTATGCGCCGAAAGAAGCCAGTGGTATACGAGTGATAGTAATCACACATCATCACTCGGGTCTTGGCGATTCTCATTTGTTGTCACAGATGATTGGTTGATCAATTGAAAGATTGAACAGAGCGATTAATAAAGTTAAACCACAACTAATTTGATTAAAAATAAGATGTCCTCTCACATCATTCACACAACCTTCCTTCACTATATAAATATATACACAAAAATTAAAACTGACCTAATACAGAATGTGTAGCACGACAGAAGAGGATGACCGCGGATTCTCCGAGGTCCTGACCATGAGGTACTGTGATGGTACCTAAAGAACTGGACACAACGCCCCAGCATAAAGAGCAAGTTGATGTGAGGACTGTATCCTCGATAGACGCAGAAAACACAACAGGGGGGCGGTGGATGCCTTTGTCTCAAGGAAGCGAAAAAGATGAGTCCTAGCGTGCTGACTGGGGGCACTAATGGTTTAAGGAAAGAAAGAAAAGGGGACCCAGCCACATACTGACTTCGCGTGGGCCCCTCTCCCGACCCCCAGCCAAGTCTTCTGAAAGAGCCAGAAGTGCGTGTAGTGTTAGCGAAGACAAAGCTCGGGTCTCCCTTACGGATTCATTTGAACCACCGCCCCGAGAGGATAGTTCAAAAGTCCACTGGACCTTGAAGAGGGTCCTGGCCCATAATAAAACAAGCTCAGGATTCTCGAGCCTACCTACTTTACGTCAGTACAATTATATGGCAAAGTCCGGGCCCGGGGGAGAGATGCATACGAGATATTGCAGCCCACCGTGTCTTGGATGAAGACTACTCGGTTGGAAGACCAGCTTCTTGAGCGTTAATGCTGCTGTTGATACCCGTCGATATCGTTTAGTTTTCCTATAGGATTGATCTTTAGTTTCTCAATAAATACACACAAGTTGAGGACTGGGAAATGAGATGACTTACTCCTCTCTCCCTACCAGCCAGGACACCAAGATCTGCTACTACTCGGGCAGACAACCACAACCTACCTCGGCCCTGGAGGAACTAGGTTCTTGTGACATAAGGGCCGAGAAGGAGAAGTACAATATACCCCCTGTAAGTATAAAATATATCAGTATATGATTCTCAACGAAACATCTAACAGAGAAATAGATAACCTTGACTCACCGTTCAACTCACCATCGTTAACATCAAATCCAGTTTTCCACAACTGAAAATATAAGCCAGCCACCGCACCCCCCTGTGCCGTAAATATCGGTAGAAATAACTAATTAATTGGTTAACTGTCCAGAAAGTTAGGGAAAATAATGACTTACTCCTTCAAGGCCGGGTATGAAACCAGGAGGTTTCGGGACCCCAATGATGTAGAGGGGGGGGGGGGGGGGGGAAAAACACCCTAGAGAAGAGGGGAGGAGGAGAAGAGAATCAGAGGAGAGAAGGAGAATGGAGAGTTGGTAGCGGGCGGAGATGCGGATAGCACTGGCTATCCTAATAATATAGGTAAAGTCAAGTGGTTAAAGATACATGTATGTAGCTAAACAATTCTGCATAATACGATGAATATACGAGAAGAAGAGAAGAAGAGAGGGAAAAGCGGGGTTTATATACTCTTCCATGGATAGTCCGTGCTTCCCTCTTCTTTGTCATACAGAACCTCTCGGAACTGGTAATCGCCGATATACTAGTTTATTTTACTAAGGAAAGCAGTAAATGCCAGATATCGTATTACGTACCTACCGAAGTATAAAAATATAAGACGGGCCGTACATGTATAGGATGTTAAAGTAAGCTTTTGGGTTTAATTATATCTAAATCACGGAGTCTGAATCTATATAGATGTTGCAACCAGTAAGTTCATAGATGCTCATCATAAAGATTACTGGTTGCTATATTATCTGATGACTACAAAAATTACAGACAAGTACATGTATTGTTGGTCGATCTTGCAAATAAAATCTATTCTAGATCCGCCCTCAAAGTTATTAAGTCTACACAAACACATTTAAGTACCCTGTTTCGACTAAGTTTTGTTGGTTCTTTTAGAAAGGTGTCCATAGCTCCCACAGCAGAGGGTGCCTCGTCGAGATCTGTACTCTCTAGATTTGCATAGAAACCTAGCGAGTACATATAGTTCGAATGACGAACTATTTCAAAGGTAGTAATTGCGTCTATGAACGCTACCCCACCCCAAACTAGAATATCCGATGCTGACACGTAAGACACACTCTGTTGGGCTGGGCATGGTAGCCTTTGAAACCTTATTTCGTCGTGCAGGATCAATCTGGCCCGAGTTTGGCTTAAGACACCGAACACCGAGATGCATGCTGGTCATCACACGCACACGTACTTACACGTATAGAAGACCTCGATCCCGGGTCATTCGGACACCCCACTTACTCGGATAGTCAGTTGAAAAAAGGTACTGATTAAAACGTTGATCTTTTCCTTTCTATGTTAACTGTCCGAGTGAGGGGAATGACTCCGGAGGTCGTCTATACGTGTAAGTACCGTGATCCCCAGAAGAATAAGTCTACAGTAGTGTAGAGTGATGTGGAAGCGTGTTATGAGAAAGGGTGTGTGCGGCTCTCTTCTATCATTGTTGCCTCGCCCCAACCCAGTAGCCATGATATCACTCATGAAGCTTTGCATCATAATGCCTCAGCCCTTAGATTGATGTTATATCCACAGACGCTCGAGCATGTCCACTTTCTTATATATCAGCTGGTTCTTTTGATATATGTAGCTCCTCTTGCTCCTCGATCTCGTCAGACCCACGAGATTATTTTGAATATCAGCTCTATTCAGAAACCTCCCAATATCTTTATCCTCCTACCAATAAGGCCGAACACCAGCCGTCAGGACCATAATTAATATTCTAACACTTTTAGTTCATTTGGGGCCATGGCTCTAGCTATGAGGCTGCTTTCACTGAGTAAAATGCTCATATTATAGTGAGTGGTATGAATATACGATAGCTCTTTTTTTTTGTTTAATTCATGATATAAGATAGCTCGATATGTGTGTTCTGTGATGAAGTGTGCTAATATTTCTAATTAATATTCTAGGTAGATCGTCGGGCAGGACGAGACCAGAACATCCGCTCTTTTTGCCCCTCCTTGAACTTCTGCCTTAAGATCCCGCTATAGATTAAGATTCATTGATTCGCCAAGCTACTTCTAATATGTACTACTCTTAGTCGTTTTGCTCGGAGAAATCCTGACATGACCTCTACGTCGCAATGTTCACCCCAATTGTATATCAAATTCAACTGCGGAGAATAAATAAATCTGTACTTGTAGTTGTGGATAATGCGTACTACTATCAACGGCTGGTATGGGGAGGTATCATGAACGGGGTAAGTAGGGGGATGGGGCTCATAAAACAGAACACACAGTTAACTGGAAACATCAAACAACTTGCGGTCGCGAGTCCCTCCACTACTAGTACTAATGTACTTTATAGTGATTCCGGAGTCTATTGGTATCAATCAACCTTATTAAGATAGTCAAATCATATTAAATATAGAACGGTGGTGTATTATGTTTATACTGGGTGTAGGTGAATCGTAGGACTATTTTGCTTGCGTATGTAAGCCCGGCCTGATCAGCTCTCAGTTTTCTTGTCCCAAACTTTATATAACTAAGGCTTGTTCCATTGTGTGTGTCTGTTGTTTCTCTTCGCTATATACAGCGATAGGTAATAAGTGATGGAATACCCTGATATAGTTTACAGTTGTACTACAAACACCGCATTTTGATAGCGTTTTACCCAAAACAGGTATCGCTCTGTCTCAGCCCGTTCCATCATTTATTACCTACCGCTATACATATGTATCCAGGGAATAGCGGGTAGGATGTTCACCAATAGCGTTCCTCATGAGATATCACTCGTTCTTGGCTCTGGTGTGAACTTTTTTAAATCATTAATTGCATGCAGACCGTAGTCTACAAAATGAAAAGAAAAATGGCTAGTTGTTAAAAACAATTTTTATTGGTCTCCCTTTGCTTTAGGTCCCCACTTGGGCGTTTTCCCCCGTAGCCTTCCTTCATTGCTTCATAGTCGTCCTCCATCCACGCTCCACCATGCATCCCCTTCCCCCCCAAAACGCTCGTTTCTAATCCCCACTTGTACTCTCTGTCATTGTTTCCCGCTACCATGACGTTTCTCTCGTCGTCGTCCTTATGCCATGCCCAACCTCTGAGTGTATATTGGTCGTTATTCGTATCGTTCCACTCGTCAATTAACTTTCTTCCTTCTTCCCTAACCGAATTTCAATGATAGTGCGCATACTCTCGGTGGAGGTCACCTTACAAGAACTTACAACACCTGGGTGGATACTTCATCGGGGCAAATGTTGCTGAACACCGACACCGAAGGGTTAGGGTCCCAACCCATGTTGGCACTAGCCTTCCAAGTATTACTTCTAGACTTTGACAAACATGGGCGAGTGGTCTATTCGGCAGACTGCTCGTCGGGTTAGACACCGAGAGTTTGTGCTCAGGACGACGGAAGGTCCTGGGTTCAAGCCCGGGGTGGGGGTAGTAGCTGGATTTAATCCCCGGCTGCAGTACTTTTTGTTCCTTTTTTTTTGGGCGATAGAAAACCTAGCCCTCATGCCAAGATGCCGTCCTCGTCCACGTCTCCTGTCCCCCGTCCCCTCCTAAAGGATCGAGTCTAAGACTTTCGTTCCCGTACTTGTACCTTCCATCTCAGGTTGTGAATCATATTGGCGCGAAGTACAACTACGTATATATATCAACAATTCTGACCTATTATCCCGGCGGGTGGGTAAGAGGTATGAAGCGGTGCCTATCTCGCTGGGAGCAGTTTGGGAAAGAGTACACACACGCAAGTCTATCGTCCCAGGCGGAACACCCCCGCCCGCTCAAAAGGTCCGTTCGACTCTATTCTTACCTGTTGAAAGATGTTCGCCTGCGATTAATGTTTCGTCCGTCAAAGTTTTAGAGACTACAAGATCCGTCTTAATACACAATACTTGCGGGTACTAACTTGGTGCTAGTGGGGAGGGAAAATAGATAGGTGGAGGGAGATGGCGAGGATTGTCTAGAATTCCTGGTGGAGACAGGGTGCCAGTACATGTGGCCAAGCCAGCAAGTTTGAGGAGCGATTGTGATTCCTCTTCTATATATCTGGGCCAAATCGCATCCATTGTGTGAAAGCCGGTATGGTATCACAAAATAGATAGTCGGTAAATCTCATACTTACTGGAGATCACCAAATAAAGATGAATATTCACTCCACCATAGACACAATTGAGCGCCGTGTGCGCGCCCTGACGGTTTATCTTCACGATTTGTCACTCGCAGTTCAAAGGAAACTAGAGTTATTATGATATCGCCTAGCCTCTGTATAAAAAATTCCGGGTATCGATCTAAGCATACTCTGGAAAGATAAACTGTCGGGAAATTGCAATAGAATCATATACACCATGTCCTATAGACCCTCCTATAATAGAACACGTATTCCTCCAGCTTTTGACGCCGCCTTCAGGCACCCTGAACTGGCACAGCTTTGGAGTAATGGGGCGAGGGAGTTCGAGGTGTACACAAGGTAGAAGCACGCATGCATTGCATTGGCCGTAGCCTTAGTTCAACCATTGATGTTAAGCACGACAAAACACAGCCCTTAGTAGATGGTTCTCGCTATCATAAATAGAGTCTTAGAGGCATTATTAGGAGACACGATGGAGACCTTGATGCGCATTCTTGTCATTTATTACCCAATTCCGTCTATGAAAGGTATCAGCTTCTTACAAAATTACATGGGCTGAGTTTTTGACCGTAGGACAGTATGGGTTTAAGGTTTTTTTGAATGCGTCAAATCGATTGAGCAAGTACAAGAACCGGCAAGTCAGACTTTATAAAAAGAACTGGCTTGTGAAATATTGGGTATATTATGGCTGATATATGAGAGGAATCTCTTATTTGATGTGTCACTGCATGCTGTTATTAACCCACTAGATGATAACACCCTAGCCCTACGATTATTCCATTCCACGACGATCTTTCCCCTTGCTAATGCTACTATTAATTGGTCACAGCTTCCTATTGCATCTCCCCATAAAGAACCAACTAATGCCAATCGTTAATTCCCACTTTTCACGAAATTAGTCACAAGAACCTACTGCTGGTAACGCGCTCGCACTGCATATTGATAGGACGAATGCGGGCGTACTGCCGGGTGCTAGCTATCTTAATACCTGCAATTAAGGTGAACACGGGCGTGTTATCGGATGTATACAGCTAGTCGTAGCCAGTCGATCAAACTCTTCATGTACCAAACACTGTATTAGGATTCACCAAACCCAATTCCTCGCTCTCTGAAGTACTTCCAAGGAACCTAGTAATAACTCTAAAGTTGCACTCTACCGAGAGGAGTAATCAGAGCCCTTTGAGCAGGTCCACCACAATCAACGTCGAGCACTGTGCAAGCTTGATCCTCCCCGCAACTCATACGATACCAACTCCACAAAAGCGCTCACTACCCCAACCCCGAGGGTTCATCCCTAAAGTGCGGGGTCAATATATTCTTCAAGTTTTCTTTGCCCTCAGGGCTCTCCTACTTAGAAGCATCGATCACTCTATGTTCATAACACCCAGGTAGTTCCGGGTATACATACGTATGGATGTGGTACCAACAGTACTAGAGTCGAACTATTGTTGACTTCCTAGGACATTAGGCAGACTTGATAGTACGATAATAGAACCAAGTGACACTTATGTTTGACTTCCAAAGAAGAGTCCACGTGCAGACAAAGCGATAGAAATCAGGGCATTGATACAAGGAACTTTCTCTCGACCGGAATAAGGCTTTTAACCAAAAAGCCGCCGCCGCCGCAGTTGTGATAGCTGTGTATTCCCATGCACAGCATCATCGCACCATGGTGATCTTCCCGAGCTACATGTGCCGGTAGTCATCTTAATCAATTCGAAACCCACTATTTAGCTCATGTCGTCCCCATGGCCCAGCACATTCAGTCACTTCATTAGGTTCACCCCGCTCTAACCCGGAAACCTTGTTTTTATCTTCTCCTGGGGTTGTTGCAATTCGATCACTGAGTGGTGCCGTTGACAGTATCAGAGACGGTTGAGTTGTTGTTTGTTCCTTGAAGGGCTTAATTATATCATGCGGTCCTCCTGGTCACTTGGGGTAATAATTGCAAGTTTATTATTATTACTCTACCACGGCCGAGATGTATGTCCTATCCCGTGTATCCGGCAGATCCACCAATTGTGCTCTGGAACTCCCCGCGGAAAGAAAACCGGGGTTTTCCTCAAACTTCGTCTTCGGACCTTCTGTGTTTTAGAGAAAGATCAAGTCCCATCCCGATGAGCTAAGTAGATAGAGTATGCACATAACCTACACGGGTTCATGTCGTAGTTAGGTTAGTAGGGCCTTGAATTCGAAACGATAGTGAAAGTCCTTGGTGTAACGTAACTTCACTTCATCACCCCCGTCACCGTTTCGTGCACAGCAACAACCTGAAAACCTTAATAATGCAACTCAGTGCACTCCGATTCTAGATTCACTTTCCTCCCTTGGGCCGCTGTGTTGTCAAGCTTTCGTTCTTCGCGGGCCTAGAGGGGGGTTAAGCCGTTATCCGTTACTGAAACGACCACTCGCGGGAACCCTGCAGGTGCAACGTTTGATCGTCCTCCTTTTCAGCACCTTTGCCATGCTATGCTACTTTCGGTAACTGCGCTCCTCCTCCCCCATTCCCTAGCCTCCTGCCATTTTTAGTACCTGCATGACCTGGTTGTCGATGCTGTGAAAGTAAACCTCAGATCCGCATATCGCGCTTATTTTTCTCGGCTGTGCTGTGCCACGCTTTAGAGTGCTATGTAGGCAGGTGATATAATACATGAGGAATAAATATATCTTTGGCAGCGCGAGTAGAGTAGAGGGTTCCAGGTTTTATCTACCTACCTGGCCGCCGCCAGCTGCCGAGCTATAGCTATTTCCTTGTTGACTTTTTTTTGGTTTAATTCATTAATTGCATGCAGAGCCTTGTTGACAGTCAATATCAAAACAACTCTGTTTAATAAGGCCTTCGGTATATATAACCTACTGTAGAATCCCTTAGTCAGTCCCGCCTTACAATCACTGCTAAAAGAGCAAGAACCTACTTCAGAGTGGGTTGATAGAGGAGTGGCGAGCGTGACTTTCTGTGGATTTGCAACAAGACTTCTCCACGCCACAGTGCTTGAAGCGAACGAAGGGATGCAAACTGCGAGGAAGAAAACGCTTTGGTTTGCTTCTTCACAGGCTTAGGGTTACACTGCACAGTTTCGGCTAGTGCTTAGTATCAGCATTAGCAAGTGCACGAGTGATATCCCATGTTCAATTGCTTTTACTCAACGTCGGCATTTATGCAAGGGGGAAAAATGATCAGAAACCAATAGATTCACAACCGATGCGATCCGATCCAGGGAATGTTTGGTCGACTCATTTCTCGTAAATAAGTAATCCTCGCCCATGGCCAGAGACACAGACTTAGAAGCACAAAAAGAATTCTCAAATCCTTGAATACACCTGAAAACGATGCGAGTGAGTGTAATATCTATGCAGGAACACAGCTGATTCCGCAGTGCATTTCCTCCCACAATTGTCCAACCAAGTCCTGGATACTGGCACTGGGCGATGTAGGGGTACAAATGGCACCACAAATGATTGATTGATATTCTCTTCCAGAAAATCAGTGGCACCAGCTGGCCAGTTCATGTCCAACCATACCAGGTCAGGGAGTACTTACAGTTAGACAATTGCATGCGAGAGATGCACGGTGGAAAAGAAATACAGGCGCCTATCGATATGACTTTTTTGCCGAGCTTAGATGATGAGCAAGACTAGCCGTGCAGGTCTCAGCGCTCAAAGGTCCGAGTTGAACTTTTTGAGGTCGAAACAAGTTTTCTATTTGCTAAACATTTTGTGCGACAATGTCATGCAAAAAAATATCATTAGATACATGTACTTAGTATGTCGCCGCCCCCGATCTCAAGTGGTCGTGGAGAATCTTGAGCTGCTACTGCGCCCACAATGCACTTAGAGGCGCAACCATAAGTAATGAGGCGTGTGTACCCCCAAAATCCTTAATCTAAGAATATCATATGGATAAGTTGCTCCATTGATCTTATCTTTGCCTAAAGCCTAAAAGGCTCGATTTCTACCATCCATATCCACATCCAACGCCGCTGGCATGCACTTCTGATAATCGATTTCGATCATGGCTAGGGACATAGGTTGTTAGCACACGGCGGAGGAGTCGTCCACAGACCCTTCATTAAAGCAAAGGGATCTGCGCAGTCGCTACCGTTCTTGTTAACGCATAAATTTGCGCAAAGGTCAAGATCGTGCGTTATTACGGGATCACATGATCTTCTACTGCTGCTTATTAGAGTAGAGCCCCATTCAACAAGCAATCAGAGGTGAAAGCCAATGCATATCACTTCGTTAGGGCTGACTCTTGCAATCAAGACATCCGGGGAACGACGGGAGATTTAGGCTCATCAAACCCGTGTGATCTTTACCCATCGAGATGGAGAAAAGAATAAAAAAATTTGTTCTTCACTCTCTCGCCCGCTCGCGTATTTGTCCCAAGTATATGCCAAACTGAGGTAGAATAAGGGCGCGTTCGGGAACCCCCCAAAGCGAGAACTCCGTTTTACGTCCTACCTACTTACGTTATCTCATCAAAACGAACACACTCACTTTTCACCAAACGGAGTTTTACCCCAAACAGAGTTTTGACCCCCTGAAAACGGAGTTTTTAAGGCGTTCCCGAACGCGCCCTAAATGATTACTGGTAGCCTGCAGAGGCAACTTCGAAGTCGATAACGCTTTGTAAAACGTCAGTCACGCGACGGCGTACAAGGTGTGCAAACCTCAAGTATGATATAAAGCTTTCAAGTAATTTAGTAGGGTGTTTGTGGCTTTTGTATTGTAAAATGTGTACAGGAACTGAAGTGTTCCGAGTCTACGACGCTTAGACCAGTTTGAATTATATTCAACTTCGATTCATAGGTGCTCACAAAGCCGGAGTGTGGTGGGTTTAATCCCGTCCGAATGATCCGAATAACGTCCATTTAGATCGCCATTCCGTGCATTCGAGTGTTTCTAACTCCAAATGGTCCTGAAGGGACTTCGGGGTAGATAAATTGCGTGTGAGATCCAAAAATATGGCCGATTGAATGATAATCCCCAAAACGGTGTCTTAAAGCTTGGGCAGATACACGCGTTCTTTGTGAAAACGGCATCGCTCCTATCCCTTTTATGGCACGACGGACATGTAGTGAAGAAATGGTACGCGTTAAGGATGAAATGATATTCCCCAGAATCTTCTCGATATTCTTTCCGAGATCCGTTGAACTTGAAGATTGACTAGGAGGAGGCTAAACTTGCAAATACACATGCCGTATAGACGGAGATGCTAAGATTATCTCTACTGGTTACGACGAGAAGTTCCGGAGATTCATATGCCGCCTAGGTAGGGCCTGACTAACCAGCTAAGCAACTATGAAGCTTGTCCCTGGAAATATTGTTTTTCCATGGTTGATACTGTTTAACACATGTCTACGCCAGGGGAGCTACCTATGGATTGTTTCGTTGCTGTAGGACCAAGCAGTTTAGTATAGATAACGACTCTACTCTTATTTCCTCTTGGGATACAGGGAAATTAATTCCACAAAATCGAGAATCCCGTTTCCTAAGGGTCGGGAACGAATGGGGAATGGAGGAAAGTTGTTAGAGGGCTGAAAGGTTGGAAAACTCCCGGGGTGGAATGGAAAGCCACGAGGATCTTGGTTGACCAAAAGGAAGGATGAGCCACCTGTCAGGAAATGCACTTTACCGCATGAAGGTCCAAATTGTCAAATGAGAGGTAAAGGATGGTCGCATGGGCGTCAAGCGTGATTATTGGGAAGGATTCATCATCAATCTTGCATAGAGCAAGGGCTGGGGTGGGGGGGGGGGACAAGATGCCAAGCAAGGCACAGCTTGTGGAAAAGCAGCGAAGGCTTTGGGGAAGAAGCCTCAGCCATGGAACCGTGCCGCTCTACGCGAATTGGTAGGTTAGGATCCCTGCGGGCAGAAACGTGCCCCTGTGTTGGTTGCCAGGGAGTGATGGGATGGGCAGGTACTAGGTAGGCAGGCTCAGTACTGGCAGCTTTACTGGCATCTCTTTCCCCGTCTCATCTCGCAAGCCAGCGTATGGGGAAGAGAGAATGGACGCTGCCGCTCTGAAGGAAGTGCCACAGTGCATACATACATGTAGGAATACAGAGATGCGGCGACTGTTTGGATAATATGAACAAGCAAAGAGGGAAGGAGGAGCCACACACACCCACCCAACGTAACGATGCACTTAATCTTTAGCATCCCTCCCCTAGAACAGCAGGCGAGGGTGCAAGAATACATGTACTATATACGTACATGTACATAAGATGCCCGCGTGTGTAGATTACATCCGAAAGAAGAGAGGGCTCTGGAGTTCCCCAGTTCA
Organism: Morchella sp. 2018-W38C; assembly: GCA_024713705.1. NCBI lineage: Eukaryota > Fungi > Ascomycota > Pezizomycetes > Pezizales > Morchellaceae > Morchella > Morchella sp. 2018-W38C. The sequence goes on from JAMJEX010000001.1 coordinate 1,177,077, forward strand.
CCCGTCAATCAGGCACGTCTGCTGCTTGAGTACATATTACCGCTGGATATCTCTCTCGCAGTGCCCCCTCTTGAACCCCAATCCCTACCCATCACATTTCTCGTCCAGAGAAACACCGACTGTCGCTCTTGCTTACGACCAAGTAAAATAGTAGCCACATTCCTCTCCATTACTCCTAGCTGTTGTCACCGTCATCATCATTCTCTAGGTATCTTGGGTCTTGGGTTCTCTCGCCAAACTGCAAACTCCATTTTCCTTGACTTGACGTAGAAGAAGGGTTTATTTACATGGTGGCTGATCTTCACTGCTCGACGTCGCATTGACCTTCTCGGTTGTGCCTGAAAAAGTTGCGAAACACTGTTGTACCCGGCTTTCCGCTCATTTTCATTGTTTGTTTCCCCAATCTCCTTCTTCCTCTTTACTCACCACTCCCTTACCACACTCGCTTCCATTGTTTCGCATCTTTCCTTTCTCTCTCCCACCCCTCTACCTCTACCTCCACCTCCACCTTCGCGATTCTCTCTTTCTTCTTTCTTTCTTCACCACACTCATTGACCTTTTTTGCCGCCGGTCGGGCTAATTATCTTTCTCAGTTCGTTCCTTAGTAGACCTTGTATCTACATCCACTCCTTTTAAAAAGAAAAAAAAAACATACTTGAGTTTTTGGACTCCTCACCTTTCTGTCGCAAAACCCAACCTACCACCAAGTGACATCACCGTAACCTACTCATCACCAAGCATCACTATCATCACCAGAAATGGTTTCTTCAAAGTCGCTTTTCAGGGCTTCCTGCCTACTCCTGGTACTTGCATTGCATTGCGGTTCAACACTAGCCGCTGCATCTCCTGGTAAGTGCTTACACCAATCGCCATCAACATTCGACAAAACTAACTAATAAAATACAGCTCCTGGTACTCTCATCTTCGCCAGACAAAACCCCGGATGTGTACAGGATTGTGCTGTCCCTAGTTGCAATTGTTCTGCGGACGAGGATTGCCAAATGATAGCACAAACATGTGATAGCTGTTCAAAAGTACAGTGTAATGCCAAAACTACGTCATCAACTTCCAAGACCTCGAGCGGCGTTGGAGCTATTGTTGGAGGGTTGTTTGGTGGACTGGCAGCGGCGGGATTGATTGGGTTTGTGGTCTACACCCGCTGCATCAAGAAGAAGAAGGCAAGAATGTCGGTAGCAGCGTCCGCTGCTGAGAAGGAAAACGACTTTGGGATGTTGAAGAGCGCTAGGGTACATATAACCAAGCTTAGATTTTTTAAGTGGACAGCATACTGATAATAACATAGGCTTCTACTCACACCGTCGCTTCCATCGCTTCCACCGTTCGTACCCGTGCGTCAAACGTTATCCAGATCGCGTATATCCCTGGAGTCACGAATCGCTCCGGCCCTTCAACCCCATCTCACCTCGTCCCGCCTGTTCCACCTCTTCCGGGTATGGCCACCAGTCCAGTTACTTCACAATATCCTCGATCACCTTTGGCCGGCGACTTCCAATTCTCTGCAGACGACATCTTGCGCGGTTCCATGTACACTGTCAATGATAACCGTTCGTCCGTTGCTACAACTATCTATGGTCAAAATGCAGTGGTATCTCAGCCCAATATCATCCGTGCTGGTAAAGCTGCTGTGGTCACAGTCAAGTCAGGGAGCAGCCAGGGTAATTCGCCGTTGTCGGAATCGATGGTCCCCCCTGTGCCTACTCTTGTGAAAATAAAGAGCAAGAAGGGCAGAACGAAGCCCAAGGAAATCGAAGAACAGCCAACAGTACTGAACGTTCCACCAAGTCCCGCTTTCTCTGTTGGAGAGACTTTCTTGAGTCGTATGAATAGTGCCAAGACCCTAGATGTAGTCAAACCTATAGCTGGGCCTAGTACCGTAAGGGCCGTACATGAGAACCACAGCGCGGAATCTTTTGTCTACGACTCAGACGACTCAGACGATGATATTCAGCCAGGCTCAAGACTCAAGCGCTCACAGTCTGCGTGCAGTAGTTGCATCACAGACATGGACACAGGGTCACCATTCTCAGACTCAAGGTCACCTTTTTCGGATGTCAACACGGTAGCAATCGATAATTTACTAGCCCCAGCAAGCTCTCGATTGCCACCTGATAACCACTCACGAGGGCCACCTGCAGATGTGACGCAGGTACCCGAGAGGACTGTTAGCCCGTTTGACGACTCGAATACGATCGACAAAGCAACCCGATAAAGAGCTACAAACCAAGATTGTCCTAGTCTGTCGTGAGAAAGAGAGCTATAAGAGCATTGTATTTTTTTTATGTATCACGGTTTTTCTTTTGTTGTATTGTTTTTTTCAGCGTGTATGTATGTGTTTGTTCTGATGACATGTATCGTGTCGTCTTTACCTACATCATCCCCATCATTCGACTCTTATGTCAAGCCTATTCTTCTGGTACATTACTTGGTGTGTGCGGTTATTGTTTTTCTTCTTGTGTTTTACATTATACCCTTCGTGATGTGGAGATCTATCTTCGCATTTCTTTTGAACATTTTTCATTAGTTTTTATTTTCTATTTACTTTCATGGGTTGGGCTTTTATTCGGTCTGGTTTGCGCAGGTTTGGTGGGTTGGGCATCATCGGAATGGATAAGGGTGGGGGAGGAAAGCTCATGAGTCATATTTGGAGGAGAGGAAGAAAAGGGGTTGATGAACTTTTTTTTCCACACAAAAAAAAGGGCGCAATGTTACAAACCCTTTTTCTTCTTTTTTATATTATTTTTTTTCTAGACGCTTTGGACGGTCTTTACCCTTCTGCATATGTATCTTCTTCATCTTCCTCATACCTCACCTTTTTGTAACCTTTTTTTCTTTCAAGCTAGGCTTTCCACGGTAACGAGGTGGCTTGTCTCTTTGTGCGGCGAGGGTGTGAAAAATAAGAAAAACCATCAAGCTATGGTTTTTTTTTTCTCTCTACAAAATTATTCTTCTGCTTATGAGTGAGTGATACTTTATTTTGTTGAGCGGAGTGAGATTGCGAATTGTTTAATTTGCATATGCATTTCACAACCGCGGTTTGGAGGTGCATTATGTACTTTTATTTTGTGCTGTTTGTTTTTTTGAGGAGTCTTTTGTTAATTACGTGGAGTCCTTAGGATCTGGAGGGAGGGAGGGTATTTTGACTTTTTTCTTTTTTTTACCGTTTTCTTCTTTTTTCTTTTTCTTGCTGTACATACATATGGTAGGTACATTGTTTAACACTTTTCTTTTCTTTTCTTTTGTAGTTAGAGTAGGGGGCGTTTCTCAATCACACAATATCACTCGAAGTCATCTTTCTCCTTCCCACCCTCTGCCTCTCCGGGATCATCCTGACTACATAGCTAGTTAGCCCGCAAAGTAATTTTGATGTGTGGGTTAGGGCCCACGTGGATGGAGTGGGGCGGTATGTTCCGACAGGGGTGCTTGGTATTTACCATACCATACCTTTTACTTTACTTTGGTTCTATCCCCCCACTGCTACCACTGCTCTATTGATGTGGTTACGTTTTCTCTGTGCGGTTACTACAGAGACCTCATCCCATCGTTGCGTTGAGCCGCCTAGATTGAGGGAGGGAGCTGCTGCTAGTTGAATTGAGCCGGGGTAAGCGGTAATACCGACCTATGTATAGAGGAGTCAGGATAAGTGTTGACTGGTGGAGACCCGGTTGTCTGCGGGGTTTCGGTAGATTAGGATCACACAAGATCACTCGGCGGTCCTTAGTTTTTCTTGTGAACTCTTCCCTGGGGTACGTTACCTATGCCACCCAACCAACTTCCGCCAGAGAGCCGTCCGCTCCGCTCTGCCACCTACGTGCCTGTGTGTCGTCGACCCCGCGCCTAGCATATTAACCGCCGGGCCGCCGATTCGTCGGCTTTGCACGGCCTATCAGCGCGACAGGTTTGGTTAGTCCCCACAAGCCAGGGGCCTAGCCGCAGATATTTAAAGGCTGAGAGTGGTAGAAGAGGGGTCTTGAGCTTTGAAATCTTGTCTTGACTCTTTTCTCGAATAGCACGACACCAGATATCTTGGTTTTGACTCGAGACATGCTTGAAATCTACAAAGAGGCATAGCGCCATGAATACCGAGCACCAGTAAGGAATTGGTTAGTAGCGCGCTCTAATCCACGACTGACCCTCAACAGGTGCCAGTTGTCAATTCACAAGAATATATATACGAGTCCATTAAAAAATTTATAATAGATTATTAGTGAACATTCAGACCCTTTGGTTGGGAGACCAAGAAACGGTTTCTTTGGAAATTTAGAGTAGTTAGGTAGTCTTGGCTCACAGCTACTCACTCGACTTCCCAAGCCTGTTTCGGCACGGGCGGGAGATGAGGCTGGCCCCTCATTTCACAAGCCGACACAAGACTGTACCTTGGCCCTGGCTCGAGCGGTGCCATGGAGCACATTATTACACCGTCGCCGTTTTTATACGTTACAAACAACGGCCCGGAAATTGTAATCTTGGGTGACGGTGCGGATGTCGCTACCGGTGGAGCTGGAGGGGTGTGCGGGTACCCGGGTGATTTCTCTTGGAGGTGTGATAAGTATTATTGGCAGGGTGAGCAAAGACCTCCTCCTGGTTGGGGCGGTGGGGCGGCAACTGGTGCACGGTGATGCTGCTGGTGGAAAATAAGGATGCGGTGTCACCGATAGAGGCGGTCAAGATGCGATTAACCTGCCCGCTGTTCCGCTCAGTGGATCGTATTTATCTAAGCAGAGCGCTCCACTGAGAAATAGCCGAATCTATTCTCCTAGATGCTTAAGGAGTAGGCGAGGAAAACATGTCAATCGTCATGTCCCACCGGATCGGAAGACACTGTGTAGTCTGGTATAGGGAGCCAAGGTAAGCCTTTCTTGGCCAACGTTGAATTCTTGATCAGGATCTTCTCGCTGATCATAGCGAATAACTCGCTCTTGGCCGGCACCAGCGAAAAGATGTCAAAGCTCTCTCCCTGAGCGTAATGCAGGGTGTTCGGGTCTGTACCTAGGCCAACTATAGGCAGCTGTCTGTCATTCACAGGCCCACACACTTCGGATTGGACTCTTTACGGGGGCCAGGGACACTGCTTGTTTGCCTCACCAGTTTTCCTATCTTTGGCCTAGGTGTCAGTAGTGCTGGGTGTTCTGCGTGTGCTGTTTGTATTCGTGCAGTCTTCACCGCCCTTCTTGTGGTGGCGGCCATCGCGAATGGTTTGAGGACAAGAGGAGCTGGGAAACCTAACACTGCCGTGACAATCTACCACGACAACACTCTGTCTATGAGGTGGCAGGGAGTGTAGCGGGGTGGTGTGGACCCGTAAGTAGGCCGGGTCTGTTTACTCATGAACTATCACTCATATATGTCCGTCTTCCTAGCTTGGCACTCCCATTCATCAATAGTCCCCCTTCTCATTAACTACAGTAAACCACACTACCTATACTGACAGCCACTGAAAGGCGGAGGGGTGAATGTATCTATAGGAGGATGAAATATCATTAATATCTTGGTGATAGCTATCTAGGTTGGTTTCTCCTTCAAGCTAGGTGCACAGCTCCCATCCTGTCGGCCTCTGAGCTCTGGACAAGGGACTGAGAGGGGTAGATCGTCCTACATGTGTATTTAATACAGGCTATATAGGTTCTAGTGCTCCACGAATACAGTCTGATCAGCATCCACCAAAGCCCACCCGCGAACCTGAAGCCGGGCACGCGGATACACAGCGATACCATCAACCAGGGACCACAAAAGCTGCCACAATAGAGGAGTCAAACCTACCCCCGAGCCCAGACTGTTTCTGTCACCACTCTAATCGTTCAATAGTAAAGGAAAACGGTTTTGTCTAGAAGCGCGCGACGGCCCCACAATCCTATACGCTGATAGAATACAGGCTCACCGAAAGCACTGACAAGCATAGGTAATATAATAGTATTCACGTCTTCTACGAGAAACTCCCCATTGATATACTACGGTAGACTCTTGTAGTCTTAGTCATTCTACTAGCAGATTTTTGATGTAAATTACGAGGCACGGATACGGCGAGCGAGACCAGAGAGAATTAAACATCATCAACCACATATTAACCACCTCAACTATAGCTACATCTCCAAACTATTTCTAAACATTACAAAACTACGAGCAATAAGTGTACCCTGGTCCGCAGTATTGCGTCACCTTCATATCCATATCAATCAATCCCGTCAAGTTTCCAGGAATATCCGTTCCCATATACACCTTATACCTGTTCTTGCTCGCATCCCACCACGCCTTCGCCACTGAGCTCCCCTCGAATGTCAATCTAAACTGCGGGTCTACGTCGGGGCCTCTAACCAGCCACCAAGGCCCAAGGCCATCCGTGCTTTCGTCAAACACGCTGTAGATCAAACTTCCGTTGGCGGGCTTCGACATGTAGTAGCCCTGGTCGGCGGTGTCGTAGCCAGGGTACTCGACGAGTCGTGCGGCGGTAATGGCAATTCCCATTGCAGAGACGCCCACGAGCTGGAAGCGAAGCTCAGGATCAACAAGGTTGTTGGGAGATGAGGGGAGGTAGATCTGGTTGTGGTTGTGGTTGTGTTAGAAGGATGATCATCATCTAGCAGGAAACGGGGTGGGGGGGGGGTGTCAATGTACCTCCTGGGTCTCCATATCGAGGAGAATTGGAGGGGCACCTCTCCAGCGCCCACGACCACCACCTTGGACGCCAAAGGTGCGAACATAGCTGGGGGTGTTGGCAAATTGGGCGAGGGAGCCAGCAGCGAAGCTGAGTGCCGTGAGAGAAGCTGCGGTAATAGAGAAACGCATTGTGGGTGGAATTGAGCGAGTGGATGATCGAGACAGACGGTGCTGATACTGAATGCAACTCTCAAGCGGGGGGGCGGGGGTCTTTATACAATTACCTCAGGCAAGGAAGTGAAGTACCTGAGGTATAAAATACTCGTATTTGTTGGTATATCATGCATTGTTGCCGTGCTAACCTTCCAGTTGGAACCTGGTTGGACAGCGGATGTGATCGAACGACTTGACCTTGCATGTAGGATTAAGTCATTGAAGGCGTAATATTTTAGTCTTTCCAATCGTTGCCTTCGATGTATTTTTCCTTCCCCTGATATGCTTGTTCCCCACGGATACAAGTGGTTGGCCCTTGTCTGTCTCTTCTCGGCTTCTCGGATTCCCAGGTGGGACTAGGTTGTGAAAAACGATGCTCAAATCTCTATTAATAATCCTTAGCGAGTTGGCATACGCTGAATAGCTTATTTAGATTGGTTGTTCGAAGAATCTCAAGAGTCGTGAACTGTTTTCCATGCAAATCGATACCTGGGCTCAGCATAACGTCTAGAAGCACAGCCAAAGAAGTCTGTTCATCAAGATCTATACCTAATCGGGGGGTGCCAAATAGCATAGAGCCCAATCGGAAAATACCCAACATATCCAAGATGAACGCAGAGTATACTATAGGTAGATAGATACTCGTATACATACCTGTGGAATTGCACCATCCATGAGATAGTATGACATCGTAAACCCTACAACTAATGGTCACACAAAATAATTGAGGTTGTTATATCCGATTTGTAAACACGGGAGAGGAGCCACAATTACTTAGTCATGGCGTAGAGTGTAAGGTTAAATACGACCCCTATTTTTAAATGCTGATCGATCATTGATTACTACTCAAAGCCTTTACGAATCCCTAAACTTAGAAAAGTAACGTCTGATTTTTAAGTTTGTTCGGCAGAGACGTTTAAGAACCGAGACAGGCGACCACTAGCGAGATCCTTTCTTCGAGCCCTATCTGATCCGAGAAATCCGGCGAGATCCAATAAAGTGAGTCCATGTATATCTGGGGGCAGGATGGAGTAACACATGGTGGTCGTTGATTAATGTGGGCAGCGTGTTAGGCGTGATTGTTGATCTTTATATAATTAGGAATTGCAGAGACATTCGTCCGACGCCTCCTCTCCTTCATGGGCCCTCACTCGCCTAATACTTTCCACCACTTGCTGAGAGATGTCCACTGAGACTAGCTATGAGCGCCCATGTAGTCTCTATGGTGTCAGAAGTGTGACGGTTTGCAAGTCAGTCATATGACCGGTGCTTGATATCCCTCTTCACCCCCCATTATAAGGCCCCGCCATTCATTCGATTTGTGGATTACCGAAACCCAATCAATAAAAACGGAGGTCTATGTTGGCAAGTTTAATCACGGATAAAGCGGGACAAATTGTCCGCATGCATATGGCGTGTCCGGATACGGCTTCACCATCATCCTCTTAAAAGCCACGTTAATTCCAGCACCCAAGTTGTTGGGGCATGGCCTCCGAATTCAAAAGGCAGCGCCAGAAACAGCGAAAATCTCGACTCTTTCTCTTACCATAATGTTTCGGTACACGACCATACAGGTATTGGAATTCTGGGCACTAGTATTAGTGCTGACCCGTGAACCTAAGTACTACAATCATGAATCCTCTTCGCTCTCGGGCTTGAATCTATCCACGGCGGTAGCACAATGTGTAACAGGGGACACATTGAGGCAAAGAGAAGCGGGTGTATCGAGATTTCTCGGCATCGTTGGGGATATATCTCGGACTATCCCGAAGACTATGCATTGAGTCTAAACACGAGGTTTCTCGGCCTCATAGACCGCCTTATCTAAGACTAGCACATCTCGGTTTTGGAGTTTACTTAACATTTCGGTGTAGTCTTTGTGATTTTCACAGTATAGGATCACAAGACTTTTGCAGAACGAAGTGTCTGTCGATACAATGGTCCGCACAATCATTCAAATAAACTTCTCGCTCTGGAACTAGAGTCCTCGGGCTTAAGTTGTTAACCGGATACACTTGTCTTCTTAAGTATCCGTTTTTCCACTCTTCTCCGTCTACTTAGACTAAAATCAAATTTATCCAAGGAAGTCATTATTCTCGCCACTAGACCTTACCCGACGTTTCTTCGTGATGATACCTTCCACTATGGGTTGAGAGCCGCATACAAATGGCCTTCAGCGGTCTCAAAGCATCTAAATATTTAGCCTTTCCTCCCATCACCAGGAACTTCATGTTTTTTATAAAAAAAAAGAGAGAGGGTGCACACTACCTCTATAAACTCCCCACAACTTCTCTTTACAGACTGTCTCCACGACATACAGTAATACCTGGGCTTATAGTTCCATTTACTTAAGCCATTATTACAGAGAACGAGTTTTATTCAACATTTCAGAGCAAAAATGTTCCTGGTAGTTTTAAATAACTCACATCTATTAGAAGAAAGGCAATATGTCACTGCCATATTACTGACACTTTTGAAGAGTAATCGTATCTTCATGAATCATCACTCGATATAGAGTAGTACCGCACAGTGTGATGTGATAAAGAGAGAACAAACAATAGTAATAGGCTTAAAATCATATTAACAATGCTCATGGTAGGTATCCATTTTTTGTGTAGGAAAAAGTACTATCCAGCTGGTGGGGTGGATAACCACGAGAAGGGTCGCGGTTGGTCAGACCCGAATCCAGATTTAATTCACTTCTAAGGGTATCCAGCCTTAAAGCCTATTACTAAAAATCAAAAACCGAATGAATTTATACGAGTGATATTGGATGATTAATATCCGGCAGCCACGGTATCCAAGAAAAAAAGAGCTAACAACCAATCAAACCTATTCTCTGATTCTAAATTCACCCATCCACATCCCACTATAGTTACATATACACATCCTGTATGCCCTTAATTCTTCTGCAAGAACCCTTGGAAAGCCTTCTGGTCGATCGAGACCTGTCCCACAGCTTGTAACCGCTTCCTACCCTCTTTCTGGTTCTCTAACAACTTCATCCTTCTTGTCCTGTCACCACCATACAGCTTCGCTGTAACATCCTTGCGCACAGCCTTCACTGTCTCTCTTGCTACGATCTGGCGTCCCACCGCTGCTTGAATCACAACCTCGAATAGCTGTCTGTCGACATATTCTTTGAACTTCGTAACCCATTTTCTGCCAGTTCTCGCGATCTGCGAGCGGTGTAGGACTTGAGAGATGGCGTCGACGGGAACTTTGTTTACGAGGAGCTGGAGCTTGACGATGTCGCTCTTTTGGTAGCCTGCTTCTTCGTAGTCGAGGGATGCGTATCCCTTTGTGAGACCCTTAAGCTTACCGAAGAAATTGTCTACTAGCTGGGCGAGAGGAAGGCGGTATTTAAGAATTACTTGGGTGGCAGTCCAGAAAGTGATTTCGACCTGTGTTCCACGATTTGCCTGCAGTATTATATTAGCAATGAAGTGACCAAAAGGCGGGATCGGATAGATATGTACCTCACAAAGCTCAATGACACTTCCCAAATACTCCTCCGGCACCGTAATAGTTGTCAGAACGAGTGGTTCGTAAAGCCCCTCCATCTTATTAAAATCACTATCCGCACTCGGGAACTCGTGCGGATTTCTGATAATCGCCTCCTTTCCATCCTTATACATAATCTTAAACGGCACCGTAGGCGCCGTGATAATAATACTCGCACCATGCTCTTGTCTCAGTCTATCCTCAAACACACTACAATGAAGAGTTCCCAGGAAACCCAATCTCCACCCTTGTCCCAAGGCCTCAGAGTGTTCACGGTTCAATGTGACACTCCTGTCGTTGATGACGAGCTGCTGGATACTGTCATCTAGATGATTGAACTCATCTTGATTTGCCGGGAATGCTCCAACGAACACCATAGGTTTTGGTTCCTCGAAGCCGGGATAAGGCTTCACATTGTTCTCCATTCCTACGTGTGTGAAGGTATCTCCGATCTTGGCTTCCTTGGAGATCTTCATGCCAGGGTTGAAGTAGACATAACCCACTTGGCCAGCACGCAGGCTTGAGGTAGCGGTTTCCAGGGGGTACATTATCCCTACCTCACCCACAATATAGGTTTTGCGGGTTGCAAACGAGATGATTCTGTCTCCCGGGCGTAGGGTTCCGTCAAAGACGCGGATGAGTAGAATGACACCTTTATAATTATCATACCAGGAGTCGACAAGGAGCATACGGAGGGGAGCTTCGTGGGAGCCTACGGGCCTATTCCGGATCAGTACTGTCCTTGTGTTCCATAGGCCACAGGGAAGGTGATGATTACGGAGGCACTTTCTCCACCACTGCCGGCAATATGGACTCTACATTCTTGCCTGACTTTGCCGATACCAACACAGCCGTCGTTGGATCAAGCTCAAAACTAGTCCTCATTTGCTCCAGCGCGCGCTCTGGGTCTGCGGACGGGAGGTCAATTTTGTTGATGACGGGTATTAGCTCGAGGCCTTGGGAGAACGCGAGGTAGAAGTTTGCGACGGTTTGTGCTGTGGTGTAATATCAGCATAAATGACTACTAGAAGGTAGAGAGCATGCCCTACTCACCTTGAACACCCTGAGAGGCATCAACAAGAAGCAGTGCTCCACCGCATGAAGCATAGGAGCGTGTTACTTCTTCTCTAAAATCGACGTGTCCGGGGGTATCTACAAGATGTAGAAGGTAGTCATCACCCTAAACCAAGAAGATGTTAACAACTTCCATAAAGTGTTATAACTGTTGGGGAATCGTAGCAACCTTGTAGTTGTATATCATACTACAAGTCTGCGCCTTCACCGTAATCCCACGCTCTCGTTCTACATCTAACTTGTCTAGAATCTGCTTATTTCCGCCAGGCGCAATCGTCCCGGTAAACTCAAGTAATCGGTCACTAACTACGCCACCGCTTTATCAGAAACCCAACAGAAAACGACAGAGAGGTAGTGGGGGTGCTGCATACGAGTACTCTTCCCATGGTCCTACACACAAACCCCACCAAGTCAGTCAGAGGCTCCCAACTGCTACAGCCTGAACTGGAAACCTACAACATGCGCTACGATACAAAAGTTTCGAAATCTCTCTAAAGGGATCGCATCAATCCTCTTCTCGAGCTCCTTCGTCGCCTTTAGGGATCCCAAGCGGCCAGTGGTCGCAAAAGCTCTCCTACTGCTGGTAGGCCATTGTACCGGAATCCGAGTGCGCTCGAAGGGTAGGAGAAGCCTACGGAGTAAGGTGCATTGCCGCATTGGGCGACAGGGAATCTTTTTGTGGGGGAGGTGGGCGGAGGTGAGGCGGGGGGTGGTTTGGTCGTTGTCGTTGGGTTGCTTTTCAAAAATTCCCGAATGAGGCTCTAGTTGGTTAGCGTGGGTGCAACTGGGGTGTGGATCACGAGTGCTCACTCGACAAGACTTATCTGATTGATGGCAATGATTGGAGAGGTGACGATGTGAACGATAGTGAGTGTATAAGGGTTTTCGGAATAATCTTTCCGCGAACCTGACATTCTAGGCCATCTGAGTCCTCGCAGGAGAACACCACATGTAACCAGGCGGGTTCCTCCAACCCCTGCGCTTTCATCTCATCTACCGGTCCTACATTCCCATGACTATTCCGCATCCTCCATCTCCTTTTATTCATAAGAGGCCTTCCCAGACCTACAACTAGTAATATACACCGTGGGGAAGTATCTTTGGGGAGATGACGGATGCATAGGGTATAGGGCCAAGTTGGCAAATAGACAATGGATTTGGGCATTGGTAACTTAGCGCCATGAATATAGGTTAGACATACCAAGACAAACACTGATCGAGTAGGGGGGATGGACTCGCACAATATTGACAGGTAACTCTTGCGCCTCGATTTCACCACAGTCTGAGTGCTCTAGACCAGACTCTGGCGAGCGAGATCGTAAACATTTCAGAATTCTTCTGGCCCCCCCCATACCCCACAATAGCTAGCACATCACCATCCCAAACCCTCGCTCTAAAAAGGAAAGAAAAAATGATAATCCGAAACAGAACCGCGAAAAAGAACGACTTGATCGCCACTCGGCCGGAAATCATTGTAAGCTTTATTCCGCGCCACGATGAAGGGATGGAGGGGGGTCTGAGATCTGAGACAAGAGAGCCCGAGCGCCTGGTTTCCCTCTCCCTTCCCTTCCCGTAAATTGGATCCGGAGCCGATCACCGGCTAGCTTCTTGGAAATAAACTAGGAGCTAACTACAAAATCTGCCTGTCAAATCTCCGGCGGCGTGAACGTGACCGTCATGACACTAAAAAATAGGATGGACACAGTTCTCGAAGTTTTCTATTAAAGTGCTTGAAATTTGAAATTCGAGAGCAAGACCCAATTACCGGAGATAGCTTGTTTAGTTGCTAGATTCTCTCTGTCCTCTAGTCTATATCAAAATCACTAGCCACAGTCTATGCATGCTGGTTGGAGTACGGAGTCTCCCGAAATCGAATCCAATATGGATGCTTCTTGGAGGTATTTCCCGGCCTTTTTCAAGTAAGCTAAGCCTGCAGAATGATATGCCTCTGTTTCTTGAATAAGATTCCTTTACCTATTCCTATGCAGCTGTTAATGCAATTCTCCTGTGCAACATCCTTATGGAGTGTGGACAGCGGGTGAATCCGCAGAGCCCCAGGCAGTAAGCGAGCAGTGCCAAGAAAAGAGCCGCACTTTAATTTGTCTGTAGCTGACCATATATATTCAGTATCCGAGTGAGATTAAGGGTTCCTTACACTTAAAACCGAGGGAAAGCTCTCGGTATTTGGGAAATATAGAAGAGAAACTCACCCCATGAATCCTTTTACCAAGCCGTCTGGAAACAGTATATAGAAAGTTACGGGTTGCAAGCTAGAGCTATGGTCTGCAGCTAGGCAATATATAAGCTCCCGCGAAAATTTATTTACAACGCAGCAATCCGATAATGAGCTGTGGGTATTGAGATAGCTGTCCTAATCGAAGGATTCATGAGCAGATGTGTAAGTAACAAGTCGAATAGTGTATTCTTTCCTCTTGTATCATTTGTTCCCATCTCCCGACTAGTCATTCCGGGCAGATCGAAAACACTGAGGTCCTGGAACTTCTAGATCCTTTAGGAAAGCAAAGGGAAGTTTTAAGCAAGGTCATCCAATCCTTCGGTAGCTTTTTATTCGTTCTCTTCCCAATACCGATGAGGATGGCAGCCCTGATGTCACGTACTTATTTCAACCTCGTCCAATAATAGTCCCAATACCCGTGTAACAATCTTGCCCTACTGCACGTCAAAACCCCTAACCAACCAAACAAAGCACCATCCCGTGACATGAAACACCCGTTGTAGGAGAACCCCGGCTCTAAGCGCAACCACAAAGCCACTGTCACTACCAAGACCAAGTCCGCACACAAAAGCTGCGTTACCTCAACCAATCGTGTAGATCTACAATATCATGCAAGCCTAGGGTTTACTTATGAGAGCTACTATATCCTACCTCCGTCCCCATAGCTTGCATCTGCAGGTAGGTGGTTAAGTGGTTTGCTAACGGGGGTAGCCAGAGTACAATTCTGATGAAAAAACCAAGGGCGAAGAGAAAAGATTCACCCTGACGATTTGATCGAAAGTGGGGAATCGGTATGGCGGGTTCTTTCTGATATTTTTATTTTGCATTTGCAGATGCGTCCGATGGTTCAGAAAGAGAACATGGGATAACAATGAGCGTGTCTGGTGGTGAATGGTGAATGGATGTGAAGTGCATTGCTAGTTGGCAAATCATAAACCCCACATATATCGATCGAGGAAAAAAAATTAATAAACTTATCCCTTACCCCGCCTATCTGCACCCCTATCTGCACCTTAAGCGTTCCGCCAAAGCTTTCTAGTTTCCACCGGTCTACCCCTCTCCTTACGATTCCCTCCGCCATCACGATATTTATTTCCCGTGTTTTTCACATGCAGCAAGATCGATTGAGGCGTAAACCGGACAGTTGTACTTGTGATATCGAATCGGAGGTGCGACATTTATCAACGATGCATCCGTTAAACCCAAAAGAACTCTGGTTTGCAGCGGTAAAATCTATGAGTAAAGCAACAAAGGGAAATAAATCGAGGGAGCGTAAATCCCCAAGGATATGGTGGGAGATTAAACTGAACAAAAAGCTTACTGAACTAATCCATGAAATTTTTGAGGGTAGAAAAAAGGTAACCTTTATAAAAGAAAAAAAAAAGAACAAGAAAATACAGGAAAAACATTCCCTAGTCATGAAAATAGGAAGGTAATCTCAAGATAGCTGCTAAAGATGACCACCACTCGTATACACAGACAAACACACATTAGCCGTCTCTTTCAAGCACGCGCTTATGATTCCCTCATATACCAAGTACACTAATGCTAAATCCCGCAAAACACCCAGCCCCATAACGTAGCCCCTGAAGACTTCTAACGTCTTGCAAAACAGCAGAGAATAGAAGCTCTTCCAAGGAAGTAACAACATCCCAAGAAACGAACTAAAGACAAGGCGGCGGTTGCCCAGAGCAAAGCCTGGAAGTACTTGGCAGTTCTCTTGGAGGCGACGTTTGCTTGCTAAATCATGAAGTTAGCAACTATAAAATCCACAAGTCATATCTGAAGAGGGGTTAACTTACTGAGAAACCAAATTGATCGAAGGTGTCTGAAGTGATGACAGCAGCAAGACCAGCGTTCATGAAGATCCAGGCAGTTACAAGTCTAGTACGGAAAGATTTGTAGGAATCGTCAAGGGTCTTCTTTTCGTCTTCAACGACAGGAACAAAGGGAGACAAAGCACGCTTAACAGTAACTTCGAATGCCTGATCGATATCTGCTTGCGGCTTGTCGGGTTCTTCAATAACCTTGGCCTTACCATCTTCTGCTACTTTCGTGACAACAGATGGCAGCACTTCGGCCTTGTCGGAACCCTTGGTACCCCAGGTAACATCGTGCCAATTGCTGAAAGCGTAGACGTTGAGGATGTTGATGTATGAGGAAACTGTGAGAAGGTACTGAGGGAAACTGTGAATCATGTGCCATGGGTCAAGGTACATGATCGATGCAACGAAGTACAGACCAAAGGTGGCAGCAAGAGCGATAATAATAAGACCGGTGTTAGAGTTGAAGAACTTGGTGACGAATTCACTAACGCTGCTCGCCTCGAGCTCCGAGAAACCAGCCTTTCCAGTAAACGCCTTTACGACAAGGTAAAACGACAGGATAATGATGTAGAACTGAATGAGACCGAAGACGACGAACGAGACGATGTAAGTGAATTTCGAACCCTTGGGTCTGTTACCCAAGGCAAGAATGAACTGCAACAGAAGGAAAGCAAGGTAGGTGTATTTAAGGATGGTGTTGAAAATCGGGGTAGCTTCACCGAAAGGCCATGGAGATCTCCCGTTCTCTCTTTCCGAATCGCTTGGGTCACCGACAAGGTCCATGATAACAGTTGTGGTGAGCCAGAAATTCGCCAAACCAAACCAAGACATGATGACAGAGAAGATATTGTAAAGAAGCTGTACGTGAAAGAAGATCATACGGATGATGTTGTGACTACTGGCGTACATTCTCCCGAAATGCATCAGGGAGTAGACACTGGCAGCGAACGAACCGTTAAGCCAACGACGACGCTGTGAGATGAACTCAGGAGCACTTTCTGGCACATCGGTTTCGGCCTTTGATGTCTTGACATAGGTAAGATGCCACTTTGATCCAGCCTTTGCTACCAACTCGAAACACAAAATACGATCCTCGGCCAAGAACATGTTCTTCTTGAAAATGTTCATTCCCTCGATACCCTTCTTTCCGAGACGGGCTGAGAGGGTGTGATCTCCGTGGAAATATTGCTCCAAAGGACGGCCCATGATAGCACGGAATCTGTAAGCAGAGAAAGCACCAGGCTGTTTTGTGTTAGTTTCCACTTTTCGAGCCAAATTCTGGAAATGAGCAAACCTACCAACACAGAGACATATCCGAAAGCAGCCTCCAGGGGTTTATCCAGAATATTTGAGATCTTGTACTCAAAGTTCTGGGTAGCAACCAATGGATTCAACAAGTTCTTTCCTCCCTTACCCAACATAGCGTGGATCTCACCACAAGCACCACCCAAGTCCTTGTCGTTGTAGAAAGCCTCCCAAAGGGCAAGGATCGACTTCGCACCGGGCTTAGTACCAGCATCCAACAACACACACACCTCGGGGTTCAAAAGACGACCGAAGGCGTTGAACAGCCATCTGTGGGAGTTGATCTTCTTGGAGTTCTTCTGTTTCAGACAGAACATCATCTGCACCGGGGGGAAACAGGATGGGTCATCATCGCGAGGGCGGATGAGCTGCTGGGAAGCAGTCACGGAAAGCTGTGTGGTGTATTCGAACTGTTATCTGGTCAGCGGATATTTCACATGCAACCAATCGGAATACAGGGGAAAGCATACAATGTGGGCGGTAGTCTCCTTTCCATCGACATCCTTCTTCATTACACCGTCCTGGAAAATACCGACTGTCGCAAGGACGTCAAGAGTATCTTTATCACAGGGGTCAATACCGTCGAAGACAAGACAGACGACAATCTTCTGCCAAGCCGGTCCACCCTTGTTCCAGAACTCTGACTTCTTGAGGTTCACGATATCACGGATATTTTGCATAACACCGTGAAGAGTACGTGCTGTTAGCACCTTGTCTTCGTTATAGTAGGTGATAGCAATAAGCAGCTCAGTGTGCCTGTTGTACATGGCAGGACGTAGATTGTACCCATTTCTCAGGGTGAAATCATCAGGATCACAAGTTGCAGCGGTATCTAAATTAATTCTTAGCCATGTGTTTTTCTTTCTCGTCTTCAGCACCAATTTAACCAAAACTTACATCGCATGTGTGTAAATTCCTCACTGCCACCCTCGACATCCGGCTGCCTGTACTTGGCCTGAACTGCATTTTGAATAGCAGATGGCACTGGGTAGTCAATAGCCAAGACCTGACCTTGTTGAAGCTTAATCTTTCTTGTAGCATAACGTCTCATTCCTGTAGGAGCCTGTCTCTGGCGCCAGGCTTCTGTGGATGAAGTGTCGGACCTAGCATATGGACTTGGGGCGCGATTGTTGAAGTTAACATTGGGGTCACCACCCTGAGGATATCCAGGACCCTCAGCTCCTGCTCCCGGAGGACCGGCATAGCTCTCAGATAGTGAGTAACCAGTGTTTGGCCTTTGCGTACCACCTGGTGTTGTTGAACGACTCATTGGGTCGTCGAAAGGGGCTTGAAAGGGACCCCCAGCTTGTCCGGTGTTGAGGGGAACTCTCTCTTGGTCATCATCCGAGTCGTAGTCTCGGGGAGGAGGCATATGATATGTGGATGGGGGATATTGCTGGAGATTGTGGCCATCATCGTGACCACCGGGATTACCACCTTGATAAGACATTTTGTGGATTGTTACCTCTACAAAAGAGATGCAAGGGGCAGTTGATGTCTTTTATCTTCTCACTTGTATTCCGTTTGGATGGAATCGATAGTGGATTGATAAAGGGGATGAAGAAGTAGAAAGTTTAGAAGGGTAAGAATCAGAGAAAGGGGTGTGAAGAAGAAGTTGAACGGGGGTATCTTTCAAAGAAAAATGAATGGTAGAATGCAAGCAAAATTCAGCCCTTGTGGACTGGATGTTTGCTACTTGGGACGAGTAAACCACAAGAAAGAGAGATGGAGGTGATGAAACTGAAGTGAGAAGTGGGTTGAAGCAAAGAAAAGAAGGGAAGAGGCGGAGAAGGGGACGAGGGCGAGCAGTTGTTAAAAAGAAATGAACGAGGGTCTGTCTGTAGGCCCTCTCGTAACGTGAAGGGGTGAAACAGACTGCGGGCTGCACTTGCCTCGAGCTAGCTCGCCGCAATACCTTACATACATGCTGTACCTACAACCTAGAGTACGGACACCACCTTGACCCTTTTCTGATTTTTTTTCTCTCCCTCCCACCTCTGAACGATAATACGGGGCCGCCCTGTGTTCTGGTTGGCCTGTCCCCGCCAGCAATTCGAGTGGTAGCTGACGCCCGCTACTCATTTGGGGTTAGAACGCTACTCCCTCTTCTGCGCGCGTGCAGTAGCCTTCCAGAACAGCGCTCCCAGCGTTGTGGCTGCAAACAATCCCTGAAAGCCTTATTCAGGGGGTTTAGTGGGTTAGTGGGGTGTGTGCTTGGGTTGCTGGCGTTCGCTCGCTCTCACTCCTTTGTGGCACGGTGGCAGTGAAATATACCTAGAGAGGGAAGGAGGGTGGGTGTGTGGTCAACAGTGCACTGGAATTTCTCCTGCATTGAGGTTGAGTTGAAGTGGTTGTGGTAGGGTCTATTGCGCGCACCCCACGCGAGACAGCTTCTTCTAGCGTACATACATGAGAGAGACCATCATTTACGGTGAAGAGAATGGGTCCTATTAATAGATCACAACTTACACGCGCCACAGCTCCGGCCATCGTCGACTGTGCAGGCAGAGCGTTAATGAACCGATTTCCGACTGGTTGCCAAGAAAACCCGCTTTTTGGAGGTTGAATCACTCGTCTCAGCCGCACTTCTACTTTCTACTGCGGTACTTCCCCAGTAACACAGTAACCTGGAGAATCTCGACCCTCCTAGCCTCATCGGTGGATGTCAGATAGGTATTCCCACTCCGAAATTCGTCTGTACCACCGCTACGTCTGAGGCAAAAATGCTTAAAAAAACCTCTACCGAAAGGCACAAGAAACATCGTCTAAATGGAAGTGTGGAAAAAGTGGAAAAAGTGAAAGAGAGCCAGGCCCGCGGCGGTGGGGAAGTGGTGATACCCGCTCACACGGTAAACCCCACCTAAGAATGTAACTAAAGCATGAGATACAAGAGTTTAAAGGCACAGAAGTTACATTTATGAATTCCTGTAACTCAGCCTTACCCTCATCTATTCTCGACGAGATACATGTGGGTAGAGTACATGTACATACAGTACCTGTATGGTAACGGGTTGATTGCCAGATCACCTCAGCTTCTTGTGCCACGGTTTCCTACCACATCATACATATATCTACGGCCGGCCCATCCTCAGCCCCACCGTGTGGAATTTTTGGATACATTTCTTTCCAAAAGATGGCGGCTAGCCCCCAGTTCTTCTCTCGTAGAGTAGAGTGGAATGAACTCCCATGGCTCTCTAGTATGCGCTTCTCGGTTCAACTGGGTGTAGCGAGATTTATAACGAGGTCATGCCTGGCAGAGCATACATCCTCCGCTCCTTATGCCTACAAAAGCACAAAGAAAACCCCTGCTCCTCCCGTTCCTCCTCCGCCTCAACTCTAAGTTTATTTTTTTCATTCTCTTATTATCTCCTTTAGGTATTGTAATACAGCTCTTGGCCTATCTACGATTATTCGCTGGATAGGCGGAGCTATCCTGTTCCAACTGCATGTGTTTAGACCCCGCAGCAGCTTAGAGTTCACCCCGCAGACGACAGCTGCTCGTCTGACGCTACAGCCCTGGCTGCTGCTTTGCTTTATCCCACCAATTGCATAAAGCAGGCTAGAACCAAAATCTCACTGAATTTCCGGATTGCGTTGAGGCGCGATCAGGAAGTAAATCGTCGCCTTGCCCAACTGCCCTATCTCAGATATTTGTTTGCTTTGTTTGTTCAGCTATCGAATCTGACTATGTACTCTGCTCCAGCCCAAGCTTAAACAAACCTCAGCTGAAGATCTCAGTCGACCACCAAGCATAACTCGGCTAGTGTTAAGCGAGAAACAGTCAGCCTTATCATCACAACCATCACCATCTCTATTAAAGCATGTATGTATGTACTTACTGCAGCATCATTCGAGATTCATGCTATGGTGTTTCGATGCTAAGCTTTCCAAGCAACCAAGTACTAGTCTCCCGCCGTTGTAACGAATGACAAAAAAGCCACAGATTTGCTATAACGAACGGACTTTGGTGATCCGAATCTGAATTTCGCATAGAAACCTGCCTGCTGTACCAAATAATCTAAAGAAATTTTGGAATATGCAGGTTCGGACGACTGTATGTAAGCTGCGGCCATGGCAAAAGGGGAAAAAAGAAAGGAAACCCTAAAACAAAGTAGCTACGTGCATCGATAAGGCTGGAATCGAAAGTTAGTTTCCGGCACTATGGTGCGGAAAGAGCAAAAAAAAAAATCCACCACTTCAATATCTAACTTCGTTTCGCTCTGCTCTGCTCTGCGCCATTTTGGTTCATCGTTTTGAAGAGTCGCACTATGTGCCGTTAGCAACCCGATCCATAATCGCGCCAGCCAGGTTAGTTGTAGTAGCAGCAGCATGTCCTTACAGATATTCCTTAAACAGTAGCCCTAACCCATGCGTTGGCAGCACACGGTGGTAAGCACAGCGTGCCTGCTTACATATGCGCGTGCCAACTGCACTCTAGCCTCTGGTGACTACGTACCTACATGTACGGTCTCTACAGCATATCGAGTGACATTCCATGAACACCATTGCAACAATTCCAGAGCGAGCGACGTTAAGTTTGAGCTTCACGGATCTAGCCACCGAGACATTCTAACCCCCATGAAGTCTTATTTCATTTTAAGCCTCACCTTGACTCAGATCTCGTCCCCCCGGGCGCTCACCAGCCCAGCTACGGGAGTAAGCGGTCCGCGCCAAGGGAGGGCTCAGGTTACATAATTCAATATATGGAATTTCGAGGTTCACCTCCTTTATTTTACCCCCCTTGCGGCCTGAGAGCAGGAAAGTCGACTTCAAGTCTTCAACGCCGATATTAACCCTTACACGGACCCCCCCGGAACCGACTCGGCAACCCCCGTTCAGGAATTAGCCCCGGAAGTCGACCGTTGACAGAGGGTACAGATGTAAATTGATCTCGATGGATTCGGCTATGTCTGTGGGTTCGTTTAATGGCGTAAGTGGCGAGTGAGGGAGAGAGGGTGATTCAGGGGAACCTTTTTTTTAGGCAGAAAGGAAGTGAGCGAGTGAGGAGTTGGGAGGGAGAACAAGAAGGTGTCTGTAAGTGAATCGCGAAGGGGGTTCCAACTGGGGCCTCGATTCAATGAGATTAATATTGCATGTTTTGTTTGCATTCCTGCTGGGTGGTGCCCCAATCTAAAGTAGGTGCTAGTTCTTGGAGGTGGCTGTTGGCTCGTTATCAGATAAGGTGCAGGGTCCTTAGGGGCGTTACAGATATATCCCTGTCGGTGATGTGCGGCGGTACCTGTACAAGCTTACTGGGCGGTGCCTGACATTACCAAACATCTGTTTGCTTAGTCTTTGAGATAATGATAATGATTACTTAGTAACGAGTGTAGAAACTGTCACTGAATACATGTGAAAGTTGTAATTACGTGTACATTGATTGATCATTACGAGTGATATATTGTGATTGATTCCCGAATCTTTGGTTTTTAAAATCCGGTTATAGTGATATATAACTAGGCAGTATGAATGGTTTATCTATTACAAATGCTCTAAAGTAATCTTCTGGCTTTTGATTGAGGATGAAATATGACTGGAAGATGGGCACTTTGATCCTCTATTCTGAGTATATAAACACCACAAGCTGTCTCCACCGATGCCGAGGAGTGTGAGCACTTTTGATGCTTGGAAGATCTTAAAGTTTCTCTCGTTACGAAAGAAGATTATAGGGGCGGAATTGATGCTTGGTTCCTACAATATATCAGAATTCTACTGTGAGAGGTAGGAACTAAATTGGTCATATATATATATTACAGTGCGAAAAGCTAGCCAAGTTTGAGAATCGGATTAAAGACTCCACCAGCAGTTGTAGTACATGTGTACATACTAGCGTGAATTTCGATTCTGCTAAGTTCCTAAAATCTCCCAGAAAAGAAAATACGCTTAATGGTAATTGTAATCATAACATATCACTCGGTATAATTAAATTATATTCCATCATTCGTCTCTCCTTAGTCCGCCCCATCCTAGGCTTATTTCACTCTCTTCCCCCTCGAGCTTTTCCTCCTCGCCCCTCCCCGATCCCTTAACCCTCCACCGTGTCTAGTAATCCGTTCCACCTAATGTGTCTAGAATACAGAGCGTATTAAAGAAGAAGCGCCAGCACCTGCAAGCAACCCTAAGGAAGAAGTAACAGAAAACCCCCGAGTAGAACATACACCCCTACCGGAGACCCCCATATCGGACAATACTCCCCCGGATGAGCGGGTTAAGATTACAATACTAGGCATGAAGAGCCCACAGGCAAGAAGACAAAAAACAGCGTGGCAAAGATATAATGATAGGAGGATGCCAGAGGACCGCCTGACATGGAGGTCATGGATATGGTTCAGCAAGACCAGGGAAGAATACACGTTGTGCGGTAACGAGGAAGAGGAAACAAACTACAGCATCGAGGTGGTAAAGAGGACATGCAAAAAGGGAACGGATTGCTACTATATTGAGTTAGAAGATGTGCAAGTAGAAGACAGAGAGGCAATAGAGTTTTATGATAAGAAGTTCGTGGTGGGATTCCCGGGGGACGGAGGAAGAAGAGAGAAAATTGAATTTGTAACGGCAGCAAGGTGGCGGGGAGAACGGTGGTAGTTAGGAGTTTTAGTTCTCTTTCTTTTATTTAGTTAGGCAGTGGCGGCGGATGAGTGCGAGCTTGCTGAATGCCCTTCATTGGGTGTGGCCAGAAGCTAGCAGGGTAGTTCTGGGGTTGTGATATTGTCATAGACTACGGTCTGCATACAATCAATGAGTTAAACAAAAAAAAAAAAAAAAAAAAGAGCGTATTAAAGAGTCCTGAATGCCACTATCTCAATAATAGCACTTAAGATAATTATATAACTCTTTCTGTATATACAGTCCCTACCCAGATGTCTTCGTGATTCCGGTGGCTCGGTGGCAACCTCAAAACCCCGGAGATCAATGCCTGATTTGCTGCAGTAATTGGAGCGGGCAGGTGGCAAACTAAATATTAAGATACATGTATTTAACTAATTCATTGAGTACCTATTGATCGTTGATCATTGAATGCCGAGCGTCGACGAGCGTTCGTTGCTATTGCGCGCCGTACCACCCGAATCACGAAGACATCTGGGTAGGGACTGTACGTATAGCTATTCCTCATAAATCAACGGAGAAGTCATATTGACACACGAACAATGGGCTGGCATCCCTTACCTAGTCCCTATAGCTACGTGTAATGAGCTTTGTAAACATCAACTTTGGTTATAGTACTTAGAATGTGAGCTTCTATAGAGTACGGGAAGACAGAGATAAAATTGATACTACTATATTATTGATATTGGCTGCTCAAGCAACATTCCAGAGAACCGCTTAATTATAAAGCTTCAAAGAATGCCCGCCCAACTCAAGCCGGTTATAATAGAAAAGCCATAAGGTAACCTTCCCTAAGGTACATGTATATATGTCTCGAGATAAGCATGTGTATCCTACGATTACACACCGTTGATACACCTTGTATGACTGGCACGCAGTACATACGTAGAAGTGAATTCAACATCAAGTTAGATACAATTACAAAAGAATGTACAAAAAGCACCGCAGAGTGTTTTTACGGCGATCAATCCCATTTTATTATATACTCTAATGGCTCCCGCCCCGGAGGCTATAGGGCTTGAACCCTCGGTGTTCCACCTTGACGTGACAGAATGCCTATACACCGCTTGAACAACCTGCCCACACATTTTCAATTCTTGCGAAGTGATACTCAAGGGGATCTATCAACATTGCCTGTACAGGCCCGTCAATTAACCTTTTACACTCGCCATATCCAGGTGTCAAAAGCTGGATACAACCCAAACATTGTGGCCGGGTTGCTGACTGTGAAGAATATATATATTCCACCCATCAGATTCAGAAGAGATTGAAGGTACATCTGAGGCCCTACAATCGAACACAGGAGATCTCGGGCCACTGAGCACTGTGTAAGTATGATCTGGTGCCTGATAGCATAGAAGATTTGAGCTGTCCTACTTTTAGTTTCCTGGATCCATGGAAGAAAACCACCACAGGCGGTTAGCTATCAGAAATAGTTCGGGTTGGGGGGGGGGGGGGTGTCCGCGCGGTAGTCCTAGCTTCAATTATTGGTGGGAATGTCATGGCACTTGGATCTCTAGGATTGACGTGGCCTGGAGGATTAAGGAGAGATAAGATCAAATGACAGCTAGATAAATACTTCGATCTAGAGGTGGCTATGAGCAGCGATCTTCGAGATGTTCTGGCTCATTCACGAAGTCGGTTCACTCACGAAGTTTCGTGCTGTTTATTAAGGAAGGGGGGTATTAGTGTCCTTGTGAGCCGATAATTCCTCCTTGTGTAATAAAATCCGGGGAATTCACCGCTCTACTGTCATTATCTACCATGTAAGTCTATGTAAGAAGAATGACGGGGTGTCCTGGCGTCTCGAGGGTTGATTTCGGGTCTCTGGTAGGTCATTCCTCTTGTATAAGCGATCAGAGTCAAACCCACTTTACAGTGCAGCCTATAGCTATCACTATTCCACTCAAACTTCCGGTGTTCGTAGGGAACTCTCTCTCTAAATTCTACACTCCTGATAGCCCAGCAAATTCAGTCACCGGGGGGTGGAATTATGATAGGCCTTGCTGTGGTTCTTTATTTTTCCTTCTGACTTCGTGGGCGGACTGAAATCTTCCTGACTGAGCTGGGTAGTTCCGATATATATCTCACTTCCTGAATGAACTAGTTTACTCACGAAACTTCGTGAGTGAACCGGCTTCGTGAATGAGCCAGACAGATACATGGACGGATTGGTAATGCGTTAAACTTCATAACGACACGGAAACGGCAAGGTAAGTGAGTTAGACAGCTTAGCGGATAGTCCTCCAGAGGCACATTGACCTAAACTCTCCTAGCTAAAAACAAGTAGTATGGTAAAAACATTATATACTCAGATTACTCCACCCCATCTCATGATTACCTGCATCAAGCAAAAATCGTCAACTAAAATCAAACACCCAACCCATGAGGTACATACATACGACAACATGACACATCGCAAATTTGATGAAAATAGTACAGAACAGTATATCTTGCCCCAGGAGTAAAGCAAGGGTTCACCAACTATTTATCCACAAGGTGAAGTAAAAAGGAAAAAAGGTAAAAAAGAGGAGGAGGATATTAGGAAGAATGTGAATGTCCCAACACTTATGGTAAAATTTATACGGTAGGCCTCAGCGCTGTAATGCACCAGAAAATCCTCCAGAGGGGGGAGTTTAGTCAAACCTGACAATCACTATCTTGTCTCCCACTCTCGTCTGTGATGGCAGCCCTTTATCGATGATCTCTGTCTCCTTTCCATATACCCAGTATCTCTTATCCCCGTGATCCATCCTGGTCAGAATCTTGTCCCGATGCTCCTCAATCCCTGGGAAGGGTAGATCCACACTGACGAAGGCCGATGTATTTTCAACCGCGGTCTCGCTTGAATTGGGACTGACACTGTCGATAATGTCCGCCGCGATGGCTCCAGTGGCAGCAATGCGGATACTGGAACGGTTGGAACGATGCTGGTAGATATAATCGGTCCATATTTTCTCGAAAAGTCTGGATTTTCTCTTAGGAGATGGCGGAGGCGTAGGAGTAGCTGTAGGCACAGGTTTGACCGTTTTGCGAATAGTAACCTTCCTCCCGACATCCAAGGTAACTTTGTACTTTGCCTTAATGTGGATTCCCGCAGGTATAAAATCTTTATCGTTTCTGCCAGGATCTAATGGGAATTCAACAGCTTCGTGATGCGGTGTAAACACTACCATACCGCTATTATTAGTGTTATCCGGTTTGGGGTCTCGTACGAGAGTTCCTTGTTCCATTGAACCGTATACTGCACACGCGGACTTGATCCTGTTATCACTATCTTTTACCCAAAATAGTGACGGCATCACCCCAATCTCGTTGTTTGCCATCATGCAGTCGAAATCAACTGTGCGTGGGATAGTGCTCAATTCTGTCAAGAACCCTTCACGCCCCCGGTACCTTGTGTAGTAGGTGGGACTTGGGTATAGTTCCTCGAAATCAACCTTCCCCTCTGCATTTTTGTAGAGGGAAATGGTATCAAAGTCAATCTCGCTCTCTGGGTCGATATCCCATTCTTTCCCTGAACGCCATTCAGTGATTGTTGATGGCTTGTAAGGAGAAGCTCGAGCAGTTATGTCCCAGGTTACCATGCTAACTTGCTCGTTTGGCTCCGTGATTCCCGGGATATATAAATCCCCCGTCATGCGAATCCTTACAACATCTTCATCGGGATCCCTTTCAAAAGATCCTGATGGACCCATATTTGGTCCTTTCAGTTCCTTGACTGTAGTTCCTGGATCAAAATTGATCCAGAATGATGAATTCAGTATGCTGCCGTTCAGCTCACCGGCGTGACGACCAAGACTGCGCAGAGTAATGCGTTTAATGACAGTGCATGGTGACCATGATTTTGTGGAAGGGTCATATTGTGGGACTGCATGTACCTCCACCACAGGTCGTCGTTCAGCACTTGGTGGCAGGAATCCCAAGTAAAACACTTTCCCACGAGTATCTGCTGCAATTGAAAAGGTGCTTAGTGGCGGATAAAGTGACTTTTTCTTGATGGTAAAATGGTGTCCATCGTGTTTCGAATCTGACTTGCTTCCATATCCTTTCAAAGTATCTTTAATCTTTTTTGGGGGATGATCCGCAGTGGGGTAGATATACCCTTCCAACCTCTGCTCTACCAAGTCGAACTCTGCTAACGCATAAAATTCATTTACGGCGACCATCCAGATAAACGAGTCGCGTTCAAACCAAGATGCTATCAACCTTCCACGATCTTCCTTTTTTGTTGAAAATACGGCACATGCTGAGTGGGGATGTTCAAAGAATTGACGTGGCGGAATGGTTGTGCGGGGAGGAGGATTTCTATCAAAAGGTCAGTCAGTATATCTCAGTAAAAAGGCCAATGATAATAATTTGCGGGATCACGTGGAAATACATACGTCCAATTCCAAATAAAGGAAAATATTGATGGACTCTTTCCGGATGGGGCTTGAAGGCCTTCATTTCTCGACGGATGAAGATGAGCTTCACCAACACATAATAGCATCCCTCGATTCGCTGCTATTCGTATACTCTCGCCGTCTTTTAAGAACATACTCTCGTTGCGTGCGCCCATGCATGGACTAGCTAACTTCTCAAGGTCAATTATAACGTCCGTGCTGTCGTCGGTACATTGCAGGTCCTTAAGGACTACTATCGCACGAGCTCTTGGAAAAAATAAAAGTAAGAACCATGGCCAGTATTTATCCGAAAACAGATGAGAGTAAAGAATAAAAGAATACCGTTGGTAGGCTAACAAGCTATTCTCAGTATCCACTAGAAACCCGCTCGATAAACTCGCAGACCCATCTGCGACATCGTCGATAATCATTACATTAGACGGGCGACCTTCCTTCCATCTTTGAGATCTCTCATAGGCGCAATCAAGATCATATCTGGTACGCTGTGCCTTCTTTGACTCGCTCGATAGCGGGAAAAATAACTTGTGGGCGAAGTGAGAGATATCCTGTGATGCAAAGTATCGGTAAAAATCTCTCGATGTATGGCGCAGAGCTATAAAGTCATGCGACGACAACAGTTCTAATATTAGTCTGTTTATTTCAGGGGGAACCGTTATCAACGAATGTTTTTCTGCCATTTCGACTGACAATAAACTGCGACGGAGCTTTGATAGGAGTATCAGCGGAATTATGGCCTTATTGATGAGTGAGAGATACCGAATTAGAGGGAGAGATGGATGAGTAGGATAAGGAGGGAAGTATAAGTGAGTTAGAAGGCAGGCTGGGCGGGGTTCTGCACTAGAAGTGACTCTCTTACAATGAAAAAGTCAGGAGCTGTATGGACTCACGAGCTCAGGTACAGTTGCACACTGCCCTGTTTCTGCAGCTTAGTTGTCTCTGTGTGCGGCTGAGCTTCTGAAGCAGAAGCCAAGCCCAAGCAACCTGTCTGGACAAGAAGACGCAAACTCTCAAATGCGGATGATCTTCACAAGGATCGAACAGATGCAAGGGACGCCCAAGTCTGGAGCCCTTGAGATTCTGAATCCCCAGTGCACGTGTGGTGTCACAGTTCCCACTACAAGTAGATCTTAGACCCACCAGATCTACTGTGATTATTGGGAGTTGTAGTTTTACTCTATAGATTAGCTAGGAGATATCACCTAGACAGCCCGGGAGAGTTGACGTGACGGGTTGAGTAGGTACCACCTTTTCTTTTCAGGATGTAGGTATACTTACTTGGAATATACATGTAGTAAGTCCCAGTAGTACAATCATTGATTTGAATTCCGTCTTGCAAAAATAAAAGACTCACTCTAAGGTATTGCTATGCAGATTCGGGGCTCAGTATAATAAAATGGCTAGCTAATGAAAGACAAATTAATTACTAACTGCATTTTTGTTATGGGTAATGGAATATCAAACGGTCAGTACCGCTTCCCCCTGAAATCTCCACAATTGTCATATGCGATATCATGCAAGCCCTCGCTCAAGTTCGCACATTTCTGCAAGACCTAAGATATCTACATGTATGTTGTAACAGGTCAATGACCTGTCTTACTGGTTGTGAGCCCAGCAGCAACTCTTGGCACGTCTCTCCGAAATAAGCTTTTTGGCCTGTGTACGTGTCTTTAGTACTCTTACTCGGGCACGTGGTTTTTAAAACTACACCTACTCCTATCAGTAGCCATATTTGATATCACCGTATTCCCCGTGCTTCATATAGACTGGTAGGTCGTAGATGGAGGAATGTTGAACTGGTACTACATGTAGCTCTTTACAACTATTCGGCATACCCTATCTTTAGTATAGCCCCTAGCTATACGCGAGTCTATGGGGAAGAAAGCCTCAAGATTCGAATTGTGAAACTCAGAGAATTTTTTATATGCAACATTTCCCACTGATGACTCAAACGCGAGGGGTCAATGTCCCATCAGTTGAAACCGCAGTTCTTCGTATTGATGACGTCTTGCCGTGCAGTACTCTGGTTTGACTGCAAGAGACGGAAACAGGGATCATCCTTTCTGGTTCTTTTGCTGGTAAGCAAGTAGAATAAACCCCTTAATATACTCGGAATTCGGCCACACATCTGGTCTCCAGGGTCTTATCGTAGTCCCCGAATCATTATCTCAGGGTCCAACGTCGGCAAGTGGCTGACGTGTTAGAGGTAGATTCCAGGCATGTACGGTGAGATCGAGGCGATGTTTGCGAGGTGTTCAGCTATGGTGGGTAGGTAAAACTTCGGCGTTTGCAGCCAATCACTCAATAGAAATTTGGAGATCTAAATACCCCCATAATGGTACTAGTGCCTAGCCTAACGGTAATACAACATAATCTATCCTAGTAAAGTCACCATAGTCATTTCAATACTCCTCACGATGCCCATACAGTTCGGCAATGAAGGAACTGCTAAATGTAATCCTTTGTGTCTTCTAGCGATGCTGTCGGATTCATCCACCGACAATCGGGTTTTTCGTACTAACAGATCACGTTGTCCCCTTTGTTAAATAATAGACTTCGCCTACAAATTTCGACCCCCTCAAAGGGTGTAGCCAAGGGGGTGCTTAAGCAAGAAGTTGCCGCTTAAAGCCTTTGTAGTATCTAATGTCTAATACCACAAGACGTGCCAGACGTGTACCAGATTTTGCAAGAGAGCCAGACTGTGTCCGAATTATTTAGTGAAATCACTTGGCAACCTAAACACCGGATCAGCGTCCAGATAATTCTGTAGCCCGCTTCTCGCGCCATAGTTTCCGAGGAGGAGTGGAGGATCAGCCATTCGGGTTCACGCGGGTGACGCATGCAAGGGACCGTGAGGCTACTTGATGTTTAACATGCAGGGTTTAAGTACACATAGGAAACATCACCCCCCCCGTTGATATGATTCCCCACAACCCCTCCTCATCCTTTGTATTCTCCAGTGATCTACCTGCCCTCTTGTACTCGCTGCGTGTCTTCTCGCCATGCCTTCTATAATTCAGTCTATGAAATACAATTGGAGAACCCTCTTCAATGACCCTTTTGGAGAGATTGCTGGGTCGTTGGGTGATTTGGGCACTCTTATTCCTGTGATCACAGCTCTTACAGCTTCCGGAAATATCTCTTTAACGTCCACATTATTATTCTCTGGGATTTCTAACATCGTCAGCGGTGCCTTTTTTGGAATACCGCTAGTGGTCTGATACCCATCTCCAGAAATGATTGGCATACTGTAATCGATTATTAACCGAGGATCTAACTGTACCAGGTTCAACCTATGAGTGCCATAGCATCGATCTCGCTCTCTCGTGGGTTGAAACGCGAAGAGACTATGGCAGCTGGACTTGGTGTAGCTACCGTTGTTCTCTTGCTTTCCATTACAGGCGGACTCAGCAGGGTGTCCAGAACAATCCCTACGCCTGTAATAAAAGGGATTCAAGTTGGTGCAGGGCTTTCGCTTTGCTTAAATGCAGGATCCCTATTGTCAGGATTGGATTATGATTCCAATCAGTGGGACGACAATCTTTTATGGACCGCAGGCGCATTTATGCTCCTATATGGGACTTCACGGATGCCTCGGTTTCCCGTAGCCCTAGTCCTCTTCTTTGTGGGTATCATACTCGCTCTCATTAAGCTCATCTCAGATGAGGGAAAACTGCCCGAGTTTGGGATGTGGTGGCCTTTTGTACCGATTATACCACTGCCAGAAGATTTCACAAAAGGATTCGGAGCTGCTGGAGTTGGGCAGATTCCGTTGACAATTTTGAACTCTGTAATTGCAGTCAAGTATCTGAGTGAAGATTTGCTGCCGAGTCGACCGGCCCCTTCAATTACAGGTTTGGGCATTTCGGTGGGTCTAATGAATCTTACCGGATGCTGGTTTGGGGCCATGCCTGTCTGCCATGGTGAATACCTCAGAAGGATTAATGTTTTTTTTTTGCCCTGTTAACTGACTTGTTATCAATCAGGGTCGGGTGGCTTAGCAGCTCAGCATAGGTTTGGAGCTCGTTCTGGAGCAAGTGTCATTGTCCTTGGCCTATTCAAGATAGCTTTGGGTCTTACTTTCGGAAACTCATTAACGGAATTGCTTCAAAAGTTTCCCAAATGTATCCTGGGAGTCATGGTATTTGCCTGGTCCGACTTCTATTTAAAGCAGCGAGGTTCCCTAACAGTGACTAGGTATTTGCTGCGGGGATGGAACTTCTCTCGGTCGCCGAGAATCTGAATATATCTGCCAGAGATTTAATAACTCATGCTCCAAGTGCTTCCATAACGCCATCATCAACAACCGCGCCATCCTCCACAATATCATCCTGGAGGGGACTAACGGAACGAGACAAAAAAGAAAGATTCTTAGTCATGACAGTTACTGCTGCTGCAATGATTGCACTGCAAAATGCATTGGTTGGATTCGCGGCAGGTTTTCTAGTCTGGGCTTTGATCAGGTTGCAGGATAAAGTTCAAGATTTAAGGCCAAGTCGAATTGGGAGCATGATGGATGAAAACACACCACTTTTAAGGAATTGACTAGCCGAAATTCTTAATTATTCACGAGGCATGGTCAGGGAAAATATGGATGGGGTAAATTACGACCACTAGGTCAAAGCCTCTGTTTACGAAATGTCACTTCCTAACCATGAAATTCATGTTAGCATTAGTGAGTCTGGCATTGGTAATGATTGTTGCGCAGCCAAACACTTCAATAAATTATATGTTTAGATGATTTGACAGAATGAGGAGTGCAAAGAAAGCTCAACAATACATGTAGTGAGAGAGGGTAGGTGTATTGACTTGGATTTCAATTGGCAGAAACCGACCTTTAGCTCAAAATAAGCGTCTTCACTTGAGGCTCTTCCTACAAAATTAAATTTACACACACCCACCCATTATACCGCATTAACTGGCGAGAACGAGAACTGAACTTCGAGTTTGAAATAAGAAGTGGCAAAGAACTTAACCAGTTCAAGGAGTTTTTTATCCTCAAACGAGCAAAGAAAAGGGAGAATGTTCTGCTTCTCAGGGTAGCGAGTGATGGAAACTGCTGCTCACTGCTATTCTCAGTAATATATTTTTGCCACACTTTGTATGAACGTCTATGTGCAGTTCTCTCTCTCGCCAGTTAATGCGGTACATGCATGGTTTTGAATTCCATCTGTGGTGTTTGTCACGTGCGTGGCGAAGGGCGGGGTGTTGCTAGAGCAACGGACAGGGGTTTTGTAAACATTCACCTCATCATTTTCTGCAGCTGAATCACCACGTCCTTCCAGGCGGTTTAGGTTTGACTACTTACACCTACCTATATAAACTCTCAATAGAACCAATCGTCGGATAACAAAACATTCTAAACCAATCTATCTTGTTTCTAAGGTAATGTCAGCAGAGAAACCAACCAAAAAGTCGGGCGGCAAGTCGAAGGATAAGGATGCAAATAAGACGCACAAGCTTTCGCTGAAGGGTAGCTATCCTCGCCTCCATCATTTTATACCGGGTAAGGTGCTGACTGGTGTTTCTGACTATAGGTTCAGCAAAGATGGTTGCAGAATTCGTAAGTGCTCAATTTATGCTGCTTTTCAAGAGCTTCAAAGTACTGACAGATCCATAGTTTGAATCCTCGATTCATTCGATCTTGTACCAACGCGGCGTATATCCGACGGAGGACTTTACAGTGTACGTTTCTTGTGTTCCCTACCGATAATGCGGAACTGACCAATAACTGTACAGAGTCAAGAAATACGGATTAAACATGCTTTGTAAGAACCTACCACCTCCACCCGCAACTTCTAAACCACTAACAAACTGAAAGTCTCCTCCGATGACCAGGTCAAAGCGTATATTAAGAAGATGATGAGCCAGCTGAATAAATGGACTCTCGCTGGGAAGGTCTCTAAGCTAGTTGTCGTTATAACATCAAAAGACACCGGCGAGAACCTTGAGAGGTGGCAATTCGACGTGCAGCTTATGGGAAAGGCGGCGAGGGCCAAGGGGGGGGCTCCAGAGATTGATCAAGAGAATCCCGAGCCTAGGTATGTCACCATGTCACTTAAATATCATGTTCAATTGATTGCTGACTGTATTGGAAGTAACCCCCGACCACCGCCGCAAGAGAAAACGGAGAAGGAAATCCAGGAGGAAATCAGGTCGCTATTCCGTCAAATTACGGCATCGGTTACGTTCCTGCCCATGTTGGATGGAAGGTGCACATTCAATGTGCTTGTATATGCAGATGGGGATGCGGAGGTGCCCATGGATTGGGGTGATTCAGACGCGAAGGAGATTGAAGGTGGTGAGAAGGTTACACTAAGGAGTTGGGGTACGGCGAACCATAGGGTGGACACACTTGTTAGTTACAAATTGCAGGACTGACTGGAGTGTTTCTTTTTGTTTTCTTTATTGGTCCCTGGATTTTATTTTTATTTTTTTACTCCTTTTATTATGGGATTTCGGATGGGGTTCAATGGCGAAATTTATTGCGGTAGGGTAGGAGGGCAGGCGATCATAAGACAGGATACCTATCGCCGGGATGGACTTGGAATGGAATGGAATAAGGTACCATAGCCGTTGCAGGTTTACGATAGTTATTTACACTTGAGATCTATACTCAATTTCAAGATCACTAGAGGGTTAATTGCAAAGTGCTTATATACATCTCTGTACCACATAATCCACGTCGAGTGACTACCGATGACCCAAAAAACACCCACAATTTTGCGTGGAATAGGGTACTCGTATTCTCGGAATGGATGTAAACCGGGAAATAAGCGCCTTCCTATAGAAGTTATTCTCGCTTGTTACAAATTAATATTAATTCTTTCGATTTACTTACCCCCGACGATATTTGGGGCGTGATACGATTCCAAGAGCTGATTTGTTAAGATTAACACGTGCTCGGGTATTTACCCTACCCCCCCGCACACACGTTACAGGCTTGAGTTCTTCCTAGCTTCGTTTCTATCGATAACAACTTTAATAACGGAAATCGAAAACCGATATCCATATCCCACATCTCCACTATCACATACCGAAGCGAGAATTGAGCTTAGGCAGTTGTCGGTTCATTCCAATTTCCTAGCCTGGCTAGCTAGGTAACCTTTGTCTTTGGAGGGAAAAGGGAAAAAAGAAAATAGATTGCCTCTTACAAATCTACTCTTTTAAATATATATATTTAATACAGTAGTTTGCCATCATGTCCGTGCCCTTCCTCTCCTCCATACGACACCGAAGGATCGTCGCGATAATGGTTTTGTTTAGTCTTTTCGTATTTGGTCTCTTTGCTCTGATGGAAAGTGCAACTGCTGGTGCTGGTGCTGGTGCGGTTGTGAGTGGTAATAGGAAAGAGGCAAAGGAGATGAAGGGAGTCAAGGAGGCAAAGGAGGTGAAAGTCTCGGAGATGAAGGGAACGAAAGAGGCGAAGGCTGTGGTGAAGGTCAATGTTCCGGGCTTTTTTATACAGGACTTGGATAGCACGAATAGTGCTACTTTTGATTATGTAGGTGCCTTTTTGCTGTTTACCATATCTCCTAGGATCGAGGCTAACACAAGCGAAGGTTACGAGCAATTTCGGGCTACTAGATACCTTCAATGTTCCTTCCATTGATTCACGGGACTTGGAAAAAAGGGACCATGACGATGATGACGATGATGACGATGATGACGATGATGACGATGATAAGGATGAGGAAGATGAAGACAAGAATAAGGATGATGACAATGACGAGGAAGAGGAATCTACGAAGGAGGCGCCATGGAAAAAGTTTAAGAAAGCTATTAAAAAGTTGAATAAGAATGCTCCAAAGGGTACAGCCTACAAGGTTTTGTACCTGGCGAGACATGGACAGGGTTATCATGTGAGTTCTTGTATCACTTTCTTGATCAATTGATTATTTAATGTGCTAACTATTGATTGTAGAATGTTGCAGGTATGTATAAATTATCATTTATGAGAAGGTAGCAAACATGCTGACATGAATCGGGCATGAAGAATCGTTTTACGGCACAGAGCAATGGGATGCACGTTTATCCCTCCCTCAGTTGTATCTTTCATTCATCTACTGACACTTCTATAGTGCTACTGGTCACTCCAGGATGGCAATGAAACAAGTAGATGGGACGACGCAGAACTCACGAATATTGGGATTGCAGAGGCCCAGAAGGCAAACATTGCGTTCAAAGACCAGATCAAAGCCGGGTTTCCTATTCCCGAGGTTTACTATTCTTCTCCCATGAGGTACATAGATATGGACAAAACCTTGACGGGTGAATATTACTGATGGACATGGTATGGTAGTCGTGCGGCTAGTACCCTCGATATCACCTGGAGAGACATAACACTCAATAAAGATAGCACTCCTGCTCCTATCTTCAAAGAGGTCTTCCACTTTATTCTTGCTCATGAATTCTCTGAATAACTAATGGCTGTATAGAAATGCCGCGAAACGCTTGGAATCCACACCTGTGACCGCCGTAACACAAAGAGCTATCTTCACACCAAATATCCCAACTTCGTGTTCGAGAATGGATTCGCCGAGACCGATGAACTCTGGGACCCGGTTTATAGGGAGCCCAATGATGTGCGAAATATCCGTTTAGGCAAGGCACTAGACGAGATTTTTGCAGAGAGAAGGGAAGAGACATTTATCAGCATTACTGCACACGGTGGTGCTATTACCAGGTGACCCCTTCCGTTCGCGGGCTCCTTATCGGATATATTGGAGCTGATGTGAAGGCGTAGTATTCTGGAGGTTATCGGACATAGAAAGTTCGGATTGCAAACTGGAGGTATTATTCCTGTTGTTGTGAAGGTCGAGTATGATGCCACTCCGACGCCTACCACGAGCGTGAGCCCTTCAGGGACTGCACCGGCTTGTGCCGTGGACCCTACCACAACGTCATCGTCTTCGGAGTAGGGTGATCTTTGAAGCTGAGAGGGAGGGAGGGAAAATTGTCACTTGTAAAGTTGCATGTGCGAGGTTAAATGCCCGAATACCGTCATCCGTTTATGTTTCGCAAATTTTATATAGAAAAATCTTAAAAATTTGATTTAATGGGTCTTCCTCTCTCCATCAACTGAGGCTGGGCTGGGCTGGACAACGCTGGGCTGTGGCACCTTCGGTTGTTCGTGGAAGGCTGTGGAATGCGTTAGCTCCGCCCTCCCTAAAGATTGCCAAGATGTCCTCGCCTCCCACCACTTGGCTGACTGTACATGACTCCTCGCAGTCTCTTTATCTGGCCCATTCACCCAGCTTAAATTCTTGTTCCTGATCTTCTCATTTCATTTCACATCCCTATCTCCCAAGACTCAGTCGCTACTACAAAGTCGAACGAACCTAAACATCTACATACTACTAAACCCTCCAAAAGCTATATAACATGTCTGACGATTGGGATTCTGCCACTGTCATCGGCGCTAAGGCTCGTGGAAACGCCGCGAGGACCACCGTTGCGAAAACCAACGCTGAGCTCAACGCCGCGAGACGAAGCGGTACCGTTGTTGCTACCGAGAAGAAGGTACTTACTTTTGTGTGTATACCTAGCTGTGAATTATGCTAATATAGGTGTTAGTACGCTGGTGGTTCCAACAAGGTTCAGTCTACAGAAGGCCAAAGACTCACCAAGATCGACCGTGAGAATGAGGTTGCCCCTCCACCAAAGGTCGATTTAAGCGTCGGAAAAGCCATGGCCCAAGCCCGCCAGGCCAAGGAGCCCTCGATGTCGCAAAAGGTATGTAGTGACATTTTCGGGGCTGTATCCTCAATAGATAAGGTATTGACATGCGTGAATAGGATCTTGCCACCAAGGTCAACGAGAAGCCTTCAGTTATCAACGATTACGAGTCCGGTCGTGCTGTCCCCAACCAGGTGCTTCTAGGTAAGCTAGAGCGTGCTTTGGGCGTTAAGCTAAGAGGGAAAGATATTGGTTCCCCTATCGGGGGTCCTAAGAAGAAGTGATCTATCTCATTGCTTCTTCTTGATATTTTTTTTCCTTCCATGGTTTCTTTAGCGGGTCAGGGTAAATGGGTTGTGTTTGGACGCATAGATTCTATCAGTGGAAAGAATCGGAACGGGATAGGGAAATGCTGGCATGTTCTTGTTTGTCTGCTTTTTTGTTGGGTTTGATGTCTTCAAATGATCGCACCAAATGTTCAGGATAGAAAACGAATAAGCGGGTGCTAGTAATGCCCCAAGGGTCGTTCCTCCTGATACTATATTCTTTAGTTTCTTCTGGTTTTGTCTTCGTCGTGTGGAGAGTATTCACACTGATATAGACTGTTTGTTATATTCAATATCATTCAAGACCTGAAAGCTTTGAGTACTCGGAATGGAGCTTCAATTAAGATTTTAGAGTGAACATGATTTCCACAGGTTTTCGCCCACCTCTAGCTCCATTATTTGAGTTCTAGAAAGACAAGTGTTTCGATCAAGACCATTCATGCGTGCCCAGCTGTGAAAATCCCGGTTGAATGCCCCCTTACTATATTCCCCGGATTTTTGCACCCCGCAGAAGAAGCAAATGATCACTCGGTGCAAGAGCTGTGAATTGAGTGGTTTTGCAAGGTACATGTACGTAGATGACAGTTGACAGCAGCTAACTGGACCAACTTGAGCTTAGAGTGGATCCTGCGTCACGGCTTTGTCGAGTACACATCCGTAACGTTTGTCCGAAAACCCGGAATTCTTCTGCCTAATGCCAGATCTCCAGGCCCAAACTTTGTAGGTAATGAAATTGAGCTTTCCCAGGTACACACACTCAATTTTTCGGTATCAATGTCTCTGCTTATGTAGTACATACGGGGGGGCTCGAAATGCCATCCGAAGAGTTTTTCCGAAGAACCCGGTTCTTGATTAAAGGACAAGAGACTTGACTGCAATTGAACAAGTGGGCCCTCTACGGTCATTTGTCCGTGGGGGTTTTTTTCATCTTTGTCAAACTTTTATGGGTGTGTATCGGTATTATTAAGTTAGTCCCCGTCAAGGCTAGGGTGGCCTTTTATTGCAGTCGTTTAAATTTTGTCGTTCCCGCGTCTCTTTTTTTTTTCGGTCCTACGAAAGTGTTGTTATCAGATTCTGCTCCCATCTCACACAAAGATCTTTTTTCTTTATCAGATTCAACATCGAAGGAAGGAAAAAAGGCATAACGCAGATCCACACGCAACACCCATAAGCAGGCATCCGCTGATCCGCCGACCCCACGCACCCCATTCG
This sequence comes from Morchella sp. 2018-W38C, assembly GCA_024713705.1. Lineage (NCBI taxonomy): Eukaryota > Fungi > Ascomycota > Pezizomycetes > Pezizales > Morchellaceae > Morchella > Morchella sp. 2018-W38C. Next base: position 1,216,072 of record JAMJEX010000001.1, read on the forward strand.
CCAGTGCCCCACGTTCGCATTTGACCCCTCTTTTTTTCCCGAAAAAAAAAGAACTACCGCCAACTTGGCTTCCTCTACATTCTTCAGAGCAGCGGCCGTTCGTTGCGGGAACGGAAGGTTAAAATTGCTCTGTGCTTCGGCTAGACTACCGCAAACAAATTCAAGACTTTTCTCTACAACACGATTCAATATGGTTGCTGAGAAGATTGACGGAACATTGGTCGCGAAGAGGATCAGGGAGAGCATTAACCAGGAGATTAAGAAGAAGCAAGAAACCTCAAGCAGGTTTAAGCCTAGTTTGACGATTGTTCAAGGTAAGTGATTGGTGCAGGAGAGAGTGTGGGGTTTATTACAATAATAAATGTGAATGGCCACTGACTTTCTTTGTTTACAGTGGGCGACAGATCCGACTCTAGTAATAAACCCTTGAAATATCGATTTTAATAAATGAAACAAAACATCTGATAACAGTTTTACGAGACTTGCAGGCACCTATGTTCGCATGAAGCTGAAGGCCGCTGAAGAGGTCTGTACTTCGTTGTTTTCATCGTAAAGTTACCTCATTCTGACTCATAATCTAGGCCAATATCACCTGTGACCTCGTCAAGCTTGATGCCGAAATTACTGAGGCTCAATTGCTTGAGAAGATTGAGCAGCTCAACAATGACCCTTCTATCCACGGTATCCTGGTTCAGCTGCCAGTTCCTAAGCACATTTCAGAGCCGGCTGTGACTGCTGCAGTTTCCCCAGCAAAGGATGTAGATGGTTTTGGAGCGATTAATATCGGTGAACTTGCTAAGCGTGGTGGAAACCCACCTTTCATCCCATGTACCCCCCAGGGTGTCATGGTTCTTCTCAAGGAGTACGGTGTTGACATTTCCGGGAAACATGCCGTTGTTCTTGGACGTAGTGACATTGTCGGGTCCCCCGTTTCATACCTCTTGAAGAACGCTGATGCTACCGTCACCGTTTGTCACTCGCGTACCAAGGGTATTCAGGATTTTATCAAGCAGGCTGATATCCTTGTTGCTGCCATTGGTCAACCTCAATTCGTCAAGGGCGATTGGCTAAAGCCGGGCGCCGTTGTTATCGATGTTGGTACTAACTACATCAAGGATGCGACTCGCAAGTCTGGTGAACGTCTCGTCGGAGATGTCGACTATGAGTCTGCAAAGGAAGTTGCATCCAAGATCACCCCTGTCCCTGGTGGTGTTGGACCAATGACCGTTGCCATGCTTTTGCAGAACGTCATCACTTCCGCCAACCGTTTCTACGCAGAAAACTCTGACAGGAAGACTACACCATTGCCATTGAAGCTTCTTAGCCCCGTCCCTAGCGATATTGCCGTATCCAGGGCCCAGGTGCCAAAAAACATCAAAATCATTGCACATGAGCTCGGAATATCAGACCAGGAGCTTGAACTATTCGGCGCTTATAAGGCCAAGGTCAACTTGGATCTTCTTCAGCGATTGGGCCACCGTAGGAATGGAAAGTACATTCTCGTTGCCGGTATCACTCCTACTCCTCTTGGAGAGGGCAAGTCTACTACCACCATGGGATTGACCCAGGCTCTCGGCGCTCACTTGGGAAGGATTGCTTTCGCCAACGTCAGGCAGCCCAGTCAGGGACCTACGTTCGGTATCAAGGGTGGTGCTGCTGGTGGAGGATACTCTCAGGTCATTCCTATGGATGAGTTCAACATGCACTTGACTGGTGATATTCACGCTATCACCGCTGCAAACAACTTGCTTGGTATGATAAATAATGACTCTCATTCTTATATCGGATACTGATAACTTCCAGCTGCTGCTATTGAGACCAGGATGTTCCACGAGAACACCCAGAAGGACAAGGCCCTGTTCAACCGTCTCGTTCCCAAAAAGAACGGCGTCCGCACATTTGCCCCCGTCATGTTCCGCCGTCTTAAGAAACTTGGAATTGACAAGACCAACCCGGATGACTTGACCCCCGAGGAAGTCACCAAGTTCGCAAGACTCGATATTGACCCAGAAACAATCACATGGCGTAGAGTCTTGGATGTCAACGATCGCCATTTGCGGCAGGTTACTATTGGCCAGGCACCATCGGAGAAGGGACACACTCGTGTTACTGGATTCGATATCTCAGTTGCTTCCGAGTGTATGGCTGTTTTGGCCCTATCGAACGACTTGCCGGACATGCGTGAACGGTAATAATCACAGCTATCTGAAGATTGAGTTTAGAGCTAATTTCTTTTTGCGGACAGTCTTGGACGCATGGTTATTGGAACAAGCAAGTCTGGAGACCCAGTCACTTGCGACGATATTGGTGCCGGTGGAGCCTTGACTGCACTCATGAAGGATGCCATCAAGCCTAATCTTATGCAAACTCTTGAGGGAACTCCCGTATTTGTCCACGCTGGTCCTTTCGCCAACATATCTATCGGAGCTTCCTCCGTCATTGCCGACAGACTTGCTCTCAAACTTGCCGGTACTGAAGAGGATGAGGTTCACGAGGATAAGGTTGGTTACGTCGTCACAGAGGCTGGCTTCGACTTTACCATGGGTGGAGAGCGCTTCTTCAACATCAAGTGCAGGTCCAGTGGTCTCACTCCAGATGTTGTTGTTATCGTTGCTACTGTCCGTGCTCTTAAGGTTCACGGTGGAGGGCCTGAAGTCACTGCTGGCGCAGCCCTTCCTGAGGAATACCGTACTGAGAACGTCGAGTTGCTCCGCAAGGGCTGTGTCAACTTGGCTAAACACATCGCCAACGCCAAATACTACGGCATTCCCGTCGTCGTTGCCATCAACAAGTTCCACACAGACACTGATGCAGAAATCCAGTGCATTCGGGAGGAGGCTATCAAGGCTGGCGCTGAAGATGCTGTCCCAGCTAACCACTGGGCCGAGGGTGGAAAGGGAGCTGTTGACTTGGCCAAGGCGGTTATTGAATCCTCATCCAAGCCCAAGAACTTCAGACTCTTGTACAGCACCGAGATGTCCATTGTTGAGAAGATGGAAGCTATTGTCAAAGAGATGTACGGCGGAAGCAGTGTCGAGCTTAGCGAGCTTGCAAAGCAGCAGTGCGAGACCTACACCAGACAGGGCTTTGGGCACTTGCCCGTTTGCATTGCCAAGGTTCGTTTCCCCTTCCCTCCCTTCCCGTGAAACTAGTATCAACTAATCTCGGTAAACATTAGACCCAATACTCGCTTTCTCACGACCCACTCCTCAAGGGTGCGCCCACTGGCTTTACCGTGCCAATTCGCGATGTGCGTTTGTCGCCGGGTGCGGGTTATCTGTATGCGAAGGCAGCGGATATCCAGACTATTCCTGGTCTGCCAACCGCTCCGGGATATCTCAATGTCGATGTTAATGCGGAGACTGGTGAGATTGAGGGATTGTTTTAGGAGGTTGTTGTGGGGTAGGAGTATGGTTTAGCCGCGGGCCGGGTGGGAACGAGGTGATTGTTCCGATTTCTTTTTTGTTTTTATTTGCGGAGGAACGGGGTTGCAATTTCAACAATTAGTACAGGCGCATTTGGGGGGAAAATTTCAACACAGCACAAAATTCGGGTCTTAGTAAATAGATTCTGTATGACAGCAGTAGATGATCATGATGAATCACATGTTGCTGCAAAGAAGATTTTTATCAACATGGCGAAATTAAAGGGTAACCATACACCGAACGCTTACTCTGCGGTATGACGTTCGACCCGTTGACCCGAAGGAATAACCCCACCATCCGAGTGAGAAAACTTCATTGGGGGGGCAACCCCCACCATTTTGCTCCGTCGCTCGCTGTAAGGGAGGCTCGCGGGGTCCTATCAATGATACCAATCCTTTTTTGGCAAATCCCGCTCCAGGAAAGCGGGAAACAACAGAATGGGAGAGCGATGGAGGTGAAGGGGGAAAAAAAAAATTGGAAAAAAAAATTACTCGCTCTGTGTGTGGTGTGACTCTAACATCCATCAAATAATTGCCAATAGCCCACCTGCCCTGCCTTTTACTACCCCCCCACTGAACATATCTGAAGTGCTGAGATCGAGAGAACCTAGCACACGGAACGATTGTTCGTTGTTCCTGTTTTTTGCTTAATTCCCTCTTTCCCTTCCCTTCTACGGTGCACCTCTCTTTTTTATTTCCGATATATACCGACTTTGTTCCTCGGCAATGAGTTTCGTTCGCCCCTCCTCCTCCTCCTCCCGGTTGTTGTCGCTGCGGGGCCTGTCATCATCAACTGCATCCTTCTCGTGCGCTGCTGCTGCTAGACCTTTCACATCAGCATCATTGTCGCTGAAGTCGCGGATTTATTCTCCTTCTACTACTCGCACTCCCACCGCTGCAACTACTCCTTCTTCGTCAAGCTTCAACTACTCAAACAAAAGATTTTTCTCCGTCAGTATGGCTCGTGAATGTGAGTGTGCTTGCTCTCTCTTTTTGATAATTTATCCTTGTCTCTTGTTTGTTGTGTGTGTGGCTTTTTGTGGAAGCATGTATGGAAGGATGGACGAAGGGAGTTGGATGCAATGGATGCGTGATAAGATGAGGATGGCATGGCATGCACGGGTGCTAAGTGTGGTGGTGATGTAGTCCAGAAGATCAAGGTCAAGAACCCAATTGTTGGTATGTATCCTATTCGCCCAGGAACGGAGCAAGAGCGGAGGATTGGAAAGAGAGAAAGAGAGAAAGAGAAGGAGGGCATATGCAGTTCAAGAGGGAACCTCTGACGTTATGTAGAATTGGACGGAGATGAGATGACTCGGATCATCTGGGACATGATCAAGCAGAAGGTATGTATGGTCCATCATTTGCTGAAACTGGCCCAGCTGCAGCTCACCGCTTATTTCAACGTCCCCTCATCCAACCTCAACTCCCTCGGCATGTGAATACAAAGATAAACAAAAAGACTGACTCATATTCGTGTGATACCATAGTTCATCCACCCGTGCGTAAACCAATTTTTTTTCTCCGCTTTATCTTGATATGCTCAATGCCTCGGCAGTGTTTCGGTTGTTGACGATAACATAGATACCTTGACATTGACCTCAAATACTACGATCTTGTAAGTATATGCTGTCCTGGGATTGGGGAATGCTTGTGCATGTATCACAATGGACTAACGGATGTTATTATGATAGGGGCTCGAATACCGTGACCAGACTGATGATAAGGTCACCACTGATGCCGCTGAGGCTATCTTGAAGTACCAAGTCGGTGTCAAGTGTGCCACCATCACTCCCGATGAGGCCCGTGTTGAGGAGTTCAAGTTGAAGAAGGTAATGATCACTCAGTTTACCCCCTCCCAAGCCCCAATTGCGGTGGTGATTGCAATAATTTATTAACAATGTCATGGATGTCAATAGATGTGGCTCAGCCCCAACGGAAGTCAGTAATATCAATCATTTCCACCTTGTGGGACAGGAAGACTAACCCTAACCCCAGCCATCCGTAACATTCTCGGTGGTACCGTCTTCCGTGAGCCCATTGTCATCCCCCGTATCCCCCGTCTCGTCCAGGGATGGAAAGAGCCCATCATCATCGGTCGTCACGCCCACGGTGACCAGTACCGTGCCAAGGACCTCGTCGTCCCCGGCCCTGGAACCCTCGAGCTCGTATTCACCCCGGTTGGTGGCGAGCCCGAGCGCATCAAGGTCTTCGACTACAAGTCCGGCGGTATCGGCCTCGCCATGTACAACACCGATGAGTCCATCGAGGGCTTCGCCCACGCCTCGTTCAAACTCGCCATCCAGAAGAAGCTCCCGCTGTACATGAGCACCAAGAACACCATCCTCAAAAAGTACGATGGAAGGTTCAAGGACATCTTCCAGCAGATCTACGACACCACATACAAGGCCGAGTTCGAGGCCGCAAAGATCTGGTACGAGCACCGTCTTATCGATGACATGGTCGCCCAGATGATCAAGTCCGAGGGCGGCTACATCATTGCCATGAAGAACTACGACGGTGACGTCCAGTCCGACATTGTTGCCCAGGGCTTCGGATCTCTTGGCCTCATGACCTCGGTTCTCATCACCCCCGACGGTAAGACTTTCGAGTCTGAGGCCGCCCACGGAACTGTCACTCGTCACTACAGGGAATACCAGAAGGGCAAGGAGACCTCCACTAACCCCATCGCATCGATCTATGCCTGGACTCGTGGTTTGATCCAGAGAGGACAGCTCGATGGAACCCCTGAGGTTGTGGCGTTCGCGGAGGCCGTTGAGAAGGCGGTTGTTGACACCGTTGACATTGACGGTATCATGACCAAGGACTTGGCCCTGGCCTGTGGCCGCAAGGACCGTGAGGCGTGGGTTACTACCAATGTAAGATTTCGTTCCCCCATTACATAGCTATCTTTGCCTGGGGTGAACGGCGTACTGACAAAACTGTGAAAATGTAGGAGTACATGGAAGCCGTTGAGAAGAGGTTGAAGAACTCTTTGAAGGAGAAGTTGTAAAAAGGAAAGAAGGAGAAAAAAAAACAATTTGATTCAACAATCTTCTTTTAAAAGAACTGCTTACATGTATTCTGGGGGCTATATGGTTTTTTCCCTCTCTTATTTTTTCTTATTTTTTCTTTCTTTTTTCGTTGGAAATTGGTTTTGTACAGAGTACACAGGATATCCGGGATCTTTTTAAAAATATAAAATAAGAAATTTTTCCTCCGAAATGAGCGTGAAGTGGGGGGTGATGCAACGCGATGCAAGGTTTTGATGTAGTTTTAGGACCGGCGGTCATAAGCCATCACTCGCACAAGCCCCGCTGTTGACCACGGGCCAAAGTGTGAAACCCAGGGGTGCACAAACAGCAACATGGCGCAGCGGAAGCGCGCCGGGCTCATAACCCGGAGGTCCCACGATCGAAACGTGGTGTTGCTAATATTTTGTATTTTATTTTATGCGCTCTGGGGCTGTGGGGAGGAAGAGACGGTGTTTTTGTTACTTGTGGGGAGTTTTGAGTTTGTTTGGGGGCTTGGGGCCGGGCTTGAGGGGGGTGTTCTGAGGGGGGGTGGTGTTTGCGGTTGAGGTGCTGTGATGCGGTTTTATTTTCTGCTGCTTCGCTTGAGGACATTGCGAGGTGTTTTGTGTGTTTGCTAAGGAAGACTGAAGTTTGTATGTAACCTCACATTAGACATCACGAACTCGAATCAAGGGGAAAAAGGAATGTGAGGGATCAGTCCACCATCCCCCAAAGCCCTTGGTGCCAGCTAGATGTGCCAATGATAGACGCCTTATTACAGCTGTGGAGAGAAATGATCGAGGTTACTTGTTTTCTGCAGACCAGGGTGCAGGTCGGAGATTTCCGGCGTTGCTTATCAACCATCCCCGCCACTGCCCCGCCGTGGATATATCGCGGTTTCTCTCCTCCACCACAACTGCTTACAGCTTCACCTACCACCTACAGCTAATAAACGCAATACCATAGACAGGGCATCATGGCAGCCGTCGCACTCCCCCTCCAAGCAAACATCATGGGCCCGCCCCCCGCCGACCCGCAACTCGTCGCCCCCGAGCCTGGTAAGCCATTCCCATACCCCCCCCCCCATAACACCCACCCCCTCTCTAACAGCCAACAGAACACTGCCCCGGCCCCTCCTCCGAGCTCGCCGGACAAGGCGACGCCTGTGCCGGCTGCCCCAACCAACAAATCTGCGCCACAGCCCCCAAGGGGCCCGACCCCGACCTGCCCCTCATCAACGCGCGCATGTCCACCATCGCGCACAAGCTGCTCATCATCTCCGGCAAGGGCGGCGTCGGCAAGTCGACCTTCACGTCCATGCTCGCGCACGCCTTTGCCCAGTCGCCCACCACGCAGGTGGGCGTGTGCGACATCGACATCTGCGGGCCGAGCATACCGCGCATGATGGGCGCGCTCGGCGAGAGCATACACTCCAGCAGCTCCGGGTGGAGCCCCGTGTACGTTGCGGACAACCTGGGCGTGATGAGCATCCAGTTCATGCTGCCGGGCAAGGACGACGCCATCATCTGGCGGGGCCCAAAGAAGAATGGGCTGATCAAGCAGTTTTTGAAGGACGTCGAGTGGGGCGTGCTGGACTGGCTGCTGGTGGACACGCCGCCCGGCACCAGCGACGAGCATCTGAGCGTGTGCGGGTATCTGAAGGGGACGGGGGTGGATGGCGCCGTGGTGGTCACGACGCCGCAGGAGGTGGCGCTGCTGGACGTGAGGAAGGAGATTGACTTTTGTAGGAAGGCCGGGGTGAGGGTGCTGGGCGTGGTGGAGAATATGAGCGGCTTTGTGTGCCCGAACTGCGAGGTGGGTCCTCCATTCGACGGGCTGCCGCTAGCTGGCTGGCGGGTGCGGTTTCCCATACTGACCTGTGGGGGGTCGTGATTAGGGCGAGTCGCAGATATTCCACGCAACAACGGGAGGGGCCCGCGCGCTCTGTAAGGAGATGGATATCCCGTTCCTCGGCGCTGTCCCCCTCGACCCGCGTATCGGCGTGGCGTGCGACTATGGCGAGAGCTTCTTTGACGCCTATCCGGAGAGCCCGGCGTGTGAAGGCTTGATGGGGATTATTGGTAAGCTGAGAGAGGGCATGGGGTTGCCGCCGTTGGAGAATGGGGGTGAGGAGGAGCAGTAGTTTTTTTTTTTTGTATTTATATTTTGTTTTTTTGTTCTTTCTTTGGTTTTGTGGGGGTACGGAGTCTGGAGTGTGCTAGTTGTAAAAATAAAATTCTTGCGGTGAATAGATTATAGTTGGTGAAAATAAGACTAGAATAAAAGCATGATCATTGGCTCTATCAGTTGTTTTTCACGGTATAATCACGAGACGAACCCAATTACAAAGCATAGTAACAATCATTACATTAAACTAGCATCAGCAGAGGAGGATAGTAGTATCACTACCGTATTTGTCCTCCCATCATACCGTTAGCAATCTTCACCCTACTGAATGCAGTCATGAAATATCACTCGCTCGAAAAAAACCGGACAGGAACACCCCCCCCCCGGCCCCGTTCTTCGTGAACTGATAGTTTGGACGTAACCCATTTTCTGACACAATGGTTCGATAGCAGGATGCCCCGCTCTGGGGAGGATGCCGCTCTTTACACTGGTTGAACTATCTGCTGGTGCGATGTGGGGCCGGGGGGACCTCGCTACTAAGGTGCTGTTGTTGAGTAGATGTCCCAAACAAAGTGCCCCCCCCGGCCCCTCTCTCTACCGTGGATATGAGAGGCTATATCATTATGTGGTTTCTAACGATACGGTAGATACCGGGAACCTCATACGGGGTGTATTGGCTTGATATCCGGTGAGTAGCTTAAGAAGGAAACACTAACCCCTGGTTGTATAGTAGTGAGTGTCAGAGGCCTTTTTACGGCTGGAGGCCGTCTGTGTTGCTTCCTCATAGGCCCACTTTATGTGGCGGTTGTTCTTCAATAGGGTGTTTTAATGCCCTCGATCTGCGGAGCAGTGTGCTAGCTGGGTGAGGGGAGGTATTGAGGCCGTGCTTATCTTCGGGTGGCCCCCGCAACAGGTTCAATGGGGCTGGGCAGCTATGTTATATATGCTGCAGACATGGCCTTCTTTCGACTGTGTTGTTAGTGCATTATCTGTGTGTCCAGCTAGCTAGGATGGATATATAGCGCCGGGAGGTTTTGTACATGTGGCCATGGCCGACCGTACTGGCCCCTTCATGGAATGGAATCCAAGCCGCGGCTAAAAAGACAAGTAGAGAAAGTGGTGATAGCGGCCGGTGGACGAGTTCCTTTCTGTGTGAGCTTTGGCGGATAGATGGCGTTGGCGGTTGGGGCATATGGCTAAGATGTCCACAGTGGTTAAGCACACTCATAGCTCATCACTCGCACTATGCGCCTAGCTCAAAGGTTGCCCAGCCAAGGCCGCACTGTAAAGTGCATTTCGCCCCCCCCCCTCTCCTTTCTTCCCTTTCCTCCCCTCCCTCTTTTCCCCCACTTCTCTCCCTCCTTCTCCACTTCTTCTCCTCCCTCCTCCCTCACACTCTTCCTCTTCATCCTCCTCCTCCATAATCGCTGCATCTATTCAAAGCCATCTGCCCCCCGCCAAAATTTATCGCCATCCCCCACACTCTTTTGAAAACCACCCCCGTAATCATATCATTGCAATTGTTTTTATTCTCTGGATCTAGATCTATCCGTGCACACCTCCAGCCGCTCTCTCCATGCGAGATGCATACTGACCGGCTTTTTTGCTCTTTATACCATATTTTGCTTCTTTTTGCTTCTTTATTTTTTTTCTTCTTATTTCGCTTCTCTTTTCTCCCTTGTATGTACGTGTGTGTACATCCGGCCCTCATCAACACCTCATCAACCCCCCCCCCCCCCTCTAGCTGGTCTCAGTACCATTCACCCACCCACAACTGGCCGCCGCCGCCGCGGGTGCGTACTACACTCTCTCGTTTTCGAATTTCCCCCCCTGCTGCCCACAGGAAACGGCTACAGCAACGAGCCTTGTAATGGGGGCCAACTGTGTGTGTGTGTGAGGTACGGATTTGATTTTTTGGTGATTGTTTTTTATTTTTGGCATTGATCCAAAGACTCAAACAAACCCAGAAAGATCAAAACCGTACTTGATAGTATTCTACAGTGCTCAAGCTTTCGGGGGTGTCTGCAATGTATGTATGTATCCGTTTTTGTTTTGGGGGGGAAGGGGGGCATCCAAGAGATAATCCAGAAAATCAAATCCGTGTTTGATAGTGCAGTGCTTACACGGGAGGCCGTGCTGTCGATATGTACCTAATGTAAAACAAATAAAACAAGCGGAAATGATAATGCAGCATCTTATCTTTTGATGGCCGTTTGGGGTTGTGCTGGTATACAGGCGTGTTCTAGGTGCTACTGGAACACACTACTTCTTCCTCTTCTTTCAACGTATTGATATCCAGAGCGTGCAAGTAAGAAGAGTCTTGAATACAGATAAAGAACCTCGCTCAAACTATGTACGTACCTACGAAACTCGAAAAGCCACGAAACCAGCTACTCTGTGGCCGGAATGGAAATGTGATCTACAATACTAGTATAGGATCCACACCTCGAAGGGAGCCCAGCCCACGTACAGGCGCGCCCCAAAAACTCCCCAGCATAGTGGCCACACACATACTGGAAAGCGTCTCGTCGACTACCTGCACATGCACACGTACAGTACCGATGATAGGGGGGCGGGGGGCGGTTAACATGCAAATCTCAAAGCAGCCCGGCGTCGATCGTACGTACGTGTGAGCTAGATTGTAATTTCTTTTGCATGTACGTACCGTACTACTTATGTACCTACAAGAAACCGCCACTCCCATCGGCGGTTCAGTTCGTTACAGCAGCTACAGTGGTAAGGTGTTATAGAGAAATACCCCCCCCCCCCCGCCCCCCAATAGACATAGATATAGATATAGTAGAGGAAGGGGCGGCCCCAGATTTGGTTTTAGATCATAGGTTATCACTCGACTGGTCTTGGCAATGCGCGCACCCTACATACATGATAGTAAATGTGCTATTATCAGACAGGAAGAAGGAGTGAGTGCAGAAGGAAGGAAGGAAGGAAGGAAGGAAGGAAGGAAGGAAGGAAGGAAGGAAGGAAGGAAGGAAGGAAGGAAGGAAGGAAAGAAGGAAGGAAGGAAGGGACGGTAGAAGAAAGAAAAAAAATCATTTTTGCCCCCCGCCCCCCGCCCCAGCCAGCAAAAGAGTTCGCAGCCCGTCTCGACTGTTACTTCTCCATCTACGCCAGGGTCGAACGCTCGTAGCTATAGTGTAGAGTGCGAACGCAATATCACACCCTATACCGCTAGGCCATCCAACCCCATGCTCACTATGGCGCCTTTGGTGCTGCTGAGTGTGCGCGTGTGTGTGCCCTCGCTTTACGCTAGCTTGGCAGGGCTGCATGGGGATGGCGAGCTGGAGATGGAATGGCTCCTATTAGTAGGTAGGTATATTACAGTGCACTACATGTAGCGTTGGGTACATGTATGTAGTACATGTAGTCAATGCATACAAGTACAAGTATTTATTTGCCCACCTCCAGTACATGTAGTTAACTGACCATCCTCATGGCCAGCCAGCTCTCGTCTCGTAAATGCCCATCTCACCTCCTCCGGTAGTGGCCCAGGTCCAGCCAGTTCTTTCAGTTATGTACGTACCAATGGGGCAAATATCTCAACTTATGCCAGCCAGCCAGCCAGCCAGCCAGCCCCCGATTTGTCGGCTCCATTGATGCCAGCTCCGGTTCCAAGTTGTTCGTTTATGTATATGGCGGATGCAAATGCCGCCTCCGATATTCAATATTGCCATCCTGTTACTTGCACCCCCGCTGACCTCTACCCCCCCGCCCCCCCCTCCACCGCTCCTCCACCTCTCCCCAATTTCTCTCCCACTGCTCGATCGTATGTAGTACATATTAGACACGTGCCTGCCCTGCTCCTTGAATCGCCCGCACAACCGCAATGACAATGACAACGACTCACTGATATCACTCGACCAGACCAGGGCAGGGCAGGCAGATAGACCAACGCAATGAATGAATAACAATAAAAAAGGCAAGAAAATGTCAAATTGATATCCTACCCCCCCCATAACCATCTAACTACTACATACATCTATCTACCCCCCCCCCCCCCACCCGTCCCTACAAAGCCCTACGCTGTAAAATACAACCAACTAAATCCCACCCAGCTCCCCACCACCCCGACGGCCGCATAGCTACTCATAAACATCTGCGGCACAAACTCCCAGCGCGCGCCCCACACCAGCGGATGCAGCACACTCGTGTACACCACCAGCGGCACGCTCACGACAATAAACAGCGTCGCCGGCCGGTCCAGCAGGAACCGCCGCTGGCCCACACTGACGGGCGCCAGCCGGTCAAACGCCGACAAAAACACAAGCAGCCACAGCACCGTGTACACCGTCTTTATGGGGAACTCGGGCGCCGTGAAGAGCAGCGGGAAGAGGGAAACGTGGCCGGCGACGGCGAGCGGCCGGAAGGCGCCGAGGTAGCGCCGGTCCTTGAGCGCCAGCAGGGAGAAGGGCAGGATGATGAGCAGCACGGCCTTCTCGTGCACGTGCCAGCCAAAGAGGAAGGACGCATAGGCGCAGAGCGTGACGGCGCCGAGGAAGGTGTCGAAGGTGGGGCGCAGCCAGAGCTTGGCGAGCGCGAGGAGCTGGAAGAGCAGCGTGAGGAGGAAGGTGGTGCGCGGGGAGATGTTGGGGAGCACGGCGAAGGAGGTATCGCCGACGAGGCCGCGGGTGGCGCTGGTGAGCGCGGCGGGGTCGACGGTGAGCCCGAGGCGAGGCGCGACTGTGTGTGGGGGGGGGGGGGTTGGGTCAGCTCGGTTCAATTCGCCCGCTACACTACACCCCGCGAGGGCACTTACCGTAGATTAGCACGCGGTCCGTGAACGAGTACATTGCCCACACGTTCGGCGCCCAGTATGCATGGCACAGTCCGCGACTAAACGGAAACAGCCTCGCCGCCAGCTGCTGCATCTGGCCCCAATACACAAAGGGGCCAAAGGCGGCGCCAAACACGGCCAGCAGGCCCAGCCCCAGCTTGACGCAGTTGCCGAAGCGGATGTCCAGCACCGACCGGGGGCCGAGGCAGTAGGCGCGCAGCAGGAACACAAAGTACGCCGGCGCCAGGTAGAGGTAGATGTGCTTCAGACACAGCAGCGCGGCGAACAGCAGCCCCGAGAGCAGCCGCGTAGAGGGCGAGCGCGCGAGGACCAACGAGAGGAGTAGGACGCCGTAGAGGAAGCCGTTGTACTGGAAGTGGATGTGGTCGATGATGAGCAGGCCCGGGGAGAGCAGGATCGAGAGCGCGGCGGCGTGGGCGGTGCGTTTGGACGCTTCCGGGGCGGTGGTGATGTATCTAGTTGAGCAGCGACAATACCTCCAAGTTAGAAACCTTTTCTCCTTCTCCTCCTCCGCCGACAAGGCATCCCCGGCCGGGGGACTGACTTTTGGAGCGCAAAGACGAGCAGGAGCTCGGTGAAGATGACAGACAGGCGCTGAAAGTAGACGGTCTGCGTGCTGGCGTAGTTGAGGTTCTGCACCTCGAGCATGGCCGGGTCAAAGAACCTTGCGACCTGGCTGAGGCACCACTCGAACGCCGCGAAGAAGGGCGGGTAGTCGAGCGTCCATTCCGAGGTTTTCTAGAGCTCTGTGTCAGGGGGGGGTCTTCTTGGTACTGTGTGTGTGTGTGTGTGTTGGGAGGATTTCCGGCGACGCAGAAAGGAGGAGCTAGCTGGAGGAGCTATGTATGTGAATAACATGTATATTATTACCTCAAAGTACCACTCCTTGACGGGCAGCGAGTGTGTGATGGCCAGCCAGTTGCGGTGGACCTCAAAGTCTGTAGATTTACTGCGCAGATCAGCCTCCAGCTCCTCCTACCACAGCTACCGAACGTTACATTCATAAGCCCAGGGACAACTAGATACTGACTATGTGGGGATCAGCAGCAGCTTGAACGCCGTAGAGACAATCGCGCACTCGCGCAGTGAGGGGTGGAATTTCTCCATCAGACATCCGTTCCTCCCGTGAATTGAGTCTGGAGGAGTGTTGGTTGGGGGAGATGAGAGCGGAACTGAAGTGCAGCACGGGGGAATTGATTAATTCTGGAGACTGCGGGTGTAACGTGTTGTTTGAGGGATGCCTGTGGTTACCCTGCCTGCCCGTCACGTGAGACATCTTTCTGCAGTGCCCTGCTGTACGCTCACCAGGGGCACTCCCCGTCACTAGTCAAAAAAAAAAAAAAGTTCCCACAGGAAAGAAAAAAAAAAGTTCGAGCCCGCGCACACAACCAACAAAAAACCATCCCACACACGAAGCGGGAAAGAAAAAAAACCCTCTCCTCCCAACTCAAACAACCGCCCCAACGGCCAATTCGCTCACCGCACAGCAGAGATATTATCGATACGGCTGCTACTCTATAATAATACCTCTCTTCCTCTGCCCCCCTGGTTCTAAAGGAAAGGATCCTCTCATATATATAATATATATATATATATACAGCACCGTTTCGTTCTCCATATACAATAATTCCCCCCCAATTGGCCCCACCACCACCAATACACACACACA
This sequence comes from Morchella sp. 2018-W38C, assembly GCA_024713705.1. Classification (NCBI taxonomy): domain Eukaryota; kingdom Fungi; phylum Ascomycota; class Pezizomycetes; order Pezizales; family Morchellaceae; genus Morchella; species Morchella sp. 2018-W38C. The sequence goes on from JAMJEX010000001.1 coordinate 1,231,119, forward strand.
CAATGGTCCAAAAGAAGCCCTCCACAGGCTCAAAGCCCTCCAAGCTCGCCCCCACCACCACCCCGCTGCTGACATCCGCCTTCTCGCCCGCACACCTGCGCCTGTCGCTCTTCGCCTCCACCATCCTGGGGCTGGACGCCGTGCGGCTGCGCATCCACGACACGGCGACGGGCCGGCTCCGCTGCGAGCACGCGCTCGACAAGGGCGTCTCTGTCACCTCGCTCGCCTGGGGCACTGTCCCCAGCGCCGCAGCAGCAGCAGCGGCCACGGCGGCCAGCGCAAAGAAGAAGCGCAAGAGGGTCGACGGCGGCGGCGGCGGCGGCGGAGTGGATGCGGTGGTGGTGCTTGCGGCGGCGACGAGTAGGGGGGAGGTGCTGCTGTTCTCGCCGAGCGAGGGCGTGGTGGTGGGCGTGCTGGAGGGGGGCCATATCGGTGAGGTGAGGCAGTTTGTGTTTTCGGGGGAGAAGGAGGAGGGGAGGGGGTGGAGCTGTGGGGTTGATGGGAAGCTGGTCGAGTGGGATGTGAGGAGGAGGCTGCAGATGAGGTATGTGCAATAGATGCTTCTTTTCTTCTTCTTCTTCTTCTTCTTCTTCTTCTTCTTTCGTGGTTTGGGGGAGGGGGTCAATTGGGCTCTGTGGTGGTGTTTCTTTTGGGGGGGTTCTATTCTATTAGGGGGGGGGGGGGAAGTCTGAGGATATATTCCCTATATTCCTGCAGAGATCCCCCAAAACAAAGCTGCCCTCCGAAAACCCCACCCAACCTGCATTCCCAATCATTACCACCCCGCCCGCTCACTCTATATAAAATGAAAAAAAACAGAACAATCAACCTCCCCGACGCCGCCATCCGCCGCCTTGCCTACGCACCGCCGTCCGCCGTGCTCTGCGCCTCGCACACAATCTACGCCGTCGACCACCTCAACCCGGGCATGACCGCGCCCCCAAAGTTCACCGCCAACACAACGCCCATCCACTCGCTCGCCACCTCTCCGGACCACACGCACTTCCTCTCCGCCGCCGACGCGGACCGCTTCATCAACGTCTTCTCCCTGGCCGGGTCCAAGAGCATCGGCGCCCTCGTCGCCGAGGCCGACGTCACCGCCATCGCCCTCTCCCCCGCCGCCGACCTCCTCCTCGCCGTCACCACCGACGGCCTCGTCGAGCTCTTCACCACCCCCTTCGACCCTGCCGGCGCCGCGGGCGCCGCAGCCTCCCCAACCGCCGCCAGGAAGCGCAAGGCACTCACCAAGAAGGGCGCCGCCAAGGTGACGGTGGTCCGCCCCGGCAGCAGCAAGGAGCGCGTGGCGATTGCAGACGCTTCCATCCAGGGCGACGACATCATCGTCGCATGGGTCGAGAGCGGCGTCAACATGGAGTTTGAGAAGCTCCGCTGGGCCAGCGCCGAGTCGGGCTCCCTGGTGCTCACGGGCACGGTCGAGATTGAGCGCACCAGCACCGTCCGCATCGGCGGTGGTGGCGCGGCCGCCGGCTCGACGATGAACGGCGTCAAGGACCTGGGCAAGGCCTCGGTCGACCAGAGCAAGTCTGTTGTTGTCGGCGGCACCGACACGCAGGACATTGGCATGGAGGATGCGCCCAGCGACGCCGAACCCGAACCCGACGCCGACGCCGACGACCTCTCATCCGACGACGACGAGGCCGCCGCCGCCGCCGCCGCCCCCACAACCACCGCCGCCGCCGCCGACGAGCCCTCCTTCGCCGAGAAGTTCCAAGCCCTCGAAGTCAAGACCCTCCACAGCACCGCCCTCACCACCACCACCGCCGCCATCAAGAAGCCCACCGCCCCCGTCCCCGCCGCCGGCTCCCTCACCACAGTGCTCACCCAGGCGCTCAAGACGCACGACACGCAGCTGCTCGAGACCTGCCTGCACGTCACCGACTCACCCTCCATCCTCGCCACCGTGCGGCGCCTCAGCTCCGCGCTCGCCGTCGACCTCCTCGAGCGCCTCGCCGAGCGCATCGCGCGCCGCCCCGGCCGCGCAGGCTCGCTCGGCGTCTGGGTGCGCTGGACGCTGGTCGCGCACGGCGGCTACCTCGTCTCCCTGCCGGACCTGATGCGCACGCTGGCGGGGCTGCACGCGACGCTCAACAGCCGCGCGGGTGCGCTGCCGCGCCTGCTGGCGCTGCAGGGCCGCCTGGACATGCTGCGGGCGCAGGTCGACCTGCGGAAGGTGATGAGGGGCGATGCTGATGAGGAGGTGGTGGGCGGAGGTGCGGGGGGGGCGGACGGCGCGAGGGGCGTGTTGTATGTTGAGGGGCAGAACGACGACGATGAGGGGGAGGAGTCGGATGAGGAGCCGGAGGAGGTGGGGATGCAAGGGTTGCAGATTGAGGATGCGAGCTTTATTGGCGGGGGGAGGGTGGGGAGTGAGGAGGAGGAGGAAGAAGAGGAAGAGGAGGAGGAGGAGGAGGAGGAGGATGAAGATGAAGATGAAGATGAGGACGAGGAGGAGAAGGGGGGCTTCTTCGATATCGAGGCCAGCGAGGCCAGCGAGGACGAGGACGAGGACGAAATGGACTATGACGACGTCGATGTCCAGGTCCTGGACTCGGAGGAGGAGGAGGAGGAGCAGCAGAGGAAGTCTGCAAAGAGCAAGAGCAAGAGCAGACGGTGAACATCTTCCCCCCCTACCCAGAGGTGTTCACCAGAAGTATAACAAAAAAAAAGGATTAACAAGCGGTGCAGTAATGTCAGTTTAGTTAGATAGAGAGAGTAAGAAAGGAAAAAAAAAATCCTGTACGTTAAGATGGCGGCCTTTTCTTCGTTTTCTTTTTCTTTTCTTTTCTTTATTTTTTTTCTTGTTTTCTTGTCTTTTCGATATTGTCTATTTTTTTTTTCCACTAAAAAAGAAAAGTTGTGCAAAAAGTACTTGGTCTTGCTCTATTGTTTTTTTCTATGTTCTTGTGCTATCTTACCACTGCTACATGTATACTTGCTACATGTATGTGCCTACATGTACTACTGCTGCTGGACGAGTATACGGCTCCAACATGTATTCTACATGTGCTGCTGCTACTATACTACTACCTATACTACATACCTACCACTGGATAGCTGTATTTACTTTACCACCGGTACAGTACCGACTCTTGCGTTTACTACTCCACCCACCTGTACTATGTCTGTACAAATATTAACGTCCATATCTCCATCTATAATATCGCCCTATCCCGTATCCCTCAGTGGAACATCACACCATGCACGTCCCATCCCATCTGCGCTCCCCAGTAGATTAGATTATACTAGATTCCCTGTCACCACCCTGCACCCAGGGCCCAGCCAGGCCCTGTACTCTATCAGCTTCCTCCCCCCATAGCCATCTGAGGGGCGAGCAGGTTGCCCACATGCAAAGCAAAAGTGCAGCACGGTGCTGTGGGTTTTGTGTCGGGCTGCGGCATGACGCTGCTGCTTTCCACATGCAGGGACCTTTTGCTTTTTTTTATTTGTCCAACCCACCCACCCACTCGACCTACATGTATCCATCCATACTTTTTTTCCCCTTTGGCGCCCATGCGGTAGAGCGCATATCTCTACTATGCGCAGGCAAGCAGGGTGCAAATGTTTTTTTTTTTACAGACATACATAGGGGGGCGGAGAATGGAGAAGGAAAGGGAAAGGAAAGGGAAAGGGAAAGGGAGGGAGGGAGGGAGGAAGGGAGGGATCTAGTGTAGAGCAGATGCGGAATCCAACTGAGTCGCGGTTCTTTGTTAGATATCTTTGCCCCCGGTTTTACTGTTTTTGGTATACATTGATTGCCCTCATACGCGCGCACACCCGCCTCCTGTTGAAGAAGGGCTTCTATTCCCAGTCTTTGTTTGTGGTGTGAGTGTTTGTATATCGGATTTCCCTTGAGTGTGTGGTGCCGCCAGTGTGTGTGTGTGAGGGAAAAAATCAATCTAGTGTTTTCCTACTCGTGATCCACTTGCTACTACTTACTATACTATACTACTTCCTGGCATTCTCTGCAACCTCATACTACTTTCCCTCTTGTCCACAAACCCCCCCTCTGAGCCAGGGAAACACATTCGCCCGGCCACCCCCTTCCTCGATCCTCTCCCCATTCGCTCACTCGCTCGTCATGTCGAAACCTCCAAAGACTGCTGGGAAGAAGAATAAGAGCGCTGGTACGGGAGAACCAAAGGAGAAGAGTGAAGCGCTGCCGTCGTCGTCGGCATTGATCATCTGTCGGAATAAGTGTGTCCCCCGCCCGCTCCCTCTTCCTCCTCCCCATATCATAGCATATCGCCCCGGCGCCGACCTGTGGATTCATCTGGGCTGGAATTGAACTCACCTCTCTCTCTCCTCCCTCAATTGAGCATATACTGATCTTTACAGGCACTGGCGCTACATCTCCTCCTTCCACGGCCCCTGGCTCCAATTGCCCCCCGAGGTTCTCACCTCCCTCCTACACAGTAACTACCACGCCCCCCGCCCGCGCCCAATCGACCCCTCCGTCCTCTCGGACCTCGTGCAGATCCGGCATCTCGTCGACGATGCCACGGCCCTCGCTGTGCGCGCCGCCTCCTCCTCCTCCACCCCCCGCCTTTCCCGCGAACGCAAGCACCGCATGCGCGAACTCGCCACCCAGAAGCTCTCGCGCGCCTATCATCTCGATGAGATCGCCGCTTCCGTTGCAACAATGCAGAGCGCCAGCTCTCTCGAGGATGTGGCGTCCCTGGTGCTCCAGCGCAACCCCGACGACCCAGACGCAAAATACGTCCACTTCTTCCACGAGAAGATACCGTCGCGCATGCTCGCGGAATGCACCAGTCTCGCCCCACTCGATGATGTGATTGCGGAGCGCTCCGGGGAGGGCGCGCCGCTGAGGACAAGGGCTGTCACAAAGGCGTTCAAGGACGACCATGTCAGCGCCGCGGCGGACCTGACGGCCGCGCTCAGTGTGTGTAGGCCGGCGAGGCATGGGCATGACATTGTTGTTGCGCGCGCGGGCGCGGTGGCGACGGAAGAGCAGCAGCAAACGCCGTCGAGTCTGGAGGCGCAACTGCTATTCCATAGAGCGTCGACGTATCTGACGATTGCGTCAGGGGCGGTTGAGACGGCGCTGGACAGGCCAAAGACGGGCGCAGCGCCAGTGGGTGAGGCGGAGAAGGAGGCGGCGAGGAAGGTTGTCAGGGCGAATGCAAAGAGGGCGCTCAGGGATTTTGTCAGGTTCCTAGAGAAGTTTGAGTACACGCCCGGGCTGCCGGCGGAGACTCGAGACGAGTTTGTGAGGAAGGTGAACGAGGAGTTGGGGCGTGGCCGCGGCAGTGAGTCTGGCAACACCGAGAAGGATGCCAAAAAACTCCTCGAGATGTTCTACCGCCAGAACAGCAGCAGCAGCAATGCCTCCGACAGCAGCAGCAGCGCTCTCACTAGCAGCGCTCTCACTAGGACCGGTGGCAGCGGCGGCGGTAGTGGCACTGGGAGCAGCGCAGACTCACGCCCCTTCACCTCACTCCCGCCACCCCCGGTCTACGCCCTCTCAACGCTCTTCACCTCCCCGCCGTCCTCTCTGCCCCCATACCCGTGCACCGCGCTCACAACCACTAGCGCACCACCGCCCACGCCCACCTCCGCCGCCCTCACCGCCCTCCTCTCAGACTCCGCCGAGTCAATAACCTACCACCCACTACTCACTGACGCGCTACATAGTCTCCTCCTCTGCCATGTCCTCCTCAGCACGCCGCACAAGGAGCTGCTCCGGCATGCGCATATGGTGGCGCGTCTAGCGCGCGTCTGCGACGGCTACCCCATCTTCCTTGCTGCGCGGTCGCCGGCACGCGCAGACTGGATCGAAGTCCTGCGCAAGACGGACAACTTTGTCGGCATTGAAGGGAGCTGGGAGGCGCTGTGTTCGCCCGCGCCTTTGGGCGGTGGTGGTGGCTCGAAGGTGCCAAAAAGATGGGCGCAGGAAGAGGGAGGGAAGGAGTATCCGGTGGTGACTGAGCGCGCAGGGTGGCTGGCAAGGTGGGTGAAGGATGTGGCGAGAAGGGAAAGGGCGAGGGCGGAGTGTGGGACGGAGGTGGTGGTGCCACGGCAGCAGAGAAGGAAGAAAGCGCCGGCGAAGTCTGGGGCGGTAGTTATTGGTGCGGCGGGTGCCGCATCGCAGACTGGCCTCGGGAGGGATAATGAGGGTCTGGCTCTGGCTGGCTGATGCCATTGAAGGTTTTAGAATTCAAAGATCGGGATTAGGGATTGGGGATTGGGACTTGCTGCGAGTACAGGCGTGCCAGGCACGCCCCCGGAAAAACAGCGGCAAATATCTCTCGGTGTCCTTGAAGAATCCGAGGGATCTCTGTCTTGCTCCAGTCGTATCTCATGGGTGGAGTGATTCGACCTCACCAAGGAGCCCGAGTGACTATCAGTTATCATTTCCTGGCATGGAAGGCAGTACCCTAGTTACATGTAGCAATACCGATTCATCATTTGAAATCCGATTGGACGCCTCTGGCCACCCATCTAACCGCACATAATCTGTGGTTCTGCTACCATAGTTAGCAAAACAGCTTCCAATAAGGATTGACCAACGCCCCCCTTACACATATATGTTGCCCCGTATCAAAGATTCCGGGATCCAGCTAAGGAAAAGTAATATCCATTCTGGAAAACTCACAAGATGAGGTTCATCACAGGCTAGCTCCTCCGGTAACGGCTATGCTCATATTCAGAACGAATGTATACACCCAAATACCGTTATCGCAGGCAAACAACCAAACGCCCAATACCTCCGGTCCAAGAAGGAAACAAAATATAGGTACTGCTATACAGCCAACCGCTGGATTCAGTGCGGTCCATGAGACATCTCGGCCTTGCGATCCCACAAGGCATATCCCCCATATAAAATGCGAATGCCATACTACTATAATATCTTTTTCATTAGTTTTATATACTTCGACACTGCAAGTGATTGTATCCTACCCGCATAGCCGGTTTCGAGTCGCCTAAGGGACTGTGGCGAATGATCTGGCAACCATCAACAAGAGCTTATAGTTGAGTACTAATTGGAGTCCCCAGATCATCTATTGCCTTTTTCTTTGAATGGGACACATCTCTTTTCTTTGAGGAGGACCCCAGGACTGGTAGACCAAAAGGAGCCGGCCGAACATTCTGAGAAAGCTGCATCCTTGATTTTGGCCTGCCTTTTATCTATTTGTGGACGAGGTAGATGTATAAGAGCTTCTACACACCATGATATATCGAGTGATATTATATGAAGAAGTCTTCCGATATATGTCAGGTAGGCCTAGCTAGCAGTAATAGTGAAGAAGGAGGAGGGAAAAACAAGACAAGTCAAGGGACGCTATTTATGTTCAGTCAGAAAAACTCGAACACTTTAACCTTAATTAGAAGGTTAGTTGTCACCTAAAGTACCACGTGGTCGCTGGTGCTGGGGAAAATTTCGTGGTTATGTATCAGACCTTTATCAGCCAAATGCAACGCCATTATTCAGGCTCATTGACATTCCAATACTAATAAAAAGAAAACCTCGAATTGTCAACACCAATACTAACAAAGAGCAAACCTGAGTTGCCACCACCAACCCAGATTACTGGATCTAGGGAAAAGCAATTGTCAAATTCTCATACCAATCCAATCAAACCCTTTAAATCGCACATTGCATATCGGGTATGCCTATATACTTATTAGATACTTACTCCAAAGGCTCCCGTATGTTTCAAAAGTAAGACATATATACTATAATGATGGGTATCATGAGGCCCTTAGCCCTAGCGATCTCATGGAAGATAGTTACCGAAGGATTTGAGAGTCTGATATGGGCTGTGTTTTGTCATGTTTATGTTTATGGTTATGTTCTGTTTTCGTTTTTAGTTTCTGGTTACGTTTTAGTTCTGGTACGTGTGCGAGGCGGCGGTTGAGAGTGGGCAGTATATGGGTAGTGCGATAACACCATAGACTACGATCTGCATGTAATTAATGAGTTAAACGAAAAGAGAAAAAAAATTCGAGTTTGATCACATAATATCACTCGTTTTCATAATTCATATTGGTAGACTTATCCGCGTTCTATGAATTTCCCACAATTAACAATATCACGTTCGGGATTTATAACAAATATAGGATTGTATGATTTATTGAACTATCAGCCAGCACTTGGTCGCTGAAGAGACATTGAGGCAATTGTGTAACAATACATGTAGTTGTAACCATTAACTCAAAATACCTAGCCAGCCAAATAGATTATATAATTCATCTCCATCAATCTATTTACACAACCGGTTATTCTATAGGTTCGATTTTTCTTCTTTCTGATACATGATAGAATGTAACTTCTACATAATCTCGTAGAAAAGAAAAACCTGTGTACAGACTTACAACTGGGTCGGGACGGAAAGGCTCTCGCTGGTTCCGCGGAGCAAGCCGAACAACACCAACGCGTTTTTTGTTCCGAGACATAGCAGCTCTGGAAGCTACGGCGACAAACGTAAAATAACACGAGGGAAAGAAATTATTTAAAAATTTTAATAAAGTACAAACAAATGAAGAAATAATTCCAGTGGGAGACGAATAGGGGAGAAATGTCTTCGATCATGCGGCATCACTCGTTTACCATTCGTAGGTAGATTGAATGAAACCCATATTATTATCTAACGAAGATTATGATCCATGTCTTGGGTTTGATCAAATATATGACATAGCTGGGCTTAATATCTCACCCCCTGCGGTCGATAAGGTCATGGGCACCCTCTTTAATTAGAGGCCGCTAGAACTATAACCTGGTTGGTGCCTTAATAATAAAGGTATAGCCATAAGCTTCTAACCTTATAGACAGTAAAGACACACTGTTGCCTAGTGAATTCTCCTTACACCGCGGGATTATATTAACTGTTCCATGATATGATCCTGTATCTCCCTTTTGTAGATTCCAGTTGATGTCCGGGGGATTGAGCCCTAACCCTGGCCACCCCCATTTAAAATAAGCCCACACCCACTCTGAGCGGAATAGTAGGCATTTGTGCACCTCCGATGAGTATATACTCAGGGCTTTCCCCCCCCTGTCCAACCTTAATTAACAATACCATGGACGTCACTAGGCTTAAGCTTACATGTACCTAGTCAGTCATGCCGGTGCGGTCCGGGCGCCAACCATTTCACTCGGTTCCCACTAATACTGAGTGACTGAGGTGACTGAGGCGACCCGGGTTGAATACTGGCCGGCATTCTTCAACTATAAATGTACTTGAATCTAAGTCGAAGGGATCCATTCTTTTTCTTCTTGCGCGAGTCGAGCTACATGCGGCATACCACACACATACGTATATACACCCCCGGATTCCTCGACAATATTGAAACCTCCCAGTATCAAGACGACCTCTATATCCTCAGGGTTACAATTCAATAATTGTAAGAAATGAGCTTGGTTGACGATATTCTGAGTTTAAGCATCTCATTACGGTCCTGGCTGTTTGGGCCTGGACACGAGAGTGGGGTGGATCGGTTTGAAGGTTGGGTTTTAGTGTTACAAACGATGAAGATGCTAGGGAAAGAGACATGGAAACAGGTTTCATGATCTCTGTATCTGATTTGTAAGTCCTGAGTTTTTGCAGAGGAGTTTGCTATTCTTTTTGCTGACTTTCTGGTACTACAGAGGCTGTCTTCCTTGATATCCGCCCTCAGGCCTGAGTTTGAGAATTAGAGGAACGTTTCCAGTGCTGGTCGGCTGGGAGCTTCAAACGATTAGGAGTGAATAGATGTGTAAGGTCCAAGTGTGCTTCAAAAACAAATAGACATAGAGCGATTGAGTATGTACTTTAGCTTTTGACATGACGATCGAAGTTCGAGTGAATGTTGGTCAGCATTTTAGGATACTGCGCATGTACGAATGTCAGAGAAGTATTGTTCGAAATGTAGCTGTATTACATGTAGTATATACATGTAGTTTGCGCCTCCGGTGTAACCGCGATAAGCTTATGCGCCGCGGGAGGTCAAAGCCGGGTCATTCTAACGGACCTTTCCACTCACTCCTCTATATAAACAGGGCCAGACTTGTGAGCTACCCAAGTGATGGGCAGCTATGGGACCCGCTGCCGAGTTTTAAATGTCGCAGATCCAAAGGTCATTACCACTGGAACTCATATTCAGGTTCTCCCCTCCCCTGAGTGATACCTAACACTAACATCGATGCAAGATGCAAAGGAAGCCGTTTGGATACCTGCCTGACTGCCAGATGCAGGTACATGTACGACCGGGCCCGGGATATAGGATGGAAGGCGATAAGATCACCACCCCGGTAGTTGCACATGGTGTGTATATTACTAATGGCCAATGGCTCATGGAAAAAGAATTGGTACGTAGGCTGCAAGCTGATCTACGCCACGAATTTCAATGTCATCGGTTGATTATGACGTTTCCTCCTTTTGACAACTGGTACCGTTTCTCTTTTCTCCTGATGATCATCCACGTGGACCCCATTGCAAGAGTTGGACTCCTTAGAGGTCAACCCAGTATGCGTGAATACTGGACTTGCAGCCTGAGAGAGCTAGAGCCGACATGGCCACGTTATACCCGTGCGATTATTTGACCGGGTAATGAATGTATGGCTGGGTCAGACCAAGTGGTTTGCATAGCAACGAGTCATCATTGCAGGGGACTAAACTTGATTATTTTTTTTTGTTGATGTTGAGATATGGATAGGTGCTGGCATGATTGACTGACTGATAGACCCTGAAGGGGATCATTTTCTGGGTCAGCCAGCCTTTACGGAACATATATGACCAAGCAGCAAGCCCGCAACGAGTGACATGATCATCGAAGCGAGAGTACAGCGACAGGTAATAAGTGATGGAACGCCATGAGATACGGTTATACCTGCAAACACCGTACGTTGGTGGCGTTTTACTCAAAACAGGTATCACTCTTTCTCAGGGCGTTCCATCACTTATTACCTTCCGCTGTACAGCGCAGACGACGCAACCGATATCAATCTGTTTGCCGTACACATGCACTGTTGTTATCGAGGTGCCGCGGATTAACCCTGCCAGCGGGGCGGGCCCGGATATTCCGGAATGACTTGCAGCAGCGATACAGGCCATGACTTCCGCCAGTAGCTAAAAGTTCCAAGTACATTCTTGGTTAATTACTTGCTTAGCCTGCCATTGGCCACGATATTTTATATCAACGGTAGAATTCTAACTAAGCATCATCAGCACGATTCCTTTGAGTGAGTATTCTCTATTCGAAGATCCGCGAGGTATACGATGAAGGTCGAGGATCGATTGATAAGGTAGCATGAAGGCAGCATGAAGAAATAGCCGTATCTATTTAAAATGCCTTATCAAGTTCAAGGTACTTTTCTTTTCTTTCTTTTTCTTTAATAGTTTTTTTTTTTTGAAGATGTAGGCGGGTATGTAGTCTCCCGACGCAACTTGGTTCAGTTAGAGTAATCGGCAAATGCTAGAACCCCTATATTATGAATAGCAGGAAACAAGGAGATATGAGAAGAAATTATAAGAAGAAGAATGGTCGTAGTTGTTTGAAAGGGAGGATGAATATATTAGTTCCTCGGACTACATGTAGCATCGAGTGATATTCAATGATCGTCAGTGGGAAACAACCGAAAACGAAATGATTCGCGGCTACGAAAGCAGGACGTGTTTGAAGCGTGGTATCAGATAAATTCAGATGATATGTTGTATAGGCCCCCGGTCTTGGGTAGCGCGCGGCCGCAAGGGTTCATTATTGGAACTTAAGTGCATGTACCATTAACGACGATGTTTTTTCCCCCGTGAACAGAATTTGGCGGACGGAATCAGCTGATCTACAGACTCTATGGTTTTCGAAGTTAGATGGCCTACATGGGTCGATATCATATGTCTCCCTGTGGAATGCAAAAAGATCCATGAAGAAAAGGATTATTTGGCTCTTTCCGGTCATCTCGTCTCAACCGGAAGGAAAGCGATTATGGGAATCGCCAATTCCGGATTCAATCCATTGGCATAGATGCAGTAAGGTTTAGAACACCGTCCACACGGGTTACTGAGGATTTGGCATAATCTCGAGTACTCATGGGGCGATAAGTGGTCACTGTTCTGGCGTACTACATACATCTACCCAGGATTGGCTGCAAATAATTCTGTTTCGCTGCATCGCGGCCATATTTAGGTAAACTTACTAGGGAAATTTGCGATAACTTGAGCGGTTAAACCCGGCTGTTGTGTGTAAATAAAGGTGTGGCACATCTTTCCAGGACTAAGGAACCTATCATCAGGTCGTGCCGCATGCTGTATAGCGGCGATCTATAAGGCTTTATCAGCTAGAATATTGTGATTCTCTGATCAGGGGGATTAAGCGAAGCAGCATAACTTACCATATGGTTCTTATCTCTAGTTATTCATCCTGTTTTAACGCCTCACGTCCCTAGGCACGCGTACCCAGCTGCAGGCCCATTCCCGGATTTAAGAAAAATCCTTATAGTAGATATTTCTTATATGTACTTATTTATTATAAGATTGATGAAGTATGTAGTTCTCTCCAAATTAAGCCAAGGGAAAATATCACAGACATCGAAAGGGTTTCTTCAAAAGCCATCTAGAGTACATACGTAGATATGTATCCTTGGCTATTGTCGACCTTTTGCGAGCTACTCGTGGCAACCCCTAACCAAGGAATTTCAAGGCGGAATATTAGGAGCGGAGACGTTCGCCTTAGACTGAATACAAATTCAAAGTGCTAGTTGACCATCGTGACATGTATGTAACAGTAACAGTGAGCGTACGTACGCGTTTATCTAAACCATCCAGTCTCATTTGTACCCTTAAGAGAAGATTTAAATATCATGTCTTACGTCGATGCTGAACACGTGTTCAGAGCTAGGTTTTCGTTCTATATAACTTGGGTCGCTCCCTCTTCTCTTGAAAACTATCGTATCCATCATGAAGCTTCTTACAATCATATATTGACGGTTTCCGAAAAGACATTGGCTCCGATGATTTATCCGTACGCCACATCGTGAGTTCCCCTATACAGTCAATAAATTTGTGGTGGCAGTTACTCTCTAAGTATGAGGACCCCCTTGCAGAGAAGCCCTACGCTGACAAGTATGTTTAGGCCGCGGCCGCCGGTTCATTTGTCGATCAATATTTCGATCTAAAATGGCGATCTCCCAGTACTTATCGGTTTCAGACCCGCAGGACGCTCGATGGCTCGGACTACCTCTGCTCATCAGGTGACTAAGGAGCCGAGTGACTTTTTATGATACAAAAGTGGCTCACTCAGTAGTCACTCCCCAGGAACTCATTTCCCTAGTTATGATCTAGTGCATTAAGAATTAGTAGGTTACAGCGCTATCCCCTGAAAACCAAGCGTGATGGCTAAGGACCTCCTATCAAGGTTTCATTAGCCAGATCTGAAACGTTGCGAAAATTAAGATCAAAATTCTAAAATTATGCTCCCACCCATTCAACACGTCACGCTGTCACGTGATTCGGGCAATCTCAGAACAAACCAAATCAATGGCAAGCGACATGACAGGAACTGGTATCTAACGTCAACCCATCCGATTCACGGACTTGTGCTGGGGTTAGACTGGGTTTCTGGGTCGGCACCATCACAACCAAATAATTGGTAGCGATACAACCAATGGTCAATATTACCCCCCGCTAAAGCGGCATAAATTGACATCAAGAGGTCAGGGACAAAGAAAAAGGAAACACTACAAGCAGTGCAAGTAGTACCTACATACACATGTGCTTGTGGCCAACGAAACGAAACGAGGCTTTGAAAGGAGAATTTTCAAAACCAGCAAATTAATCCTTCACCCAGCTGCCAGCCTTGTGAAAGCGAAGGGAGAGGGGAAAAAAAAGTGTTACTGAAGGAATATTCTCCACGTTTCTTATCGTCCTCGCCCCCTTTCTGGCCACGTCAGATAATTGTCACTCTGCATCAATTCAAAAACGAGAGGAACCGCCTATGGAATTTAGGTATTACCGAGATGGCCCAATATCATCCTTGTACCACTCGGTGGCACTCACTCAACGGTTACACACCCGAAACAAAGTTATTTGCCTCAGACAGTACCAGTCATACCCAAGACAATTGCAAGGCAAGCAAGACTACCAATTACCGCGCCACAGGAGCTCGAGAGGAACATAGGGGGAAGGGCAACCATCTCGATCTCACTCCGTACATTTATTTTATTCTCAGCTGAAAAAATCTCTTCAGGTATGTACTCAACTACATACATCTACTTTTCTGATCCCATTATAATTCCCACAAAAAGAAAATCGTTACAACGTTCAAATTCCAGCCTCACCCAAAACCCCATGCCCGCCGCCCGCTTTATATATATTCAAACTTGAGTTTATTTGTATGTACTTACTTCCTCTACGCTTAGCTGTTCCGCTATCAACATGCAAGCATATGAAAGGTATTAAGGCTCTCTGCGACGGGCAACGAATTTAAAATGAAGTGAAGGGGTAGTTAGGTAGTGTGGTTGCAAAGCATAGACAGTTTGAAAGGTAGGAGGCGGAGGGGGGGGGGGTATTCTGGGAGCGAAAGAGAGGGAGAGAGCCCGACGACATGAAAAAAGAACAAAAAAGCTCAGCAAAAACTCAGGGCATAAGTATCAGTCTGATTTGAAAAAAAAGAAAAGGAAAAAGAAAAAATTGAAAAAAGGAACCGTAGTTCAAGATACATAGAATACAAGGCAGTGTTATATGCAGAAGAAAGCAAATCATCCATCCGTCCAGAAGGATCAACAAAAAAAGACTTGATCATCAATCAGCAGAGTAGAAATAAAAAATAAAACTCCAGGTCCCAAGCAAAAGCAACGCAAAAGCCATCGATCAAACAAAAAAAGCAGAAAAAAAAGAACCCCCACAAGAACCCACTATTCGTATAAAAAAAAGGTAGTTTGCTTTGTAGATACAGAATCTACACCCCCTTCTCGCCTTCCTCACTCTCACTCTCTCACCAACCAACCAGCCAGCCGCAGAAAAGAAAATCTCATCCAAACCACCCACCACCACCCGCCCTTCCTCTCTCTCTGTCCGCGGCAATCTTTTTGGCATCTATAAAAAAAAACCGTTTGTGAGCCAAAAAAAAAAAAAAAAAAAAAAAAAACAAGAAAAACCCCAAGAGAAAACCCACACAGTAGAAAAGAAAAGAAGAAGCTAAAAAAAGATACTAGAATAAAGAAGAAGGGACAAAGAAGTGAATATATGAAGAGTTTTTTTGTAATGTCGGAGGAGGAGGAGGATAGGTAGGTGGAGGTAGGTAGGTAAGGTAAGGTAGGTACGTAGCCAAGTGCGTAAAGTACATGTACATACAATGTAGCTACATACCATACCATATACCATAGCTACATGTAGCTAGCTTAGAGCGTATCTCGTACGTATGCATATATATATGGCATGTACTGGGATAGATGGATGGATGGATGGATGGATGGATGCTGGTAGCTAGCTAGCCAGCCAGGGTTTCCCAGAGACCGGGAGTGGGGTGGGAAGAGAGGTAGGTGAGGCAAGTAAGTAAGTAAGTATCGTAAGAAGAAGAGGAAGAAGAAGAAGAAGATAAGTAAGGCAAAGTGAGCTGAGCCAAGAAGAAGAAGAAGAAGTAGAAATAGAAGAAGTAGAAAGTAAGAAGTAAAAAAGAAGAAGTAGAAAGTAGGAAGTAAAGAAGAAGAAGAAGACCGCCCCCCAAGGTACGAAGAAGAAGAGAAAAAAAGGGCACTATAATAGAAGACTAAACACAACAAATCCTACTCTGGAAACCAGTACTCCCAAGCAAGAAATAAAAAAACACACAGCACAGCAAACAAACAAAAAAAGGTAATAAAAAAAGGTGAATACCCTGCAACACCATCCACCCATTCCTTCCCCATCAAAAAAAGCTCCGAGTTAGCTCTCGGTGGGAAGAGAGGATTGGGGGGGAGGGGAGGGGAGGGACGAGGAATTCATACCCCGCCCGCCCGCACGCCCACCCCCCCACATATCTCCTCTCTCTCTCCCTCCACTCCACTTTCCTGACAAAGGGAAAAAAAAAGACAGACGGCGTGCGAGAACTCCTTTTTATATTATTTTTTGTTTCTTTCAATTATTTGTTTTGTTGTAGCAGTAGTTGTTGTGTTTGTTTATTTCTTGTTTGGTTTTTTTTTGTTGGTTTCCATTTCGAAATGACATTTTATGTATATTTATCGTTTTTGTTGTTGTTATTTGGATTCGGTAAGGGTGGGGGATTGAGGGCGAGAGAGGATGATGGGCGTTTCTCATCTGCACATGGGGCGGGGCGGGGGCGAGTAAAGTCATCGTCCGTACAGCCCACCGCTGTGTACCGAGATCCCACCGCCGTGGTGTGCGTGGTGTGACATATTCATGCCACCGCCGGCACCTGGCGAGCTCATATCGGGGTTCTAAAAAAATCCAACAAATTCACGTCAGCGCTCTATTCTCCCAAGCCAGATATATCCCGCAGCTCCAAAACAACACGGTCATTCAGCCCAGGCCCCCCGGCCGCTAAAAATGAATAATGGACCCCTCCAACATCTCTTTCATTCGCAGCAACCACCCCCCCACAGGAGCGAAAAAAGGGAGAGGCAGCGGCCCAATGCACCAACCCGTCCCACCCCCACAGCATCCACCAACGAAATAACAAAAAAAAGTTGCAAAGCGGGATATCAAGCCCCAGGGAGCTCATTACCTTCTTCCGCTTCTTCTTCTTCTTTTCCTCATTCCACCCCTCTCTTCCACCGCCTCCCAAATCCCTCCCTCCGCTTCCTGCTGCTCCTTGTCCATTACCTCCCAAGCCGCCACCGCCGCCGCCTCTGTCTCCTCCACCGCCGCCACTTCCATTATTCATCGGGGGGCCGTCCTCATCGTCATCTCCGTACCCTTCATAACTGGCATCGTCATACCTTCTTCGCTTCTTGCTGCGTTTAGGCCTGGCGTCATCCCCGCCCGCAGACACAGACGACAGGCCGCCCGGCGTCGAGCCGTTCACATGTGGGGTCCCGACCGCGACCGCAGGGGTAGTCGCGGCAGTCGCATGCGGAGCTTTCCGGCGGAGCTCATCCTCAAGTCCCAGGATCGAGGCGTCAAACTGGTTGGGCCGAACACGAAAAAGCACACACACGTTAGTCATTGTTGTCCAAACCAACCACAACCCAACACCAACCCAACTCCTTCCCTGTCCAGCAGGAAAGGAAAGAAAAAAGCAGTGTTGCATGCTTTGTTTCTGTTCCCCCCGAGGAAGGGGGGGGAGGGTGGTACAAGTCAAGGGATACACACCCCAGGTATATCGCCCTTCGTCATATTCAGACCCTTCCGCAGCTTGTTCATGTCCAGCCCCTTGCTGAGCTCTTTCCCGTGGACGTTCTGGTTGTACCATTCCTCCTCCGGCCACATGAGCAGCGTTCCCAAGAGATCCATCTTATTGGCATCTCCGGCGGCGGCTGAGGCGGCATCGCCGGCGGAATTGGGGTCCGTCTGCGAGGCCTTGGTGACGACAATGTTCTTGCCCGGGAGGTCAGTGATGAAGCCCTTGTAGCTCTTCCGCAGCTTGTTCTTCACGCCCGTCGCCGGATTGAACCGGGCCACTGAGTCGGCGATCGGTCGCAGATTGTAGATGGCGAGCAGGTTATCTGTAAGATCTGGGTAGGAAGGTTCATGCGCTGTTGCGTGTTAACCCTCATTCTTTCTCTTGATTCTGCCTGTCTTATTGGATTTTCATTGTATTTTGTTTTTTTACCACACCTACCGCGCGACGGGGGGGAAAAGGAAATGAAAGGAGACGGGAAAGAGGGAAGGGGGAAGGGGGGAGGGTTAACCAACGTTTCGGGCAGACTAAATAGTATGTTGACACAGCTGGCTGAGAGAGGACCTCGTGCTCGCTAGGTATGGGGGGAGATGCATCGGGCATGTATCCCTGCGACATTGAATTCCTGTAGCGGAGAGCGGGAGCGGTTGTGGGTGCGTTCCTGTCGTAAGGGCTGCTTGTCCGCCGCCTTTTGTGAGACTTTTCATCGTCCTCCTCCATGTTGATGTCGCCGTCAGTGTCCTCGTGCGACGTGGTTGGGGGCACCGTGCCCGCAGCCGAGCTCGTCGGCGTGAGCAGCGTTGAATTTGGTGCTGTTGTTGTTGTGGCTGTGGACGACATCGACGGTTGTTGTTGGTGATGGTGCTGATGCTGCTGCTGCTGCTGCTGCTGCTGCCGCGACATGCTATTTGGGAGGGAGTTTGGAGTGGTGGTGGAGTTTGAGGTGGAGGAGGAGGAGGAGGATGAAGAGTTGAACGAGGCGTTGTTCAGCAGCGGAGACGAGTGTGGCGGTGAGACGCCCGCGGCTACCGACGAGTGGTACTTTGTGGTTGTTGTGGGCGCGGTTGTGGAAGACGACGATGATGAAGACAAAGTGTTGTTGGTGGAGGAGGAAGTGGTGTTGCTTGAGCCAGCATGGTTGGCGGCGGACATGTAGAAAGGGGGGGACAGAGGAGTGGTAGGCTGGTGGTGGTGCTGCTGCTGCTGCTGCTGCTGCTGCTGCTGATGTTCCAGGGGAGGCGGAGGATGAGGGTGGTGGTGGTTGTGGGAATAGAGGGTTGTCATACGCGACGACGGTGTCGGGGGAGGTGTCTGTGACGACGGAGAAGAACTGATTTTGGCGGTTCCTTTTTTTTTTCTTCTTCCTTCTTTTTTTCTTTCTTTCCTTGGTTGACTGACGGTGGAAAGGTGTCAATCAATCAGAAAAAGGGAAGAGAATGTGATAGTGATCAACAACGGCAGAGAGAGAGAGAGAGAGAAATAGAATAATAGTTAATTCCTCCTCTTCTTTTTTCTTTCCCCCTTCAAAAAAATAAATAGAAGGTGGTTATTAGAAGAAATTCCCTTGAGAAAGAAAGAAATAAAAAGTCAACCGTTGCTTTCTCTCTCGAGCTGGCGGTGGTCGACAAAGTTAGGGCAGTAAAAAAAAAAAAAAGTTGGTCGTGAAGTGCTGCTTGCTGCTTAATGCCGATCGTAGAGCGTGTGGATCGTTGCTAGGTGATGATGGTTCGCGTCGATGGGCGATGATGTCGAAACCCTTTTTTTTCTTCCCTCTTTACCCCTTCCGGCCGTTTCGAAACAAGTGCCCTTTTCTATCAGAGAGAGAAATAGAAGGAAGGCAAAAGAAAGAGAAAGAAAGAGAAAACAAAAAGACAAGACAGCGCCCTTGATGAGAAGAGAGATATATATAGCGATATATATATATATATATAATCTTCTGCCTTTCCAGAAAAAGGTTGTTAGGTTTTTGAAGAAGAAAAGGAAATTCACAGCCTAGAGCAAGAGATCGGCGTTGGAATCGACGTCCGTCTGTCTGTCTTGTCTGACCGCTCTAGTAGGTAGGTAATCTAGGTTTGTAGAAGAATCTCGTCTCCACAGGCTCCTATTACGGGGTGTAGAGATAGAGATGGGTGATTGGGTGAGAGAGAGAGTGTGAGAGAGTGAGAGAGAGAGAGAGAGAGTTTGGGTGTGGGAAAGTAGTACGAGCTTGCGCGGGTAGACAGAGGGGGGGGGGGGTGGAGGCGGAGGGAGCTAGGCAGGTTGCTTGCTTTGCTATCCGGCAACAACCACGAAGGAGGGAGATGATGGAAGAAGCCCGTTTTCCCTATCCTATTTTCTATTTCCCTATGACTTATCCAGCCCTTTTCTTTCTTTCTTTCTTTTCGTTCTTCTTCTTCCCCAATTACTAGCTTTCCTCTCGTCTGTTCTGCTCAACGACAACAACAACTACAGGGGCCGGCGTTCCCTCTTTTCTTCGTCTTCTTCTTCTGCTTCTTCTTCTTTTTTCCTCCCTTGATCCCTGATATCCTAATTCCTACGCAATTCCCTACTTCCTACTTTGTATTTCCCCTGCCGTAGATAGCTATAATTGTTTATTATTATTTCTGCTCCCGCCTGCCAGCTGGTTGCGGTTGTGGGGGTGGTGGTGGTGGTCGGTAGCGGTGGGCTTTAGGCGGCGATGGATGTATGGCTGGCTGGATGGGGGGAGTGGAGTGGAGTGGGGGGGCGTGGCAAAGCTCCGAGATCGATTGATTGCTGGATAGGGAAAGCGATACAATCCTTGACCGGTGACGGGGGAAGGGGGGGAGGGGGTGGTACTCTGGAATTTTTTTTTTTCCTGTGTCGTATATACGGAGGCACGGAGAGAGAGAGTGTGTGTGTGAACGACGAGCGTACTGTCGTTTTTCGTGGGAAGTAATTTTCTGGGGGGAGAGTGGGGAGGAGGGGAGGGGGGGGGAGAGTAAGTGAGAGAGAGAGAGAGAATGAGTGAGAGTGAGTGAGTGAGTGAGTGAGTGAGTGAGTGTGAGTGAGTGAGAGAGAGAGAGCGTAGAGTATGTAAGTAAACTTGCAGCAGGCAGGCAAAGCAGGTATGTGGTGGTGGTGGTGGTGGTGGTATGTATGGTATGTAGGTTTGGTGGTACTAGTACAGAGGTAGAGAGCAGCAGGTCCGTTCCACGCAGGACTGACTGGGACCTTCCCTGGATTTGTGGGTAAGGGTCAGACACGGCGACGGATGGATGGGTGGGTGGGCGCTGATGTGGTGGGCGTGGATGCAACAACCCCGGACGGACAGACAGACAGGCAGGCAGGGTGTATAGAAGAAAAGAAGCTGGAGGCGGTGGTGGTGGTGGTGTGAAGATGCACCGAGTGAGTGAGTCTCCTTCTTCCTCTCCCTACAGTCTACTCCAATTCTATTATTCCATCGATTTAGAGGGATACAATTCCCCCAATTGTACTTGGTACATGATGCTACATACCCTCCACTGCTCTCCGGATCCATCGCGCGGTGTGTGGGAGAGCTACGGCACCTCCCCTCCCCCGGTTACATGTATCCATAACCGATGCTCCCCGTTTCCCCAACCCACCACACCCGCGCGATTCCATTATATGCACCTGTTCTTCCCTCAAGCCTAGATCCCTCTCTCTCTCTCTCTCTCTCTCTCTCTCTCTGTCTCTGTCTCTGCTATCTACTCCCTCTGCCCCTTCCCACTGGCAATAAATACCGTAGTATCGACTACATTGTACGTACAATAATGATATAAATATATACATACACGGACGACATCTAGACCGGCCAGACCGGCCGGCCTTCTCTCACGCGCGCTGTGCGCAACAAACACCCGCCAAATGTATGGGGGTACTATTGTAGCACAGTACCTACTACCACCTACGTGTAGCTCTGTGTCTTTTCTTTCTTCTTTCTTTCTTTCTTTCGATGAAACAGCCCCGCGATGATTGATGACGGGCGCGCGACCCCCCCCCCCCCCTCCACCCCCCAAAATAAAAATAAAAATAAAAAAAATGCGGCGAACCAGACTCACATATGCGGGTCACGCAAGCAAGGGGGAGGAAGGAGGTGGGACTGTGGGAGTGTGATGTGAGGGAGGGGGTGGGGAGAGGGGAAGAGTATCATGGCAATTTTTTTTTTCACACTCTTTTTTTTTTTGGGCCTGCTGCTGGATGATGGATGGGGTTTCCATCCATTGATCCATTCCTGCAGTGGCCGCCAGCAGGCAAGCAAGCAATCAAGCAGGTCTGGTCTGTACTCTATGTAGTGATGTGTATGTAGAGGGAACAATTGATGGTTGATATGATGGTACAGGGGGGGGGTTAGGCAGGGGATAACCTACGGGCTCCACAATTGGACTCTACGTAGAGTACGGACAGGCAGGTTACGGAGTGACGCCCTGCACCACCGGTAGAGTACCGACCGTGGCAGAGTTGAGCCAGGGCCAGCCCAGCCCAGCCCACCCACACCCACCACACACACCCCCCTCGGATCCAGCGAGCGCCTAGAGAGGAAGTGTAGGGCAGAGTGGGTATATGGCAGGTACAACGCAACGCAACTAAACAGAACAAACCTTTTTCCCCCCATCATACGAGCGAGTGAGCCCCCGCATCCCTCGCTCCAGACCTATGTGCCTACATGTAGCCAGGGAGAGAAACAGGAACAAAAAAGGGCTGCCACTAGACAGCTAGACCCCTACCTGGTACATGTACCCAAAGTGACACGTCCGATCTGTCTGGTGGGAGGGAGGGAGGGAGGGAGGCAAAGCCAAAGAATTAATAGCAGCGAAAGGGAAGTTTCTCGGAAGGGGTGGGTGGGCGGATAGGTGATGGCGGGGAATGTCTGAGTGTGGTGGTGCGGAAAGCGAAAGGGTCGTCGAAAGGGAAGCTTCAGGGAAGGAAGGGGAACCTGCAGACGAAGAGGGTGCCGGTGGTGGCCAGTGGATGATGAGTGGGTGGTGGTGGTGGTGGTGGTGGTGGATCATGGAGGGATCGATGGGATGGATGGGGGTGGATGATGGGTGGATGGCTGCCAGGGAAGGACGGAGCGAGAGAGGGTGCTGTGCAGCTGTGGTGGTGCCTGGAGCTAACTGCAAACACACACATGCTTCTTTTTTTTCTTCTTCTTCTTCTACTTCTTCTTCTGCTGCAGATATATCGAGCAGCCGTGATTTCCTGCCTCCGCCTCTTCCGCCTACTCTAGCTCTTCTGCCTCTGCCTGCCTGCTGCTGCTGCTGCTGCTGCTGCTGATGCTGATGCTGCTCAATCTTACTTCCTCCCTCCTTCTCTTGCTGCCTGCCTGCCTACATGTGTCTCTGAATAGAAGGCTGTGCTCTTCCCCCTCTTCTTCTTCTTCTTCCTCTTCCACTTCCTCTTCCTCCTCGCTCTTCGCCTCGCTCGGTAGCTGCCGACGACAATGTCAACAACGACGTCAATGATGACATTTCGCCCCGTGTGTGTGTGTGTGTGAGTTGGTGTGTGTGTGTGTGTGGGCCTGTGTGTGGGCCTGTGTGTGGGCCTGTGTGTGGGCCTGTGTGTCCCGGCCAATCAGCCAGCGCGCAGCTCCCCTTCCCTCCCTCCCTCCCATCCACTCCACTCCTCCCCCACAACGACCTCATGCTCGCGCTCAGCAGTCAATGATCCACAAGCTGCTGCTGCTGCTGCTGCTGCGTGTGTGATTCACGCAACCTACATACAACCTCCCTCTGCTGTAACCACGTTGTTTCGATGCCAATAAACAATCGATACTACTCGAATAAATAAATACAAAACAAAAACCAAAAAAGAATCCCCTTCGTTCCTTGACAAAATATAACTCTCCCACCCACCCCCACTCACACCCGCAATGGACGACGACGACTACGGCGGCGCCCCCGATGCCGACCTCGCCGCCGCCCTCGAGGCCGCCGAACGCACACAGGCCCGTCCCACAGCAGCCCCCGCACCCGTACCACCCGTACCACCTGTGCCTCCACCCACACGGCAGCAGCCCGCCCCAGCCCCAGCCACAGGTAAACCCGCCGTGCAGCAGCCCGTACCGCAAAAGCTGCGTCCCGCCGGGTCCTCGGTCATCGTCAACTCGCGACAGGTATGATATATATATATCGACTATACATGGCTATACTAAGCTAGCTATGGCTATAGCTATAGCTATAGCTATATCATGTATGCAATCATGTCTAACCTGGCAGAAAAACAAAAAACAGAAAGGAAACCCAATCCTCACATACATCAAGAACGTCCCCTGGGAGTATGGCGACATAATCCCCGACTATGTCGTCGGCGCCAGCACCTGTGCTCTCTTCCTCAGTCTTAAATACCACCGTACGTCCCCCTCCCCCATCCCCCACCAACACCCGCCTCTTACCCCTGCCAATTGACCCATCTACCATTGCCACCACCACCACCACCACCACCCACTAACCCCACCCCCCAAATCCAGGCCTACACCCCGAATACCTCTACACCCGCCTCAAACCCCTCGCAAACGCCTACACGCTGCGCCTCCTGCTCGTCCTCGTCGACATCGACACCCACGCCGACCCCCTGCGCGAGCTCACGCGCACCTGCCTCCTCCACAACCTCACGCTGATCCTCTCGTGGTCGGCGCCCGAGGCCGGCCGCTACCTCGAGACATACAAGATGTACGAGCACGCGTCGCCCGCGCCCATCATGGAGCGCGCCTCGGACGACCCGGCCACGCGCGTGGTGGACGTGCTGGCGCAGGTGCGCAGCGTCAACAGGACGGATGCGGTGGCGCTCGTGAGCAACTTTGGGACGGTGCGCGGCGCGGTGAATGCAAGTGCGGAGGAGGTGGTGATGGTGCAGGGGTGGGGGCAGCGGAAGGTGGAGAGGTGGGAGAGGGCTGTTGGGGCGCCGTTTAGGAGGGGGGGTGCGAGGGGGGTGGGGTGGGGCCGATGAAGTCGAGAGAGGTGAGGGCGGCGGCGGAGAGGCGGAGGGGAGGTGGAGGCGAGGGTGGGGGCGAAGCTGGGGATTGGGGGTGGAGGGGTGGAGGGGAGGGGAGGGGGAGGGGGGGAAGGGGAATGAGATGGAGCTGTGGGTGGTGGAGGATGATGAGGAGGCGTTACTGGCCGTGGCGGAGATGGAGGTGGCGGAGCGGAGGAGGGAGCTCGAGATGGTGACGGAGACGGGGAAGGGGAAAGGGAAAGGGAAAGGGAAGGAGCAGGAGCAGGAGCAGGAGCAGGGGGGTAGATAGACCCGCCGCCGAATTAGCTGCACCCGGTGATGATGAAAGTGCTGCGTCAGGCATCATGGATGCACTGACAAAGCTGCGAGAGCGCGGGTAGCTATAGCACATAACCTCAATGCTGTAAAATACATGTTATGGCTCTCTCCCACCTTTTTCCTGTCAAACCGATCATTGCCGGTATATTATATTCCCGGGTAATTGCATGGCATGGCATGTAGTAAAAAACCGTGGTTTGTGCAGCGGTAGTGTAATAACTCATTATCCAACTATACTACACTACATGTGAATTAGCCGCCCTCCTATGCACATGTAGTAGTGATCATTACTCTCCCCCTTGGCGACGTGTATACACGCCGACCTCTGACCTTCACCGCCCCCCTCTCCCCCCCCTGGTGGCTGTGGTGGGCTGGGCGGGCGGGCGCGGAGGAGCGGGGTGGCTGCGGGTGGCCTCTACCCTGCTTTACTTTACCTCGATTTCGTGATAGATGTGTGCTTTGGTTTCCTCAATCTACTCCATAACCGCGTGCACCCCCGTCCTCATATATACGTGCACCAGAGTATGTATGTATGACCACACCAGCCACCACCACCACCACCACAGTAGCCGTCACGCCCGCACCTCGGTCATCCCCATCCCCATCCCCCATCCCCCGTCCCCCATCCCAATGGCACCCCGCCATCTCCACTGTTATATCATCTCGACAGCTACGCATGTAAAATATGCGGGGGGCAGCTTTTTTTTTTTTTTTTACCATTACCACGCCGGTTCCGGTTAATCCGGTCCCAGGGCTTGTCTTTAATTTTACTTTTTACTTTTTACTTTTGCTTTGAAAATTTACGCCGAAAGAGGTCGTCGCCGCGCCCCTAGCTACTGTACGTACGCAGAGATCTAGCTCACGGCATAGCATAACATGGTGGATGGGAATGCAGGCGCCTGTGGATTGGGGGGCGGGGGCGGTACGGTGTATATGGGATGGCAGGCCGTATGTATGTGGGAGGAAGCAGAATTGAAAGCCACATACGTAGGAAGCTATCGATACCTGCTGCTACCAGAGCATACATTATACATACATTACAGTAGCAGTAGCAGTACATAGCTAGACCATCCAATCCAATCCCCAAACCCACCCCACTTTCACGGCCACCACCACCACCACCACCACCACCACCACCACCACCACCACCCCCGATCTTGATCTTGATCCGCGGCAGGCGCAGATATTTCTCTCTCTATGATGTATGTACATGCCGATTCCATCGCGCGGGCGGGCCCCAATGGCGGAATTGCAGATCAGACAGTTCTCTACCTGAGATCTAGCTACCTCTATCGCGCCGGCCCGGTTCGGAATCCGCCTGGCTGGCTTTTGAATCCGACAGAACTGACAGCGCGGGACGGTTGCGGGGGCCGGGGGAGCTGGGGGATAAAGACATCACCTACTTGAAAGGTGATGGGATGGATGGAGGGGTACGTAGCTTAAGAGAGGAGGAAGAGTGGGGGGAGGGGGGGGGGGGTCGAGATGGTTGATGGTGAACTCGTATACTAGCTAGCTGCCCCATTGATATAATGAGAGTTCTGGTTAATCTGATGTCCTCACTGCGCGGCCCCAACATACCACTCACTGGGTTGCAATTGCAATTGATTGATAGCCGGAGGAAAACTTCGAGCTCGAAGATGCCATCATATATACCAAGTTTCACTCCTAGCTCGACCACCAGCATGTGTGCATGGACGAATTCGGAGCTAATTAATTAAATAACCGCTTCCCCGCCAAACCACCCATTACAGCCCCCCCCCCCCCCCAAACGCCACCAATTAGAGAGCACGGCATACTTGATTAACCCATAGCCTGTATCTGTTGTCCTAGCTACATATAGCTATAGGCCATCGCTCTGGTCACGGGTTGGCGTGCACTACCCCTAATCCGTGACCATTACCTAGTACTTGATAGCTGCTTACCCCCCCCCCCCCCCCCATGGCCAGCCAGATCGGTCCCATACCATGGCATTGGCAGATACATGACATACATGTACCTATGTAGGTACATACGGCCCCGGGCCCGAGAAAGAAGGAAGTTCAGATGCTCATTGCAGGGCTAGCTAGCTAGCTAGCTCAGGGAGGTAGAGTAGTATGGCGACTCGGCTGCATGCAGCGGTGCTATATATGTGGGGTAGCTATATATATATATATAGCTGGCCGGTGTGTAAATAAGAAAAAAGAGGTGTAACTATAGATAAAGCGCCATGATATTACGGACCAGAGATATATATATAATAGTTCTTGAGGATGGAGATTTAATTTAGGCGTGTATGTGTATGTGTACATGGTTAGGCGGCCAAATGGATGTATCTAACTGCATACCTACACCCACGGGGAAAAAAAAGTGAGGAAACAACGCCTGCTCTTAACACCAACCCCAATGACGAGAAGTGCTTAAACTAAAAGACGAGAAGGAGAGTATATAGTACGGACTCTGAAGTATAATTTGGTGCCTTGTACGGCCCCCCTTCAAAGCTCATGGTTGATCTTTAACCACTTTTGTGGTCACTCGTTGCTCCTCACTTTCTTTTCTGTGGGTGTATATATATTGGCCCCCACGCTTAAGTTGGCTCCTTCATAGGTCCTCACTCGGCCACCAATGCTAGGGCCCGGGGCCGGGAAAGCCAGGATCAGGGAAGCTCTAGTAATTCGGCTGGGGGTAATATTGTAGCAATACCGCCATGCCGTTTACAATGTAGTGCTTGCTTGCTTGCTTTTTTTTTTTTTTTTGGTTCTATGCTCAAATCTTAATGTTACTTTAAAGCTTTTGGTTTTATTGTCTTGTTGCGCTATAGCTAGCTTGAAACACACAAAGAAGACAAAGGATAAGAACCGAGCTCGAATATATAAGGTCTATACCTGTATGCACTAGTGTAATTCAGGCTATATATCAAGGCCTAGCTAGCTAGCTACAGGCATACGGCACCACAATGCATCCTGCATACACCGGACACTAGCTTGGTCCATATATGTACCAGTTAGCTCATGGCCGGCAAATTTACCAAACGCTGCGTACAGTAGCGTCCGCAAAGTTTTGGCACCCCCATCTAGTCGACTCGAAGCTCATGTGCTTAAAATCATGATATCAACAACCGGATAAGAATGACTATAAAGAGAAATTTTATAGATAGATAGATATTCCTATACTACTATATATCACAACACTTTGTATGACCATCTTTCGAGGAAGAGGGCCAAAACATATTGTTTCTTGCAATCACGGGCGCTTTTTACAGGGTGCCAAAGCTTTGCGGACGTGGCTGTACATAGCATTCTACCATTACTACCAACACCGTAGAGGGGGGGGGGGGGGTAAATCGGAGCTACGGTCGGGCAGAAACTTTGCTAGAGCCTGTTTGGTTCTCATTGTCAACACCGAGACCAGAAAAAAATACATCTAGTAGCTAGTGGTAGAATTAAGTTAAAGGGTGTCTGTAGTTAGCTCGTCGAGTATCCGTTTCTGGGGGATGCGGGGTTAGCTGTAAGCTATTGGCCATGGATATCTACAGATATATGCATGTTAATACTCGTAATTTCACAGCATTTGTGAACATGACCTCTATTGCATACACACAAAAAACCTCCAAGACAACCTTTTTTGTATGGCATGCAATAGTGGTCGTGTTCACAAACGCTGTGAAATAACGAGTACTGGCCTCTGATGCCCGCTATACTATAATATACTATGTAGCCAATGCGCAGAGGCCTTAATTTAGTATAAGCCGTGATATAATAGCTATATGTGTGCACAATAGATGTCATTATAAGTGTCAGTAGAGGCATTGAGATTGAAGTTTCGTACGTTAAGTGTAGTTGAGTATTTAAGGAAGCTCCCTCTAGACCTCCTCATAAGATCACCACCCACGATATGATACATACTTCCATCGAGATACCTCCTACATACATGGACCAAGGCTATAGCTAAGGCATTCAAGCTCAGAAAGAGGACACCCAGAGGACCGAAAATTGTGAATCTAGCAAGCTGCTACGAGTAGAAATTCTATTGAGAGCTCTTAAATAGGCACGGGGGTGAAATCAGGCTAGAAATAAGCCATTGATGCAGAATACTACAGGTATGAAGATCTAAACCAGCCCCCACCCCGCTCTTTAAAGTCGATGTACCGACACTCATCTCATATCGATTCTTCCACGGCTAGATAGGCCTTGGTTACGATTTCCCCCCTTTTATCACTTCCAGAACCTGGTGGCTGGCCAAACAGCTTTCCGTGAATTAATGGGTACTTGGATCACGTACATCCCTCTTCTATATATATATATATAGCGCTGGCATGCCACTGAACATCCCAGGCCATGCTCGCGAATGGGCCAGAACACAGCTCGATGTCGGTTACGGCCAGCTGTCTGGCTGGCCGTTGTACAGGTCCGAATTGTATGTACATATGGCCGATATATATCGTTTCCGCCGATGTACTAGCTGAACATATACATGCATGTACTCACTCAATTCGCCCAAAGTCGCACGAGCCGAGTATGTCCCACATCCCACCACACCCCCGTGCACCCGCGTACAAGAAGATATCAATTGCGCACCTGCACTGCACGCCGACGTAGCGGGGTGCATGAGAGGAAGCTTATAATGTAGTACATACATGTAGTACATAGAGAGCCTCCTTTTCCCTCCCTTTCCTTCCGTACCCCCACTCCCGAAATGAGCCACAATGCACGTGACCGCCAAAGCCATCTAGGTATCAATCTCACCGGCCAGCCAGTCCCGGTCATGCAAGAAGACATCATTCCGGCCTCATTGCGACTTCAACCTTTTTTCTTGTACCTTTGGGACATGTCGACAGTGAATACATGTGCTGGGTACCGCTTCCAGCACTCTACCGCATCCAGTACCGACCCTGGAGCTAGTTACCTTGTAGAGTAGCTACCATCGTCTGCGGTCATCCAACCCTGCTGCATCCGCATCGACACATCCACACAACCGGCAAAAATCAGAGCCCTTACACCACACCACCACTGGACCTGTGACCTCTAAGTTACTCTGCTACAGCAGGATACAAGCAAGCCCCGGGGGAAGAAGAAAAGAGAAGGAAGAAAGAAAAAAAAAGTAGAGGGGGAGAGAAAAAAAAATTTTGTTTTCGCCAACTCACATGGTCGCACAACTGCTGCTGCACAAAGAAAACATTTTTCTTCTCTCTCTCTTGCGCGCTGGAGGTAGATACATCATACGAGTACACTCGATATTCCACATCACGCAGACGATCTAACCTGAATAGGATCAGTAGCAAAGAGTTGGGCGAGTGATGGGTGGTGACTCGCCTTGTCCAGTACTACTCACCTCGTGTGTTTCACATCCGCGCATAGGTCGAGTGCTAACCAATGCCACTAGGATTTTTTTTCTTTTTCCTTCCTGGTGCTGGGGAACAGGCCGGTGATTTTTTTATAACCCCCCCCCCCCCTCTCGCCTGCCCATCTCTCATCGCATACCCTATATTATTACCAATACCAACACCAATACCAATACCGCGGATTCAACCGCTGGGGCAGTCGCGCCACGATGCGGCGCCCCCTCCAAGCCAAATTAACTATCGTGCAGGAGACTTTTTTTTTTTTTTGCCTGGCCATACAATAACTACAGCACCGTACCTATAGGGGAGAAGAATCCAAACGGCAAACTGCCAACGACTCTCGGAGTCCTCCCCTCTAGTGAGACCGGAGGAAAGAGAAGGAGAGGGAGGGGGGGCTAATCACCCGTATTCTCCCGCGGTGCGGTGTGCGCGGTACGGGTGATGTGCCCATGAGATCCTTTTTTTTTCTCTACATCACATGTAGAGCAGAGTATTCCGCCAATGGTTAGTCTAGTCTACTGGTATAGCCTACCCTGAGTACTCTACTCTAGAAGAATGCCTATGTATGTACAGCTGTATGTATGTACCTACATGTACCGACCGGTACATACATGTATATACTCCTCCACTTCCCGGAAATGATATACGGGAGGCTCCAGAGCTAGAGTTGACCGGCGGACGCTAGTAGAGCGCCCTCTCTAGCTCCTTGCACGTTCGATCGAAAGCCCAGTACAAAAAGCAAATACACACATGTAAAAAACGAGCAAAAAGAATACCGGGGTCAGCAGCAGTAGAGTATGTAGAAGAGTACCTACGGGTACATACATGCTTTTCTTTCCCCCTAAACATGCTCGACCCTGAACAAAAACTAGAGATGAGGATCAAGCCGAGATCTCCCCCGCCAACCCCATGTACCCTACTCTACTTCAGCTACATACATATAGCTTAGCAGCAGGCGGCGACAGGCCGGCCTTGAATGGAATCAACTTTGTGGCACAAATTACAAGATATACCGAACTCTCCGTCCCCCATCCCCATCCCTCCCCGTGACATGCAGGCAAAGAAACAAAAGAAGGAAAAGAAGAAATAACTTTTTAGTTCTCGTGAAAGCGCCCCCCAGCCCTTCGATTCCCACATGGGGCACCGATCCAATCCCACCATCGATGTATGCATGTATGTAGGACGTATGTCATGTAGAGTAGTGTAGTACCTAGAGTAACCCAGGCCACCAAAACGCGGCCCGGCCCATGCCATCCAGGTGTAATAATAAAAACTAAATAAATCAAATACTCAAAAAGAAAACAAAAGAAGAGAAGAAAAGCAAATAAAAACAAGCAAATGAGAAAGGAAAAAAACTATAGAGAAAAAAACATATCACAAAAAACGCCCCGCCCCCCTCCCCTCCCACCATCTCGCCCGCCCCCGGCCGCAGCCGCAGCCGCCATTCACAATAAACCATACCTCCCAAATTTAAAACACGGAGAAGAAGAGGAATGCGAAGAAGAAGGAGGGAAAAAAACAGAATCACGAACTGAGCAGATCCATCACACTCATCCCCCGCCCCTTCTTCTCCGATATTACCCCACCACCACCGCCGCCGCTGCCGCCGCTGCCCTGCCGACTGCTCCCCGCACCCGCAGCAGCAGCAGCAACCTCGCTCCCCCGCCGGCTCCCATCCGCCAGCAACAGCAGCGCATGCGTCGCCTCCGTATCCACCTGGTCGGCAAGCGAATAGCCGCGCGGAAACAGCACCGGCGACGATGACGCCAGCTGCGGGAACAAGTTTGGCGACGTGGCGGCCGACAGCGGATACAGGCCCGGCGAGGGCTGCGGGTACAGGTTTGGCGAGGGCGCCACTGACGCGCGGCCACCACCGCCACCACCAGCAGCGCCGGCGGAGCGGGGGTACAGCGTGGGCGAGGGGTGGGCGGACATGGCGTGCTGCTGCTGCTGTGGCTGCGAGTGGGAGTGTGAGGGGGTGTAGCGGCGGGCGGGTGTGGATGTGGGTTGTGTGCATGCCATGGATGTGGAGAGGGAGAGCGGCGAGTACTCGTGCGTGCTTGTGCAGCCAAGGTAGGGCGATGCGCGCTCAGAGGGCGGCGGCGGCGGGTAGTAGCTTGTAGCCGTGGCGGTGGTGCTGGTGCTGGTGCTGGTGGCTGTTGGCTGCACTTCCGTACTGCTGCTGCATGCCCCACTGGCTCCCTGCTGCTGCTCCTCCTCCATGTCGGCCATGTCCAGGTCATCGTTCGCCTCGTTCACGCCGTCCAGGTCATTATCGTTATCATTATCGTTGTCATTGTCGTCGTCGTCGTCGTCGTCGTCGTCGCCGTCGCTGTAGCCGCCGGGCGGCAGCGTGGGCACCTTGTTCTTGTGCGTTGCGGCGCTGTTTGAGGCCTTGAGGTCGGCGACGCACTGCTCGAGGTACTTGAGGTACTCGATGCTTGCCTGCGTGTGTCAGCCAAAAACCGCGGTTGTGCAACAAAAACTACTACAAAACCAGACAAATCATAAAAACCAAAAAAGAAAGAATAAAGAAAGAAAGCGGGAATAACCAGCACCAGCACCCCCGCATATAACTGCAAGAAAGAAAGAAATAAAAGACAAAACCCACCTGAAGGATCGCAAGCTTATGCATCTCTACCCCATTACACGCCGGAATCATGCCCTTCAGCACGCCAAACTCCTCGTTCATCTTAAACCTCCTCCTGCGCTCAATCAAGCTGTGCGCCGTCTTCCTCGCAATCTTCCTGCCCACCGCCGTCGTCGCCTTTACCCCCTCCTTGCCCCCCTCCTCTACCGCCGCCCCTCCTCCCTTCCCGTTATCCTTCGCCGCCGCCGCCCCTTTCCTTCCTCCCTTTGTCCCCGCTGCCGCTGCCGACTTCCTATCCCCCCCACCACCACCACCGCCGCCACCACCAATACTACTACCACCACCACCACCACCACCACCACCACCACCGCTACCGCCGCTGGAAGCAGGCTTCATCTGTATAATCTTCCTATTCCGCGTCGGCGGCGGCGGCAGCGTGATAGTGTTCACCTGCTGTTGCTGCTGCGTCTTCTTCTTCTGTCCGTCCAGGGTCGCTCTCCGACGCTTCTTCGGTGGCGGCGAGGATGTCGGCGGTGTATTTGTTGCAGCTGCAGCTGCAGCTGCAGTGGCCGAGGCGGTGGTTGCGGGAGAGACATCCTTTGAGCCGAGGGCCGGCGGGGGGAGCGTGAATGCGAGCTCGAGGGACGAGAGGCTGGGCGGGAGCTTGGGCGGCAGGTCGAGGGATGATTGGGGTGTTGGGGGGAGGATGGGGCGGGGCATGGCTGTTGAAGGGGTGGTGGGTGCCACGGTGGTGGTAGTTGATGGTTGATACTGCTGTGGTTGTGCGGGCTGTGTGGTGGCCGTGATTGGGGGGGAGGGGGGGTTACCGTGGGTAGGTATGTAAGCAGGTAAAAGAAAAACACACAAGTATATATGTGTATATATATTGTGGTTGGCCGGCGGGTACAAAGTGGGGTGTAGAAAGGAAGGAGGGAGAGAGTAAGAAAGAGAGAGAGTAAGAAAGAGAGAGGGAGTGAAAGAAGGAAAGGAAGACACCGCCGGGAGAGTGGGAGGGGTTTATTAATATTACACTTTCTCCCCTAGTCCTTCCCACCTTTCTTTCAACTTGTCATCCCTTCCTTTCTCCCCCACATGTACCTTCAAGCTTTTTGGCTTCCGATGCATACAGGCAGGCACGAGAGGCACGTACCCATCACCACTGGCCCGAAATACCGCGCACCAAAATCGCGGGGGGAAATCCGGGCAGGTAATTCATCGACACTCGGGTTACTCGATAGCACTAAAACATACGCGCACACATGCCCAGAGTTTCTTTTTTTCTTCTTCTGGGGGAGGACGCTTCGCTCAATACGACGGAGAGGTATGCCAAACTTCCAATAGGTAGGCATTTTGTGGGACAATTATGTGTGTGTGCACCTACACCGTCCCGAGGAAAACCCAAGATGCTCAAGGAGGATAAGAGTATGAATAATTCCATAATCCATAATCTGGAACATGGTTGGACTATTTGGACATTTCAACTAGAGTGCCTATACCGTAGGGCACGTTGCAGTTTTATGGCTATCGTGCAGTCTTGCTCTTTAGTCCAGAAACTGGCAGAATCACCCAATTGCGAGAAAATTGGCAGTGGCCCTTTGTACCCTAGCTGCCCATGGCGCCTCTACAGTTGAAAGGGGAGGCGAGTGTCGCGTGCCCGTGGGGAAACTGATAGGCTGCGATCGAGTCTCTACCATGGCTGGGGGGAGGGCGTGCTCAGGATCGAGCTCTGATTGGTCCATTCAACCTGCCAGAGGTCGCGTGTGTTGGGTTCGGATCTGACTGGATGCTTAAATTCGCTCGAACGATGACCGGGGTGGGTAGCAACGACGTTTCGCTGTTCATCCGGGTACCTAGCTGGTTACCCGGCTTGACAGGGCGCATAGGTGGGGAAGAATTAAACGTGCTGAGGTTTCTCAAACCCTTGATATGGCACGGGAGCAATTGATTTGAGATTATTGTACCAATATGCGTTGAATTCAAGACGCCCGCCCGGCATTGCACGTGCCCTATATACTTGCTTACCAGCAAAAGAACCAGAAAATGCAAGTGACGGAAACAGGGATTATTTGTATGAGAGAACGGCGCCGCTCCATACAAATTATGCTTGCCCTAGGCGACTGCTGGTAAGCAAGTATATACGGTCCTCTTGTCAACACCGCAGCGCAGGCCAGGAACTGGAGCTACCGTATCCGTATGTAGCTGCACCAATTATTTACCCGTAGCTGATAGATAACAAGTACTCTTATCGTAGAGTTCGTTATGCAACTGGTAGCGGTGTGTTTTGACCAAGGGACTCAAGTAGAATACACAAATACTCAACACCAAATAACAGGCCTAACCTGGAAGGTGATATTCATTCTTTGGTGGTGAGGTCCGCCTTAACTGCTGCACAGGCGTATTCTCAATGGTAAATCGTAAAAGGCTCACGTATCGTGCCACTCCCTTACTTTCTACAGCCGCCTCGCGAAGGTCCCTGGTCTAGGAGGAAGATACTTCCGTAACTCTCCGTGTCCTCCAGACTGAGGTTCTTTTGGCTTATTAATTCATGGCAGCAGGGATCTACTATCTTAAAACCTAACCCTGACTCTCTGGGCTTGCCCGTAGCTGACATAAGCAAGGTTAGTATGGACTGTTGGAAAAATTTCGTAGGCCAATTAATAAATATTGGTAGTTTCAAAGGAGCTTTCATCCATTCGCGGGTTGAGGTTCTAAGAAGGTCAGTTATTCGTTGAAGTTGCAGCATCTAGTAGGTTGGGATTGTGCAGAGTATGCATTGCCCATCCGTGTAGACTCGTCTTAGGCAAATACCCGAGTTCTCCGGAGTGGTGACATCTGTCAACGATTGTCTGTCTCATCATGAACTATCCAAAGTTCTTTCCCCGATATATATAGAACTTGTGGAAATTTGATGGCGTGCCCAATTACCCGATCCAGCCATCGCGGCTCCAAAAACGCACGCTACCAGAGTATCCGACTGGGTATAAATAATAGTGCTCGATAATAAAGAAATTTTCTGTAACACTCATTCGTGATCTCTGAAAAGCCTTCAAAGATGCTCATCGGACTACCGGTCTTGAAGACCATCTACCTGCTCGTCGCGACCTCTCTCCTTGCCCAGCCGGTACTATCGTCAGATAAAGATGGCGAAGTTCTTCTCTGGATTGATTTTGACGGAACAATCGCGACGAACGAGGCTTTCGAGACATTGGCGCTTGCTGCGTACGATTCCATGACCGCTGAAGAAGCAGCGCGATTCCCGCCCTGGAGGTAATTTTGAAATACCCCAAATCCAAGATATCAACCAAACCGGTCAGCTGACTCATCGGGAACTTTTAGCTACTATGGCGATGTCTACTACGCCGAATATCTTGACTTTGCCGACAACTATGGGCCCCGTGACAATATCTCTGCAGAGATTGCCTATCGTTCCTCTCCCGCTCTCTACAAAGTCGAATCCGACTCATTCGACCGCGTGTCAGACTCAGGTATCTTTGAATATATACAATTACCCGTTCTCCAGAAGGCCGCCGCCGCTGTAACCATTCGTGAAGGTTTCTGGAAGATGATTGCGTCATCCCTAGAGTGCGACATCACCCCGCGCATCGCATCCCTCAACTGGAGCGTTCGCTGGATCCGTCAGGTTCTGCGCGAAGACCTGAAGAGGATGCGCGCCAACGCTACCGCAGAGGAGCGCAGATGGCTCAAAGCCGACCTTGCCGAGGATATTGCTATTTACTGCTCCGAGATCCTGCCTGACGGCATGGTGAGGGCCAATAAGCTCGACTTTCCAACCAGGCTACACACCGGTATAGACAAAGTTGAGCTTATGGCACGATTTGAAGCGGACAGGAAGGGAAAGAAGGAGGCCGACAGGGTTTTGTTTTTCGGGGACTCGACGAACGATCTTCCCCCGCTGTGGCTCGAGCCTACTACGGTCGGCGTGGTTGCGGGACTGGATAGTGGGATGAATAAGACTTTAACAAAGTTTGGCATTGAGCTTGTGAAGCTGGATCCGGAGGCGGAGGTTCAAGATACGGTTGGAGAGGGTTTCTTGTACCAGACGGATCAATATTTTGCTGTTGGGCCTTGGTTGACCGGAGAAAGCTGCAAAAAGAGAAAGGGTTATTAGCTTTGGATGGTTATATGTGCAATAATACACATGCCTATGGCTGCTGTACATATTGTTTTGATACACACATAAGTTGCTGTAAGGGCAATTACTAGAGCAGAGCGAAGCACATGTAGAGTAGATAGAAGCTTTATCTTAACTTTGATATTGTGAATTCCGGAATGTCGCGGTGGGTTTTGGACTCTTTCGCATGTTACACGTTGCGAGCGAGTTATGTGATTGACGAGTGACAGCATGGTTTACCTAGCTCTTCCTTCATGCCAGGTTACTTCTCTCTAAGCATCAGTCAGCCTAGATTTGCGGCCTCAAGCTCAAAAGGCGAAACTACATGTACTTCGTCTCGTGGGCTAAACTGGTACCGCACCATCCAACAGAGAAATGGAGTTTATGGGGGTGGTACGCATGCAGGGGATCTGGGAGCCAAGTCCTTACCGGCTGTCTACCTGTGCCGGGAATGCACCTGTGCCGGGAATCTTAACTGATCTACATATTACTCCAGCTCCAAGTTCCGGTAACCTGATTGGCGCCGATCCTCCCATCAACCAATCATACATTTAGAGCCAGCTCTATCTGCGCAAAGGGTCTAATTTTCTGGTCATCACCTGAAGTATATTATTAGAGATCAGATAAGATGCCCGACACAGGTACCTACATCCTCGCCGCAGGTACACACGGTCTAACACCTTACTCCTTTCAGTCCCTGGGAATTTTGTGGAGATTAACCGGAGAATAAATACGTTCATAGTTAAACCTCCCTTGGGTATGATAGCAGAAATGATTAATACACAGCGGGCAGTTGTCGATAAACCTAGGCCTACGGTTAGCAGCTAGAGGTTAATTTAACTTATTAGTAATCAGGAAGAACGAGGATTGAAGAAGATGGAGACGTATATAACCGTATATATATTATGACAGCCAAGATTATAATGGTAACTACATTATTGACCAGGTTAATTAAGGGCTTGTTCTCAAAAACAGAATAAGGCTCGACGCCCGCAGTACTACATTCTGTGTGCATGTGGTTCTGTCCGTTCAAATTCCACGAGCCAGCAATTAAGCCGGCTCGCACGTCAGAGGTTCGCTTTGGAGCATCATGGATAATCACTCGTGCATCAAATACTCACATGCACACTTCTCGCCGCCTTCGCCTTAATAATACCAGACGTAACCCGGCTCTTACGGCGAGCAGCGCCTAGATGATGGGCAAATCTGGCTCCGTACTTGCCAACTCTTGCTACCACGTGCTACATCACACATCCTCATAGCCAGACATTACAGCCCCAGCCCGGCAGATCTGGCCTAACGTCAATCATAGCTACAAACCTAGTCATGGCGCATGGTACATGTATTCGCCAATATTCCTCACTTAGAGGCTGATACACTATATATGCTAAAATGGCTTAGGACATTGCAGTTCCCTCGACCCTCCATTAATAACTCGCTCAACGATTTCCATTGAATTCCTTACAGATGAGCGCGGAGTGGGATTGAACAGAAATTTTAAATTTATGGCCAGTGCGGCTATAAGCTCTCAAAATATCTATACCCTGGTCTAAGTCTACCTGTGAATATGAAGGTCATAGTATTAAACAAGATCATCTATTCATTCACAAGCGATCGCTCGGTACATGTGACTATCAACAGATGGCATTTCGGTACCAGTCTGAATTCATCTTGAAAGAAGTTCATAGTCCGAGATTGTAGGCTGGGAAGCTTGGAGTAAACCTCTATCACCGGAACCACCAATTTATCTGTAAATTCGTTCATTAGGATTTTAAGAGACAGTCATGCAGTGGGAAAACGCACGGAAACACTGTTACCAACACCATCGCCGATTCCATTGACGGCATGCCACCATCCCTTTGGTATAAATATCCCATCGCCGCTCCCTACCTCGGCCTCCAAACCCCGAGCCTCAAAATCTGTTAATCCGTTCCCCCATACCACTTGATTTATCTTATCCTTATGTTCCCCTACCATCATTTCGTCTCCCGTCCGAAATGCAATGCCTCCTCCCCGGTGATACACGTCCATCATCTCCCGTCCCACTCCTGGCGGAAATAGACGAATCTTTTTCCTTCCCGCTAATTGAACGAAAAGATTAGGGTTTGGATCTTTATGGAGTGGTGTATGGGTTCTTCCACTAAAACCCATCCATATGTTTACATCATAGATATCGCCCTTGCCAGCCTTTTTTACATACTCCGGTGGTGGCACATATTCTCCAAGAGCCGGAAAATTTAGTAGAAGCTGCTCTTGCGCAAGATATATTACTGATCGATCCGAGCAATTATCACCGGCAAGATATTGTAGGAATATGTTAAATGGCAAGTATCTCCGATTGAATGTTTGCCTCCCATCATCCAATATTTCAGTGAACTCTAGAGGCACCAATACATCCCAACGGCCTTTTTCAGCGAGAATCTCACGGAAGAACTCTAGGTTTATCGATTTTTCGCTCTTCGGAAATAATTCGTGGGGTTTGAACCAGGCTGCGATGGCGGGGATGTCGCAGAAATGGGATGGCGGAAAGACGCATGGGAGTTCGGGTTGAAAGTAGGATTTTTGAAACTCTGTGAGTGATGGGGGCTTCAAGATTGGAACAGGCTGGATCGCCTTTGCAGCGTTCTGAAGGAACCGGAGGCTTGGTTTCATCGTAGCAAACGTTAATAGAGGGAAAATGGCTAGGGTGCCCAAGTAGTGTCAAATGAGGACCACAAACCAGGACCTAGAGTAAGATTTGTATTGTGTAAATCTGAGAAATCTGGCGTATCACACTACAAGCTACGAGGGTTAGGTACTTTCATGCAAACACCCCGGTCATTTCCCCCTCGATTGTTGAACCCTGGGATCTGACCAGCCCTGGCGGCTCAAAACTGCAAGATCGGATGAGTCATCAGTACTCACCGTCTCTCTTCCAAGATTAAATACCATAAAAACTCGATAGGCGAGCCTGGGCCTAAACCAAAAATACAGGGTGAATAACAGTGGAGAAACATAAAGCAACCAATCAGAGATCTCAGGTTCGATAGATGAGCCCGGGTTCACATATCGCACAATCAATAGAGTAGTTGCGGGCTAGCGCTTTCTAATAGAGTACAGTCGTCCGCCGATATAACGAACGCGCATATTCCAAAGTTTTCCGTTCGATACAGCAGACTATTCGGTATAGCAGGCATGTTTCTAGATTTGTGGCATTCCGGCATTCGTTACATACATGTACAGTCGCACCTCGCTATCTCGTAATTCGATATCTCGGATCTCTTGCTGTCTCGTACGGGTTTGCGGGACAGGTACTGCCTTCCTCCACATAAACCTATTTGCTGTCTCGTATATTTTGGTATATTTGCTATCTCGTATGGGTTGGGCTCCCAAAATACGCTAACGACATAACGAGGTGCGACTGTATGTATATACTCACATCGACTGTGTCACGTTGCTTCCTGCTAGGGTTCAGATGCCTACTAATCTTGAAATAACAAGACATCAAATGACGTCACAAACCAACGTCCTTTCTCGCGATATTCAGGGTTTACCAGACCACCCCAGGGATCGGAGTGTTACCTATTCGCCAAAGACCTACGGTTCGGCTACGTACCTCCAAAACTCGACGGGTTGCAGGCAAAACTTGGCTTGGTTGTCTCTCTTTTGCCTGTCCGTCAACACCCAGGGCCCGCCAATACCCCGTGAACGAGAGTACCTACTCATTCAATGAGCGCGTACGAATCCAGGCGCCGTTAGGGTCTTAGGTGCATAATGTATATTGGATGCTTTGGGAGTCGAGCTGATGCGTTGTGCAAATCCTTCAAAATGTGCCCAACCTCCCTTTATTCTTGGGACGACTTAGATACCTTATCTACACTGGAGCGCGTTCTAGTTCATTCACGCTCCGCAGCTGTTCGCTTTGAATTCATTTAAACCACTCCAAATAATTGCCAGATATCACCAACAAATCCAATGGCGGCAGTAAAACCTAATATCCCAGAAGGCCCTTCAGTAATTCCACCTGCGCACATTCACAAGACACACCTAAGCTCCTCCTTAGCCCCAGAAACGCCAGCTTCTTTTAGGCCAGCACTGAAATGCGGCCCTCTTATTCGCTATCACGGCGCGGACTACTCAACTAACCCCGAGAGGCCTCTATGGCGTGGCAGTGTTCTTATTGTAACTGAATCAGAATGTGTCCCGAGATTTGGCCTAGAGGTAGGTCTAGGACAGCAAACCGGGAGAACACCAGCATTGTCTCCTGGGCTGAAGCTGTTTGACGAGCGCGGGAGAGCATTCTGGAGATTTGCAATTGAGGTTGAGATGGTGAAGGAGGAACAGAAGGTGGAATATATAGTCAGCTTTGGTAGCGATAAAGTATTGAAGAGAACTTTTTGGGTCCCAGGAATGGACGATAGTATGAGAATTATGGTAAGAAGCCCCTAATCTTGGCTACAAAACCTTAAGACTAATAATAGTTTTTGATATTTATATAGTTCCATTCTTGTAATGGTAGGTATCTTACTAGTCTTAGATTGGAATAACGAAATCTTATCAGATAATTTATAGGTTTCTCAGTCGGCACTGACGAGGCTGACTACTCGGGCCCTGCTCTCTGGAACGATGTCCTTCGCATCCATTCCGAGCACCCATTCCATGTCTCAATTGGCGGTGGAGATCAAATATACAATGATGGGATCCGAGTCACTGGCCCGCTCAAGGATTGGGCTAGCCTCGCGAGTGCCTCCAAGAAACGGATCTATCAATGGAGCGAGCAGCTCGAGGCTGATGCAGACGAATGGTATTTCAACAACTATGTTGATTGGTACAGTACTGCGCCCTATTCACACGCAAACTCGCAAATACCATCCGTAAATATATGGGATGACCATGATATCATTGATGGATATGGTAGCTACACGGATCGTTTCATGAGCTGCGCCGTGTTTAAGGGTGTCGGAAAAACTGCGAGGAAATATTACATGCTTTTTCAACACCACACACCACCAGCAGGGGAAGAAAAAGAGGACCCATGCTGGGTTATCGGGAAAACTCCTGGGAGGTATATCGGGGACACTTCAAGATCTGTGTATGCCCGACTAGGTAAAAGAATTGGGTTCATTGGAGTCGATGCAAGGAGCGAAAGAACAAGACACATGATCAACGAGCCCGAAACTTATGACCTCCTCTTTGAACGCATGAATCGTGAGGTCGAAGAAGCAGCAGGTGATATTCGCCATATGGTCATCCTACTTGGTGTACCAATCGCCTACCCGCGGCTTGTTTGGCTTGAGAACATACTTCAATCACCTCTCTTCGGATTCATACGTTTCCTCAATAAGCGGTTTGGCGCAGCTGGAGCCATTTTCAACAAGTTTGATGGACAAGTTGATATCCTTGATGACTTGGACGATCATTACTGCGCAAGACCACACAAGGAAGAACGTAACGCATTCTTGCTACGACTACAACAATTTTCATTGGAGAAACAAGTGAGGATAACAATGTTGAGCGGAGATGTCCATTTGGCAGCAATTGGAAGGTTTTATTCGAAGCCGGAACTAAATATACCAACAGCCAATGACCATAGGTACATGGTGAATGTCATTTCTAGCGCTATTACGAATAAGCCGCCACCAGAAGCGGTTAGTAATATTTTGGCCAGAAGGAACAAGATCC
This sequence comes from Morchella sp. 2018-W38C, assembly GCA_024713705.1. Classification (NCBI taxonomy): domain Eukaryota; kingdom Fungi; phylum Ascomycota; class Pezizomycetes; order Pezizales; family Morchellaceae; genus Morchella; species Morchella sp. 2018-W38C. The sequence continues at coordinate 1,273,359 of JAMJEX010000001.1, forward strand.
ATCACCTGGATGGCTCCACTGACGAGCAGCTCCTCGATTTCTTTAACAAAGATGTACACGGAAAGCCTCGCCAGAGAAACATGAACACAATGCCGTCCAGAAACTATTCTGTAATCACGGAATCTCCAATCGTCTCATCCGGCACCCCTAACATTGATGCCCATTCTAAAACCGAGGTGGGTGAAAAGCCAAAAAGGAAGAAAACAAACACTATAGGAGCTGGTGAGCATGGAGCTGGTGCGGATCATCCAGCAGCAGCCGCAGAGAAGGTTGTAGAGACCATTCCAGGTGCGTTGAATGTTGTCATAAGGGTTGAGATAGATCAACATCAACCTGACGGGGAGACCTTCAGTTATGGATTTACTAGTAAGCTATCCATCCCTTCAATACATACCCAAACATACATACATATATCTCCGCGGGGCTGTGTTTTCTTCGAGACTCTGCTAACAGCTCGCGATTTTCAAATAAAGTTCCCGCTCTGGAGGCACACGCATAAACGTTCTTTTTGGCAGATCGGATAGCTCGGATGGGGTGCTGGCAACGCCAGTCACAAGTACATGCATTCAATATCCATCAACTAAGGGGAGGTGGAAGGTATTGGTCAAAACCACGCGTTTAATGTATAATAGAGTAGACGAGCATCTGTGATCATATGTCCAGTATGGCAAACCATGTCTGCCAGCTTTTTTATTCTGCATATGCTATCTTTACCTACAAAAATATTATAACGTATCCGAAGACTGTCTTGTTGATAATTCTGTACCTATCATTGGCTTACGAAGCGGGCTGGGAATCAGCCTGGGATAGGCCTGCTTCATGACCGATTGCTTGGGCAACGGACGGGTTCTTGACATCGGAGCATAGGCCGCATGCCTCACCGTTGTATTCAAAAGTTAGGCTGGGGTTAGACCTCAGTATATATGGTACATACTCCAGGATCCAGGCATGGTAAGGCCAAATGCAGAGGCTTAATATATATACAACCACTTGGTTTCGTTAAACGAGACCTAACGTCTGGGATATAGTAACGATCAAAGAGCTCCAGACCATGCCTCCTGTAGGTGCTATACTCGTTCTGTCATGACGTTTCCGGACCGGACAACTATTGCATGCAATACAAAAAAAGGCATTTTGTGTAGATTTTGGTGTATGCAATAGCGGTCCAGTCCGGAAACGTCATGACAGAACGAGTATATCTTTCATAGAGGTTTCCTAAAATAACTACAGGCAGGGATAGGATGTCGGTTCCATGGTTTCAGAAACCTTCAGAATTAGAGCAAAGATATTCCATGCAGGCACCATCTGATTTGAGGGCAACGGATAAGATAAAGGGTTGGCGAGAAGGGAGTGTGCGGGGCATGTACCTACATCCGCGTTCGATATATCAATGGCTGGGATTTGTCAATCTTCCTTCGTCCCCTAGCTTGGGCACGGTAAATACATGTACGTGTATAGTAAAAACCTCCTCACCTAGCACATCCATGATGCGCGCATACGGTGCAGCAATGTAGAACACAGCAAAGTGTCTACTTTGAGGATATTGGCGCGTACAACATTGGATCTGGTCAATCATCATGATTGGTATTCCCCACATCTCTAGCTCTGGAGTCATCAATATAGAAAAAACTATGAAAACCTACCTCCGCACCACACACGTACACCACCATACATGTGTACATCCTACTTTTGGAGAGTAAGCAAATGATGGCTTGAGAACCATGAGCGTTTTCAATCGCGGGAGTATCTAGAAACTTGACCATATGTAGGTACATTCTTTGAAATAGGAGAGGATACATGTATGTATGTAGCCAAAATAAAAGAAAAAACCCTTGGCCCTGGTTCTCCCCCGCTCATGTAGCATTCGCTAAAGCCAAACAATTTGACTTGCACTGCATGTACATACGTGCAATTTGAGAGTGCATTTTTCAGTTGGAGTCAACCATGATCCGCATGAGAACGAGGAGGAGCGAATGACAACCCCTCCCACTTCGGCGTCTCCGAATATTTCGGCATCGCCGAAACGACATGTAATACCTATACACAAGATTCTATTGTTACCGTCCGGGGAAGCCCTGAGTGCCATCCTAATATCTGAATGTATGTATGTATGAAAAGTGGGAAAACGGCTCGCTTTAGCATGCACGAGCAATAAATCCCTTCCCTCTGCATAAAGGCGAAGGGAAGGTATATAGCAAGTCGCAGGGTTTTCCAATCCCAGCAGCAGATCCCCACGGTTGCGGCTCATATCCAAGGCTGTAGCTGTTTCACTAAGCACAGGTGGGCTCTGAGACGGTCCAGGGTTGGTTTCACAATAGACCAAGTTGATATGAGGTGCTAGCTGCATCGCTAGTATAAGAACTACGACTTTCCAGTGCTTATTTTCTTACCTGTAGAGTCCCTCCGTCTCTTCCTGGAATTTTGAATCAGGCCTGATTACAACAGAGGTAGGCCGGAGGTACCTAGATCTATTCACTTTGAATTTTCTGGGTCTGACGCCTTTCCCAGGAACAAAACAGAAATTAGTTGACGAATTTGTAACAGGGATGCATATAAGGACGCCCTGTATATTGCTCAAATCCAATTATACAACTATTGATACAGACTTGAGAAACTGAAACTTAAATAACCAAGCCACGAAGGATTACGATCGACAGCCCAAAACCCGAGACAATACGCCTTGCTTTACAAAAACGCCCCTAAGATGCCTGAAAACACGGTCAATAAAGATGGAGGTGTTCATCGTAATCAGGTACCCAGGGCCGAGAATCATCGAGAGTCTCCATTGCTTCAGTTTCAAGGATGCTCATTAACTCGCTCCGTTGTTGCTGTTGATTAAGTACTCTATGATCGTGGGAACTTCCAGCCGGCTGCTGAATTGGGGAACCCGCCACCAATGGATTAATAGCCTGGGCGGCCATTGTGTGTTGAGAAAAGGAACTTAAGGGGTCCCAGGCCCCTACAAATGCCGGAACTCCATGACGTGTTCCAGCACCTGGACCGCTCTCAAAAACGCCGTACATTTGGTGGGGGCTGAACATCATATCCTGTAGAGCCTGGGGAACATCTGTCCCTGACGCGCTTCTACTCGGATTATTCTCAAAAAAGTGCGACCCTCCAGTGTAATTTGCAGCCCAAGAAGCCGCCGGACTAGGAGTTGTTTCTTCTACAGACTGGACACTTGGAGAGCTAGCATATGGGGATGAATACCTGTGGAGTAGCGAAGACTCCTTTTGAGGGCTTGGTGAGGTGGCAGTGGAGTGCGAGGGTATAGAAGAGTGCGTTGACACTGGGGATTTCCCTTGTTCTGTGGTATAACTTTGCAATGCTGCCCGGGCTAACCTATCAAATAAGTCTGCTGCAGCTTCTGTCCCAGGCCACCGTTCGGCTAGTACAGTCAAAAGCGATAAGCTAGTCTCAAAGTTGGATTCTGCCTCCTCTTTCGAATGCAGCTCACGAATTCCCTCATTATACAATGCCCAGATAAGGGTCAGAGTCGCAGTATATATCTGGTGTAAATAAACCCAGGTAAATTCTATGGTTTTCTCGTCGAACATCTTCTTTTGGAGGTGGATTCCTTTAACTGATGAATCGTAACATAGTATGGTGGCCTCAAGAGATGGTTGAGGTATCTGCGGAGTTGGGTGGAAAAGGAAGATGCGCATGAGATGATATCTGGAGTATTTAAGTCAGCGCGATATGAAAACGTCGTGTCGGTCCATTCTACCTATGGTCAAACCTGGGATGATTTGTCAGCTGGATTCGGAAAGAAGGTAAAAAAAAAAGATCCCACTCCGAACTCACCAGTCATAGCTCATGCCACTTCCTTGATCGCTCTGAGGGCAGGTAGCTCTCCAATTGTCAAGTTTTGCACTCATTTCATGGAACCAAGGGTCTTCATCACTCTTCGGGTTCTCCCTTGGGTTCTGATAAAGAGTTTGTCGGATCTCCGCCTGCAATCTTCTCATTCTAAAGAAATGCATGGATATCAACTTTTTGGGGGATGGAGGCCCGGGCAATATCCCCTCTACAGTTATGCAAGCGTCATCAACGGTCTCATAAAACCCAACATCGACAAAGGAGTCTGCTGTAGCAAAGGAGGAAGGTCGGCCCAGAACATGCGAAAGGCCGTATCTAAGCCTACATCAGCAACCCAACTCTAATAAACATTCTAATCAAGAGAACCAAGAAGTTCGCCAAAGCAATCGATTAGTTACATACTCCATAGATGCCAACGACCAAAAGAATCTCCTACGCATATCCTTGGTTATACAGTCGAGAGGAGTTTCGCTCAACATGATTGTTCGTTCTTGATGGTATCCAAGCTGCATACAAAGCCGTACAGCAATGCCAACTATATGGTACACCTATACACAATAATCAGATACCAGACACGTACCAAATTTATTAAATGGTTTACACTTACCGCCATACGAGTAGGTGTGACTAGGGCGTACTGCGCCATAACAAGCAAACACTGAAGTGTTCGGTGATCCATAGATTCTAAAACCTCTTCGAGGTGTTCCAGTCCCGCCAGAAAATAACTATCTGCAATAGTTGCATATTGCCGTGAAAGCCTCTGCATGCTGATAGCCAACACCATTTTCAATTGGAAGTTCTTATAAGGATCTACTGAACCTGAATATACATCGGCCACATCTTGGATGAACGTCGGTTCATGTAAAACTGGGAGTTGATAAAGAGCTATATCATATCTGTCAGCCACTGCTTCGAAAAATCGGGGCAAGTTTAGTAGAAACCTTTCTGACAAAACCGATCAACAAGTTTATCAGTAATCTCGCGGTTTGGAAGCTTTGTTGCTGGAACAGAGCTGTGATAATGATTATCGGGATCGGGGCTAGACCGCAATGCATGTCTAAATGTACGCCGATGTTGTGTCGTCAAATCCTTGAATGTTTGGGATCCTAAGTTCCTTTTTGCTGACTCTAGAACTAATCGCGTCACAGTGAACCCATTCGAAGTTCCAACATATCGGGGTTCTTTGTAATGTTCATAATCTGCGAAATTCACCATGGCGACCCCCCTTACCAGGTCTTCAATATTGGGTGTCTCAACCTCAAGTGTCAAGGCTTCCCGCATCTTTATTTCCTCCTCTAGAGCCCGAACTTTGGCTTGTAGATGGACGACATAACTTCTAGGTATGGTCTTTTGTTTTGTCGAATCGAAGAATTCACAGTGCGCCCCACTTCGCTCGCAAGGCCCACACTTCGGTAATCCGGCATCACAACGGGTTTTACGCTGTCGATAACTCGTAAGAACTTGTGCCCTAAAACAAATTATGGGTTTCTTACAGTTCTGCACCGTGTGCAAGCTGTTAGAGTATGGTACAGTTTTGGTGGTTCAGATGCCTCTCCCCGACTGCCATTCTCGATATTTCCATCTCCGTCACTACTTTGCCGAGCTTCAGTGGGACTCCTTCGATACTCTCTTCCACGCGTCCCCGGAGATTTTCGTGTCCTGTTAGTTTCCTTCGCTTCCATCGGGGACTCATGGATATCAAATTTCGTGTCAATAGTGATCGTTGCGACGGAGGTGGTCTACCTGGGGAGAAAGCTGAGAGCGGCGGAGTTCAACAGCCGATGATTTGTAGCGGCTACTGAAAATACGCCGGGGAAAAGAAACCAACAGCTCCCCTGTTGGACTTGCAATATCTTGCCGTCAATGTCCTGCAGGAATTCTGCGTCAGCCTTCTCGTGCTTATTCCCCGCGAAGATGGCGTTTAGGTGTGTGACACGACCGGCCGCAACAAAGTAAGGGCGCCGACCTAGCGAGATGAGGGGAACCTCCACCAGATGGAGATGGATGTTCCGGATAATTCAGTGTACAGCACTTTGCGAGTACATACCTCGTGAATACTGCAGTGATGATAGTATTCCTGAATGGGACAAACGGCTTGGTATCTGGGTCTGTTTGAATGAGCCCATGCAGTATCAGTCTACCTGTCTTTTCTCCTGACAGATAACTACATGTATCTGGATATATCTGAATACCGCAAGCTACACGTTGCAGCGTTGAATAATTCCTCCAACACTCGGAATCGGGGGTGCAGGGGTTGCAGAAGATGGCGGATGATCGTGCTACAGCTGTCAAAAGGATATGTACTTCTCGTTGCCGTGGTCAATGTTCTCCTGAAAGAATATAAGGGTTGCTGTCAGATGATATTGCTCTCCTTTACTCGGATGGCTCGTGGGCTGCATATTGGTAAGTTTGGTGTTATGTAGGTACATTATATGTTACATGTGGTACATAGTAGACTTGAACGAAGTTTATTCGCCGGAGTTTCTTCCGTGACCTCCGGATTACTTTAACCGAAGGTTCGTGCCCTCGCTCCACTTGAAAATGCATGGTCACTTGCTGGTCAAGTTCAAGCTTTGGAATTATCATCTACAGTAGGCTTGGATATAATATATCCGTATGTCAAGTACATGTACATGTAGCTATGAACTGTTTACTATGCAGCCAGTAATTACATGTATGTACCGTGTCCATACTTGAATATTTCAAGACAATGTTACTGGGTAAGGACCTTAAGGTCTTCCTCCCTCGATCTTACAAGTATACACTCCTATTTATGGCAAATGCCTTCAACTGCACGCCATAATTCCAGAGTGGCTGAATGACATCCAGTAAGAATGCGAGTGTGTATCCCAGCAACCTAAACCGCCCTGAGCTGTACGCCGCCGCGTTAGCTACAACCTACTGATTGACATCCCTAGTTCAGTGATGAGTTTGCTTAATCTGACACTGACAGCCGTTCTTGAGAAGAGTGCGGAGACACTCCCTTTAGCCTTTAGCAAGCAACACTACTTGAGATTCGAATATATTTAACTCAAATCACCTGCATGCTATTCATCGATGGACTCTTTAAGTTCGCCATTATTGCGAGTCAGCAGGCCTGTAAGCGCGTGCTCGCGATGTAGGAGCGCAAAAGTGAAGGTTCAACAAATTTCCATGGCCCAGTCAACAGAACTTTGAAAGCTGCTAATCAAAAAACTAGTGCGATGGAAAATTACCTGCTTGTACTGCTTGTGAAAAGTCTGGTAAGGTTCATGAATGCACTGGTGGAGGAGACCAATTTGCCAGAGGCAAGGAACGCAGGTAACCACCATCTTTGGCAATGCATCCCGAGACTTAAATATTCTGATGAACCATTTAGCTATATGGCCTCTCTAGAATCAAGGGTAGAAAAGCTCGAAAAGAAACTCGCAGCTATGGATGGCCGGAGAGGCTCGGTTTCCATGCTGGAATCCCAGTATGAGCCCCAAACAGCAGTCGGTCAAACCGAAGGTATGTGAAGCTATTCCTATCTCTATCATCGAGTTTGGCTGAATCTCCGCGAAGTTCGGTCCGAGACACCTGCCGTAATATTAAATAAAGCTGGGAAGCGAGATGATGAGAATGAGATTGAAGAATTGGTTGCGGATTTGGGGTATATGTACGCAAATTACCCACATCGCACTTATGGCAAATATCTAACCACTATGCATGATAACTCTAGGGCTATCAATGCCACCACAAGAGATTTTTATGGATTCACTAAAAGCATGACTTTCGCAAAACTTATGCTAAAGGCTTCTGCTGCATCAAAAGTGATCGAATCAAAGCCCAAGGCTGGATTGCCTGAACGACATGTAGCAACGCAACTGATACAGCATTATTTTGACAAGATATTCACGACACTCCCCTGCCTCAATGAATCTAATTTCTTTGGCGCAGTAAATTCGGTTTATCGCGATGAAGCAGCTTGCAGTCCTTTTGATGTTTATACAGTATATATGGTTCTTGCGATAGGAACAATGTCTTTGTCGAAAAGGAGAGATTCGGTAGCAGCACACAACGCTGCTTGTTTTGTCAAGTCTGCCTTAGAACATGCGGATTCTGTCATATCGCCAAGTGGGGTCACGGGGGTTCAAGCAACCCTACTACTAGTTCAATACTCAATGTTAGAGCCGGCACATTTCAATAGCTGGTATTTGATAGGAACTGCATCAAGGATAATGATTGATATTGGACTTCACCAAGAACCTCTGAAGAATTCGAGGAAAAAATCTGATGTTGATTTACGAAGAAGGATTTTCTACTGTGTTTATACCTTGGATAGGTGAGTTTGTGGATTACCTCTGTGTACTGTATTAGCTTGGTTTGAAACTTAAGTTTGCGGTATAGGTCTATAAGCATGGTCCTCCAGCGGCCTGTTACCTTTTCAGATGACTCTGTTCTGGTAGAGCTACCTAGGGCAGCTAATCCAGATGTTGCTAAAAGAATATATGTCAGGGGTACACTTACACCGATGATTGCTGCCACAAAACTCTTTGAGTTGCGGAAACTTCAATCTGAGTGGTATCAAAACTTGCATCTTTCTGGGAATGTTCCCATTGATGACCCCAAGCCATACTTTCGACAAAAGACAGAAATGCTGAAAGTTTGGAAAGATGCAATGCCTGAGTCGATCAATCAATCTACCAAAGACTGGCTCTACCTTGAATGGTATTACCTCAATGTTTATGTTGCTGCCCCTTGTCCAAAAATCCCACGTCCCTGCGATGAAGCGATGGTTCAAATCTTCAATAATTGCGTCGATTACGCACGGAGGTTCCAGAACATACTCCAAGATTCCAATGCTCGCTTTGTTTACACGTATCACGATGCCCTTCGCACATACTTCATAGGAAACAACTTTCTCCACGCAGTGTGGCATAGCGAACATGACCTCATAGATGACTCGAATATAGAGTCCGCCCTTGAAACAGTAAAAGCAATAACGTTCGTTCTGACCTCGATGATTGTTCGATGGCAAGAAGTCGAAACCTTAAGAGATAGATTTCGGGAAGAATCAACTTACATGATATCGAGGCGATTTCAGCAAAAGCTAGAGAATCTAGTCACTCCTCTAGAATCACTCATACCAACACCTCACTTTCCATACGAATGGCCTCTCCCGGTAACAGATAGTTCCCAACCAGAGTATAACCCTTCAGCACATATTGCGACTGCAGATTTTGGCAACGTATCCTTCTATCGATATGGTTGAGAGGAAGACTTTCTGTCCTTGAGTCGATTTCCATTATGATCGTTAAAGTTCTACTTAACTTAATTGAAGTTCACTGTGTACTTTATTTATCTGATCACATTTATCTCTTCTCCCTTCCAGTACAAGCGCATATTTATCAAGTCGTGCATTCATTCTATTTATACCACACTTTACCCCACGCCCCAATCACCTCAGTTAACCGTTAATTAAGAAAATGCGGTTTCTTTTTTCTTTAGAAAAAGGAAAGAAAAGAAAAGTGATATAACAACCGCCACGATGGCTATGGCTATATTACCACTGGTTATATGTGTATGATCACCAACACTTCGCGTTTCTAATGAAACATCTGAAGCATGTAGGTACAGTCGCACCTCGCTATCTCGTAATTCGATATCTCAGATCTCTTGCTGTCTCGTACGGGTTTGCGGGACAGGTACTGCCTTCCTCCACATAAACCTATTTGCGTATATCTTGGTATATTTGCTATCTTGTATGGGTTGAGCTCCCAGAATACGCTAACGACATAACGAGGTGCGACTGTACTCTAGAGTAGGTACTAAATAACTAAGCCTATTCCATTGTGCCTGAATCCAATGGGGCCCGGATGCATATTATATACGTAGGAGCGGTACATGTAGCTATAGGTCCGGAATCCTCGTTTTCCTATGCATCGAGCTACATGTATTGCTGGGTGGGAATGAGGTTATATTATGCGATAGTATATTTTCATTCTTTAAGGGCCCGTTCGGTTGCACCCATATGTCGTGATATTTGGCCTAACAGAGAGGGGGTCTTGACATATCTGGTAACAAATATGCCTTTTAGGTCGAACATCACCATATTTGAGTGCAACCGAACAGGCCAAGTTTAAGGTGAATTGAAGATACGAGTAGCGCGCGCTACCTGTTTAGGAAGTGTTACTACTCGTAATTTCATAGCATTTTTAAACACAGCTGGGTTTGCACACCACCAAGATTTGGAGCCTCACACCCAGTTGTGTTTAAAAACGCTATGAAATTACGTGAGTGATATCTCATGTTTCATACTAACACTAATGTTGCGATGTCCAAGATAATCGAGGCTGAATTTTCAGGCCTCCCGCTGAGGTACACGCTTACCGGCAAGGATTATTTGTATGGAGTGGCGACGACCCATCATACAGGGCTCTGGCATTTAGTGAGTGAACGGATTCCCACCTGTCAACACTCAATTTTGTTCATTCACTTAATGCCAGACCCTTGTACAAACAATCCTTGTCTCCGCCACTTGCATTTTCTGGTTCTTTTGCTGGTAAGCGTGTACAGCGGTGGGGATTAAGTCATCGGACGGAACGCCACCAAAATACGCGTTTACAGGCAAAATTGTGACTACGTCGTCCGATGACTTATCACCCACCGCTGTACCGCAGTAATTTGTCTCAGCGGACGCTCACATTGACATTCTCTTGAAAACGCCCCTCATACATACATATGTATACAGTCGTACCTCGATATGCCGGATGGCCAAGATTCAGTCCATTTCGTCCGGGATAGCAAATCATCCGGGACAGCAAATAAATCCTTAACAAATAAACCTAAACCTGGATTTGGTCCATTATCACCTCTGAACCATTTTTTTTTGCTTCAAAAGCTCAGCTTCTAATAGTATTGAGTGCTAGGAGTACCTGATGTCTGATAGAGCTTTTCTCCGTTTCAATTTTGAAGGGGGGAAAGAGTTCAAAACTTCGGAATTAAACCTTCAGTGAATAGGAAACTCTAGCTGTATATGGACTAGTGAATCTGGGATATCAAATATTATTTATATGGGGACAGGGGTCAGAGAGTTGGTTAGTTTCCCATACGGTACAAGAAGGCCAAAATCCGGGACAGCAAATCAATTTTGGTGAGGAATGAGAGTATCAGCCAAATCCATCCGGATCCGGCATGTTGAGTTCCGGCATAGCGAGGTGCGTCTGTACGCGCTGTAAAAGGCAACTTTGACGTCCGTGCAACCGTCTGCTGAGAGGAATTACTGCGGTAACTGGTCCTTCCACTTTTTTTTTTTTTTTTTAAACTTATTAATTACAGGCAGACCGTAGTCTATGGTAACATCGCACTCCCGGTCCTTCCACTCAGCGATACCAGATACAAAACTTTCAAAGATTTAAGAGCCAAGCAAGGCAAGATGATACTCATCACATTGAGAATTAAAGCACCTCAGTAAGACTGGCCTTTTCGTATCTTGCTAATTGTTGATCCATAGCTAATGATCCACAATGTATAATATACTACTCACATATTTATAAGGAAATTTATGTTGGGTCCACCCCTGCTCAAAGCTACCTATTACAGTTTATGGATAAGATTATACCTGTGGAAGGCGGATGTTTCTCGGGAAATTCCCGAGGGGATGGTTGATGGAAGCACTTTAGCTATCCCTTAAACTCTACTCGAGACATCTTGGCCCCCTTGGTGAAACAAACATGTGGCTAGTATTTGCTAATAACATATGTGGCTTTTTAGCACGCATAAGGGGGGTAAGCAATGAAAGCTTATAATTAGGGGATCAAGAACTACTGGCTTCGGCCTATAACTCCTGCCTACCAGCTGGTCTGCGGTCTGCGGTGATACCCGAGCAGAAGAATCGTGATGATTATCAATGGTCCGGTGATTCCAAAGGCTAGATTTGAGATTGGACTCGAGAGAAGAACTTTTTTTCTTCTATATATTTCTTCGCATTTTACATTGTGATATGTGTGGCATCACCGATCCACCAGTACTATCGGCGCAACTTCAGGGCATGGAGTGATAAAGCATGACTACGGGAAAAGGAAAAAAATTAAGATATCCCCTGCAGAATTTGATTTCCAAGGCTGCTTGACTGACACTATGGCCTCATGCGCCGGCAATGCCGAAACCACCTTTCGTCCTAGGCTTTCCACTTCACTGGATAGCAGGTATTGTAGCTTCCGCCATACTCACCGCTCATGGCTACCCTCTGATACGTGCGAAAATCAGCCTATATATATATATCCGAGATCATGTTGATAATATCAGGTAAGAAAATGAGTGATGGGGCAGTTTAAAGTCTCCAGTGAGAAGGGATGTGATATAGATATAAGAAAATTGCGAGCTTCGGAATTCCTCAACACCACGTGCACGGGGCAGTGATTGACGGTCGTGTGATCGTAAAGCAGTGTCAGCCCGACAATAGTTCTAACTCTCAGCCAATACTTACTACAGGCAGGACCAATGATCCAAATATGATGAGTAAGGTGCTTTATATCTAATCCACATGCCTGACATAAATTCCTGAATCTTTCCTCTAACAAGCATAAGGCTAAAATGGATCTTTTCTCAATTGAACATGCCCTTGATTTATCAACCGCAGGGCCTTGGTTTTCATACACGTAGTATACGTAGCTACTCACACTAACTAGGGCCGGTTTTTTTCTCCTTTTTTGTTTAACTCATCATAATTAGTTGTAACCAGGGCCGGTGGATACTGTGATATAAGAGAGAACCGAAACAAAGCATATCAGGCCTTGCTTGCCATGATGCAGCGGGGGTGGAGTTTCTGTTTCAGGCATCGGCCATGGTTCTCTTGACGAACTGACTGCAAATGATGGACCCAGAAGTTTAACTCATCGGTTTAATTTATGTTAAGTCTATAGGTGCATTTCTACGTATTGAGTGCTCTTGGGCTCGTATTCTCTCAAAATAAAGAAATAATATATAATATTCATACTTAGACATATGATGATCAAGTCGTTCGGGGATAGGTTTTCTTTACGCCATAGTATTAACTATATGCGACCATTATGTACCTAGAAACAATAATTGACATGACCTAAAAAAAAAAAAGACATGATGATCATGATCAGTTGCAGCTAAGTACTAGGGACGATGACCCTTGCAGAAATAATCAATTATACTAGCCAATTTCAAGCTTTATACTAAGTGAACTCTCATCCTCATGTTCCCCATATCTATACATAACCTATATAGCTGCAAATTAAAATTAACCTCATCGTGTTCGTTGCTATAATAAAACCACCATCGCAATATTAATGGTGTTTAAGATAACCCAGAGTATATTTATACGTACATATGCGAAAGATTTTTACGCCACTTTATAATAATGAGAGTAACGTCAATAATAGCAAGTAATGCGGAGTTCTTTTAAACCCATCCGAAGTGAGGGCCTAGCTGTATTTCAATTCCTGGTGGAAGTGGAGATTCAGGTTTTTGTTTGAAAATCGTTTTTTCGAATTCTGATCTTTTACATTCACTGCCTACCTAATTATTTTCTTCATGTTATATCCCAAATTACAACACCTTCCAGGCCTCCAAATAAGTCTGAGTTCATTCCCGTTCGTTCCAACCTAAGATCCACAAATCTCTACCTTGCCTTGGTTGATTGAATTTGTATTAAAGCCCTCTTTATCCACAATCATTTTCCTAACCTTCCTCATCTCTCAAATTCCTCCATATCCCAATATCAAACACCTAGTCAATCATAATTCCTACACAAAAAGGTCACAAGACCCCTGGTTATACCCTTCTTTCGAAAACATTTTATACGTTTGGAAATGTGTAATTACGAAAAGATCATCTATGAGGGGTGCAGCCACATCAAACTCCGCCTCATGTCCTACTGCCACTTTGCTCGAAACGATCCCTTCCACCAATGCTGGGGAGTCGCAGTCATCAAACGCGAAAAAAGGGTTGAGGGAGAGAAATGCCCCGATTGCAAGGCTTAAGCTATAGAACCTGGGCCTAGGGGATGGAGGTTTATACGAATGATAGTTTTATTCTAGCCACGAACGATGTTGAGCTACAACTGTTTCCTAGGCCTCTGCACTCATGAACCCATGAAGTGTTTGTTAGAAAGCCTTGTCATAAATGATTGTTTACTGGTCCTATTATTTTCAATGCAGCTTTTAATTGATTTTTTTATATTTCTTTTGCATGTTTGTCCTTGGTATGACGAAGCAGGGGAACAGGGGAGATTACATCGCCAACGGCCATGCAGTGCGGCCGGATAAGATCTGACGGGAAGAGTCACGGGCTCAGCATCTACAGGAAGGGTTTAGCAAATAACAAAAGGCGAGGATTTACACAACATCTTCAGATGACCTATTAGATAATTTTTGTTACATATGCTCTTTTTGCTGGCGAAATCCCCTGCATACTCGTACGTCCGGGCCAGGCGCCGCGAATTTCGATAGATCTAATTGGCCAAGAAATTTTGAACCAAGTACTCTAGATACTAACTTAATTGTACAATTGTATGTATGGACAATTACTGTAACCAAAACATATGTAAGCATGTATGCATGTAGGTATTTACCACTGGATCGTAATTACATGTATGAAACAAGATGCGCTGCATCAAGAACGCTGGTCTAGGTTTCCGTATTAAATTCCATGTATATAAGTATAGGGGGAGAACTCTCAAGGAAATATGATAGTTAAGTTACATAGTGGTGTACGTACTAGTACGGTGTCGGGCAGCTATAACCAGCCAGAGCAACCATCACCCATCGACTTTCAACACAACATTTGTCTAGGAATAATAGTCTTTTGTAAAATTGGTCTAATCATAGTTGTAAACATCCCCGTAAAGGAGATTTGAAATAATTAAGAAGTGGCTGCACTATGACCTCCCAAACATTTGGTGCAATCTGCCCGAAAAAAACATAGGTGTGAAATAATAACTATAAAACTTTATGCCAATGCGGCTAGATTAATTTGGATAATTATTACCTAATTAGGATTACCATGCACGATTAGATGATCATTATTACCTGATTAGGATTAGTTTCTGGCTTGAAAACAAGGTTGATTTTGACTGTCCGGCGTACTTGCAGAGTAACAGTCGTGGCCTGGTCCGTGCACATACTTAGTCAGGCAATTTTCTTGCTTACTCTACAGGTGATGATACTCTATGAGTACCGTACAGAGCGAATCAAAAGTTTGTTTAACTACCAAAATAGGGCCAAGGAAGCTGTGAGTTTAATACAGGGGACAATGACTTATCTACCCCAGGTTTTCGTTATCAATGTGAGTTACCACAATAGGCACCCACGGTCCCTCTAGAGCACGGAACAATTCATCTTTCATTTCCGGGCTATTCATATAATACAGATTTCACATGGCAAGTGATCGTTGCTGTTAACCAAGCCTTCCTGCTGTTTTGTCATAAACTCATAGGTCATGATCAAAAACCTAGGTTACGATTAAGGCAGCAAATGCCTCCTCTTCAGAGACCCCGCAAAAGGTCAAAATTGAAACTCTTATGCGAAAGAGTCGCCACAGTTGACGGGAGACCCCAGATGTCGCCTGACCCCACGTGGACGGACACAGATAATGCAATAGATATCTTGCATATGTCCCTTTTGTGCTCATAATGTGCTGTACAATTGAACTCGTACATAACATTTCACCGAACTCAAAGATATCGGGGATATCTCCAATATTTTTTCATAGTTATATGCTTCCTACTGTTGATATTGTAATGAAATTGAGAACACGTTGATATGCTCACATACATAACTCAAGGCGTCTTGGCTTATAATTTAAAGGTTAGAAGCGCCAGTAACCTTTCCAACAATGTTGTAGCGCTTGCTGAAGAAAGTAAACCTAGCGATCAAAAATTCGTTTTGAGACAACTGTCAGTGTGTGCACAACCCGGATACCATTGAATGATAAGGCATAAACAAGGGCTCGAAGCAAGATTCTCATACCAGTCGTTCAAAACACCCTTTTCCTTCTCAGAGAGATCTGACCATTCAGGAAGAGCATCCTCCTCCTTGACAGACGATTTGGCCAGCGCACGAGATGCGTCTTTACCAGTGAACACTACTGGTAATTAGCTAGGTATAAAGAGAGTTCTCTTGGAGGTAACAAACCATGATAGGCGCCTCCTGGGGCGTAGCTAGAGTTTCCTGTTACATCAAAAACAGTCCCCTTCGAAATTTCCCCCAATCAGCTATTGTATCTCATAGGAGGTAGTAAAATATAAATATGATATGCAAACCTTGATGGCAACATATGTGGGATAATCCGGGTTGGCACCTATCAGAGCATTAGAAACTTTAATAGTAGATAAAAGGCAGTATATAACATTCTCTATAGATGACACCAAGACCAAGTTTGGGCATTATAGAGCTATTTTGTTCTTGGGTACCTACCGCTACATTTTGCCAACTGCTCGACAGAGATAGGGTCCTCTTTGGGTGGTGCAAGGGCGACTGGCTGCTTAGGTGCGAAGTTTTTTGGTTCTGGGGCCGACATTTTCAAGTCTTTGGTGCCTGTATCGGTTTTTCTTTATTTAATTCAGGGGGTATTTAAGCTTGTTGAAAGATATGTCAAGGGGTTGAGGTGATGTTACGTCGGCATCGACAGATGGCGGGGGTTCTGCCAAGAAAAGCCCCCATCACATACTCTAAGATTCTAAATACTTGTACAGCAGTGGGTAATAAGTCGGACGGAACGCCACTTGTCCGATGACTTATTACCTACCGCTGTAGTCTAGTACTCACTTCGCCTAATATTTCTCACGTTTTCAACCAATCATAAGTCCTTTTCAGCTGATTTTGCTTAAGTAAGCGGAAGTTTAATTCTGGAGTATGTACCCGTCATTTGTGAACACGGCCTCTACTCGTAGTTTTCTGGCGTTTCCGGGCGCAGCTGCTATTGCATGCTATACAAAAGATACCCTTGGCTGGGTTTTTCTGTGTATGCAATAGCAGTTGCGTCCGGAAACGCCAAACCTTTTGTATGATATGCAATAGTGGTCTTGTTCACAAACGCTGTGAAATTACGAGTAGGTCGAAATAAACCTAACCCTGCATTATGTAACCAATTTTTTAGGCAAGCCAAACCCTTCAGATCCTATAAAAACTGTCTTCGTCTGTCGAAAAAATTCTGCTCACCAAGAAAAAGCAAATCTGTTGTGGCTTTCCTAACAGATCTTGTTATCTTTGTTGTGACTTTGAGCAAATGGAGCTATCTCATTGGCAGACGGTGGGATCGACATCAATGATTTTACCAGAAAATGGAGCTTCCTCCATTTCCGCAAAGTCTCTAATAGATCTCCCATATCTACAGATTTAATTTCATTCCGCTGTTGTGGGGGCAGCAATCGACAGACGATGGGATAATTGGATCCACGGAACTCCATGCTCCAACTTCATTTATTATCATCGTCACGTATCTTCCATTACTACTCCATGCTCCAACTTCATTTATTAATATTGTCACGTATCTTCCAGTACTACTCCTACCAACAGGTATGTCTATAGTAATCATTCTATTCACTCGATGTTTTATTATAACTAGTCGAAATCGAACATCCGATCTACAACCCATTGATGAATTGAAAGGCCGCACAACTAAATTATTCTTTTCTGCAACCGAAAAGGATCTAATCAGTTTCTCGATATTGAATTGGCCCTAGATATTCGACAACTCACTATGTGTAGAATGGATTTCAGTTGACCGATATGTATGTACATGTAGGTACTACCAGTACACGTAGTACACCCCATCACAGGACATATGGAGGCGCTCATAATATAAGTAACAACACTGCATGTAGAAACCTTCACGCCGAGTTGTTTTTTAACCCAAGGTTTGTTTACTTACAAGTATGTAAGCATGTGAATATACGTAAAGGGGGTTTAAATACAGGTTTTAAATATACATGTATGTAAAGACTGGCACCCTATCCGGCATTCAACTTCGAGGTATGTACATATATATAGAGTACATGTAGGTATAACATAACGGTGTCGGGAACGCCAAATATATCACCTCAAAGTAAACACAAGATATTTTTAATTAAGATCGTAGATTGATAGACAATCGCTAGGAGAATAAGTCTACGGTCTCTTAAATTATCTTGAGTTTTGGTTGGGTTGAAAAGATTTGAAAAAGTGCGATTTTGTTAGGGGGCCGGCTGTTCAATTTGTACCCATACAGAGTGTTACAAAATGTTGAAATATAGCCCAAAATACCGTAAGAACTATGGAGCTTTTGTATATTTGCCAAGACCGACCTTTTATCGAGTCCGCCACCATAGCTTGACGATTTTCCGATGTGCATGCATATGTATTCAGGTACATGTATGTACAAATGCACAAGGTGCCCTGGAATCCGACGGCTAGGTATCATTATCTCCTTTTAAATCATTAAATACGGAAGGTTTTACATTGTATAGAATCAGCTAGCCTTTTGGATCTTTTTTTCCCGAGTACCGACCTGGGTACCATAAGACCCACATGTAAAGCGTAGATGTTATGTTACTCTCCCTCTCAAACTCATACACATCTATAGATATAGGTCATACATCTGCATGCATGTTATTGGATTTCTATAAGAGATCATGGCCGTGTGCTGGCTAGGGGGTTTACATGTAGAAAAACGGGCGCATATTACTATGTACTTGTACAGCCACTCTGCAAAAGTGTTCGTGATTTAATTTTAATGTCAGTGCACAGTGTGGCGTACCCGTACCTGTAATGTTGATGTTACCTTCAATGTTAAGATTTAAAATAATGAAAATATATAATACAGCCCATGACTATAGATAAAGAAGGTAGGCCATAAATTGCATTCTTCATTGACTCCGGGTACTATCGGTCATTCGGAAACCCCTAAGGGGTTTTTCTTTTTAATGGTCCGCCACGATTACATATACTCGCAACTTCATAGCGTTTCTGAACACAACCGCTATTGCATGCCATACAAAAATGTAGTCTTGGTGGTTTTTGGTGTGTATGCAAAATTGGTTGTGTTCAATAACACTATGAAATTGCGAGTAGTGAAATGTCTCACTCCGAAATCTGGATCACGAACACTTTTATAGAGTGGCTGTACTTATTTACAAAAACACACGAGCGTAAGTTTGATTTATGTAGATGTCAAATATGCACTCACAGATGTATGATTTAGTTTTCGTAATAATGCGATATTCTTCTCCTAAGAATTATAAACAACTCAGCGGATCAACCCAATGATTACATGTATGATAAATTGAGTACGGTCGGATCACCCTATGAGGGTACCCTGTATAAGAGGTTTTGCCTTATAGGGGTGTGGGTTGGCGGGCTTTCTATTTTAGTATGTAGTTATCAGCTTAACGGTAATGCCAGAATACCACTAGTTCTATATATATAAGGGTACCGTAAGAATTGAAAAGTTTTTTGTATGCGTTACCCTTATGTAAAAGAAGGGTTAGTGATTAATAAGGTATAGAAATAATAGCCGTGGGATAAGATTTTTTAAATGAGGTAGTCAAAAAGGGAAATGACAATGTGGGTTAATTCGATCCGGATCCCTAGGCCATGATCATGACCATATGAACAACCTCAATAAAGCATTTCAGATTATTTTTCTACCTATTCTAACCAACACCAAGGAATTCCCTCTACGCTCCTCTATCCTGGCCCTGGCCCTGGCCCTCAGCACTTTATAAGAGTCCCTTCCCTATTAGGTACGACATCGCACCACCTTTGTATTCTTATAGGGAGACTCGACTGTAATAGAAGTCCCGAGTGATTTATCATGACTCAATGTTTTCAAAAGTAGCATATTTAGAATTCAGTTTTTGATGTGATAAAATTACAAAGAAAGATCCCCGGAGAGGATTTAATATAGCTGTGGTACCTATAACACTGATGCTCACCCCAGGGTGCTTTTATCACGTTCCCCCGATCTTTAAAATTAAAATGCTATCGATTTGGTATTGCTCGCTAGCTATAGGCACAGCCTCGCGGAAATTACCACTTCTTTTTAAATTTCTAATCACAGTT
Source organism: Morchella sp. 2018-W38C (assembly GCA_024713705.1). NCBI lineage: Eukaryota > Fungi > Ascomycota > Pezizomycetes > Pezizales > Morchellaceae > Morchella > Morchella sp. 2018-W38C. The sequence goes on from JAMJEX010000001.1 coordinate 1,293,209, forward strand.
GCAGGCACTTAGAACTTTGCCAACGAATTCCAGATTGTAATACCCCAAATTCCAGCGGGTAACTCCGGCGTAATCGGCCGATTCATAGCCATGATCATCGGCGCACATGAAGGCACTTTATGTTTACCATTATTGTGTGGGTGCACATTGAGATAAATGGCATTTCTCTGGAATCTCCACGTTGGTTTGCCCTGAATTTATGGTGCAATCCCAATAAAAAGCAAACTTGAATCTCAAAGTAGATGTATATGTATGCACAAATACATATAGCTATACATTTACTCGAGAGTAGTTAGCTGCAGCCTAATATGACATTTTGAAGAGCTAGGGTAGGTGATGTGTTTGTGGCCCGCACACGCGTACGCCTGGATTCCATACACATAATCCATTCTGTATTTGAGATATCGCATCGCCAATAGGTACCGAGTTACATCTTTTAATTATTTGAAAGTACATGTGTACTAGTAGGGTAATAGTGGGTTTCCAAACCCACCCAGCTTCATATGAAAAATATGGGGACCATGATTTAGACCTCATGAATACATATGCTGGAGTCGCACCTCGCTCTACCGGATGGCCAAGATTCACCAAATCTTGTATGGGATAGGTTCCTAAGAAATCCGGGATAGCAAATTGATTCTGCAGTAGAAAAATAGAATTCCCAGGAAATTTCATGCGAGACAGCAAGGAATCGTTAAAGAAAGGTTTGACCGCTTGTAAATTAACTATTGCGAGAACCAATGCTCTTTTTTTTATTTAAGTCGAGAACCAATGCTCAATAATAACACATATTACAATATTAGCACATCATACTTCTCCAAATCGTGACCCGTCCCCTTTAACCTCCCTCTCTGCCAAAACCTCTAGCTCCTCGCCACCTTCCTTGAGCCTAATTTTGGCAATTTCATTGTTTCTTATCTCGCCACGAATTAACTTAACCGCAAGTGGGTTCAAAAGCTTCTTGCTAATAAGCCTATTCAAAGGCCTAGCTCCATATCTGTAGTCGTAACCATTCGTACTTAACCACTCCTTTGCCTCCGGCTCTACATCTAGTGTAATTCGTCGGTCCAGCAATCTTTCCTGTAGCTCCTTAAGACGGATATCAACGATATCCCTGATGGCTTCCCTGGAAAGTCTCTGAAACAAAATGAACTCATCTATTCTGTTTAGAAACTCGGGGGGATAGGCATGCTGAACTATATCCATGACTTTGGACTTCGTCTCGGGGGAAATAGGGCCTTCAAGTGTAGCGTCACTAATTAAAATATCCTGACCAAGATTGGACGTTAACACTATTATCGTAGAACGGAAGTCGACTTTGCGGCCTTGGGCATCGGTCAGGAAACCTTCATCAAGAACCTGAAGAAGCAATGAAGAAATGTCTTTGTGGGCCTTTTGGAATAATTAGAACACAAAATTCTCTGATGAAAAATTGCAACTATAAAGGACTCTACCTTTTCAAACTCGTCAAACAGTAGTACTGCGTATGGCTTTCTTCTCACAGCTTCTGTCAACTGCCCAGCGTCCTCATACCCGACATATCCTGCTGGGCTCCCAATAAGTCTACTAACTGTGTGCTTCTCTTGAAACTCGCTCATATCAAACCTTATGACAGCGCTCTCTGTGGAAAACAAAAACTCGGCCATCCTCTTGCACAATTCTGTTTTGCCAACACCTGTAGGGCCCAGAAACATAAAGCTAGCAGTGGGGCGGTTATCACTCGCCAAACCGGCACGCTGGAGCCTCACAGCATCTGCCACAACCCTGAGGGCTTCATGTTGACCCTTGACTGTCATTCCCAGGGTATCTTCCATATGAATTAATTTCTCGATATCCCCAGACATCAGTTTAGTTGTAGGAATTCCGGTGACCTTGGACACAACGCGAGATATATCCTCTGAATCAACTGAGTCATGAAGAAGAGATTGCTCCGAGGATGAATCGCCGTCCTTTGGGAGTTTTGCTTCTAGGTGTGGGATCGTTGAATATTGCAGCTCGCTAGCTTTCCCGAAATTACCTTCCCTCCTATATTTTTCAAGCTCCAGCCTTGCTTGCTCGAGCTTCGCTTTGGTGTTCTTGATCTCTGCAAGTTCCGCCCTTTCTTTCTCCCATACTTTGATAAGTTCATTGACCTTTACCTGTTTTTCTTTCAAAGTTTGCTCGAGTTTCTCTTTCCGCTCCTTAGAGGCAACATCCTCTTCTTTCCGGAGTGACTCGAGTTCGATCTGGATCGTCAGAATCGCGCGATCAAGCTCTTGTATTTCATCAGGACGAGATTCCTGTTGAAGTCTGAGCGCAGATGCAGCCTCGTCAACTAGGTCTATGGCCTTGTCAGGGAGGAAGCGGTCCGTAATATATCTATTTGACAGCGTCGCCGCAGCTACTAACGCACTATCAGTAATTCTAACACCATGATGGACTTCGTATCGATCTTTGATCCTATGATTTTTATGCAAAATTAGCGAAAACATCATGTTAACTTCAAAGAGCCAATAACTCACCCTCGAAGAATAGTTATTGTATCTTGAACTGTTGGTTCATCGACAAGTATGGGCTGAAACCTCCTGGCCAGTGCCGCATCTTTCTCAATTTGACGATATTCATTCAATGTTGTTGCGCCACAACATTGAAGCTCACCACGACTGAGCTGGGGTTTGAGAAGATTCGAAGCATCAACTGATCCCTCCGCCTTTCCGAGACCCAAAAGTGTATGAAGCTCGTCAATGAAAAGGATGGTTTTTCCTTGGGACTCAGTGACTTCCTTTAGAACACCCTATAATGCAGTTAGTCACACTACATGGATAATGATTACAATTGAATCGTTCATTACCTTCAATCTCTCCTCAAAATCCCCTCTGAACTTCGCCCCGGCGATTAACTGGCCGAGATCCAAGCTGACGACTTTTTTCTCTTTCATACTCTCAGGAACATCTCCACGAACTATCCTCTGTGCAAGCCCTTCAAGAATCGCAGTTTTCCCCGTACCAGCAGAGCCTATAAGAACAGGATTGTTCTTAGTCCGCCGGGAAAGAACTTGGATTGTTCTCTTAATCTCAGCATCACGGCCAATTATTGGATCTAATTTTCCATCTCTTGCACGAGCTGTCAAATCGGTTCCAAACTGCTCCAGAGCCGACTTTTCGTCTAACAATTGGCATTAGAATGAATATATTTATAAGAGTACTTAAAATTATAATGCAGCGATGATATATCTATGTACTTACCGCCACCACCAAGGTTCATCCGATGTGTCCCACCGGATGGGTGCACTGGGCCCCGTCCACTTGCATACCCTCTGGTATAGGCAATAGCCAATAGACTTACTTGTGGAATCGAGAGTGTCCTTGCTAAAGATAGTCGTAATCGAGATTTTGAGCTATTTCGAAGCGTTGACTTGAGTGGTGAAATTCGAAGCAATGGACGAAAAATGGCACCTGTAATACGTGAATGCGGAAGCATTTTGATTGAGAATGTCTGTTGAAGAGAGAAAAAAATTGCATCAATCGCTTCAGGAGAGCGAGATCGACCTGTATAAATATGCTATGAAATAATGCCCATGATATATCATCCGAATTCGCGAAGCTTCGATTATATTCTAGCATATTGAAATATATCGTCATTGCCATACGTTACCCGGCTAGGAAGCCTATCCCTTAAGCCGTCAGGACCGATTCCAGCGTTGTTACTCAAACCCAATGCGGAAGTCATGATATAAAAAACTAAGGATGCATAGCTCCTCAAGATTTTACGGCACTGATTCTTAGCGCTAAGACCGTGACAGATCACCTCATCACGGACACTTCCTTGCGATGTTTACATCACGGCTTCCATATTGGGTTGGAGTATCAGCATTGGGTCGGTCCTGACAGTTTAAGGGATAGTCCTGGCCGGCTAGCTCCCTTGGACGAATGAGACATTGGAAAATCTCTCTTATGCATTAGTGTGTTCCATAAAAGAAGTGATCGACTGAACTTAAGGCAGCATGCTGCGGAATATATGGCATACCCGCGTAATATAAGGACTCGCAAATACAGCAAGTTGTTTACCCGGACGTTTTCTCAGCAAAATATAGAGATCACATGATATGCATGAGAGAGATTTTCTCTTATCAATGGGTTTCGCGAAAACATGCCTCTGGTACTCTGCAGCCTTGGCAAATTGGGAGGTTTCTTAACTGTATGTATGATCATACATGTATGTACATACATGTATTATGTAAATACATGTACCCTATATCCCTTCGTAATTGATGGCTCACCACACAAAATTCACTGCCTAGCTAGAAGCGGCTGTCGGCGGTGCAAAATTGTCTCCACTCGTCACGCAAAAATCCTCAATCGAGTAATGCTTTAAACAATCGTCGTTAGATTTTGGTTGATCAGGACGCCGTTTCCACGCGGGAACAGACGAAGGGATGGCATTGCGATATACATGTACTACGCTGGTAAGGGTAAGTCTGTTGTGGCCGTAGTAGGTACATACAGAACACAGCTGCGGCCCAGGCAATAGAGACAGAGTTTTAGCTACACGAGTTGGACAGAAGGTCGAGCACTTGGACAGAAAGTCCTGCCCCTCTTATTGGCTAAATCCTTGTAAGTCTTTGCCTAAAACATCTAGAATTTCTGTCCAACCTGTCCGAATTTCTTCTACTTTGCAGAAATTATGACTTAGCCTGCACCGCTATTCCGCCGATTAAGCCAATGAGATAAAGAGACTTATAGCTTAGGAGTACAAACCACAACACAACTGTGCTAAGCGCAGCTCAGCTCCAGTCTACTCTAGTCATGGTGCCAGAATTAGAGTACCGCTTACTTAAGCAAAATTCTGCTGGAAAAGACTTGTGATTAGATAAAAACATATAAGTGGTAGTTTAATGTTGGCAAAGTGGGTATCCCGCGTTCCACTCATAGTAGTACGAACGCTACTTATATAGAGCGGGGTACCGAATTAGGTACTCGCCACGGGCCCGGAATGGCTACAGTTGCAACTCGCTATGCCGGATCTCAATATGCCGGATCCCTTGCTGTCCCGTACGAAATCCTGGGGGATTTTGATTTTCTTCCTGCGAAATCAGTTTGCTATCCCGTACGAGATCCTTAGGATCTTGGCAATCCGGCATATCGAGTTGCGACTGTACATGTATGTAATAGCAGAGCGGCACCACCCCATACAAAAACCCCTTGGGTTCTTATTGCTATACCCGAGTACAGAGGCGCATATCAACCCCAATATAGATATGAAGAGGGCGGGGCGTGATAGGTCACACTTTATCACTCGAGGTGTTTTACGTCTCTATTAGTTCCGGATCGATATCCCATTATTAATCATACATTGAAAGTTAACTAGAGCTAGCTATCTGCGATGCGCCACAATGTTACACGGGTCCTCAGGGTTCAACCACCTCCGGTTAACATCATTCGCTTTTTTCAAGCTTGGAAATATCTGCAGATGTGACATCCTTGAAAGTCACAGAAACATTCAAAGGGTCCGAAAGCGTGAGTCTGTGGCGCAGAGTTAGCTTATTATCTCGGCATCTAACGGTTTAATAGCATCTCGCTGGTACATACAAGTACATAAGATATAAGGTATGGATGTTAGAGAATGTGGTGGGTATTCTCAATCAGTTAGCTTCCCAAGAGTAAGTATTGCAGAGCCTATGTGTTGTCCACGCTAATTGTGCAGTTAGGCAAAATATAAAAATAAACTCCAATTACCAAATTCCATCGAGCAGCGTATGATCACCACCGATCGAAGGTATATTCACAGCCTTATGAGGAGGTGTTTCACCGGATTCTTTATCACCCCAATAGCAAGAGATACCGGTGCTGGGATTAAAGAGGTAGACTAAACTGCTTTGGTTGAACTTTGATTGAACTCCAGATAATACACATACATACAACCTTTACTGATGCTGTGAGGCTGCATAGTAACTGGTAAATACTCCACAACCTACTGCTTACCCCGGTAGCACTTTCCCGGACGGATGGCCTTCCGAGCGTCAGCTGTACATACAAGCACAGCCCTGTCGGAAAAGGGTGTAGCAGCCGAAGATGTATCATGCAATATTGTCAACACGTCGCCAAGATGATCACGAACGAGGAACCTGTGAAAGAGAGCGATAGTTTTTAATCTGTGCACATCTACCTACGTTTAATAAGAAGAGGGAGGTTTCAAACTGGGTGAGGGCGACTTTACTGGTATACAGCCTGAATGAAGGCTGCCTCTAAATCTATTCAATATTTTCTCTTCTCAGTCTTCAATCGATCTGCCTGTGGACCAGGTCGGTTATGAAACCGCTGTGAGAACACATGAACCTACATATCTATGTACATGTATCTTCTTTGGATCAACAGACAGGTGTATAAAAATAGGGAGCCACTAATCCCAGAACCCTCATTACCAAGCCTTTATTGAGGAGTCTGTCAGACAACACGAAGGGGCTGGGAAAATAAGATATTACGAGCACAATCCAACTTCTAGGAGTCAGCGGTGATTTCTTGTATCATCCGAAAATGGAACGGGAACCGAAGAAACATTCTGCCTGCGATGAGTGCCGTACGTATCCCTTTCATGTCCTTGAAGTGGAATCGAGGAGCTAATAAATGATCCTGCAGGTGCGCGAAAGCTCAAATGTTCCGGGAATCATTCTGGCTGCGAGCGATGCCACAAAGATAAAGTAGCATGCGTGTACTCAATCCAGAAGCCTATGGGGAGGCCTCGGAAAAGGCGCAGAGGCGGCGATACGGCAGATGATGAGCAGGCCCAATATTCTTCACAGATACCTGCGGAGCTTTCAATAGTAGAACCATCTTCCAATCGTCATCACTACCACAATCACATCATGGGTCCCGAGCAAGGTAACGCTCCAGGGACACTCTTTGTGGACCAGTTTGAATGGTTGAATCAGTGAGTATTTACCATTAAACCTTCTAATGTGAGTATTTGGATAGAATTAACAGGTGGTTTACTCTCTTTATGTATAGTGAAACCTTCGACCCCGTCGCAGCCCCTACCAGTTTGTTTGACCTGGAAGCTCAACCCGCAGACACGATTCCCGGAATATCTGATGGCCCCGTATCACCTCCAAACCGTAACACTACCTTGCGTCTTCGCACAGGCGAGCCCTCGCCGTTCCATTTAAGGGACACACCAGCGGAAACCTTTGTGCTTAGCGATGGACTGGCGTCCTATTTCCCTGGAATAGAGGAAAGACCGCTTCCAATATCCGCATGCTCTTGCTTATCTTCCTTTTTTTCAATAATTTCGACGCTTCGAATTCCACCACCTATACATTCTGTCTCACTCCCATACGCCCTCCAGACCTCAGATGCAGCTCTTCAAGCTACTCAGAATTCGTTTAACTGCGAGTCCTGTCACGCAAACGTTCAAGCCACCTATATCACAAACATGTTGCTGGGAATTCAGCTGCCGCTGCTTTGTCAGTTCTATCACAGAGTATTGGCGTCTATAGAGGCTACCACCGATCCACAATATGTAGCTATGAGCGATGGGCAAGCAATGCAACTCGATCCTGAACAGTGGAAGATTATGGCTAGAACCGCCATAAGGAAGGAAGCTATGAAAGTGCTGGAAATTGTGAAGCAATTGGAAATAATGACGGGGCAGTTCCATGGCGTACCGGCCTCGAGGGTTGGAAATCTCACGGATAGGTGGGGAAACGAACCGCTTTGTATAAGGATTTTAAAGTCCATCAAGGTAGTCGCCGAGTATATCGCACTCCGATAGAGGGAAATGAGTTATAACTATAGTATGGAGGTATTAGATTAGCTTATGGGTTTACGAGTTACTTGGTTATAACAATAACTTGAATTAGTATTAGGGTTGATATGACATCTCGTTCGTCGACTTGATTTTTGAATTATGAAAATATTGATACCTCGGACTGTCGCGCACATTTTTTCCCTTTCGAGTTTTCAGATCGAGTGACAAAGCATGAAGTTGTGAGAGGGCCATGGTCCGAGGAGGCATAGAATGTTCAACACATGGGATGACATCTAGCTTTTATATATGTAGGTGGGGTTGGACCGCCTCCTAGAGTAATTTCGGGGGTTCGAGAATGCTCCGAAAATGTTCCGGCAATTTTCCGATTGTGGCCGAAGAAATCTACATGTAGCTTGCCTGCTTTGGAATGTACATACTACTAGCAGTATACCACCTCGCGACCGCGAGGTATTCCTCTCTCCCACCTCCGTGTAGTATCCATGCACCTCCAGTAGTTAGTTAGTTTTGCCTTAGCCCTCTCATGCATGGCCAGTTCCCACGGCGATGCCCAAATGCTGCTATAGCAATCTAAATCTTTCCGTTAATTATCAACTGCCAGCTCCAATGCCAGGTCTAGTGCCAGCTCCAATACCAGGTCTAGTGCCAGCTCCAATGCCCGCCCCAATGCCAGCCCCAATATATACCATCCCTAATGCTAGCTCCAATCCAATGCCGGCTCCAATGCCCGCTTCAATGTCCGCTCCGACACTGCCAGCTCCACCCATTAGCCTCCCCCCCCCCCCCCCTCCCCCTCCCTCGTCCCTCCCCTCTCCCTCGCCCCTCCCCTCCACTGATACCTTCCCTCCCCACCTTCCCTCCCCACCTTCCCTCCCCTCCCCCGCCACCCTTCTTCACCTCCCACTACTCATAGTTGACTACACGTATTTTAATAGTTATATTTATTATTTAATTATAAAGAGTTCCGTTGGTTTCCATGCCGAGTCAGTCTGGGTTAGGGTTTCGGCGTGCCAGATGTTCCGTGCTAACTAATCCATACCTGCACCCAGCAGCCAATCAAACCGTTCCAATATTCGAAAAATTAGCGATAGTACATTATAGATTTACAACCAATAATTTGCTTCACTTTTCCTAGTACCAGATTTACCCACCTACTCAACAAGAAAATCGATGTAGGGGGTCCTGGTTGGTGCTTTTGGGGGAGATATCTTATGGATGTAGGGATCCTTTGTCCCGCTGCATGATGCAACCAAATTTCCGGGGAATTAGAGGGTCTAAATATTAGCAATATGAATAGGAAGTACTTATGCTTTATGCCAATAGCTACTGTTAACTACTCTGATTTTACAAATGACTTGATATGCAACGCAAACCCTCACTAAAATACACTGCAGCCCTACGCAGCCCTCCTATCAGAGTTCCTTAAACCAAACCAAACCAAATTCATATCGTACTAAACACTATCGTGATATCTCTACTGTCCTTAAGATTTGCCGATGCTTCGAAAGCAACATGCAGAATGAACTACTCAGATTCCTCCAACAGCAGCTTAAAGCTAAAAGGTTCGAAAGCAATACCGTCTCCAATGAAAAATTTGCTCTATCAAGTATGTTAGTAACCACATTGAACAAATGCCAAAGCATTTCAATGAGAAAACGTACCATAGCCTCAACCCAATGCAATCTCAAACTATGCAACATGGCACTAGTTCCTTCCATAGTTACTAACACCACAATTGTGCAAATAAACCAGAACCCGAATAAAATGACAATTGCGATGACACCGATGGTACCAGTGAACCCAAAGGCAATGGCTAGGGTCATTGACCAAAGAACGATGGAGAGTTGAGCATGAGCAAGAGAAAGTGCCCACAAACGGAGATAGGAGGCAGTATGGGAGATACAGTTCAGGCAGAATTCTAGATTCACGATCAGCTTAAGAGCCCTAGGAGAGCATGATATGAGAAGACTTACCAATGGTATGAATAACCTGATGGATGACCACCTCACTAAATTCAAACTCTTCCTCCTCCTTCATTTCCTCTGCGATGAGTAAATGACCAGACCCATCACTGTCCACACTATCCCTTCCTCTTGTGACATTATAATCGTCATCATCATCTAGAGCGCTAACCCTTGAGACTTGATTCAATCCTTGATATCCAGCTGCGCGATGCTTATTATGCTCCCACCTTAAATATAAAGGCTTGAGCATCAACATCCATGGAACACAGACGAGTGCTATTAATAACAACATCACCTGCACTCCGGACTGTCCAGGATAAAGCTGTTCTGGAACATTTCCGGGGGAAAGGAACATGTAAATAAGCATATTCAACAAACTAGGTGGTTGTTGCTCTCGAGCAGGCCAATCAACAGTCCACTTGTAAATGATGCACATAACCAGGTACCCGAAGATTGACTGAAAGAAGATCATCCCTGGGATAAAATTTCCCCAGGTATCGATTCTTGATTTAAAGTACCGGTGGTTATACTGTGACAAGCAAAGAGAGTAGGTCATCTTAAGTACGAATAAGGCTTATTAGTAAAGGCTAAACTTAAGGAATAAAGAATAATGTTGAACTCACGTGAGCCCAACCCAATATAATACTGAGTTTCATTTTAAGGCTGTTCGTAAATAATAAACTGTTTTCTGCTCCATGCCACTGCCAGTCGAGACCAAAAGGATACGCATAGCCCAGTTTCTTTACTGCCTCGATGTTGTCGCCCTCCGTGAAGTGAGAGGGGTATTCCCAAGCACTCTGAAATAATGTGATGGGCTTAGAGAAGATGTCATTATAGATAAGACCTGTGTAAATTGAGAAAATACCCATGAGCAGCATGATGTATCGTCCGAAGAAAGCCATGTCGAAAAGTTCAAAAATCTTCTTTCCCTGAAGAGATTTTTCATGCCATACCATAGCAAGGGCAGCGAGCGTCAAGATGATTCCGTGACCGATATCACCGAACATAACGGCGAACAGGAACGGAAAGGTTACTATAGTCGCCAAACCTGGATTGACTTCGCGGTATTTTGCAACGCCATAAGCATCAACGATAGTCTGGAATGCCAGAGTAAACTTATTGGTCTTGTGGAAGGTTGGCGGAGTCTTCGTTGTCTTGAGTTCGTTCAGGATGCTTGGCACTTGTATTCCAGCACGGACAGTAACCTCCCGCAAACGCTCTTGGATCTTAGGCAAAACATTTGTTGGTAACCAACCCTCAGCGATCAAACATTTCCGTGCAGAATCATAAATGAATAGATTCATTGTTTGATAAATAGCCTTCTCCTTCTTAATGACCACCATCCAGCTTGCCAAATTTTGTGCGATTGTCCTCAACTCCGCATTCAGAGTGTTCTTGGTGTTTTGCAAGACAGATTGAAGATCGACTATACGCCTATTGATCTCGTGGAGCTGGTCACGACGAAGATTCGTATCTTCGTCAACAGCGTAAAGGTCGGCTCCGAGAGATTCGGAAATCTTGCGGATCTTTGATAGAATTTCCTTGCCATGAGCAAAGATTACAAAAACATTCTTGTCAACATTCTCGTTGGTTGTTGGGTCTGTGATTGGCTCATCGATCTCGGACTGATTCATGTAGAGATTCCCTCTTAATGTCCTCCAGAGAATCCTTTCGAATGCCGAAATTCTATCACGGCGAATAACGCCAGCGACGAATCCAATATTCATTGTCTGGAAACTCATCTCCCCCTGATTTCCGTACTGAGCTGGGGTTGACTGCTCAACATCCTCGAGAAGTGGAGCAGAAGGCTCGTCTGTCGAACCACGGCGAATCTCATCCGCCTGGCCATGAGCGCGGTCAAAAAAGCCACCAGCCTCTTGCAAGACCCATCTATACTCTATAAGTTCAACCCATCTCTTCTGAAGCGTTTCGTAAGACCCGTTTAGTTGGCTGACCCGGGCTTCCAGGGCTTCTGCACGCTCAGCAAGAAAATCAATTTCCGAGGAGCTTGGGGCAGCAGTGAGGGTTGCATTGTCCTGGACAGGGCGAACTGGGACAGAGTTCTTCTCCATCTGAGAAGCGAAATAACCTACAACCATTAATACCTTACCGCGATTCCGAGCAGAATGTTCAGGGAGCGCATACGAAGCTGACGTTCAACATTGTCCAATCGCCTAATCTCTTTGGTAAAGGTCCGCTGGAAGGCAGATGTTTCAGCGTTAAGCTATAAAATCAAAATATCAGCACATGTTATTTTTCCCTGTTAAATCTGGATACGCGGCTTTTGTTGTCTTCTCGACCTCCTTATTCCCCAAAAGTATTGATAGTGGAGGGACTTACGTCGCGAAACTGAAGCAATCCAACTTCCCCTAATTCACTAACGGTTTCTCTCCCTATTTCTGTCGCTACATACAATTGTACGAGCGACATTTCCGACGAGCGGAACAAAGTGTCCTGGCCCATCTTGGCGATTTGCGTCAACACGCGTTCCCGGGAGCGAGGTAAGCAAGTAAGAAATGGGCCTATATAATGCCCAAACTAGTTGTCGAGATATTCTGTGTATCTAGGTAGGCGTGATGGTGAGAGAGTAAGAGGAAAGCGAGATGATGGAGGCGGGAAGAGAAGGATAAGTACCGTATGTGGCTTGTATGGGGGCGTTTAGTTGACTGGTCACTTGCCGTCACACTGCATGTTCCCAGGGCTGCGCCTGGTGGTATCACAAGTACTCAAGCAGAGCTTCAAGACTCTTTACACGGAGCAACAGGCAACCTTTATTTCGTCCACACCCCGATCATCTACCCATCATCATAACTATCCTCCAAGAAAGGGTCAAAGACAACCAAACTTCTTCAATATATATAACGTTCGTCATGGCAGACGTCACCGTTCAAAAACGCCCCGCATCTTCACCGTTCGCCGACCCCTCCTATGCTTCCACCCTCGATAATAGTTTGGTCACGGATAACAATGACTACGCAAAGCTTAAAAGGCTTCAGCGACACCTTGAGTAAGCCTAATTACTCCTGAATGATGGAGACTGAATGATGAACAGATCATCTATCTATGGTTTCTTGATGGATTGGTGGAGTTATAGATAACTGATAGCTGCGGCAAAATAGATATATAAGCCTACAGGAAGAATACATCAAAGATGAGCAAAGGTATTTCGGGTACCCTCCTAATTCATTCCTCAAATTCTAATTACAACGATAGGAGCTTGAAAAGGGAGCTCGTGCGGGCGCAAGAGGAGATCAAACGCATCCAAAGCGTTCCTTTGGTGATTGGGCAATTCATGGAGGCTATCGATCAAAAGTATATTGTTAACTTATCCCATAAAATCCCTTGGCACTGATAACTTATTTTCTCAGTACTGGCATCGTTCAAAGCTCTACGGGTTCAAATTACGTCGTCCGAATCCTGTCCACCCTTGACCGAGAACTACTGAAACCTTCATCATCAGTAGCGCTTCACAGACATTCAAATGCCCTTGTCGACATTCTTCCCCCAGAAGCAGATTCCTCCATTGCTATGCTCCAAGCACATGAGAAGCCTGATGTAACATACGCCGATGTTGGTGGATTAGATATGCAAAAGCAAGAGATCCGCGAGGCCGTAGAGCTTCCCCTAACCCATTTTGATCTCTACAAGCAGATTGGTTTGCTACTATAATCTATTATGGACCTGGCATGCACTAACTTTGTGCAGGTATTGATCCGCCACGTGGAGTTCTACTTTACGGACCTCCTGGGACTGGTAAAACTATGTTGGTAAAGGCTGTAGCAAATAGTACTACTGCTTCCTTTATCCGCGTTGTGGGTTCCGAGTTCGTTCAGAAATATCTTGGAGAGGGGCCTCGAATGGTCCGTGACGTATTCCGCATGGCTAGAGAGAACTCCCCCGCCATAATTTTCATAGATGAAATTGATGCCATCGCAACGAAACGTTTTGATGCTCAAACAGGTGCAGATCGTGAAGTACAACGAATTCTGTTGGAACTGTTGAACCAGATGGATGGATTCGATCAAACCTCGAACGTGAAAGTAAGTTTACTTCCATGAGGCTGATAACTCTGCCCTACATTTTCTAATAGGACAAAGGTCATCATGGCCACAAACCGCGCGGATACTCTTGATCCAGCGCTTCTTCGTCCTGGTCGCCTTGATCGTAAAATTGAGTTTCCATCTCTCCGCGACCGTCGTGAGCGTCGGCTCATCTTTTCTACGATCGCATCCAAAATGTCACTTTCTCCTGAAGTTGATCTAGACTCGCTCATCATCCGTAACGACCCTCTCTCGGGCGCTATCATTGCTGCAATCATGCAAGAGGCGGGTTTGAGAGCTGTAAGAAAAAATAGGTACAATATCATCCAGGCTGATCTGGAGGATGCCTACAGCAGTCAGGTTAAGGGTGGAAATGAGGCAGATAAGTTTGAGTTTTACCGTTAAAGTTTCTTTCCTTATCCTACTGGATACTTTGTATAATATTAGGAAATTCATGGGATTTTTGTTGAAGGAAGCCAGATAATTACTCCTTGTATTATTCCAACTCTGGATTTTGCCCGTTTGAGCTGCCAAGCTTATGCCTTTTTGTTTGTTAGAGAGAAGGGAATGGCCCATTACTTTTCCTAGATATAACGCACAGTGTATTTGCCTACATGTATAAGTACTACTGAAGCTGCATAGCAATATTTGTGAGACATCGATACATATGGTTTTATAACTGGCATCAACGCGGCAGTTACCCGGCCTGGGTGGGAGAAGAGAATTAAAATTCCCCATCCATTCAGGCACAGTGACCCGAACAACTTCGTTACCATGTTACATCTCCTTTCAAAACGTACAATTGCAATAATTTCCACTTCAAAAAGGACAATATGCACTAAAATTAATACCTATGCAACTGTAACATCTTCAGCTTCTTTGAGCTTAAGGCTACTAGTTCGGCGCCCACGAGTTTATCCTCAGTTCTTTCAGCCAAGTGCATTTAGACAGTATGCTACCAAATCAAGAAAATATGCCAAATCTACCCCTAAATCGGCAAATTCGGGAAAATCAAATCTCGTAGTCCAAAACATAAAGGAAAATTTACCAGGAGTGGACAATCAACCTCGACTGCTTGATCGTCTCAGAGCCGCAGGTGCCATCTCTGATCTCCAAGCTCCCCCGAGTTTGTCCCATGTACCTACTCAAGATACATTTTTTTCCCAAACAGAGTGCCAGGCTGACCGTAGGTACTGAATAGTTCCAGCGCCTCTTCGCTCCCTTTATTTTCACATCAGCCATCTGTGGTGGTTCTTATTACTTTGCCCAAGCCTGGGTACCAGCACCGGTGGAATCCCGTCTTTTCCCGACACTCCCACAGTCGTTTACAACTGTTGCAGCGATTATTGCAGCCAATTGCGCAATATTTCTGGCGTGGAAGGTCCCCCTTCCAGTCTCATGGCGACTACTCAACAGATATTTTATCTCTGTAGCGGGATTGCCGTATAGCTTCAGCATGATTGGAAGCGTCTTTTCGCATCAGACCATAGCTCATTTAGGGCTTAACATGATTGTAATGAAACACCCGAATGCCCATAATCCTATCAAATAATGGGGATTGTACTGACGCTTAGGCCAAATATATTTGACAGGCTTTATATATGGGTGGAACTTCTCGTATGTTTCCTGTCTATTAAAAAGATCAATAGGGAATAAATCTGATGACTTTGATAGTTTGTGATCAGATAGGTCGGGGAAACTTTCTAGCACTTTACTTTTCGGCAGGGGCTATAGCGTCATTTACCTCTCTTGCGTACCATGTTCTTGGGGCTAGATTCCACATCACTTCACTTGGAGCTTCAGGCGCAATCAGTGGTGTCCTCGGCACATATGCTTATTTCAACCCAGAGTGCGTACATACTTCAACTTATATGCATGGCCTACCCAGCCTTGACCTACTTCCTAACATCATCTCCCTTTAGACGCATTCCTTTAGAGTTTATTCCTTTGAAAGTCTCTCAACTCGTGAGTGGCTTCGCCTTGGTTGGGCTCGTCGGGATCATTAGAGGATGGAAAACAGTCGATCATATGGCGCATCTGTCAGGTTTGCTCTGGGGTTTGGCCTTTGCCTATTGGAAAGATCAGGAGTTCAAAAAGAAGAGAGAACATGCCTGCGAAAACTCCGGCTAGCTTCCATGGTAATCAACTAGAGGTATTTTTTTCCTTTATCTCTTCTTTAAATAGTGATATCAGGTAGGGCGGACATTGTATAATAGATCCCAGGAATTCCCCCCCCCCCCCTGTCTACTTCAAGCTGTTTCTATAGAACATCAGGTAAGATTTATAGAAACATGTGTCCTAGGCTGTATGTACGTGTATGTTGAGTTATATTGGTGGAAGTTATCGGAGTTATTTATTTTTGGGGAAGCTGTACCTGCAGCATTGTCGTCCGAGCGCTCTTTATACATGTTGTTATGCCAAGCGAATCATTCTCTATGGTTTAACATAATAGAGCCTCATTTTCGCCCCACACCAACCCCGCGTAGACGTTATAAACTAAATCACCACAGCGATCGAAAGTGTGCAAAAAAGACCTTCAAATGAGCGCAACGGCCCACCCGATAACTCCGGTAACTGTCATCATATGTACTAGCTGTTTTTCTGCCTCCTTATTGACGACTTTTTTTTTCAAGCAGGAGTTCTTTCTCCAGGCGATCCGTGAGCTCGAGCTTGAACAACTACACGCAGAAGCCGCACGCCTCGAGCTCTCATTATACCATCTCAGGCGCTCCCAGGTTCAACTGGAGGAATTCCAGGATGATCCCGTATGCAAGGCTGCGATTGAGGATAATAAGGTTGTCATCGGAGACCAGACCGACAGAATCGACATGATTAGGCTGGAGGTCGAAAGGAGGGGTTTCTCAATGGAGCATGGAGCTGGAGCTGGAAGAACGCTGGTCAATGGCAGCGCGAATCTTGAGCGGGAAGAAAGCAGCTTGGGTCCAGAGGTAGAGATGGGCGGGACTGGTGAGCAGGTACCACATTCTTCAGCTATTGGTGCGGAGGTGGAAGGGAGCTCCTCCACTGCTCATGCCATTATTGAAGGGAATGCAAATGCCGAAAGGGAAGAAGAAGGGGTTTATCTGTGAATAGTAGGTCTACTGCAGCGTTGTTTTCTTAAAGCTCATTTGTGGCCTGATCTTTCGTTTCTCGTTTGAGCTGGTGTTTGTTGGTTGCTTGGTTGAAAGTAGGTCTAGGCGTTCAGGTCTCCAAATAAATTAGACTTCTATTGGAATACCATAGGCACCCGATATTGTTCTTTTCCCGTCATGAACCCAAGTGTTGGTTTAAGCCGATTAGCCTCGTCATCCCTTATAACAGAACGAGCAACAAATATTATATTGCTCCGAACGATATAAAGGACGACAGGCAATCTGGTGGATCCCCGCGAATATTAAAGAGCACATACATGTAGCTATGAAGCTAGCCTACTTTCGAGAACTTCTGTTCGAGAAAAGAGGGACGAAATTCTTGTACCCCGGCTGTACTTATATCGAAGGAAACGATCCAAAGAGCCTTTCTATGAGATAAGAAATACATAAATCAGTAAAGAGCCAACAAAGAAGCATGTAATAGGATTCTGTACGGGAAACATACGCTCTCTACAAGGACGTCTATAAAGGAGGAGGTAATCTGAATGAATTTATAGTCGGCTCTCTTTACAATGTTGACTGCGATTTATCATGATAATGGTCGATCACTCCCAGCTACAGCCCGTTAGATACTACATGTACTACCCGATAGAGATTGAAGTATCCCGAAGTCGCCCAAGTGTAACGGACTTTGAGGTGAAAAGACAAACAAATTTGTTTCACAAGCACTTAATGTAGAGTACATGTAGGTACCTACATACATGTATGTATGGTGCGCCCAGCCTTAAAGGTTACACGCTGCATACTCGCGACCAGCAACAAGAACCCGAATATGCAGATTAGGACGTGCATTTTCGGGTTCTTGTTGCTAGTCGCGAGTACCTACATGTATGGAAGTGGAACAATCGTGGCTGCATTAGACCTTTTAAGCCAACAGAATAGACATTTTAAGCCACCGTCCATTGCAAGAGAAAAAAATCTACTAGCCATACGAGGTTGGTGTGATCAGGTAAACGCAGCTGATAGCCATGCTCTCACGGCTGTACTTTTCATACCATTACAGTGGCCTCTGTGAGCGGCGTAGAAAGTATCATATCTACTACCTCTGGCTAGTAGTAGGTGCCGATCTTTTTATTCGCTTCTGTTGGCTTAAAAGGTCTACTCGCATACACAGAAGAAAAAAACCGCCAAAGCTATTTTTTGTATGGCATGCAATGCCATACAAAAATACGTCAAGCTCAAGGTTTGGGCCCAGTTAAAAAATGCGGCACAACTGCTACATAACACGTCACATGCGATGACATGTGAAAGCCCGCTGCAACCTCCATCCAAAGGAAGCAGAAACAAAACAAATACATCGATGAGATTAATGGGAATAGACTATCTCTCTTCTCACGTCCAATGTATTACTTAGCTAGACTCCTATTCGATTGCATGCCTGTATGTATCACTACAGCCTCAAAAGATCGACCCTGTAGCTAACAGCACCGTGATAGTCCAGCTTGATTCTCCTCTTGACATCAATATACGCTTTATTTATCGAGGTCTTTATATTTTGGAGAAATGTCTATACTCTGGCGGCAGCTTTTGTGGTATTTTCATGATCTCGGTTCATGAGAGCTAACATGAGATCTGTGGGACATAGAAGCTACGGGTTTGGTACAGGAAGAAGAAGCCAAAGGAATATTTACTTGAGCAACTTTCGCAAGCGAAAACTTACGAGCAGTGGCAGGATACTGCGACTAAGCTTGACGCGGAGCTAGGAAATGATTTGTGGTTTGTACTCTATTGCTTGCGTTGGATAGAGTCGCCGCTGACAAGCTCCCTAGGCGGCACGATCCCACCAGTACAGATTATGATTATCAATTCATCCGCGACTGCCTCCGACGCCTAAAAGAAGCAAGGAAGGACGGCGACATTATAAGGCTCGTGAACCTTGTACGTTCTGGTAAGATATCGTCGGTTCGATGCACTACTTAAAATGGTATGTTTACCATATACTGTAGGTCTACTCCGAAATCTAGGGAACATATCGCATATCAACCTTTTCAATCGCTCCTATGCTGGCAGCAAATACTTGATCGGTGAATATGTCTCGGAAGTTGTCAGTTGCCTGAATTATATTGCCAACTTAGCGTCAACCCCCCAGCTCACGTCACAAGCAAAGTTGGACCTTTTCCACGACACAAGGCAGTCATTTGGGCGCTCGACACTTGTTTTGCAGGGAGGCGCAATGTTTGGACTGTACCATCTTGGCATCGTTAAGGGTCTTCATCTCCGTGGCCTGTTGCCTAGGATAATAACGGGGACAGGCGTGGGAGCGCTGATAGCCGCACTGGTTGGGATACACCCAGAGGAGGAGTTGATAAGGTTCCTTGCCGTTGATGGAATAGATCTCAGCGCCTTTGATACAAAAAAGAAAGAAGGTAGTTTGAAGAGAAAACTGATGAGATTCTGGAAGCACGGGTACTTTTTAGACGTAAAAGTGCTGGAGGAGTGTGTGAGAGCTAATGTCGGTGACCTGACCTTTGATGAGGCTTATCAGAAGACCAAGCGGATCTTGAACATCACTGTCTCGACTGCTAAGAGGAATGGGGTCCCAAAGTTGCTCAATTATCTTACTGCGCCGAACGTGTTGATCTGGTCTGCTGCTTGCGCATCTAACGCAACTTCAACCCTCTATGATAGCGTTGAGCTGATGTGTAAAGACGAGAACGGTGCGATAGTTCCCTGGGTTGATCAAGAGATCACCTGGCAGCGTTGGACACAGGCTTCAAATGCGGACCGCGATTCCCCACAGACTCGAATCGCCGAGCTTTTCAATGTCAACCACTTTATTGTTTCCCAAGCTCGCCCGTACCTTGCTCCTTTCCTAATGTCAGACCTCCACCGCCACGGCCGCCACGGCATCACCTTGAAGATAGTGCACTTACTGGGTCTAGAGATCCGGCACAGATTGAGCCAGCTCGACCTTCTCGGTTTTTTGCCGTTCGGGCTGCGAACATTCCTCGTTGACGAGACCATCCCAGGCGCCAGCGTCACAGTGGTCCCGCACCTCAGGTTGGCTGATTTCGAGCAATTGCTACAGAATCCGGATAAGCAAACAGTCAAGTATTGGATTGAGAAGGGTGAGCGGAGCATCTGGCCTGCAGGAGAACTTCTCAAGGCTAGATGTGAAATTGAGATTACCCTAGATAGACTGTATCTGAATATTAGGGATAGCCTCCAGGTTGCTCGAGGGGTGACCGAGTGCTTGGACAATGGTGCTGGTACGTCTAGGGTGGATGTTAGGCAACGAGCAGTCAATGAAGGCAATAGAGTCACCGCTCACAATAGGAGATTGTCGAGCTGAGATTCTCTGAAAGCGAGTAGCGTTTGGGGCAAGACAGCAGCCGAGTCACTACTATTCCTGTAGTTTGTGTTTTTTATAATGTATTTGTTTTGGTACAGTGGTAAATCGCACAGGGAATTGAATTTGGTAACACAATGCCTACGCTGTTGTGATGTAAACGTATTTTTTATCTACCATAGCGTCTCAATCCCAAGTCTAGCGTTAGCCCCATGTGCGTTATCGTGGGTGTTTGTACTCTAAGGATATCAATGATCATTTTGCACCTAAAACAGGGATCCGGCAAGTC
Source organism: Morchella sp. 2018-W38C (assembly GCA_024713705.1). Lineage (NCBI taxonomy): Eukaryota > Fungi > Ascomycota > Pezizomycetes > Pezizales > Morchellaceae > Morchella > Morchella sp. 2018-W38C. The sequence continues at coordinate 1,313,683 of JAMJEX010000001.1, forward strand.
ACGCTCGAGCCCTCGGACGCACCCGGGAACCTTGGTGGGTAGATACATACATGCAGTGATAGTGCTCTCTACTCGTAATTTCTTGACGTTTGTAAAAGGAACCGCTATTGCATACCATACTAAGCTGTGGACTTGGGGCATTTTTGTATGGTATTCAATAGCGGTTCCTTTTACAAACGTCACGAAATCATGAGTATATGTACATATGTACCCGGGGGTGCTGGAAAGTGATGCAACGATCAAATAGTCCGTATTCCTCAATAACCAGACGATCTAACAGAATGCGGAGCGAATTTATAGTAATTTAGAAGCTAGGGATAATAGTATAATAAGAGTTAATACAAATCGCTATTGCTTCTCCTTTTATTACTGTCTCTTGTCACAAGTTGTCCTTTTTCAGGCTAAAACCCCCAAATCAATGACCTGGAAAAATGCAGACTCTATTCTAAAGACTCATATATCATGTGTATAGCTAAGATATCCATCCTGCCTAAGCATTATGTTATGTTAAAAATTAAAATTCTGAGTGCCTTTCCGCGTTGCTAGGTTAAACGTTGCATCACTTTCCGGCACCCCTGGGTACATGTATTGAAGAACAAACACCCATTTATGACCCCGGGCCCATATATAGTACTTCACTCCTCGGGACTCCCAACACACCGTCCACGAATTGGGTGAGCTATTAAACCTTGTAAATTTCTCTGAGAGCAACAAATAGGGGTATTTTGCAAGATTTATTCTCAATTCCATCTCGAGTTTTATGTATACAATCTAAGTAAGTTAAATACTTCAACGTTACGTGTATCACTCGGCCAGCTGGGTAAAAGGGCAATGTATGGACGCGCTTATAGAAATGGAGCATAAAGCTACGCCGTTGCCGGCTTCCCAATCTGAATAATCTCTCCCGTCGCCTCGTCGCTCCTGAGCGTCGGCCACGACGTCCCATCCGCTGCGGTACAGAAGCGCTCAAGTAAGCAACCATAATCCTCTACACCAGACACCCGGGCAGGCGGGCAACCCGTGAAAAAAAGAAAGAGGCAAGAGCCAAGAGCCAAGAGCCAAGAGCCAAGAGCCAAGAGCCAAGAGCCAAGAGCCTAGAGCCTAGAGGGCAAGAAGAAGGAACATACCTTTCTTAAGCTTCAGCTCCACCTTCGTGCCCATAACCTGGTACTCACATGCCGCGGGATCAATCGCGCCGTAGAGCGGAAAGCAGATCTTATAGCGCTTACTATCGGGCATGGGCAGGTCCACGTCCAGCTGCTGCGGGAGGAAGCCGATGTGCGCGCGCGCCTTGTCAACCTTCTTAGCGAAGATAGACACTATTACGTGCGTGTAGGTCTGGTAAAAGTCGTTGCGGCAGGTGACGAGTTCCTCTTCGTCGGCGGGCTTGGGCGCGCCGACGAAGAGGTGCCGGTTGGTCGCGCAGCCGGCGAGTTTGAGGAATTGGTCGAATTCGAGGACGCGCCGCTTGCAGCAGGAGTAGCCCTTGGAGCCTGGTTTCCCGGTGCGTCAGTCGATTAGTTACTTTGCCCGCCGCCGCTGCCGCCGCCGCCGCTGCACCCCCGGGTTATACACACCTTCGTGGAAGATCGGCACCCCCGGATGAAAAACACATCTCCCATCTTCATTATCCCTGCTCCCGCCATCATAGACAGCATCGCACCCGCTGCGTTTACACTTTGCGCCCGCAGACACCGCGGCGCCAGCCTCGTCCTGCTCCAGCGGCTTCTCCTTCTTCTCCTGTTGGGGCGGGGGCGCGGCGACGGGGCGGGGGGCAGGCTTGTGCTCCGAGCCGTAGATTTCTGTGCCGTCTGGATTGGTCTCGGGCGGCGGCGCGACCTCGGTGTGCTTCTGGCCGGACGCGCCAGGGCCGGATGTCTGTGCGGGGGCGAGCGTGGGTGCGGTGGTCGAGTGCTTGCCAATGCTGCATGGGGGGATCTGAAGGAATTCGTCGAATGTGAGGACCTGACACGGGGGTTAGTGGGAGCGCGGGGCGAGGATTAGGGGCGGGGCAGGGTGAGATGTACGCGGGGTTTGCAGCATTGCCAGCCTGTGGGGGGGTGGGGGGGTGGATTGTCAGTAGTGCAATGCAAAGTAGGCAGTGAGTGCGTGGCGGGTTTGGGAGAGAGAGGAGGGAGAGGGCGCAGGGGGAGAGAGAGAGGGAGAGAGAGAGAGAGAGAGAGAGAGAGAGGTGTGTGTGCGTGTGTATGTGTGTGTATGTGTGTATGTGTGTGTGCATGTGTGTGTTTGAGGGTGTATACCTTTCTGGCCCTCGTGGAATATCGGGGCACCGGGATGGTAGTGGCAGTCCTCCTCGGGGTCGGTGAACGTCTTCTCGCAGCCCTTGTGGTTACACTTCTGGGCGGCCATTGCAGTGCTTTCTCTTACTGTATCTATTTTTGTGAGAAGTGATTATTGTAGACGATGCCGCAGCAATGAGGTGTGGGGGGTGATGTTTATGACGATGATGATGATGATGAGGAGGAGGAGGAGGAGGAGGATGATGGGGATGATGGAACGAGAATAGACACGTATACTGTAGGGGAGAATCAAAGAAGTTGCACCTTGTACGCAAGGCGAGAAACGGCTCGACTGCTCTCTTAAGCCGCGCTCTCTCGTCGTCCTCTGTCTTCCTTCGCTCTTCCCCGCCTCCCTCCCGGGCCCCGTCAAAGAGAAGCTTCTAGACCTCTAGCGTGGAGACCGAGACAGGGTAACATCGCCCCCCACTGCGCGAACGATCATTGGCAGATGCTGCGGCTATGGCGTGTACTGGTTGGAAAGAGCGGGTCCGGACCGGGGGTAGAGACCTCGATATATGTATAACGGGGGAAGATTCTCTGCAGCGGCGCGAGCTGATAGCGCAACGGGGCCCAAGAAAGGTGTGGAGACGATTGGTAGCCAGCCGAGGCAACCTCCAGTCCGGGTAGGTGTTCACCCAATTCTTTAAGTTAATAATAGACCCTTTGCGCCAAAGACTCCAGCTCCAAATTCTGGTAACCTGATTGGCGTCGATCCTCTCATCAACCAATCATACAAGTAGAATTTATCCCATGGTAGGATGAAACTTGTGCCTAGTATGGTAATTCTTAGAAATTCTTGATTGGCTCTGTCCCGTAAAAAGCAAGATAATTTCTTCTCTAAGTCGTGCACGGTCCAGGTCGCAAGTTTGACAACTTTCATCCTACTAGGGATAGCCAGCTCTATCTGCGCAAAGGGTCTAATGAGGTGTCGCAACTCATGCCACCTCCAATTAATGCTACCTCCAACGCCATCCTGCTAATGAATCTCTCCGGCTCTAGGCCCTTTGCCCAAAGGACTCCAGCTCCAAATACCTGATCGGCGCCGATCCTCCCATCAACCAATCATACAAGCAGAATCTAAAGCCAGCTCTATCTATTTTTACTAATGCTACACAGCTTGTTCTTACTAAACCACTCCCTGTCGTTCTCAGCCAATGAAACCATAGGTATATTAGGCGTAGTGACATCAGTTTTGAAAATGTCTTTTTTCTCGTGGTCGATTCTCGTATGCAAAATCGTTAACCTGCATGCACGCATAGGATATGTACAAACGCCTAATCCCCACCTCCCACACAAGATAAATATATATACACAAAAAGGAATGTTGCGCTCTCTCTCTTAAATTCCATAATGCCACGCTATGTAATAAGAACCCCGCCAATCAGTCAGAAAACGAGAGAAAATGCGAAGTAAAACATAACGCCCTTTTAGTTCGCCGTGTATGCCTCCCCCCAAAAAAAATCCCGATGTATGAACGAATGAAACTAAGAAAATATATAGAAACAAGAGGAACAATGAGTAAATAAAGAGCGAAGGGAAGGAAAAAAAACAGCTCAGAATGGATATTTGCAACGAAACGGTCCAGGAAGTATTTACAATCAATGAAAGGGAAAGGGGAAAAAAAAGAAGGGGAACGATATGGTATGTGGGCGGTAGTAGTGAAATTAATGATTAATTGAAAGAACGAATGTGTAGAAGTGGAGTGAAGGAGGTAGGTATGAGTAATCCGTTCTAGGTCACAAAGCCGTTTACAGGTGGTGGTGGTGGCTTGAAGCTTAAGCATAGATCCCTACAGATAATCATTAATTTCTATCTCCCACAAATCAACGACCATGAGTCAGGATACTTACAGTACTCAGTAGCATATTCCACACTAAACTCCTTCGCCATCCCTTGACACGTCGCCGGTGGTTTACCACCCGCTGTCAAGATACGGTATGCGAGTTTGTAATCCACAGACATATCCGGGATCGCCTTAATTCTGAGCCAGTCCACAGCGCCGTATCCTATTCCCATCTCCCCCTTTGAAGCCCTATTGACTGCTGGCACACCCTCATCCCTCATGCCCGCCAGCAAATACTTGTCGCTCCTCTGCACCCGAAAGTCGAATACGGGGACAGTGTTGTTGGGCGCAAAGTAGTGGTGTCCGACCATGATCTGCTGACGGGTCATCCGCGTGACAATGGAAAGCGAGTCCGCAATCACGTCTTTGGACAGGTTGACCATGATGTCCGGGAGGGTGTGAAGGAGTGTCGGGTTGCAGGCAGCCAGGCAAGAGGCATCGTAAAGAGTTGCGACGGCGCCATTGGCCGCTGGGATCGTAGTGCTGAGTGAGTCCGCGCAGGTATAATTCTGGACGCCGCGTCCGAGGACTACGCGTGCAAGACTCGTGCCGGCATCTGGAGGAGAAAGGTTTTTCGTGCCTTTAGTAATTCAAATGTTAGTAAGAATTACTCGGGGTTGATGTTTATATATAGTTTCTAGAAGCTCGGCGCCAAACTGCGGGGCATGCATAGGAGTGGTTGAATGGGCCAATGAGAAACTAACCATCTGTCTCGGGCATGACCGCACCTGAGAGATCGCAGCCGGTGATTTTTTGGTCCTTGTAAGCGGACAGAAGCCTTGCGAGCTCGGTCAGTTGAGGACTGGCACCGAGTGGGAAGGCATTCGCAGCGGCGCTGGTGAAGCCAATAACCACGGCGGCGAAATGAAGGAAAAGCATCGTAAAGATATAGAGATGAAATAAATAATAAAATAAAATAATAAAATAAAAGAGAAAATACAAAATATGTACGGATTAAAGTTGATGCGAGCAAAAAGACAACAAGATACAAAAGGCAGAGATGTGCAGTCCAAGTAGTTAAACTGAACGTGAACTGAGACAGATCAACACCAGCTAGGAGAGTTTCCAGAAGAAGTATTGACTGAGGTTAGGGTAGATAGAAAAAGAAGAGTTATAGGGAGAGGAAGAGAAGTAGAAGTAGAAGCAGGAGATCGAATTCGGCACTGCTGCAGATACGAGTGCAAGTCGGAGGGAGAGAAGAATTGAGTTCGGCGGTAGTAGATCTCCTAGTATATCCTACTGAATTGACAGATTCAATGGGATGGTGAAACTGATCACCCAAAAGTGGGAGACATTCAGGGAGATATATATGTACTCTCGAGCGAGTATGCGGCGCATAACCAAACTAGTCGGTTGTTGTAGAGTCTCAGACATTTGGTAGCCACAGCATTTGGGTAGCCCACATTACAGGACATGGGAGTAACATGGATTCCTCGAACAGGCATGCTTAGTCCATGCAGTTGACCTTCAAGAACCCAGCTTTGAGAGGGGTAGGTGGGTGGGTGGGTGAGTGTGTTGAAGGGGGGGGTGTAAGGTCCGTAGTAGAGTACCTAAAAGAAGTCTTAGCAGGGTTGGAGGGGGCAAACCAACAACTCATTTTACCCACGAGGACGGGTTGCACACTGGACAGTGCGTATCTCTACCACCATGATCCATACCCCCCCCCCCCATCCAGCTACTCGCTCGCTTGATCGGTCTGGCTCAACCGTACCTGCATGGCTTGTGTGTCTTGTAGACGAGATTCTGCAGCCAATCCTTGAGAGTCCAAGACGTAAACCCCTGCTGCTGCACGCCCATCACTCGTCACTCTTCCTCAAAACTCGCAATGCGATTCGACTTGTCTCATCTCCACAAAGCTTGGTGCTCGACTAGTGCTCTTGTTGACCCCTCATTCGCTACACCCCAGCACCTTTTCCGCCTTTTCCGTTCCCTCTTTCTCTAGTCTGCGGCAAAAATATACCACTAATCTCGCCTTCTAAGCGCCTATTCCACTTAATTGCCCCCAATTAGATAACTATCCGGTGGTGACCTCCAAACCTATTATTAGAAAGGTTGGGAAGTTGCAAATAAAGCCCCTTCTGGGAGGAATCGGTACACATTCGAGAGGTTAAGTAGGCCCGAGCCTTTACCGCCTGCGTGCGGCCGATATTAAACAAACACAAATATATTTGCCGCAACTATTCATCGATCTCGAGATATATTCATAGTTACCCCCTCATAAATGTTTATTCTCGTGCCCTGGATATCAAATATAATGGTATGTTGTACGTACTCCACCCCCCTCCCGGCCCCTTGTAATTTTCTTAACGATACTTCTTATCAGAAACAGACCTTAAATCTCCACTTCGTGAAAACGCCCACGAGTGATCATACATGATTCTCGTCAGTGGGTGCCCCCAGTTTGCCAGACAGTACCTATCAACCTCGATTATTCATATCTTGCAGTACTGCATGCTATTCCCGCACTACCCCTACTCGCATGCCGTAATTACTCTGTTTGATCGGTCATGCTCACCGGCCGGGGCTATTCATACATGTACTTACCACGCAGTGCATTTTTGTTTTTGGACAGGCGCAGTTCTGGTTCAGTTTTTCCACCTTATTGTATCCACCGCTCTGCATATATCTTGGCTCACTGATGCTTAGGCCACTTTGATCCATTCATTGCTCTCACCAGCCAAACTCACGGGGATGCCTTTGTCTACTTCGAGACCTAGATCGCCTTCTTTTCAGCGCCCTGTTGAACCTTTTGACTCGGCAGCCATTGAGTATGGTCAAAGCACTTTCCACGCTATACTATGCCGTCACTCAAAGGAGATGGAGAAATCCTGGATAATGCCGCTCGGAAATATACCGCAGTGACGTGGTTCAACAGATTCAATGCCATGTGCGCCGTATGGCATATGAACCGTCCCGGGATATGTACCCAAGAAAAACCAATAGGCTTTTTTAGCCTCCCTGATCCATCAGCTACTCAGTGGCAAAGAAGGAAAAAAAGAAAAGAAAAACGATTATCGGCGAATCCAAGATCCAGGTAGATACCTATAAAAGTTCGAAAATATTACAAATTCTCGGTAATGCCTGCCATAGCTCTACGAGAGATACGCAACAGGGATGGGAGTGCACGGAAACGAAGGATCGGACATGTGTAGATATGCATGCCGCAGTAAGTTCACACGGCGCCGTTTAAGATCTGTCTAGTCACTCAGTTTTCTTTTTTCTTTCTCCTTTGGTAAATTTACTGCCTCGTGGTCAAAGGAAAGCTCTTTCTTTGTCTTCTCTCTAGTGACTACATGTATCTCTCCTTGCATCTTCTTGGCCTTGAACAGGTCACTATCAAAGACACAGTCATCACTTTTACGAATGATCATTCCTGCCACGGGTTCAAATGCTGTGCCACGTCTACAATTGGGTAATCGAACGGCGATTTCAGTGCGGTGAGCAAAACTTGATAGTATGCGTCTTTGCCGTAGAAAGAATCCTTTAGAAGTGGGATACCTGATATTTTATTGGCCACAATTAGGCGCTGAGAGAGACTTCAACGATGAGAGCGTCGCGGTGAGCCGGGTTACATGACAGATAGGCGCGCCGTGCATGTGGCCCAGAAACAACGTATACATCGTTTCTCCGAATCTGGTGGAAGTACATGTATGGCGGATCCCCTTATAGAGGGTGAGCAGGAGTGCTCACCACCCCCGAAATGCTATTAGCTGAAGGCCAGTAAACCTGACTCAATCGAAGGGATGGCAACCGAGAAAGGACTCGTAGCTCCTTGGATAGGATTAGCCCAATACTATTACGGATATGTTACTCCCGCTCACACTCTATAATGAGATCCGCCATAGCTGTATTATGAAAGTCCGCTCTATTTGGAATTTGGCATATATGTACATCTGCCAATATCCGAAAATTATAAAGATAGATCTTACTATAAGAGCACCCTCATGGGTATAGAAAATTGTTGTAAAATCGCCAAGCTCTGGGACTGACTCTATCTTTATATACCCCCAAATCATCTGATTCCCTCGGGTGTGTCTTGTTTCTAAGTGATTTTCTAAGATTTGGGCAATGGCGAATCATTTTCATTAAAAACACTTTAATATAATATAAGTGTATTTGAACGATTCCTTATCACCCAAAATAGATCTGCGATTTTCACCCTAATACATATATACTATTGAGATGACGGTGCTGCTAACTAAATGTGCGTAGGCTGCCGCTTTACTCACCAGTAACGAGCAGTCGAGAATAACATCATCACTAAGTTGAAGGGTCGGGGTTGGTTGGTATGTGCCATTGCCACCGATCCCGATCTCACTTCTCGGTATCCAAAGGCTTCACAGGCCGGCTCTGAATAGACGTATATTAATTTGCGGGCTTATAGTAGTTGAATCTAAATTGTGTAGTTATGCCATGCTGCTGCGTGTCCATGCCGATCGATATAAATGTAAGCTGGTGGCTACATGTAGTACTGAGCCTGGGAAAGCGAGACTCTGTAGCTTTCATTCACAATATCAGTAGACCCAATCAAACACAGCCGGTGTTTTGAATTATCTTCAATCGTGCCGGGATTGTATGACAAAGGGATTAATATAACTTACAATTAGTATAAATATAGAACCTCAAGAGGAATTAAGGAGGGAAAGGTTCATCACGAGTGATATTATATGATTTAGCTTCTGGCTTTAGCAATATACCAGGGCAGTTTTCTGTAACATTGTTGTGTCAGTGTTTTATGTCACAAACAATTTCCCCTTCCCGCACAGTACCCCCTGACCCATACACAGACGTATATGGAGTTCTGTTCTGCAATTCATCAAGCCGAATACATGTGGATGCCTGGGGCAACATTATTACAGCGGATTCCATAATACTAGGCCTATAGGCTCGAGAGAGCAAAACGTAACATACTAAAATAAAAGCAAGAATACATTAAAATACTAGTTTAGGTATTCTAGTTTAAAGTTTCGGCCGGATTGCATACATGTAGCTAATGAGGCTATTGAGATTACCTACATGTATGTAGCTTGAACAGTCCCTCTATGTGCCACGGCGCTTCATGAGCCTACATGTAGTATTATGAAACCCGATGTACATACATAAACAAGCTTCTATAGGATAACTACACGCAGGTTGGGGGATGAGACTACATGTAGACTAGAACATCCAATATCCCCTTTCGGTTATTTATATGCTTACATGTACCTACTGTATGTAGGTACATTTATTTAGGACGATCAGGAAGCGTCAAATGTATCAGTTCCATCTCAAATGTGTTTTGCATCCAGGTCATCAAGTCTGAGTTCATCCCTTGACTACTATCTCTTTCGCTGAATTTTATAGGCTGAGAGGCAATACAAAACGTATATGTAGGTACATGTAGTTACGTTTTCCATTTTTATTAAACTTTGAAGGACCTGCCATGTGTCATGCGCTGTGGTTGGTGTCATTTGAAACAAGCCCTGAAGGAGAATAGACTAGGATGAAGTGTCCGGATGACCAGATGATGGTGGGGAATCCTCGCCCTCACTCAAGTATTAGAAGGTATCGCTTTAAAGGTTTGAGGCCGGCGATGGTCTCGCTACCTCGATTTTTGGGTTTTGCAATTGCACCTCGCGACGTATATTGATGGTTTTGTGCTCCTAGACATTGGTCTATAAAGACGTGAGAGTGGCCAATTCACACCACAGCACGCAACGTTAATGGCGATTTGAGATGTCCAGCCACAAGATAGTTGGGGGCTCGTTCAGCCTCAGGCCTAGGGTTCCGCGAGGTGGCGAAAAGTAAAGGTGTCAAATTCGTTCTTGGCACTCCAATGAAGAGGAGAAAGAGGTAGCCTATTCCTCTTATGACCTTAGTACGACATCATTTGACAAGCCAGACCAGGAAAATACAAGTGCACACAGTGGACCACAAGCTAGATAGAGAGATTCGGTGCTCTTGGGTTGCGGACAGCTCTCACTTTCTACCCCCTTCATTCACTTCCCATCTCAACTCAGTAGTGCCCTTCATTCACTTCCCATCTCAACTCAGTAGTGCCCTTCATTCTCCTGTCCTCTTCTTTCCCTCCTCCTCTTATTCCCGAGCAATTAATCAATTCAGCGCTTCCTTTCCGCTGGTCTTTCTTTGCTAGCTCGTGTGGAGTCTCTTTCGCTTTACTAGTCCTTCTCTCTATCTAGCATCGTCGCCCAGTCAGCATTCAAACAGCCATCTAGCTTTACCTCAATCATTTCCCACATCGGAATCAGCTTTCTGGCCTTTCTTGGCCCACTCGGCGCTGACCGTCCTTCATCCGGCTATTTTGCTAGTTCTGTCGCCACACCACCTCTCATTTCAGACACCACCTCTCCTCTTGGTCAACCTTACAAACCATCTATCCTTTGAAAGCACAAGATTAATTTTATCATCTTATTACTCAGATACGCGAGCAACTCCCTCTATTCTCGATATTGTTCACTTAGCTTTCCCAATAGCTTCTCAGCAAAGCTTCAAATTCTAGACTAAGGGAGACCTTGATATATCAGTCCGATTGCTCAAATGAGTTCGGTTGTTCTTTCGTGGAGCATTTTTCTGGCTCTAGTGGGCGGCATTTATTGGGTTTGTTTTTCGCCCAAATCTGCTGCCGTCAGATCTAGCTCCAAGGCAGTCGCGGAAGATAAAGGGGCAGGCAGCATATTTCTCGGCGCCAGCGGCACAGAGAGTGCTGTAGCTGGCGAGAAAAAGAAGAAGAAGAAGAAGACCGCTCTCAGTAATACAGCTGCCAAAGAGCCCGTGTCGACTGGCAACATTGCCAAGGCCGCAGAGTCTACGGATGATGATGTTGCCCAAGAGGTAGACCAGGCCGAGCTTCTTCGCAGACTCCAGTCCTTGAAGGAGGGTGGCAATGTTGGAGGCAAGAAATCCTCCTCCGCTAGCTCCTCTACTCGTCTTGCCCCCAAGAAGGCTTTGGCAGCCCCGGCTTCGCCTTTCGCCACGGCTTCACAGACGTCCTCAGCAGGAGCAGACGCTGATATTGACGAAGAGGAAGCTACTCGTCTTCCGGAATCCGAATATTCCTCCGTCTCCAAACAGTCACATTCTTCCGATCCTAGTGACATGCTTGATCCTTCTACCGGCGGACCGGGTGTGTTGAAAATCACTTCATCGACCCAACTTCCGAGGTCGCAGAAACAAAAAACGACAAGCGCAGCCGACCAGGCTGGTGTACATGCGAGCAAGAATGCCAAAAAGAAGGAGAAACAAAAAGCCGCGAAGGAGGCAGAGAAGGCAGAACAAAAAGCCAGATTCGAATTGCACCGTGCGACTATGAGGGCCGCAGAATCTGCCAAACAGAAGAACAAGCCTCAAGCTGCTACTCCACCTCCACCTTCTGCATGGACGAGCGTAAATAGTCAAACCGCACTTGCTGCCCCTACACCTCCGAAAACAGATGGTCTTCTCGATACATTTTCTGCGCCGTCAACTATAAACAAGCCTGGTACATCCGATGATTCACCCATCGACAGCGAGGATGAGAAGAAACAGATGAGGAGTACTCACCTGGACAACTCTTACTGGGAGGAAATCCCAGAGCATCTCATTGGGGGTTGGAACGAAGTTCAAAAGAAGAGTCGCAAGCAGAAGAAGGCTGCAACTGATGCGCAAGCTGGGGATGAGTCCACGGATGCCAAGAGCGGGACAGAGAACTTCCAAAGCAAGTCCTCAGTCAAGGCCCCAGTCAAGGCGCCTACTAAGATCGTGAGGCAAACTATCCAGAAGAAGGACACTTCAACAAGCGGGAATGGATTCCAACTCCTGGACAGCGGGAGCACAACAAGTGACACCAAGAATTCAAGTTCCGATTGGGCAGAGATCGACGATTCTGACAACTGGGCAGTTCATCCCGAAGAATAGATGTCGCTTTTTTAAACGTTCCTAATGTTGTTCGGATTTCCTTTTTTTTCGGTCAAAAATTTCGGTTGGGGGATTTCCGCCATTTGTATTTCTTACATCACGCTGGAAGTTATTCGTTACTCCCTCTTTTCATCATCAATGGGTCCGGGTAGTCAACCTTTGGACGGGTTGCTCTTGTCATTTAAAAGCAGAACACCGCAATTTATGTTGATTGTTTGCCTGTAACTGGTTATGCTTCCTCTTATCAATATTTCGTTCATGCTTTCTGCTGAAAACCTGAAGTTCACCGTTTTTTGTCGTTTGCTTTCTTTTCGGGTTTAGCTATTTATCAGTGAGATTACATATGTTCATGTAGAATTCAATCTTGCATATCCGGTTATTGCGCGAGTTTAAGCCGAAACATCCAACTCTTGCGTGGTGACCCACTATATCAAGCTATATTTTCGGCTCGCGCCGCGGGAAACATTAAGATTGAAGTAAAGGTTATCACGAAGTAGGGATGATGTACATACCTGTGCGCATCAAATCCTTTTAAAAAACGTAATGTGTGCCATCTGACGCGCATATAATTGGTACCACAGTCGACCTCCGGTACTCTGTCCAGAAAGCATTAGCGACTGACTCTAGATGTGGTTATATGAACAGGTACATATGCGAGTAAATAGGATACTAGCGAGATTTGTTAATTGGCTGCTGGGTTTCTTAAGGAAATACTGCAGGGACAACTGCAGGAACTCTTACTCAGTTAACGAAAGATGAGTATGTAGGTATCGTGATTGGGAGAATACCGGTGTGGACCCTAACCCTATCGCCGCAGGAAATGCACATGTATCAGGCCCTAACCCTACCGCCGGCAGGAATTCTGGGTGTAATAACTAAGTTGGGTCTGCATATCACCAAAATCTAGTTGCCAAGCACGATTTACGCCCATATGCAGACCCAGTCCAGTTCGGAAACGTAAAAAAACTACGAGTACATGTACCGGGTGTTGAGGGTAAGTGATCAGAATCTGATAAGTAAATGCTGCGGTGAATACGTGTATTTCTCTTATCAGATTCTGATCACTTTTCGCTACACCCTAGTACTCGCGACTAGTAACAAGTACTCGAAAATGCAGCTGCACTGCATTGGTGTATTTCTCTCTTTCAATCCAATAAGAATGACATCTCAACACTTGCATATTCGGGTACCTCTTGCCTGTCGCGAGTATCCACCCCGTGCCTCCTAGCCGCCTTTCCCAGTACTTGGAGGCTGAACCACCCTAAGCTCTTAAAATAGCTCTGACGAGTGCTAGCGTTGTGGCTAGGGAATTGACCGGCGGGCATCACAAATGCACTTCCCCTCCATTCTTATCTAAGTTTAGAGGTTTAGAGTACTCTAGGTACTGTAGGTACCCATTAAGTTTTCGATTGGGAAACAATTGGTGTTGTGGCGCCTTGTTGTTACGTGAGGCGTCATCGGTCAAAGAATCTTCAAAAGAACCTTGAGTGATTATGTAGGTACCTAGCGACGAATATCTAATAAAATAAAATGTGTGGGATATTATCCCCGTGAATGCGATTTCAAAAAAGATATATTTACGTAGTAGCTCACCCAATCCAAAGCGGCGGTGTTGAATCTAACTGACCGGTGGTTCTGCTATAAAGGGATGGGATGGGTTGGTCGTCTGTATAGTTCTGACCACCTTGCCTCTCCGTCACTGAGCCCTAGCGGTCATCTCTGTCTATGAAAGACCTCCTTCCCACACTCACTCCCATCCTCACCACCCCGCCCCCTTCCCTTCTCTTACCTTGATAAAGTCACCCACCTCCCCGCTTCCTGCACAACCTATACTACTATCATCATCAGATTTTCGCTTGCTCGAGCTGCTCTCGGGAATCGTTCTTTCAAGCTTTAGTGTCGATCTCGGTTTTTCCACTAAGCTCTAACATACCTGTCCGGCTGGAACCTAACTTTTTATCATCGCCCCTTCTTGAATTTTCTCCGTTCTAGTGGAGAAATAACACAGAGAATAATAAACCACATAAAAGCCACTACTATCAGGAATTACTATTACTACCACTCCCCTACCATTTGTGTAGCAACAAAGTACATTAAAAACAATGGCACAAATTCGAGGAACTGCAGGCTATCACTTGGGTCCGGATAATAGGCCGTTTGGGGGGCCCCCACACTCGGCAGCTACATCTGACCCTTCACCCCTTGATACAATTCGTGAACAGACGAGCAAAATTGAAGACTTTCTGGATACCATTGCGGAACCTACCAAGCCGTGAGTTTTGCTGAATATTCGCCGGTGGAATAAACATGGGAGTGCTAACGAAAGTACCATAGATATCTACCGGCAATTGGGCGATTTCTCATTGTTGTAACTTTCCTTGAGGATGCAGTTAGGATTCTTACACAATGGAATGACCAGCTCCAGTATCTGCGTGACTACAGACACAGTTTGTGCACCTTGCTTTTGCATCTCCAGAGGACACATGTTACTGGGATCTTATTTATGGAATTACATCTAACATGCGATCTATCATAGTACCTTGGGGCCTCACGCACACATTTCTTTTTCTCAATGTAGTCGCAATGTTGGCTTGCTCTGTCCTAGTTATTGCCCGGCGTCATTCAGAATATGCCGTCGGCGGTCTCCTCGCCGTTGTTGTAACCCAAGCACTGGGGTACGGTCTTATTTTTGACCTGAATTTCTTCCTTCGCAATCTTTCCGTCATGGGTGGTCTCCTCATGGTTCTTTCCGACTCGTGGAACCGCAAACGGTTCGCATTTGCAGGTCTTCCTCAACTCGACGAAAAAGATCGCAAGATGTATTTTCAGCTTGCTGGAAGAGTTCTCCTTATCTTTTTGTTTATTGGATTCGTATTCTCTGGCGAGTGGAGTATCACTAGGGTGATTGTTAGCATGCTTGGGTTTGTTGCTTGCGTTATGGTTGTGGTTGGGTTTAAGGCAAAGCTCAGTGCTGTCATGTTGGTGGTAATTCTGAGCATTTTCAACCTGTTGATCAATAACTTCTGGACTGTGAGTATATCCTTTGTTTTTGATTTTATCTGGAGTTGGATCGGTAAAGTTAGTATTTACTAAACGTGAAAGCAGCTTCACCCCCACCACCCGCACAGAGATTTCGCCAAATACGATTTTTTCCAAATCTTGTCCATCGTGTAAGGATCTCCTGAGTTACCCTCAAAGGTTCCTCTGTGTAAGCTTGAAGCTGACAAATTAAAGTGGCGGTCTTGTTCTTCTTGTCAACATGGGACCTGGTCAATTCAGTGTCGACGAAAAGAAGAAGGTTTACTAGTTCTTCGCAGGCGAAAGGTTATAAATCTTCTTGTTTGGCAGGATTGTCACAGGAAGGTGTACTGGGTTGTAAAGGAAAATGTAAGGAAATCATGCAATCAACGATGATATGATCATTGGGACACTTTGGGTAGAGGCTGGAGGAAGGTTTGTAAAGCCAATTCGCGCAAATCATAAGTAGGACCAAGGCTGTTATTGTGAGTTGAGCGATAGGGTAGTAAAGTATTTCCTGTGCGAGTGCATGGCAGTGTGCCAAGTATCGTTTCCTTTTCTTTTTAGGTTTTCTTTTCTTTCCGTTTCTCGTCAAGTGGCGCTTGTGTTCATAATTTATGTGTGGTACGGTACTGTATTCTTACCAATACATGGGGATGGGTGCGGTTATAAATAGGAGGACACACAAATGAGAAAAATACAACGTGTCTCGTTTCAATCCAAATATTCAGTTGCACCTTGCTATGGCGGAACTTGGTATGCCGGTTTCTCTTGCTATCGTAGATAGATTCCTTAGATCCCATACGAGATTTGGTGAGTCTTGGCTATCCGGCATTTGGCATAGCATGCAGATTGCACCTATACAGTCGTCTTAGGGCAACGACGGAACTGGCTGAACGACGAACAGGGGTCTTTGTCAGTCAATACAGTGGCGCTCAGGCTGGTATGCAACCACTTGTTTGGCTGAAATCTGTGCTTTCGTTGTTGTCCCAGGTTCGTCGTTGCCTAAAGTTGACTATACACGTCATAGAGTATCACTCGGTGAACTTTAGCAGTTCGGACGGATATCAACTCGCACAGGACATTGCCTATCCAATTTTATTTTAGGAATAAATAGAGCACAAAACTTTAATAGCGGACATCGATTGAAATCTAACTATCCGATGGTATAACAATTAGTTTCGTTCCAGAAGAGACACACCACGATAGACAAAGAGGTGATAAATTCTGCGCTACTAATATTCTATGTCTGTACGAGTAGTGTCAATCCCATAGCATTATGCGGCGATACAAATATATCTACAAAGTCATATAATATGGTCTGTGGTTGGCTACGATACTTACCTTGAGAGTCAGATACGTATTTCACGGTTCGGGCGATAGATCGTTTGATTACCCGTAATGAAAGCAAGCCCGAGTTTTGGTAACCATCGTCTCATCGTGGCGCTCTTGATTCGAGTGTTTTAAAGGTAAACAGTTGTCTGAAAGCTGTGCTGAGATAAATATAGATAGTAACAAAATGAGTATGCTCGGTTTATTGAACCTCTTCTTTGACAATCAGAGACCCTGTTATTGTTTCGTCGATCTCATCTAATGCTTCAGGTGTGTTTTCCAGAGCGTATTGTGGTGCAGTATTTGCACCTAGGGATGTCTCTTCATCGTTCTTGAGGTCATCGTTCGTTTCCGCCCCCACCGCTCCACGGCTGGCACTGTTTTTCTCGGTGTCCAGTTTAGCGTACCTACAGAAATCAATCAGTAAGCCTGTAGGGCGGTTGGATATATGGCGTCATCATAAATACTTTCTCTTGGCCTTTTTCGTCTTACTGGCCTTTTTCTTCTGAGCCTTTTCAACTAGTTTTGCGTGCCTGCTTTCGGCTCCATTGAATCGCTCATCAAGTTTCATTGCCAGAATATTTCTGGCAATTTTGCGATTTTGTTCCCTGGACCTCGTGGCCTGAGATTTAACAACAAGGCCTGTTGGTATATGCTTGAGCTGGACAGCCGAGGCTGTTTTGTTCTATCAGGCCATGAATGGAGAATTAGTTTGTTCGACCTCTTGGGTATCCTGATAGCTTACGACTATGCGTGCTCGCGTTAGTATATTTGAATATGGGTAGAGTGTGGAAAACACTTACTTTTTTGACCTCCAGGGCCGCTGAGACAATGTGATTATGTCAGAATTCTTATATATTATAAAGGCTTCTATATTCTATTATTGCCGATTACCTTCCCTTCAGAAATACTTCAACAATTTCATCCTCAATGACCGATGGTCTGGGAGGCATCGGCTTGCCTTTTCCGAGGGCCGGAACGCAAGAGAAGCATTGCTTGCATTGTGTTTGTAAGCGTAATATTCCGAAATGAATGCGATGCTGTATTCGCTGAATTATCATGGTAGCTGGCTTGGTCTGGTAATAAACAAATTCAAGTACCCTCAATTTTTTGAAGCTGGCAGGATTGAGGTTTTACGGGGCTTGGCAGTCAGTCTTCAGGGAACCTATGCTGAAGTGAGTGCGACTACATGTACCTATGTAGGTCAATGCCCGCGACTAGTATCAATTTTGCTACCCGCAACTAGCATTTTGAAACAGGCCTAATTCGTGAGCGCAGTAGCCACGAGAAATTAACATCGATCGCTGAGCTCACTGAAAGTTATGATAATAAGTAACGTATCCGACGGTGAAGTCGGACGTGTCGGATGTTTGCTTTTTCAAAGGAAAGCTCACGAATTACAGAAAAATGTAAAAATATGCAGTTTGAAGTTACCATACCTATCCTAATGTATATACATGTAGTACATGTAGTTACTTGTAACATGTCCACAAATATTTGATAATAAAGTAATAATAGTGTATCCAAATGAACCGCAATATATGTTAGATGAAATTTAAGCTATTAGATGGTCCAAATAGATGGTCTAGACTTTGGGTACCAACTTTGTGCTGTTGGATGAGATCTTATTTGCACGAGAGTTGAATGAGTCCAGTTAAAAACCGGTGTTAAATCAAGGTCGAAAAACTTCAAAATCACTATATTGCTACTAGGAGCAAAAAAGAACTCAGATTTCATACTAGATAATCTTTTTTCTTTAGTTTACACCTATCTAAGCATCCAGCGAAGTCTCTTACTTGAGCAATATTGATATATCCGACTTCCGGGTAACAACCGACATCCCCGTTCCTTACGTTATACATGTATGTACTGTAAAATCTGAGAATATATGTTGTGCTGCAGCAGGGATATTTTACACCAAAACTGGCATATTGGCGTTCAAAGACTGCCTCTGGTTGGTCTATACCCCTGCTGTCTCGCAACATATATACTCAGATTTTACGGTAGGCATTAAGAATCTCAGAAATGAAACTCTTGTCTTATCCTGCCATCATGCTTGTGGTGTGAGGCGGTGTCGAGGCTTCTTAAACAAAGTTTGGCTGTAATAAAAACCTGCGAGTATAGCTACAGCACCGGAAAAAGGTATCCGTATTCCAGCCAATACGCTAAAAATACGGTATTGATACGGTATCGATACGGTATTCTACTCACGATGCTGGTATAAACAAGTATTCTTGACTCAATGCCATAGCCCCATAGTAGCAAATTTACCCTCATTTCTAAGACTGTAGACTACATGATTCGAGATTGAACCAATCAATAGCTCGGAGGTTCAAGGGTTTAAGCTACATTAAGCACATCTAATAAGTACAGTCGAGCAACAATGAGGACCCACATGTATTTCGATGGCGCCAGTCGAAGTTAAAGTACTCGCGCAGCCGGTCTGAAGCCACTCGAAGAACTGTGGCGAGTGATCTGACAGCCAATAAAGGCGACTAATTACCTTTTTTGTCTGGGCGGCTTCAATCCGGCAGCGCGAGTACATTTGGCACGAGAGATATATATAAGTTTAGTGAGAAATGGGGTAGGGTTTGTCGTAAGCATAGCCAGACGTTCCTCTTGGCAATTTTAGATAAACAAATCCTTCGTTATCACTGGCTCAATTATCGATGAAATTGCCCACTTCTAAGGTAGTCAACTCATCGCCGATCCGATGCTAGGCAGGCTAAATAATAATCGGGGAATATCTATAAAGAAACAAAATCTAATACCCGATAAAGATTCAAGTTAGGAAGCTTTATAAAGGTTTTTGTTGATAAAAACGTAAAATAAGGTCACATAGCCCGAGATTATAATAAATGTGTGGGGCAACACGATGGTAAATTTCCTGGAACAAGAAAATAATCCTTTCTCACAAAGAAAAAGAAGGAGGAGAGAAGAAAGACCATTGTGAAGGTATAACATGAATGGATAAGGCTAGGCCAAAAGACGTCGCATGATCCTAATAGATTTCGTCTTGGTAACGTTGGCCAAAGAGGGTCGAAAAAGAGACTCCATGCTATTCATTTTGGCGTAATAGTGATCGATCGTAAAACATCCCATTATGCTCATTGCTGCTCCCTAGATCTGTCGTTATCCTTGAAGAGGCCCTGCTCTTCAAATGTATCAATAAGAGGCCGTAAAGGTTCGATGTCGCGGCGTTCAAGCAGATCGAAGGCCTATATGTGTAAGAGCCAGTTTAACTTGGATTTGTTTGGTGGGAGCACATACCCTTGCAAAGTGAATGAAGTGAGCGAAAAAACTGTTGAAATGGGCCTCCAGACTCATATGTACTATTTTGGCAAAATGCGTATGGTAGATATGTGCGAATACTCTGAACATTTGCTTATAGATCGCCTTGCAAGTGGTGTAAAAATTTGGCGGGAACCCGCCTTCCTTGCCAATCCACGACTGCCCGCTGGCGCCTGGAGTACCAGCAGGTGAGCTAGTAGAAGAGCCCCCAGAAAGGATAGCGGATGGGGTGTTAATTGTGGCCGTAGTAGTAGGGTTGGATTTCGAAGGAAATATAGTCTCATCGTTGATGCGGTTTGAGATCCATTGTAGCACGTACTCAATGTAAGTGGGTGCAGGGAGCCGAAGAGGCTTTTTATTGGAATCAAGCCACGAATAATCCAGTCTGGACTCAAGTAGCTGTAGGTTAGCATGGTTTCATTATAGAAGCTAGTATTTCGAAAGTGCAATGAGTAGGGTTTGAGCGGATATCGGCTACATACCCAATGCCTGCAGACATAGATGGGCAAGCCTGGATAGTGCAAAACTCCTGAACAACTCCGAAGAATTTGTTCAACATATCAAAAAATTCAAAAACTATCAGAGATCCAGATTAGCGTTGAATATAACATTCGTTTAGGACCAGTGATGCTCATCTGATAAAATCTGAATCAAAAGGAACCTACTATTCAACGCCAACCACTCCCCCTGGTCAACATATCTCGGCAACACAACAATAGTTGAGAAGCTTCCTTTGACAAGCTGACTGGTAACAAATGGCTTGCACAAGTACAATGGTTTCTGTGTTACTCTTTGGGCTGATGGGGAGCCTGGCATAAGTCCCGCCGGGGAGGCGTTACCAAAGCTCCCACCGCCGGCTCCACCACCGGCTCCAGCGCCTGCAGCAGCAGCACCACCAGCAGATTCTTGGTTAAGAGGGCCAGGCTTAGGCTTACGGGGACGGAAACCGCGACTAAAAAAATCGGTGACGGAGGCCAGCATGTCAGAAATAACTCTTTACAAGTGTTTGGTGTTGGAAAGTATGATGATTGTGTAGGAAAAAGAGAGGAAGGAGATAGAGGAAACAATTGAGAGAGAAAGTGTAGCATACCCTAAAGAACCGAAAAATTGCGACATCTGGAAGGATTGCGGTAAACAATAGCAGCTTCCTTAGCCTTGAGCTTATGGAGACGGGATTTAAGAAGCCGCTTCTGGAATGTGATCGGTCGGAATAGTTAGAGCGGAAGTTGAGCAAGTAAGTAGCAGATAAGAGAAGAAGGGGAAAAAAAAGAACTTTGGTAAAAGGTGCAAAAAGGATATCTTCGAGTAAGGGAAGAGAGCTGTTGGCGGTCACGAATAGAAGGAAAGGGGCATAGACGTGTGGCTTTAGGTCTTAGAGCGCCATTACCTGTGGCGCAGGACAGCAAGTACCTACAGTCTTGTCTGGGACAATGTCGAGCCTTGCTCAATGGCGAATTGACCGGCCAAATACATCAAAAGTCAATAAAAACGTACCGACCCCTTTACCTTCAACCCATTGGTTGGCCATTCGGTATTTACCAGTTTCGCCGTTGTCCCAGAAAGTACAATCAACTTTGGGGCAACGACGAACCTGGGACAACAGATTTCAGCCAAACAAGTGGTTGAGTACCAGCCTGAGCGCCACTGCCTTGACCGACGAAGACCCCTGTTCGTCGCCCAACCAGCTTCGTCGTTTCCCCCAAGACGACTCTATGTACAGTGTCCATATAGCTTCAGCATATCAAGACTAGAAGTAGACGACTTCCCTAGCCACCCGAACACCCCCCTCACCCGAACAGTCAACGTCAAAAAGAAAGGATCTTCGTTGCAACCGGTATGTGTACCAACCATACTCAATTGTTCGGGTGAGGGGGGTGTTCGGGTGGCTAGGGAAGCCATCTATTGTAGGTGAGGTGTAGCCCCTCAAAGAACGCCGTACTAATAGGAAAGACCCCTAACCCTGGGCTTTAGTGGTCATTCTCTGTGCGAACACTATTCAGAAGTGGAACTATCGTCACTTTGCTGAGGGGGTATGTAGATACATGTAAATCGGAATGGCTATAGTACATGTACTATTCAACTTTGCTTACATGAGTCTTGGGGTTTCTAATGTGACTGTACAATAAAAGTAAACTTCATCACACTGATTTCTTTCGTCGTTTTGGTTAGCGTTTACCTTTAAGACGGGGGCACCGTAGGTACAGTAATGAAGTACCTACATTTACATCTTTGCTTTGTTCTTTGAGGGGCTACACCTCACTATAATTCACCTACAATACTTCTAGTCTTGATATGCTGAAACTGTATTACACACTCCGTTCGGCAAAACCGCAATATGAAGGTTGTAATCTGGCAAGGTGCGATGCTTGGAATCTATAGCTATACCTCGCTATAAGAAACGCCAAGGTGTAGGCAATTCTCATTTTTTTATAGCCAATATCTCTTATAGCAAGTAAGATTTTGGCGTAGAACTGTTAGCGTGTACCCCATGCGCCGTTTCTTACAACAATGTTTTCTTATAGCGAGGTTTCTTATGGCGAAGTGCAGCTTTAGTACGAGGCCACGGCCAAAAGAATCCGGTAGCACACCTAACAATGGGGGGAACTCCCCCAACGTCGACCTCGATATCTAATCAACACACTGAGATATTTACCTCCAATTTAGAATAGATAAACCTTGAGGACAATTAAATACATCAATTATTTATTATTAAGTTATCAGGCCCGTTGCGCGAGGGGGTAGAACCCACCTCCGGCATATGTATGTGAGGTGCAACGTGTGCTACCGGATTCTTTTGACCATAGGCTCGTACATTGTGAATATCGTGGTTGCCTGTTCGGCTGTAATGACAAGCTGAACATTGGTGCAATTACTACATCTAGTAGTGGTAGTTAAAGTTTTATGGTTGCTAAAACGCTACACTAGAAAAAATATTGCTTTCTCAATATTAGGATATTGAGGTAGGTACCTATTGCCGAACGGAGTGTTAATACTTGTTTCATATACATACATGTACTTATATCGAACTACGGTACTGTACATATTACGAAACCTATCCGCAAATCACTTAGCTTGCGGCCATTACCATATATACCCACGTAAAGCTGTGAAATAAACTCTTACAATCTCCTTCTTAATTTTTATCTAACATTGATTGAGCTGATATTCAAGTATGCGACCACGACCAAGAATCCAGAAATACATATGTCCAGATACTGAGCATACATATAAGCCACAGCTATTCCATACCTTCCATTAGCGCTGGATTATCTAAATACATTCCTTTTCGATTCACCACTGCTCGAAGAAGCTCCCACTCATCGCCCTCCTCGAATCCCCATTTATTAGGCTCTGAAAAGCCCCATGCCTGGGCAACTTTATCTAGCGCCTCTCTCTCCTCCTCTCTTAGCCACCTGTATCTCAAAGGTGTCCCAACTATCCACGTAACTCTTACCATCTGATCGTTCGATGTCATCAAAGCAACCATCCCAATGCTTCCGGTAAACCCAACGTATGCCAATAAGCCAGAAAACGCATATTTCAACGCGAGCGAGTGATCGACTTCATCCTGGTACCCTGCCATGGTATCTGCGAGGGCGTATATGGCCAGAGGAGCTAGGCAGCCTGCTACAGCTGCTGGGGCAGCTCTCCGGATCAATTTAGCTCTCATGAAAGCCGGAGCGCCATAAGAGGTGTCAATGATATCAAGACAGATCGACATATCTCTCGACTCAATAGCTGCGTCAAGTGCGGCAGATGCGATATGACTTGGGATTGCATATTTGATTTGGTTAGGATTGGGCTGCCGGGGTTTGGATGAGCCTGGAGGAGTGTATGATTTGTTGGCATAAAGAGAAAACACAGCTGGTATCGGCGACGGATCGCGGATTAGAGCCTGGAGCGAAACGTAGGATGCAAGGATTGAAGGGGTGATAAAGACATCTGGGTGAGATATAATCTTGTAGGCCAGATCCGTGAGTGGTTGGAGGCTTTTGGGGGGGCTTGATTTCGAGGAAATGATAGCGCCCGAACCTGTTGTACTTGCCGTCGATCTAACAGTTTGCTGATCAGATGCTCCCCGCAAGGGTGGAGAATGGTTCACCGGCTGTACCGGTTGACACTCATCAAGTGACAGTAAAACGGATGTAGGGGTTCTAGCAGAAGGACTTTGCGCTGAATCTTGTAGTCGAAAACCGGCATAGCTTTTGCACACCTGTAGTGCTAAAAGGACGTCCGATTCGGTCGGTGAAGATTTCGCACTATGAAGTGCTTTCTGGATATGCTCCTCCAAAGACGCAAAAGAACGAAGACTGTCTCCAGTAGGTATCTGACTTGACTGTGTCCCTTTTTCAGGCAAGGTTGACTGAGAGCGAGAAAGACGTGGTACTGTCTGGACAAGATGTTGAACCCGGGAGTGCGGCGAAAGCAAGGACCACAGGCGGATTGAACGATTGAGTGACCGAGTTCCAACTGCTCGTGAACAAGGACCGCAGATCAATGAGGAACCCCTCATACTTTTTGCTTGCTAATGTTGCGGGGTCAATTAGATTATCTAGGTGTAAGATGTAAGTATATGTAGGTACATCCTAGAAAGCGAACTTTCAAACCATAACAACCCTAACCCTTCAATAGCGTTGTCCTAGAGTAGAGTACATAATTCAGCGGAGGAAAATCATAATTACATGTACCTGGTTTAATTAGTCGACCGTGGTATTATTCATGAGCACGCTCGAAGGTCGAAGTATGTATAGCTGGGGAAGCCTATATCCGAAGAACTTTTAGCTCTGATTTCTAGAGTCAACTTCTCGACCACCACAACCCCTAAAATTTGTTTTTTTCTATAAAATAATTTTTCTGCCTCTTCTCAACAGTTCTAAAGAGGTAAAATTAATTTAGGTGTTGTGGTAAAACTGTAGTTTAGCTTTAAAGTTGGTGGTGAGCTCACTGAATATCGCTATAATCAGTCCAAACCGACTACGTACTCCATAACGGGTTAGCGTATGAACATGAACAGCTTGGCATTCGCCAACCTGATTTTAATTACTTCAAGCAGTAATTAAATGTATTAGTAATCATTAAGCTGCATGTAACGCTGTGGCGATGCGGCGATGCGGCGAGGCAATTGAGGCGTAGTGCCACCTGTACGATACGTGGCTCATGCCTACGTAGCTTATTGCTTTAGGCGGTATATCATGGGTACTTATAGGGCTTATCCCAATCATCATGCACGAGACATCATGCGGTCATTACAATTACAGTCACTATTGTTTCGTTTGTCATAGCAAGAGCAAATAAGATCCAATTGAGACCAATTCACGGAACACAAAGAAACCAGCCCCAAAACGCTGAATCTATCTCTATCTGTATGCATTCCAGATATCACGATTTCCGTACTGCGTTAGGGTCCTATTACTTTAATCTGACGTGACAGTCTAAGGAATACATGTAGTTACTGCAGGCTTCCCCTGCTGTATATCATAACACATCTTTCGAGGAAATGAACCAAAATATTTTGCGGACGTGGCTGTAGGTACATACATGTACCTACATGTAGTATCACTAGCGCTACGTTTCCTGACGGGCGCTTATTTCGGCTAACCGCGTCCCAGTCCGTATTACAAATGCTATGACTGACCTGCCCAACAACAGCGTCTCACGTACATATCTTAACTCTGGAATTGTAGAATACCCCTTGATAAAGAAAGTCGATATCATCAAACCAGGGATGAGTTATCAGCAGCTTCAACATATAGGAATCATTGGTGCAGGGCCGTCAGGACTCTCCTCGGCGAAAGCCCTCATTGCGGAAAAATGCTTCCAATCTATTGAGATACTCGAGCAACGGATGGAAACTGGAGGAGCTTGGAATTACACTAGAGAGACTGCTAATGTATTAGTGCCCTCTACTGACCCTAATATTGTCGAGGAGGCGGTAATAAGCGATGGAAACCCTATATTTATCTCGGCAATGTACGACGAGTTGGGTATGCGCTCTCAATTCCATCTCTTGAGTAGAGAGGCGATGTAGGCTGAGCATATGTCTGGCAATAATATTGTCTCTATATCTGCAGAAACCAATATTCCCAAGCAGTTGATGAATTTTGATGCGCACCCATTTCCCGCCAACTTGCCTTTATTTCCTCCCCATACCGCTGTGAAGGAATACATCCAAGAATATGGAAAGGACGTCCAGCACCTTATCACTTTCAATGTTAAAGTGGTCGATTGTCGGAAGAAAGGGACAAAATGGGAGGTTTTGATAAACGATACACGGACTGGCCAATTACAAGGAAAGCGTTATTATGATGCGATAATCGTAACTGCGGGACATTATAACATTCCTTATATACCATCTGTGCCGGGCCTAGACGAATGGACAAAAGCATATCCAGGTTCAATTTCGCATTCGAAATCTTTTAGAAAGGCCAACTCTTATATTGGGAAGGTGATACCCTTTGACTAGTTGCTACTCTGGTTTAGCAGGACTTCAAAGATTTACTGAATGAAATAGAAAGTAGTTATAGTAGGAAACTCTGCAAGCGGTCTCGACATAGCTGCTCAGTTAAGTCGGTTAAGCCAGTGTTCCATCCTTCAATCCTGCCGGGGGGTGTCAGGTCACTATATGGATAGCACTCAGGATACTATCTCCAAGGTACCAGAGATCAAGTCTTTCTCAATTCCCGAAAGATCTGTAGAATTCTCCGACGGAAGGATAGAAAACGGTGTGGACCATATATTATATTGCACGTAAGACAGTAATCTTTCGCTTCGCAGTACATCCATCATACTAATCTATACTCAACTTTCAAGGGGATATCTTCATTCACTTCCTTTCCTCCCATCGCTAAACGAGGGGAAAGACCCACTAATAGTGAATGGATCCCGTGTTCATAATCTGTACCAGCATATATTTTACATCCCAGACCCAACACTTAGTATTATCGGGCTCCCAGTAAAGGTGATCCCCTTTCCACTAGCCCAGGCAGCAGCAGCACTAGTTGCAAGAGTTTGGGCCGGTCGGATAATCCTACCTTCCAGGACTGAAATGAAACATTGGGAACTGCGGGAGATTGCGGAAAAGGGAGATGGAAAACAATTTCATTACATGGACTTTCCCAGGGATGCGGATTACCTCGATATTTTGGGATACATGTGTGAACAAGCCAAAGGCGAAGGAAATGCCGAGATTGGATTTAAAGCGCCAAAGTGGGGAGAAAAGGAAAGATGGGTTAGAGCTAGAACACACCGAATCAAAAAGGCTTATCTGGAGAGGAAACACCGGGGTGTAGTTGTGCGCAAACTGGAGGAATTAGGGTTCAATTTTGAGAAAGGGATAGATGGGTATGAAAGGCCTGGGTCTCACAGGGTAGAGAAGCTTTAGATTAAACAGACTCACTTAGAATGTATGCCTAACGATTATCATTCAAGCAACCAACCGATTGAATAATCATTCATATATCTACATGGATTTAAGATCACGGAAAACTGTAGAAAGACACTATTGATTTATTGATTACTTCATTACTCGTATGCAACCCCGAGGTGTAGAAAGGCACTAGCGCGGGTGAAGTTCGAAACATATTAGAGATCGGTTTCGGAAGACACCAATCCTCTTTATTACTCCTGATCATGAGTTTCACGTATCAAAGTATCCTAAACACTATGTAATTTAATGAACACAGATCCGTTGTGATCTCCGTAAGATTCCACAAGAAACCACGGATACTACATCCTTGGACAAGTAAGTCATCGAGTGATATATGATGAAGTGCATTACTTTTTTGTTCAATTCATTAATTACATGCAACCTTTTAATTGTAGTAATATTGCACTGCTTTGAGCTGCCCGTCTTCCACCGTTTCGAATACTGATACTATCATATACCAAGAAATCCAACCAAATCAAAATCAAACTCTACTTGTAACGAGGAGAATACTTAGGACTCTAAATAGAACTTAAGAAGAATAGAAACGGCCGTATAAGATAGAAATCAGGTTCAATATTAAAGACTCCTATTACTAGAACTCAAAAATCTTTTAAGGTTAATTTTCCACTTGATGACACTGATGATAGGGAGAATTTTAATATAGTTGAAGAGTGAAGCCAAGTACTTATACGCCTAGGCTTTCTATTCTGCACTCCCAGGCTCTCTATTCTGTGTTTTTACCATCTTATTAACTTCTGTTGATATCTAGTATCGGCACTGTGTTAAGTGGGGACAAAGTCGTAAGGGTCCAAGGAACACAATCTAAACAGGAGGCTTAGAGGTAGACTCTAAGCAAGCGAAGTATCTTGGAACACTCTTGGCCGACGGGACCAAGAGATCGTAGACGTAAAACTATAAAAGAATCAAACTAATAATATTCCTAAAAAATACAAGAGGTTGCGTGAAGAGAAAAGGAAAGGAAGAGAAACAGGATGCAAACGGAAGACAGGACCCTTTATATAACCGAATAATCCCTGTTCGAAGATGACTCATAACCGAACTGTATAGAAACACATAGAAACCCATATGACTCATTCTCCGACCGTTGCCACCACACTTCTCTTCACGCCACGACACATCGTCCTATTACCTGTCGCGACGCCGTAACACACTGGAGACAATGAATCATTTTATTGCTTTCGTGGTAACTTTACATTAGGTTCCATCTTTGAAACTATAGCAGGTGTTCCCACTAACAAGACTACCAGCTTCGGTATGAGTATATGTAAGACCTGTAATAAGTTAAGCAGCAATATAAAAGACCAATGATTTATAGAATAATAGTATCAACAAGCGTGGTTACCTGTAACGGCGGGGGTTCATCTAAGTACCATTAGAATCCTATAGAGAAATAGACAGTGGTGTAAGATAGAGAAGTCAGGTTCATAATTGTTCCATAGTAGACACTATAGACGTAGACTTAAGAGTCCAAAGAACACAACCGAAACAGGAGGCTTAGAAGTATATTCTAAGCACTCGAAGTATCTTGGAACTCACTTGGCCGACGAGATCAAGAGATCTTAGACGTTGGATTATGAAGGAATAAAACTAATAGTATTCCTAAAATACAAGAGAGACATCAATACCGGGCCTCCGCGCTCTGGCTCGAGCGCCAAAGTATTTCGATGAACAAACTCTTTCTCCAGAGAAGCAGCAGAATGCTCCTGGCGCGCTCTGGCGTAAAGCATTCCGCCCTGGCGCGCCCTAGTGCTCCGAGCGCGTCAGGCGGATAACAGCTACTTCAGCGCGGCGCGATTACGCTTCTGCTGGCGGGCGCTCTGCGCCTGATGCTATCTGGGCGAGCGTTACTCTTGCCTGATGCTATCTCGACGGAACGTTCTCTCGCCTGACACTCTCTCGACGGAACGCTCTTTCGCCTGGCACTATCTCGACGGAATGCTCGCTCCCCTGACACTACTAAATATCTCCTGGACACTCCTGGAGCCCTCTGACGCCTCCTGAAGCGTTTATGACTGCTCCTGAAGCTCTCTGAAGACTCCTGAGCATGTTGCTAATGCTTCTGGAGCACTCCCGACTCCTGGTGCACTACTGACTCCTCCTGGAGCACCCGATATTGCATGTTGAACCTGGCGCACCCCAATGCACCGCGTTTTACCTTTCAGCGCCCTGTTTTTACCAGGTATACTACTCTTTGCTTTAGTGGGCACTGCTCTGAAGAGCATACAAAATTGTGATTCTATTGCTAAATCCTAACACTACAAACCGTCTTGAACTCGCTAATTGAATATAATATACATCAGCAAACCTCCAACCTCCGCCAGACGCTCTGGACGCTCCAGGCGCCCAGGGCGCTCGGTAGACAAACTGCCTCTCCAGAGAAGGAACGGAGCGTTCCTGGCGCCTTCTGGCGCATAGCATTCCGCCCTGGCGAGCACTAGTGCCCCCTGGCGCTTGCGCACTAGTCGCATCTAGTCTTGTAGAAACAATCTGTTCGCGCGTGGAACTACCTCGCTTCAGGCAGCTATCCCGGCGAATCTTTCTTTCGCCTGGCGCTCACCGAGCGGAATGCTCTCTCGCCTGGCGTTATCCAGACGGAATCTTTCTCGCCTGGCAGCTCTACCATAGCGGAATGCTTTCTCGCAGCAGCTCTTTAGCGGAATCTTCTACCGCCAGCTCTCACGGCGGAATGCTCTCTGCTGGCAGCTACCAATGGAATGCTTTCTCGCCTGGCGGCTCTCGGGACAATGCTCTCTCGCCGGAGACTACTACCTATCTCCTGGGCCCTCCTGGAAACTCTGACGACTCACGGGCATATAGCTAATGCTTCTGGAAGCACTCCATGCTTTCGATACACCGCATTTTACCCTTCAGTGCCCTGTTTTTTACAATGCATACTACTCTTTGCTTTAGTGGGCACTGCTCTCAAGAGCATTCAAAACCGTGATTCGATTGCTAAATCCTAAAACTACAGACCGTCTTCAACTCGCTAATTGAATATAATATAGGTATATAGGTACTCCCATCTCCAAAGCACTAGCCAGTGCTCTTCAGAGCGGTCGCCTCCAAAGCACTTCTCCAGTACTCTCCAAAGCACTCGCTCCAGAGCGCTCCCAGTGCTCTCCAATATTCGCCTCCAAAGCGCCCCAGTCTTCTCCAAAGCACTTCAGCGTCCATGTTCGGCAGTCTTTCCCCAAAAGCACTCCTTGGTCTTTCTACATCCTCTTCCTCCTCGCCCCTTCCTGATCACCCTCTTCTTGCTCCTCTTCTTCCTCTTCGCTTCCTCTTCCGCTTCAATGCCCCGAAGTTGAGCGTGAACCACCTCATCCTGGCCGCCACCATGGTCGGAACCAGTGATATCCCCTGGAGCACTCGCGGGTGCTTTCCGAGCGTTCCGGAATGCCGCAAGATCGGACGCTAACGCTTCGTCGTCCTCGCTGAATCCATCTTCCGGTATCACCTCGATAGTGATGCCCTTCTTCTCGTATCTATCAGCGTTAGCCTCAGTGTTCAGAAAGCACTCTGCCATTGTAACCTCCATCTATAGCATACCTTCTCCCGGAGGTTATCCTTAATCACCTCCAACGTTGCCTCCTGGTTCTGCCTACTCCTCCCCTTCCATGTGTTGCTCATTCTGTTGAACGTTTCTACTCGTATTCAATGTCAGCGCGGAGATCTACTATAGCCCTGAGAGCACCAGTTACTGCTCCCAAAGCACTCGCTATAGCTGTAAGGGGATGTATGGGTACAGGGATGCATACTAACAACACTCTCGTTCTGTGACTGGAAATGGTCAGGCTTCACGTATGTTCCTGTTGGCCAATGCCGAATCTTGCCAAATCGCAGTCGATATCAGGCAAATAAACGTGGGGTAATCCGCTCTAGGAACTCGTCTTTTACCCTCGCATTCTGACACCATCAAAGTATTTATAGTACAATATGTCGATAATCTCTGGCGCAGAAACCGTGAAGCGGTAGGTCTAGTATCTGTTAGCGGCGTTCGCGAGTCTTTCTCCCGTTTGGCACCCGAGTCTTCATTAGCACCCCGAGTGCTTTCGTTGGGGATTAATCATACCTCGTAATGTTGCGCAGGGCTCAAGACGCGATCATTCTTCAAAAGATACTCTACTTGAGCAGCCCTCGCCTCAGGACTCGAGCTTTCAAGCCCATAGATGGTCGAGTCTGCCAGGCGCTTTAACCTCGTGCATCAAGTCTTGGCCTTTCGGGAGTGTAGACTTCTGACCTATCGTCGTCAATTACCCTTCTAGAGCACTCGTCAACGTTTCAAGAGCATTCACCTATTTGATAACGACCTCGTCGAGATCTACTGCATATCCCACCCTGCGACTGGCAGCTGCCTACATATTTACTACCAGTACCGAAAGCCTCGCTGCAGGGGGAAAAGGCTCGTGTAGAAGAGTGTGGTCTCCGATTAGCGTGCTGCACTCCTTCTCAATCCTCTGGGCTTGCATTGAGAGAACGTTTGCACTCCTCGAGCTAGGTAACAAGGACCTCTGAGATAGGTTACTCGCGAATGTTAACGATGCTTTCTCAAAGCGGTCTTGAGTGTTTTGGGAATACTACTAACCTCACTTTCTGCTATAGGAGCATTTCCTTCGTCCCTGATAGATGAAGAAGCGTGCAATATCATATCTTGGTTCGACTTCTGGTAAATATTCCTGAGGGCTTGAGGAATCGGGGACTGCTCATGAGCTCATGCAACGCCCTCAAGGGGAGGAGCGATAGGGGCGGTAAGTGGGTGAGGAATCGCCCGTACCTCGAGCATCGAGGAAAGGTCTATGTCGTGTAGAAGAGCTATAGTCAATATCGCGAGAATAAACGGGTACTGAAGAAGGCATGGACTGTGAGGATATCGGAGGTGCTCTCTGAGATGCTGTGAATCTTCTCTGAGATGCGGGAGTCTTCTCTGAGATGCGGGGATGATCTCTGAGATGCTTCCTGGCTGGATGCCAAAGTGGCGCTCTGTGGGATCACGGTGGGGCTCTCTGGGATGCATTCTGTTTGGAGTACCGAAGTGGGTGCTGCTCTCCGTACTACCTTAGCACACGGACGTGCTCCCCTCTGAATCGTTAGCGTTTTGTCTTTGCCATTAATGGGTGGGAGGGAGTCGAACCTGTACCACATCCAGGGCGTCGGAGGAAGCAATAACCTCCGCTACCGCTCGGTTGGTCTCCTCCGAGCATTCCCAGTGCTCTGGCAGTAGTCGGCTGGGCCAGTGCTGGTCTCTTCCCGTACTTTGGGATCTCTCTGCTGGGTGGAGGCTTGAGGTTCTTCTTCCGGATCATCTAGATTCTCCTCAGAGCTCTCTGGCGTTCTCTGAAGTCGTCATACTCGGAGTGGCTGGTATCGGCGGTTTCCTCCACCTCCGGCACATCCTCCTGCTGCTCCTGCACTTCAGCGATGTCAGTATTGCCAGGGGGAGATGGAGTTCTACCCTTCTAGGGCTGCTTCTTCCAGTCGATGTGTCGGTAGAACGGAGAAGCCCTTTACTATAACGGAGTCGTTTTACTGTAGTCTACATAGGATAGGCACAGTGGCCCGTTACATGCTGAGAGTTATTGTTAGAAGCCAGTTGACCGATGGTATGCAAGTACCGGCAGCGTAGTTAGCTACTAGCTGTCAGCGTAACTACATCTCGGACAACTAGGAGGAAGAACTATTCATGGGAGGATAGGCTGACGAGCCAGAACCTCGCTAGTGAATAGAAGGCCAGTCAGAACTAGGTTCTGAGAACTGGTGTTCTTCCGTACCTCCGTGCATACATTGCCTGCTGATAGCAGCTGCTGATGCCTGGGAAGTCTCGATAAGTAAAGAGCTCTACAGCAATATGAAGCCGATCGTTGACCTGCTGGCTTACGTGGTAACCAAGCGGTAAGAGATCAATGGCTTTGACTAAGGGTGAATACCATTGTGAATAAGGAACACCCTTCGTGACGCTAATGGAAGGTTCTTGAAGCGGGGTAGCGGTTGTATTGTTCTATTACACAAGAAAAGTCACGGAACTTAGTAAGAGAATAGGGCGGAGAATAGAAAGTCTCGGAGTATAAGTACTCGACTTCATTCTCGCCCTAGACTCACTTTCCCTAGACTTCATCAGTACCGAGAAAACGAGAGAGCAGAGTCCTTAAAGATTATTGAGTTCTAGCGATAGGAATCTTTAGTTTAAATCTGCACCTGACTTCTATCTTGCACGGCCGTCTATTACTCTATCCTTTTAGAGAGACCCCCGTTACAGATAATCTTTACGGCTCTAGTCACTTTCAGATTATATTCTCCTCCTACAACAATGTCCACTCTATCGGCCCCAGCAGTGCCTCTCCAAATCGATTGGCAGCCGATAGAACTCGAACTCGATGCCTCCGGGCAAGGACAGTTGATCAGAAAGCCCAGGACGGCGCTACAAAGTTACATCCCGGGATGTGAGCCCTCCTGGCAAGACACGGACGAGGTCACCCTCCAGCAGTTCTTCCGTGAACTGCAGACATACCTACAGCACACCCTCCAAGAGAAGGTTGCCCAGGCAAGCTATGCCATATCCATGGTACAAGAAGAGCATGATGCAAAGCTGGCCCTAATGAGGGAGGCCATGGAGTTCATGCACAGCAATGTCCAACAAGTCCAGGCAGAACTCCGGACCTACGCGCAAAGGGATGACCTCAACGCGGACATGATGGAGATTGAGTGGAGCAGCCCGGCGACCCCCCCAAACTTCCTAGAAGAAGTACAGAAGGCCATCAGTGATGGGAGACTGGTGATCGCCCGGCCATCAACCCCACGACCGCCTCCTCCATCCCGATCATCCTCACGAGCGGCGACGAGAACGATGAAGCCTAGGGTGAACCCCTTCGCAGCGTTCCCGATTCAGAGCAAAAGAAGGACGGTCCCCATTGTCATGCCAATGGTGGGCGCCTCCCCACTTCCTCCTAGTCGCAGTACCGCTCCCCTCAGTTTCGGAGGACCCTCCCGAATGTTTGGGGACGACGAGGATTTACTAGGGTCCCCGCTCCGACAGACTTCGGTCCCTCCTCCTCCCATCGCTCCCTTAGCCCCAATGCAAGGTGGAAGCGGTGGCAATCCTCCTCCTCCGGTGGGCGGCGCTCCCCCACCAGGAGATGAATCAGACAGCTCGGACTCAGAGCCCGAAGGTGACGATAGACGAGGATGGCGAAGGTACCTCAGGAAAAAGTTGGAGAAACAACAAAGGGAACTACTGTCCCTTATCACCCAACGCCAGTTACCTCTTGCCCCCTCGCACCCTCCTTCGGCCTCAAGAGCCAGAGAACCCAAGGCACCCCCTCCCGTAAAGTTCCAAGGCAAAGCGGAACAGGTGGAGACCTTCATCCGGCAATGTGAGAACGTGTTCTCCATTGAGAGCCTCTCCTTCACCTCGGAAGAGGTTAAGATCCGGTATGCGGGTAACTTGATGGAAGGAGAAGCACCTACCCGTTGGTATGAAGCATACCATAACTCCATCGACCAGGTCTCCGCCAACCGCCTAGCGGGGATGCCTGTGAGGTTAGACGAGCGTTGGAAGCGCTGGGATTCCTTTGTGGACGCCTTCAGAGCGGCCTTTGGTGAAGCCATTTTATAACGGCGGCGAGGTTCTGGAGACAAAACGAGGCGATATCGAGACGAGAATCGACTCGGATACGTTCGAGGACTAGGACGGGAGATCGGGCTCAGATACCGATCGAACAAATATATTTTTAAACAAGAACTAGAATGGCTCCGCCTAGCGTAATATGCTAGGTGGGTCAAAAGAATTATATTGACTAGAAATAAAGACGTTGCGTAAGGAAAGAAGAAGAAGAAGAGAAACAGAACGAAGCGAGGGAGAGCCCTAATATATATCCAACGAAATCCTCCGATGACTAATCCCAATGACTCACAACCCACTACCGAATAGAACACCCATAACCGATCCCGATCTTTCCTTCCGCAATCCTAACCAGAAGCGCCTAGCGCTGACCGTACCCTCCAAGCACCTTCCTAACCCATCCATCTTATCCGACGCGACACGATCCTTCACCTAACAACTCGATTCCTCAACGTTCTTGACGGCATAGCAGGTGGGGGCGGTCGGGCCGCGATAGTAGCCCCCTCTCTAGGTTCGAGCTCCGCGAGAACTCCGACAGGTCCAGGCTTCGTAGGATATAGACGATGGAAACGGGCGAGAAGGCGAGGAGCATTGGTGACATTATCAGAAAGTACTTTCCGGGTAGAGGCGTCGTGTCCTTCCAGCTACACAGATATTGGAGGCGTTTATATATCGAATCCGAGAATCTAGGATATCGTCAGTTCCCACTCTTCCTCACCTTCAACGACAACAGGAGGAGCCGGGAGGAATGTGTGTCCTGGAGGGGTCCGTGGCGCAAGGGTCCAATTTGAACGCGTGGAACACAGGGTGTATCTTCATCGAGGCCGGCAGATCAAGCTCGTATGCGTAGGGACTGATGACCTTCTTGATTTTGAACCTTCCCAAACGTTTCCAATCGAGTTTCCGGGAGGGACGAACGGTTTGAATATTCTTAGCGTTGAGCCATACCTCGTCACCGACCTTGTAATTGGGGGCGGGTGTTCGGTGTTGATTGGCACTGGTTTCCTGTCGATCCTGGGCGTATCGCATCTCGGCTCGGAGGTGTTCCTGTATTTCCGACATCCGCTTAACTAAGGCGTTGACATCTTGTTGTGGGTTGCCAAAAGTCGATGCCGTCAGGTCTTCCGTGAAGCGCGGGTCGTAACCATAGTTAGCCATAAACGGAGAGACTTGCGTGGTTTCGGAAACAGCGTTGTTAGCTGTGAACTCGGCGAGGGGTAACCAATCAGTCCAGTCATCCTGTTGGTAGGATACGTAGCTCCGTAGGTATTGTTCCATGACCGCGTTGGCTCGTTCCGTTTGGCCGTCAGTTTCAGGGTGGAACGCGGAGGACATAGCTACCGTAATCTTCAAAGCCTTACACAACGATTTCCAAAACTTTGACGTGAATTGGGTACCCCGATCGGAGACAATGGAGGATGGTAAGCCATGGAGCTTCCAGACGTGGTCAATGTACAGGCGTGCGAGGTCCTCCGATCCGGTGGTTGTGTGACAGGCGATGTAGTGCTTCATCTTTGACAGGCGGTCGACCACGACTAGGATTGCATCCTTACCCTTACTTTCCGGCAGACCAGTGACAAAGTCCATTGATATATGAGTCCAAGGTTTCTGAAGTGCGGGTAGGGGCGTAGAACTCGAAGAGGGCATGGTGAGATGTCTTGCTTCTACAGGTATGGCAGTTCTTGGACATATCGTTCCAGACTTCGTAGTGGGCCAGTAGTAGGTTCGTGCTAGCAGGTCAAAGGTCTTAGCTCTTCCGACATGACCAGCCGATGGCGCATCGTGATGTTCTTTCAGCAACTGAAGCTGTAGTGCCCAGTCCTCGGGTACGTAGAGCTTATCTCGGTATGTCAGAAACCCTTGGCGAGTTGCACATTCGGCCAGGGTGATGTCTCGGGAGTGCTTTGCGCCCGTGCGAAGGAGTTCTAATATCTTATTTGGAAACGGATCAGTAGTGTACGCTTGTTTAAACAGTTCTTCCAGGGGGGACAGTCCTTGTAAGGACTGGGTTGTCGCCAACAAACCCAGATTTCCCAAATTCTGGGACTTCAACACTGTCTGACTTTGGTGAGTCAGGCGTTCATCCCCCTCTTCAGGCATATCCTGTGACCTCCTGGTCAATGCGTCCGGTTTTCCACCTTTCTTCCCTGGTCGGTACGTGATTTTATAGTCGAAACGTGATAGTAATTCGGACCACCTGGCTTGGCGTCGATTCAGTAGTTTCTTGGTCATAAAATATTCCAAGTTGCGATGATCACTTAGAACTTCGATGGTTTCCACGGGGGACATTAACTCCGCTCTCCATTCCTCAAAACAACGGATAATCGCCAATAATTCCTTGTCGTAGATTTCATAATTACATTCCGCAGGGGAGTGTTTCTTATTCATATAGGCCACAGGGTGTAAAATTCCGGAATCATCGAATTGTGAGAGGACTCCCCCGGAGACGTAATCAGAGGCATCAGATTCCACAATGATGCGTCTATCGGGATCGAAATGACGGAGGATTGGGTACGATGTGAATGCAGCCTTCAGGTGATCAAAAGCCGCTTGACAGGCAGGTGACCATACGAACGGGGTAGTCTTATGGGTAAGGGCTGTAATAGGTAGTAATATCTCGGAATATCCCCTAATAAATCGTTTATAGAAGTTTGCAAACCCAGTAAATACCTGAATATCCTTGACATTCCGTGGTGCCTTCCATTCCCTGATTTTTTCGACTTTCGCAGGATCCATTTCCAGTCCCTTCCTTGTGATCAACAGCCCCAGATACTTCGTTTCTTGTACGTGGAATTCGCATTTCTCCGGCGCGCAGTACAGGTCGTTGTTCGTGAGAGCTTGTAGAACCTGGTTAACATGGTCAATATGGGATTCCAAATCCTTGCTGTAGATCAGAATATCGTCTAGATAAGCTGTACAGAAACGATCGAGAAAAGGACGAAGAACATCGTTGATAAATCGCTGAAAAGAAGCGGGGGCATTGGTTAAACCGAATGGCATTACGTTGTATTGGAAATGGCCAAAACGGGTACGAAAAGCCGTTTTCCACTCGTCTCCGGCGGCTATCCTTATCTGGTTGTATGCTGCTCGAAGATCAAGTTTGGTGTACCACTTCGCCGCGCCAATCTGGTTGAACGTTTCCTTAGACAGAGGCAGTGGGTACCGGTCCTTGATGGTGAGGTCGTTGATTCCCCGGTAGTCTACACAAAAACGGAGACCACCTCCCGGTTTCTTGACAAACAGGACAGGGGCACCAGCAGAAGATGAACTCGGATCCATTCGTCCCGATGCTACTTCTTCCTCCAAGTGTTTCTGCAGGGTGGTCAATTCCTCACGAGACATACCATATAGAGGGCCAAACGGGGGTTCCGTTCCTTCTTTCAATCTGATGCGGTGGTCGTACGGGCGATGTGGTGGTAGCTTTTTAGTTCCCTCTTCTTGAAAGCGAGACAGATATTGGTGGTGGATCGCCGGGACGAGGGTGGTAGGGTCTGAGAGCGGAGGAGATTGTGTTGGGTTGAATACAGCCACGAATACCTCCAAGTCCTTGGTAGTCTCAAAGAAAGCGGTCGCTGACACCCTTTCTATTTCTAGATCGTGTGTAGCGGGCAGCGGACTAGAGATCCCTTGGACATAGGTTAGTGCAGTCGTCATTGCATTAGCGGAGGCAGTGAGGAGAGTCGAAGAATGGAATTAAATGGCAAAATCGAGCTTGACATTATGTCGGCGCATCCAGGGGATACCAAGGACTACAGGGTAGTGCCCCAAACGGGTGACATAAGCGGTGATGTTTTCGAAGTGACCTTGAATACGGAGAGACAGTTGTGCAGTGTGGGTAATATCACCGGAGGAGATTTCTCTCCCATCGATGACTTGTAGCTTTCGGGGTTGGGCGAGCAGGGAGGTAGGAAGTTGGTGGTGGCATACGAATCTCTCGTCAATGAATGCGATTCCAGAAGCTCCAGTGTCAACTAATGCGTAGGTTTTACAGATTTTATTTTTATCAGATACAGAACATGAAACAACCAAATGATCTGAAAAACCTTGTGCAGAAGAGACACTAGAAACAGGACCAGAAACCGAAGACAAAGACAAAGAGATAGGAGGAACCTGTATTGAGCCACTCAATGCAGGTCGTCCCCATTTCCCGACGGTGGAGAACGGGGGCGCGGCATATTAAACGGACCAGAGAAAGAAAAACCAAGATCAGAAGAAGCAGAAGTACCAGGACCAGAACCAGAAGAAGAAAAACCAGAACCAGAAGCAGAAGGAGACGAAGTAGTAAGAGCCCCACGCATCACCGGAGGTTGATAGGCCTCGGTGGTAGCAGCGGCGCGGAACGAACGAGCATTAGTACGGCGGTTTGGGCACTCGGTGGCGAAATGACCAGCCTGCCCACAGTACATGCACAACCCTTGGGCCATGCGACGTGAGCGTTCGGCGGGGGACAGAGGACCACGGGGGGCACGAGGACGGAGGTTGGATAGGTCCATGGGTACCGCGCCACCAGGTGTGTGGGATGGGTGCGCGGGAGTAGCTGGAGCGGAAGCGGGAGCAGGGGCGGAAGATCTTTGAGGAGTAGGGGCAAAGGCAGGGGCAGAGGGAATACGGGATCGGAGGCGAGCATCCCTGATGCGTCCATCCAACTCTTGTAGGAGTCGGACGTAGTCCAGCAGGGCATCAGGAGTCGGGTGGTGGATCATGGCATTGCGAAGATCGTTGGAAAGACCTCGGGTGAGAGCATGCTTCTGAGCCTGTTCATTCCAGGCCACGTCGGCAGCGAGGCGTTGGAAATCGGCAAAGTAGGCAGAGAAGTCTCGGGATCCTTGTGTCAGTTTTTCCAACTCCCGTTCGGCGGTGGCAACACGGTTGGGGTCGCCGAAGGCGGTGTCGAGGAGGGTGATCAAAGCTTCGATGTCGGCAAGGTTGATGTTGGCACCATTGACCAAGGGCATGACTTGGCCGAGGGCACGTCCGGTTAGCAGGTTGATCGCGTACACGAGCTGTTGCTGGTTCGAGGTGAAGCGATCAGCGTTACCGATCATCTTGAGACGGAGCTGGGTGACGAAGGGACGGAGCGCTGAACGGGTACCATCGAACTTAGGCGGGTCAGGAATCTTATCAGAGCGTTGAACAGGTGCGGGGACTGGGACTGGGGGCTGGGGTTGGATTGGGGCTGGGACTGGGGCAACGGGTACTGGGGCCGGGGGTGCTTGTGCGCGAAGGAGGTGATTAAGCTCCCTTGATTCCGCAAGCTGCGTGGTGAGCTCTTGGACCTGGGCTTCCAGTTCGGGGATGGCGGCGTTGTTGTTCATAGAGACGTTCAGCTGTTGCTGTAGATTATCTCGTTCATTAGCGAAGGTGTGAGCTTGCTGAAAGTTCTCCCTTGCTTGCTGATGCCACGTGGATAGATTTGTATATAGGAGGTCTGGGTTTTCGAGGTAAGATTGTTGAAAGTCTTCGAGGTTCCTAGGAAACCCCCACTGAGATGGGGTTGACATTGCGTATCAGGAGTCGATGTAAGTCGACGCAACGTAGTATAACGGCGGCGAGGTTCTGGAGACAAGACGAGGCGGTATCGAGACGAGAATCGACTCGGATACGTTCGAGGACTAGGACGGGAGATCGGGCTCAGATACCGATCGAACAAATATATTTTTAAACAAGAACTAGAATGGCTCCGCCTAGCGTAATATGCTAGGTGGGGCAAAAGAATTATATTGACTAGAAATAAAGACGTTGCGTAAGGAAAGAAGAAGAAGAAGAGAAACAGAACGAAGCGAGGGAGAGCCCTAATATATATCCAACGAAATCCTCCGATGACTAATCCCAATGACTCACAACCCACTACCGAATAGAACACCCATAACCGATCCCGATCTTTCCTTCCGCAATCCTAACCAGAAGCGCCTAGCGCTGACCGTACCCTCCAAGCACCTTCCTAACCCATCCATCTTATCCGACGCGACACGATCCTTCACCTAACAACTCGATTCCTCAACGTTCTTGACGGCATAGCAGGTGGGGGCGGTCGGGCCGCGATACATTTCTAGGGATGATGCTGTCACTCAATGGAACTCCCTTACCCACACTACCAAGGGAGGAATAGACGCCTTCCTGAATAGTATCATTCAGTTGATGTGGAAGACTGGCTATCAAGGCCAGTTGGTGGATGACAAGATCCAAAACTCCCTCCTACCGGAGTTAGGTTTAAGCTGGGCCCTCTTTGGTCCAAAGCCTAAGCTCCTCATGGAGCGGATAGCGGCCCTACGAGAGTTGGGACACACCCACGAGAGGTACCGAACCGTCGCGGTCGAGAAAACCCCTCCTCGGGCTAAGAGGGCTCCCCAAGCCAGAGAGATTAGGCAGCCTAGGACTAGAAGAGAAGCCCCAAGCTCCTCTGATCCCAAGAAGGCAGCCGAGTCCAAGGACAGGGCGGTAGAGTTAAAAGGTATGCCCTCGGAGATCCTAGAAGAAAGAAGAAAGGCAGAAGTATGCTTGAAGGTAAGACCTTCCGGTACCCCATCAAGGGATACATAGACTGACTTGTGCATTAGTGTGGCAAGTCCAGACACAAATGGACCGATTGTTGGTCCAAGGAACCTACGGTTGTCCGAGTGGCATCAGTGAAAGTACAGAAGCGGAAAAGAGGATCTGGCAGAGGCGGATCTGAAAAGAAAGCTAAAGTGGCTGCGGTAGTAGCAGAAGAACCACTAAATGTACTTCCTGAAGTTACAGAGGACTTCGCTCGAGCCTATACCAGACTGATAACTAAATCATCTGGGATGTGTCTGTTTAGAGTCTTATGTTTACTTAGTCTTTTCTTTGGAGTTTTCTCCTTGTTTCATCAATAAAATTATGATTGTGTTCTACAAATTCGCTACCAAAGTATGCTGAGGATGGCTTTTAAGAAATAAACTGCTGGTCGGTACATACCGAGAACCCCAAATATACCCCAACACAGAGTACCACAGTTTTAGAAATCACACTATCATACCTTATTGCTTATAAGACAAAACGCTTGGGAATAGAACCAAAAGATCACAGATCTTAGTAGTGCCCTATTAGCAATGGATAAAAGACAAAGAGAACTAAGTACTCGAGCTCACAAGATAAGCGCAGAAGGCTGGAAGAGAAACTGCCTTCCTTACCGGTACACGGGAAAAGGCCCATATTGAAGGCCGAACTGTCGTGGGCAGTCAAGAAAAAAGTTGAAGGTGCCCAAGGGAAATTCCTCTTCGATACCGGTTGTACAGGAGCTATCCTCAACCTGAGTTACGTCAGAAAACATGGGATTCCCTTAGTGCGGCGAGATCAACCACTCACTATGTACGATGCCCAAGGAGATGTCATGATGGGAGGCGGAGAGTATTATACTCATCCAATCCACATGAGTATGGGAGAACACGAAGAAACACTCCGATGGGAGGTAGCTACGCTGGAAGAAGGAATCGCTGCAGATTGCCAATTGCATGGGCAAGAAAGATAACCCGGACATCAATTGGGAACTCAACACCATAAGCTGGAGGAGTGACTATTGCAAGAAGCATTGTCTCCCAGCAAAGATCAAGATTGAAACCATCTCCGCCTATCAAATGATGGAAGAAGAGGATGTGGTATACCAACTGGTCGCAACAGTATGGCATGATGAGGATGGGACGGACATCACAGAAAGGATGCCTCCGGTACACCACCAATGGGCGCATGTCTTTAGTCAGGAAAAGATTAGAGAAATGGTCGGACACAGCAGTCATGACCATACTATCAAACTCTTGCCTGGGACTGCCCCCCCATTTGGACCATTATACCCTTGTTCCGCTTGAGCCTAAAGGCTCCGGGAATACCTTGATAAGGAAACCTCGTCAGGAAAGTCTCTAAGTCGAATAGCCCAGCAGCGCACCCATACTATTCGCTCCAAAGAAGGATACACTACGCGAATTTATGTTGACTAATCGAGGGTTGAACAAGGCCATCACTGTCAAAGACAAGTATTGGTTTCATCATGAGCGAAGCTCAGGATAGGTTGTTCAAAGCCAAAATCTTCACAAAGATAGACCTGAAGAATGGCTTCAACTTAATCAGGATAGCCGAAGGCATTTAATGGAAGACAGCTTTCAGAACCCGCTATGGCCTGTACCAATATAACGCGATGCCATTCGGTTATGCAATGCACCGCCACCTTCCAGAGGATGATTAATGACGCCTCAGAGAACTACTGGATGAAGGAGTGGTTGTTCACATCGACGACATCCTCATCTACTCGGAAACACAGGAAGAGCATGAAATTCTGGTCAGAAATTGAGAATGAGCGCTTAATTTATGCGCCTCAATCAATAAGACATCGTTCCATGTCCGAGAAGTAGAATATCTGGGATATCAAATCTCCGAGAAGGGAGTATCAATGTCAAGAGAAAAAGTGGAGGCAATCTTGGATTGGCCCGTCCCAAAAGACGTTAAGGTAGTACAGGCATTCCTCGGCTTTGCGAACTTCTATCGCCGCTTCATTGAAGGCTTTAGTAAAGTATGTAAGCCCATGACTGACCTCACCCACTTAAAAAACAAAATGGTATTGGACCGCAGTTTGATCAAGCTTTTGAGGAACTCAAAAGGCTATTCACAAGCGCCTCTCTCGCAAGACATTTTGACCCTAGCGAAGAACTGTGGTCGAAACTGATGCCAGTGATTTCGCCAAAGGAAGATTTCTCTCAAGTATGGTGAGGATGGGAAGCTACACCTGTAGCCTTCTACTCCAAGAAATTTTCCCCTGCTGAGATCAATTACGACATTCACGATAAGGAAATGGGTGCTATTGTAGCCTCCTTCCGTGAATGGGAATACATGCTCAAATCTTGTGAGCAAGAGATCACGGTGTTCACAGATCACAAGAACTTGGAATATTTCAATTCCACGAAAGTTCTCACTAGGCGGCAAGCTAGATGGTCTGAGGACCTAGCAGGCTACAACTTTAAAGTTGTCTACAGACCAGGGGAAAGAAACGGCAAGACTGATGTGCTATCTAGGCGCTGGGATCACCGCCTCGGAGAGGGAGGTGAAACACAGCAGCCGGAGCCACTGATGTTTTTTAGGCCAGGTCAATTGGTTTTGGATCCGATCAAGCTAGCTGCTGTGAAGGTCAACCAGTT
This sequence comes from Morchella sp. 2018-W38C, assembly GCA_024713705.1. Lineage (NCBI taxonomy): Eukaryota > Fungi > Ascomycota > Pezizomycetes > Pezizales > Morchellaceae > Morchella > Morchella sp. 2018-W38C. Next base: position 1,357,565 of record JAMJEX010000001.1, read on the forward strand.
GCAGGGTACGTTCTTAGAGCGCCTATACAAGGTAGCCAAAAAGGATGCAAACTGGCAGTTACTGCACCGCTCCCTGATCGAAAGGAGGCCCAATTTGGATCAATATTTGACTGTCAAGGACGGCCTTATCTTCTACAAGAATAGGTGGTACATCCCCAATGACAAGAAGCTTCAGAGCGAAATCCTGACCGAGACCCATGACTCTAAAGTGGCTGGTCATTTTGGCCAGTTCAAGACACTAGAGCGGGTTAAAAATAACTTCTATTGGCCCAACATGGATAAAGATGTTGAGGAATACGCCCGAGCTGTGACAGCTGCCAGAGGAATAAAACCTCAAGACATAAGAAGTTTGGTATGCTCCAACCGTTGAAATACCCTATCGCCATGGACCTCGATCTCTATGGACTTCATTGTGGGACTACCGAATCCAGGGGTTCACAAAGGTTTGGGTAATAGTGGACTGCTGAAGATGGCACATTACATCCCACTTCCTACCCTCAACAAAACAGAAGACCTGGCTAAGTTGTTCTTGAAGGAAGTATGGAGACTCCATGGGCTACCAGATGACATAGTCTCGGACAGAGATAGCCGGTTTATCTCTCACTTTTGGCAATCCCTCATGAGCCTCCTCAACGTGAAGCTGAGAATGTCCACTTCCTTCCACCCCCAAACAGACGGTCAAACAGAACGAGTTAACCAGACCCTGGAGCATTACTTGCGTAGTTATTGTTCATACCAACAGGATGACTGGGCGGACCTCTTGCCTTTGGCGGAGTATGCATATAACTCGGCGGTCTCTGAGTCTACCAAAGTATCGGCATTTTATGCTAACTATGGATATGAACCCAGGACCAACTGGCCGGCTCCGAGTGTGGGAGTAGAATGGAACAATCCGGCAAGTGAGGTCATGATTTCTCAATGGGAATCTATCTGGCAGGCAATGAACACCAACCTGGGTAAAGCTAGAGTAAGGATGGCCCGGTGGTATGATGCTCACGCTTGGCCCCCTGAAATCAAGCCCGGAGACGAAGTAATGTTAGACCGCCGCAATGTGCAAACAAAGCGGCCGTTGGGGGAATTGGATCAGAAGAAGCTGGGTCCTTTCAAGGTCCTCGGCCGTTATACTGCGGCTACAGGCTCCTTCTCCCTCCCCAAATGGGAATCCACCCGGTCTTTCATGTCTCGCTTCTGGAACCCTACAGAGCCCCGACAGATCCTGAGAGAAAAGTTTCCCCACCGGAACCAGAGGAGATAGCCGGAGAAGAGAACTGGAGCGTCCGGGAAGTAGCAGATAGCCGAGTCAACAGGAAGAGGAAACGGGTTGAATACTTGGTACTTTGGGAAGGCTATGAGAACGAGGACGCCACTTGGGAACCTTGGGAACATCTCAAGAAGAGCGCTGAAGAAGCCCTTCGTGATTTCCACAAAAGATATCCCAAGAAGCCAATGGATAAGAGAGTCCAATAAGGCAAGGGCTCTTGGGTCTTCACCCCTCCTACGGTATCAGAGCTATGTATGATAAAGAATAGAAAAATGGTTATTAGAACTTGGAGACCAAGATCCTGGAAGAGGGGAGTAGTGTAACGGAGTCGTTTTACTGTAGTCTACATAGGATAGGCACAGTGGCCCGTTACATGCTGAGAGTTATTGTTAGAAGCCAGTTGACCGATGGTATGCAAGTACCGCAGCGTAGTTAGCTACTAGCTGTCAGCGAATTCACATCTCGACAACTAGGAGGAAGAACTATTCATGGGAGGATAGGCTGACGAGCCAGAACCTCGCTAGTGAATAGAAGGCCAGTCAGAACTAGGTTCTGAGAACTGGTGTTCTTCCGCACTCCAAGATACATTGCCTGCTGATAGCAGCTGCGGATGCCTGGGAAGTCTACGATAAGTAAAGAGCTCTACAGCAATATGAAGCCGATCATTGACCTGCTGGCTTAGGCCACGTGGTAACCAAGCGTAAGGAGATCAATGGCTTTTGACTAAGGGTGAATACCATTGTGAATAGGAGCACCCGCTAGCGCTTAGACGATGGAACCTAATGGAAGGTTGCCCAGAAGCGGGTAGCGGTTGTATTGTTCTATTACACAAGAAAAGGAGTCACCGAACTTAGTAAGAGAATAGGAGCGGAGAATAGAAAGTCTCGAGTATAAGTATCGACTTCATTCTCGCCCTAGACTCACTTTCCCTAGACTTCATCAGTACCGAGAAAACGAGAGAGCAGAGTCCTTAAAGATTATTGAGTTCTAGCGATAGGAATCTTTAGTTTAAATCTGCACCTGACTTCTATCTTGCACGGCCGTCTATTACTCTATCCTTTTAGAGAGACCCCCGTTACATTTACGAGCTATTGGGGCGGTGGTCGACTGACTGCTCCGGGTGCTGGTCGACTGACTGCTCCGAGTGCTGGTTGACAGTGCGGTCAATGCTCGGAATGATATTTCAGACTCGTCAGTCTGTGAATCATCATGCTCTTTGGGTGGTACTGGGAGTCGTGCCATGGAAAGAAGTGCTGAACCCGGATCGCTTGTTGAGAGGCATTCTGCTTGCTGGCAGGAGTATCCAATGTGCTCTAGAGCATTCTTTTGCGGTTTTGATTAGAAATCAACGCTACGACAGAGTTTTCGCCGCCAAGCAAGAAGAATTTTCACCGCTAACCTCAGAGTAGCGATCCGCCAACCGCATCCTGGTCCGCTTCAACCGAATCCGTCATTTCTAATCACTGCTTTTACTGCACTTTCAGAAGCGATACCGAGTGCTCTGAGAGCAATCTAGAGTTTGGCTTGACTGTAATTCAATTAAGAAATGAAATAATCTAATCTGATCTAATCTAATCTAATCTAATAAATCTAAAACGATGATCCCATCTATTCATAATAGCACCTCAACCCAATCCCAGGAGCACTCGCCAGCGCCAGAAAACAAGACATACCGCTATTCAGAGGTAGTTTATTGTTCGCAGAAAGAGAAACGAGAGATTATACCAAAGGAAACTAATGACGCCAGTAGACTCGCAAGAAGTGCTCAGAAAACAATACATACCGCTATTCAGAGGTAAGCATTCTGAGCAGAAAGAGAGACGCGAGATTATACCAAAGAAAACTAATGATGCTCGCCATCACTACTCACCGCCACTCACCACCGCCTCCAGAAGGTTCACCACCACCACCACCGCCAGGAGGTCCGCCCGGAGGAGGAGGAGGAGGAGGAGGAGGAGGAGGAGGAGGAGGAGGAGGAGGAGGAGGAGGAGGAGGAGGAGGAGGAGGAGGAGGAGGAGGAGGAGGAGGAGGAGGAGGAGGACCGCCCGGAGGAGGGCTGCCACCACCACCACCACCACCGCCTCGGGAGGAGGATTACCACCACCACCACCACCACCACCACCGCCCGGAGGAGGATTACCACCACCACCACCACCACCACCGCCCGGAGGAGGGTTACCACCGCCACCACCACCACCACCACCACCACCACCGCCCGGAGGAGGGTTACCACCACCACCACCACCACCACCACCGCCCGGAGGAGGATTACCACCACCACCACCACCACCACCACCGCCCGGAGGAGGGTTACCACCACCACCACCACCGCCCGGAGGAAGGTTACCACCGCCACCACCACCACCGCCACCACCACCACCGCCTCCAGCAGCAGCCGCGAGTGCGTCAGCAGCTCTCTTGGCTGCTATCCCGGCAGGCGTCCAGATTACTCCCTCAAGAAAGTTTATACAAGCAACCCCTACACCCAGAGTGATACTTCCTCAGGTATTTGGGGTCTAAGTCGCCGATAGCATCCTGCTGTCTATCGCGACGCCTAACAAGAGTCTGGATTAGCCTTTGATTACTGGATCAGTTCTGGGCAAATATACCTCAGTCCTTAAGATTAATGCGATGATTTCTCGTCAGTAGTCAGAGTCCTCTGCTGAATGCCGATCACAGGTGTAATCGCCTTTCCTCGAGCATGAGGGAATGCCGCGATAGCGGCGTGTGTTTCAGCACCACCCAAATTAGCACCCGCTACCGCTTCTGCGGAAAGACCGCGAGTATCCTCCGAGGCCTGCCAGTACTATTCTTCAACCAACCTCGACTTCTTCCGAATCAGTGATCTGACCTCCTGCGCCGACAGGAGGATTGATGCCGTGGAACGTTTCGAAGGTTTCCCCAGATACTCCTGATTGCTCTGTCGGGTGTCCTTCAGGATCGTTGCAGAGCTCTGGAACGTTATCTTTGTCAGAATACCAATGAACGAATTCTGATTTCGCCGATGGTTCCAGTCATACGGGGCGGGCAACCACGGAGAATGCTCCCAGAGCATCCGGCTACCACCGCGACCATTATGGAAGGCTATCGAGTTCGGGCGGCACTGGGTCCCGCGACGCTTTAGAGCGCCGCCACCGCCCTCATCATCATCATCGCCTGCCAGCAACTTTCTAAACTCGCGATTCCCTGCCCTCGATAGCTTTTTCCTTCTGCCCAACATCGCAATGAGCCACTTCAAAGCGCGAGCCTGCGGTCATGCGGTATTGCTTCCGCTCCACATAGGCAAGAAACCGCTGAGAGGGCGTAAGCTCAACAAATGGAGGCAGAGAGAGCATCGAACGCTGCTGCTCCGGAGACGGTTTTGTTGACCCAGCCGGTGCAGATCTCCGCTGGAGGCTGTTATGACGTTAGTGTGACACTTTAGGCAGGTTGATCAAACCTAAAGTCATCTTTTGCTTTGTTCGCCTGAGTCATTGTGTGGGTGTTTTGGGAGATTGGGGACGATGCTTCTGCAGCACCGGGAACGCTTGAGGACTGGCGACGCTAACCGAGCACGCTGGGGAGTTTCTGGGCAGGATCTCGGCGCCGCTTTTGCCTCTGCTTCTGCCGTGAGGGAATCAGACAGTATCCGACGACGCCGGAATTGAGAGCTAAGCACTGGCGACTGCTTTTGGAGCAGGGGCACGAACTGAGAGCTCGGTTTGACGGACAGGGCCGACGGTGGTAGTGGCGGCGAGCTGCCTAACTCTGGGGAAAAGTTGAGACTTGTCGAACTGTTCGTTTCTCTTCGGGCTTTGGGCTTGCTGCCTGCTGAGCGCTGTTGGGCTTGGTGTTGTTGCCTGCTGGGCCTGTTGCTGTGCCTTCTGAGCGCTTGTTTGAGCTTGGGTGCTGCTGGGCCTGCTGGGCCTGTTGCGCCTTCTGAGCGCTTGTTTGGGCTTGGTGCTGCTGGGCCTGCTGGGCCTGCTGCTGTGCCTTCTGAGCGCTGTTTGGGCTTGGTGCTGCTGGGCCTGCTGGGCCTGCTGCTGTGCCTGCTGAACGCCAGGGCTTGGGTGCTGCCGGGCCTGCTGGGTCTGCTGCTGTGCCTGCTGCAGAACGTTCTCTGTCGGGCTCGACTTCAGGTTGCCCTTCCTCGCTATCGCTATCGCTATCGCTATCGCTATCGCTATCGCTGTCGCTATCGCCTTCTTTCTCCCATTCCTTTGGGAAAATTCGTGGGTGCCGGGGAGACGGTGGCGCTTGCTGAGGGGGCGGTGGCGGGTGCTTCTCGGAACGCGACGACTGCGGCGGGGTGTCTCTCCTATCTCTATTGGGATAGGCTGGTACCTTCCTGCTCTTTTACGAGACGCATTTAAGGTGAGGACTTCTCTTTCTGCTTCTGCGCTTTCTTCTCTTTCTCCTGTGCCTTCCTCTGTAGCTCCTGCACCTTCTTCTGCAAAATCTCCAGCTCCTTCTGCTCCTCTATCTCCTGCTCCTCTATCTCCTGCTTCTTCTTCCCTTCTCCTTCTTTTTCCTTCTTTTTCCTTTTTGCTATATCTGAATCGTCGGTGTCTGGATCGCGATCTCGCTTCTTCTGTGAGCTCTGTGGAGTGCTCTGAGGGCGGGGTGAAGGTGACTATAGTGAATATAGAATATTTGATGAGTATGGTTCTGAGAGCAATAGAATTAAGGAGGAGGATATACCATCTTATATATGATTGTAGATGCGCAGCTTGAAAGTTCTAACTTGAAACTTGAAACTTGAACCGTAAACTTGAAACGTGAGCTGAATGCGCTTCCAAGAGATATTTTGAAAGCTTTGATAGCAGTGAGGGGTATGAAGTGGTAGCGCTGGAAGAGGTAGCGCTGGAAGAGGTAGCGCTGGAAGATGGATGGTTAGGAATCTCTCACGATCTGGAAGGAGGAGAAGGGTGCTCTTATACCGAATAGAATCAGCTATTCCAGAGCTCATCATGCTTCCGAGAGCACCCCGTGTGCTATGGAAGCACCCCCATGTGCTATACGAGCACTCTCGAGTGCTCCAAGCCGTGCTCAATGTTTGCTCCAATACATGACGTAGATCAATGCTCTAGGCGCACTCGAAGATTCTACTCTGGTGGTTTGATTCAATTGAATGACGTAGATGAATGCTCTAGGCGTACTCGGGAATGCTCTGATGGTAGTACCAACAGCGGTATCGATTGATTCCAATGTTGGGTTGGAGTTTCTGTTCTTGGTTTCCGCCAAGCGCGGCGGCTTGGTGGTCTAACAGACAGATCGCTTGAGCTCGTAATCGATATTGGTATTGAATTTTCCGCTAGAACGGTTTCTCACGGTTTCTCGATCTGAATAGCTTTCGCGAGTGCTAACTGAGGATGAGCGAATGCTGAAAGGGCAGAACGGAGCATCGCTGGTGGCATGATTGCTGTTTCCTCTCGTTGCATGCTCGTGTTTGTGTTTGCAGTATTCCGTTGGAGATGTATGACGTCAAAGTCAGCCTTGCTCTGCTGGAGGTGCGAGCGCAAGGCTTACAATCACTCGACGAGCACTCTGCTAAGCGAGCACTTTGCATGCGGTGACTAATCGCTTGTAGAGCACTCTGCACAACGTCTTGGCAGCGAGAGCCTCATTGGTGACAAATCGCTTGTAGAGCACTCTGCACAATCGCTCGGCGAGCGCTCTGCAGCCAGAGCCTCATTGGATGACAGATTGTTCGTAGAGCACTCTGCACCGCCTGCAGGAAAGAGCCTCCTCGGCCTTGGCAGACTGCAAATTCTCGAGTTCAATGAAATCGTCGTGCCCTTTTTGCAGCAAGAGGTACAGCTCCTCCGCGAATTTTGACAGACATCTTCGAACGATACATCCTTTAGAAGCAGATGAATGGTTGGGAAATCAATATTCACTGCTGGAGCACGATCAATCAGCAGAAACCCCCGACGACACTGACGAGAGCCCAGAGAGCATTCCCGATTGCTATTCAGAGACGCACTACGATTCGGAGTCCGACACTTTCGACCAAGATTCGGGTAACAATTCGGACCTCGAATCCGAATCATATTTCGTGATGGAGGAGGGAGGCGGCGATTCAAATGGGCATAAGGCATCTACTACAGTTTACGAGGGCGCTGGGGAAGCACTTTACCGCTCGGAGGACTACGCATTTAATGCTCACACAGCCTTCTCCGATACCCATGGTACCCATGCCGGTCAGCATACGAGTTCAGAATGGCACGCTATTTCACACTGTCCAAAGCCTCACAGGAACATCGACAGCTTTTTTCGTGCGAAAAGTGCTCCTACAGCACTGGGCGGGTTTTATCAAGAGGTTGGAGGAAATGAACGACACACTCGGAAAAGCGAGCTGGAATCATTCGGAGGTGGATATTGGGGGGGAGAAGATCTCTTACTACTACCGCGATCCAATGGTTGTCGTCCGATATCTTCTAGGGCAACGTGCCTTCCGGGAGTCATTGGTGTACGCGCCCGTGGTGGAGCATAATGATTTCGGCGAAATAATGTACGGGAAATGCATACAGGAGATTGGTGGTGGAGATACAGGTCCGTGAAACTTCGCCTCTGTCAACTTGAGGTGCTCTATGAGCATTCGATGATGCTCAAGGAGCAGTCGCTGATGCTTTCGACAGAACACGCATCGAGGGGTCCACTGTGGTACCAATTATCTGCGCGTCGGATGGCACACATCTGACAAATTTCAGCGGGGACAAGAAAGCCTGGCCAATCTATCTTACCATAGGGAACATCAAGTCGTCGGTGCGCAATAAGCCTACAGGGCATTCATTCATTCTCCTAGGGCTGCTACCAGTGCCACCGAAGCTCGGGAAGAATACAACACTTGCTAACTCCGTGTTACGACGTCAAAGTCAAATGGCACTGCATCGCGCTCTTGGGGAGATCTTTCAAAGCATTCGCGAGTGCTCTCAGGACGGCGAGCTAATCAAATGCGCCGACGGGTACGAACGACTTTGCTTTCCGGTGCTCTCGGGGTGGATCGCTGATCAACCAGAGCATTCAAACTTGCAAAACATCAGCACTAGTGCTTGCCCAAGATGCGAGGTCGAGTTTCACAGTCTTGGGAGCACTCGCCGAAGCTCTGTGCGCAATCACGAGGACTACAGGGAGAGAGTACAGCTATTTAGCGAGAACCCGGGCAATCTGGAACCGGTAGAATACCTTGTTGCGAGATCCGTCAAAACACTCTTCAATGCTTTCTGGGGTATGCCGAGGGTTAATCCGTACGATCTCAATAAACCGGACATACTGCACAATATCTACCTGGGGATGTTGAAGCACATGATGGAGTGGATTCAGTGCTTCCTGAAGAAGCACCACCGATTGAGGAATTTGACAAAGCTTGGCTTCGATACTTACCCTGACTGGCAGTACCAAACAAGGCATATCGCTCTACCACCCAATGGCAAGGGAAAGAGATGCGAACCTGGGCGTGCTCGTTCTAGGAGAACTCGCGCTGCTCTGAGAAACCCGAGTGGCTGTCAGAGCGATTTCAAGAAAGCGTTGAAATGCTGCTCAAGCCTAATAGACTTCCACTTAATGGCGCAATATGGGAGTCATACAACGAGCACCCTGACTATATGGAGAGCTATCTCGACGATTTCCATAAACACAAGGATATCTTTTTAGAATTCAGGGCGTACAAGAAGACATTAAAGGACGCGAGAGATCGAACGAAAGCAGTTAGTGGCTCCCAGAGCACCCAGCGAGGCGTGGAGGAGATCCGGGAGATTCGGGAAAGATCACACTTCAACTTCATCAAATTGCACGTATTAACGCACTACCGGGAGCACGTTGAGCGCTGGGAGCATTCTCAAGACTCCACGGACGTTAGCGAAATTTTGCCCATGCACGGCAGGTGAAAGAGGCTTACAGAGCGCCCAACAAGCGCCGACGCTGCAACACAGATACTGGACTATGGAGGGAGGCGACATGCTAGAGATTCAATTCTGAATCTGAAAGACATCGTTGGAGGTCCTGAGAGCACTGACGACATCCTCTGGAGCCATCGATAACTCTCAAGGAGTTGCTCGACATTTTCAAAATCGAGGACCGCAAGAAAACGCCGAATGAACGCCAATAGTAGAAAGCGGACTGCGAAGCGCCTTTTGCAACCCTCCACGAAATCGAAAGACTGTTCAACGCCGCAGATGGACTGCAATGAGCTATACGACGCTTTTATCGCCTGATAAAGCGAGTATGCCGAAGATGCGAATGCTCTCGAGCTTTGCCGGAAGCTCTGAGAGCATTTTGGAGCGCCGGTGGAGGTTTTCACATGCTTGCAGGTTCCGATACCAATCTTCCAAAGGCCTGACGTATACGAGGTTCACAATATCAGGTGTACGGGAACATCATCTTTTAGGAAGGGGAAAATAAGAAAGGATTGGGCATGGGTATCGGTAGGTTCCTCAGAGCAGTGGGGAGTGTTTCGGGGACGCTTACCAGGACGAGTGGAGGCTCTGTTCAAGGTGCGGATAGCACAGGGCGCGCATAGACTATGCAGAGTTGAGCTGCTTGAGGCGAAGGATCGTAGATCGCTGATAGCTCACATGGGCTGCTGAAAGTCTGTAGGAGGAGGAGGAAGAGGATGTGGGTCGTGAATATTCGGAGTATATTAGGAATGGCCCATTTGTTTGAGGTGGATGCTGGCAATTGGCTGGTAAATACTAGGATAGATTTGCGTACGTGGAATGAATTTAGTTGAATGCTGTGAGAGCGGTCGTAAGCGCTGTAAAGCATTCCTGAGTGCTAACCAGTGATGTGAGAACAGTCCCGGTATGTGAGAGGTGAATGTTGTCCCGGTGCTCCGTGAGAACTGAGCGCCGAGGGCAGTGGCGAGTGTTTCACGAAAGGAAAGTTAGACCCAATAGTACCGCTCTAATTCAAAATTCGCGGTCGTTCTGCTAGTACGCATGCGGATTGGAAGAGGGAGGTGAGTTTCGGCCGCTCAGTATCTGAGTCTGTTATCCAGCAAGCTCGCTCCACCAGCATAATGCTGCTTATGCATGGGAAACAATTTCCAGCAAGCTCCCGCCGGAGTGCTGCTTAGGCAGGGCATTGAGCTTTTCAGACGAGCCGCATTCATGGCCTAAACCTCAAGGCTTAAATTTAAATGCCTTTCACGAATCGACAGATACATACGCTATCGTCAAAGTTTTGGTAACCATCTCGAGTATACACGACAGTGCTCGTATCAGTATTCCGCGACTGACCGTTCAGCGGCGTGAAGAATACCCACGTGAGATATCGTTTGAGAGACTGGCAATGCCTACCTCGCCTTTGAAGAAAGCGTATCGATTCATATGGGTCTAAGTGGGGATGTCCCACCTTGAATAGTATGATTAAAGATATTTCCGCAGTTTCACGAGCATTGGTCAGTGCTATGAAAGCAGCCATGGTGCTTCCTCGCGACGTGGCAATATCTCTTAGCAGTCAGTGAAAACCTTGTTGACGAAGAGTGTCTTGGCGTGAGCGATATGCTCCCGTGGTGTCTGGCGAGCATCTCAGTGAGAATGCTCTCCTGGCGCAGATAGCACTGACGAGTGCTCTCTAGGCGTGAGGGATATGTTCTGGCGGCGCCTGGAGAGCAGCTCGTTATGATTTGATCTCCTGGCGCAGATATTAGTGGCGAGTGCTGTCAGGGCGCTGGCGTTGTCTCCTGGCGGGCACCGACGCGTCTGCGTGATTCGTTACAGTCCCTGGGCGGAGACTCATTTGTTGATCGTTATCCAGAGGAGGTAAGCTCAAGGCGTGCCATGGCAGAGAGACATCGCTCTCAGGACGATCAGCACATTGCCTGGACGCTGACGTGAAGCGACGACGCCTAGAAAAGATCGCGAGAGAGAATTGCTGGGCTCTATAGATGTAGGTGATATCGCTAGGAGCACTCTGTAGATAGTAGCATTAGCGAAAAAAAAGCTCATTAGGACTATTCGGTACTGCTTGGAGCGAGTGCTTGGTGGAGCGAGTCTCTGCTTGGAGCGAGTCTTCACAGGAGCGAAGCTCACAGGGAGCGAGCTCACAGGAGAGTGTTTCTGCTAGGAGCGAAATTTCTGGTGGAGCGAAGTGTTTCTGGTGAGCGAAGTGCTCTGGTGGAGCGAAATGTTTGCTAGGAGCGAGTGCTGCTAATGCTAGGAGCGAAGATTTGCCAGGAGCGAGTTTGTTTGGAGCGAAGGTTTCTGCTTGGAGCGAGTTTCTGCTTGGAGCGAGCCATGGAGTACATAGACGATGATGCGCTTGGTGCTGCCAGAGAGGAACATACTGCTCTGGAGGCGCCGGGCGCGTAATAGCATCGCCTGGTGCGAGCATTATGCTCCTGGAACGCCTGGTGCGAGCATTACGCCCTGAACGCCTGGCGCGAAAGATTACGCCTGGCGACGCCTGGCGCAAGATCACGCCGCTGTGGCGACGCTTTACGGAGGCACCCTGCTGTGGCGACGCCAGGCGCGAGCGATCTGCCCTGGCGACGCCTGGCAGCAGCACTCTGCCCTGGCGGCGCCTGGCAGCAGCACTCTGCCCTGGCGGCGCCTGGCGTCCGTGGCGCCCAGGGCGTAGGCTCTGCGCCCTGAGGAATACCAGAGTTTGCTGATAAAACAAGACAGGAACTGGCAAGACTTGCTCCGCTCCTTGGTTGAAAGGAAACCCAACCTGGACCAGAACCTATCAGCCCAGGATGGTCTCATCTTCTTCAAGAACCGGTGGTACATCCCTAATGACAAGATCCTACAGAAAGAGATAATGTCCCAGCCCCAGGACTCTAAAGTGGCTGGTCATTTCGGCCAGTTCAAGACACTAGAGCGGATAAGAAACAACTTCTTTTGGCCCAACATGGATAAAGATGTTGAGGAGTATGTCCGGAGCTGTGATAGCTGCCAGAGGAATAAGACCTCTAGACATAAGAAGTTTGGTATGCTCCAACCTCTGGAGATACCCTATCGGCCTTGGACATCTATCTCTATGGACTTCATTGTGGGATTACCGGAGTCTAGTGGGTATACAAAGATCTGGGTAATAGTGGACCGCTTTTCAAAGATGGCTCACTACATCCCGCTTCCTACCCTCAATAAGACGGAAGATTTGGCCAAACTGTTCCTGAAGGAAATCTGGAGACTACATGGGCTACCTGATGACATAGTCTCGGACAGAGACAGCAAGTTCATCTCTCACTTTTGGCAATCTCTCATGACCCTACTGAATGTGAAGCTGAAGATGTCCACTTCTTTCTACCCCCAAACGGACGGCCAAACAGAAAGAGTTAACCAGACCCCTGGAGCACTACTTGAGAAGTTACTGCTCATATCAACAGGATGACTACGGACCTCTTGCCACTGGCAGAGTATGCATATAACTCGGCGGTCTCTGAGTCTACCAAAGTATCGGCTTTCTATGCCAACTATGGATATGAACCCAGTGACTAATTGGCCGGCCCCTAAAGAGGTGTGGAATGGAACAACCCAGCAAGTGAGGTCATGATCTCTCAATGGGAATCTATATGGCAGGCTATGAACGCCAGTCTGGGAAAGGCAAGACTTAGGATGGCCGGTGGTATGATAAACATGCCCTGGCACCTCCGGAAATCAAGCCTGGAGATGAAGTAATGCTAGATCGGCGCAATGTGCAAACAAAGCGGCCAATGAACAAGCTGGATCAGAAGAAGATGGGACCTTTCAAGGTCATTGAAGCCGTGGGTACCCGTTATAACGGAGCCATTCTAAACTGGATGGCATGAGAGCATGCTAACCAGGGCCCGCTATATGCTGAGAGTTATTGATAGAAGCCAGTACCCGGTGACATACAGGTACCTGCAGTGTGGATCGCCACCAGCTGCAAGTGAAACCATATTCCGTTACTAGGAAGAGAGTCTATTCACAGAAGGACAGACTGACGAAGTCTATGCCTTGCTGATCGACTAGAAGGCCGGCCAGAGTAGGACTCTGATTGCCCGGCGACCCTCTGTATCCTCTGAGCATTAGAAGTGCCGCTATAGCGCTAGCACTCTGCCTGGGAAGCCTACAATAAGCTATGAACTCTACAGCAACTAAAGCCGGTTAATCCTGCAGGCAGAGGTTGTGTGACAACCAAGCGGCAGATTACCTACAGGCTTTGACTAAGGGTAGGACCGAAGGGCTTGGAAACTCCTGCTGGCGCTTAAAGGAAAGCGGGTAGCGGTGGAAGATTTGCAAGCACCGAACTCAGTCCCACCGAACTTAGTAGGAGAACTTGGAGCAGAGAATAGAAGGCTTTGGAGTATAAGTACTGCTTCATTCCCGCCTATTAGTTCTCCAGTTTCATCCTCAGACCTATCGGCAAGCAGAAGCAAAGAGCCTTAAGATTATTCTAAGTTCTAGCGAGAAGAATCTTGAACCTGTAACCTGATTTCTATTTTGTTCGCCGCTCTCTATTCTATTACACTCTAGTAGTCTATGACATTATAATCTTAAGGTTCCAATCACCTTACAGATTACATTCTTTCTTCCTACCAAGAAAACGCCCTTCCTCACTGCACTGTAACCCAGGCTCCAGATTGAATGGAAGCTTCACCGACCTAAATCTGATGCTTCGGAGCAACAACAGCTCATCCTCAAGCCCAGGACTGCCTTGCAGAAATGGATTCCGGGCTGTGAACCCGCCTGGCAAGACTCGGACGAGGTTACCCTCAAAGATTTCAACCTCGAGGCCCAGCGATACCTGCAGCATGCCATGCAGCAACAGATGTCCCAGGTGTATTACACCCGCCATGGTCCAAGAGCGCCAGGAAGCGGAAGCATCACTCATAAGGCAAGCCTATGCCTACATGCAAGGCCAGGTGGAGCTTGCACATACCGAGCTTCAGAGGTATGCCCAGAGGGATGAGTTGGATGCAGACAGGATGGAGATTGAGTGGTCAAACCCGGTGATACCACCAAATTTCATCCAGGAAATCCAGAAGGCCCTCAGTGAGGGAAGACTCACTGTGGCAAGGCCAGAAACCCCGGCTGCCCCCTCCAGGTCCCTCCTCAAGGGCGGCCACAAGACACATGCAGCCCAGAGCTGACCCTTCACGGATTCCCGGTCAAATCAAGGCCCAGAACTGTCCCCATCATGATGCCCTGCTTGGAGATCCCCGCTGCCGCCTAGAAGACCTGTAGGCACCCCCTCACCATTCTCCGGCCTTCCAATAGGCCTCTCCCTCTACCCAGACTCAGATGAGGAGGGAAACCCGGGCTCCCCACTCAGACAGGTGTCCGGACCACCAGCACCACCTCCCTCTGCCGCTGTAAGGCCTTCAGAGCCTCGAGAAGTTCCAGCACCACCCTCTCCTCAAAGGGGTGGTGGCAATGGAGGAAACCTCCCTCCGGCCCCTCCAGTGGGTGGCGGACCCCCAGGCGGAGACCCGGACAGCTCAGACTCGGAGCCAGAGGATGGGGATAGAAGGAGTTGGCGGAGGTACATGAAGAAGAAGATGGAGAAGCAACAGAGAGATCTGCTGGCCATCTTAGCATCACACCGCCGGGATCCAGAGCCATCTCATCCCACCACTGCCAGTAGGGGCCGAGAACCCAAGGCACCTCCTCCAAGTTCCAAGGCAAAGCTGAACAAGTGGAGACCTTCCTCCGGCAATGTGAGAACGCTTCTCCATTGAGAGCCTCTCTTCACCCAAGAGGAGATCAAGATCCGCTATGCAGGCAATCTGATGGAAGGCCCGGCAGCAATCAGTATGAGGCCTACCATAACTCCATAGACCAAGCCTCAGCCAACCGCTCCGCCGATGCCAGTAAGGCTGATGGAAGATGGAAGAGATGGAGCTCTCAGGACGCTTTCAGAGCGGCCTTTGGTGAAGCCATCTCTAGGATGATGCAGTCTCCCAATGGGGAGACCTTACCCACACCCAAAGCAGGGAGGAATAGACTCCTTCTTGAATGGGATCATTCAGTTGATGTGGAAGACCGCTATGAGGGATCAGTAGTAGATGACAAGATCTCCGGATCTCTCCTACCAGATCTAGGCTTTGAGTTGGCCTTTACCCCCAAACCTAAAACCCTCATGGAGCGGATAGCTGTTCTTGTAACCGGCACACCCACGTAATGTACCGTGCCACGCCAAAGTAACCGCCAGACCAAAAAGATCGCGATGAGAGAAGATCGCCGCTTCCAGCAGCTGCAGGACACCTTCGCTCACCAAAGAACCGCAGGTCTTGCCCTCCGCACCGTTAAAACCGGCGGAGTTAAAAGCCAGATCCCCTGATATCCTAGAAGAAAGAAGAAAGAAGATGCTTGAAGGTAAACCTTCCGTATCCCGATTAGAGACATAGACTGACTTGTGCAATAGTGCGGCAAGTCCAGACACAAATGGCAAGACTGTTGGTCAAAGGAACCTACAGTGGCAGCTGTGAGAAAGACAAAAGCGGAAGAGAGGTTCCGGAAGGAATAGCTCTCAGAAGAAAGCTAAAGTGGCCGCTGTTGCGGTAGAAGAACCACTTGTTGTACTCCCAGAAGCCCCGGAAGTTACAGAGAACTTTATCTTAGAACCGGAGGCCGGTTCAGATGAGGAAATACTTTGGCTTTGAAAGTCTGTTAAAAAAAAGAAGTCTATGTTTACTAGCTATTTTTTATTTTTTTTGTTTGTTTCTCAAAAATATATTATGATTTTGTTTCCGCCTATTTGCACTACCAAAGTATGCTGAGGATGGCTTTAAGATTTAAACTGCTGGACAAGACATACCGAGACCCCCAATTACACCCAAACAAAGAGTACCACAGTTTCAGACAAATTCAAACACTATCATACCTTATTTCTATAAGTCACCGCTAGAATAGAACCAACAGATCTCCGGATCTTAGTAGTGCCTACACAAAAGCCACTAGCAATGGAAAAAAGACCTAGAGAAACAAGCTCAGAACCCGCTACTAAGCGCAGAAAGATGGAAAAAGAACTTCCGGAGCTACCAATACACGGCAAAAGGCCTATATTGGAAGCCAAGCTGTCATGGACAGTTAAAAAGAAGAAGGAAGAAGCCCAAGGAAGGTTCCTCTTTGACACCGGGTGTACAGGAGCTATCCTAAACCTAGAGTTTGTCAGAGCAAAGAGAATCCCCTTAGTGCGGCGAGACACCTTTGAACAATGTATGATGCTCAGGAGATGTCATGATGGGAAGCGGACAGTATTACACTCATCCGCCCACATACGAAGATGGGGAACTATAAGGAGACACTCCATGGGGAGGTATACTCTAGAGACAGGAATAGCCGGTACTTGCCAATTGCATGGGCAAGGAAGCATAACCCGGACATTAATTGGGAACTCAATACCATAAGCTGGAGGAGTGACTACTGCAAGCAGAATTGTCTCCCAGCGGCCATTACTGTGGAACCCATCTCTATCTATCAAATGTTAGAAGAGGAAGAGGTGTACCACTTAGTAGCGACCATTTGGCATGATGAGAACGGAGATAATGTGGCACTAAAGATGCCCAAGCAATACCAAGAATGGGCCAAGAACTCGCCAGTAGGGAGAGAGCTGATGAGCTACCAGCTCACACCTCCAATGATCTGAAAATTCAAGATCCTACCGGCTAAAAAAGCCACCATTTGGTCCGCTGTACTCCTGCTCCACCTAAGAGTTGAAGGTCTCGAATACCTAGAAAAAAGAGGTAGCAACCGAAAGATCTCAAGCAGCCCAATGTCCGCACTCCATCCTATTTGTGCGCCAAGAAAGATGGAACATTGAGGATTTGTGTTGATTATAGAGGACTGAACAAGGTTACTGTCAAAGACAAGTATCCGGCCCCAATAACGAGTGAACTCAGGAGAGATTGTTCCAGGCCCGGATCTTCACAAAGCTAGACTTGAAGAATGGTTTCAACTGATCAGGATAGCAGAAGGTGATGAGTGGAAAACCGCCTTCAGAACCCGCTATGGCCTGTATCAGTACAATGTGATGCCATTTGGTCTTTGCAAAGCCCCTTCCGCTTCCAAGCAATGATGAATGATGTCCTAAGGAACTACTGATGAGGAGTAATTGTTCACATTGATGATATCCTCATCTACTCGGAGACAGAGGAAGAACATGAGAAACTGGTCAAGAAGGTTCTTCGAAACTTCATGAGGCAAATCTCAATATCTCATTGAGTAAAAGTTCATTCCATGTCCCGGAAGTAGAATACCTCGGCTACCATCTCTCAGGAAAAGGAGTATCAATGTCAAAAGACAAGGTTGAGGCAGTCAAGGATTGGCCAGTACCTCAGAATGTCAAGGGAGTACATCAGCAAAAAAAAAATTCGCTAAGACGAATTGTACGTCTAGACGTACCGACTCGTCTTTTGCGACAAAAACCTCGTCTTTTGCTACCAAATACTCGCATTTGGGTCATCCCGCGCTACCCGGAGCTCCCAAAGATGACCCGTCGTCTTTTGGCGCCTAGTATTCGTCCCAAATGTGACACCTCGTCTTTTGACGCCTATTTCGTCTCCCAAATGCGATATCTCGTCTTTTGACGTCGCGCGGATGTGATATTCCGCCTAAGTACTGGCGCTAATGCTAATAGCGCTAGCTAATGACGTCAGATTTGACTCCTCCACACCTCGAGGATCCACCCACACCTCCATCTCCACCTCCACATATACACCTAGCTACCTCGCCTCCTACCTCACCTCCTACCTCCTACCTCACCTCCTACCTCACCTCCTACCCCACCTCCTGCCTGTATCGACGCCTACCTCCTACCTGTATCCACCTCCTCCCTGTATCGACGCCTACCTCCTACCTGTATCGACCTCCTGCCTCTACCGACGCCTAGATACGTATTTACCTTCCTCTGCATTTTGACGCCTTTACTGACTGCGCTGCAGGCTCCAAATCATGCAGTATATCGACGCCGCTGGAGGCATCAAATTGGGCAGTATATTGACGCCGCTGCTGACGCCGCTGCTGATGCCGCTGCTGACGCCGCTGGAGCCTGAGGCGTCAAATTCCCAGTGTATTGACGCCGCTGCTGACGCCGCTGCAGGCTCCAAATTGACAGCTACCGGTCCTCGAATACTGCACCATTTGGACACCTCCTAGGCAGCGAATACTGCTCCATTTGGACACCTCCTAGGCAGCAAATCCTGCACCATTTGGACACCTCCTAGGCAGCGAATCCTGCACCATTTGGACACCTCCTAGGCAGCGAATCCTGCTCCATTTGGACACCTCCTAGGCAGCGAATGCTGCAGCTACCAGTCACCGAATACTGCACCATTTGGACACCCCCAGGCAGCGAATACTGCAGCTACCAGTCCTCGAATACTGCACCAAATGGACACCTACCAGGCAGGGAGGTCAGCGGGCAGGAGGGCAGGCAGGTCAGCGGCGAGCTCAGTGGGCAGGCAGCTCAGCAGCGAGCTCAGTGGGCAGGCAGGCAGCTCAGCGGGCAGGAGGGCGGGTAGGTCAGCGGCGAGCTCAGTGGGCAGGCAGCTCAGCAGCGAGCTCAGTGGGCAGGCAGGCAGCTCAGCGGGCAGGAGGGCGGGTAGGCAGCTCAGCAGCGAGCTCAGCATACGGGCAGCTCAGCGCCTTGCTTGGCAGGCAGCTCAGCGCCGTGCTTAGCAGGCAGGCAGCTCACCGGCGAGCTCAGTGGGCAGGCAGCTCAGCAGCGAGCTCAGCAGGCAGGCAGCTCAGCGCCGTGCTTAGCAGGCAGGCAGCTCAGCGGCGAGCTCAGCGGCGAGCTCAGCAAGCAGGCAGGCAGCTCAGCGGGCAGGCAGGCAGCTCAGCGGCGAGCTCAGCGGGCAGGCAGCTCAGCGGCGAGCTCAGTGGGCAGGCAGCTCAGCGGCGAGCTCAGCAGGCAGGCAGGCAGCTCAGCGGGCAGGAGGGTAGGTCAGCGGGCAGGCAGCTCAGCGTGCAGGCAGCTCAGCGTGCAGGAGGGCAGGCAGGCAGGTCAGCGGGCAGGAGGGCATACAGGCAGCTCAGCGGGCAGGCAGGTCAGCGGGCAGGAGGGCAGGCAGGCAGGTCAGCGGGCAGGAGGGCAGGCAGGCAGGTCAGCGGGCAGGAGGGCATGCAGGCAGCTCAGCGGGCAGGCAGCTCAGCGTGTAGGAGGGCAGGCAGGCAGGTCAGCGGGCAGGATGTCGGCGGGGGGCAGGAGTAAGCGGAGGTAGGTGGGGCGCCGGCGGAGGCAGGTGGGTCGCTAGCAAATATGTACATAGAATTACGTAGACATGTGGATCAATAAACGTGACATTTGAGCGGAACTGGTGTCCTAGTCTATGTACCGATTGCCGAGTGACCTCATTCTGCCAGCAAATTCGCTAGTGAAAGCCGTTAACCGGGCAAAAGCTACGTAGGCGTGGACCCGGTGTTCGTTTTGGGGTCAAAAGACGACGTAATTCGGTCAAAAGACGAACTCGTCTTTTGACCAAAAGACGACGTCGCGACGGGAACGGGAGAGATGTTCGTTTTTTCTCGTCGAGACGATATCGTTTTGCGCCGGGGCGTATGGATGCAGGTAAGAAAACTTCTCATGCGCCTGGTGCGCCTGCTGCGCCTGGGTACGCCCAAGCACGTCAGACCGAACCCAATTTTTTGCTGATGTACAGGCATTCCTCGGATTTGCTAACTTCTATCGCCGCTTCATTGAAGGCTTTAGCAAAGTATGCAAACCATTGACTGACCTCACCGGAGGGGACAAGAAATGGTATTGGACCGCGGCTTGTGAACAGGCCTTTGAGGAACTCAAAGAGAGATTCACTAGCGCTCCTATCCTCGCCCACTTTGACCCCACTAGGAGGACAGTGGTTGAAACTGATGCCAGTGACTTTGCCAAAGGGGCGGCACTCTCTCAGTATGGTGAAGATGGGAAGTTACACCCGGTAGCTTTCTATTCAAAGAAATTCAACCCTGCTGAGATCAATTATGACATTCATGACAAGGAAATGGGCGCTATTGTAGCCTGTTTCCGGGAATGGGAAGATATGCTTTGAAATCTTGTGAAGCGTGAGATCACGGTTTTCACAGACCACAAGAACTTGGAGTACTTCAATTCTACCAAGGTTCTCACTAGACGGCAAGCTAGATGGTCGAGGACCTCGAGGCTACAACTTCAAAGTTGTCTACAGACCAGGAGATAGGAATGGCAAGACTGATGCACTGTCAAGGCGCTGGGATCACCGCCTTACGGAGGTGAACCTCTGCAGCCGGAGCCACAGATGTTTTTCAGACCAGGGCAATTAGTATTGGATCCTGCTAAACTAGCAGCGGTTAGGATCAATCAATTGCAATCTCTGTTCTTGGAGCGCCTATCTGCGGCAGCTAAACAAGACAGGAACTGGCAAGACTTGCTCCGCTCCTTGGTTGAAAGGAAACCCAACCTGGACCAGAGCCTATCAGCCCAGGATGGTCTCATCTTCTTCAAGAACCGGTGGTACATCCCTAATGACAAGATTCTACAGAAAGAGATAATGTCCGAGTCCCATGACTCTAAAGTGGCTGGTCATTTCGGCCAGTTCAAGACACTAGAGCGGATAAGAAACAACTTCTTTTGGCCCAACATGGATAAAGATGTTGAGGAGTATGTCCGGAGCTGTGATAGCTGCCAGAGGAATAAGACCTCTAGACATAAGAAGTTTGGTATGCTCCAACCTCTGGAAATACCCTACCGGCCTTGGACATCTATCTCTATGGACTTCATTGTGGGATTACCGGAGTCTAGTGGGTATACAAAGATCTGGGTAATAGTGGACCGCTTTTCAAAGATGGCTCACTACATCCCGCTTCCTACCCTCAATAAGACGGAAGATTTGGCCAAACTGTTCCTGAAGGAAATCTGGAGACTACATGGGCTACCTGATGACATAGTCTCGGACAGAGACAGCAAGTTCATCTCTCATTTTTGGCAATCTCTCATGACCCTACTGAATGTGAAGCTGAAGATGTCCACTTCTTTCCACCCCCAAACGGACGGCCAAACAGAAAGAGTTAACCAGACCCTGGAGCACTACTTGAGAAGTTACTGCTCATATCAACAGGATGACTGGGCGGACCTCTTGCCACTGGCAGAGTATGCATATAACTCGGCGGTCTCTGAGTCTACCAAAGTATCGGCTTTCTATGCCAACTATGGATATGAACCCAGGACTAATTGGCCGGCCCCTAAGGAGGGTGCGGAATGGAACAATCCGGCAAGTGAGGGCATGATCTCTCAATGGGAATCTATATGGCAGGCTATGAACGCCAGCCTGGGAAAGGCTAGACTTAGGATGGCCGGTGGTATGATAAACATGCCCTGGCACCTCCGGAAATCAAGCCTGGAGATGAAGTAATGCTAGACGGCAATGTGCAAACAAAGGGATCAATGAACAAGCTGGATGAGAAGAAGATGGGACCTTTCAAGGTCATTGAAGCCGTGGGTACCCGTGCCTACGGGCTCTCTCTTCCTCCCAGATGGGAATCCACCGGTCTTTCATGTCTCTCTCCTAGAACCTTACAGGATACCATTGGACTTGAGAGGAGGGTTTCCCCTTGAACCTGAAGATTGGAGGAGAGGAGAATTGGACTGTCCGGGAAGTAGCAGACAGCCGGGTTAACAGAAAGAGGCAAAGGGTGGAGTATTTGGTCTTGTGGGAAGGATTTGAGAATGAAGATGCTACATGGGAACCTTGGGAACATCTCCGGAAGAGTGCTGAAGAAGCCCTCCGGGATTTCCATCAGAGGTATCCCAAGAAGCCTAGAGACAAGAGATCTCTTGGGTAGAAATCTCCTTTCCCATCTTCCTTTCTCACTCGGATTTCTTTGTCATATAATAATAAGAATAGAACAATCGTTACCTGATCTCGGTGACCAAGATCCTGGAAGAGGGGAGTAGTATAACGGAGCCATTCTAAACTGGATGGCATGAGAGCATGCTAACCAGGGCCCGCTATATGCTGAGAGTTATTGATAGAAGCCAGTACCCGGTGACATACAGGTACCTGCAGTGTGGATCGCCACCAGCTGCAAGTGAAACCATATTCCGGTTACTAGGAAGAGTCTATTCACAGAAGGACAGACTGACGAGTCTATGCCTTGCTGACTGACTAGAAGGCCGGCCAGAGTAGGACTCTGATTGCCCGGCGACCCTCTGTATCCTCTGAGCATTAGAAGTGCCGCTATAGCGCTAGCACTCTGCCTGGGAAGTCTATAATAAGCTATGAGCTCTACAGCAACTAAAGCCGGTTAATCCTGCAGGCAGAGGTTGTGTGACAACCAAGCGGCAGATTACCTACAGGCTTTGACTAAGGGTAGGACCGAAGGGCTTGGAAACTCCTGCTGGCGCTTAAAGGAAAGCGGGGTAGCGGTGGAAGATTTGCAAGCACCGGAACTCAGTCCCACCGGAACTTAGTAGGAGAACTTGGAGCAGAGAATAGAAGGCTTTGGAGTATAAGTACTCAGCTTCATTCCCGCCCATTAGTTCTCCAGTTTCCATCCTCAGACCTATCGGCAAGCAGAAGCAAGAGCCTTAAGATTATTCTAAGTTCTAGCGAGAAGAATCTTGAACCTGTAACCTGATTTCTATTTTGCTCCGGCCGTCTCTATTCTATTACACTCTAGTAGTCTAGGACCCCCGTGACACCCGTGCCTACCGGCTCTCTCTTCCTCCCCAGATGGGAATCCACCCGATCTTTCATGTCTCTCTCCTAGAACCCTACAGGATACCATCGGATTTAGGGAGAAGGGTTCCCCCGCCGGAACCTGAGGAGATTGGAGGAGAAGAGAACTGGACTGTCCGGGAAGTAGCAGACAGCCGAGTCAACAGAAAGAGGCAGAGGGTGTAATATTTGGTCTTGTGGGAAGGGTTTGAGAATGAAGATGCTACATGAACCTTTAACATCTCCGGAAGAGTGCTGAAGAAGCCCTCCGGGATTTCCATCAGAGGTATCCCAAGAAACCTAGAGACAAGAGGTCACTTGGGTAGAAATCTCCTTCTTTCCTTTCTCACTCGGATTTCTTTGTCATATAATAAGAATAGAACAATTGTTACCTGATCTCGGTGACCAAGATCCTGGAAGAGGGGAGTAGTATAACGGAGCCATTCTAACTGGATGGCATGAGAGCATGCTAACCAGGGCCCGCTATATGCTGAGAGTTATTGTTAGGAGCCAGTACTCGGTGACATACAGGTACCTGCAGTGTGGATCGCCACCAGCTGCAAGAGTAACCATATTCCGGTGACTAGGAAGAGGGTCTATTCACAGAGGGACAGACTGACGAGTCTATGCCTTGCTGACTGACTAGAAGGCCGGCCAGAGTAGGACTCTGATTGCCCGGCGACCCTCAGATCCTTCTGAGCATTAGAAGTGCTGCCATAGCGCTAGCACTCTGCCTGGGAAGCCTACAATAAGCTATGAGCTCTACAGCAACTAAAGTCGCTAATCCTGCAGGCAAAGGTTGTGACAACCAAGCGGCAGATTACCTATAGGCTTTGACTAAGGGTAGCACTGAAGGTCTTGAAACTCTGCTGGCGCTTAAAGAAAAGCGTGTAGCGGTGGAATGTTTGCAAGCACCGGAACTCAGTCCCACCGGAACTTAGTAGGAAAACTTGGAGCAGAGAATAGAAGCCTTTGGAGTATAAGTACTCAGGTTCATTCCCGCCCATTAGTTCTCCAGTTTCCATCCTGATCCTATCGGCAAGCAGAAGCAAGAGCCTTAAGATTATTCTAAGTTCTAGCGAGAAGAATCTTGAACCTGTAACCTGATTTCTATTCTGCTCCGGCCGTCTCTATTCTATTACATACTAGTAGTCTAGGACCCCCGTTACACCTAGCATCCCATACCCGGGCCTCAGAGCCAACCCATCCTACCACAGCTAGCAGGGGCCGAGAACCCAAGGCACCTCCTCCCTCCAAGTTCCAAGGCAAAGCGGAACAAGTGGAGACCTTCCTTCGGCAATGTGAGAATGTTTTCTCCATTGAGAGCCTCTCCTTCACCCAAGAGGAGATCAAGATCCGCTATGCAGGCAATCTGATGGAAGGAACGGCAGCAATCAAGTGGTATGAGGCCTACCATAACTCCATAGACCAAGCCTCAGCCAACCGCTCCGCCGGGATGCCAGTAAGGCTGGATGGAAGATGGAAGAGATGGAGCTCCTTTGTGGACGCTTTCAGGGCGGCCTTCGGTGAAGCCATCTCTAGAGATGATGCAGTCTCCCAGTGGGAGCACCTTACCCACACCCAGCAGGGAGGAATAGACTCCTTCTTGAATGGGATCATTCAGTTGATGTGGAAGACCGGCTATGAGGGATCGGTAGTGGATGACAAGATCTCCGGATCTCTCCTACCAGATCTAGGCTTGAGTTGGGCCCTCTTTACCCCCAAGCCTAAAACCCTCATGGAGCGGATAGCTGCCCTCAGGGAACTGGGGCACACTCATGAGCGGTACTAGGCCACGGCCAGGACACCCGCCAAGACCAAGAAGACTCCCAGTGAGGAGAAAGACCGCGGGCCCAGGGCTAGAGAAGAAACCTCCCGCTCCTCTGCCCCCAGGCAAGCTCCCAAGCAAGCCTCCGGCACCAAAGACAAAGCTGTGGAGTTAAAGGGTATCCCCTCGGATATCCTAGAAGAAAGAAGAAAAGCAGAAGTATGCTTGAAGGTAAAACCTTCCGGTATCCCGCTTAAAGGGTACATAGACTGACTTGTGCAATAGTGCGGCAAGTACAGACACAAATGGCAAGACTGTTGGTCAAAGGAACCTACAGTAGTCAAGGTGGCAGCTGTGAGAGTACAAAAGCGGAAGAGAGGTTCCGGAAGGAACAGCTCTCAGAAGAAAGCTAAAGTGGCCGCTGTTATGTAGAAGAACCACTTGTTGTACTCACAGAAGCCCCGGAAGTTACAGAGAACTTTGTCTTAGAACCGGGTGCCGCTTCAGACGAGGAAATACTTTGGCTTTGAAATGTCTGTAAAGAAGTCTATGTTTACTAGCTATTTTTCATTTTTTTTTATCTTGTTTGTTTCTCAAAAAATATATTATGATTTTGTTTATTTGCACTACCAAAGTATGCTGAGGATGGCTTTAAGAGTTTAAACTGCTGGACAGTACATACTCGAGACCCCCAACTACACCCAAACACAGAGTACCACAGTTTCAGACAATTCAAACGCTATCATACCTTATTGCTATAAGTCACCGCTTGGGAATAGAACCAACAGATCTCCGGATCCTAGTAGTGCCCACACCAAAACCATTAGCAATGGAGAAGAGACCGAGAGAAACAAGCTCAGAACCCGCTACCAAGCGCAGAAAGATGGAAGAGAAGCTTCCGGAGCTACCAATACACGGCAAAAGACCGATATTAGAAGCCAAACTATCATGGACAGTAAAAAACAAGAAGGGAGAAGCCCAAGGAAGGTTCCTCTTTGACACCGGGTGTACAGGAGCTATCCTAAACCTAGAGTTTGTCAGAGCAAAGAGAATCCCCTTAGTGCGGCGAGACACCCCTTTGACGATGTATGATGCTCAGGGAGATGTCATGATGGGAAGCGGACAGTATTACACTCATCCGCTCCACATGAGCATGGGAAACCATAAAGAAACACTCCGGTGGGAAGTGGCTACTCTAGAGACAGGAATAGCCGGGTACTTGCCAATTGCTTGGGCAAGACAGCATAACCCGGACATCAACTGGGAGCTCAATACCATAAACTGGAGGAGTGACTACTGCAAGCAGAATTGTCTCCCAGCGGCGGTCACAGTAGAACCTATCTCTATCTACCAGATGATGGAGGAAGAAGAGGTCTACCAAATAGTGGCAACCATTTGGCATGATGAGAAAGGAGATAATGTGGCACTGAAGATGCCCGAGCAGTATCAAGAATGGGCGCAACTCGCCAGTAGGGAGAGAGCTGATGAGCTACCGGCTCACACCTCCAATGATCTGAAGATCAAGATCCTACCGGCAAAAACCACCATTTGGACCGCTGTACTCCTGCTCTACTCAAGAGTTGAAGGCCCTCCGAGAATACCTAGAGAAAGAGGTAGCAACCGGAAAGATCTCAAGATCAAGCAGCCCAGCGCCGCACTCCATCCTATTTGTGCCCAAGAAAGATGGAACATTGAGGATTTGTTTTGATTATAGAGGACTGAACAAGGTTACTGTCAAAGACAAGTATCCGCTCCCAATAATGAGTGAACTCAGGGAGAGATTGTTCCAGGCCCGGATCTTCACAAAGCTAGACTTGAAGAATGGCTTCAATCTGATCAGGATAGCAGAAGGTGATGAGTGGAAAACCGCTTTCAGAACCCGCTATGGCCTGTATCAGTACAATGTGATGCCATTTGGTCTTTGTAATGCCCCTTCCGCTTCCAAGCCATGATGAATGATGTGCTAAGGGAACTACTGGATGAAGGAGTAATTGTCTATATTGATGATATCCTCATCTACCGGAGACAGAGGAAGAACATGAGAAACTGGTCAAGAAGGTTCTCCGAAACTTCATGAGGCAAATCTCAATATCTCATTGAGTAAAAGTTCATTCCATGTCCGGAAGTAGAATACCTCGCTACCATCTCTCAGGAAAAGGAGTATCAATGTCAGAAGACAAGGTTGAGGCAGTCAAGGAGTGGCCAGTACCTCAAAATGTGAAAGGAGTACAGGCATTCCTCGGATTTGCTAACTTCTATCGCCGCTTCATTGAAGGCTTTAGTAAGATATGCAAACCATTGACCGACCTCACCGGAGGAGACAAGAAATGGTATTGGACAGCAGCTTGTGAACAGGCCTTTGAGGAACTCAAGGAAAGATTCACTAGCGCCCCTATCCTCGCCCACTTTGACCCTAGTAGGAGGACAGTGGTTGAAACTGATGCCAGTGACTTTGCCAAAGGTGCGGCGCTCTCTCAGTATGGTGAAGATGAAAGGTTACACCCGGTAGCCTTCTATTCAAAGAAATTCAACCCTGCTGAGATCAATTATGACATTCATGATAAGGAAATGGGCGCTATTGTAGCCTGTTTCCGGGAATGGGAGCATATGCTGAAATCTTGTGAGCATGAGATCACGGTTTTCACAGACCACAAGAACTTGGAGTACTTCAATTCTACCAAGGTTCTCACTAGACGGCAAGCTAGATGGTCCGAGGACCTCGCAGGCTACAACTTCAAAGTTGTCTACAGACCAGGAGATAGGAATGGCAAGACTGATGCACTGTCAAGGCGCTGGGATCACCGCCTTACGGAGGGGGGTGAACCTCTGCAGCCGGAGCCACAGATGTTTTTCAGACCAGGGCAATTAGTATTGGATCCTGCTAAGCTAGCAGCGGTAAGGATCAATCAATTGCAATCTCTGTTCTTGGAGCGCCTATCTGCAGCTAAACAAGACAGGAACTGGCAAGACTTGCTCCGCTCCTTGGTTGAAAGGAAACCCAACCTGGACCAGAACCTATCAGCCCAGGATGGTCTCATCTTCTTCAAGAACCGGTGGTACATCCCTAATGACAAGATCCTACAGAAAGAGATAATGTCCGAGTCCCATGACTCTAAAGTGGCTGGTCATTTCGGCCAGTTCAAGACACTAGAGCGGATAAGAAACAACTTCTTTTGGCCCAACATGGATAAAGATGTTGAGGAGTATGTCCGAGCTGTGATAGCTGCCAGAGGAATAAGACCTCTAGACATAAGAAGTTTGGTATGCTCCAACCTCTGGAGATACCCTATCGGCCTTGGACATCTATCTCTATGGACTTCATTGTGGATTACCGGAGTCTAGTGGGTATACAAAGATCTGGGTAATAGTGGACCGCCAAAGATGGCTCACTACATCCCGCTTCCTACCCTCAATAAGACGGAAGATTTGGCCAAACTGTTCCTGAAGGAAATCTGGAGACTACATGGGCTACCTGATGACATAGTCTCGGACAGAGACAGCAAGTTCATCTCTCACTTTTGGCAATCTCTAATGACCCTACTGAATGTGAAGCTGAAGATGTCCACTTTTTCCACCCCCGAACGGACGGCCAAACAGAAAGAGTTAACCAGACCCTGGAGCACTACTTGAGAAGTTACTGCTCATATCAACAGGATGACTGGACCTCTTGCCACTGGCAGAGTATGCATATAACTCGGCGGTCTCTGAGTCTACCAAAGTATCGGCTTTCTATGCCAACTATGGATATGAACCCAGGACTAATTGGCCGGCCCCTAAGGAGGGTGTGGAATGGAACAACCCAGCAAGTGAGGTCATGATCTCTCAATGGGAATCTATATGGCAGGCTATGAACGCCAGCCTGGGAAAGGCTAGACTTAGGATGGCCCGGTAGTATGATAAACATGCCCTGGCACCTCCGGAAATCAAGCCTGGAGATGAAGTAATGCTAGACCGGCGAATGTGCAAACAAAGCGACCAATGAACAAGCTGGATCAGAAGAAGATGGGACCTTTCAAGGCAGCTCACCGGCTCTCTCTTCCTCCCCAGATGGGAATCCACCCGGTCTTTCATGTCTCTCTCCTAGAACCTTACAGGATACCATTGGACTTAGAGAGGAGGGTTTCCCCGCCGGAACCTGAAGAGATTGGAGGAGAGGAGAATTGGACTGTCCGGGAAGTAGCAGACAGCCGGGTTAACAGAAAGAGGCAAAGGGTGGAGTATTTGGTCTTGTGGGAAGGATTTGAGAATGAAGATGCTACATGGGAACCTTGGGAACATCTCCGGAAGAGTGCTGAAGAAGCCCTCCGGGATTTCCATCAGAGGTATCCCAAGAAGCCTAGAGACAAGAGATCTCTTGGGTAGAAGTCTCCTTTCCATTTCCTTCCTCACTCGAATTTCTTTGTCATATAATAAGAATGGAACAATTGTTACCTAAATCTCGGTGACCAAGATCCTGGAAGAGGGGAGTAGTATAACGGAGCCATTCTAACTGGATGACATGAGAGCATGCATCAGCAAACTCTGGTATTCCTCAGGGCGCAGAGCCTACGCCCTGGGCGCCACGGACGCCAGGCGCCGCCAGGGCAGAGTGCTGCTGCCAGGCGCCGCCAGGGCAGATCGCCGCGCTGGCGTCCGCCACAGCAGGGTGCTCTCCGCCAGGCGTCGCCACAGCACGATGCCGCGCCAGGCGCCGCCAGGGCATAATGCTCGCGTATGGCGCCAGGAGCATAATGCTCGCACCAGGCGCTCCAGGAGCATAACGCCGCACCAGGCGATGCTATTATCACACGCCTCGACGCCCAGAGCAGTATGTTCCTCTCTGGCAGCACCAGAGCAGATCATCGCTTCATGCAAGACTGCCTCCAAGCAGAAGACTCGCCTCCAAGCAGAAAGCACTTCGCCCAAACAGAAAGACTCGCTCCTAGCAGAGTACTCGCTCCTAGCATTAGCAGAGCACTCGCTCCTAGCAGAGCACTCGCTCCACCAGAGCACTCGCTCCACCAGAGCACTCGCTCCACCAGAGCACTCGCTCCTAGCAGAGCACTCGCTCCTAGCAGAGCACTCGCTCCTAGCAGAGCACTCGCTCCTAGCAGAGACTTCGCTTCCTAGCAGAGCACTTCGCCCAAGCAGAAAGACTTCGCTTCCACCAGAGCACTCGCCTCAAGCAGTACCGAATAGTCCTAATGAGCTTTTTTTTTTTGCGCCGCTAATGCTATTATCTACAGAGTGCTTCCTAGCGATATCACCTACATCTATAGAGAACCCAGCAATTCTCTCCGCGATCTTTTTCTAGGCGCTGTCAGCACCTTTCACGCCACAAGACGCCCAGGCAAGAATGCGCTGATCGCCCTGAGAAAGCACCCGGCGATGCTTCTGCCATGGCACGCCTGGGGTATGCCTCCTGCGCCTGGATAACGATCAACAAATGAGTCTCCGCCCAGGACTGGTAACGATCACGGACGCTGCCGGTGCCCGCCAGGAGACAACGCCAGCGCCCTGACAGCACTCGCCACTAATATCTGCGCCAGGAGATCAAATCATAACGAAGCTGCTCTCCAGGCGCCACCAGAACATATCCTCACGCCAGAGAGCACTCGCAGTGCTTATCTGCGCCAGGAGAACATTCTCACTGAGATGCTCGCCAGACACCACGGAGCATATCGCCACGCCAAGACACTCTTCGTCAACAAGCGTTTTCACGACTGCTAAGAGATATTGCCACGCCGGAGAGCACCATGGCTGCTTTCACAAGATCGACCAATGCTCGAGAGCTGCGGAAACATCTTTAATCATACTATTCAAGGTGGGACATCCCCACTTAGACCCATATGAATCGACACGCTTTCTTCAGCGAGGTAGGCATTGCCAGTCTTCAAACGATATCTCACGGGTATTCTTCACGCCGCTGAACGGTCAGTCGCGGAATACTGATACGAGCACTGTCGTGTATACTCGAGATGGTTACCAAAACTTTGACGATAGCGTATGTATCTGTCGATTCGTGAAAGGCATTTAAATTTAAGCCTTGAGGTTTAGGCCATGGTACGGCTTGTCTGAAAAGCTCAATGCCCTGCCTAAGCAGCACTCCAGCGCGAGCTTGCTGGAAATTGTTTCCCATGCATAAGCAGCATTATGCTGGTGGAGCGAGCTTGCTGGATAACAGACTCAGATACTGAGCGGCCGAAACTCACCTCCCTCTTCCAATCCGCATGCATTTCAGCAGAACGACACCTAATTTTGAATTAGACGGTACTATTGGGTCTAACTTTTCCACTCAGAGAGCACTCGCCACTGCCCTCACAGCGCTCAGTTCTACGGAGCACCCGGGACAGCATTCACCTCTACGGAGTACCCGGGACTGTTCTCACATCACTGGTTAGCACTCAGGAATGCTTTACAGCGCTTACGACCGCTCTCACAGCATTCAACTAAATTCATTCCACGTACGCAAATCTATCCTAGTATTTACCAGCCAATTGCCAGCATCCACCTCAAACAAATGGGCCATTCCTAATATACTCCGAATATTCACGACCCACATCCTCTTCCTCCTCCTCCTACAGACTTTCAGCAGCCCATGTGAGCTATCATCGATACCACGATCCTTCGCCAAGCAAATTTCAACTACACATAGTCTATGCGCCCCAGGCTATCCTCAAGACCTTGAACAGAGCCTCCACGCCCCTGGTAAGCCCCTCAAACACTCCCCACTGCTCGAGTGAACCTACCGATACCCATGCCCAATCCTTTCTTATTTTCCCCTTCCTAAAAGATGATGTTCCCACACACCTGATATTGTGAACCTCGTATACGTCAGGCCTTTGGAAGATTGGTATCGGAACCTGCAAGCATGTGAAAACCTCCACCCGGCGCTCCAAAAAATGCCTCTCAGAGCTTCCGGCAAAGCTCTGAGAGCATTCCGCATCTTCGCATACTCCTTTATCAGGCGATATAGCGTGATATTACCATTTGCAATCTGTCTGCTACGCTGAACAGTCTTTCCGATTTCTGGAGGGGTTGCAAAGACGCTTCAGGGCAGTCCGCTTACTATTGAGCGTTCATTCGGCGTTTTCTTGCGGTCCTCAATTTTGAAAATGTCGAGCAACTCCTTGAGGTTATCCCGATGGCTCCAGAGGATGTCGTCGGTGCTCTCAGGACCTCCGACGATATCTTTCAGATTTAGAACTCGGATCTCTAACGCCAATCACCTTCCTCCATAGTCCAGTATCTGCGCGCAGCGCCGACCTTGTTGACGCCTGTAAGCCTCTTTACCTGCCAGACATGGGCAAGCTCGCTAACGTCCCGCGAGTACTGAGGAATGCTCCCAAAGCGCTCAACGCGTTCCCGGTAGTGCATCAAGACGCAATTTGATGAAGTTAGCGCGATCTTTCCCGAATCTCCCGGATCTCCTAAGCTTCAGTGCTCTGGGAGCCACTAACTGCTTTCGCTCGATCTCTCAAGGCCCTTTAATGTCTTCTTGTACGCCCTGAATTCTAAAAAGATATCCTTATGTTTATGGAAATCGCCGAGATAGCTCTCCATATAGTCCAGGGTGCTCGTTGTATGACTCCCCATATTGTGCCATTATGGAAGTCTATTAGACTTCGAACGATTTCAAAGCTTTCGCCGCTTGACAGCCACCCCGGATTTCTCAGAGCAGCCATGAGTGCTTCCTAGAACGACTCCGCCCCAGATTCCGTGATTCTTTCCCTTGCCATTGGGTGGTAGAACGATATGCTGTGTTTGGTACTGCCAGCCCAGGGTAAGGCGCAATCGAAGCCTGCCGTTGTCGAACTCCTCCAATCGGTGATGCTTCTTCAAGAAAGCCTGAATCCACTCCATCATGTGCTTCAACATCCCCAGGTAGATATTGTGCAGTATGTCCGGTTTATTGAGATCAGACGGATTAACCTCGCATACCCCAGAAAGCATTGAAGAGTGTTTTGACGGATCTCGCAACAAGGTATTCCACCGGTTCTAGATTGCCCGGTTCTCGCCAATAGCTGTACCTCTCCTGTAGTCCTCGTGGTTACATGATAGAGCTGACGAAGTGCTCCCAAGATTGTGAAACCTGACCTCAAGATCGCGCAAGCACTAGTGCTGATGTTTTGCAGTTTGAATGCTCGCTGATCGGGCGATCCAGCCCGAGAGCACCGGAAAGCATAGTCGTCAGAGTCACGGGCCAAGATTTGATTAGCTCGCCTCCTGAGAGCACTCGTGAATGCTTTGAAAGATTTCAAGCGCACGATGCGCAATTTGACTCGACGCCTTAAAACGGAGTTAACGAGTGTTGTGTTCTTTCCGAGCTTTGGTGGCACTGGTAGCAGCCCTAGGAGAATGAATGAATGCCCTGTGGGCTTATTGCGCACCGACGACTTGATGTTCCCGATGGTAAGATAGATTGGCCAGGCTTTCTTGTCCCCGCTGAAATTTGTCAGATGTGTGCCATCCGACGCGCAGATAATTGGTACAACAGTGGACCCCTCCGGTAACGTGTTCTGTCGAGAAAGCATCAGCGACTGCTCCTGGAGCACTCCGACTTGAAGTGGACAGGTCGAGGCTTACGGACCTGCATCTCCCACCACCAATCTCCTGTATGCATTTCCCCATACATTCGCCGAATTCATTATGCTCCACCACGGCCACAGACACCAATGACTCCCGGAAGGCACGCTGTTCTAGAAGATATCGGACGACAACCATTGATCGCGGTAGTAGTAGGAGATCTTCCCCCAATATCCACCTCCTAATGATTCCAGCTTGCCTTTCCCAAAGTATGTCGCTCATTTCTCCAACCTCTTGATAAAACCCCGCCCGTGCTGTAGGAGCACTCGCCACTACTCGGAGGAGCGTAGAAAGAAGCTGTCGATGTTCCCCTGTGAGGCTTTAGACAGTGTGAAGTAGCGCCATTCTGAACTCAGATGCTGACCGAAATGGGTGCCATGGGTATTGAAGAAGATTTTGCGAAGACTCGTCAGAGTCCTCCGAGCGTAAAGTGCTTCCCCAGCCTCAGAACTGTAGTAGATGCCTTATGCCCATTTGAATCGCCTCCCTCCTCCATCACGAAATATGATTCGGATTCGAGGTCCGAATTGTTACCCGAATCTTGGTCGAAAGTGTCGGACTCAATCGTAGAAGGCCTCTGAATAGCAATCGAATGCTCTCTGCTCGCCAGTGTCGCCGGGGTTTCTGCTGATTGATCGCGCTTCCAGCAGTGAATATTGATTTCCCAACCATTCATCTGCTTCTAAAGGATGGATCGCTCAAGATGTCTGTCAAAATTCGCGAGGAGCTGTACCTCTTGCTGCAAAAGGGCACGACGATTTCATTGAACTCGAGAATTTGCAGCCTGCTGGCCGAGGAGGCTTTTTCCTGCAGGCGGTGCAGAGCGCCACGAGCGACAGCAGAGTGCTCTACAAGCGATTTGTCACCAATGAGGCTCTCGCTGCCAAGAGGTTGTGCAGAGTGCTCTCGCTGCCAACAGGTTGTGCAGAGTGCTCTACAAGCGATTAGCCACCGCTCGCTTAGCAGAGTGCTCGTCGAGTGATTGTAAGCCTTGCGCCAGACTCTCCAAAGCAGAGCAAGGCTGACTTTGACGCCATACATCTCCAACGGAATACTGCAAACACAAACACGAAAGCATGCAACGAGAGGAAACAGCAATCATGCCACCAGCGATGCTCGTTCTGCCCTCTCAGCATTCGCCATCCTCAGTTAGCACTCGCGAAAAGCTATTCAGATCGAGAAACCGCTCACAACGGAAAATTCAATACCAATATCGACTACGAGCTCAAACGATACACACTGTCCGACTCGGGTTCATATAAGACAGAGCCCCGACACCAACAAGAACAGAACTCCAACCCAACATTGGAATCCAATCGACACCAATGTTGGGGAGTCGGTACTACCGCCAGAGCTGCTTTCCGAAAGTGCCAGAGCATTCATCTACGCCATTCAATTGAATCAAACCACCAGAGTAGAATCTTCGAGCCAGAGCATCAATCTACGCCATCTATTGGAGAAAACATTGAGGACGGCTTGGAGCACCATATGTAGCGCCGGGTCGGAGCACTCGAGAGTGCTCAGATAGCACACGGGTGTTTCGGAAGCATGATGAGCTCTGGAATAGCTGATTCTATTCGGTATAAGAGCACCGTTCTCCTCCTTCCAAATCGTGAGAGATTCCTAACCATCTTCCAGCGCTACCTATCACTTCATACCCCTCACTGCTATCAAAGCTTTCAAGATATCTCTGGGAAGCGCATTCAGCTCACGTTTCAAGTTTACGGTTCAAGTTCCAAGTTTCAAGTTCGAGCTTTCAAGCTGCACATCTAGCAATCATATATAAGATGGTATATCCTCCTTAATTCTATTGCTCTCAGAACCATACTCATCAAATATTCTATATTCACTATAGTCACCTTCACCCCGCTCTCAGAGCACTCCACAGAGCTCACAGAAAAAGCGAGATCGCGATCCAGACACCGACGATTCAGATAGCAAAAACGCCGAAAGAAGGAAAAGAAGAAGGAGAAGGGGAAGAAGAAGCAGGAGATAGAGGAGCAGGAGATAGAGGAGCAGAAGGAGCTGGAGATTTTGCAGAAGAAGGTGCAGGAGCTACAGAGGAAGGCACAGGAGAAAGAGAAGAAGGCGCAGAAGCAGAAAGAGAAGTCCTCACCTTCGTCGTCTCGTAAAGAGCAGGAAGGTACCCAGCCTATCCCAATAGAGATAGGAGAGACACCCCCGCCGCAGTCGTCGCGTTGCGAGAAGCACCCGCCACCGCCTCAGCAAGCGCCACTGCCTCCCCGCACTCCACGAATTTTCCCAAAGGAGGGGAGAAAGAAGGCGAGAAGCGACAGCGAGAAGGAGAAGGAGAAGGAGAAGGAGAAGGAGGAAGGGCAACCTGAAGTCGAGCCCGACAGAGAACGTTTGCAGCAGGCACAGCAGCAGACCCAGCAGGCCCGGCAGCACCTAAGCCCACAAAGCTGCTCAGCAGGCACAGCAGCAGGCCCAGCAGGCCCAGCAGCACCCAAGCCCAAACAGCGCCAGAAGGCACAGCAGCAGGCCCAGCAGGCCCAGCAGCACCCAAGCCCAAACAGCGCCAGAAGGCACAAAGCAGCAGGCCCAGCAGGCCCAGCAGCACCCAAGCTCAAACAGCGCCAGAAGGCACAGCAGCAGGCCCAGCAGGCCCAGCAACACCTAAGCCCAAACAGCCAAGAGGCACAGCAGCAAGCCCAAAGCCCTCAAGAGAACGAACAGTTCGACAAGTCTCCAGCTTTTTCCCCAGAGTTAGGCAGCTCGCCGCCACTACCACCGCTGCCCTGTCCGCCAAACCGAGCCTCAGTTCGCTTGCTCCAAAAGCAGTCGCCAGTGCTTCACAGAGTTTCACCCGACGCCCCTGCCGGATACCAATACCCGCCTCTCCACCGCAGAGCAGAGGCAAAGGCGGCGCCGAGATCCTGCCCCAGAAACTCCTCACAGGCTTCGGTTAGCGACGCCAGTCCTCCAGAAGCGTTTCGGTGCTGCAGAAGCATCGCCCCCAATCTCCCAAAACACCCACACAATGACTCAGGCGAACAAAGAAAAGATGACTTTAGGTTTGATCAACCTGCCTAAAGTCAGACACTAACGTCCGCAACAGCCTCAAAGCGGAGATGCACAACACCGCTGGGTCAACAAAACCGCTCTCCGAGCAGCAGCATTCGACGCTTCTGCCTCCATTTGTTGAGCTTGGCGCCTCTCAGCGTTTCTTGCCCATGTGGAACGGAAGCAATACCAAGAACCCGCAGAGCACTCGCCGACGCTTTGAAGTGGCTCATTGCCGATGTTGGGCAGAAGGAAAAGCTATCGAGGGGGCAGGGGAATTGCGAGTTTAGAGAAGTTGCTGACGAGAGCGATGATGATGATGAGGATGGTGGCCGGGCGCCTAAGAAGCGCAGAACGGGACCCAGTGCCCGCCGAACTCGATAGACCTTCCATAACACACGGTAGACGATGCTCTGGGAGCATTCTCCGAAGTTGCCCCGCCTCGTATCTATGACTGGAACCATCGACGAAATCAGAATTCGCTCATTGGTATTCTGACAAAGATAACGCTTCCAGAGCTCTGCAACTTGATCCTGAAGGACACCCCACCCGACAGAGCAATCAGGAAAGATTCTGGGAGCACTCGAGAACGCTCCACCGCATCCAATCCTCCTGTCCGCCAGAGGAGGTCCAGATCA
Source organism: Morchella sp. 2018-W38C (assembly GCA_024713705.1). Taxonomy (NCBI): domain Eukaryota; kingdom Fungi; phylum Ascomycota; class Pezizomycetes; order Pezizales; family Morchellaceae; genus Morchella; species Morchella sp. 2018-W38C. Next base: position 1,394,398 of record JAMJEX010000001.1, read on the forward strand.
CTGATTCGGAAGAAGTCGAGGGTTGGTTGAAGAATAGTACTGGCAGGCCTCGGAGGATACTCGCGGTGCTCCACAGAGCGGGCGCGGGTGCTAATTTGGGTGGTGCTGAAACACCGCCGCTGTCACGAGCATTCCCTCATATCGAGGAAGACGATTACACCATGATCGACATTCCAGCAGAGGACTCTGACTACGACGAGGGAAATCATCGCATTAATGCTAAAGGACTGAGGGTATATTTGCCCAGAACTGATGCCAGTAATCAAAGGCTAATCCAGACTCTTGTTAGACGTCATGACAGACAGCAGGATGCTATCGATTTACTTAGACCCCAAATACCTGAGGAAGTATCCTCTGGTGTAGGGGTTGCTGACGCAAACTTTGCACAGGAGTAATCTGGACGCCTGTCGGGATAGCAGCCAAGAGAGCTGACACACTTCATGCTGCTGCTGCTGGAGGCGTGGTGGTGGTGGTGGTGGTATTAACCTCCGGTGGTGGTGGTGGTGGTAACCTCCTCCCATGGTGGTGGTGGTGGTGGTGGTGGTAATCCTCCGGGCGGTGGTGGTGGTGGTGGTGGTGAGAACCTCCCATGGTGGTGGTGGTGGTGGTGGTAACCTCCGGCGGTGGTGGTGGTGGTGGTAATCCTCCGGCGGTGGTGGTGGTGGTGGTGGTGTGGTAATCCTCCGGCGGTGGTGGTGGCAACCTCCGGGCGGACCTCCTCCTCCTCCTCCTCCTCCTCCTCCTCCTCCTCCTCCTCCTCCTCCTCCTCCTGCCTCCTGGCGGTGGTGGTGGTGGACCTTCTGAGGCGTGGTGGTGGCAGTGGTGATGATCATTAGTTTTTCAGGTATAATCTCGCCTCTTTCTGCTCAATCTAATGCTTACCTCTGAATAGCGGTATGTATTGTTTTCGAAGACTTCATGATACTGGCCATTAGTTTCTTTTGGATAATCTCTCGCTTTCTTTTCGAACAATCGCTACCTCTGAATAGCGGTATGTCTTGTTTTCTGAGCGCTGAAAAGTGCTCCTGGATTGGGTTCGTGCTATTATGAATAGATGGGATCATCGCTTTTAGATTTATTAGATTAGATTAGATTAGATCGATTAGATTATTTCATTTCTTAATTGAATTACAGTCAAGCCAAACTCCTAGATTGCTCTCAGAGCACTCGCATCGCTTCTGAAAGTGCAGTAAAACGAAAGTGATTAGAAATGACTCGGATTCGCTGAGCGACCAGGATGCGGTTGAGCGGATCGCTACCCTACGAGGTTAGCGTGAAATTTCTTGCTTTACGATTTAAAAACTCTGTCGCCAAGCGTTGATTTCTAATCAAAACACGCAAAAGAATGCTCCTAGAGCACATTGGATACTCCTGCCAGCAAGCAGAATGCCTCTCAACAAGCGATCCGCCGGTTCAGCACTTCTTTCCATCAGCAAACTGTACCAACTTGTTGGGAGAAGCGGGAGACATGGGAGATCTCCGGAGATGCCCGTCAAACCTTAATTCTCCGGAGAAGGTAGCGCACCCGACTAGTCCTCCAGAGACATCGCGATGGCTCGGGAGGCCCTCCCGAACGATATGCTTATCGCGAGACTTTAACGCATGCTATCGAGGGTCTCACGAACGAATGGCGCTATCGAGGGTCTCACGAGAGCAGATACAGCCCTTTGAAAGGCTCAGGAGGCCATCCCGAGAACTGACGCCTCCGATGCTATCTGGAGGACGATTCCTATCCCCTAACAATAGCTAAGACTACTAAGATACCGGCAGTGATTGTATAAGAAGATAATCACGATACGAATTTACAGAGACACTATCCCAAGCTTATAGAAAACCGTTAACCTCCTCACAGATTCAAGGGCTCAGGAAGGCCTCCTATACTCTCCCGAGCCTATAAAACACTAGCCACCCTCTCACACGCCCTCTTGAGGGTGTGGCGAGCCCTCCTAGAGTCTCCTGAGCCACTAAAAATACTAGTCACCCATCCCACGCCCTCCCGAGAGCTAAGCGAGCCGCCCCAGGCCTCCTGAGCTATTAAAAATACTAGTCATCCCTCCCACGCCTCCTGAGAGTTAAGCGAGCCCTCCCACACTCTCCTGCGCCAATAAGAAAATCACCACCCTCCCATAACCTCCTGACATCTAAGCGAGCCGCCCAGGCTCTCCTGAGTCACCAAAGATTTCTTCTAGCCTCACGCACCATCCCGAGATCTCAGCAAGCTCTCCTACACTCTCCTGAGCCACTAAGAAAACGCACCCACCCTCCCACGCCTCCCGAGGCTCAGCGAGCCTCCTGCACTCTCCTGAGCCACTAAGAAAACTCTTCACCCTCCCACGCCTTCTCCCGGCGCTCAGCAGCCTCTCCTGCACTCTCCTGAACCACTAAGAAAACGCACCCACCCCTCCCATACCCTCCCGAGGACTCCGCAAGCTCTCCTACACTCTCCTGAGCCACTAAGAAAACGCACCCACCCCTCCCATACCCTCCCCAGGGCTCAGCAAGCTCTCCTACCCTCTCCTGAGCCACTAAGAAAACTCTTCACCCCTCCCATGCCCTCCCCGAGGGCTCAGCGAGCCTCTCCACACTCTCCTGAGCCACTAAGAAAACTCTTCACCCTCCCATGCTCCTCCCGAGCACTCCGCAAGCTCTCCTACACTCTCCTGAGCCACTAAGAAAACTCTTCACCCTCCCATGCGCCTCCCGAGGCTCAGCGAGCTCTCCTGCACTCTCCTGAAGATCCGATCCATCTCCTGAGCCTCCCATACCTCCCGAGGGTTCAGCACGCCTCCCACACTCTCCTGAGATCTGCTCCCTCTCCTGAGGGCTCAGGAGAACCTCCTAGGATGCTTAGAAGGCTCAATGGGACTTAGTAACCCAACCCAAACAAATAATATTTTAATAAAGATACAAGAATTCTGATAGACCGTGAAAGAAAATACAATTATTTATCTATCCATATCCACCATAGCAACTCCTACCGCTTATGCCTCCTACGCCTTGGCTAGGCTTCAGAAGCCGCATGGTGTAATCGCCTACCCCTTCACCGAGCCCTCTACCCTTTCACCTAGCTCTAGTGGCACGGCATTGTTGTCAACATCGCTTATGCTTCTACTGTAGCTCTAACTCCTGAGCCTTGCGACGGGCCTTTGCAGCCCTCCACGCCATGACATATCTGCTGCCAACGCCAAGATCGCCTTCCTTCTGACCAACCTTGATATCACCTCTTTGGGCCCTCGTAATTCCTCAACCTATATTGTAACAATATTATTACGCAGCACCATCACCATGTGCAACTGGGCTGGGATGCGGACCTTTCTCCAATCAAGCAGATCACTTCTAGAGTGCCCATTTGATTCTGTGCACTTCTCTTCTTCCATGTATCCATCATCCTAGAATACGCATTTGACATTCACAAGTCAGCAGGAGCCTTTCACAGGGCTGGAGACGCCTTACACATGATATCCGTGATTCTGGCTTGAAGTGCAAACCTTCTATGTAATTCTAGTCGCCCAACATCGGAGGACAAACCAGATTCCGTACAGACTAGGCATATGAATGCCGGAGAAATACCATCGATTTAAATCAGGATCCTTGCACCACGATCTGTCGCTTTTGTAATACTTCAGAAATATCACATCAACAATTTCTGGAGCCCAGAAGTGCCGGCGGCCTGTCTGAAGTCTGTTAGAGCCTTCTCAAAGGCTAAAAAGGAAATGCTTACCGAATAGTTCTCAGGGTCACTAATGAAACGGTCCTTTTCGAGTAGATAATTGGCTTTCGTGGCCCTTGTATCCGCTGTAAGAAGCTCATTCATCCCATACAGGAAGCCCCTTGCCATATAGTCTTTAATGGCATAAACAAGGTGTGATCTCACTCGTGAACATACAATTTGAACCTAGTCAGATAAGCAAGGGCTCCCTGAGCCTTATGGAAGGCTCTAAAAGTACTCACCTCTCCTCGCACTTTTGGTCAGATTTAAGCTTGTATTAAAATAATCGCTTGCTTTCTGCCCAAAATCTTCTAATATTGACCACAAGAGAGTCAGGTTGTGCCAAGGCTCTCAAGCAGTGTATAACGCCCAAGAAGTTCTCTGGCTTGTTTAACTATCGGCTTGTAATCTGGCAACTTGCAATCCGATCCGCCAAGTGGCTCCGGCCCAGGTGTCTCATGCACGAGAGGGGAACCACAATATTGGGTAGCCGGAGGTGTACGATATGAATGTGAAGCCGGTGGTGTACTATTAAGCTCACGCTCAGGTCGCAAGGTGCTTGACGAACGAATCGAGGAACTTGGAGATGTAAAGGAAGGTCTCGATGGCTTTATGACGCCTTCCGGGGTCCCGCTATTGTCGGTTTGGGTGATTAACTGCGACGATTTATTGCCATACTTGTACGATCAGTATAGACAAACCAGAGAGTATAGTGAGCAAATACACAAGCTATTTTCACTGAACAGAAGAAGAAGCAATTGCTTCTTCTACTGGTCTACTTGATCTCTTACGGGAGGACACAAGATCCCTGGCGGAGGCCACAGGAGCCTCTGCCACCCTTTTCCCGAGCCGTGATGCCTGGTTTGGGGGAGCCTGGAAATGTCTTCGCTCTGGGGAGCCTGAGATGGTATTCGCCTGGGAGGTTGGGCCTTTGTAATGGTTGTGGAGCCTGAGATTGTATTCGATCTGGGGGCCTTTGTAATGGTGGTGGAGAGGGCCTACGCTCAGAGAGGGCCTTGGTGTAGGTCGGGAGGAGCTGGTATTGGTGGTGGAGAGTTTGGAGGTGCGAGATTCTCATCTCCAGGTTCATACTCATCCTCATAGTCATCCACATAGTAGTCATCTTCATAGATCTCCAAAGCCATCTTCCTCTGGATGATCGTCAAGTCCGACTCCACCCACGGAGGAGTATTCTCCACTGCTTGATCCTCGATAGCTACTGAAGCTCTCTACAAGGCTCGGTGGGTCCGTTACCAAAATCTGTGTCCGCTTGTTGTCGATCCAGCAGAAACTATAGAGTTTATAGAATTGAAAGAGCTGGCCACACTGGAAACAATCATTGCACCTCGAAGCGCTTACTAACAGAAGACGAGATTGGGGCACGCTGATTGAGCCCATCGAACTGGGCTGCTTTGTGATTTTGGTCTGGGAGGCATGCTGGCTGTGGTAGTGGAGCAGAAAAGGCATCTCGAAAACTTTGAAGAAGGCCCTTGGGGCCTCTACTATATAACACCATTCTGGGTTTGCTTTGTCTCTTGGCGATAAATACTCTAACCTGATATAGCTATTCCGATCGGAGCTAAAGGCTTTAGAAGCCTTTTCAATGGCTCGCTAAAATCACACTAGTCTGAATTGTATATAATTACCAACATATCACGCTAATCTATAGTAGGATAACAAATGCCTCTAAAAAATAAAACATGCTTCAACACCAACTAAAAACAAAAGAAATAAGCTTAAGAGGATAGGTATACCCCCAACTCGATAATCATCCAACGAGCCTTCTGCTCGATAATTCTAACGAGCCTTCCGAGCCCCATAATAGGCCTTTGATTAACCTAGGCTGATACCCCAACGAGCCTTCCGAGCCCCATAATAGGCCTTGATTAACCTAGGCTAAATCGCCCACATAGTCCTCATCGCCCTCATCGTCCCTCATCGCCGCCATCGCCCTCTTCCTCTTCCTCTTCCTCTTCCTTCCTCTTCCTCTTCCTCTTCCTCTTCGCCGCCATCGCCATCGCCCTCCTCCTCTTCGCCTTCTTCATCCTCTTCGCTTGATCATGCCTTATCTCCCCACGCGGATTCGCTTCTGAACAGGTGGTTTCTGTCAGCAACAGTCCAAAAGCGAAGACGATCAGAATGGCAAGAATCAAAGGTAATGCCATTAGGGAAGCGCCGCCTATAATGTTTATTGAGTTTTCTCCCAGCCGCTTGAAACCTCTCAATACGCCGTGAGGACGGCCAATATTATTTGGAAATCTCTATCTTGAGGGAATAGGAAATTGCAAACCTTTCTTATTCACTGACCATGAATTGAAAGATTTCTTTGTCCGCCAAGTTCGGCCGAATCAGCTCATCCGTGTCAAGTCATCCCACCCATCGGGAGGGGGTTTGAGGCCTGTGAGAAGCCGCCCTGAGCAGTGCGGCGGGCCTATGGAGCACCGCGCAAACTCTCAATGGTTTTGCCTCACTGGTTTTGAGCCAGGCCTCCAACTCATCGGCGCACCAATACGGCAATATTCCGGTTTTATGGATACGCATTGGCGCCCCGGGGCGGAGGATTATTGATGGCTCCATAGAAGGCTCGGATGGTCTTCGGGGTGCCTACGGGGCCTGGCACACGCTTCATCGCAACCTTTGTTAACTCTTGCAAGCTAACATCCCGGAGGACGCAAGCAAGGGGGTTAGGATGCTGGACCGAACCAGTCGAGTGACGGTAGACAGCGCTTTGGGGCTCGAAGTCTTCACCGGGTCAATAACATGGATAGTTATTGCAGGTCTAGGTGCGATTCCCCAATTCCTTCCAAGGGTCCTCAGGCGAGCCTTGTGCAGGGTCTTCTGGGGCCTCTATATTGTCTAGTGCGGCCTACACGGCTGTGTGTTCTGCTGGACTTCTGGGTTCGATCAACAATAAGAAAGTTCAGGGCTGCTGCTATCTTCTTTCGAGTCCTCTGAAGCCTTCCGTATAACGAGGCTTCAAGGCGCTGATAGCCCTGTGGTCGATTAGGTAGGTAACTAAACGATTGTATAATCCTTCTCCAGAGGTTAGCTTTGTTAACCCACCCTAGCCTGATCATCTCGCCCCAAGTCGCGCAGAGCCTTGTAGAGGGCGCCCTTCCCAGTAAGCTGCAGCACCCGCCTCACCTCTGCAATTGTGGTGCATTTGAACGCCGCTGGTTGTCTTCCCTTTGAGGCATTTCTCGAGGTGTTGGAGTGCCTTCCTTGAATATGCCGACGCTTCTTGGAGGCGCGATAAGTTCTTTGTGCGTGCATGGAGCCTTCGGGGATTCTGTCTGGGCTCTGGAGAATCTTGTTTCTCCCGCCTGTGAATCTTCCTGTAACTGGGCGCCAAGAGATTCGGGGATGATAATCGATCGCGTTGATATAATGGTTCTGATGTTTCTTCCAAGCCAGTACAATCCGAGCTCGGGGAAGAATGCCTAGTATACGGTGTTTCCTACAGAAGAAAACTTCAAAGTCGGAATGCTCTTTCGGAGGGCTTGGCAGGACTTCTTCGTTATCGCAACTTTGGTTAACGCCTGATTCAGCTTCCAGTAAACGATTTTGGTTAGGTTCAACAGGGTGTTTTTGTTTCAAGGTTGGTCGGGCGCTTGAAGGTTGGGGTCGGGCCTTCTTCAGGGCTTGTGGGCTTCCCAATTTGAATCGGAGGATGAATCACGAGGGTGTAGTGGTGGCTGTGTATCTAGATGTCAATGATGATTCTGATAGAGATTAGGATCTAACGCACCATTTTATATGTAGGTGAGGATGGATATCTTGAAAGGCAGATTGGTATTGTATTCAACTATAGGTAGATTCGTGGCTTAGATAGGATTCTTGAAAGCTTCTGGAGCCGTATGGAGGTTCAATGGAGCTTATATACATGTATGATAGTGCATCAAACCTCGCCACGCCATCTATTAGATGTTTGTGTTGGAGATGGAGTTGGATCATGATATCTCACTCATTATGTTGGTATCATTGTGTTGGTACAACATAGAAGACGAAGTTTAGTGCTGGCTCTTGGCGTTGGTGCCAAGAGCTCGCGTTGGAGGCCCATGATGCATTCCCAACGAGCGGTTCCAAAGGCCTAAGGAGCCTTACCAACGTCTAATTCTAATATCAACAATGAGATCTCGTTGTCCATTTTGCATACGAACCTACTCGAGCCCCAAGTTTTGATCGACATCTTAAAGAAAGAGCATTCGGGACAGGCAGCTGAATGGAGACACAGCTCTCCCAGCCACGCCAAGAAGTTTTGGGAGCCTTCACGGCGGCCTAGGAGAAGCACAATGAGGGTTGGGATTTGGCGGAGCGTCACTTAATCCGAATCCGAATCCGACGAACCGAGTGGTGATTTAGACTCTGACGCCCACTGTTTAATCTAGCCACTACGATATATGAGGGCGCAGGTGAAGCCCTTTTCCCGACACCAGGATATAACGAGGTGACAGAGAGTTTCAGGAGCCCATGGAGCCCGCTACAGTCCGCAGAGGAATTCAAATTATCACGTTGGTTTTACGGTCTGGGGTGTCCCAAGGGCAATAGACGATTATTTTCGCCCGCTTAGCCTTCCAAAAGGCTCCTACACAACTGGTAGGGGCTTTGCACGCTGTCTTGATGAGATGTCTTCTAGGGACGGCCTTGGGACAGAGGGCTGGGTGCACTCAGGGGTTGAAATAGGTGGAGAGGTGGTCCCTTACTACTACCGCGATCCTATGGCAATAGTACGATTCCTTTTGGGGCAGCGCATTCAGGAGTCTTGGTGTATGCTCCAACGATGGAGTATAATGAGATGGGAGAACTGGATGTATGGGGAAATGCACACGGCGGACTGGTGGTGGAGATGCAGGTTTTAAAGCCCTCATAAATGCGCACTGAGCCTTCGCTAATGGATCTTAAGAATACCCTGCCAGAGGGATCAACGGTTGTACCAGTGATTTGCGCATCGGATGGCACCCACCTAACAAATTTCAGTGGTGATAAAAAGGCTTGGCCTGTTTATTTGACCATTGGAAATATCACGTCGGAAACCCGAAATAAGCCCTCAAATTACGCGATAGTATTACTAGCACTACTACCTGTTCCAATCGGGTTAGGTGGGGGCACGCAGATGAACTGCGCCGGCAGAGCCAGATGGCTCTTCACAAGGTCCCCTCGGAGATATTCTCGATGGCCTCCGGAGCCCTGGGCAGAGCGGGAATTGATACCATGCGGATGGGTTCGAGCGATTATGTTATCCAATACTACGCGCATGGATTGCTGATCATCCAGAGCACGCCAGACATTAAACCTCAATAATCATGCCTGCCCAAGGTGCGGTTGATTCCAAAGGCCTTGGAGGCCTTCAACAAGGCGCAGATTCAAGAGAGATATATGGAAATGGCCGAGAGGTATAAGATGGATACCTTTTGATAACACACCTGTGGAGTACCTGGTATCGGCGCATTAAGACTATGTACACGCCTTCTGGCCTTGCCGAGGTCAATGTGTACGACCTTCACAAGCCGGATATCTTGCATAATCTTTTATTTGGGACTATTAAAACATATGATGGAGTGGGTTAACTTGTTTCTGAAGAAGCACAAACGGCTAGAGGAATTAGATCAAGACTGGGCGCCTGTTGGGCCTTATCCAGGGCTCGCTGTACCTAACAATAAGTCATATCGCGCAACCACTCAATGGCAAGGTAAAGAAATGCGACATCTTGGTCGGATAGTGTTAGGAGCCTTTGCCGTGGCTCTTTGGAAGCCCCCAGCGGCGTTGAAGAGGGATTTCGGGAGAGCGCTGAAGTGTGTAAGAGCTCTAATTGATTTCCATCTAATGGCACAATACACAACGCACACCAGGGAGACGCTAGAATATCTACAGGAATACTTCGAAGAGTTCCATACACACAAGGATGTGTTTCTGGAATTTAGGGCCCATAAACGCACTAAGAAAGATGCGAAAGATCGGACAAGGGCACTAGAAGGCCCCGTAAGCCTTGGAGAGAGGCCTGGAGGAGCTGGAGGAGATTCGCAAGGGCTCTCATTTCAATTTCATTAAGATGCACCTACTATCACACTTTAGAGATCATGTGGAGCGCTTTTGGGAATATACCAATGTTTTTCAACAGATGTCAGCGAGCTCGCCCATAAACAACAAATAAAGAAGGCCTATACAGCTCAAACAAGGTCGACGCGATCGCTCAAATTCTCGATTTCCACTCGAGGCGATGGCAATGGAAATACGGGTATTAAATCTGAAAGATGTCGTTTTTCTTCCGAACATTACGAAGGCTTGGGGCGCCATCGAGAGTTCGCGATGCATGATAGACATCTTCAACAATGACGACCGCAAATGGTGAAAACAAAGAGGAGGGTTCTCAAAACCCAAGTTGGTCAGATTAGATACTAGTACTAGCCTTAATAGGTTATCGGATATCGCGGATTCTATCAACTTTAATAGGACAGTACTGGCAAGAGCGGTGTCGGAATACGGCGAATGGCTAGGCCGGAGTGAAGAGGGCTTATTGAGCCTTCTTGACTATCCCGTGAGATGTTTTAAATGCCTACAGGTCCCGGTATCGGTTTTTCAAAATCCAGAGAGTCACGAGATCCATAATATAAGGTGTACAGGTGAAGCACTATTTAGAAGCGGGCGATACTTAAAACGACTGGTGGATAAGAGTGAGACTACAGAACCGTGGGGTGCCTTTCAGGGAGATTACCGGCAATGTACGGGCAATGTTCCAGCTACGCGATAGTACTACAAGGAAGACATATCAACTTGCCCTTGTTGAACTGCTGGAGGCTAGGGACAAGGGCCTTCCGAAGGCTCGTGATGGTTTTCTGAGAGTCGGGCGCCCCGACAAAGGTTTTGGGTAGTGAATATACGAAGCATCTTGGGAATGGCCCATTTGTTTCAAGTAGAGAAAGGCCAATGGCTAGTAAATACTAGAATCGATTTAAAAGCATGGAACGAAGTTTCATATATAGGTAGATAGATACATGTATGTAAAAGAAGGCTCATGAACATTTTTAAAAGCATGACAAGCCATAACGATTCCGACCGCCAAGAACGAATGAGCGAAGGCTCAATGAGCCTTTGCAATTGCTTGTTGGGCCGTGCGGAGCTCCTGATTGACGTCTCCGGAGAGCATCCAGAGAGTACAGGGCGCCTCCGGAGGTTCCAGCGGGTAAGCGAGACGCGAGGATGCTTAGGAGGTGTGAGGAGAGAACGCGCCTTGGCGGCGGTCTCCGGAGACTGGCAGAAGTCTCCGGAGACACCCGGTAGCTTGCTGATGTCCGCAAAGCGACCACGACTCCCAGTACCACCCAAAGAGCATGATGATTCACAGACTGACGAGTCTGAAATATCATTCCGAGCATTGACCGCACTGTCAACCAGCACTCGGAGTAGTCAATCGACCAGCACCCGGAGCAGTCAGTCGACCAGCACCCGGAGCAGTCAGTCGACCACCGCCCCAATAGCTCGTAAAGGGCTTCTCCGTTCTACCGACACATCGACTGGAAGAAGCAGCCCTAGAAGGGTAGAATTCCATCTCCCCCTGGCAATACTGACATCGCTGAAGTGCAGGAGCAGCAGGAGGATGTGCCGGAGGTGGAGGAAACCGCCGATACAAGCCACTCCGAGTATGACGACTCCCCAGAGAACGCTCAGGAGAGCTCTGAGGAGAATCTGGATGATCCTGTAACGGGGGTCCTAGACTACTAGAGTGTAATAGAATAGAGACGGCCGGAGCAGAATAGAAATCAGGTTACAGGTTCAAGATTCTTCTCGCTAGAACTTAGAATAATCTTAAGGCTCTTGCTTCTGCTTGCCGATAGGTCTGAGGATGGAAACTAGAGAACTAATGGGCGGGAATGAAGCTGAGTACTTATACTCCAAAGCCTTCGATTCTCTGCTCCAAGTTTTCCTACTAAGTTCCGGTGGACTGAGTTCCGGTGCTTGCAAACATTCCACCGCTACCCCGCTTTCCTTTAAGCGCCAGCAGGAGTTTCCAAGACCTTCAGTGTCACCCTTAGTCAAAGCCTTTAGGTAATCTGCCGCTTGGTTGTCACACAACCTCTGCCTGCAGGATTGACCGGCTTTAGTCGCTGTAGAGCTCATAGCTTATTGTAGGCTTCCCAGACAGAGTGCTAACGCTATAGCGGCCCTTCTAATGCTCAGAGGATACAGAGGGTCGCCGGGCAATCAGAGTCCTACTCTGGCCGGCCTTCTAGTCAGTCGGCAAGGCATAGACTCGTCAGTCTGTCCTTCTGTGAATAGACCCTCTTCCTAGTCACCGGAATATGGTTACTCTTGCAGCTGGTGGCGATCCACACTGCAGGTACCTGTATGTCACCGAGTACTGGCTCCTAACAATAACTCTCAGCATATAGCGGGCCCTGGTTAGCATGCTCTCATGCCATCCAGTTAGAATGGCTCCGTTATAGATCCGGAAGAAGAACCTCAAGCCTCCACCCAGCAGAGATCCCAGAGTACGGGGAAGAGGCCTCGTACAGTACAGCCGACTACTGCCAGAGCACTGGGCAATGCTCGGAGGAGACCAACCGGAGCGGTAGCGGAGGTTATTGCTTCCTCCGACGTCTCGGTGGATGTGGTACAGGTTCGACTCCCTCCCACCCATTAATGTTCAAGACAAAACGCTAACGATTCAGAGGGGAGCGCGTCCGGGTGCAAAGGTAGTACGGAGAGCAGCATCCACTTCGGTACCCAAACAGAATGCATCCCAGAGAGCGCCCACCGCATCCCACAGAGCGCCCACTTCGGCATCCAGCCAGGAAGCATCTCAGAGAGCATTCCCGGCATCTCAGAGAGCACCTCCGATATCCTCACAGTCCATGCCTTCTTCAGTGCCCGTTTATTCTCGCGATACTGACTATAGCTCTTCTACACGGCACATAAACCTTTCCTCGATGCGTTCGAGGTACGGCGATTCCTCACCCACTTACCGCCCCTATCGTTCTTCCCCGCCTTTCATCAGCAAAAAAAAAAATCCTCCAAGATGAATTGTACGTCCAGACGTACCGATTCGTCTTTTGGGCAAAAGTTGTCGTCTTTCCCGTCAAAATTGGCACCCGGCCCGTCAAATTCCCGGTCATTTTCCCGGGCATTTTGACGGCTCGTCTTTTTCCCAAAAATCCTCGTCTTTTTCCCGGACATTTTGACGGCTCGTCCTTTTCCCAAAAACTCTCGTCTTTTTTCCGGGCATTTTGAAGGTCTTTGACTAAAATGCCCTTTTTTCCGGCATTTCGTATTTTCGTTTGATTTAAAAATGCCCGTCTTTTTCCCGGGCATTTTGATGGCTTGTATTCTCATTAAAAAGCCTATTTCACTGTATTCACGTTCTCGACACATGTAATCCGTTCAAGCATATAGCCAATATATATTACTAATTATTCTACAAAGTAAAGATTCTACCAAGTAAAACTGCCCGTCAAACTGCCTGGGAAGTTGACGAGGAAGCCCTCCCGTCGTTCCCCAGGGTAGAGCTGCCCGTCAATTCGCCTGGGAAGTTGACGATGATGCCCTCCCGTCACTCCCCAAAGTAAAACTGCCCGTCAATTCGCCTGGGAAGTTGACGATGATGCCCTCCCGTCATTCCCCAAAGTAAAGCTCCTCGCCAAACTGCCTGGGAAGGTGACGACGATGCAGAGCATCCTCGTCAATCCACGATCATCTTCGTCACCCCACGATGTAAAGGTCCCCGTCAAACTGCCTGGGAAGTTGACGAGGATGCCTCCTCGTCCTTCCTCGAATTTGATTTGCTCGCAAACTGCCTGGGAAAGTGACGAGGATAACTCCTCGTCATTCACCGAAGCCAAGTTGCTCGTCAAACTTCCCGGGAAAACGACGAGGATGCCTCCTCGTCCTTCCTCGAATTTGATTTGCTCGCAAACTGCCTGGGAAAGTGACGAGGATGCCTCCTTGTCATTCCTCGAACTTTAGCTGCTCGTCAAAACGCCTGGGAAAATGACGAGGATACCTCCTCATCATTCCTCGAACTTGAGTTGCCCGTGAAGCCGCCTGGGAAGTTGATGAGGACGTCCCCTAGTCATTCCTCGAACTTGAGTTGCTCGTCAAAACGCCTGGGAAATTCCTCGTTATTTCACGAGGTAAAGCCAGCCGTCAAACTGCCCGGGAAGTTGACGAGGACATAGAGCATCCTCGTCTACCCATGAAACAAAGCTGCCTGTCAAAACTGCCCTGGAAGTTGACGAGGATGCATCCTCATTCCACGAGGTAAAGCTGCCGATAAAACCGCCTGGGAAGCTGACGAGGAAGTCTTCTCGTTATTCTACGAAGTAATGCTGTCCGCAAAATTGCCTGTGAAATGACAAGGAAGCCTTCTCGTCCACAAAGTCAAGCTGCCCGTCAAATTGGCTGGGAAGCTGACGAGGATACAGAGCATCCTCGTCAGCTTCCCAGCCAATTTGACGGGCAGCTCGGCTTTGTGGATTGACGAGAAGGCGGTTGAGCTGTCACAAACTGGTTGACTGACGAGGATGCTCAGCATCCTCGCTGCTCTCAAAACAAAGCTGCCCGCCAAACTGCTCTGGGAAGTTGATTTAAAAAGTCTCGCTATTTTACACAAAGATAATTCCCTATTGAGTAATGGTATTCAGTATGGCCGAGAGAGATGCCCGGTCAAAACGACAGAAAGATCACAAACTGACAATATTACCACGCTTAAAGTGATGCTTCGCTACCGCAGTTCCCGACGGATTTCGGCGATAATCGGCGATATCGGCGCATGAAACGCTTTCGCTCTACCCTCCCTACCCCGAGTTGATATGGTATTATCGACTGAGATAAATGAAGTGTTGAAGTTCTATGAAAACATCACTGAATTGGAACTTTGATTTTATCCGCGTCAATTCAACTGTACATTAGGCAAATATCTGAACAAACACCGCTTAATGCCCATCGTCAAATGCCCATCCTCGAATGCCCATCGTCAAATGTTATCGCTGAATGCCCATCGTCAAATGTCATCGCTGAATGCCCATCGTCAAATGTTATCGTCAAATGTTATCGTCAAATGCCCATCGCCGAATGCCCATCGTCAAATGCCCATCGTCAAATGCCCATCGTCAAATATCATCCCCGAATGCCCATCGTCAAATGCCATGTGAGGTTAGTAAATGGACCCGTAAGTTGACAGGTCAATTGTAGTATTGATAAACCACCGGCTATTCGTAGGCGATGTAGATTCGGGAACAAGATGAGCGGCACCCAGGATGCTCTTGATATTCACCACCCATATATCGTCAAAAGCGTTGACGTAGCGTGATACCCTTATCGCCGCGGGCATTTCGCACGCTGAAGTCCGGTTTCAGCGGGCAAATCGCCGCCAACAGCCTTGCTTCTCTCCGTCCCGGATCTGTCAGCTTAAACACCGCCAGTAGAGTTGCCGGGCAAAGGCCCTGCAAGGGCTCCAGGTCAGCGGGTTTTTGACGGAACCAGACCCAATCATTCCTGGCCTCCCCTCTCCTGTAATTTGCCGCTCCCAGGTGAAGGGTGTGCACCGCCCTTTCGCCGCTCGCGACTGCAAAAGGACGGGCACCTTGAGCTGCCTGAATGTCGTCACACGCCAGGAATCGATATCCTCCGGAATCTCGTCAAAATCCCGCCTCAGTTCCCTCATGAAGTATCTCCGGATGTAGAACTCGAGAGATTTGCTGCTGCCCGGGATATTGACGCTTTTGGACGCATCACAAATCTATCGGGTTTTGACCAAGCGCTTCTCCACAGGCTCCTCCTTTGGGAAACATCCCATGGGCGATCAGCCCCAGTCGAATCGCCGGATCGCCCTGGGGATTAGCTACCAAGGCCATTTGCGCTGCAGCCTCCTTAGATTCGGCCAATACCTCGAGATTGCCCACCAGATCCGACGCGGAGAATCTGGCCCCGGCAATCTGCAGAAGATTCAACCCGCATGCAAGATGTAATCTCGATTGAAAGTCCGGAGTATCTGCATGGCGGATTGACGCGATTGTTCTGACGATATGGTATCTTCAGCTGGTCCTCGCGCAGTCTCGCAAGACTACGAATAGTCGGGAATATTCCCTGCACTGGCGGATATGCCCGTGAAGTGGCTCATCAGGTGAAGCTTCGAAGTTGAAGTCCTGGATTCTTCCCAGAAGATTTCGGCCGGTCTCCGCCTGAGATTCAATCGCTGACCAGCGACAACCCGCCGCCTCTGGGTCGAGGATTCATCGAGGGCTGCTAGCTCCGATTGTACTCTTCACGGAGCTCTTTGCGCCGCCAGCTACGAGCCTCTCCGCTTCCGATTCGCTACGGTATTTCCTGAAGATATCCTTCGCTCGATGGAATGCCCGGAGATAGCTGTCATCAGATCAATCGTCAATTCGCTAGGAACGGTACTGGGCAACCAGTCCCCAATCGACACGCCCGAACGCACTGAAAGGCTTTTCTGAAAGGCTCCGCCTGACCGTCGGAGGGATTCCTGAGAGCGTGATGCCAGCGCTGGCAGGATCATCTTCTGAAGCCGCAGATCTCTTTGCCCTGCCATTGACTGACGGCTTGGTAGGGTTTTGACGGCGGCAAAAGCCCGGTATGGCGCATCTTGGTCCATATGAGGTTGAATCCCAGGCGGTCAAATTCCTGGAGGAAATCCTCCAGCCACTGCATCAAATGCTTCAGGATTCCGAGGTAGACGACGCACACGCTCATATGCCTGGACGAAGGGCAATTCCCAGAAGGGATTGTACAGCGGCCGCAGACCCCGCTTCTCAAACCACTTTGCCAACGCTTTCAGCTCCCTCTTCTGGTCCCTGTTGGGATTTTCCAGGTCCTTGAGTGCAGTGAATTGCCGATACATCCTGCGGTATTCGCCCTGGTCCCGGGCATAAATCTCGTTAGGCTCGGCCTGGTACTCTCCCAGTTTATTGACGGGAATCTCGATTTCGGCACATGTTGAATTTAGTGCTCAGGAGATTACAGTTCTCCACATGGTCGGCCAGCCATGCCGCCAGGATGGGCCAGCAACGCCGCCAGATCCGTCCGAGCATCCCATCAAAATGCCCACGCTCTGGTCAAAATGCAGGAGCGGCTCAAGAACGACGGACAGGACGCTGCGGAGTGTCTCCGCCGCCCATGCTCGGAGTCGACCTTTCGACGCTGCATTCCCGATGACCTTCGGAGGAATGGGCAATAACGCGAGCAGCAGGTGCGCCTTATTTGACGGCTTTGACCGTATCTTTCCCGGGATATTTCCTATCACAAATATATAGGCCAGCTCTTTTTGTCTCCGGAGAAATTCGTCAAATGCGTGATGTCCGAGCTGCAGATGATGGGCACAATCGCGTTCCCCAGGGGTAGCTTTCTCCGCGATTCCACCACCAGTCGGCCGTGGTGCATTCCGAATAGAGCTGATGCCCGCCGGGTCGTAGATCTTTTCCGGCGGTATACCATTCGGTCGAATAGCAGCGCTTGCCCCAGCAGATATCTGGCGATTCGACGGGATTGCGGTAATACAGCTCCGCTTTTCCGGTTGCCACCGACGACGTGCCAGATTGAAGTTCGAGGCCTCCGGCATTTTGTCGAGCTGCTTCTGGAATGTGTATGCGGATTGAAAAGTGCGCTCGACCTCAAGGATTTGTGCAGTCCCTGATTGAAGTAGGCGCCGATTGAGATGGCTGCCAATTTGCGCTCGATAAAGAACCGGCAAGCCTCCATTCAGCTGCGCTCTGAACGGTGCCCAGGGCTTCCAGTCGCCCTTCAAATGATCCCGATAGCCCGAACCCTTCTGAGGATTTGCCCACTATTCGGCGCCAGAAACCGTGGTGCTCTGCTCAGTATCTGAATTCTCGTCATGGGGAACAGCGCCACATCGCCAGACTCAAGGCCAAAGTCGGACTCCATCTCGAATTTTCCTCGAGTCGGTATCATCGCTGCCACAATTATTGTGGTCAATGTGCCGGTCCGCCTCCCCAGTCCATGCTCTTCGCCGCTGTGAGCCATGTAAATGTGCCTCGCCAGATGCCCGGCGCGGCGGTAATGCCGCGGGCAAAGGGGGCAGGGTGTAGATGCCATTTCGTTCTTTGTTCTGTGCCACACAGTGTTTTGCATCGTAACTTTAGTACATTCCTTTGTCTATGGAGTCATTTGTCAAGCTCACCGGTCGTTTGCCTGGGCCCTCGTTAGATTGCCCGGCACCTCGTTTGAATGCCCGGCCCCTCGGTCGTTTTCCTGGCCCTCGTTCAAATGCCTGGCTCTCTCAGTTAATTGCCTGTTTCTCTCGCTTGATTGCCTGCCACTCGGTCATTTACCTATCACTCCGTCAATTGCCTGCCACTCGGTCGTTTCCCCAGCACTC
This sequence comes from Morchella sp. 2018-W38C, assembly GCA_024713705.1. Taxonomy (NCBI): domain Eukaryota; kingdom Fungi; phylum Ascomycota; class Pezizomycetes; order Pezizales; family Morchellaceae; genus Morchella; species Morchella sp. 2018-W38C. The sequence goes on from JAMJEX010000001.1 coordinate 1,412,457, forward strand.
GGTCGCTTGCCTGACACTCGGTCAATTACCCAGCACTCGGTCGTATGCCTGGCACTCGGTCAATTACCCAGCACTCGGTCGTATGCCTGGCACTCGGTCAGTTATACCAGCACTCGGTCGTTTGCCTGGGCGGACGGGCAATTATACCGCCCGTCAGTGGCACAGGAAAATGACGTGTGTGGTAAATTGACGATCGTTTCCTAGGCCGGCAATCATTCGGAATTAGCCGTGCCAAGTGTTATGAAAGCAATGATAGTGACGTCAATTATCACAACATCACATCGTCCGAGCTCAACGCCAACACTCAACACCAACCTCTAAACCATACTCAACACCATACACTACTCTAGGCAAACATCCACCACCAACATCCACCACCAACATCCACCACCAACGATTCGACGGTGCAAACATCAGGCATTCCATCCCGTCCGTGGGATTTTTGACCGCATTGGGCAAAGAGGCGCTGATGCATTCGTCTTTTTCTTTGTTTGCAGGATGAATCGTTACGAATTGCCAATTCCAGCACACCCTCACGATGATTCTTTGTGGATTCCCGTACACCTTCGGGATTCTTCCTATAACGGAGCCATTCTAACTGGATGGCATGAGAGCATGCTAACCAGGGCCCGCTATATGCTGAGAGTTATTGGTAGAAGCCAGTACCCGGTGATATACAGGTACCTGCAGTGTGGATCGCCACCAGCTGCAAGAGTAACCATATTCCGGTGACTAGGAAGAGGGTCTATTCACAGAAGGACAGACTGACGAGTCTATGCCTTGCTGACTGACTAGAAGGCCGGCCAGGGTAGGACTCTGATTGCCCGGCGACCCTCTGTATCCTCCGAAGCATTTGAAGTGCCGCTATAGCGCTAGCACTCTGCCTGGGAAGTCTACAATAAGCTATGAGCTCTACAGCAACTAAAGCCGGTTAATCCTGCAGGCAGAGGTTGTGTGACAACCAAGCGGCAGATTACCTACAGGCTTTGACTAAGGGTAGGACCGAAGGGCTTGGAAACTCCTGCTGGCGCTTAAAGGAAAGCGGGGTAGCGGTGGAATGTTTGCAAGCACCGGAACTCAGTCCCACCGGAACTTAGTAGGAAAACTTGGAGCAGAGAATCGAAGGCTTTGGAGTATAAGTACTCAGCTTCATTCCCGCCCATTAGTTCTCCAGTTTCCATCCTCAGACCTTCGACCGAAGCTTTTTTCTAAAACTCGACTTCTCGGCCATGAGTACTTGAGCGCGGCTTAAGGGACGTCTAAGCCTAGAGGAGCAGTTGAAGAGGAGGTGGAAGTTTAGGGACTGTCGATGGACAAGTCGGACTTTCTAAGTGATCCTAAGTTTAGCGGGGGTCCCTCAAAACCAATCTGATTGATAGAGAGAAGCCTTAAAAATACTTGTAGAACAAAGCATGTGGTTTATTCAGTTTGTCTTACAGATTACTGTTGTAATGGCGGTAGTTACTATATAATGCAAAGAATAAAATACATTATAATCTTAAGGTTCCAATCACCTTACAGATTACATTCTTTCTTCCTACCAGGGAAATGTCCTTCCTCACTGCACCAGAACCCCGGCTCCAGATTGAATGGAAGCCTACCGACCTAAACCTGGATGCTTCGGAGCAACAACAGCTCATTCTCAAGCCCAGGACTGCCTTGCAGAAATGGATTCCGGGCTGTGAACCCTCATGGCAAGACTCGGACGAGGTCACCCTCAAGGATTTCAACCTTGAGGCCCAGCGATACCTACAGCATGCCATGCAGCAACAGATGTCCCAGGTGTACTACACCCTCGCCATGGTCCAAGAGCGCCAGGAAGCGGAGGCATCACTCATCCGGCAAGCCTATGCCTACATGCAAGGCCAGGTGGAGCTGGCACACACCGAGCTCCAGGAGTATGCCCACCGGGATGAACTAGAGGCAGATGAGATGGAGATTGAGTGGTCAAACCCGGTGATCCCACCCAATTTCATCCAAGAGATCCAGAAGGCCCTCAGTGAGGGAAGACTCACTGTGGCAAGGCCCGAAACCCCGGCTGGCCCCTCCAGGACCTCCTCCAGGGCGGCCACAAGACACATGCAGCCCAGAGCTGGACCCTTCGCCGGATTCCCGGTCAAATCAAGGCCCAGAACCGTCCCCATCATGATGCCCCAAGTTGGAGCATCCCCGCTGCCGCCCCAGGAGGCCAAGGCACCTCACCATTCTCCGGCCTTCCAATAGGCCTCTCCCTCTACCCAGACTCAGATGAGGAGGGAAACCCGGGCTCTCCGCTCAGACAGGTGTCCGGACCACCAGCACCGCCTCCCTCTGCCGCTGTGAGGCCTTCAGAACCTCGAGAACTCCCGGTACCACCATCTCCCCAAGGTGGAGGTGGCAATGGAGGAAACCTCCCCCCGGTACCTCCGGTGGCTGGTGGAGCCCCAGGAGGAGACCCAGACAGCTCAGACTCGGAGCCAGAGGACGGAGATAGGAGGGCCTGGCGAAGGTACATGAAGAAGAAGATGGAGAAGCAGCAGAGAGATCTGCTAGCTATCCTAGCATCCCATACCCGGGCCTCAGAGCCAACCCATCCTACCACAGCCAGCAGGGGCCGAGAACCCAAGGCACCTCCTCCCTCCAAGTTCCAAGGCAAAGCGGAACAAGTGGAGACCTTCCTCCGGCAATGTGAGAATGTTTTCTCCATTGAGAGCCTCTCCTTCACCCAAGAGGAGATCAGGATCCGCTATGCAGGCAATCTGATGGAGGGAACGGCAGCAATCAAGTGGTATGAGGCCTACCACAACTCCATAGACCAAGCCTCAGCCAACCGCTCCGCCGGCATGCCAGTGAGACTGGATGGAAGATGGAAGAGATGGAGCTCCTTTGTGGACGCTTTCAGAGCGGCCTTTGGTGAAGCCATCTCCAGGGATGATGCAGTCTCCCAATGGGAGCAACTTACCCACACCCAGCAGGGAGGAATAGACTCCTTCTTGAATGGGATCATTCAGTTGATGTGGAAGACCGGCTATGAGGGATCAGTAGTGGATGACAAGATCGCAGGATCTCTCCTACCTGATTTAGGCTTGAGTTGGGCTCTCTTTACCCCCAAGCCTAAAACCCTCATGGAGCGGATAGCTGCCCTCAGGGAACTGGGGCACACTCATGAGCGGTACCAGGCCACGGCCAAAGTAACCGCCAGAACCAGAGAAGACACCTCCCGTTCCTCTGCCCCCAGGCAAGCTCCCAGGCAAGCCTCCGGCACCAAAGACGAAGCGGTGGAGTTAAAGGGTATCCCTTCGGATATCCTAGAAGAAAGAAGAAAAGCAGAAGTATGCTTGAAGGTAAGACCTTCCGGTATCCCATCAGAGGATGCATAGACTGACTTGTGCAATAGTGCGGCAAGTCCAGACACAAATGGCAAGACTGTTGGTCAAAAGAACCTACAGTAGTCAAGGTAGCAGCAGTGAGAGTACAAAAGCGGAAGAGAGGTTCCGGAAGGAACAGCTCTCAGAAGAAAGCTAAAGTGGCCGCTGTTGCGGTAGAAGAACCACTTGTTGTACTCCCAGAAGCCCCGGAAGTTACAGAGAACTTTGTCTTAGAACCGGGAGCGGCTTCAGATGAGGAAATACTTTGGCTTTAAATGTCTGTAAAAGAAGTCTATGTCTACTAGCTATTTTTTTATATTGTTTTTTGTTGTTTCTCAGAAAATAGATTATGATTTTTGTTTCCGCCTATTTGCACTACCAAAGTATGCTGAGGATGGCTTTAAGAGCCGAAACTGCTGGACGGTACATACTCGAGAACCCCAATTACACCCAAACACAGAGTACCACAGTTTCAGACAAATTCAAACACTATCATACCTTGTTGCTATAAGTCACCGCTTGGGAATAGAACCAACAGATCTCCGGATCTTAGTAGTGCCCATACAACGGCCATTAGCAATGGAGAAAAAACCAAGAGAAACAAGCTTAGAACCCGCTACCAAGCGCAGAAAGCTGGAAGAGAAACTTCCGGAGCTACCAATACACGGCAAAAGACCCATATTGGAAGCCAAGCTGGCATGGACAGTAAAGAACGAGAAGGGAGAAGCCCAAGGAAGGTTCCTCTTTGACACCGGGTGTACAGGAGCTATCCTAAACCTAGAGTTTGTCAGAGCAAAGAGAATCCCCTTAGTGCGGCGAGACACCCCTTTAACAATGTATGATGAATGATGTGTTGAGGGAACTACTGGATGAAGGAGTAATTGTCTATATTGATGATATCCTCATCTACTCGGAGACAGAGGAAGAACATGAGAAACTGGTCAAGAAGGTTCTTCAGAAACTTCATGAGGCAAACCTCAATATCTCATTGAGTAAAAGTTCATTCCATGTCCGAGAAGTAGAATACCTCGGCTATCATCTCTCAGGAAAAGGAGTATCAATGTCAGAAGACAAAGTTGAGGCAGTCAAGGAGTGGCCAGTACCTCAGAATGTGAAAGGAGTACAGGCATTCCTCGGATTTGCTAACTTCTATCGCCGCTTCATTGAAGGCTTTAGTAAGATATGCAAACCACTGACTGACCTCACCGGAGGAGACAAGAAATGGTATTGGACCGCAGCTTGTGAACAGGCCTTTGAGGAACTCAAAGAGAGATTCACTAGCGCTCCTATCCTCGCCCACTTTGACCCCACTAGAAGAACAGTGGTTGAAACTGATGCCAGTGACTTTGCCAAAGGTGCGGCGCTCTCTCAGTATGGTGAAGATGAAAGGCTACACCCGGTGGCTTTCTATTCAAAGAAATTCAACCCTGCTGAGATCAATTATGACATTCATGATAAGGAAATGGGCGCTATTGTAGCCTGTTTCCGGGAATGGGAGCACATGCTGAAATCCTGTGAGCATGAAATCACGGTTTTCACAGATCACAAGAACTTGGAGTACTTCAATTCTACCAAGGTTCTTACTAGACGGCAAGCTAGATGGTCCGAGGACCTCGCAGGCTACAACTTTAAAGTTGTCTACAGACCAGGAGATAGGAATGGCAAGACTGATGCACTGTCAAGGCGCTGGGATCACCGCCTTACGGAGGGGGGTGAACCTCTGCAGCCGGAGCCACAGATGTTTTTCAGACCAGGGCAATTAGTATTGGATCCTGCTAAGCTAGCAGCGGTAAGGATCAATCAATTGCAATCTTCGTTCTTGGAGCGCCTATCTGCGGCAGCTAAACAAGACAGGAACTGGCAAGACTTGCTCCGCTCCTTGGTTGAGAGGAAACCCAACTTGGACCAGAACCTATCGACACAGGATGGCCTCATCTTCTTCAAGAACCGGTGGTACATCCCCAATGACATCTATCTCTATGGACTTCATTGTGGGATTACCGGAGTCTAGTGGGTATACAAAGATCTGGGTAATAGTGGACCGCTTTTCAAAGATGGCTCACTACATCCCGCTTCCTACCCTCAATAAGACGGAAGATTTGGCCAAACTATTCCTGAAGGAAATCTGGAGACTACATGGGTTACCTGATGACATAGTCTCCGGACAGAGACAGCAAGTTCATCTCTCATTTGTGGCAATCTCTCATGACCCTACTGAATGTGAAGCTGAAGATGTCCACCTCTTTCCACCCCCAAACGGACGGTCAAACAGAAAGAGTTAACCAGACCCTGGAGCACTACTTGAGAAGTTACTGCTCATATCAACAGGATGACTGGGCGGACCTCTTGCCACTGGCAGAGTATGCATACAACTCTGCGGTCTCTGAGTCTACCAAAGTATCGGCTTTCTATGCCAACTACGGGTATGAACCCAGGACCTCCTGGCCGGCCCCTAAGGAAGGTGTGGAATGGAACAATCCGGCAAGCGAAGTCATGATCTCTCAATGGGAATCTATCTGGCAGGCTATGAACGCCAGCCTGGGGAAGGCAAGACTTAGGATGGCCCGGTGGTATGATAAACATGCCCTGGCACCTCCGGAGATCAAGCCTGGAGATGAAGTAATGCTAGACCGGCGCAATGTGCAAACAAAGCGGCCAATGAACAAGCTGGATCAGAAGAAGATGGGACCTTTCAAGGTCATTGAAGCCGTGGTACCCGTTACCGCTCTCTTCCTCCCCAGATGGGAATCCACCCGGTCTTTCATGTCTCTCTCCTAGAACCTTACAGGATACCATTGGATTTAGAGAGGAGGGTTGCCCCGCCGGAACCTGAAGAGATTGGAGGAGAGGAGAACTGGACTGTCCGGGAAGTATCAGACAGCCGAGTCAACAGAAAAAGGCAAAGGGTGGAATATTTGGTCTTGTGGGAAGGGTTCGAGAATGAAGATGCTACATGGGAACCTTGGGAACATCTCCGGAAGAGTGCTGAAGAAGCCCTCCGGGATTTCCATCGGAGGTATCCCAAGAAACCTAGAGACAAGAGGTCTCTTGGGTAGAAATCTCCTTTCCCGTTTTCCTTCCTCACTCGGATTTCTTTGTCATAAGAATAGAACAATTGTTACCTGATCTTGGTGACCAAGATCCTGGAAGAGGGGAGTAGTATAACGGAGCCATTCTAACTGGATGGCATGAGAGCATGCTAACCAGGGCCCGCTATATGCTGAGAGTTATTGGTAGAAGCCAGTACCCGGTGATATACAGGTACCTGCAGTGTGGATCGCCACCAGCTGCAAGAGTAACCATATTCCGGTGACTAGGAAGAGGGTCTATTCACAGAAGGACAGACTGACGAGTCTATGCCTTGCTGACTGACTAGAAGGCCGGCCAGGGTAGGACTCTGATTGCCCGGCGACCCTCTGTATCCTCCGAGCATTTGAAGTGCCGCTATAGCGCTAGCACTCTGCCTGGGAAGTCTACAATAAGCTATGAGCTCTACAGCAACTAAAGCCGGTTAATCCTGCAGGCAGAGGTTGTGTGACAACCAAGCGGCAGATTACCTACAGGCTTTGACTAAGGGTAGGACCGAAGGGCTTGAAACTCTGCTGGCGCTTAAAGGAAAGCGGGTAGCGGTGGAATGTTTGTAAGCACCGGAACTCAGTCCCACCGGAACTTAGTAGGAAAACTTGGAGCAGAGAATCGAAGGCTTTGGAGTATAAGTACTCAGCTTCATTCCCGCCCATTAGTTCTCCAGTTTCCATCCTCAGACCTATCGGCAAGCAGAAGCAAGAGCCTTAAGATTATTCTAAGTTCTAGCGAGAAGAATCTTGAACCTGTAACCTGATTTCTATTCTGCTCCGGCCGTCTCTATTCTATTACACTCTAGTAGTCTAGGACCCCCGTTACACTTCCGGTCGTGCTCTTTGTTCTATATAAGGAACCGAATCCTCCGTCCTTTCCTCAGGCTCAGGCTCTCCCGTCCTTTATCCAGCCTTCACTATTCCCACAGTACTCGTTCGCCGTCAATCATCCAGAGCGCTCAAAATGCCCAAGTCAAAGTCCGGGTCAAAGAAGCCTGCCAATCCGCAAGCACCCAAGTCGGCCCCACCCTCACCATCATCATCTCCTGGGAAATCCCGGTTGAGAGCGAAGAAAGCCGATGCGTGGATATTGTACGCGCTACGGAGTGCCTGCAGCAGGTATGATGACAATCGCTGATTCCTCTATCCGCCCTATTCCCGCCCTCCTCCTCGTCAGATTCCCCGCCCTCCTCCTCGCAGTATTCTCGCCCTCTTCTCGTCAATTCGCCCTCTTCCTCGTCAGATTCCGCCCTCTTTGTCAGATTCCCGCCCTCTTCCTCGTCAGATTCCCCGCCCTCTTCCTTGTCCTATTCCCGCCCTTTCGATCATTGTCTAACGCCTGCTTAGGGTATGCCGACTTGCCCACCCTCAATATCACCACCATCAGATCCATCATGGGCTTCACGCCAAGAATGGGAGGCTATGAGGATTCAAGACGACTTCTTCATCAACAATGGAATTGCCAGCAAGACCTCCGCATCACCGGCCCAATGGGAGGTCGAAGGCTCTTGCTCAGCCATGAGCCCTGGCCCCTATACCACCACCTCGCCGAGCAAGAAGGCGATAAGATCACGATGCAAGGCATCTTGGTCGACGTCTCCATCAGCTCTCTGTTTCATGCATCTACGCCGAAAGTCGGCAGAACGACAAGGCTTAGGTTCAACCTAGCGAGGGCAAATCACCTAGCAAAGACCAAGAAGCAGCAGAAGGCGGCCAGCATGGCGGCGGCCAGAGCGAATATAAAAAAGAACAAGGGCAAAGGACGAGCAGATGGGCCCTCGGAGCCTGCACCAAGTCCGGGGAGGAAAAGGACGAAGATTGCCCACGACCCCTTGCCGGAGGAGGAGGAGTACGACCCTGACATGTACGAATTCCTGCCCTCGGAAGATGACGAGGAATTAGCCCAGGAACCCCCGGCGGAGGAAGCGTCTGGGAGCCGGAGCAGGAATAGGACGGGGAAGAAGGGAAAGCAGCGCAGGAACGAGAAGCAGGCAGAGGAAGAAGCGCAGGAGGAGCCGGTGGTGGTGGAGGAGGAGGAGGAGGAGGGTTTTACTCGCAGAGAGCCCGGCCAAAGCAGACCTGGGAGCCAGATCTAGTCGACCGCCTGGCCGGCGTTACTCCACTGCTACCCGACATGCTACCGCTACGAGAAATTGCCCAAAGTAAGGTTCGAGAAGGGGAAGGGGGTGGACGGCCGACGCCGGAAGGTTTGGGATATGCCCAACTGACGCCTAGAACTTTGTCAAGATCCTTCCTTACCTACAGCTCCTCCCGGCCCATATTCTCCGAGGTGGTGAGGATGGTCAAATTGTCGCAGCTAGATTCGGACGCCCGCATGTACAGATGAAGATCAAGTGCATCCGCACTGTCACCTGATTGGGGCACTTGTGCCTGACGAAAGATTCCCAAAGGTCGGGCTCTCGCAGGGCTACATCTCCCGTCCCAGCACCTTGCAGGCAATCTTCCTGCTCAACGATAAGGACGTCCGGGTCTGGCTAAGTGCCTGCCGAGATTTGCCCTGCCTCCGCCTCCAGGTTGTCTACCACGAAGGATATCAACGGAAGCAGACCCCCCCAAGCCTGTACCCATACTTCATGGGAGACTGGGAGACTCTGATGGACAATCAACTGCGGATTGACCGGAGGTCGTCGGGCTTTACTGAAGAGAAGCAGGGAAATTCCTGGGCAACAGGGAAGAGAAAAAGGCCCGAGATCATCGAGCTCAGTGACGACGAGGACGAGAATGCCCGGGAATATGACAAAGATGAGGAAGATGAACTGGCAGGGCCTACCCCTCGTCCAAAATCCCGCGGCAATACTAGTAGGAGCAAGGCTGGGCAAATCTCTGGAAGCCCTGCAAAGAAAAATGCCGGGAAGGGCAAGCCGCGAGAGGAAGTGGAGGAAGAGGAAGAGGAAGAGGAAGAGGAAGAGGAAGAGGGAGAGGAAGAGGAAGAGGAAGGGGAGGATGAGGATGAGGACGAGGAAGATGACGAGGAAGATGACGAGGAAGACGACGGCAACGACGACGGCAACAACGACGACGACGACGACGAGGAGGAGGAGATTCCCACCAAGAGATCGAGGAACGGGAAGGCATCTGGTCAGAGTACTTCCAGCCAAACGCCGGCACCGAGATCGACTGGGAAAACCCCTCCCAGGCCCCCCCCAAAGTCCCTCACAAAGTCCCCGCCAAAGTCCCCGCCAAAGTCCCTTCCTCCGAGTCAGAAGGCTTTGGCCCCAAGACGTTTACGCCAAAAAAAATGCAGCCCCCAAAACGCCGGGCAAGGACCTCAAGCAGCTAGCTGCCTCAGCTCAGAGGTGGAAAAAATCGAGGGTGTAAGTCAGAATAATTGCCCAACTAAGTCAGTCGTCAGGATGTCTACTAATGCCTATGATGCGTTGTTAGACAGATGGTACGGGACGAACCTGCGGAGAGTCCGCCCGCTGAGGTACAGCCTCAGGACGGGCAGGAAAATGACGGTGATGGAGGGGAAGATGCCGGGCCGGAGCAGCAGAATGCCGGGCCAGGTCAGCAGAAGGAAGGGGAGCAAGAAGCTGCCCCTTCCATTTCTACCGCTCGTGCCAGGCATGCACAAGCCACGTTCCCTCCGGATGGGACTTTCGTCTTTGGAAAGGAGCCTGACAATCACTCTTCTAACACTTCTGACTCTTCTGACTCCATCGAAATCGGAAATCCAAGTTTCTCCCTGTGCGCCAAGACGCCTTTGCTGGCAGGAAGCTTCCGCCGTGCGCCAAGTCTGGGTGAGTCGTCAATCATTCTGCCCATAGTATGTGTTTTGTTAACGCCGCTCAGGTTCGATCAAATCCTCAGCCTAGCATATCGCCTCAATTTCCTTTGTTCAATCTCTTCGGCAATTCTTTATACATCTCTTTGGGCAATCATTTGCTTTGGGCAATCGCTTTTGGGCAATCGCTTTTCAAGCAATCTCACACGGTTTCCGATTCGTGATGGTAATATTCCCGCCCTTGTAATGAGCTTGAAGTATCCGAAGATCGTCGATCTCCGCTCAGATTACTCGACGACTGTATTATTCCCCGCCCTTTAACTATCCCTGTTTTTTGACGGCTGTATTATTCCCCGTCCTTTATCGATTGGTGTTTTTGACTTCAGATATTCCCAGTCCTCACACGCTTCTATTCGTTTTGGGCAATCTGTTTGGCATTTGATATCGCTCTGTGATTATTGACTGCTGTATTATTACCGGTAGTGATCTGAAAGGAATCTATGCTTGTATTCTGCGTTTGATATCGATATGTGATTTTTTGACGCTTGTATCATTACCGTCGGTATTTAGGACTAGTAAATCTACTTTTGTTAGGTTCATACCATGCGGAAGGCATCTCCTGGCTTTGCTTTGCATCTCCCGGAATTGCCTGGCATTGCCGAGATTTTTGCCCATGTAGGCCTAGCACCGCCGAGATATTAGCACATGTAGGATTTGCGTATCAATTACATCATTCTTCCCATTACGCTGTGAAGTCGGTGCCCACACCCCCCCCCCTCCCCCCCAGATGCAATGGGGTGTGATAAAGTCGGGTGTGGTATCTGCATTCCCTGCTGCATACCACGATGCCTCAACAACCCTCCCGGGCGGAATCTTCCCGCCATGCACAGAAAATGCCCAGGAACGACTCCCACCGTCAAAAATCTGGCACGATTAGCAGGGACAAATGGTCATCTAGTCAGCGGCATGCACGTTCATCACAGGAGGTTCCTAGCACCTTTTCTCAGGAGTCTAACAGGCGAAGAACCACCGCGTCAAAATCCCAGAGGCGAGAGCCGGATATCGGGGAAGAGGCTTCCGAGTACGAGGAGGAATTCCAGAGGCATTCCCAAATCGATCAGCTTCATGGCGAAGCGCCAAAAAGACGGAGCTTGAATGCCCGCAGAGATTTCACCAGCTCTCCGCTTCTCAAGCCCACCCCGCGATTCTCAATCCCACCGCAATTGTCAAAGCGATCCGTGCTCATTCAGATAATTGCCCAAAGCAAATGGCGCCATTTACACATCTAACTTTGGGCAATTGCAGGAAAGCTGCCATTTACCACTCCAGCCGGCAGTAGTCAAGTCTTCTCGCCACGGGCATCTTCCCAAATCACCTCGCTCGCCCGTCAAAAATCTAGGACCGAACCCACACCCAGTCGTCAAAAATCCAGGTCGAATCGTCAAATTCCCGAATCGAGTCATCAAAGTTCCGAGTCTTCGTCGGCAACGCCAGCCGTGGACTCTACGGAATCCGGCAAAGGACGTGTTTTCCGAACGCTGCTAAAGCGTGACATGAGCTACAGCGCTCATCCTGGAGAAGGCGGGCTGATATTACCAAGGAAACCCTTCGTCAATCCGCCTCTTCCTTGATGGAAATGCCGGTCATGATCCGGAAGGCTTGGGATATCGCGACGGAGGGTAGTGAGAAGATACCGAGGATTTGACCATGAACGGAGTGCCCAGATCGATACTACCATCAACGGCCGATCCCATATGATGGAGAAGGCAAAGAGCTTCGCCATTTCAGACGGGCTTTTCGCTGTCCTCGGCGATTGAAAGACCGTCGACATTATCTTCTGACGGACGACCGCTTAACCGCGATCCGAACATTACGAGGTATGCATTCTCCGTAATATTCCCAGTGAACGGGCAATTCACTGATGCGCAGGGCCTTTCACTCATGCGCTTAGCCCGTCGAATGGCATTTTTCCGCACCCCAGATACATCAAGGCTTCATTGTGTACTGCTACTACAAGACGAATCGAGGCATCGCCACAATCATCCGGAGTTTGAGAGCTGCATCAACCAGACATTCATCTGCCTCGCCTCCACGCGCTATATCACGCGCTGAGAGCGCACGAATTGGGGCAGTAACTGGAAGAACGGTGTCTTCAACAAGCGACTATTATGGGCAGTGAGTTTTCGCTTTTCCGCCATCCTGTCATTTTTCCCACCCTACCCGTCATTTTCACAGTCTACCATCACCTCCCACACCGCCCTGGCATATTCCCACGCCTCCTCGCCATTTTTCTAGTTTATCCGCTATTTCCTAGACTATGCGTCCTCTTTCTGGCTTTTGCGGCCTTCCCTGTCATTTTCCCTGGCATCCTTTCATCCTCGCAGTCTGTCTGCTATTCCGTGCCCTTTCCATTATCTTCCTGGCACCTCCGTAATCTTCCCGGTCTTCCATCGTTCTCCTGGCATTTCCCTCGTTTTGCAATGGCAGTGTTCTGCCGCTGCTTCCTGGCATTTCCGCTGCTTTTGCAATGGCAGCATTCCCGCTGCGTTTCTCCTGGCATTTCCGCCATTTTGCACTGGTCATTCTCCTGACATTTCCGGCCATTTTGCACTGGCAGCGTTGCTGCCGTTTCTCCTGGCATTTCCGCTTTCCTGGCGGTTAGTTAATTGACGGCATGCCAGAATCTACGAGAGGCAGATGGGTACCTGAATCGATCTTTCCCAGACGCGAATCGCCGATGCTGGTTTTGACCGCATTCGCAGAATAAAGCGTTGTGAAAACGACCAACTGCTGCAAGTTACCATCAATGGAGAGAGGAAGCCCTTGTTGATCCAGGCGTGGGAAGTTTCTACGGGTCTTAGAAATGTTTCAATGACGGTAATGACGAGATTGGTATCTACCCTGACGACCTCGAATCGGGCTTTGTTAATGATGACGATATGAATGGCTGTGGGGAAATTGACGAGGCAGAGCATAGTGACGGTGCAGAGCGCGGCGCGGGCAATTCCTCGGGGCGTCAAGTGGTGCTGGAAAATGACGAGCTGGAAAATGACGAGCGAGTCAATACGGCGGTGGAGAGCGAGGATTCCCAGGACAATGTCCCTGTGCGGAGGAGAGGCAGTAAGAGAAGAGGACGGGGACGAAGAGCTAGATAGACAGACTAGGAGATGTATATAATTCGTAAATTGACCATGATTGCCGCGAAATTGACGATGCCGACGGCGCCCAAAACACCAGGCGTCGTATCGTGAAATGCCGACGAGGTGCCCAAAACACCAGGCGTCGTATCGTGAAATGCCGACGAGATTGCCCAAAACACCAGGCGACGTATCGTGAAATGCCGACGAGGTTGCCTAAACATCAGACGTAGTAATGTGAGCTTTTGACGATATATTCCATCAACGACGGGCCCGCTGGCGAATGACGCGACGCGAATAAAGGGTTTGAAGTTCCGTGAAATGACGATGCCGGAGGGCAAGAGGCGAGACGCTCACAAAGGCCTGGGAATACGACGGCTAAAGGCGAGAGGGTTCACAAAGGCCTGGGAAAACGACGGGCATAAGGCGGTATTTCGTCGAACGCCTTTAATTTGACGGCATAAGACGACGCTCCAAATGCCTGGGGATTTGACGGCATAAGACGTTTCACAAATTCCTGAGAATTTGACGAGCGCCGGTGGGAAAACGACGAGAATTTGACGACTCGCCTTTTGGTCAAAAGACGACGCCGCGACGAACGGAGAGATGTTCGCTTTTTTCGTCCGAGACGATATCGCTTTTGGCGCGTATGGATGCAGGTAAGAAAACTTCTCATGCGCCTGGTGCGCCTGCTGCGCCTGGGTACGCCCAAGCACGTCAGACCGGACCCAATTTTTTGCTGATGTTTGAGGCGTATGGTTTCTACGAGCAGTCCCCGGATTCCTCAAGCCCTCAGGTATATTTACCAGAAGCGCAACCAAGATATGATATTGCACGCTTTCTTCATCTATCAGGGACGAAGGAAATGTTCCTATAGCAGAAAGTGAGGTTAGTAGTATTCCCGATAGCATCGACGACCGCTTTGAGAGCATCGTTAACATTCGTGCGAGTAACCTATCTCAGAGGTCCTTGTTACCTAGCTCGAGGAGTGCAAACGTTCTCTCAATGCAGGCTCAGAGGATTGAAAAGGAGTGCAGCATGCTAATCGGGGAGCACACTCATTTATATGAGCCTTTTCCCCCTGCAGGCGCTTTCAGTACTGGTAGTAAATACGCACAGCTGCCAGTCGCAGGTGGGATGTGCAGTAGATCTCGACGGCGTCGTTATCAAACAGGTGAATGCTCTTGAAACGCTGATGAGTGCTCTAGAAGCAGAATTGACGTAATTTATAGGTCAGAAGTCTACACTCCCGAAAGGCGCCGACTTGATGCACGAGGTAGCGCTTTTGGCAGATTCGACCATCTATGGGCTTTAAAGTTCTCGAGTCCTGATGCAGGGCTGCTCAAGAGAGTATCTTTTGAAGAATGATCGCTTCTTGAGCCTCGCGCAAAGCATTACGAGGTATGATCAATCTCAGCGAAGACCCGGTGTGCTCACAGAAAGACTTCGCCAATTAACGCTCAGAGAAGACTCGCGAACGCCGCTAACAGATACTAGACCTACCGCCTCACGGTTTCTGCGCCAGAGATTATCGACATATTTACTATAAATACTTTGATGGTGTCAGAATGCGAGGGGTAAAGACCCCGAGTTCCTAGAGCGGATTACCCTACGCTTATTTGCCTGATTCGGCATGGCATTCAACAGGAACATACGCCAAGCCTGACAATTTCCAGTCACAGAACGAGAGTGTTGTTAGCATGCATCCCTGATACCCATACATCCCCTTACAGCTATAGCGAAAGCTTTGAGAGTGGTGACGGACGGTCTCGAGATTATCGAGCATGGAGAAAGACTGACGGACGCCTCAGCGCTTATAATCGATTTCGCTGACATTGAAATACTAATAGAAACTTTCAACAGCGATGAGCAACACATGGAAGGGGAGGAGTAGGCAGAACCAGGAGGCAACGCCGAGGTGATCAAGGACAACCTCCGGGAAAAGGTATGCTATAAGGAACGATGCTATACTGGCGGAGTGCTTTTCTGAAGGCGGAGGCTAACCTGGAGGCTAACGTTGATAGATACGAGAGAAGAAGGGCATCACTATCGAGGTAATACCGGAAGATGGATTCAGCGAGGACGACGAAGCGTTAGCGTCGATCTTGCGGCATTCCGAACGCCGAAAGCACCCCGAGTGCTCGAGAGGATATATCTCTGGTTCCGGCAACGGTGGCGTGCCAGGATGAAAGGTGGTTCACGCCAACTTCGGGCATCAAGTCGAAAAGCGAAGAGGAAGAAGAGGAGCAAGAAGAGGCGATCACGAAGGGGCGAGGAGGAAGAGGATATGTAGAGACTAAGGAAAGCTTTGGAGAAAGCACTGCCGAGCTGGACGCTGAAGTGCTTTTGGAGAAGACTGGGAGCGCTGGAGGCGGAAATATGCTGAGAGAGACAGCCGCCTGGAGGCGAAATAGTTTGGACAAGTACTGGCGAAGGCATGGAGGCGACGCTCAAGAAGAGCACTGGCTGGTGCTTTGAACAGACGGAAAGTGCTTTGAGATGGAAGTACCTATATACCTATATTATATTCAATTAGCGAGCTTGAAGACGGTTTCAGAAGTTTTAGGATTTAGCAATCGAATCACGGTTTTGAATGCTCTTGGAGAGCAGTGCCCACTGAAGCAAAGAAAGAGTATGCATTGTAAAAACAGGCGCTGAAGGGTAAAATGCGTGTATCGAAAGCTGCTGGAAAGAGTCGGGAGTGCTTCCGTAACCATTAGCAATATGCGCCTGTGAGCTGCCAGAGCTCCAGGAGGCCCAGGAGATAGGTAGAGTAGTCTCCGGCGAGAGAGCATTCTGTTGCGTAGAGCTGCCAGGAGAGAGAGCATTCCGCTGCAGAAAGGCTGCGAGAGAAGATTGTCGCGAGAGCTGCCAGGCGAGAGAAGATTCCGTCATGGTAGAGCTGCAGGCGAGAAAGTGCCCGCCGAGATAGCTGCCTGAAGCGGTGGTAGCGGCCAGGAACAGAGTTGCTCGGCGCACTAGATGCATTAGTGCGCGCCGCCTGAAAGAGGGGAAACTAGTGCTCGCCAGGGTGGTATGCCATGCGCCAGAAGGCGCCAGGAACGCTCCGTTGCTTCTCTGGAGAGGCAGTTTGTCTACCGAGCGCCCTGGGCACCTGGAGCGTCCAGAGCGTCTGGCGGAGGTTGGAGGTTTGCTGATGTACAGGTTCGTTCGACTCCATCCATCCCACCCATTAATGTTAAGACCAAAACACTAACGTTTCAGAGGGGAACACGACCGGGTGCGAAGGTAATACGGAGAGAAGGTCTAGGGAAAGCAGCACATCAGCAAAAAATTGGGTTCGGTCTGACGTGCTTGGGCGTACCCAGGCGCAGCAGGCGCACCAGGCGCATGAGAAGTTTTCTTACCTGCATCCATACGCCCGGCCAAGAAAACGATATCGCTCGACGAAAAACGAACATCTCTCCTGCTCGCCGCGACGCCGTTTTTGACCAAAGACGAAGTTCGCCTTTAGTTCGCTTTGACCCCAAAACGAACACCGGTCCACACCTGGGTAGCTTTTTGCCCGGTTAACGGCTTTTCGCTAGCGAATTTGCTGGCAGAATGAGTCACTCGCAATCGGTACATAGACCAGACACCAGTTCCGCGCAAGAAATGTCACGTATATTGATCCACATGTCTACGTAATTCTATATACATATTTGCTAGCGACCCACCTGCCTCCGCCGGCGCCCCACCTACCTCCGCTTACTCCTGCCCCGGGCACTGCCCTCCTGCGCAATGAGCTGCCCCGCTGAGCTGCTAGCCCGCTGAGCTCCCCGCTGAGCTGCCTGCCCGCTGAGCTCGCTGCTGAGCTGCCTGTCCGCTGAGCTGCTGCCTGTCCTCCTGCCCGCTGAGCTCGCCACAGAGCTGCCTGCCCGCTGAGCTCGCCACGGAGCTGCCTGCCCGCTGAGCTACCCACTGAGCTGCCTGTCCTCCTGTCCGCTGAGCTCGCCAGAGAGCTGCCTGCCCGCTGAGCTACCCACTGAGCTGCCTGTCCTCCTGTCCGCTGAGCTCGCCAGAGAGCTGCTTGCCCGCTGAGCTACCCACTGAGCTGCCTGTCCTCCTGACCGCTGAGCTCGCCACAGAGCTGCCTGCCCGCTGAGCTCGCCGGAGAGCTGCTTGCCTGCCCTCCTACCCGCTGAGCTGCCTGCCCACTGAGCTCGCCGCTGAGCTGCCTGCCCTCCTCCCCGCTGACCTCCCTGCTGCCTGCCTTCCTGCCCGCTGACCTGCCTGTCTGGTAGCTGCAGCATCCGCTGCCTAGGAGGTGTCCAAATGGTGCAGTATTCGGTGACTGGTAGGTGCAGGATTCGCTGCCTAGGAGGTGTCCAAATGGTGCAGTATTGGTGACTGGTAGCTGGAGTATTCGCTGCCTAGGAGGTGTCCAAATGGTGCAGTATTCGAGGACTGGTAGCTGTCAATTTGGAGCCTGCAGCGGCGTCAGCAGCGGCGTCAGCAGCGGCGTCAGCAGCGGCGTCAATATACTAGGGTATTTACCTGCAGCGGAGTCAGTATAATCGTCAATATACTGCCTAATTTGATGCCTCCAGCGGCGTCAATATACTAGGCTATTTACCTGCAGCGGAGTCAGTATACCGTCAATATACTGGGAATTTGACGCCTTCAGCGGCGTCAGCAGCGGCGTCAATATACTGGGCTATTTACCTGCAGCGGAGTCAGTATAATAGCGCCAGCAGCGCGCAGCGCGCGCTAGCAGCGTGTCAATATACTGCCTTAATTTGACGCCCAGCGCGCGCCGACATATCAAGATGATTTGGAGCCTGCAGCGCAGTCAGTAAAGGCGTCAAAATGGAGAGGAAGGTAAATACGTATCCAGGCGCTGATGCAGGCAGGAGGTAGGCGTCGATACAGGCAGGAGATAGGCGTCGATACAGGCAGGAGGTGAGGTAGGAGGTGAAGTAGGAGGTAGGAGGTGAGGTAGGAGGCGAGGTAGCTAGGTGTATATGACGAGGTGGAGGTGGAGGTGTGGGTGGATCCTCGGAGGTGTGGAGGAGTCAAATCTGACGTCATTAGCTAGCGCTATTAGCATTAGCGCCTGTACATAGGCAGAATATCACTTCCGCTGACGCCAAAAGACGCAGATATCACATTTAGGGAGGCGACCTAGGCGCTAAAAAGACGAGATGTCACATTTCGGACGGATACTAGGCGCAAAAAGACGACATGTCACATTTGGGAGCTCCGGTAGCGGACGACTAAAATGCGAGTATTTGAGAAGAAAGACGAGGTTTTGTCAAGAAAAAGACGAATCGCACGCCTAGACGCATAATCTGCCTTGGAGGATTTTTTTTTTTGCTGATGCACCCACTTTGTGACCCACACAGAATGCATCCCAGAGAGCGCCCATTGCATCCCAGAGAGCGCCCACTTCGGCATCCAGCCAGGAAGCATCTCAGAGAGCATTCCCGGCATCTCAGAGAGCACTCCCGATACCCTCACAGTCAATGCCTTCTTCTGTGCCCGTTTATTCTCGCGATACTGACTATAGCTCTTCTACACGGCACATAAACCTTTCCTCGATGCGTTCGAGGTACGGCGAGTCCTCACCCACTTACCGCCCCTATCGTTCCTCCCCGCCTTTTGAAGGCATTGGGGAGAGCTCCATGAGCAGTCCCCGGATTCCATCAAGCCCTCAGGTATATTTACCAGAAGCACAATCAAGAGTCTACGATATCGCACAGTTTTCGTCATCTATTAGGGAGGAAGAGAATGCTCCTATAGCAGAAAGCGAGGTTGGTAGTATTCCCGAGAGCACTGACGACCGCTTTGAGAGCACTATTAACATTCATGCGAGGAATCTATCTTAGAGATCCTTGTTACCTAGCTTGAGGAGTGCAAACGTTCTCTCAATGCAGGCTCAGAGGATTGAAAAGGAGTGCAGCACGCTAATCGGCGACCACACTCTTCTACATGAGCCTTTCCCTCCTGCAGCGTGCCATGCTGGTAGCGAAGATATGCAGCGTGAAATGGGACAGACGGGATTCTGGACGAGGTCGTTATCAAACAGGTGAGTGCCCCGGAAACGTCGACAAGTGCTCTGGGAGCATAATTGAAGTTGAGAACGATAGGTCAGAAGTCTACACTCCCGAGTCTGTTCGCACTTGATGCACAAGGTTAAAGGGCGCCTGGCGGACTCAACCATATACGGGCCCGGAAACCTCTCAGGCCCTGAGGCAAGGGCTGCTCAAGCAGAGTATCTTTTGAAGAATGATCGCTTCTTGAGCCCCGCGCAGCATTACGAGGTATGATCAATCCCCAGAGAGCACCCGGGGGTGCTAAGAGAGCACTCGGGTGTCAATGCTCGGAGAGCATCCGGACACCCGAGACTGCCCAGAGAGCGCTTGCAAACGCTGCTAACAGATACTAGACCTACCGTCTACGGTTTCTTGCGCCAGATATTATCGATATATTGTATTATAAATACTTTGATGGAGTCAGGATGCGAGGGGTAAAAGACCCCGAATTCCTAGAGCGGATTACCTCCACCTTTATTTGCCTGATCTCGACTGCGATTTGGCATGGCATTCGGGCATGGTCAACTGGAACATACGTGAAACCTGACCATTTCCAGGCACAGAATGAGAGTGTTGTTAGTAAGCATCCCCGATCCCCTCACAGCTATGTCGAATGCTTTGGGAGCAGTGACGGATGCTCTCAAAACAACCGAGTGCTTTGAGAGCGGTGACTGATGCTCTCAAATCAACCAATTGCTTTTAGAGCGGTGATGGACGCTCTCGAGACTACCGAGTGCTTTGAGAGCACTGACGGACGCTCTCAGGGCAATAATGGATTTGCGCGCTTACATTGAAATACGAGTAGAAACGTTGAACAAGATGAGCAACACATGGAAGGAGAGGAGTAGGCAGGACCAGGAATCAACGTTGGAGGTAATAAAGGATAACCTCTGGGAAAAAGTATGCTATGTGGATGGATGCTACAAGGGCGGAGTGCTTTCTGAACACTGAGGCTGACGTTTATTGATACGAGAGAAGAAGGGCATCACTATCGAGATGATACCGGAAGATGGACTTAGCGAAGACAATGAAGCTTTAGCTGCGGATCTTGCAGCATTCCGGAATTTTCGGAAAGCACCCCCGAGTGCTCCAGTGGATCCCTCTGGTTCCGACTACGGTGGCGGCCAGGAAGACGTGGTTCACGCTCAACCTCGGGGCATTGAAGCGGAAGAGGAAGGCGAAGAGGATGTAGAGTAGCAAGAAGAGGGGGATCACAAAGGGGGCGAGGAGGAGGATGTGCCAGTGTAGAGCACCCGCGAGTGCTCTGGGGAGCACTCCCGAGCGCTTTGGAGGCAAATGCTTTGGAGAGCACTGGGAGCGTCTTGGAGGCGAGTGCTTTGGAGAGCATTGGGGAGTGTTTTGGAGAACACAAGTGAGTACAGTCACTCATCAAAAGTGTTCGTGATTCACATCAAAGTTGGTCAGTAATGTGGCTTACCAGATTTTGCGGTCAAATTGAGGAACTAAAATGTATCTATAGAATTGTATTCAGTGAGTGAGTGACAGAGAATAAAAATACCATGAATGTCTAATATTGATTTTGGCCACCCTTGAGTATCGCTGTGTTGAGGTTTTGAACATTTCAATGGGCACTTTGATTCCTGACTTGAGCCGGACATGTCACATTAAATCCGAATCACGAACACTTTTGATGAGTGGCTGTACTTTGAAGCGTATCGTCGAGTGGTTTGGAGATGGGAGTACCTATATACCTAGATTAGTATATTCAATTAGCGAGTTCAAGACGGTTTGTAGTGTTAGGATTAATAGAATCACGGTTTTGAATGCTCTTCAGAGCAGTGCCCACGAAACCAAAGAGTAGTATGCCTGGGAAAAACAGGGCACTGAAAGGTAAAACGCGGTGCGTCGGGGTGCGGCAGGTTCAAACAGCAATATCATGTGCTGCTGGAGAGGTCACTAGTGCTCCAGGAGCAGTCGGGAGTGCTCTAGAAGCATTATTAATATGCACAGTGGTCGTCAGAGAGCTTCAGGAGCAGTCATAAACGCTTCAGAAGGCGTTCGAGAGCTCCAGGAGTGTCTAGGAGATATTTAGTAGTGTCAGGCGAGCGAGCATTCCGTCGAGATGGTGTCAGGCGAAAGTGAGTTCCGTCGAGATAGCGTCAGGGGAGCGAACGTTCCCTCGAGATAGCGTCAGGCGAGAGAACATTCTGTCGAGATAGCGTCAGGTGAGAGAACGGTGCGTCGATATAGCGTCACGCGAGAGAGCGCTCCGTCAGGGTAAGGTAATCGGTGTCGGGGCGCACTGAATAGCTAGTATCCGCCTGGGCGCGCTCGGAGCACTAGTGCGCACCAGGGCGGAATGCTTTACGCCAGGGCGCGCCAGGAGCATGATTCTGCTGCTTCTCTGGAGAGACAGTTTGTCTACCGAGCGCCCTTGGCGCCCTGAGCGACCAGAGCGTCTGGCGGAGGCTCCGGGTTTGCTGATGTATCCTGGCATTGCCAGGCGCAAACACTCTGCCCTGGCGACGTTGGGCACTATTGCTATTCTTGAGCGTCGCCAGGCGGGAGCGTTCTGCCCTGGCGGCGCCCAAGGGTGTATGGGCTGCGCCCTGAGAAATAGGAGGGTTTGCTGATGTATCTGGCGGTGGGAGTCGTTTTGGTGAGGTGTGGTGAGTGATGGACTCAATTCCGAAGGCATAAACTCGGTGAAAAGGGGGGGAAGAGGGAGGTTCGTATCAGAATGGGGAACTAGCTACCCGTAGGCCAATCAAGAACTCATGGTATCCGTTTATCAATGTTACGGGCAAACGGCGTTGCTTCGTTGAAGAGAGTGTCTTCGTGAAGGGGCCCTCGTAGATTCGTAGTGACTAAAGTTCTTGGCTTGGCGGATAGGCAGGAGATGGATCCAGGGCGGAAACGGGATTCGGGACGGGTGCGGGGACGGGGGCTGGGGACAGGACAGGACAAGGTGGGCCCTGGGGTTCACCCCCCAGGTGGTGGAGAAACGGAGAGCAGAACAAGGAGGAGACTCTAAGCCAGACAGGGCGCGATGGCTAACAGGAGAAAGTCAATCCGAGGACTGGATCAGGGACGGCTGGTTGGAGCGATAGCCGGGCGGAGCGGAAGCGGGAGACAGGGCACGGCGGACCAGACGAGGAGCGATGGTCGGGCCGTGGGACGGGGAGGGAACAGGAGACCGGCCAGAGAGGTAGCGATGGCAGGACGAGGGTGGGGACAGGGCAGGCTCTAGAGGAGGCGGAGCCAGGACGGAAGACAAAAACAGAAACGAGACTAGAACAGGCTCTAAGAAAAGCGGAGCCCGGATGCGAAATGAAGACGAGGATGGGGACAGGGCAGGCTCTAAAAGGAGCGGAGCCTGCACGCGGAACGAGGACGAAGATTCAGGAGTCCTCCCCCAAGGCGAGGAGCCCTGGGGGAAAGAACGTGGTCTACGAGGAAACCGCTTTCGAGGTTCTGGATAAAGACTTGAATAAAACGTACTTGATAGTATACAAGAAGAAAAGACTAGAGAACTAAAAGGAAAGCCCTTCGAAGAGAAGAAAGAGCCCCCTTATATACAAGAATCATAACGTTGCTGATTAATCCAGACAAGGCAAGAACGGGAAAGCAGAAGCAGAGACGAGACAGGAAAAGCAGAACGAGAAACAGAGACACAGAGACGAGGAAAGAACAGGCGAAGAACGGAGACAGGAACGCACAGGAAAACAGGAACGGAGAACAGAAGCGAAGAGACAGAAAGACGAAGCGAGGAAAGACAAGGATAGCGAAGCATACTCCGACGAGAAACAAAACCGAAGCAGACGAGAACGAAACAGGAGACAGAGCTAGAACGAACTAGGAAAGTACAGGAGTTTAAGGAGACAGCAAAACGGGACAAGGCAAGGCAGGACGAGGCGAGGCGGCAGAGACAGGGGACAGGAGCGCAGACTGGAATCGATCGGCAAATACCTTAACGACATGTGAGACGTTAAGGCTGGGCATTACATCAATGTCGCGAACGGGATCGGAGATCGTGAAGAGGTCGGCGATACGCAAGACATAGAGAATCTTCTACCGTAGGACGCGCTGTGTACCTATCTTCCAATACGTCCGGGTTGAATAGTCCCGCGACGATAAAGGTTGACAAGGTAAAAGCCAGAGCAGGGATCACAGGGATCGGGTAAACTAGGAGACTAGCTGATGGATGGTTCGGGCCAAGGAGACAGAGAAAGAAAAGAATAGGGCTTGCGGCCGGGGATGTGACCCGACGGCAAGGGAACAGGGAAACAGGAAATAGGACACGAGAAACAAGAAACAAGGCCAAGGAAACACTGGCAGGAAACAGGACAAGGAAAACCCAGGACGGGACCAGACTGGACTCAGGCCCGTACGCCGTTACAATCGATGAGGAGGGCTTCTCGCGGGCGGTCAGGCCCCGAGGTAGAATACAGAAAGAAGATGTAGACTGAAGACAGAACTCTTTATATAACCGAATAACCCCTGTCCAAGTATGACTCATGCTCCGACCATTGCCATCACACTTCTCTTCACGCCACAACAAATTATTCTATTACCTGCCACAAAGCCATAACAATTAATTGTGAACAAAATCTCAAAGAAAACTACAAGTATTTTATTTTCAGATGATATTACAACAGTGTCATATCATTCTCACAGGAGCTTTCACAGGCGTGGAGAAGCTCCCAGAATGTGGGTCAAGCGATCCGAAATGATAATTGCTCCAATTAACTAAAGACTATTTACCAACCGACAATAAATTTCAATGGGGCAGCGTGCTGTCACAATTATCTACCTCTCAGTTTGACACACAGTCTATCACTCGATATCCCGCTGACGTAATTATCACCTAGTAACTTAATCATATTTAAAGAACACGAAAACTAACCGTCTACCCGGTAGTGTTTATCTACATTTAAATTCATTAAATTTCGGGTTCACGGAACTGTCCCGAATCCTCGAGTAACTTTACCCCGCTGGATACATCGGCGCATCGAGAAGAGAAGAGAAGTGTATTTGTCCACAACCTGGTGCAAAGTATTGACCCCAGATTTCTTCATATCCCTCCTAATCCCCCCCCTCCTTCTCCGACACCTCTGAATTTATATCATGGCTCAAATCAATAAAGTATTGGTTGTTGGCGCAGGCATAGCCGGTCTTTCTATCGCAATTGCCCTTCGAAAACGCGGTGTAGTGGTTGAGGTCAGTCTACTATTTATGTGTGGTTCAGGCTCTATACAAATCAACCCTTGAATATCCTAGATCTTTGAAAGAACGCCTGAGCTCAGTGAGGCCGGCGCAGCCATCTCTTTAGCGCCCAATTCTACTTGTGTCCTATTATCCTTCGGCTTTGATCCAAAATGTGCTCGAGCCACTGACGCCGGGCCCCAATATGAGTATAATAAGGGCGGTATTATTGTTGATTCACTCGATCTTTGGGATATTGTTCGCGATGTTGGTGCACCTTAGTACAGATTTGCAATTTCAGTTACTTCGAATCCCAACTAGTAATTGAGATTAAAGCTAGGTCCTCCAGCAAGGCTGAGACTCGGCTTTAATATTATATGTGTGGACTGTGACAGTGGGGTCATCGTCTCAGATAAAAGTGAAACTTTCCAAGGTAACCTTATTATTGGGGCAGGCGGAGTGAAATTGGTCGTCAGGCAGGAAGTAACGGGAAGGAGGGAGGAGCCCAGTGTTTAGAGTGGCCACAGTGCACTTCGTTCCCTGTATAACATAGAAGAGCTTAAAACCGACCCAGAGCTCAGGGTATTTGTGAATGAAATTAAAATGGATGATTGGGTTGGGAGAGACGGGCGACGCTGTGTATATCCCCTTGAGATCAGAGAAGTGAGGTCCCACTAACAGTGTTAGTAGCTGCTCTATCCCTGTAGAGATAATACTCTTCTCAACCTTTTTGCACCTGAGTTCTGTGAGGCTAGTCAATCAGTTGAAAGCTGGCGCGCAAACGGCAAAGCTTCTGACCTCGCTGAAATGTTCAAAGAATTCCCGAAGCTCCTTCAGAAATTTCTTTTGTAAGTCGTCGTTCGTCTTTTCACCTGAATCATGCTCTAAAATCCAAAGCAGAAAAGACCCCAGCCCCAGATTATGGCAGATTAGGATCGCAATCCTGACAAAGCTAGCACAAAGGCAATGCACTTGTAATAGGGGATGCAGCGCATCCCATGCTTCCGCGTATAATTTACCTATAAACCTCCCAGATCTTATTCCTTATTATCACCCACGCAGACCAAGGCCAAGGTGGCGCTCAAGCTATTGAGGATGCGGCCTCATTACCTATCTTCCTCCTTGACACTCCTTCAGATATAAGTTTATCAGACCGTCTACGGCGCTTTGAAGAATTTCGCTATCCACGAGTCACTGCCATACAAGAGCGCTCTCGGAAACAAAAGCAAGGACCCAAACAGAGAGAAGGTAAACTTCCAAGTATTGAAATGTAGCCGCAGATTGACAAACGGGTGTCATACGACGTTGTCGGAGAAGCCAAAAGCGCAGTGCTTTAGCTACTTGGGATTAAGATACGTGACGTGATGTATAGACATACACGTTGCTAGATAAATATGTAGTGAGTCCTGGAAGGATTGAACACATCATAGAATATCACTCGACACTCGCAGTATATATATGATGTTTCCCCCCCTCTCTCTTTTGGTTTAATTCAAATATAAAGTTACAATTATGACATCCCTCTTTTCGCCCAAATATTTCGGCACAAAACAGGTCTTTTAGTCCCTAAGGTGCCAAGACCGTACATACACAATCCCCAAAGTGTAAACGTTTTTATAATTCACATATACTCTCTTCTCAAATGTCTAAAAGATTTTGTCTAAATTACATGTAGCCTTCAGGTGTCTAGTATGGTTTTCATAAATCCTCGAATCTGTTTTTAAAAAAATATTAGTTCACTGAAATTGATACCACAAATATCCATGTTTTTATGATCAATCTTTATTCCTCTCATTGAGACTTTAGACACATAAATCAAATGATTCTGGAGTTATTTCTATAACCGAACTTTCGTTTCTACTTAGCCAGAGATACCCCTCATCTATAAGAGAGCTTGGTTCTCTTGATATTTACTCAGCTTGTTTCTCTTCTGCAACCCTTGGCACTAAGAACCATAATCCAAGCTGTGCAGTTAATAATGCTACAAATATTGGCTGTAAGATCTGAACTCTTTTGCTTTGTGTAAGTTCTCTCACAGCAAACAGTACGGTGCACGCTATGAATCGACATTTGCGCATTCCACCATACCTCAGAAATTCTAATAGAAAATAAACTTACACTGCTGATCCAGAGACTGAAAATACCGCAGAGAATCCAACAGCAATTACCTGAATAGTACAATCAGTTTGAACCAAAATATACTTTAGGATAAGAATCAACATGAAGCTCTGGTGGAACGGTCTTTGTAACGACAACAATCGCCTGAGGAATAGTTAGTCGCAATTGCATGAGGTTGATATAGAAAAGGTGTCTTACTTCCGGCATTGGCATTCCAATGAAAAACTCAATCATAGCCACCATCACGGCAGATACAACGAATTGTGGAATTAACCAGAAACGGAGCTGTAAGCCAACCAATAGCCAGTATTATATATATCATAACCAGGAGGAACTCTTCAAAATGGCCAGTTACCCATCCAAGCGCAAATCGACCTAAGGTTAAACCAGGAGTAACGCAGTTAGAGCAACTAGTAAATAACTATCAAGCGCATTTTAAACGCTTACCCAATCCAAAAACCCGAAGCAACCTGAATTCTTCACCGCCTCGCACACGTATCATGAATGTTATGTACAATCCATCCTCCAATTGAAAGCTCACATCCCAAATATAGCAGCATAAAAGCTGATAGTAGTATAGTTACCTTTCCGATTAGCAAAGAACTTAATTGTTTCAAGGAATAATATTAAACACCTTGCTCTTAATAACTTTCAACGTCCGTCCTCCAGTCATTCCGGATGTACTAGCGTCGTGTTCACAGTACACGGGACCGGTTTCTTCCCAAACGCTGTTGCAAGTATCGCAGAAGTCATAGCACTGAGGCCAGTCTATCCTAACAGTAAGTATGTGTAGGTCATCCAACTGTCCAATTGCACAATAGTAGCAGCATATCTTACGAGTATGTCTAATACGCGTTAGCATATATATCAGATCACCTTTTAGAAGAGAAAATAGTTATTTACTAACAATAATACCGTATTGATTCGAAGAACTGCCGGTCACACAAGACGTTGGAATTTCCATATTTAGTTGTTTCTCTTAAATACGTCCCCCTATAGCTAATCTCCTTTGAAAAGACAACTTCGACGTCTTGTGTGACCGGCCGTTCTTTCGAATTAATACAGTACTTGTACCAGGGGACCCCGCTCGCCACTAATTTTAAAGCCTAACTTCTACCTAAGTTAGCAACTTATAGAAATATATCTCTAACCCAGTATAACATACGATGATTAAGACTAATTGTTGCCCCTACTCCAAAAAAGCCGTGAAGGAACCCCAAGAATGAACTCGAATTAGTTAATCCACTGACATGAATTCCATGACCCGTTCATCAGCCCGCTCCCGAAGCCCGTAATGATGTACAATAGAAATAACACCGGGGATGGTGGATGAAACGAAACAATTGCGTATACGACGATATAATATCCACATGACAAAAGCCCCACGCCGCGCCTGCCGATTTTTGAACGAAGGCGGTTTGTCAGGAAGGCGACAAGGACACATCCAATGGTTGGAGCCAAGAATATTAAAGACACAGCTATGTAGTTGATTGAGCCCATAATAAATTTCAATCTGGGTCCGTATATATCAGAAAGCTTATCGTTTAGCAGGGCTTCCTGTATGTTGTCTTACAGAAGGAAGAAGTGCCTGGAAAATATGTGAGTTAAGCCGTAGCCTTAAGCTCTCAATGATTGTAAACCTGAAAGCAGCCAGTATGTATATAATCTCGTCTATCTATTGTAGTAATGGTAAGAGTACATATACTTACCCCACAGTGCTATCATTCATCCCGTATATGAGAAAACCCAGATGTGTTGAGAACAGGCGAAATATATTTCGCCACGGTTCTCTCCATGTTCCAAGCTCTGCTGTTTTCTCCACATGTATTTCGATGGCTGTTTCAATATCCCGTTGTTCGCACATTTTGGCCTCTGTTGATAATCTCTTTATAGTGAATAATTTGAATGATCATGACTTGATTCAGACACACCCCACCCTATATACTCCCATATGTTACGAGTTTCTTAAGAGAAGGAGGTTTATCTAGGCTCTAGACTGATAAGTAACGTGACCATTCCTCGATAGAGACCTTCGCTCACAGATATCGCTTGTATCTACTAATTTGGAGAATGTGGATAGAGAATTTCAGCGGCGTAGAGAATAGGTTTGCTTCGCCAACTAAATTTTGCTCGTGCATGCGTACATGCCGCTCATGGGTCCGTGATAAATATTTGTCTAATTAAGTCGATCGAATGACTCTCTTACATCAACCCCTATCACATAGATGATGCAGCACGGTCGTTCACGAGGTATTAGAGAGTTTTAGCTACGCTAGTTGAACAGAAATTCTAGCTGCTTTATGCAAAGACTTATGTACAAGGAATTGGCCAATAAGAGATTCAAGATTTTCCTTATTGACGGGCACTGGGCGTTGACGGACAAGCCAAATATGAGACACCCAAGCCCAGCTCCGCCTCCCAGTCCGTCAATACCCCGCGAACGACAGTAACAGTACCGCACCTCGCAGAATACTGCACGACTACGATATTACTACGGTATAATAGTTAGGATTCCGGAAGTTTTACAGTGTTCCGTATTGATACAGTGTCTTTTATATCCCCTTTTTGGTACTGTATTCGCATATACTTATAATTAAAATGTGCATATACTTCTCTGGAACGTAAATACTACATGTAGATACGAGCCGGTTCTGGCCTTCGGCCAGTGAGGATAATGAAATAAGAGTGTCAAGTGACTGCTATCATAATTGTTGCAGTATTATACGTGACCGTTGTTGCATTACATTACTTACGTTTCCAAACTGGACTGGGTCTGCATATGGGCGTAAATCGTGCTTGGCAACTAGATTTTGGTGGTATGCAGACCCAGCTTAGTTCGGAAACGTTAGAAAACTACGAGTATATCCCTTAACCTGTCAATTGCTGACCCATAGTAATATAGGGTTGAATTTGTATGTGAGATCTGTTATTAAATAAGAAAGATAAGAAGATTTGTTAGTAAAGCCACACAAAATTTGGTTTTTTTTGGTGGGTCAGCATTTTGTTGACGGTTTAAGGAATAGTACTTTGATATGTACATATGTAAGCGCCATGGCGCTTACTTGGCCATTAGGCAGTTAGGCGCGTGGCTGTTCTACTATGGGCGAACTGTGTCCTAGCAGCCGATAGATAAAACACTATATAGAGAAACTTAATGAAAGAGACATCTTATGCTTCATAATTATATCCATTGCGTGGTAGCACGCAATAATAATTGTGAGTAAACAAACAACCGATTACAGTCGTCTTGGGGGCAACGACGAAACTGGTTGGACGACGAACAGGGGTCTTTGTCGGTCAGCACAGTGGCGCTCAGGCTGGTATGCAACCACTTGTTTGGCTGAAATCTGTGTTTTCGTCGTTGTCCCAGGTTCGTCGTTGCCCCAAAGTTGACTGTACTACCAAAAAGAAAGCTCAATCATTAGAATTCAACAGAAACACTATCACCAATATAAAAATAAATTCCTACAACCGATTACATAGTAGAAATATACCAAAATTGCCACCAATACCGAACTACCACCAAACCCTAATTATAACCATTACCAACACCTCACCAACACAAAAAAGCAATTCCTACAACCGATTATTATCAAAAAAAAAAGCCCAATTGTTATAATTCAATAGAAACATACATATACCACAATCGCCACCAATACCAAAAAGCAATATCCCAAACTAAGCCAATCAAAACCTTTAAAATCCACATTGCATACTCGGTATCCCATGGCCTAGCGAGACATGCTCAGAATCTAGTGCAGTGCATATTATACAAACTTGGCACTTATTTTACCATATATAGTAATAATTGAACTGCTCCACAGAGCAACGAACATTTGTACCAAGGCACCGAATATGCAGTGCACCAGATTCTGAGCATGTCTCGCTAGGCTATGGGATACCGCCAAAACTCTATCTCCGCCCAGGGATTACCTCTAAAACGATTGGCTGAAGGGTAGGGATTATCTCTTTAACGATTGGTTGAAGGCTATAGATCAATCTCAGAAGTGTCCATTAGTAGTAATTTTGATCTTGCATGCATAGTCAATTTCTCGAGTTTTGGCGGTACATACAAGTACTACATGTACTTAACCTTACACCAGGTGAACGTTAATACCTGTTGATACCGATCATACAATGTTTCGATGGATATATCACTAGGGCTAGAGACGGGGAAGGAAAGAAAGGAGGGAAAGGAGGAGATAAGTTGAGAACCATTTTTGCATGAGCGCATGTATTTATGTATGTATGTACAGTTCCTACCCAGATGTCTTCGTGATTCCGGAGGCTCGGCGGCAACCTCAAAACCCCACGAATTTACTCACGAATGATATGAGATCAATGCCTGATAGAGTTGCTGCAGTAATTGCAGCGGGCGGGTGGCAAACTAAATATTATGATATATGTTTTAACTAATTCATTGAGTACCTATTGATTGTTGATCGTTGAATGCCGAGCGTCGACGAGCGTTCGTTGCCATTGCGCGCCGTACCACCCGAATCACGAAGACATCTGGGTAGGGACTGTACATGTAGAGTATTGTAGTATTACATTAGTTGTATAAAGTACATACAGTCGCACCTCGCTATCTCGTAATTCGATATCTCGGATCTCTTGCTGTCTCGTACGGGTTTGCGGGACAGGTACTGCCTTCCACCACATAAACCTACATGTATTTGCTGTCTCGTATATTTTGGTATATTTGCTATCTCGTATGGGTTGGGCTCCCAAAATACGCTAACGACATAACGAGGTGCGACTGTATACAGCCGGACCCCTTGCTAGCTGTCCCGTACAAATCCTCTACGATTTTTATTTTTTTTACTGCAAAGTCAATTTGATATCCCGGATTTTTTGTTATCCCATACGAAATCCTTAGAATCTTGGCTATCCGGCATATCGAGTTGCGACTAATGTGATGGCGGTAGGTAATAAGCGATGGAACGGGCTGAGACAAAGTGATACCTGTTTTGAGTAAAACGCCACCAACATACGGTGTTTGTAGAAAACTGTATCTCGGGCGTTCCATCACTTATTAGAGACTTTGCGCAAATAGAGCCAGCTCCATTTTCTGACAACCTGATTGGTGCCGATCACACCATTAACCAATCAGATAACCAGAATATAGATCTGGCTCCATTTGCGCAAAGCCTCTATTATCCATCGCTGTATGTACATGTAGTTAATGAGGTTATTGAGAGCTCAGCGAGTAACGGCGGATCCTGACTGATGGTTGTGTTTGCCGTAATTTACCCTTGGCATCCCAAACTTAACTCTGCTATTGGCGCATCATCTGCCTTCATCCCGTGAGTGACTGCAATAGCTTGAAGATTTCTACTATGTGATACGACGCTTCACTGAGCCTATGGCTCGAGAAGCTATGGTGGGTATGTGTGTAAACTTCGGCGTTTGCAGCCAATCAATCAACAGAAATTTGGAGATTTACCCCCATAACGGTACTAGCGCCTAGCCTAACGGTGGAATTTTCTCCAATTCCCATACAAAAAAAGTTCCTCTGAAGTTGACACACCCACCCCCTATGCCTTCTCGCGCCCATACAATTTCACTCCTGTTTTTCTATAAATCATTCCGGTCGCTGTATGAAGGCATTCCTGGACGAATCGTAAATAAGATCATCGGTAACACTGGCCGAGAAGGTCTACGTGCATACTTTTTATGCAGGTACACATCCCCACTAAGGATTATCAGAAACTTTACGCAAATGGAGCCAGCTCTAATTTTGATTATATGATTGGCTAATAGTGTGATCGGCACCAATCAGGTTGTCAGAAAATGGAGCTGGCTCCATTTGCGCAAAGTCTCTACTACCACACGGCAAAGCACCACCGAGTGATGGATGGTTCAAAAAGCATCATCAGTTTCTTTGTGATTCTGAGAACAGGTGTGAGATGATATTCCCGAGCCGTCAGCGTGATTCATAGCGTTCGCACAAAAACAGGCAACAGTTCTAAATCATCAACAGAACGAATATAGGTCTATACCCGGCCGGATAGTGATCTACAAGTATTTGTTAATTTGATTGGACGCCAGAGCTACCCAGGAAATAGGTTTACAAAGATATTGTACTACAAATAACAAGTTGAGGACAAGAACTGCTTTCCAAAGATTTGTAACACGTTTGGCCTGGAAAAGATAGGCAACTCTAATTCACATACGATCTCTTTAAGTTGAGCAGCTCAAATCATACTTGGGCTTATAATTCTCATCCCACACACCCCAATGGTGCTCGACATCATTGCCCTTTTCGACAGGTTTGAAAACCTCATCAAATGCTTCAAAAACAAAAATGTTGATTCCCCAGGCGAGCATCGCACAGACACTTTCTTTCCAAAATGTAGCAGCGTTTTCAGTGCTAGGAACAGCATTTTCATAATCCTTTCCACCAGTCGGCCAATTGGTCTCACCAACCCAGAAGTCCCAGTCAAGGTCCGCGCCCTTGACTTCTTGTACATGGCTTAGAGCCTCTGTCTATTATTAGCGTTTTGTGAATTGCCCTTTTTGGAATGGAACTCGTACGCATTATGTCATCAAAGAAAGAATGTGTGGCATTGTCCATCTTTTGCCCTTGCCAGTAACTGAAAGCATTTGCCAGGATGATATTGCTGGCCTCGATAGCAGGCTTTGCGTCACTAGCGACGATCATATTCCATGAATCCGCAAATCCTACGGGAATGCTATCGGCTCCGAGCTCCTTAAGTACATCTTTGACCTCTTTTATCTTCGCCGCGAGCTTTACCCCAGTGAGTTCTTTTCGGTATAAAGACTCCGACCCAACGGTGATAGCGTAGATATTTTCAAATCCAAACTTTGGGATGAACCTATAGTAAACGATAATCAATAAGTATAATATAAATTTTATATATTGGATGGCTCTTACTCTTTAAGGGTTTCCTTCTCAACCTCAAATTTCGCATCGTCAGTGGGCCTACGTACATAATTAGCTTAATCATGTCCTCCGACCGCATCAATGCCACCAAACCACGAGCTTACCAAACACCAAGGACAATCTTGAAGTTCTTTGCGATGACAGCGGGCATGATATTCTCCATTGTTCCGTGATCGCTCACTGAATAGGTCCGGATTATCGTACTCTGCGTCTTGATTACATCAAGGTCGTTTTCGAAATCCGCTGTCGTTTTATCTGCCCCATCCTAAATGAGACAGAAGGTCAACAAAAAATGTCCCTAAGGAGGGTTATGTGATAAGTTCAAAAAGGCTTACTGGATTGGTTCGAGCACCGAGTGAAAACCCCATCTGTCCCGCCGCAGATACAAGTGTTGGGAGCGCAAGAAGCGCAACCTTTGCAAAATAAATGATAGAAGGCATACTGAACTGCTCAACAGAATGCGCAATAAATATAACAGTTCCAAACGTGATCGGTGTAATGAATGCGAGAGAGCGGTTTGAGTTTGCAAAAGTGGTAGACTTTGGAAATGAAGGCGAGGCGGAGGGGCAAGGACAAAGAAATAAGGATTTTAAGGATTAAGGCAGTGTGTCAAGGCTCCGTATGTCTGGGAAGGGGATAGGGGGGAAATAAGCAATAAGCTCCTGTAGCTAACCATCTTGGCATTAAGCGCTGGCCTCACCCCACAGGGCAGTGACCAGTCTTGGGGATTATTATGCTACACTACCTAATGACTGAACATGGATCTTTTTCAGCTGTTCTGCTCCTCTAGCTCACCAATTACATACCACTATTGCCGCCACAACGTAAATCTACTCTATGCACCTGTAGACTTTAAGTACTCTATGTACTCGCGACCAGCAACAAGAACCCGAAAATGCACGTCCTAATCTGCAATTTCCATTGGGGTAGAAGTCAAAAATACACCAAAGACTTGCAGCTGCATATTCGGGTTCTTGTTGCTGGTCGCGAGTACTCGTATTTTCCTGACGTTTGTAAAAGGAACCGCTATTGCATACCATACTAAATTGTGGACTTGGCGCGTATTTATATGGTATGCAATAGTGGTTCCTTTTACAAACGTCAGGAAAATACGAGTACTCTACCCGTAACTTCATGACGTTTCCGAACACGACTGCTATTGCATACCATACAAAAAAGCGCCAAATCCGCCTTTTTTACGTCATGCAATATTGGTCGTGTTCGGAAACGCTATGAAGCTACGGGTAGGTATCCAGGTCTGTATTTAGTAACAGTGCGGCTGAGTATGAGATTGCCCAAAGCAAAATGAATCCTGAATCCTGGCTCCTCTAGAGTATGTACTTTCATAATCAAGTTGATATTCATAGGACTTTGTTGTCAAATAAGAAGTTTTGGAGCTTGCAGATAGAGTGTTTAAGGAAAATTCGCAGGACTTTGGTCGAAACACAGTCGAATCTCTATAAAAGTACCTTCAATAAGAACAATCGTTCTATAAAGTTAAACGCCCTATAAGGGTACCAATTTTCGGTCCCAAGCGTACCCTTAAACTTGAACGATTTGAAAGTAGAGTATGGAGGTAAAAAAAAAGAAAAACAAATGTACAACCAACCAACGGATCGCGTGAAACCACATGCGACAAAAGAAAAGCTGTAAAAGAAATCTGCTTAACACGTGCAGTTTCAGCAGACCATATCCCAAAAATCCGAACCATAAATACCAACCGTAAATACCATAACTCTTTAACACCAGTCAACAAACCAAAAATCCCCCCCTCCCCCAAAACCACTTATACTGTATCACACATGGCCCTCAAATAACATGCTGTCCAGTTGCTTGGGCTGCATGCCTATTTGGTCGATTCTCCTGCCCGTCTAATCTTGGAGATGGTTTGGGAGATGGCTCGCTTCTTTTCGCCAAAACTCCTAAGCTCCCTACCACTAAGATTTGTAAGGGCTGATGTTAACAAGAAGATTTTTTAAACCAATTGAATGGGGTCTTACGTTCCATAGCATCCTCAAATGCATCATCGTCCATAGCATCCATAGATGCAAATGCTTCATCAACTGCCTTTTGTGCAACACGCCGAGCATTTTCATAGTCCCTTGTGCAGTCGTATAGAAAAGCACTGTATTCCAATTTCACTGACAGTCTAAGAGGATGCGATCCTGGTAATAGGTCCCTTGCGCTTTTCTCCGCTTTAAGGAAAGCGTCGATAGTTGGTTTGATGTATGCATACTGAGAATTCATGTTGAGAGAGGCGATACCATTAGGACCCAATGAGCCATTCGTGCGAGATGCCGTTCCATTACCAGTTGTTGCCTTCAATGTAGAACTAGGAGACATGGCAGATCTAGTTTCATATGTGTGGTCGAACAGGACGAATATATGGAGGTATGAGGCATTGAGTTTTGCGATAAGAACTCGAAGTTCGTTCATCAAGGGGTAATTTGCAATTTCAGGCTGGATTTCATTGTGGAGAATCCCGAGACCCTCACGAGCCATCCAGATGATATGCCGATAGAGATCGAGAGATTTGGTTGTGCGGGTTGGGTCTAACTTGCGTTGCTTTCGTGCGCGGAGTAGCTTTCGGGATAGGAGAGTCGAAAGCCCCAGTAGTTTGTAGAGCCCTGCGGATATAGGATTTTTGTCTTCTGCAGTTGACTTTGCGTATTTTCCCAAGTACTTTTGGTCCACATCGTGGCCGACCATTGTTGCTGTTGCGTTTTAAAGATAAAGATATGTGATTTAGGGTTAATATACACAACCTAATTGACCTTGCATCGAGTAAGCGCAAGCTTTGAGATCAAGGCTCAAACTCCGAACCCTCCGACATGCAAACGTACTGACAATCAACGAAAGAGCAATTGCCTTGAGATAAGGTATTGAGTGACTTCTAGAGCGAGTAGCAGGCCATTATGAGAGAGCCTCAATACAATTGAAAGGGGGAGAATTCTCGTAAGACATGACGGGTGTAAGGGATATGTTTATGTGGCAAGGCGATAGGTGGATAACTTACTGATGGTGAGATGCTACCGCGGGCTGGTCCGAAACGTCAAGCTCGTTGTACTCGACAAAAGGATGTCTCTCTCTCTTCTTCTCATGCCCGTGCGGCCATTTGAGTCTAAACGGTGTTCCACGTGTAGAGATTACCGCAGTAGATGCCTGGGGGGATCCTCGATTTCGATTAGATGCGATGCAGCAGTGCGTCGTATGATGTATGTAGCCCAGCCAGCCTGGTGTCGGACTGAGGCGCGAAAGCAAGTTGCAGTATCTAGTAGGGGACAATCTAGGCAACTATCGCAACTAACGATACCAGACAAATAGGTGCCTATTCGATGTGTCCAAGGAAGACTGAAGAAGAAAGAAGAAAGCGGCAGAGCGAATGGCAGAATAACCTGCGTCTTTTCCGGGCCTTTTACTCCCCCGTGCATAACACCATTGACATAACCGTATTCATAGTAGGCGGCGATCAGAAGTGAGCCACATAACTAGGAGACCGTAGTTTTAGGAGTTGTGCTGTTCTGTTTGCGCTTCCTCGCTCACACTCCTAATATTACTACGTTCCCCAGCCTGCAGGTTGACCTTTTGCATGCGTTGTCAAGATCCCAGGACTCTGAATCAGGCTCTTCGATATATCATATGGTGGTTAGCCAGGCTCTCCCAACCCGGGCTGCAGCCAGGGTCACTGTCACAATCTTGGCTGGCGCCTCAGTGAGGCTAGGCTGTGATTCGCATGCATAGAGTAAATAATGTACTCACGCGGCCGGATTGAAGCCGCTCAGACAAAAAAGGCAATTAATCTGAATACTGCAAAAAATGTGGGCTTTTATTGGCTGCCAGATCACTCGCCACAGTTCCCTGAGCGGCTTCAAACCGGCCGCGTGAGTATGTATAGTACGAGGACAGAAGTTTTGGTAATATCCCTTTTTTACACCCATGTTGGGCTGCCCGAAACAACCACCCAACCACATCAAAAAAAATTCTAACTCATCAAGGACAGTTGGAAATTATCTCAGGATAGAGCTTAGAGAATTCTAGAATTTTGCGTCCTTTCTTCAGGCATGTGCACTCCAATTTTTAAAGTGATGATTTGGGTGTTTCTGATTTTGTATACAAATTTTGTGTTGCAACGGCAACCAAAAACTACCAAGACATCTGTACCCCGACTGTACCTACATGTATTTGGGTGCATCACAAGTTAACCAGAGCTAGAGGTAAAGGGGGGGTACGCATAATCTACATGTATGTACATTTGTGTACTCTACCTAGCCCAGGGAGCTCCTGCGCTCTAAAAGTACATGTATATACTGGTGCACATGCACAGCGAGTGATATCTGATGAACACCACTGACCTCTGCATGACTTGTAATATCACTTTATACTCCAAGGACGCTATGGGACACCATCACTTACACGAAGATAAAATAAAAATGTGGCTACAATTCTTTGTTTCACCTGGTCATGATGATAAATGCTCAACTACAGCTTCCTCTCTTTCTTTTGGCATATGTACTCATGGTGCCAGAATTAAAATGCCACCGATCAACCCCAATTAAGTATTTAATTTTGGCAGAGTGAGTATTGTATTACGAGTTTCAAAAATTAACCGGACGCTCTATTGCAACCACTCAAACCAAATAGGCCACAATAACTAACCTTTCAGGTGCCTACGATCAAGCCCATATTAGAACCTAAGATAGTACAAGCATAGAGAATCACAGATATAACACCTCTTGGCTTTTCCAGCTGTGGTTGTGTTATGAGGTGGTGTTAAAGTTGGATTCCCATCTATTATTTGGTTGTAACGCAGTGTCCGGTTAATTTTGAAGACTCTCAATACACCAAAAAAGGGGGTGGGATCACTACGGTATTCCCGTTAATACGATATTAGTGCGGTAAGAATACGTTATTGGTACAGTATTCTTCTTACAATACCGGTCTAATTCGGTATTCGTCACTAAGTTACGTAGTCTTATGGTAGTGATTCCAAATCGTTTTTTTATACTGTACATAAAGCTTTTGAATTGCCAACAAGAAACCCAAATGCATGTGATATGCAATATAAAGCCTTCTAACAATTGTCCATTGAATTCCAGATAACCAACCTTTTGCAGACTGAACTCCGTTCATGAAATTTTGTTTTTTAAAAAAAAGTAAAAACCCAAAAGATAACCAAACACCAGATGAAACGCCAAAGAAGTAAGAAATAAATAAAGGAAAGGTGAAAGTCGGGGAGCGAACAAAAAAGAATATGCTGAAAAGCGTTCAGTGTAGTTTACTTTGAGTGAAGAAAGACAATCTTTGACAAATAATGTATCATGAACCATGAGTACCAATATGTAAGTCGGGAATCCCCCAATGCTTTATACCGCTCCGCGCGCTCTACCTCAATCTTCTTTCCTCAACTATAAATATCCTCAAACCCATTAAGACTTTGTGGTTTTACAAGGGGCACCTTCAATACAGGCGGTGGCCTTCGAACAATTTCGACAAATGTCGTCGCAGACGGGGGGGGAGTCTGGCCCATAAACTCTTGATTGTAGGTCAAGGTATAAGACTTAGTAGCCCCAGAAGTAGGGTCTACGTATCGGCATTCGTATTCAGCACAGGAATGTGCGCTGAAACTGGGAGAAGGAATTCCGGACCGTGTCCTTGATCTAACCCCCCGAGACAAGGTGTGATGCATGGCCTCCGAGTTTTCGTCTTGATCCTCATGATGCCTTCCCCAAATACGTTCCTCTACGTCTTCCACCAAAGTAACCTCGGATTTTTCCTTTGGGCTTATTGGTGGTGTTGAGCGGTTTTCTAAATTTGCCAGCCGTTTCCCCCAAAGTACCGTATCCGTCCTATCTCGCTGACTGCTCTTCCCCAAGTGTGTAGCTCTATTGATGGCCTTCATGACGCGCGCTGGCGGCGGTGGAAGTTTCATCCATGCTGTAGCACTCTTAGATTCTGGTAGCACTGAAACAACGGGCGGGTGTCGATCATTGATGGGTGGATGAATCTTCGGTAACTCTGAAACCGTCACAGTGGTGATTCTTTGGGGCTTCCGTTTTTCGGCTCGAGGAACAAGGTTTTCGAGAGGCTCGGGTTCGGGTCCGGGTTTTAACGGCAGTGAAGATCGGCTTGTGGCTTTAGCAGAAGATGGAGTGCTGGCCCGAGAGTTTTTGCTGTTGACACGGGATGATCCTCTGGGAGCCTGCCGGCAGTGATTGTTGTTCTTGACGAATGACGGTATTGGGCCTGATTCAATCTCCTCACGCCAATGTACTCGTGCTTCATGTCGTATTTCACGACTCGGTTTTCTGGGCTGTGCATCACGAAAGCACGAGCATGAGAAGACATAAAATGCCAGGACCGATATCAAACGGCCACAATTTGTGTCTGACATTGCGGGTTGAGGGGATGTTGAGGGACTTGTTGAGAAGTCGGAGCGGGGGAGGAAGACAACAACAACGGGATATTATGGGCAAGGCTGAAGAATTAGGTAAAGATTGGTAAATAGCACATGGGCAATAAATCGCTCGAATAGTTTCCATTGAAATGAAGGGAGGAGAAAATTGGGTGAAATAATGGAGGCCGGCTACGATTTGGCCGCTCCAGGATTACTCACTCTAGACCTTTTATGTCTGTTTCTGGCGTTGTTATTGTCCGGTTTCGAAGCATCAGCCCTCACGGAGTGCATGGACACACGATCTGGCAGAAATGACGAATACCTTACATGCATGTAGGGGAACGGGAATGATCTTTATCTTTTTTCAAGTTGTGCTTATCTCTAGTTTAATGTTGTCGGACTAGTGTTCTTCCCGCATATGTCACTATCGTTTCTCGATGTCTGACCCTACGCAAATGTATCCTAACATACACGTACTTTGCTCGAGCGGTTGAGTAGAGCTCTTAGAAACAATATGAGAACATGCCCCCACGCAGAAAACGCTGTGTGGGACAGCCGCCAAGGCCAAGGGAATCTGTGATAACATTCACGAGGAACGTGTATCTGCAACCGCCAGTAAGCTACTCATCACTGAGTTCTATGTTGTTAAAACTTAAGAGGAAAATGCGCGTAAGGATTTGGATGTTTGATACTTGGCTCCTGATCCTCCCCCTCTTCAAGATAGAGTAAATGTGTAGGTGCATCCACACATGCGGTGTGCGTCTCATACCCGTAGCAAGTGAACGGGGCTGACATCCATTCGTCTTATTGACCCATGTTGAGGTTACTCAGTTGGAACAGTCTTGGAGAGCCGTTGGGGCCAGTCGGAATGACAGCCTAGGGATTACAACGGTCCAACCAGAGCCGTAGGATCATTACTTCGTTTTACGGGCCGACGTGTAGCACTGCCGAAGAGCGAGATTTCGCCCATCCTCGTGGCACCGATGTGCAGGGATCCTCCTGGCTTAAGGTTTGGTGGACAGCAAAGGTGCAAGGATCGCTTGGCAGCTAATCCCTCCTGATTGGCTTCTGCAGGCTCGGAACGTGTGGGGTAGTGGCCTATCACCAAATTGAGGAAAGGACCAAAAGCAGGGACAGGGTGAAAATAACCCACACACCCGGCTTCTCATCGCACAACGTAACATCCTAAAAGCAAGTTTCTGCCCGCCATACCTTCTTCGTGGTTGGTTAATAAGCACATGGGGACCTGGGCATGCTCGGCGAACGAGTATCTACTCTATCCCTTCGTGTGTTTTCACGACCAGGCGCTAATGGGCAGTTTTTACTCGGTAATAAACCTAAACCTCATTCCGTGAACCTTTTGTTGGGAAGTCACCTTCTTGACCTCTTCTATACCCTTTTCAGGTGTCTCTACAGTCTGTAGGTAGCTAGATTTTTTCAATATCACTACGCCGTCGCGGGCCTAATATGTCTCCAATTTTGCTCTGACGAACGAAGGGATACATGGAGCTTATAGATGGGAGGTCAAATTACCTTCTCACTTCCCTATATATCGCCCTATCTACATGTATTTATACAAGCTCATGAATGCGCCACCACCGAATAAATTCACGTTGTTTATAGTTACGAACGATCAAATCTACACCAAGAATAATCGGCATACTCGCTAGTCAACGACAATAGGGTGATATAGACGTCGGATAAATACATGTGTATTCAAACGGCTCGGAACAAAATAAATCTCGATTAACGAAAATCTGCTCCTTCGATCCCTTGCCCAGCCGAAATCTACTATTCACATTCCAATCCGATCCAGGGATATGGATTATATATAATTACGATAGGCGATTTGATATTATGAGGGTCGTACGGCAGGACTGATCACAAATCCGACGATTCGTCTGATCCATTAAACCATGCTTCTACGTTGTTACCCGCCTTGCCCCGTCGTCTCCGGTTTCCCGGGAGAATTGGGGAATCTTCGTCCTCCTCCTCAAGAATTGTTGGGATTGAGGGAGGAAATAACATGCGAGCCATGGGCGTATGCGCTTGCTGTTTCACTGGGATTGGGCTTCGGTAACCTTGGGAAGAGGCTCGTTTCTTTGAACGACCAAGGTTTGACGGCGCAATCGACTCAGTCTCCTGGTGTAGGCCGAGAGCGCCGGAGAAGATGTGCGACGTAAACCCGAGCAGAACACCGGCTATCATACCTGAAGTCCGAATCCTTTAGTTATATGGCGTGCGACAGAGGGATAAATATGAACCGACTTACCAATGATAGCTGCTGTTCCGCAAAATATGTAAATGGCCTGCCAGCAAATCACAGTTAGCAAGCTTAAGTCCATCGCGCACGAGAATATATCCGGGAGTTAACCTCAAGTCGGGCAAGTAAGGCAAAGGGCAAATAGAAGAAGAACACTAAGAAGTATAAAACATGTCGAGCGATAACAGTGACAGGAAGGAGTAGAGTCGATAGAATCCTTAAAATAAGGATTACAGGAGAGAGGGAGATGCTCGATAAAACCGATAAGACGGTCATCACGTGAGTCGAAACAGCAATAGAGATCTCTGGCGGATACCCCGGTCCTGGTCGTTAGAGACACGAGACGAGTGATGGTAAGTGATTTGATGCTAGTATTGACGATTCGTGAGTGCAGTAGTAGTGCGATAGGTTGTTGTTGTCTTAGTTAAGTGGGG
Source organism: Morchella sp. 2018-W38C (assembly GCA_024713705.1). Classification (NCBI taxonomy): domain Eukaryota; kingdom Fungi; phylum Ascomycota; class Pezizomycetes; order Pezizales; family Morchellaceae; genus Morchella; species Morchella sp. 2018-W38C. The sequence goes on from JAMJEX010000001.1 coordinate 1,455,080, forward strand.
TTGACAGCTATCTCGACTTGTTACTAATTAGCGACCTTACCCGCTTGAGCCGACATCCCTTCCATGGTGGGCAACAGTATTACTACATCAAGATTTGATTTGTTGCTAATGCCGCTCTGGGTACATCAGCACTAGCCGTGACCTGTGTCAACCTCTTCCGAGAGTCCTGATTTCCTGCTTGGGGCGATCGACAGCGCTAAAAAGCAGACAGTTGAAGGGATTGCACATGATAGAGCGTTTTGGCAACCTCAAATTCTGAGCTCTTGGCGGGCATCCACACCAAAAACCGGTCGCCAAGAACTAAATATTTAGACACAGAAGTTGGTTGCCAATACGCTCTAATAATTGACAAAACAACACCCGCAAAGATATATCACTGGCACGTTATACTCTAGACCCAAAAGAACCCATATAAATTACTTGGAACGGGGTGCAATTGCCACCAAATGCATCCCTTTGTACAACACGCGTTAGGCACAGTGGAGACTCGATAGTAGCATTTTCGATAATAGCATATCCTCTATTATATCTATTATAGCATACAGTTGGGCAAACCCAGACGAGTCGGTGCGGACAAAGTTCTCGATACAAGCATATTCTCGATTGTGGAACACGGAAACCCGTTCCCGACCATATGCTACTATCGAGACTCCATTGTATTGCTACTTAGGTGGGCTATGTCGAAATGTATTATAAAGTAAAGTGCCTATAATACATTCGTATGCCACCACCCCTTTCTGGAACAACAATTTCGTTCTAAGGACTCCCTGACTGAGGCACGGATGCTGCCAAGACATCAATGCTATGTGCTCAGACTAAAAATTCAATAGCTAGCCCCTTGAAGCTCTAGATAGCTCTCTACTAAGGGAGCTCCTTTTTCTCCTGGATATATTTCTTTATAGAATTACCACAAACACCTACATATATATACTCGCCTCCATACCAGTATATTCACATCACTATTCGAAAACTATATTCAACCTCCAAATCTACATATATCCACTCATCATGAGAGGCTTCTTTAGCAAGAAATCCCCAGCTCAAACTGCTGAAGAGCAACAAGCAGCTTTTTTTGGCGAACGCAAAACATCATCAGCTCCCCCTCCAGCGAGAGCACCTTCTCCCCAAACGAGTGCTCCCAGCGGAGCTGGGTCTAGTGCTTCTAGAATCAACGGAGAGTATGGTGGTTCTGTGATGAATATAAATGAAGACCCACGGGGACAGCTCTTCGGTGGTGCTGGACAAAGACAACAAGAACAGCGGCAACAGCGGCAACGGCAGGAGCAGTATCATGCTTCTCCAACTCAAGGCGTTTATGGAAAGAAAGACGAGTGTTCTAGGCAGCATGGCGGATATGGCCATCAGGGTGTACAGGATCAGCAGGGTGGTTATGGTCAACAAAAGAACCCAGACCGTAACCTAACCGAAGCAGAAGAGGAGGAGGAGGACGTTGAAGCTGTCAAGCAACAAATTCGTTTCACGAAGCAAGAATCGGTGGCCAGCAGTCGCAATGCTCTCCGTGTAGCTGCCCAGGCCGAAGAAACCGGACGTAACACCCTTGCGAGGCTCGGATCTCAAGGTGAACGCCTACACAATACCGAAAAGAATCTCGATCTTGCTTCTAGTCACAGCCGTGTGGCCGACCAGAAGGCTAGGGAGCTCAAGGTTGCTAATGGAAGCATGTTCGCCATCCACATGAAGAATCCACTTCGATCAGCTTCCCGTGCTAAACAAGAAGAGGCACGGATTCTTGCCCGCCATCAGGAAGAGCGTGAGGAGAGGGAAAGAACCAGAGAGTTTGGGTTCGAGAGCAAAAATGGTGTTGGCAGAGCACTGAATGGGAATGGTGGGTACAATAAACCAAGCAGTAAAATGAGCTTGGCGGAAAGGAGCAAGTACCAGTTTGAAGCAGACGAAAGTGATGACGAGAAGGAAAGAGAGATAGAGAACAACTTAGATTCCCTGGGAGCTGTCACCGGTAGGTTGAGAAATCTGGCTATGGCCACAGGCCAAGAGGTCGACCGACAGAATGCTCAAATTGATGTCATCATGAGAAAGGTAAATCACATGATCCTTTCCATCTCCCCAGACAGTTGGCTGATTTAAACAGAGCGACAAAGTCGATGATCAAATCGCGCTTACTCATGGCAGGATTCGGAAGATTCATTAGGGCAAACCAGCTTTTTCTCACACTATGCCCTTGGCTTCTCCATCCAAAGTTACCCCATGTACGCTAGCTGATAATGGAAGGAAATCGCTTGTTTTATTTCTTCTCTTTCCTACTTTCTTCAGTTGTGGTTGGTATCTCTTGTTCTCTACATCACATGATATCACTCGGTTAAACTCATAGACCTAATATTATAAATCATAAGCTACTTTTATTTCATTCACTCGAGTAGACGAAAGAGAGAAAAAGTGCAAACCCTTCTGCAGCTCACAGGGTGCCCGAAAAAACATCCGGAGGAGAGGTAAGACATGCTAGTTGTCACCGTCACCCTCCTCGCTGCCAGTGTCCTCCCCAGATACACTTGTGCCTTCGGCGTGGTTGGCCAAACTGCTATGCTTGGCTAAATCGGCCTTTTTCTGAATGTTAACAGCCCGAAGGCGCAACTTCTCCGAATTTTGGCGGAGCTTGCTGATCTTCTCGTGACAAGCCGTAATCTTGTCGTTTTTCACGGACCCACCCTTTTCTGCTAAGGCCAGCTGCTCCTCTAATTCTTCTATAAAGGCATCTAACAAATCAGCCTCTTTATTGGCTTCCATAACAGAATGCTCCAGGCCTGTTCCCGTATCTATGTTATCGGCTCTGCCGTCGGGACTTACTCCAAGGCCGTGGGGGAGGACATGCACCCTCCCAGGTGTCTGACAAGATGCCTTGGAGGGTGATTGGGAGGGCACATTAAGGGTGATATTGGTGGGGGGTTTGGAAACAGGCTCGCCCTCCTCCCCCTGCAGTGAAAGTCCTCTAAGCTGCTCAAGTCCGAACTTCTCGATAAGTCGTTGCCTTGAGCGATAGTAAAACTTAAACCATGCGAAGGGAGCATCGTCCGGATCCAAGCTTTTTACGCAGTATCGTTTTGAGGTAGAAGTGGCCATTTTGACACCTAACCTCGAAACGTGACTGAGGGGCCGGCTTTTCAGTGTTTTCGTGGCATCTGGAAGAGAGTGAAACTCTTCGGGTGTTACTGCCCCAGCCCATTCAGGTGACTTCTCTGATCGAAAGACTTTGCAATCAATGGTACCATACCGTTCTGCCTCGGCAGATAACGGTGTTCTTTTCGCTTTGCAGCGAGGCTTGATAGCTTTAACTGGCTTGATAAGAGCAAAAAAAATCTCCCTTCTCCACGCAACCTCTACTCCATCAGCGTTTATGTCACGACCATATTGGGATTTGATGGTTGAATCAATCGGACCAACAGTAGAATTGTCAGCATTGTTTCGTGGGAGAGGGAACTGAGCATCAACCCTTTGCCCATCCACATAAAATTCCACACTTGCGGCCTTGCAAGGAATTGGTTTGTGGATTGTATAGTGTAACCAGAACTGCTGTCCCGATTGTGCTGGGATATAACAATCCTTACCACCTCTAAACTCACTACAACCAAATTCTGGGAGTGGACCATCGTGAGTCACTATAGTGGCCGTGATACCGTTAATAGAAGGCATCTCGTCGTATCGAGCAGGAACCAGCCTGTAGAATTTCGATCGTCTAGATATCTCAAAAATGATTAGTAGTGCACAAATCAAACGACCTATAAACCAATTGACTTCGGTATAGATTTACGCTGAGAATGAGTTGATGTCCGTCCCCGCTAATGATTTATACGCCCAGTAGGCAAATAAAGAGTCAACAAGATATCCGCGTTGTGGAGAATGAAGGTAATGGGTGAGATCGGGAAGAACGTCAATGGAATTGAATCTTTTAAGGCAGCTAGATAAGCTAGGGACACGTGAAAAATCACAGAAGTATAGCATACGTATTCAAGGACAGATGGCCATTTCAATCTATGAATTTTATAAATACATGTATCTTTATAAAATCTAGGGATGTGTAATGTACCGCCTTCCTCTAGTCAGAACTATCGTAATAAAGCGAAGCGTTCTTTTAAGAGAAGAGCGAAAGAGTTTAATCAAAGGAGCCGGGAACGGAACGAAATTCACAGAATAGAATAACACTCAGCAAGCCGCACAATGGCGGAGCTCCCATGGTTATTTGCATAACCTCTACTGATGATGGTGGAGGAAAGAGGAGCATGAGGGAAGAGGACTTTTTATATAAATTTTGTCCAGGGCTTGGCAGGGGCTACTCTATTGTAAGGACTAGTAATAAAAAAATACATGGAATCGCCCTCCACTTCCTTGCAGGTATCTTTTGCATTGTCACACTGCTTTTGCACCGAAGAATCGGCGATTTGAGTGTATCTGTGAAAATGATGTTGTTCCCTGGTCGAGACCGCGGCGACCCGCCCAAGTTGACCCCTCCAAAAAAAAAAAAATCCCCCATCATCTTTTTACCCCTCCTCTTTCACTTTTCACCCATAAAGCGTCGTCAATACCCCACCTCATCTATAAGCCTCCATTTCCTCTAAAGAATACATATCCACTACCCGATTTACGTTTTTTTATATCCGACACCTTCATAATCATCCTTCAAAATGGGCTTCGCTGATCTCGCTGCCGATGCTGGTTTGACTGGTGCGTTTCCTTCTAGGCTGTAGAGCTATGCTGTTAAACACGAGTACTGACCAATTTTTAATCATGCAGTTCTTAACTCTTGGTTGGGAACTAGGAGTTACATCACTGGGTATATTAACGTCTTTCCTCTTCTTCTTGATAATTCTGCTCTACCGTAGTTGGTTGCTGTTACCAATTGGGCTGCCTCCGTTGAGCCTTTCATATTATTTCCTGCAATTCATTTGCGGCCTATTCTCATCAAGACCCGCTGGGCAGATGGTCTTAATTGCACTTATGTGTTATCTTTTATGTTTAAATTCATTCCTTCTACTTTTCCTAACTTGGCAAAACCTTTCAAAAATTCCTTTATACTTCGTACTAATCGTATTTCCTCATTAAATAGAACTTCTCCTTCCCAGGCTGATGTTGCCGTCTTCAATGGCGTCTCCAAGTCCCCAGATGCCGGAAAGTACCCCCATGCTGCCCGTTGGTACAAGCACATTGCTTCCTTCGCGGATGAGTTCACTACCCTTCCTGGTGACGCTTCGGCCCCAGCCTCTACATATGGCCCTGAGGTCGCCGCTGCCGCCGTGAACCCTGCCGCCGCGCCGGCCACCGAGGCCGAGGACGACGACGAGGTTGACTTGTTCGGCTCGGACGAGGAGGAGGAGGACCCAGAAAAGGAAGCCCTCACCCAAAAGAGATTGGCCGAGTATGCCGCCAAGAAGGTAAGCATTATGTTATCACAAACAATCTAGCAAAAAGTATAATTAACATGTTTGATAGGCCGGAAAAGTCAAGCCAGGTGAGGAATTTTTATAACACTGATATCCCTGAATTAGGTCTAAAATTTTTCTTTAGCTGCCAAGTCTGTCGTTACTATGGATGTCAAGCCTTGGGATGATGAGACTGATATGGTTTGTTTTACTGATCCAACTTCCATCTATTCATACTAACTGGTACAGAAACAACTGGAGGCAAATGTCAGGGCCATTGAGAAGGGTAATTCTTCACTTGTTCTCTTTCAATAATTTATATAGCTAACCTTTGATTTTACAGACGGTCTTGTCTGGGGAGCCTCTACTTTGGTTGCTGTTGGTTTCGGTATCAAGAAGCTTCAGATCAACTTAGTCATTGAGGATGACAAAGTTGGTCTTGACGACCTGCAGCAACAGATTGAGGAGGACGAGGACCACGTCCAGAGCACTGACGTAAGTTGCCGACCCCTAACACCCTGGCCATGTTATTAACGTGTTGTGGAAACTTTAGATCGCTGCTATGCAGAAGTTGTAGAGTGGGTGCTGGCTAAAAAAAGAAAAAAAAAGTAACACATCTATGATTTCCTAAAGGTTGCTCTAGCAGGATTGAAGGCCTCTTTATTTCTTTGAAGGCATAAATAGATCAAAATTTACGAATTTTCATGCTGATTTTACTTCGTTAAACATCAAACAAACACTCAAATATGATCTATTATAATTTGATTTGCTGCAACTTTGTGATTAAATCTTGATTGGTATTTCCACAATCATTTAGAGCCGTCACTCTCCCTAGTATCACCCTATAGCGGTAAATGATACCTTCTCCATTACAGTTTCCTCTGCTAGTCTATTCATTACTCTTCGCCCACTTTGCAAATTCTGCTCGCTTGGTCTATTAAGTATTAGCACCAGCCTCTACAAGGGCAACAGTCGTGGAGGACCAACCCGAATGTCCAAGAAACCCAATCGCTCTTCTAGGTATCCATATGGCCCGCTTCCTCTTTCCCGCTCCAACTGTCCACTCCAGATCGACCACGATATCGGCTTGAACTCCTGGCTGTTATTCAGGACTATGCCGACGCATAGCAGGAAGACTGAGACTAAAGTTTCGATCGTCACATCTAGAGGAAGGCTATTTTTCGCGCCTATTGATATGAGAGAGTGTTCATATGCCGAATAACAGCTAAACAGCAAAAATTAGCTACTGATCAGCATGACTACTACCCACTGCTACTAGGTACTATAGCTACAACTAATTGAGAGGGCGAGGGAGGGCACGTACGAATGGATGAGGAGAAGGGTTGAGATGCTAACTATTGAGGCCGATTTCGCTGAGGTAAACATGTTGAAATATCTAATGTGAGTCTGCTGCGCTGGGGGAAGAGAGGTCGTTAAGGTGAGATCAAGGCGGCTCTGTGGGAAAACGTGTTGTCAATTTCATCTACGCGAGACTTCTGAAGCGTTAGCTGTGGCGACCTTGGCGCCAAGAACCAGGACATCACTTATTTAACGCAGCATACAATACCTACCCACGCATTGTGTACATAATTACATGTAAGTTCTGAGAATTCTTAGTAGCAACGATCTCACAGAATTTCTCAGGACTCAATTAACGCGCGAGTACATACATGTACAATACGTACTTGCTGTAAAGAACCACGCGCCGTTCCCCCATCCCTGGAATTTCGTTTGCTGATAAGGCAGTACATATATGTATGGCGCTGTACATACAGCGGTGGACAATAAGTCATCAGACGGAACGCCACCAAAATACATAATGCCTTTGCAGGCAAAACTGTGGCTACAGTCCTTTTGGGGGCAACGACAAAACTGGTCAGTTAAGACAGTGGCTGATATGCAATCACTTGGTTGACTGAAATCTGTAGTCCCAGGTTCGTCGTTGCCCCAAGGTTGACTGTACTACGCGGGTAGGGGTAAGTCTGTAGACAGGTGGCGGTGCATTGAGAGAACATTTCTTACCGCCACCTGTCTACAGACTTACCCCTACCCGCGTAGTACGCCGTCCGATGACGTTTCCGAAAAGCCACGATTGTTCCACTTCTATATGCAGCGTGTAACCTTTAAGACTGGGCACATTAAGGCTGATGTGGTATTTGATGCCGTCATGAAATATCACTCGTGTGCCAAGAAATGCCCAAACTCTGTCCATCCGGGGAAACCACTCACTGTTGACTTATAGTGAGGGCAGGGCACGTATAAAATGATTAGGGTAACACGGGGCAGTCATTTCTAATTTTATGGCAGTAAGATTTTAGGTCTCCTCTCGCTTGTTCCATTGCACCTCACGCATGTAATGAATTACATCAGTTTTTCCCACACTTTGTAAGTCTTACGCTCACGTGTTGGATCACCCGCTGCCAGTGGGAGAACTCTAGTTACCTAGGGTGAAGAGGTAGAGACACTACAAGCCGGTTATTATACTAAAGGAGGACCGTTACAAGGTCTCCCGGACGCTATAGTGACAGCTTACTAGTGTATATTAATCAGTACAGTGAAGCCCTTAACTACAAGTAACTGCAGGAGAATGTGCTCGATTTCAGCACGCCGGGGTCGGATGGGACACAGCGATGATATTAGATAACAATGCTCACGCTGTTGGTATGTTTCTATCTGTGCGTTTTATCCAGGCGGGGCTCCAAGTGTTACCGCTATATGAGGTGTCGATGGTAGGCATCGGATCTCGATAAAGATCACAAAGTATCTCAAGGCTAGCAATATGATGACCCCAGAGCCCCGGCGGCAGCCGGCCTTATGGGCACCCGGGCTTGAATGCAGGTTTCCAGGAGATTTCTCAAGGCTATTGATTGTTAGCCAGCTAATGAGTTAAAGATTGTCAGCCAGATTCATAGTATATCACTCGTCTCACAATACCGGTAGTGACGGGACTCTCTAAACATGTTCCTGGAATAATTAATGGAGGTGACCCTACAAAGGTTCCTTAAAAAAACTGGTCGGAATGATAACTACAAAGACTAGGTGTAGAGCCACCATAACATGAGCAACAATTAGAGCGAGTGAGCACGTGAGTATATCAAAACTATTCAGTCCCAAATAATTATAATAAGCTGGTGAACCTGAACTCCGATTTTAATACCTTGGACTAGTTGTCCGACACGAGTTTCTACTCTTTTCTAGGTAACCTTAGGTACCTTGTGGTCTGCAGGCAACAATATCGCCATTTCCAGCCCACGAAATTCGCCAAGTATAGATACAACTTTGCACAGTACTTTTAATTGACCCCTCCAGAAGCAAAAAAAAGAAGACAAGAAAAACCCTAATACCCACGCAAACAGAAAAATCTTATTGCATAGGAAAACCCTCTCACTGTAGTAGTTCACGAAAAATTTCGAATTTGTTTCATTATTTTTCTATTCCACGAATCAACGCCCCTTCGCTAATTTAAGCAGCGATCCTCCTCTGCTGGCCAAGAGCGCGACCCCTCTGCCTGGAGTTCAGGTGGAGGACAGCGTTATCCTCAGCCTTCGCAACGGCCTCATCGGCCTCAGAGACGATCACCTCGATGTGGCAGGGGTTTGACATGTAGGGGTTGATCTAACACATGCTGTCAGTCACGTATCCCTACCGGGATATTAAAGTTGCTAAACGTACACGTCCGTGGGCACGGTAAGTCCTTCTTCTCTGCTTAGGGGCCTGGTTGACTTGAATGTGGGAGATCTGGAGGTTGGAGGTGTCAAGACCCTTTGTGTCGGCGTTGGCCTCAGCGTTGCGGAGGAGACCGAGAAGGAACTCAGCGGACTTCTCGGGCCAGCGGGCGCGGGAAACACCGAACTGCTTGCCTACACAGAAACACCTGTCAGCTCTACCATCCTAGGAACAATTGATGGCATTCGATCAGAGCAGCGATAGGCTAGGTCGTAGTCGAGCACCCAAACGAAAACCGTTCCCCTGGGTATGTGCCCTTTATTCATCGCCCTGATGTCCCAAGCTTCTTTCAATACTCCTTGAGCTTCCCACTGCTCTTCTTCACAAATTCCAGATACCAATCCCCCGGCAAACGAGAACCTCCAAAGAAAAAACCTAGACCCACCTTGAGCGCAACGTCCGGTACTTCCAGAGTACCTTCTCATGGGAACAGCCTCCTTGTGCTGCTTAACGTTCTCCAAGAAAGCGATGGCGCGTGTGAGCTTCATACGTGTGATGGCCTGGGCAGTCTCACGGGTGTTCTTGAAAGAGACACGGAGGAAAGATCCACGGGACTTCGCGGACTTGCTCTCATTGTTGGGGGTGGCAGCGTAACGGACCTGATTTTATCAAAAATGCTTACACGTCAGCTTCATCTTTCATAATTGATCTCTCCATTCCCTTCTAGCTTGATTTTCTACAAATCCCAGCCGGAACAATTCCGACCGTGAAATTGGCCCAAAAACGTAGAAAACTGACCATCGTATTTGAAAATTTCCTTAGGCCGGGGGAGAGGATTCGTGGTTGTCGTGATCGGTTGTCTGTGGATTCTTCGTTGGTATCTGGATCTAGGGCCGGGAATTTTTTGGTGGGATTGCCTGACTGGTGTGGGCTTTGTGGTTGGGACTGTCTTTTGATCTTGGCGATCTAGGTGGTTGCTGCCCTACACAAAAGGTGGCGGCTAGCTAAGCCACCTAAAGCTACCCGAGTGTGTTCGTTAACGAAGAAACAAGTACAGCTACACCTCGTTCTAAGAAATCTCGCTATAAGAAAACCTTGCTGTAACAGCGCATAGGTTACACGCTAACAGCTCTACACCAAAATGTTACTTGCTATAGGAAATATTGGCTACAAGAAACGAAAATTGCCTGCACCTTGGCGATTCTTATAGCGAGGTGTAGCTGTACCCTACTCCAAACCCAATCACACCTACATGTACATTTATTTACATGTACAATATGGTGTCCCCGTCTTAAAGTAATCAAAAGTGACAAACATAAAAAGAAATCGGCACTTACAATAAAAGGTAGTAGTAGTGATGATGGTTACTTTCATTGTACAGATATTTGATATCTATCCTGCATGTAGTTATTAGAGCTTAAAATCAGCTGTTTTTGTATGTATAAAGCATCAGGAATACAAAGTTGCCCTGGCCTCTCACTGGCCCGGGAGTTATCTTGCAGCCACGATAGTTCCATTTCTACGCCGTATCTTTTACCAAATATCCATTGTATTGCAAGGGAAACCTGACCGAAGAGAACACTTAAGGCGAGGGTTCCAAGGTGTCCTCGAGATGTGTTTTTCCCCCTTGCTCCTTACCTTTGCCCGGTCTCGGGTATTGAAAGTTTCGCCTCGCTCGGGGTGACTCGAGTCGCCGCAAGATTCCCGAAGCTGACCATATATATTTCTATAATATGATTGGCTAGTAATTAATTTATAGAAACATCATTCAACTAGATATGTCTAAGCAAAGGCACAAAATGGCCTTAATAGACCTTGTTCCTGTAGCCCACTTACACGCACTGAGGCTATGTCCCGAGGCAATGGCACAAGGGCACTCATCCCCATGAACCACACTATTTAAATTTAAAATTAAATGATGCAATATTATCAAAGTTTAGCTCTACTAACAAAGCTATCTACAGATTTCGCTCGGCCAAAACAACCCACTCATCAAGTGGCTTACCAGTGGGGACCTGTTTATACACAAATTTAATACTGCTTTCCTCGGCATGGGGAACAGGAATACCTTACTAAAACAAGCTTTCCTCCACTCCAGCCATTTAGCTCTGAATTGGAACCAGAGACCCCCGAAAGTTCAACGCCAGCGCTAAGAACATCATTTTCTATAGCTTTCGACATATCTTCCGGAATTGGCCAAAGATTGGAGTAGACAAGCGAAACATGAGGCGTAAATTTTTCTCTCGCCCACTTCTCCGCATCTTCTTTCAATTGTCCACCAAATGCGAATTTCTGGCGACAATGAGTTGCGAGCGCCACAATAGAATCATTTTTTTCTATATGAAGGGTTCCACGAGTAAAGAAGGTTTCTCTATGTATGGTGTGGTTTATGTCAGTAACTCGACAAACAAAGAATCTCAGGGAAAGTTTAGAGGCAAACCCGATCACCATGGAAGTAAATATGACGTTAGGGAGCTCCTTGATATCAATACTATCGAGGACCTTTTGGGGGTCCAAGTTAGGAGGAATCTCAGAAGTTATAGTAGTATGTGGGCGGAAGTCTGGAACTTTCTCATCCTCGAAATAGGCAGGAACAGTATTGGAGATAAGCTTAATCAATACAGCCTCAATCTTAGTCCCCTCTGGAGGGCATAGCCAAATAGAAGCTATAGAATTCTGGTATTAGTATGTTTTTGTGTCTGGTTATTACGGAGCCGTCTCTAAACTTACAACCTAACTCAGAATATATCAGTAGAGATAAGCGGTATTTGAAGTGAGGCAATGACTTACCGCCCATTGTTGTGTGTTTACGCTAAAGAACCAATATCTCAAAGATATCCGACTTCAAAGTGCGGAGAATTGCGGGGATAATTCTACAGAGCCCGGGGAGGCATATTTATGTGACGTTGTAGCGGGATTTGCCGTAAGAAAACTATACTTGCGGTGCCGAAAAGTCGTCGGGTCACGTGAAGCCAATTGTAGCTGATCTCACTCCTATTTCTGCTTAACTTGGGGGACTTTTCGGCACCGCGAGTAGAGACAGGTGTAAGAATCAACCAATCAATCTACGGGAACTGGAGGTTCTACTATTACAGATTCTGGTAGAGTTTTTGCGGCGAGCACGGGCCAGAATCTATACAAAAAAGGCATCCGAAGTTGACACACCCACCCCCTATGGCCATAGGTAGAGCACATACATGCACCCGAGCATTATTTTGACCCAATTAAAACCAGGAGATTTTTCTATTTAACTGCAATCTAGGACATAGATGAACTTGAATTTTCAAAAGGAGTAAAAATGGAAATGAAGCAGAGGATTAGTATATAGTAAAAAGAAAGTATGCATGGCGGGTTACAATCCTTTTGGTCCATAGTCTTCTTCTTTTTCCAAATCAAATTATTACTGTTTTATCATCTACTCTACTTGTAGAGGAGGCGGAAATGTTCACCCATACAAGGCCCGAGGTAGGGGTGAACAAGAGCCCATTACTGTAGGATATAAGCTAAACCCTACAGAATAACACATGGTAACCTGTGGCTTTTGGTGTAATAGGGACAATGTAATCAACGCCTACTAAAGAATAAGAAGCTTCACCCAAGCTCCACCCAAGCTCCACCCGCTACAATCATCCTCCCATTTTCCTTATCTCATAGCAGAAGGCTAGACATTGTATATATGTGTGCCTCGTATACACGAGTGCGCTGTGGGAAATTCTTCCCATAAGCTGTGATAGATTCATGGAACTTTGTACAATGTACCTAATGTACTGGCAACAGGTTTGAGCTATACGATGGCCCTTATACCAACAGAATCTTAATAGGTTGAAACCATTAGAACAGCCTGTTCTCCTCCTTCGCTTTCTTCTGTGCCGCTCCAGCTCCCTTGTTCTGAGGACCAGCGCCAACCTTGTTCGGCCCTGGAATCTTCCAGAACAAACTAGGCGATTCTCCCTCGCTAACAGTATGTGAGAGGTAACCTCTGTGGTCGGGATCTCTGTAGTACTCGATATCTTTACGGGCAGTGGGGTTGGCCAATCGGCGTGGGGTCTTGAAAAGGTGCGGGTAGACAATAGACTTTATGCCATCCTTGGTGAAGTAGCGGGTAACAACTTTACCACCAGCCGCTTCAATGGCCTTGATAGCTTCTTTAGAGGCGCGGGATACAGTGATATCAATAGGCGTCTTCAACTCTTCTTTTCCCTAATCAAAGCGTTAGGTATCACACATTGCAATGAAACCTAGCTGGATATATACTCTTGCGAGGATCTTCACCCCATCCTTGATTCCGTGGAGACAGCGGGAGTCCACCAACTCTTTCAAAGTAATAGGTTTCGTGGGGTCAATCCGGCCCTGGTTGATCCAGCTCTGTAGCCTGTCGAGATTCAATGGCGACATCGTTTCGGAGTACCTAAAGTCAATTTTGTTAGCAAAATTATTTTTACTAATAATTGCGCCGGGCGCAGGAATACTTACTTATTGTCCCATCCTCTTGGACCATGCACAATTGCTATTGGAGTTTGACCACCCTCAAATCCCGCCGGCACCTTCCCGTGCTGTTTCTGACCTTTATGACCCCTTCCAGACGTCTTACCCTTCCCTGAGGAAGGACCACGACCTCTTCTAATGCGCTTGTTGTATGAAGATGCAACGTTTCGCAAATCTGAAACAATCGACGCTGAACGACTCTGCTGTTGTCCTGGACCCCAAAACAGCCCAGGTAGAAGGAATTTAAGTGATGGAGACGGCCGGGCAGTGGCCGCTCTCACGGTGCGAGTGAAATTCATGAGCAGAGGCATCTTGTTCTGGTAAACAATTGCCGGGCAACACCTCTCTCGTGATAATTAACTGGATGTTGAAAAATTATCAACGGCTAGGTAACTACATATGTACATGTAACCCGCACCCCGCGGCTTACATAACCATCAAGCTAGTAGTCATCTTGCCCAAAACTGTGATGTAGTTTTGTAGGTTTCAGAAAGTATAGCCCCGCCTTCAGCCCTTATCTAACACTTCCTACCTTCGGTACACCCTTCGACCTCCAGCAGAATCTCAACTGACCGCTCATCTCCATACAACCTTCATAACAAAAATACTTCAGAAATTATGTCTACTGCACCATCAGACCTTCCCACCATGGTTGAGGTTCTCGACGAACAGCGCCCTCTCAACGAAATCCCCGTTTCTCCTCCCAACGGTGCGAGCGATGATGATGATGATGATGCAGCCGGCGCCTCTGATGCCAACAGCAAGGAACAGTTGACAGTATTCCATTCCCCCGAAAACTTCAATGTCAAGCACCCTTTGATGAACAAATGGACTCTCTGGTTCACCAAGCCACCGAGCCCAAAGGTTCGTTGCTCATCCACGCTTTTTTCTTTCTTATTCTTTTTCTTTTCCAGAAAAAATAAAATAAAAACGATCAACACCTACTAATGCTAGCGCCAACCTTAGGGTGAGAACAATTGGAACGATCTTCTAAAGGAGGTAGTCACTTTTGACTCTGTGGAGGAATTTTGGGGTATTTACGTATGTTTCTCTCCTATATTCGAACTCCATTACCTTGTTATGACCTTGCCACTTATGCCCTCTTTAGAATAACATTGCCAAAACATCTGAGCTTGTCCTCAAATCCGACTACCACCTATTTAAGGCCGGTGTCCGTCCCGAGTGGGAAGACCCCCAAAACAAGAACGGCGGCAAATGGTCCTACCAGTTCAAGGAGAAGCGTGCCGTCCCCATTGATGAGCTCTGGCTGCACGTAATGCTTGCCGCCATCGGTGAGACCCTCGAAGCCGAAGACGACAAGGAAATTATGGGTGTCGTTGTCAACGTTCGCAAGGCCTTCTTCAGGATCGGTGTGTGGACAAAGTCTTCCGGTGGCGGAAAGACCGCTCCCTCCAGGGAGTCTCTTATGGAGATTGGAAAGAAGTTTAAGGAGGTATTGAGGTTGAATACGAACGAGCACTGCGAGTTCTCAGGCCACACCGAAAGTGCGCAATCTGGGAGCACCAGGGCAAAAGCAAAATTCATCGTTTAAACTACAATTAAGTACAGCATATATCCTATTATTTGACTATAGGAGGCAAGTGACGCTATGATCGGGTCGCAACAAAAAAAAAAAAAGGGAAAGAAAAAGTAAGAGCGCAACTTGATGGGTTTTCTGAAAAGCAATTTAACGAAACGAATTCTAAACCCTCTACCTAGGGATGTGTGGAGGGATTTCCTTTTTTAAAAAGTGTTTTTTTCTTGGTATTTCAAGAAGCTTCTGATTTTTTTCACGATCGGTATTTACGATTTTCGCCAGGTTAACCCTTCGCCTTTTTTGAGCCTGTATCTTATGTCTTTTCCTATGGGTGAGCACGGTGTTCTTTTTCTCTCAGTCTTCGTTTTCTTCGCTTCATGTTTTTAGCTTGAAGACTAGCAGCTAGTTCTGCGTATTATAGATTTGGTTTTCCCAAGCTTAGGATATCAAGATGGTGAGAAATCTGGAGGCCTTAATTTGCCAAGGCCATAGTTCTCGATGTATGTCACACACCCTACTTCGCATATGCATGCCAAGACGTAAATAGTCGGTGTGAAACTTGAACAATACGTAAACTGGGATGGGTTTCGGTTTCACTTGGCTGGCTTATAGTTTGTTATTAGGAAAACTCCCATCACTCCTGCCTCTTCCTCCCACCCCCCCTTGGTTTCCTTCCTCGTCACTGACATAGGAAGAATATAACTCAAAATGGAATAAAGGAAAATTGAGCTTTCAATCTCGTCTCACTCGATGAGACAGTAATGCAAGCAGATCAGTCGTAGATCATGTGAAAATAGAGGAGTACAAATAATAGCTCAAACTAGGACGCGGGAAAGCGCCCAGTTGAAGATGAAGAAAAAAAACAAAAGAAAAGGGACCATAAAAATACATATCGGGGGAGTGGGCAAGGGGATAATCTTTCAACACTATCTAGAACCACTATGATTATTAGCGCTAAGGCGCAGCATAAACGAGAGACAAAAGAATAGAGGGCTCCGATTCTAAGATAACGACAAAACAGCAGGCCTACACATCCAAAAAGGTTAGCAAATATATTCCGAGTGATTATGTGTGAAGCAACCTACCCAGCAAGCACAACTTCATCCGTCACCGTAGTCCCACTACTCGTCAGCACAACATACACCTCCCCACCCAATCCCTGCGGTACTGCACAAGTCCCCGATGTAAGCGGCGCAAACTGGGTCCCCGCCTCACCCGACGTAAACGCACAGAACGTACTGCCATCCGCAAACGCTGTCGGGTCCGACAATGTTAGTGTTGACCCTGCGCTAACTGTCGCAGCGTTTACAATATTCAGTGATGGGAACGCCTGAAGGCCGAGTGAAGAGCCTGCGGGGCACTCTGTGATAAATCCTGCGGCCAGCGTGAAGATCTGCCGCGCACTGACGGCGGCGTCGAAGGCTTGCGGGACCGGCGACTGCTTGAGGGCCGTCCGGATGAAGGTTTGATGGCGGGATTCAACAGTAACGATCGAAGCTGCGGCAGAGAGAATCTTGCCATCTGTAATGAGAGGAGCGGCACCGAGGTAGCTAAATGATGTGTGAGAGCTGGTATTTCTCTTAATATACGAACATGGGAATAGGTATTATCTTACGCGCTGATACCGACTGCCTCAAGAACCTTCGCAGCAGCAACCATAGACGCAGCATCTGTGAGCCCAAAGTTGTAGGTACAAGGCTGCACCGGTGTAACCCCCGCGCCTGCAATGGCGGCCATGAGAGCAGTTACATGTGTTGCCTCGGTGGCTCCAATCTGCGTCAGTCCGTCGACATCTTCTTGTGTCAGGCCCAATGCAAGAAAGTCTGCAGCGGGGAATTTGGCGAATCCTTCTTTGTAGAATGTAGATTCAAGGTGCTCCAGGGTCAACGCACTGCTGGTGGTTAGCTTTATTCAGTAGTATAAGCTATTATTGTATACTCACAATTGGAGAATATCTACATCAGTCAGTGCTGGCGCGCCTGCCTGTCTCTTAACAATTGGATGTGCGCCAGTTAAGTTACTAAAGGCAGCAAACGCAACAACGGCCGAGGTAACGATTTTTCGGAAGATAATCATTTCTGGTTTGTGTTTGGGAGAGAGGCTCGTGGAGCCTTTGGTGAAGATGAGGGTATTAAATATTATTACTGTGTGCACAATCACAGATGGGTCCCGTAAGAAAAGAAGAAGGAAGGGATTTCCGCCGGGGAATCTGTCCGGAAATGATTGTCCTGAAAATAAAAATAAGAGCAAGAGCAAAAGAGTGAAAAGAGAAGGGGGAATGAATAAGGCTGAACTAGTTGAGGAAAGAGAGGTAAGGGAGAATTCCAAAGTGGGAACTCGGTAGATATATATAAATCTTTTGTACTGCTATTTACAACAATTTGGCATCACAGGGCTGTGATCTAGGGGCTGCTAAGCATTGAAGGCTCGAGACTCAGGAGCATTGAACGAAATCTCACAAAGAGCAAACGCAGGGTGGTAACGTGAAATACGCAGTAACGCTGGAAACACCAGCGTTTAGGGGTCGTTATCCGGGTAGGAGGGCGATGGACCAGGAGGAGGATGTCGAAAAAGACAATGGGTCCTACCGTCGATATTGTTGAAAGTGGTAGTCACAGCCAGTGGGAACGGGACCACACTTTCCGCAGAGTCCAACAAAACGTCTGAATAGTGTTTGACAGCTCCGCGAGAACGCGGCGATGGCTGTGACAGCCACGGGGTAGACGTCATTCTTGAAACTGGGTAAGCCTCGCATCTGATGCAGGGCCTGGTCCTGACAGGGATCCCGCCATTCGCTTCCTGAGTTTATTGGTTGCCTTATTTGGCGATGATAGGCGCGCGGACCCTGGCTGCCCCAGCGTTAACTAACTAAGGGTTTGGCCGCATTTGGCTCGAAATAGTAGACGATGTGCAACGGGGTTTTTCCTCGTTTCCTACTTGCACTTCCAAGTTTAGGACTCCCAAGCGATTTAGACGACAGAACAATCCAACACCAGGTAAACTAGAGACATATCTCAGATTCACCCGTCGATGCATTCTTACCTGACCAATTGCGAGGTTTTTCAGCAGATGCTCCTAGATGTGGGGAATCAATCAATTGGTTAAACCTTGAATCTTAAAGTGGTGACCTATTTCCAGGAGAATGCAAGTAGAGAGGGGAATACTACAAGAAAAGTCACTTTCTCTGCAACTAGCGCTTTCCTGATTTAATTTCATGTAATGAGTTAAAAAAAAAAAAGATCCAACTTCATGTTAGCTGTTCACACAGATCCAATCATTCGCCATGACTCGCCTTTCAAACCCACTACGTGACTTCACCAACAAATGACCCTCCCGGTAGAGGCTTGCAGCTCAAATGCCCCAACAACCTTAACTTCATCGCTAGGAGCAGAAATTTCACAACCATTAAGTCTCGTGCCCAGATGATTCGTATTGATATCTGCACAGCCAAGGGCCACCCGCCCATTCAACTTCAGCCCCGCTGGTAAACCGAAACAAGCTTATCCCACCGTGCACAGCACGCACAGCACGTGCCACATCGAGCTTCAGATAGAATTCCAAATAATCCTCTTCCAGCCAACGGCGCAATACCCGTCCTGCCGGGCCCTGAATTCTCCGATGAGATACGATGCAATAGCTGTCTGCCACGAAAAAGACCCGCCACCGCATGCTACATCACCCTGTCCATGTTACATCTAGCTCCACGGCCCAGGTAGGCCTCAATCTACTACTTAAACTGCCCCCAACCCCCTCACTCGCCCCGCAACACACGTACTATATAACTACACTCACAAACAGTGGTTACCAGGGTATTCGATGCAAACCTGTCACAGACGCACGAGAGTCAGGGGGGGACCCATAACCCTCCAATCTCTGTTTTTTTTTATCCCCGCCAACTAGCTATTTGGGACAACCAGAATCTCCACTAGAAAGATTGTTGAGTTATTCAGAACCCATCCACCCTCATTCCCCTTGGAATAACTTAATTTGGCGGTATCAAGTAGTTGTGCCATATGCCTTAATTATAGTAGAATCTGGCTCCTGACTTCAATACAGAAAACCTCATTGCCCTTCAACACAGAATAATCGCTATAGAGCTTGAGGCTGGGCTCCCATGGAAGCATACTGTTGCAAGCAGTGAGAGCTGTCTGTTAATAACCAGGCAGAATGCATACGGATCTTGACCAAGCATGCGATGCCAGTATTACTTGATCCAGAATGTGATGTGTTTTTTAAACCTGAACGGTATAACAAAATATTACAACCCTAGTCTGTCGGAAT
The DNA here is from genome assembly GCA_024713705.1 of Morchella sp. 2018-W38C. Taxonomy (NCBI): domain Eukaryota; kingdom Fungi; phylum Ascomycota; class Pezizomycetes; order Pezizales; family Morchellaceae; genus Morchella; species Morchella sp. 2018-W38C. Next base: position 1,474,439 of record JAMJEX010000001.1, read on the forward strand.
CCAATTACAATCGGCCAGTCGGTGATTCGATCTATGTTAGCTAAAGATGTTATCAATTTTGAATTCTCGGACAGTGCTCCCCACGCACGAATTCTTTAGTGAGTTCGGCAAGGGCAGAACGTACCGATTTACAGACACTGCAAAAGGGAGGTGGAGAATGAATGCAATAGGACTTTCTTCTTTCCTAACATACACTATACAAGCTCCCGAGGATGTTGGATCCCTAAGTAGCTCAAACGCACCGCCCCTTACCATTCAACCTGAACAGCCGTACTAAATAAAAAACAGCCCCCTGCCCCAACCAAGAATCCTTTGTTGAACTAATTCCTTCGTACTTCATATCTCATCCACATCACAACATTACAGATACAGAAAAGCTGAGAAATATAGAAACAAAAAGTGTCACCAAGACCCGCTCTCTGAAGACAAGCTAGATGAGAATACGGAATTACCTTGTCAACCTCCATCAAGAAAACATGGCAAAATCAATCACCCAAGTTAATATGTTATGAAGAAAAATAAAACACCAATTCATTCAAATAGCACTATTCAATACCACCCACATTCATTCGTACAACTACCCAAATATAAATAATATCCAAGCAAATCTCTTGTTCGCGTTGTTGCCATAAATGCGAGGGTCCTTACAGGGCATAGGGGTTTAGTGACCGGATAGTCAAGCAACTATACAATGAGCCTATTAACAATCGAATTTCATCATATATAGAGGTTGGGGGAGGGAGACATACGGAGGACTTTTGCTCAGCTCGGTCTTGAGGAAGACTGGAACCCTGGTCAGCTCCCTAACCTCCTGGATATAATCGCTCTTTTCCTCGCGCAATGTGAACATATGCAAGTATTTTTCCTTGTTAGAAACCTCTGTGCTGTCTGCCTTCTCGCCAATTGTAGTGACAGACATCTTAGGGTCCGAGCGAGTCCGGTGAGGGGTTTGTATGCTGGTAGGTTTCGTCGGTGATCCAGGCATGCTCTGGGTTGGTCGAGCATTTGACTGTGGCGGTGCCAATGATTGCTCCGGAACAGGCACTTGCTCTTCTTCTTCCTCCTCCTCCTCATCTTCTTCTTCCTCGTCATCATCGAACAATGCATCCTGATCATTGATGGACAGAGAAGATATTTCCATCATTTTGCGTTGTTTCTCTTCTGCCTCGTGAGCCGCCTTCTGTGCCGCAGCCTCGGCCTTCGCAGCAGCTGCAGCATTTGCCGCACGGAGAGCAGCACCGCCTTTCGGACGTTCATCCTCGGGAATGTATACATTTGATTGAACCCCTTTCTCCCAGTACAGCTCCAAAACTCGGTTGGTCTTGTCAAATTCTGCCTTCTTCAACGGAAGCTGATCACAATGCACACGTTTCTCGAAACCGTATTCGGGGATTAGAACGTCGAACGCTGATTCGTAAACGTTGATAACGATGGCCTCACAAATCAACTCACCACCCTGCCCCTGCCGGCGTTTGTCGACGGCACGGCAAAGCTCGATGTGAATACTTTGCTCCTGCGCGTTCTTCGCTGAATCTTTCTTCACGTTGCACTGCTCGGCAGTCTTGGCCAAGGACTCAATATCCTCAGTGAATTCGATAGCACTCTCAGATAGAACAGCCTCCAACTGGCGCTGCACGATGATGTCGGTGTAACGGCGGATAGGACTGGTGAAATGGGTGTATAAAGGAAGATTGTAAAGATAGTGGCCGTGTATTTCAGCTGGTAATTTACCACCAACGAAGTACTTGGCGCGTTGCATTCCCTTGATAAGGAGGGTTTCCATGCCCTGTGCTTGGGTTAGTGCTGCATAATCATCATGTCAATTAAGTTAAACATACCATTCGCACAACAGGATCCTCAAGGCGGAACAAGCTCGTCTGAAGAGCTGCGCTGCTGGAGATATCAATAGTATGACCAAGACGGTTCATCCGTTCACCAAAGTTGTCTAGGCGACGCTGGTTAGGGCGGGCATGACGGCGCAGCAGAGCCTTTTCGGGAAGGGCAGCAGCAATCCTTTGGGCAACAACGGCATTGGTCTTAACAAACAACTCCTCAAGGACCTCGTACGCAGGGCGGGAGTGGAAGATGTTGTCTTCGATAGGAATGTTCTCGTCATCGAGTAGAGAAACCAAGCGCATGGCAGGGATCTCGTCATTGTCAGCGTTGTATCTTTCCTTGCGGAGTTTACGTGTAATATCCTGGCAAAAGTCAGCTTTAATTCATGTAAAAATAAATCGTTCAACACTTACGTGTAAGAGGCTAATCTCCTCCTTGTACTCCGCGGCGGTAGTTTCCCCCCCGGCGTTCGAAATTATAGCATCAACATCACCAAACATAAAATTGGCATCATTCTTTACAATGGCCTTTCCCACCCATGTCTCCTCCTCAATGACCTTCCCATCCTGGGCATCAACTTGAAAAACAACACTGTATGTAAACCTATCCTGACCAGGCTTGAGGGAGATGAGTTCATCGGCCAACTTAGCAGGGAGCAATGGAACTGATCGGTTGATCAGCTCCACTCCAGTACCTCTCTTCTTCGCTTCCCTATCTACCAAAGAGTTGGGCTTGACGAAAAATGACACATCTGTGATATGAACACCAATTTCCCAAACTGTCTCAGAAAGCTTCTTGGTGTGGAAAGCATGGCCGATAGCATCGGTATCCTTGGCATTAATGCTGAAAGTCTTGACGTCCCTGAAATCTTTACGTGAAGAAACAACTTCTTCAGCCTCTGATTCAACAGTCCAGTTGTCGAAGCCCACGTTGCGAATTACCGCATCCGAGAAGTCGTCTGGCCCAAAGTTATTATCACGGAGGAGAGCATCAGTTTCAACCTTCATATCTCCCATCTCCCCAAGTTGCTCAAAAAGAGTACCGAAAGGATGGAGAGATGTAATTGGCCAACGCTTAATACAAGCAACAAAGATACGGTTTGCGTAAGCCTGGTGGTTCTCAACAAAGTCACGTGGCGCCTGTTCCGTAGGAATGGCAATCAGAGGAACCCTCTTATCTGTGGGCTTGAACCAAACAATCTTAGGCTTATCCTGCACTCTCTCAGGTTGAGATGGTCTTCCAGAGTGACCTTCACGGGCTGCGCGCTCGGCTTCCTGCTTCTCCTTGGTAGCTTGACTACTAGGGCGCAATAGGCCAAGAGTACTAAAAGAAAGTTGCGTTAGATACGAATGGAACCGTGCATATAACTGGTAATAACATACCCGGAAAACATCTGTCCGGCGACTCGCTCGATAACGGCGACAATGTGCCCAGCAAATAACGGCTTCTGCTCATCACTAACCTCCTCCTCTTCGACCAAAAGCAAGCTCTGCCCCTCCACCTCAACATCGTCGTTCTTCTTCTGGGTAGGTCGTTGACGGAGACTTCCTCTCCTCTTGATACCTCCTACTTGCTCTTGAGCACCGTCTGTACTAGCACCGGTGTCTGCAGAAGCACTAGTAGGTGCATTGGAAGGGCCCCCTCTAGTGTCACTAATGTCTTTGCGCTTTTTCTTTTCCTCTTTCTCGCGCTTCTGACCCCAAACTTCATCGACATCGAGAAGCTCGACGGCAACCAAATCACCTTCCAAGGCCCTGTTTCGATCCTTACTTCCACAAATGAAGATGTCGGCGTCCAAGAGTCCATCCTGAGTAGAAACATACGCGTCACTTCTGTTCTTCTTATTGACCCTCAAGATACCAGACACTAATTGACCATCTGCCAAGAGAGCTGGCAAGTTAGCTTGCGGAAGGTAGGGAGTGAACAAAGTCTTTCTCTGCTGTTGTTGTTGCTGATTAGACATATTCGGCCCTCCAACCTGGCCCATCTGTCCGAGTGTCATGTTTTGGGCGTTCAATGCTGCCTGTTGCATCTGAAGCTGGTTGAGTGTCTGTTGCTGCAACAATCCCGGGTTGAGTAGAGGCTGTCCCATAAACATATTTTGCCCAGGTCCAGGAAGCATCAATCCCGGTTGGGCAGGGAAAGAGAAAGCCCCAATCGAAGCCCTCGCCCGGTGTCCCGGTTGAAATCCCATGCCTTGAAGGTTCTGAAGGTCGACCGAAGCAGCTGGCTGATGACCTTGCTGTTGGTTCTGATTCTGATTCTGGTTGCGCCAGTTGCCCTCATAATTTCTTGAGCCCTGGCGGTTATGACCTTGGAACCCAGAGTTACTGCCACGACGTTCCACATTACCGCCCTGTTGATTTCCACCTTGTCCTGAAGAGGCTGCTCCTGCACCGGCATCATTTGTAGCCATAGGTGGGGGGAATTGAAAACCTCCAATGCGATTACCACCCACAGGGTTGTTGTTCCTGCCGTTCATGACTGCAAGACTCTGGCTCCTTCCATGCCCACCTCTTCCTCCAGGTCTAGGGGGCGCAAGTGAAGTAGGTTTGCTGATTGCCGGAGTTGTCGCTGTAGCAGGTACTGAGCTGTTAGCAGTTGAAGGGCTGGAGCTTTCTCCAGCAGGCGCCGGAGTAGATGTTGGGCTAGCACCGCTAGTTGCTGCTCCAGGAGGAGGGAATTGGAAATTGCCCTGTCCTCTCTGTGCTTGTGCCAGTTGAGCAGCTTGAATCGCTTCGGGGAGAGCAAGTGAGTGTCTACGTTGATGGCCACTGCTAGCAGCACCGCCTTGTCCAGTTGGTCCACCGGCTGGTCGGCGCTGAGGTGCAGCACCACCGCTTCCTGTTGAGTTAGAGTGTCCTAGGGAGAATTCACCAAAGGTTCCGGCAGCACCCGATGAAGGGGCTGGGGGAGGTCCGCCAGCAGTAGCACCCATGCCTGGCATAGCAGATTGGTTGCGCCTATGGGCAGAAGGCTGAGTAGGAGCACCCTGTGGCGCGGAACCTTGCTGATGTTGAGGGAACTGGAAGCTTCCCTGCTGTTGTTGGGGTGAAATATTGGGGATTTGATGTTGGATGTTGAAACCCTGTTGCTGTAGATGAGCCTGTCCGGGTGGAAGCAGTCCCATGTTTGCGTACTGTTGATGCGCTGAGAGCATCTGTTGTTGCTGTGCTTGCAGCATCTCGATCTGTTGCTGAAGAGCCAATTGCTCCACTGCGCTCCTCTGTAAGCATGCTTCATGATAGGCAGGGTCTATTCCACCTCCTCCTCTGGATCCTTGGGGACGGAACGGGTTTTGGGCAGCTTTATTGGCCTCTGCCTGATGATGAAGAGAAATAGACATACTCATGAGCGGGGTCAGTTCCGAAGGCGACCTCCTATGTGCAATATGCAGCCTGCGACCTCCCGGTCCAGTAGGCTGCAGATTGTTGTTCTGTTGCTGCTGTTGCTGATCCATTTTCTCGTTACTGATGAGGGTGTAAGATGTTCTCGTTAGCCAAACATTCTTTTCAAAATATAATCTGAACAGAAAAATGCTCAGTTGGCGGTACGGTAGTCTTTATTTGGGTTATGAATTCAGAATGGGATGGGTCGGGCTTTCTATGTAACAGTACAGCAGATTAATAATGTATCGACGGGGGAATTACCTTAATAAAAAGAGGCCGTTCAGTTGATTTAAACTATGGCGGATATTTGACCAGGGCAAGACCGCAGATCAATGCCGATTATACCTGAGAAATCTAGACGAGAAACCAAATTCCAAGTACCTCTTATCAGAAAACAATTACAATGTAATACGTGAGGCGAAGCAACAAAAACAACTCATGTAGCATACCAAATGTCGAATAGCTTTGTTTCAATTCTTTTTTACCAATTCGTTGCAAGCACGTTTTCAAATGCAGTCGTAAGAAGTAGAAATTCAGTTGGTAGTAGTTAGAAGAGAAAGAGGTTGGATTGATTGATGTGAAATGTTATCCAAAAAAAAAAAAAAAACGTAGTGGCAAGTTGAGAAGTAAAGAAGAAAATTGGATTGAATCCTCTTTTTTCTCTCTTCTTTTCCTCTTTTTCCCTTGTATCTGGAGATGGTTGATTAATGAATCAACGGAATACGAATCTCAAGGAGGGACTGTGATGAGTTGTAATGTATATTGACTGCTAGCTCTGCTTGCCAGCTTTTGTGAGATCACCGTTTCAGTCTTGTGGGGCAAGCGACTGCAAGCGATGTCTATATTGAAGTTGCGTCGGAGCGCGCAGTTATTGGAGTGATAGGCGATGACAGTCAAGGGAGAGGCGGGTAGTAGTAGTAGTAGTAGTAGTAGTAGTAGTAGTAGTAGTAGTAGTAGTAGTAGTAGTAGTAGTAGCAGTAGTAGCAGTAGTAGTAGAAGAAGAAGAAGGGAGAGTCGATGGATGATGGGAAAGAAAGGAAGGGTCACAACGAGAGGTAGGAACGGAAGAGAGCAAGAGATCGTTATTAGGGAGGGTGAGAGGTTTTTTTTTCCCTTTGGTGGGATAGACGGGGGGGATGTCTGTGGGTTTTATTTGATACCACAATATTGTGTGCAATGTCGATTGGTTGGAGGGGCAGGGTTTGGCTCTCCGGGCTAAGGAGAGGGGTGGGCTAATCAGATACACTTGTTAGAAGGAGAGACTTGACTAGGACAGAGACATGTATGTGTCCAAATGGACGAAAAAGAAAAGGGTTGGATTGAGGGATTGAGATTCGAACGGGGGGGGGGTTTTATGGAACAGATAATCGGAGGGTGGGAGAAGGACGGGACAAGGGATGACTGGGGGGCGGGCGGCGAGGGTTGACCGATTGACTGGTTTACTGAAGGAAGGTAGGATAAGGCAAAAGCTGAGCAATGGCAAGGGTGTACGAGGAGGGGAGTTGGCAGGCACGGACTCCCGTTGGGTATTGAACGTTTTAGGGTGTGGAGCATCACTGGCAACGTGAGGGAATGTGTTCAGAATTGGCAAAGCGGGAACGAACAAGCACGCTAGAAGAACTAAGGGCACCATGTATCAATCTGGTCTCTCGCATACCTTTGACAACAGAGTATAATAAGAATAATAATAATAATAATAATGTGTGTAGTACAGTACCGCTGTAGGGCACGCCGTAGTACTAGAGAGTGACAAAGATATGCCTTCTGAATAAGGAAGGGAGGATGGAATTGAGAGATGAGGAGGGGTGATGAAGAGGAGAGCATTAGAAGGTCAAGGTCAATAAGGCCATATTATGACGAGAGCTCGATGATCGATGGCTCAGTTTGAGTTTGGCGGCGAGGGGTTCCTGTGCGTACCAGGATTACCGAACCATCCATCATCGGATGGCGAAATGCAAACAAGCGAACGAATTTGGCTAACTGGACTCGGGAGACGGAAAGACCTTGGCATGTGGTGGGGGAAGAACCTGGCTAGAGCTTCAAACCATGCTACTCTGTGCTCTCTGCTCTACAGACACACTGGCTGTGTGCACCTCTCTCTCCTCCGAAGCTCACGACTGGTTCTGGTTATCAAACCCTGGTGACAACGGTTGCCGCGGTCGGTCTGTACCTGTCTTTCAAGAAGATGTTGTCATTCCGTGCATGCCCTTTCCCCAGCCTCCATATCTCACACAACAGCAGACTTGTGGGTCTATCTAATCGGATCTTTCCCCACACTGTCGACGGCATCGCGGATAACCCCATCCTATCAACAATCACCGTGATGGCCTTGACCATGACCACTCTCAAAACACTTAAAAAATACATGTGTGTTGCTCTAATGGCAAAATATCTCCACAAAAGTACGACCACAGACATTGATTAGAAGAGCGTCATTACATAAGATGGTTTACAAGTAAGCTTGCCATCTAAAGACAGTTGCGGAGTGCATACCTTACCTACTGCTGTTCCAAGTCACAACCATGCAGTATCACCTGACGGCGCGGCGCGTCGAGCGTCGGGCAGTTGATGTTTACCCATGTAACAGCTTCCACGTACCGCGAATACGGTAGAGCCGCCGGCCAATCCTTTGTGACCAGGGACATGTTTGTTTCCGTGGATTTGTCCAGAATACCTGGAACCATCAAGGGTCAAGCCGTGATCCTAGGACTTTGACTGCATGAATGGGCTCTTTGTCAATCTCGAGGTCTAACACAACAGACACAACTACCACTACAGAATACTATCAACCCGATGATTAAAACACCTCAGTACACTATTTTCGCTGGCCGTTTCGGCGAGGCCTGATCCATAAGCCACGAGTGTCATACACACACACAAAGACTAGTTACCGAGGGGAGATCCAAAGAGGCATAGTATGTAGCAAGGCGCATAGGAGGACACAGGGTTAATTATCGCTATAATCGGCAAACTATACAAACTCGTTCAAAGAGAAAACGTCGTTTAGGGGTCGCGTTACAAATAAACACGTTAATTCTACAGTAACACAGCCCTCAGTTTCTACTCGTATTAGCCTGATTGGGTAGCAGGAATTGATCCTTGAAGACTGTATATGTCCTGATGTTTCTTAACAGCTAACAACAGATACACATAGGATCAAGCCCTTAGGTCCAATATCAACGAGCCCAATACGACCGAACATATCGAGTGATTTGTTATGAAGGGGTTAGCGAAACCAATATCGATCTTAGTAATGAAACGCTTGAATGCATGTATTTTGAAGTGTATCTACTTAGTCCCCTAACCATCCTATACGAGCAGCTTGCCGCTCGCTATAGGGTCTGGTGTGGCGAATTCCCGAGGAAATAGTAGTATATACTTGACCCCCGAGCACCTTTCTCCACTAGAATTAGCTTCGAGCCATCAGTTTTTCAAAAAGATTATCAAACCCTCATATGCATCTAACAGTAGTATTTTATACTTCGCAGGTCCATCATTCATTCCGCCAGCCCTAAATTCCTAATATAAGTTAAATATACCAAGATCGAGCCCAGAGAGGCACCTCGGAGGTTTGAGGTTGGTATCATTTTATGAATCTCTGGAGTATTGACCGAGCAAGGTCCGAGGAAAGTTTAAAGAGACCCCACAACATAAGAAAGACCGTCGCCCTATCGTTTCACTTCGCATGATATCGCTGTTTCATAGTGCTTTCCCGGGCTTTTCTCGCCATGTCCCCGGGATTTATAGCTGATAGGGTCAGGGTTTACTAGCTATATATGAAACACAAACCATAAATCAAGCCCACGTACAGGTGCATCATGTATGTCCCTCTACTCTACCCGTAGCTTCATAGCGTTTCCGAACACGACCAATATTGCATGACGTACAAAAAGGTGGATTTGGCGCTTTCTTGTATGGTATGCAATAGCAGTCGTGTTCGGAAGCGTCATGAAGCTACGAGCAGAGTATTCGTGTCTCTGCATGCATTTGCGTGCATCTATACTCCCATTCGAGCCTAAACTAGAGTACACACATGTATGTAGTAGGCACATGAAGGTAGGACATGCATATAAATGCGGAGGAGATGGCTGGATGTCGTCACCACGTTTGGCCTGTGAGAGACATTAAAAAAAAAGTAAGGCTAAATCTAAGTCGAGTACCTGCGCTGCGCGCACTAAATGCAGTTCCTATAACTCCAAGAACCTACAAAAGCGATTATCGAAGGCTCAAGTCCATTTCTATGTGTTATCTATTGTGAGATATTTACATATAGGAAACTTTGTAGGTAAACAATCAATTTGAAATTTCGAGACTCATAAGGTACTGTATACCTTCCTAGAAGTTTTTACGGTCAGACATTATGAAAACAGCTATAATTCGTGGTGGTTGAGATGTATGGTAACGAACGACATGAGCTATCAGCGGCCCGTTCCTAACTGCGGGCAGGGGTCAAGGGTCCACTTAGCCTTTGTCTCATTTGATAGCTGGGGGTATGTTGGTAATAGTGACTTCATGTGCCTACATATATATTTGAGCCAAGAGCTAATCAATTCATAACCTCATCCCTTAGTAATATCGATAAAGTCTCTATATAATCATGGCAGGACATCGCCCTTATCTGTTTTGCATTACTAGCACTATAGTGTAAGGCAAGTGCCCCCGGACGAAAATTTATTTTAGTTAATTGAGTCTCAAAAGATATAAATTTGAATGATCATGGACTACTTGGCCGTGGTATATAGCTTAATAGCGTTTCCAAACACGGCCAATGTTGCAAGACATACAAAAAGGCGGATTTGGCGCTTTTTTGTCTGGTATGCAATAGCAGTCATGTTCGGAAACGTCATGAAATTAGTAGTAGATAAGATCAATGATTACCTAGTACAGTCGTTCCGAGGTCAACGGCGAGCCCCCGGTTCGATCACGAATGGGCAAATCGAAGCCGGCAAAAGCCAAAAAACGCGGACCCATCCCTTTGCCTTGACTGACTATCAGCCAGAAAAGTCGCGATTCGTCATCGAACCAGGTTCGCCATTGACCCTGGAACGACTGTATGTTCTCGGCGTTGAAAATGGTTCAACGAGTGATTTATTATGAACAGTAGGTACAGAGCCTGCAGGGATTATCTCACACCTCCGATGCATGCAACAGAGTCCGTCAAGTCCGATTCCGGCCTTACTTGATAACATACAACCAGTGATAACTAAACCTACATCTTTCGCCGACCATGTGGCAACTTCGTACATAGCATAAAACACAACTGTTGAGTGATTCACGCCTTTCCACATACGTCAGCCGAGGTCCCAACAACAAAACTGGACACGGTATCTACGCGCCAAGGAAATGGAAAAAAAGAGCCTGCTCGGGTCTCTTTCCAGTCTCGATTCTTCACATAAGACTGTCCCAGGTCTAGTTCTGTGAATCCAACTCCTTATCCCACATCGTCGGCCCATCCTATCAACTATTATCAATTGCAATGATTTCCCTTCAGATTAGACCTAGGGGTATACTTTTTTCCTTCTTTCCCCCCAGCTGATTGCTAGAGAGAGAGGCTTCTGCTGACACTCCCGGATATCCACTAGGCCGTCCCATTAAGAAACTCCCATCATCGATTGAGATTGATCTGGCAACCTGCACTACGGAATCTCTCTACACGCGTCTTTCTGCAATAACTGGCCTTTCCCGTGACCGTCTGAGACTCACAAAGGGTAGCGACGGTAGCGTTATTGCCGTAAAGAAGGATTCCGGGAAAGATGTTATGGCAGAGGAGCTCGGGCTCCTGGAAGACAGCATGATTTTTGCCAAAGATTTAGGTAGGTCTTCTCATACCCTACCCCCCCCCCCCCTGCTCGCATGACGTAAAGTATTAATCTTTGCCCAAAGGTCCTCAGATAGACTGGCGCACAGTCTTTCAGATCGAATATATCGGGCCTCTTATCATGCACCCCTTGGCATTGCTTTACCTCCGCCCTTACCTATACTCCAACTCACCTCTTAACCCCCTCTCCCACATCCCATACATCCCTACAGCAGATGTTATACCACCAGCAACAACAGTCCAGAATGTACTGTGCGTGCTTACAACCCTGCACTTTGTCAAACGCGAATTTGAAACCACGTTTGTTCACCGCTTCTCGGCAAACACCATGCCGTTCAATTATGTATTCCGTAATTCCGCGCACTACTGGATCCTGGGCGGTATGTTGATGGCGCTGTTCTTTTACACACCTGCACCCACCACCGCTGGCTCTTGGTGGCCAAGTTCCTTCCGCGCTGAGAACAACCCCGTGGTTCTTTACGGCGGCATTGCGCTATGGGTGTTTGCGCAGCTTTCAAATCTTGCGACCCACATGACATTACGCTCACTTCGCCCTGAAGGATCCACCAAGAGAGCTATCCCAACGGGCTATGGGTTCAACACGGTCACGTGCCCGAACTATAGCTTTGAGATTTTGGGTTGGTTGGCGGTATGGCTTATTTCGGGAGGAAACTGGTCAGTGGGCCTCTTTATCGCCGTGGGTGGATTTACTATGGCCAAGTGGGCGATGAAGAAGGAGAGAAGATATAGGAAGGAGTTTGGGAGTGCATATAAGAAGAAGAAGGTTATAATTCCATGTATTTTGTAAGGCTATTTAGATATCATGAGGGCTAGTAGAGATAGTTGTCAGAAATGCATGGCATTGGAGCTTTTAAAGTCACTAAATCATATAAGACGTGTCTGATTATGGATAGTAATGCGTAACTTTATAAATTAGTCGACTAAAAAAAAACATAACGCCAATTGCCTCTATGAAATACAGATTAACTACAGCTACTCTTCCATAGCCTCATCCAAGACCCTTCTCCTCTCCAATGCCATTTCCAACTCATCAACCCCCCACAACCCCCCTTCCCTCCTCCACACCTTGATCTGCTTTTCCACAAACTCTGTCACGCCCTTCATACCCACCACCAAAAACCCCAACTCCTCCCTCTCGACATCAAACACCTCCCACCACCCCCCCGGCAACTTCACGCCCCCCTCCCTCGCGGCCAAATACGCCGCCGCAACCGCCAGCGAGTTTGGTTGATGCGTCAGATACAGCAGCCCCGGGCTCACCAGCGCATCCGTGAGATAGCCAAACGCCCTCCTAACCACACCGCCGTCCAGCGCGTCCAGCGCCTGCAGATAGTTTATAGCCAGGGCATACGGCAGGCTGACGGCCGTCTGGAAGCCCGTCGCCCTGAGGATCTGTGTCTCGGCGGCGAGCAGCGCGGTGCGCGCGGTGTAGTAGGCCGACTCGGAGACGTAGTACTGCTCTGGGGCTGGGGCTGGGGCTACGGCGGCGGGAGGGGGAGGGGGTTTGGGGGAGATGGGGGAGGGACGGGCACGTGAGGAGGTAGGCTGTGACGTTGATGATGTCGCGTGGCTTTGTGGGGTGCTCGGTGAGCTTTGTGGAGAGGTAGAGGGCGCCGTGGACGGTGGGGAGGAGCGGGTAGGCGCGGAGGCTGGAGAGGAGGTAGAAGCGCTGGAAGAGGATTGTGGCTGTTGCGATTGTCTTTTGGGGTCTGTGGGTGGGGAAGGGGGAGGCGGGGGGAGGTAGAGGGTTAGTATAGGGTTCTCGGCGGCGGTCAGGTTGTTATCTCTGGATGTATGGAGGGGGGGGAGGGAGGGCAGGGGGGACTGACAGTTGCAGGAGGATTCCGGAGGATTGGATGAGTGTGCAGCCGGCCCAGCGGAGGGTGGTTTCGAGGTCGGCGGGGACGCCGTCGGATCGGCTGGGGGAGGAGGCGAGCTGCTCGGCGGTGGCGAGGGGGTTGCAGAGGAGGGAGACCATCGTGAGGGGAGGGGGGGATTGAGCGGTGGTGGTGGTGGTGGTGGTGGTGATGGTGGTGGTGGGATTGAGTGAGCGGTTGTGAGCTCGCGGTTTGGAGACGTGGTGAGGCTCTGTGGTATCCTTGCTGGGAAGGTGTAGATACATGTATGCATATACACGAGATATCACTCGCCTGGGACCGGGGGGTGGGCGAAGCAGATTAATCATGGATAAAGGCTGGCCATGTAGGGGAGTTGTAAGATTGTGGTGATGTATGTTTGCTTTTGATCCTAGGTGTTTGAGTGCCTATCTACTGACGATCTGGAGCTCTACAAGGGGGGTTGATTGATTATGATCTTACAGATGCGTGCACCTATCAAGTCCCGAGGGCATGCCTGGAACCATAGAGAGGGACTCATATGAAGTACCCAAGCGCCAGAGATGATTGTATTTATGGGGGATGGCGTAGTCGGACCGCGAACGGACCATATATGACAGCATCCGAGACAAGTTGCGAAGATACTAAATATCGCTTTATAGGTATTTGTATATAGACGATGGGGAAGTCAAGCATTCGTTTATAACTAGAGCTGTTGTATAGATGACATGAATGAGGGATCAGTGTGCAGGAACCAATCAAGCTACATGTAATTCCATTAATCTGAAATTCAAATGCTCTGCACGAGCGAGTGAGATCCCATGACTCCACCACCACCACCACCACCACACTCCTTCACCCGCCCAAACCGATATATAGCGCCATAGTTGGGTTGGCCGTGCTTCAGGCTAACAGACTCGGCAGGGCTGTGGGGGAAGCATACTGACTGGTCTTTCCGGCACGGGGTTTCTCTTGGGACTGGCGTATGGCGAGAGTCTTGTTGGTCACCGCCACAAGATGCAGCTATTCACGGTTGTGGGGGAGAGAGGGAATATCGTCTTCTCGAGCAGTCACGACTCCAACTCCACAGCTTTTAGCAGGAATACCGGGCTGTATACCTGCTGGTGCCCTTGGATATATATATATATACACACATAGGGCTTGCACCAGCCCAAGTAGCCCGCAACCTGCTTCTACAATTACAGAGCATCTGCAGGTCTACGTAGCTACGAGTGCTCATCCTGGCTGCCCAGCACCTCGTAGATGATGCACCTGCCGCTCCTCTCCCCCGCAGAGCCTTCGCTCGGCAGCCTGAGGATCGTGTACCCGTTCTCACCGCCATTGAGCGAGCCATGCGCACTCGCGCCCCAGCTGACGGGCGAGTTCTCAAAGCCGTGCACCGTGATGGCCGCCCAGCCCGCCTTCCCGTCCATTGAAGCGCTGTCCACAGCCTCCCCGTCAGCATACATACCCCGAACCGCACCGCACCGCACACACACACACACCGTGCCCAGAAAGGATGGCTTACTTGACCGCCCTCCACAGCCGCCCAATCCACGCAGCAGGCACCATCCCGCGCCACGTCAACCGCGCCACACTCCCCGCCACCCCGTCCTCAACCTCATACGTCGACAGCAGCGGATCCACGCTGTCCCCCGCCCGCACCCGGTCCGCCGCCGCCCCCGCCGCGCCCAGCTGCACCATCGCAAGCCACTCATACACGCCGAGCGCCCACTCGCGCCACACCTCCCTCTGGAACTCTGCCTGCGCCGACTTGCCCCCACCGGCGATCCGCGAGCCCTCCGGCGCCGCCGCCAGTCGCGGCACCACAACGTCCGTCGTGGCGGCGGCAGCAGGCACCTGCATCTCGCGCGGCAGCGCCGACAGCGCCCCCAGCACGGGGCACGACACGGTGCCCGGCATCTTGGCCTGGTTGAGGTCGCAGAACAGCCATGTCACGGGGTCCTTGAGCACGTTTGCGAAGCTCCAGACGAGGCGGTCAAAGTTCTTTTTGCCGGGGGACATGCCCGGGCCGCAGAGGTTGTATTCGACGACTGTTTCTTTCTTTTCTCTTAATCTTTAGTTCTTGAGGGAGGGGGTAGAGGAGGCGTACGGTATCGCCGTGGCCGCTTGCTACCAGCGGTGTTTCCAAAGCGCGCAGGCTTCCCGACCAGACCCGCGGTCTCATAAGTCTCGTGCCGCAGCGACAGCCGCAGGGTCCCGGAGGTGAGGGCATAGATGTTATCCACATCGACCCTGCCCTGCGATAGCATAATCACGTCTCCTACACACATTTCATTCACACGCCGTTAGCCCCTCCCCCGCCAACCACCCCCCACCACCATCCACCAATTGATTGGCTAGCGCCGGACGAACCCGACTTGATATACTTATTCAGGAACCCTGCCTCCAGCAGCGCCGACAGCGGCGCCTTGAAGCGCCAGCAGCGCAGCGGCTGTGCGAGCGTGGGTGCGAGGTCGGCGGCGATGAGGGTGTGGAGGTCTGTGGGGAGGACGAGGTCGACGCGGTGGTTGTAGGCGTGCGTCAGGATGGTCTTGTCGGGCGACTTGTTGAGCGCGATGTGGAGGCGGGATGTCGGCGCCATTGTGCGTGTGCGAGAGTGTGTGTGTGTGTGTGTGTGTGTGTGTGTCTGTGTGTGTCTGTCTGTGTGTGTCTGTCTGTGTGTGTGTTGGCGGCGTGGGTGGTGATGTGAGGGTGAGGATTTATATGTTGGTGGGATGTTGGAAAGTTGAGATGGTTGGTTGCGTTGGAAATGCTTGGCCTGGGGTGAGGAGGGCGAGTGATGGGCTGTGATGCTGTGCTGCGGGAGGTTGTTTGGAGGTTGGTGATGGGAGAAGTGTTATGTGGGTATTGGACCATTCCAACTACAAAGCAGCCCTGGTCCGCCGTCCCAGTGGAATAGAAATACATACATGCACATACACACATGCACGCCGTATAGCCCCATACCCTCCGCCCACCACACAGAAGTACATGGAGCCAGTCACCCGACTCACTCACCTCCAGCACATAGACACCACTTGCGGCGCAAAACACCCATGGGCGAGTGGTGGTGGTGGTGGTCTAATGGTTATCACTCGCCTTCCGGGACACAGCAGGTGGGGGGGGGGGGACATGAGTTCAGTTTGTCTATGGTAATATAAACACCAGCTTTTGAGATAGGCATGCCCATATGCATATGCCTACCTCTACGATTCTATATAGAGGTATACTCCACACACACACACACAAGAAAGAAAGAAAAAAGAATAAACAAGAAATTTTGTAGCACTTCTACCCATATACACACCGAGGTAATATATCATACATCAAAAGCAGAAAAAAACAAGAGGGAAGAAATATGGCCGCCAGAAATACTTCAGAGGAAAAGAACCAGAACCAGAACCAGAATCAGGAACAGTTTTTTAATGCTCTATCTCATGAGATGAAAAAGGAAAAAAAGAAAGAAGAAATGGATGGGGCTGATTGGAGACCTCCCCTCCCCCCCCCCCCCAAAAAAAAAGAAAAAACGTCCTTTAAATAAATCAAAACGCAAAAAACGCCCGAAAACACCCACTCTTACGAGAAGAAATATTTACTCCTCTTGAGATCCTCAACCTTAAATTCGCCCTGAAATCGATGAAATAAAATTAGCAATCTGTCTCGGTTCAATGATGAGGACTGTTTTTGAAGGGCTTACTTTTGGTGGTAGGTCTGGGAACTTTAGAGGCATCCAGATACGAGTCACCTGACCGTTGGGTTTGGACGCTTTCTCTTTCTTTGTCTTTTTGGGGGCTAGGATATCTTCCTCGGGTTCTTCGTCACCCGCCAAGTTAGGGCTCATAGTTTCATCAACAGCCGTTTCACTGTCGGCCAACACAGGGTGGAGTGGATGAAGCTCAAGATCATCGTCTTCCCCTTCTGGGTGTTCCGGTTCGGCCTCTTCAGGCGTCTCCTCCCCAAGGCTTCCGAGCCCGCCCATTCTCTCCACTAGAATGCTAGGTGTGATCATTTCCTCTCCCATCTTCCTCTCCTCTTCGTTCTCACTTTCGAGGAGAAGGGCCCTCTTTCTCTCCCAGTGGAGATCCTCTAGTAAAGTAAGACCCCTGGCAGACTTCCTCTTAAGAACGTCTTTGCTGTAAGTGTCCCGGAGCGCCTTGACAGCAGCTGCGATAGGATGCGTAGCGTCGAGTATAGCGAGATACATGTGACCTTTATAACGAACCTCAAATTCGGCCTTGAGATTGCTCATGACCTCACTTGAATGCAGATCAATGAAAGCTTCTCGCAAGATTCGATTTAGCGTGTCAACATCTGACGGATGAGTCCAGAAGGAGTCGTGAACACTCGCGAATGTAAGGTCCGCATCGTGACATCTCTTTGCACTCATGAGCATATGGGTCGCGTCAAGAGAGTGAATGAAGTTCGGCGGGAACGCCATCATCTGCTTCCTTGAGTTGATCTCGTCAATAACAGAGGGATCGGTGATGTAAATGTTCTGAAGGTTGGTAACGACAAGCTGTACTTTGTCAAGTCTATATGGCTGCACAACTGGAAGTCTCAGGGGAGTTGTCCAGACTACACTCGTCATGAAGTGTATCTCCTTCTTCTTTCGGCTCGGGGGTAGCTCTGCATCACCATCACCATCCTCGTCCTTTTTCTTTCTTCCGTTTGTCCTGTTCGGCGTGCGAGTTTTCTCATTCAAAATACTCTGGTCTACTTGGTGAGGGGAAACTGACAATGAAATTCGTTTTGCACAAGACCCTAACCATTCCTGGATTTGACTTGCCCCGTAAAACATGGTGGAAATAGAGTCAAAAACCTTATGCGTGAGATAAAGAGCCATGTGAGCTAATGTATACTTTGAACCTGTTTTATACTCGGCCAATGAGGGTAAATCCTTGAGCTGACTGTAAATTTGTTCCTTTGCTCCTATAAAGGTAACACCGTAGACGTTTGTCATGACTGTCTGCTTGACAACCTTTCTGGAAATCTTGTCATGTAGAATTTGGGCCATTTCGTTGCCACTTTCAGCATCACGCTTGACGGCTGCTGTAACTAGCTGGGATACACCAGTGTAGACATCGGAAGGCCTTTCCGCGGGTATGAGATTCACTTGAGCTGCGCCCATCATGTCTCCTCCCAACGCGGCATAATGCTGTAGACCATTGCAGGTACCGTCTTGGGCGACGGGGATATGGCAAATGTATTGACTGGGATCCTCACATTCATGAATCTCTTTCAATGTGAAGCACGTCGCGAGACACTGCCAAGGATCATCGGCCTCGAGCCACCATCGTTTTCCCTATTACTTGTTAGTTTCATAGTTCGGTGTTCGTGAGAAACCGGGGTCCCTTACCCCCAGAGGGTCGGTGGCGGAGTCTATGATATCTTCAATGTGCTCATCGGCATAAGCTGCTCGCTCCTCGAAACTGGCTTTGTCGAAACCGCAAAGATTTGCAAGATGAATCTTCAACCACCTGTGTCCGTTTTCGCCCAATGGTTTCCCAACATCAAACTGCAGGAGCCCCCTAGAAAGGTCGTCTCCAATGTGGTTTAAATTCGGCGGAATCGGGTAAGCACGGCCTCTGAAATCAACGTTATGAGGAAAATAGAATTTGTCATGTAAGAACTACTCAAAGTCAGCGTTTGTCCCGGACAGTGTATAGGAATGAAATGGGAAAACTCACAGCTCTCGCGATCTCGACTTTGAAGTTCACACTACATCTCTTTGAATGATTGTTCACCGCATCGACTTGCATCGTTCGTACAGCTTGTAGCCACTCGTATCTGACTGATGGATCTAGACTTGTCGCCGGTTCTGGCGGCAATACCAGCTCTTGGGCTGCTGGGGGAATATCACCAAACTCCTTCTCGGAATTCCAAACCTCAATAACTACATCGAAAACTTTCTTATTGATCCTCCATGCTGTTTTTCCTAGGACATCAAGCGACGCAAATATCTCGTTCAAATCACCTCTCTCTGATGCAATTTTGACATACTCCAATTGCTCGCGAGCGCCCTTTGTACGAACAGCTTTAGATTGGGTGTAATAATAACCTCCTCTTTCCCAGGATTTCCACTCCCGCGGAGGGACGACCATGGGGAGATTTCGGCCCAAGAACCCCTGCCTCAGGTCTTCAGTACCCAGACGTTTTAGAAGAGCTGAATCGAGGGTAATGAGGCCAAGCTTCTTTCCCTTGATATATTTGTATGTGTGATAAAATGCGGGGATGGGAAGTTCGACACTCTCGCCTTCTTGATTTATTCTCCTCACGGGGGCTTTTGCGCAGTGAAGCAGCATGGTCAATAGGACTGCACCCAGCTATAGATGTAGTTAGCACGAGTTTTACCGGGCCACTTTTACTTCTAAAGAGGCTTTTCGATGAATACCTTTGCCTTAATCTTGACTGGCCATTCCGGTAGTAACTGAGCACCAGACTGCACTTCTTGAGGAACTGTTTCCCTGGCCTCTTTGATTAATTTGGCCCACAAAATCTTATCGTTATTGAAAATCTCCCCAAGGTTCTCTTTATTTCTCAGATTAGCGAAGATCTCCTTATTTTCTTTCTTTTGTATCTCCTGCGCCAGATACTCGGCCTCCAACATGTTACCCACGTGCATAACAGCTTTGCTCGTCTTCAACGCCCCAGCAGAGCTGTTATGAACCTTTAGTAATTCTACCATCACGATGGCTGCGACTTTTTCTGGAGGAAGCATCCGTAGGAAAGGCCCGTATAAACATCGATCATGGGCGCCCATAGCCCGTGGTTCTAGCTCAGCAGTTCGTACTTTGCCCAACTCCTCGTTGATAAGCGGGACAAAAGATTGGTGCCATTCCCAAAGTAGTGAGTTGAGTGATGAGCTAACAGCTAGCACTCCACGGGCACGCATGGTCTCGTGATCCTTTTTCCAACGATCTTGGGCGGACTCCCATGCATCTTCTTCCAGAAGACGCTGGCGCTCGACTTGCAATGCCAGATTTTCCTGGCCGGAGACTGAGAATGATTCAGGCATATATTTGGGATCGACTAGAGACCGAATGGATTGCTGGATAGCTGCAAGACCGTGACCGCGGGAGGAAACAGATTTGATCTCTGGCAAATCTCTTTGAGGAGTAGTCTCGAATAAGTGGCGGTGACTTTCATGGAGTTCGGAGACACGGAGGAAAGCAATCTGCGAGCCGATTAGACAGGTTGGAGGGGATACTGCAAGAAGGTGGTGTCACCTTTGCAATCTTGATGACTTCTTCATCACTCAGTACTGGGTCGACCAGTACGTCTCCAATTGAATTACCCGTGGCCTTCCACTGCTGCACATACTTGTTGATGTAAGCCTGTCCGGCCTGGGGCTCATACTTTAAACTCGCCTTGAGAATCAAGGCAAACGTATTTGAATCCCCCGGTATTTTATATTCCGCCCTCATTTTATCGTACCACATGAAGAATACCTTCAGATCCTCAGACTTATTGGACCTTTCAAGAAGAGCTTTGAGGAAAAGATTGTGCGCATTTAGAAGTATCGGCGAATCTTTTGGTAGAAGTGAGTTCATGCTCGTGAGAATCTTGCTCGCCCGTGTAATGTATCCACGTTCCAGACATACTGAGAAAAGTGCAATATATTCATTCTTGTCCTTGACTCTGATTTGATATTCTACGTCTGCCGGGTCATTGGGTGTGCCAAGGATGATTACTTTGTTAGTATCGATTGGTTGGATTCCGTGGGTTAAACGGTTATTAGATCTAGTGTTTAAAGGACGGTTAGGCGCATAGGCTTCGGCATGTGGAGCGGCGAACGGAGGTGTTGCAGTGGAATAACCGCGAATGCTCTGGGGTCGACCCTGGACAATGGCGTTGAGAGTCTTCAGCGCCCTCGAATTTGGCAATGGCCGACGGCTTTGAAAATCACCTCCCAATGGCGAAGGAGAGAGGCGAGAAGAGAGTAATGAGCCTGGTCCAGATGATGGTAGTGTATTGTGGTGTCGTATAACGTCACGGGGGACTCTTTTGGTGGCTGCCCACACAAGCATTGTTTTCTGTATCAATGAGAAGGGGAACTAAATCGCCACTATTTGATATTGGGAGGGCGAGGTGCGATGAAGAGGGAGAGAGATGGGAGGGTTTATATGAGAAGAGAGTGATTTGTAATATATTTAGAGGGAAATGGGCAAAGCGAAAACATTAATTGCGCATTTGGGGGATCTCGCTGTGCAAGAGTTGGGAACAAGAAATTTTTTTTCTTACTTTGGTTTTTTTTTTCTGTGCTAACTGCCAATCTGCACGTGACATGATGAGGTTGCCAAGACAAAATTCTAGAAGAGCCCCTCAGAAGGGAATGAGGGGCATCAGGGGAAAGCAGGGTAATCGGCACCCTAAATGCAAAGTTGTGCACGTGCACGTGCACATGAGCATAACTACATGTATGCGCATCATATAGGTATATCCTTGCCCAATTAGTTGGTGGACCCTTTTATGGGTACTGTAGCAACCTCCCAATCTGATAGATTTCTAGCCACACGTATGTACTATACGTACTACTACTACATGTATGTACGCACATCACGTATCACGATTGCCTCAATTTCTCCAGAGAACGGGCTGCGGGATGAGTTGTGAGGTTTACCGTATAATGTGTTGTTGTAACTAGTGATGAGTTCTTGAAAGTGGGAGCTCCATAACTGACTGTAGGTAGACCTGCAGTACCGTAGAGCCACAAAGTACATGTATAGACATCGATGGAAAAATATAACCCAGAAACTTCGACGTGATGGAGGACATATGTATACATGTATCTTACACTTTAAATCGACTACATGTAGCTGCCAATATGTTCAATATTTTTCATTCTGCATACACTGATATCGACCTATTCTTATGTGACCTTCCATCCAGAGCTGCCCCACCAAAGCATGCATAAAACGTTGCCTAACCGTTCGATTTTCTTCCTTCGTACCACCATGGATACCGCTCTTGGTAATGCCGAGATCTATAAAATATATGTCGTATTTGTCGGTATGCGTAAGCCTCTCGAACTCAGTCTTAGAACTCTGAGCAAGATATTGGCCGTATTCTGTAGGTGATGCAAATACGTCTGGGCGTAGTTAAAGTCAGAAAAAAATAATCTTCTATAGCTAATATCGGGGGTACAGCATACATACACATGTTTTCCATGCCTGAGTTAAGTTGAACATCTTCCATTGAATCGTAGGCTTGGGGAGCCTTGACTGCCCGGCCGTTATTGCATAATTCCCCCGAGTAACCCCCCATTATGGTGTATGTGATGAGAAAATAATTAAGTGTAGAAGCGTTTTTACGCGGCTAAGAGGTATTTAGGAGTATTTGAGCGCGAGAATTGTTGTCTGCCGGAGAAGCCCCCTTGCGCGCTCATCTCGTCCTTTAAAGCAAAAAGTGCTTGACTTAACAGGACCGCCCAGGCCTAGGGGGCTGGTCCTAGACTCGGGTCTGGACATGAGTCTAGACAGTGGGAGATACATATTACAATGATTCAATGATTCACTGATTCATGGAAAGGGGTGATCAGCGGCAGCGGCTAAGACCTAGCGCTTAGAGATTAAGTCAGTATGCGCATTCGGGCTAGAACGAACCCATATATCCGAAGAGACGCGTATTGGAATTCTAAGAAGGTTCATCAATGGGAGGCTTGAGCAAACTAAAAGGTGATACACGCGTGAAAGTCTAATAATCTTGATGGTGGTGCATGCAAATACATGTACATATATCGGATAACCAAAGGATATCTCGCGTGCGGTCTTATAACTGTGAGTGATACATGTATAAGGCTGTTGGATTTAATACATCACACCTCCACCCGTACGAATATTTATGTAACACTCGATGCATGTGAGCATATGTATGTTGGCCGCCAAGATCGAGTGATTTTTCGTGAGCCAAATTTAACAGAATGCGTGTATTCGCAAGGAAGAACAAGCACTACAACCCCCCACCAAGAACAAACTATTTGCTACATTGAAAGCTTCTTAGTCAACCGGGTGTCCATATGCGCTAAGATCAGAGCGAAACTTCCAAGTATGTACAGTCAATGAATTAGTGAATCAATTGCTGGAGTGGATCGATCGATGGGAAATTTCTACTCCAACATATCTTGGTGATGGCAGTTACAGCAGTTTTCATAATACTGGCCGCGTCAACTTCCGCACACATTATATATAGACCTTCCTAGACAAGCAATGCATGTCTCATATTGCACAAGTATCTGACATTAAACTATACGTCCTACAAGCTGGCTATCCGGATTTCCCAGGTAGGTAATGTATCTAAGATTCATCAGATCGCACTATATGTGTGAGAGTTCGTTTGGCCAAGTTTATAAGAGAGGGCGATAAGTCTACAAAGAGCTAGAGTAGTATAATATAAAGTAGATCTATCTGTACTTGGGTTATCCTAGGCTCATTTATTCTCTGTGAGTGTGTGTATGCCATAGAATCAGCAGGAGGTGTGATCGAGTCTAAGCTTTGTAAAAAAAATTGAGAACTGTTTCTATTACTACCGATATTGGCGGCGATAGCGGTAACCGAGCCGCTATAATCAATCCGTAATGGGTTTTAGTGATGAAGCTATATATATATAACCTTCCTAAGTTGATAATTTGGTGGAAGAACTTGCAGAATTGGTAATGTGGGTGCTGATGGTGATGCCGATGGGATCCAGCTATAGGTGGGAGAACTCATTGCGCTGCGCCGTGTCCGTGTTTGTTTGTATGAGGGCAATTGTTGGTTCTAAATAAAAAATACATCAAGTCTTTAGCTCTGCCCCTGCAGCTTCATGTACTAGGTCTAAAGGAAGACAATACTTTCCAAAAGTACTAGTAAGAGGATATCTAAATTCCGTGATACCTATCTGTCATACGAGAGTCGTCAAATCAAGAACGCGTTGTTGGATTATTAGATTTCCTGGTTGCACATTGGACCGGTTAAATATAAATGTCTTAAATTTGGCGTCAAGACATCACCAGCAATTGGCAGCTTTATTTTCTAACAACTATTACGTCGAGTCGCATGCATAGCACGGTATTACAGCAACACTTATATAATTATGTATGATAGGATCGATCACCACCCCTCACTCGCCCTCGAAAAAAGGGGCCTTATCAGATAAACCCTAAGCCCTATCTACCATTTCGGTCCGTTCCGGAATCAAGTCCCTGTTCCGCAGACTAAGTACGGACAAAGCTCACGTGTGCCTCGCACCAGTTCCACATGAATTACGTAGGTGGCCGCTACTATACAATTATTCCAACATCACGGTGAACAAACCAAAACAGCAATGGACAATAGATCAAAACAACCGCTGGTGTACCCTTTTTGGCTCGGAGGTAGTTCCAGCTGCATGGCTGCAATTATTACACATCCTTTGTATGTATATACGAGTGTTCCCCTATATACATGTAATGAAGTGGGAAGAATTGGACGCTAACACATGTTACTATCGATATATAGGGATCTAGTAAAGGTACTTTTCTACAAAGTTCAATCGCAAGCCGTCGCAGAGCTGATGCATATACTTATCCGCGCCACAGGTCAGATTGCAGACAGCTGCAAAGGCGCCTGGTTTAAAACCAACCATGTTTGGGACGTTTATGAATGTTGCGCGACATGAAGGTATATATATGAGATCTCTTTGAATTAGTAGAATGCATATATGGTTCTGACTTTCTGTAGGATTTCTGGCGCTGTATAGCGGGGTTAGTATACAAGTCCTGGAACGGTTCAGCCCCCGGCATATATTATATCTGTCCTAACATTACGTGTTATAAACAGCTCTCAGCAAGTCTACTGCGACAAGGTGAGATGCCTTTCCTACTCCACAACATAGCGCGCGCGCGTTATATACTAACCTAGCTTGGTATCTATACAGCAACATACTCAACAACCCGCTTTGGCGTCTATGAAAAACTCAAGACTCACTTTACGCCCAATGGCGAGAAGCTTTCATTCCCTAAACTTGTCCTGATAGCCTCAATCTCTGGCTGGTAAATCCAGTCCCCCCCACCACTTTCTCACCGTCTTCATGTCATAATAACATATATATTCGATTCCAGGGTTGGTGGAGCCGCTGGTAACCCGGCCGATGTGATAAATGTTCGCATGCAATCAGATCTCGCCTCACCTCCGCACCTCAGGCGGAATTATAAGCATGCAATCGACGGACTTGTCAGCATGGGCCGCAACGAGGGGCCGGGCTCGCTGTTCAGGGGGGTATGGCCAAACACTGTCCGAGCTGCGCTAATGACGGCCGCACAGCTGGCGACGTATGACCAGTTCAAGTCATACCTGCTGCTGTTGCCAATATTCAACGATGGGATGGCAACCCATTTCACGGCGAGCTTGTTGAGCGGGTTGGTGGCCACCACAATATGCTCGCCGGTTGATGTGATCAAGACGAGGGTTATGGCAGGAACAAGGACAGATGGCGTGTGGGCTTTGGTGAGAGAGATCACTAAAGCGGAGGGCTTGAGGTGGATTTTCAGGGGCTGGGTACCGAGCTTTATGAGACTTGGGCCGCAGACAATTTTGACGTTTATTGCTCTGGAGCAGCACAAGAAGGTCTGGAGGTGGATGCATGAGGAGAAGCAGTCATCATCAAGTGTGGTGCTCTGAGGGGTGTGGGTGAGCCACTATGATTATAAATGAGCGAGCACATTTCTTTGGCTTCAGAGGTAACTGTATTTTTTTTGTTTGTTTCCGTGTCCCTAGATACCCGTACAGGTTGTGAGCGTGTAGACGGCATATTAGAATGAGTGATATCTAGATGGCATTCCCCCCCCATCCCCCCCCTTCTCCTTGGAGTTTATTTCTTCTTTCTTTCTCTTTAGTTGTTTTTAGATGCATTTTTGGTATTTATATATATTATATATGCCAATAGATTATGAATTATGAAGAATTATCACATCAGAGTTGTTGCAGTTTTTGAGTATTCCCAAGCTTGGATGGTAGAAGGGAAGTGTCTAGAATCCACAGAGAGAGACGTACATGAGCTAATTTTAACTTGAAGTAGGCTCCATTTTATTCCATGCTAAAAATGTTGAATATAAAGGCGGGCAAGAGATTGGAGTTTGATGGTACATTGAGGGGGGCGGGGTTAGTTGCAAGTGGCGGAGAGCTGCAGGAAGGCTCAACGGGCGTCCCTTGCTTTGCATGGGAGGATATATAGATTGTATGGGGGGAGGGAGAGGGGAGGGGGGGCTGGACAATTGTGTGTTCCCACATGTACCCTTTTGCTGCCTACAGGACGGCATACTGACGGACGGACGCACTGCAGCTTCAGGCCGCCGTCTGGTACGAGTACGTGTCGTCTCAATCCCGCAATCAGCACAATACATATCCATAACACATGGGATTCGACATGAAATAGCTCGACCTTACCCAACCACCAACCACCAACCATCAACCACCAACACTCTCGTTATCTTCCATCCATCCATCATCAAACCAAATATCCCCCCCCCCCCCAATCTCGTTATCCTCAAACCATCATTGAAGAATACATCATCATCATCATCACTACCATCACTCACCCACAATGCCTCTCAAAAACCGTCTCTTCAAGCTCCCCAAGGACACCAGCAATCCCCCCCCCGCCTTCTTCGAGGCCCTCCCCTCCGAGCTCACCCTCGAGCTCATCCTGGGCCTCCACAGCTTCGGCGACCTCAACGCCCTCATCAGCGCCTCCCCGCACGCCCTCCGCATCTTCAACTCCTACACCACCACCATCCTCAACCGCCTCTCGCGCAACATCATCGGGCCCGAGGCCTGGCACGACAACGTCGTGGTGCTCATCTGCCAGCGCCACCACTGCCCCGTCGCCGAGCCCGTCCGGCTCATCAGGGACCTCATGAACAAGTTCACCTTTACGCGCGGCGACATCCCGCACATGGCGTCCAACGAGCGTGTCTACCGCACCTGCGCGGCCCAGTTTGCAGCCGCGACGAGCACGGCCCCCTCGTTCCTCGATGCGCCGTTTGCCTTCCGCACCAGGCCGCCCGGGGCCGGGGCCGGGGCCGGGGCCGCGCCGATGCACATCTCGCTGAGAAACACCCCCGGGTGCCCGCGCAACGGGGTGCTGCCTAGGAGGATGTTTTACAGGGTGTGGGTGTACTGCGTGGCGACCAAGTTTGAGAATGTCGGCTTTCCGGTCGAGTACTTGTCGTGTGCGCAGCGGATTGAGCTTAGGCTGGTGCAGTATCTGATGCAGCCGAAGGAGGTCAAGAGGGTGATCAACTATGAGCTGATGGTGGGGTTCAAGGGGAGGAGACCGGCGAGGTTGAAGAGGGTGCTCGCGGCGGCGAGGCCGCGTGCGGAGAGGGCCTGGGAGAAGGTTCTGGGGCTGCCGAGGGAGGCGGTGGAGGGTTGGGAGGAGTTTAAGGCGTTGGGGAAGAGGGGGTTGTTGACGGTTATCGAGAGTCTTTAGGGGGGAGGAGGTTAGGAGTGAAGCTAGCTGGGTGGCAGAGAGCGGGACGAAGAGCTATATTCAGAACGAATGCGCAGGCACTCAATAACGTAGATATCTGGGATATCTCACGGGAAAGGATCATAAGGTTGCAAGAGAAAAACAAAAACGAACCCCCAAAAAACAAAATAAAGCAAACCATGTCGCTGTCATAGAAACAATCAAAATAATAAGCTGCTGTCTAATGCTAAAACACCGAATTGCTTGAAAACCCGTGACTTTGGCCACCCGAGTGATAATCCGTGTCTTGGTCTAGCTACATACGCAACTGCGCATCTGCATGTAGTGTGAGTGGTCCTCATCTGGGCACAACACCCCCCGTTACCTCTTTTTTTTCTCTTTTTCTTTCTCCCTTTTCCTTTATAATATCAGTGCTGTATTGGTTCTATGGCGCAAGAAACATGCGCATTTCTTGCACCCACAATCAATGGAACACTGTTATAAAGTGGAGGGATAAAAAATAAAAAAAGTGGTGGTGGGGTGCTGTGGGCGTGTTACTGATAAACGTACCCAGATGAGAATCACTCACTCTGCAGCTGTCTAGACCAGTACCCAGTACCCCCCCCCCCATTACTTCTACTCCCCCCCCCCCTTCCTCTTCTCTCTCATTAATAACCGCCCCCCCCCAGTGGGTACCGTACCAACACAAGACAAGAGCAGCCCCACGACCAAAAAAAAAAGGAAAAAAGCAAAGCAAAAGCAGAAGATATAAATAAAAAAAGGGCTTCAAAACCGCTAGACACCAACCCAACCCGCAAGTCCGCTTGAATCAAAAAACAACACCCCCCCCCCAACCCCTCCTCCTCCTCCTCCTCCTCCCAACTAACTAGCTAGCCAACCACCTCTCCAGTCCTACCCTAGGCCAGCACTTTCACCGCGCCTGGACCACTGCCTGAGCACCACTACTACTGCTGCTACTGCTGCTGCTGCCACTACTTTGGCGTGCCCGCGCCCGACTGCTGCAGCGACGCCTCCATCGCGTCCAGGCGCTTGGACATGGCCTCGATCTTCTCAAAGATCTCGCTCGACACGCTGGCGAACTTTGTGCTGAGGCTGTCGAGCAGCTCGTCGACCACTGCGGTGAGCTCGCCGGGGACGTCCTCGCTTAGCTGTTGTTTGTGGTGGTGGTTGGGTTAGTGTGTTTGTGGTTGTGTATGTGTATGTATTTTGTCTGTGTTTGTGGGTGTGTTTTGGGGACAGGATAGGATAGGGAGGGTGACAGGGACAGGGAGAGAGAGAGGAGAGGAGAGGGGAGGGAGAGGGAGAGGGAGAGGGAGAGGGGCCTTACAGTGGAGGTGTCGCCGAGGGTGGTGTTGGCGGCGTCGGGCTTTGGGGGGTCGTTTGTCATTGTGGGTGTGTGTGTGTGTGTATGTGTGTATGGGAGGTGTGTGTGTGTGGTGGTGGTGGTGGTGGTGGTGGGGGGATTTGTTGTTGTTGTATGTATGTAGAGTAGTTGTTGCAGTTGTGCCTGGATGGAGGAAGACAGAAGACGTTGGTTGACTTGCGCGGGTC
Organism: Morchella sp. 2018-W38C; assembly: GCA_024713705.1. Lineage (NCBI taxonomy): Eukaryota > Fungi > Ascomycota > Pezizomycetes > Pezizales > Morchellaceae > Morchella > Morchella sp. 2018-W38C. Next base: position 1,503,337 of record JAMJEX010000001.1, read on the forward strand.
AAGCTTTGAGACAGACAGGGTTCGGTGGCTGTTTGACCCCGCTGAGCGCTGCTGCTGCGGGTCTCGCTCTCGCTGCTCTCGCTGCTTTCTGCTATCACCACCACTGCTATCACCACCACCACTGCTGTTTCTGCCCTCACTGCTCTCACAGCTCTCACAGCTCTCACAGCTCTCACCGCTATCACAGCCCTCACTGCTGCTGCTCTGCACTCTTGCTCCAAGTCCACTGCTACTGCCATCATCCTTCTGTTGCTCAAACCCGTGTCCCACCAGCTGATAGCGAAATCCCCAAATGGTAAATCCCCAAGACCAAGACCAAGACCAAGACCAAGACAAAGACAAAGACTACACCCCCCATAACTAACACCCACCAGGCCTCCGAAGCCCGCCTCTACACCTTCTCCCCCGAAACCCGCGACGCCCTGCGGAAGTTCCGTCTCCAAACCTCCCGCCACAAGGAGCCCCAAGCCATCATCTGTCTGTCCCCCCCCCCTACCCCCTCTCCCTCCACCCCACCCCACCCCACCCCACTAACACCACCCTAGACAAAATCGACCGCAAAAGCCTCGAGATCCTCCCCGAAGACGGCGACGAGGTGTACACCACCCTGGAGGCGCTCGCCGACGAGCTGCCCGACAACACGCCGCGCTTCGTGCTGCTCTCGTACCCGCTCGTGCTCAAGAGCGGCCGCGGCGCCGCGCCCTACGTGCTGCTCTACTACATGCCGCCCACGGCCAACAGCGAGCTGCGCATGCTGTATGCGGGCGCAAAGGAGCTGATGCGCAACACGGCAGAGGTGGGGAGGGTGCTGGAGGCGACCTGCGAGGAGGAGGTGGTCGGCGTGAAGGAGGTGCTGCTGGGGAACTGAGTGGGGGATGGGGGGGGGGGGTGTTGAGCTTTGGTAGTGTGGTGTTTGTTTGTTTGTTTATTGTAGCGGGGCCTTGCGGCGTGGCTTGTTAGGTAGACTAGGAGCGGGAATCAATTGGGGTGTCTTTTTGTGCCCCGGGTTATTGCTGCGCAGAGTGTTGATTGCTGTGAAACGAATGTGTATTTACATGCTGTGAAGCCCACCCCGCGGACTAACCCACGGGAGATGCAAGAAGATGGAGATGCAGAGATACAGAGAAGAGACAGAGACAGAGACAGAGGCAGACAAGATACAGAGACAGACACAGATACAGAGACACCACGAGCGCTATGCCTCCTCCAGCGCGCCCAGCACCGTCTCCCGCAGCTCCGCAACGCCAACCTCCAACCTCCGCCGCCCGCTCCTGACCTGCACCTCGACGCGGCCGTCCTTCCACCCGCGGCCCAGCACCACGCACACCGGATACCCAACCAGCTCGGCGTCCTTCATGCGCCACACAAAGTCCTTCTCGCGGTCGTCCAGCAGCACGTCCAGCCCGGCGCCCGCAAGCCCGTCGTACACGCCCTCCGCATCGCCGCCCGCCGCCACCGCCGCCTCGTCCTTAGCCACAACCACAACCTCAAACGGCGCCGCCACCCGCGGCCAGCACAGCCCCGCGTCGTCGCGGTACCCCTCCGCCACCGCCGAGATCATGCGCGACACGCCGATGCCGTGGCAGCCCATCTCCATCGGCACCTGCGCTCCGTCGGCGCCCGTGACCACGGCCCGCAGCGGCGTGCTGTACCGCGTGCCCAGGTGGAACGTGTGCCCGAGCTCGACCGCGCCCGTGCCCACCAGCACGCCCGTCGCGCACGCCGGACACCCCTCGCCCTCCTTGAGCTTGAGCAGGTTGAGCGGCTCGCCCGTGGCCGGCGCGCGCGTCACCGCCGTCGTGGGGATGCGCTTGTCGGCCACAAACTCGCGGAACAGCGGCTGGTCGCTGTGGTTGCTGAAGCTGGCCTCGGTCACGCTGTGCGGCAGCCGCGTGTCAAACAGGTTCACAATCTGCGAGTAGCTGCCCGCGTCCGCGCCGCCGCCGCCGTCGCCGCTGTACTCGCGGAAGCACACGCGCCACATGTCGAGCGCCTCGGCCGACCCGACGCCCGCGTCGAGCGTGGGCACCAGCCCGCGCACGACGGCGACGTTGACCTCGTTTGGTAGCCCGGCGGGCGCGTCGCGCGGGTAGAAGACGTTGATGAGCGTGGCGCGGTCGGTGCTGACGCCGTGGAAGACGGCGATGTTGCCGGGCTCCTCGAGCGCCGGGTGGGGCGCGGGCGTGCGGGTGCGTGCGGCCTCGGCGTTGGCGCTGTACGAGCACTCGTTGCAGCTGAAGACGGTGTCCTCGCCCGAGAGCGACGGGTAGTGGTACTCGTGGGACAGCGTGCCGCCGATGGTGCCGCTGTCGGCCTCGGCGACGAGGTAGGGGAGCTTGAGCTCGTCAAAGAGGTTGCGGTAGGCGCCCTGGACGGCGGCGTAGGTTTCGAGCGCGGCCTCGGGCGTGGCGTCAAAGGTGTAGAGGTCCTTCATTGTGAACTCGCGGCCGCGGAGGAGCCCCGCGCGGGGGCGACGCTCGTCGCGGAACTTGCGTGTGGTCTGGTACAGCCGCAGGGGCAGGTGCTTGTGGGAGCTGACGAGGGAGCTGACGAGGGTGGTGATTTCCTCCTCGTGCGTGGGCGAGAGGAGGAGGCGGGCGTTTTTGCGGTCTTTTATGCGGAAGAGCTGGGGCTGCTGTCAGAGGAGGAGGAAGACAGAGGAGAAGGGGGGGAGAATACCTCGGCCCCGCCCTTCTCAAGGCGCCCTGTCTTTGCCCACAGCTTCTCGCTCGAGATGGCCGACAGCGCAAGCTTCGAGGCACCTCACTGGGCGTCAGCCTACAGCCCGCCGCCGCCGCCGAGTAGAGAGGGAGGGGGAGTGTGTGGAGGAGGGTGTGGAGGAGAGAGAGTGTGTGGAGGAGGGAGAGTGTGTGGAGGAGAGAGAGTGTGTGTGGAAGAGAGAGGGAGAGAGAGAGCGCTCACCGATGCTGCGCATGTGCTTGTCAATCAGCTTCTCCAGCTTCTCGTGCACGCGCTGGCCGAGGGGCAGATAGTGGAAGACTCCCGCGTGGGCCTGCAGTCACATCAGCCTGGTCCTCATCCCCCAAAACTCGAATGCAGAATACAGACCTGCCGTAGATACCCAGTCCGCATCAGGAGCGAATGCGTATCCTCTGGAGAGCACCATCTCGTCAGTGACTGTCCCAGCATGTCTCCCCTTCCTTCTTTCTTTACCCCCCCCCCCCAGCCCTTCGTTTGCTGTAGTATAGAAATGCTGTGGGAAAACCAACCTTTCACGCCATACGCCGATGCCGCGATGCCGCCTGAGGGCGCAAAGAACGTGGTGAGGCGGTTCCGGTGGTCTGTCTGTTTGCCCCGCGCATGGTTAGAATGAGACTCTCACTCCCGAGCCCCACTACCACCCCACCACACCCCACCAAACTGCGCATAACGAGAAGGGAGGAAGGGGGATGTACGGTAAACAGTCTCGCGAGCGCCGGTGACGGCCGCGGTGGCAGCGGCGTGAGTGTTCTTCGCAGGTGCAGCAGCATTGTTGGGCGTCGGGTGGTTGTGTGCGGGTGTGCGGGTGTGCGGGCGTGCGTGATGTCAGACAGCCAGACAGACAGACCGTTGTGGCTGGCGGACACACACGCCGACAGGGATGCTCAATTGATCACAGCCGTGTTCAGCGCATCCCAGCCTGCAGCCCGCACTCGCTACGCTAGGGAAAATTTCGGTTTTTCTGCACCGCCAACCAACCCACAACCACAAATACACAGACAATGGGCAAGAAGTCGAAGCAAAGGCCCGCCGACACTGCTGCTGCGCCGGTGGCAGCAGCAGCACCAGCACCAGCACCACCAGCAGCAGCAGGCAATGGCACGGGCAGCGACGACGCCGCAGTACCGCTGCTGTCCGAGGACGCACTGAGCAAGCTCACGCAGACGATCCAGAGCGGCTTCGAGAAGGCGAAGCAGCAGGAGGAGAAGGCCAACGCGAGGGGCAAAGGCGCGCGTCTGGAGAAGAAGGAAAAGACAAAGAAGAGCAAGGACGACAAGAAGAAGAAGCAAGACGACGACGACGACGACAAGAAGCAAGACAAGCAGGATGTTGGCGAGCAGCAGAAGAAGGGCGACAAGAAGGATGCCACCGAGAAGAAGAAGGACAGGAAGGACAGGAAGGGCAAGGTGGACGCCGCCGAGAAGAAAGATGCCAAACAAGACAAGAAAGACACCACCAACAAGAAGGACAAGAAAGACAAGAAAGACACCGCCGACAAGAAGGACAAGAAAGACCCCGCCGACAAGAAAGAAAAAAAGGACAGAAAAGACAAAAAAGAAAAGTCAAAAACCAAAGACCTCATCGTCGGCAAGCCCTCCTCCTCCACCCCCGCCACCGACAAGTCCAAGCCCGCCCCCACCGACCGCGGCCAAAAGCGCTCTCTCAACGGCGAGGCCAAGCCGCAAGCGCAGGTGCTCCCCACCAAGCGCGGCATCGACAAGGCCACGCTGCTCAAGGAGATTGTCGAGCTGGGCGGGACACAGGAGGACCTTGATCTCGTCAAGGACATTGAGTCTGACTCTGAGCTCGACGAGGTTGAGTTTGCAGAGTCGAAGAAGGCGGAGAAGGGGCTGACGGAGGAGCTGGCGGGCTTCATGAAGGAGATTGGGCTTGAGGGAAAGTTTGCCGTTGCTGATGTAGAGTCGGAGGACGAAGAAGATGAAGAAGAAGAAGATGAAGAAGAGGAAGAAGAAGAAGAAGAAGACGGGGAAGAGGATGAAGAGGAAGAAGAGGACAAAGACATGGCAGAAGCCTCAGCCCCAGAGCCCCTCGCCCCCGCCAAAGCCGCCCCTCCAGTCACAACCTTCGCCGCGCCCACCGACCCCGCCTCCAAGAACAGCAAGCTCCTCTTCACGCCACGCCCCGACTGGCACGCCTTCGCCCTCCCCGCGCTCGAACCGCCCGCCCACCCGCCCTCCCCCTCGCAGATCGAAGCGCTCCACCGCCACGGCAAGCACCTCCTCACCACCGAAAACACAACCTACTCCACCTCGCACCTGACAAAGTCCTCGGACCGCCAGTTTCTGTCCACAATCATGACCTCCGGAACACTCACCGACAAGATCTCCGCGCTCACCCTCATCTGCCAGGAGTCGCCGCTGCACACCACAAAGACGCTCGAGACGCTGCTCGGCCTCGCGCGCAAAAAGTCGCGCTCCCAGGCCGTCTCCGCCATGGGCGCCATCAAGGATCTCTTTGCATCGGGCGTGGTGCTCCCGCCGGGCAGGAAGCTCCGCTTCTTTAACAAGCAGCCAGGCTTGGGCAGCACGCAGGCATCGGATCTACATATGCTCGTGTGGGCCTATGAGGACTGGCTCAAGACGTTCTATTTCGAGATCCTCAAGACGCTCGAGGCGCTGTGTAGTGACCAGCTGGAGTTTGCGCGCACCCACGCCGTGGGCTATGTCTGGGAGCTTCTGAAGGAGAAGCCCGAGCAGGAAGCAAACCTGCTGCGTCTCCTCGTCAACAAACTCGTAAGCCCCCCCCCCCCCCCCTCCCTTCCTCTTGAATACTACATCATGGAATCTCACTCGACGGAACTGCACAGGGCGACACGGACAAAAAGGTGTCCTCGAAAGTCTCGTACCTACTACTAAAGCTACAGAGCACGCACCCGGCCATGAAGAGCATCATCATCAGCAGCATCGAGTCCGAGGTTGTCTTCCGCCCCGGAAACAGCGTGCACGCAAAGTACTACGCCATCATCACGCTCAACCAGACGATCCTGTCGACGCGCGAGGTGGACGTGGCGAACCGCCTGCTCAACCTGTATTTCGCCGTCTTCACGGGCATCCTCAAGAAGGACAACAACACCCCCGCTGCTACGGGCGTGAACGCCTCGGGGCTTGGATCGCACACCAAGTTTGCCGACGACGACAAGGAGGAGGAGAAGAAGAGCTGGAAGGGCGGGAAGGGCGGGGCGCCGCCGTCCCGCAGGGGGGGCAAGTTGAATAGGAAGGCAAAGCTGCGCAGGGAGGCCGAGGAGAAGAAGGAGCAGTTTGCGGAGGAGCTGAATGCGAAGCTGATCTCGGCGGTGCTGGCGGGGGTGAACCGTGCGTTCCCGTTCTCGCAGGTGGAGGATGAGGTGTTCCAGAAGCATATGGATACGCTGTTCCGCATCACGCACTCGGGCAATTTCAATACGAGCATTCAGGCGCTGATGCTGATCTTTCAGGTGGCGAATAGTAAGCAGGTATGATGAGCCCCCCGCCCTTTCCGTGTGTATGCTCGTGTGGAGGAGAGTGCTGAATATGTTGCAATAGGCTGTATCAGACCGTTTCTACAGAACGCTCTACGAATCGCTGCTGGACCAGCGCCTGGTCACCTCCTCGAAGCAGGCCATGTACCTGAACCTGCTCTTCAAGGCGCTCAAAGCCGACACGCAGATCAAGCGCGTGCGCGCCTTCGTCAAGCGTCTGATCCAGATCTCGACCTTCCACCAGCCGCCGTTCATCTGCGGTGTCCTGTTCCTGCTCAGCGAGCTCGAGACGGCGATCCCGTCGCTGCACCAGCTCATGGACACGGCGCAGGAAACGCTCGAGGATGAGGAGGAGGTGTTCCGCGACGTGCCCGAGGAGGGCGAGGAGAAGCCCACTGTCGAGGAGAAGTCTGAGGAGAAGCGTGTCGAGTACGATGGGCGGAAGAGGGACCCCTCGCACGCCAATGCGGACCGCAGCTGTCTCTGGGAGATTGTATGCCCCCCCCCCCCCCTCCCCTTTTCTGCCTGTCAATGACCATATCAAAGCTAACATCCCCGCGCACAGCTCCCGTTCCTCAACTACTACCACCCCTCCGTCGCCCTCTTCGCCACAAGTCTCCTCTCCAAAAGCAAGATGCCCAGCAAGCCCGACCTCGGCATGCACACGCTCACGCACTTCCTGGACCGCTTCGTCTACCGCGCCGCCAAGTCCAGCGTGGCCACCACCGCCCGCGGCGCATCAATCATGCAGCCTCTCGACGGCGGCGACATGCGCGGGATGGTGCTATCCACGCGCGCGGCCGGCAAGACGCAGGTGCCCGTCAACTCCGACACCTTCTGGCGCCGCCGCGTCGAGGACGTGCCCGTGGACGAGGTCTTCTTCCACAAGTACTTCAACCAGGCGGCGCCCAAGAAGACGACCGCGGCAGAGAAGAAGAAGAAGAAGAAGGATGAGGAGGAGGGTGCTGTCGCGGACAGCGAGGCGGAGGAGGAGGCGAACGAGGAGGAGATCTGGAAGGCTATGGTTGGGAGCCGGCCGGAGCTGGGGGGCGCGGAGATGGACAGCGGGGATGAGGGCGCTGACTTTGACGACGATGAGGATATGGATCTTGATGATGTCGAGGGCGAGGGCGAGGATGAGGACGAGGATGATGACGAAGAAGGGGGTGTGGCGGTGGATGAAGACGACGACGGCAGCGATGTGCCGGACTTTGGCGCCGACGACGGCGACGATGTGTGGAGCGACGACGACGACGTGCCCGACGCACTCGACAAGGCGTTTGAGGCCGAGCTGCAGGCCAAGACAAAGGCAGAGGCAGAGGCAGCAGGAGAGACAGACACTGGAAACGACCGCAGGAAGAAGCGCAGAAAGCTCAAGAACCTGCCGACGTTCGCCAGCGCGGAGGACTATGCTCATATGCTGTCAGACTAGTTGGTTTGGTTTTTTTGTCTTTTGTAGTTGTAGTTTTTTTTTCTCGACAAGGGAGGAAGAAAAGAAAATGGTATCGTTCACTGGCTTGCAAGGGAGGGAAAGAAAAGAAGAAAAAAGTTTGTATTTAGCAGTTTGGCTGTTGCTCTAATGTATATAGATGTGCGTACTAACTTAACTACGTGTGTATGCTATGTGATATGGGCCTGCTCGAGTGATTTGCAGTCAGAGTGAGTGGGCGTGATCGAAGAAATGGATCCACATGCCCTGCCCCACCCACCCTACTATATACTCCGAGTCCATGTAGTGCCGAGTTGTTTAAAATCGCTCCTAGAGATCAAGCCTGATATCGACTATTGTTTTTTCCAAGGGCAACACAAATGAAGTCATCATATCAATCAATCAATCAATCAATCAATCAATCAATCAGCTAGCGGTGTGTTTGGTTGCCATCAGGCAGGTGTGTCAATGATCGAGAAGCATCTTCGCAATGAAACAGAACAACCTTAAACACTTGCGCGGCAGCAAGCACGCACATGTATGTAGCTCATATAAACCCTGCTATTTGGTATCTTCGTTATGTATATATCACTAGCAAAAAAAAAAAAAAAAAATACACAAGTCTCAAACTAATCATCAACGAAACGACAAAGTAAAATAGCTGCCAGAAAGTAAATCTCATTTCCGTCCTTCTTTATGTGATGTATTGTGTGTAAATCCGTAAATCCGTCAATCAGTCCGAATCATTCAACCGTAGAAACCCAGGGTTATATGGAAATAAGAAAGGGAAAAGGTGGTGGGGAGGGTATTAGAGTTCAAATATTACGATCCTCCTCTTCTATTCTTCGTTACTTGTATCCTTAATCCTCCACTGATCCGCCGATCATGCTCAGGATACAGGCCACATCACTCCTACGATATGCCATCGCGAGCCCCCACGCTGTCCTCTCCTGGTCGTTGACAATGTTTACATCCGCACCCGCCACCAACAACTCATTGACAACCTGCAAGTTCCCCAACTTCGCCGCAATATGCAACGGAGTAGCCCCCCAACGGTTCCTCGCATTCACGTCCGCTCCCAATGCCGCGATAACCGGGACCAGCGAGGCCCAGTTCTCGAAATTGGCAATATGATGCAGCGGGGTCATTAACCACTTGTTTTTAACCGTGACTGAAGCCCCCTTTTCGAGCAGCAACATAACCGTCGACTTGCAAGAAACCGTATCCTTCTGATATCTGAGGACTGCCTGGAGTGCTGTGAGATTCTCCGCATCACGCTGGTCGACCGGAAACCCCTTGCAGAGAAGGAAATACGTCATGTTGAACCCATATTTGCAGGCCGCGATATGCAACGGCCCAGTGCCCTCGCGGTAGTCAGTTCTGAAGATGGCGCGAGCCCCCTTGTTGAGCAGTAGCGAGGTCAGCAGTTTATCCTCCGTCTTGATGGCCCAGTGGAGCGCAGTGTACGCCTTCTTGTTCCACATGAGAACCAAGTTTTCGCCCTCAGAAAGCACAAAGTCAAAGAGTTCTTCGTAGCAGTCGTCGGGAGTTTCATGGATTATTTCGTATCCCCACTTGCCACCCCCGCGGGCAGTAGCCATCTCACGTGTGTATTCCATTACAGTGATTCCCGTGCCCTTTTCGAGCAGGGTTTTGACGAGGCCATAGTTCCCGTTGGCAGCGGCGTAGAAGAGAGCCTTTGTAGAAAGTCTCTTGTCTTTGCAGGCAAGTGCACTCAAACTGTGGTTCAGGATCTGGCTGAAACGGTTGCAGCTTAGGAGAAACTTCTGCAAGTCCCTGGGCCGCAGGAACCCGCCAATCATCACGATGATCTCGCTGGGAATACTGGCAAGTGAGGTGAGCTTGTCCTGTATTGGCCCGACATCTTTACTTGAAGAAACAACTTCGGGTACCTCTGCCCCCGTTGAAAGGCTGGGGGCCGGATTCTCACTTTCGAGGTCCTCTGTAATCGGGTCCTCATTTACATGATGGCTCTCGATTTGCGGAGAGGAAGGATCCGAATCGAGCACGAGCTCATCCAGAAAGCTGTGTGAAAGACACATACTGGCTTAGATGTTATGATCTTTGGGGATGAAGTCGTTTCGAAGGTGATGGCTCTTGTTGGTAGAGGTAGAGGGGATTGGGAGGAGCAAGTAGGTATATTGGCTGTTGGTTCTGGAGTGGAGTGGAAAAGAGCAAGACCAAGCGAGGGCCAGTTCTAGAAGAGTCAAATATGGTGCAGCACCAAATCTGAAAAAAAAATTGAAACATGAAAAATCACGTAGTTCTCTAAATCATTAAGAATCACTCAGTTCCCCCGTCCGTGCTCCAGGAACTCCCACCTAAATTTACGGAATTAAAAAAGGCAAGCTCGTATATGGCCACGTAGTTGATCCGGTTGTCCATCAAGGTGTGTTGGTTGGATTGCTGTAGCAGCGGCCGATGAGGTTGGAGGTGAGAAAGCACAAGCATGTGCCAAGACACAGAGATCATCACCTATCACTCGAAGCTTTAACATGCGGTTATTGGCCCGCACCCTTACCCGGCTATAGCTTTTCGCAACTTCCTTCTGAAAGCCCAATTATTCGACCAGCTATCAAAATCTAGAAGATACCATACAACTCTAGCCACAATGGGTTTCTGGAGCAGCAATAAGAATAACAAGGATCCCGAGGAGGTCACCGAGCTTCCTTCTCCACCTCCGCCTCCCCATCCCCAGCCTGCCGCCAAAAAACCCACTCGCGACGAGCAGGCAGATGCTGAGCTCGCAGAGTTCATAGCGGCCTTTGACAAGGAACAGAGCAGCGGCAGCTCTAATGACTTCAGGAAACGGGATGGGCGGGACCGGGGGGAGGTTGAGGAGGAAGATGCCTCGCTGGGGTCTTCGTTTCCAGGCGAAATGAACTGTATCACGGCGTTCGACGAGATGTATTACTGCTATTCCGTAGGAGGGCAATTCTTGAATGGTGGGCCTTTCTTTTTTCTTCTTTTTTCTACTTTCTTTTCCTTGTGGCTACTATAGGGGGAGAGCTAAAATGTGCTGCTAGTGTATCGATATGGTGAGCTGAGGGATTGCTCACAAAAGAGCCAGGACTGGAGGTTTTGCATGAGGGCGAAGATGTATGGGCCTGTGACGAGAAAGGTCTCTCCCCCCCTACCCTACCTAACTTTTGGGTTGAGCTTTTCTCTAAAGAAAATAAAAATATAGGCGATGATAATGGCCCGTAACAAGGAAAGAGCAGCCAAATACAAAACGGGCGCCAGCAGTGAGGATGTCTGGAAGGTCAGGAAGACGCCGCTGGAGAATGCATTCCAGGATGTGCCGCCGACAATAGAAGAGCTCGAGAAAATGACGACTACCTAGATATCATAGGTGCGCAATCTTTCAGCTTGGTGAATGGGGGTTTCGTAATAGTGTATATAATGTGTGTACGATATCCTGTATTATACAATCGCCCCTCCTCTATTTAGATCTAGGGGGGACAATAGAGTGACTCGTAAGTATAGATGAAAGCTATGCTCATGTGCTTAATACTCCATTCTATGTGGTCTCCTCTATGGTAATATGAGCTACTGTGACTAGCTCAGTCATAATAACTCACTCGAATTTCCTTTATGAGCCACTCGAGGTGTATCACAATATAGGATTTATGCCCTTAGGTCATAATTCTTGTACATGGGGAATTATCCCAGCGTAAGTACAATAGATATTCGATAGTGTATTAAAATTACACATCACGTTGCCAAGGTATCTGACTGTGGAATAACCTAATATGAGGTTCTCTTAAATTGATAATTAAAGATCCCTATAACTATATGCAAAGTTGCTCTTAGGCCCGAATAGGTGCGTTTTATATCCTTGGATATGGACGAACAGACCCGCCCTCGTTTCACTGCACAAAGTATCACTCGGCTCTGGTCGCGTCGTTGGATACCAGCTTCCTTTCTACCACCGCGTTTTAAACAAATACATACCACCTTCAACTACTGATATTTCTCGTGTCCCATCTAGAAAAATGTCTTTAATGGTTGTAAAAAAAAAAAAAAACTAGCTGTCTTGGATATGTAGGCATAAGAACTGGCCTATACCTCAAAGACACCACCCAATATAATCCAAGAACGGAACACGAACCAACACCTCCCTAGTATTTATTTATGAACGGTTACTCGTGCGTTAACTAGGCCCTGCCTAACTTTGTGGGGTCATTACTACCAAGAATTAATTAATGCGTAAGTATTCGGAGTAGATTAAAGCCTACACAGTTTGGGGAAGATCCAGAAATATTGATTATGCTAATATAGAAAGAGAAAAGAAACCCGTTTACATCAACTTTTACAACTCTACTCCTCGTCCTCGTCCTCGTCCTCGTCTTCGTCCTGCCTCTCCTTTTTCCTCTGCTCCGCTCTTGCCTTCTTCTCCTCCTTTCTTCTGGCCTTTTTATCGGCCTTCTTATCCACCTTGGGCTTCTTAGTCGCAGAAACCTCCGGGATCATCGTATTCCTCTGCCCCTCCTCCCTATCCTCCAGCGTGTACATCTCATCCTCGCCATTCTCCTCGCCCTCCACATACTCCTCGCCGACACCCTCGACGGGCGCCTCCTCGTCCGCAATCAGCGCAGCCATATCCGTCATGCCCTCCTCGAGAATCATGTCCTCTTTGACCGGTCGTGGAACATAGATTCCGAGTAGCGCCTGCTCGATACGCTTCAAGTTTGTGAGGACGATCTCGTTCTGGCCCGCGCCTCCACCGTTGGCGGCGAGCGTAAAGGTGGAGAGGAAGGCGTGCGCCTGGGATGACGAGAGAGGTTTCGATGAGAGGACTTTGGTAGGTGGCGCGTGGTAGGGCGCCATTGTGCGATTTGTGTAGATGTCTGGAAGGTTGGTTATTACTGCACTGTCTGTTCGCTGGCATGAATGGGCAGCTTACGAGAGGTTATTGTGTTTATTAGTATTAATATAGGGAGATCATAGCAGTAGTGGGAGAATATCAGACCAACCGTAGTTTGTGTGTAGGGTATGTATGTATATAGTTAAAGTAATATTGAGGGTTCTATTTCATTTGGATCAATTTGGATCAGGAAATTTTTTTTTGCAAAGGTGAGGCTCAACATAGCGTTATCTGCAATAGGAATAGTGCATCCGCCTACAGCCTTATGCCTGTCATTAATATCACCCTACTAAGGTACACATATCAGAACAATAAGTACATGTACCTACATGTGTCTGCTCTATAGAATGCAACATGAATTTCTCGATTTGAAAATTCCGAGCTTTTATAAATCATTCAACCAAACCACTAAATCTTTTCTGCGCCTCCACTCCCAACAATCCATAGGCCAACAGCAACGTAACACAAGCATTCATACATATCCGAATCAGACGTAAAGCCTTCAGGAACCCAGTAAATCATGTTTCGGTGGCCAGTCAAAAAAGCCCTTTATCTAAAAAAGGGTTTTAAAACTTCCCAAAGCCAAATTGAAATCCGCTGATAAATGATCCAGATAAAATTGAAGTGAAGTATAGAGAGAAAAAAACACCAGAAAAACCTACCCGCTACCTTTTCAAATGAAGCAGAAATGAAAGCATGAACCCCCTTGGTATGGTGAAATTACAATGAAAAGAAAATAAAGGTTTCCCAAGAATATAGATAAGAAAAATCCAACAATCCTAAAACAATTCATGTAGCTAAATGAACAAGAGCATTGCCCCAACTGAACTTGGAAGAAAAACACATTCCATCATGACTCGGATGAAGGTGACAGTGGTAAATGAATAAAAACATAAAGAGTCCAAAAGAAATCGGTATCATTACGACATGAGATTATCATCGATAATTGCCACCATAAGTTTCATATTCTTGGGTGTTGCCAAAGGTATCTAGATGGAGCGAAATCAATATCGATTGTTTTCAATATTGGGGAGTTGGGGCTCACCTGCGGTACCTTGAGAGGATTGATGCCTGTGTCTTCTGGCGTTCTCTTTGTTGCTGTTGCTCGACAATGGTCGAGGTCCTTGCAACCTAGATGCTGCTGATGGAGTACGTGCTGAAAATGGTGATCCAAGCTAAAACAAGACCAATGTTATTAACATATACTCCCAAGCGGTAAATGTGGAAGTGGCGACTTACCCCCCCTTCTTGTTCGGGTGATAGCAAATCACGAGACTTCTTTCTTGAGGCAGATGAGGAAGCGCCTGCCTCTCTCTCGCGTTCTTTTCTCTCTTTTCTTTCCTTACGCCTCTGCTTTTCTTCCTCGGTCCTCTCCTTCTTGGGTTTCCTAATCTTTTCGCCATTTTCATCTCTGTGTCTAGATTTTCTTTTTTCTGATGACGGGTATTCGCTATCCTCGACAGTAGCGGCGGGAGTGACTGGCTCCTTTGGTGGCCGCGGTGGCCCACCATTCATGGGGGTTTTTATTAGTAGCCCCTGCTGTTGTAGATGTTGATTGTAAGCATCCTGTGCTAAAGGAGACATCAGCTTTCCATCTGAAAATCCTCCAGGACCTAGAGGTGGGAATGTTCCCAAACTTGAAACCGACGCATTAGCATTCGGAGAATTGGGGACGATTCCTGAAGCCATAAGCTGCTGAGCTTGCGCCTCAAGTTGGTGGTTGTAGGGCATTCGGGGTTGTGGAGCATGCACCTCCAAGGATCTGCGGTTGGAGTGGTTGATTGGAGCATCTGTGCCCCTTGAAGAAGGGGGAACGGGTGACATGGCCTTCTCCGTTTGCTGCCCTTCCGAGGGTGAAAGAGGCTCGGCCTGGGTGCTCTTAACAGGGGGCTCCCAAAAGTTGATATCTGATCGAGAACCGTCTGAAGCCTCACCGGCTGCGTGGTTCTTTCCTTTTTTCAGAAACCCTCTGACGGCGGTGGAAGTCGTAGTTTCTGACCATCGTGAGATTTTAGGAAAAATGGAGGAAGTACCAGATTCACGCTTACTTTTTTCCGCCGACTTTGTTGGGGTATTATCGTTACTGAAAACAGCCGGAGGAGCCCTTGTCTCGGGGGGCGTATTAAGAGGTAGCGCGCCACCTCTAACCTCACGGGGGACTTCTTGCGGGGCCTCACGTGGCGGGGTTCGAAGCACGGCGTCTTCTTCAATAGGCGTGATTCGATTTGACTGTCGTGGTCGCTCATCTTGATAAATCCTGTTGCTGGCGCTGGGTTGGCTAGGAACGCCGCTGTAATAGCCTGAATTTGCACCTGAAGAATTCGCGGGCCCACCAGTCTCAGTTCCTGCAGTTTCTGTATTACCGGGGCTCTTGAAAGCATCAAATGTACCCAAACTTTGACTCTGTCCCAAACTTTGCTGATAAAACTCTTGGCCACCCTTCAAACCCTCGACCTCAGTCAACAGGGTGCAAAGCCTGTTCCCTTAATGTTAGTGCTTTCGAAAAAGGGAATATATCTCAAGATAACCCACATCTCTTCTATTCTTTGAAGATCATTAGAGCTCTTCATACTGAGTCCCTTGAGCGCTCTTCTGAAAACATTGCGTTTCTTCGCCGGACCCTCATCGTCCTCTTCCTCAGGTCTATATCTAGGGACACGAGGCGCCGAAGGTGGCAATGGTCGGGGGCCCTGTATAACCTTCTGCACACTTCTCTCGGTATTTATTCCTACTTCGTCAACAATAGTTCTTTGCTGACTCTCAAGTTGCTTCTTCATATCCTCGAATGAGTTCCTCATTTCCGCGGCACTCCGCACTAACGTAACTAGAATCTCGGTGTCTCGAGCATTACGCTGAGCGTCACGGACAGTAAGCTAGAAATTGTCAGTATGCAAACCTGCAAGGTAGGTAGAAAGTCCATACATGATCCATTAGTGCAACAATATCTTTTGACTGAATCCTATCAACCCCTCTTCCAGTTGCACTGTCATATAACGGTGATGGCATGCCATGGGAATTGCCACTCCCCATTCTTCTGTGTCCGCCATAATAATCATCATCTTCAAGACCAATACCACGGATAGCTCCCATGCCCATAGATGGACTCCCAATTTGCTCAATAGGCGTCATAGGACCTGGTGATTGCATACAGGGATTAGCAGCAGAAATATAACCTTCATCTTTTGTCTGAATCGCTGGAGACAGCGACCGGAGAGATGGCGGCATTCCATTGGATTCTTCATCATTGTATTGATGATCATTGCCAGAGTTGAACTGCCAATCATCTGGTCCATGACCAATGGGTCCTTGAATTATTGAGGGATTGGTATTGATCTCTTCGTCGTCCTCTCCCAAGTTCATATGAGTCTCTGGCACATTATCGCCAGCCCTAGGTAGAGCACTTGGACCTAGTGCAGGGGCAGAACCTGTTCTATATGACACGTCGGACATACCATGATTGGATGGGGCATCGAGTACAGACGCTTGGTGAGAATGCGGGACAACCGGTGTGGATCTCATTGAGGGATTGCCCCCCAACATGAAAACCCGCTGGCCGTCTTTCTCCATGTCTGTGGGGTCGAAGTTATGCTGGGTTTCTGTATTCAAGTGTCTTGCTTCAATGGATGTACCCTGAATTCTAGCATCCATAAGCGCATTCTCCTGCGCTTCCTCCCGCACTTTTGCAAAGTATGCGTCTACTGCACCATTCCTCCTGGAAATATCTCCGTTCCAGTACTCGTTTTCGTGAATGTTTGACATGTCCGCGTTCTCTTTTCCTTTGCCTTTGTACTGGCCCCTTCGCTGCTTCGCCAACTTGGTGCTCTGTGTTGAACTGAGAGAGGCAATCGATAGCGCTCGCTCGCCTTCTCCAATGCTACGTCCGGAAGAAACTGAACTCACACCATCGTTATCATAACCGTTGCTATTAATATTGAGATGTGAACGCTTATTAGCCAATGATTTACCATCAGTGCCATCGCGCTCCGATAAGTTGCTTCTCGATGCTCGGTGCGGTAAATTCAGCTCACTAAACACCGGAAACTCTGAATCTGGCGGCGGAGGTGTATGCCCGGTAGTCATCCCATTCTCTTTTGGATACGGGAGGCCTGATCTTGCCGAGAGAATAGATGCCCTGGTTTCCGCGTATGTCTCAGGAGTATCTGCCCTGTTTGGTCCATCTGGCATTTCAAGTCTCTCACCGTTAGGAATCGCACCCACAAGCGATACCCCCTCTCCGGCCTCGGACAGGATCGGGGATTGAGGAGGGCCAAGTCCAAGGCCCGGCGCTTTAGGATACGACATTTCGGACTTAGGTGTAGCGTCAGCGAACCCGTTGTCAATCGCATCATTTAATTCCGCCATGACTTGTGAAACTACCTCTCGGTTGCTCTCTGAAACTTGAGAATCAGCGCCGCCAGCAATTACCATACCCTGGCCATTCCCCCTTTCCATGTCTGGAGTTAGAACTACCATCGGCTGTGCAACGTTGGGCATGCTTAAACTCTTGTCGAGCCTCTTACTACCCTGGCGTTCAAGCAGGGCCGATGCAACCGTTGAGTCGAACTTTGAAAGCTTCGTCTGATTATTATTGGTCTTGATTTCATTGAGTTGTGGGAGAATGAGTCGTTTTATGGCATCTTCTACAAGATCAAGAAGCGCTGGGTTATTGATTGAAGCGGTTCTTTGCAACTGGGACTCCTCCATTTGAGACGCTTTACGGCGTTGTCGGTTTTTCTCAGCTGTGATGTCATCAACCTCTCGATCACGACTCCGGCTACGGCTTCTCGCACGAGGCGCCGTTAGGTAGTCACCAGCCATGGTGCTCCCACCCCGGCTTTGCGATCCTTTTCGTGATTTAGCATTACGTCCTTTGCCCAACTTCTCAAATCCTTCCATGACACTCTGCTCGATTGATTGCTTCTCGTGTTGGCTCAGAGCTATTGATTCCCGATTCGATATGCGTTCCCGACTAAGGCTTCTGCTCCTTCTACGGCCCAATTTCGGTGCTTTAAGCCCAGCTTCTTCCTGGATATCGTACTCCCTACTCACACTCCTACTCCTTGCTCCTTTCTGCGACTTGATTGAATCCTTCTCAAAGTAGCCTTCGGGTTGTTTGCTCCTTGACGCAGACCTATTCCGTCGAGCGGCACGACGATTGTAAGATTCACTTTTGTCCCTAGGGGAGCTATTGACAGATTCAGGGCTAGCTGCTTCTCGGGTGATGCTAACGTATGGTTGATCGGCAGAATTATACGATGTGATCGATGAATGGTCTCCAGAAGTTGACCGGTTATCACCCATAACTAATCTATCCTCTCCGACGTGCGGCGACAGCGATATTCTTTGGGTATGGGATGGTCTTCGAGGACTGGTGCCAGCGTCCGAGATATGTAGACCATTCCCGTCAGAAGAAGATTTAACTTGGTGGCGCCTTTGAGCCGATGGGGTTACTTTGACCCGAACGCTCGGACGACGGTTGGGGGATCCACCATTCGGCTTGCCATTTTCGAAATACTCTATCAGCAGCGAAGTGTTGGTTCCGCTCAAAGTGGTGCTTGCATCAGCATCCTTTTTTCTTCTTCGGTTCGTTTGAATAGTAATTGGACGACCGTCTTCGGGAATAGAGAAGCTGGTGTGATCTGTCCTGCGTGACAGGTCGGTTGCAGTGTAGCTCCCCTGAGAGCTGAGTACAGACTGCTCCTGTGCATTATTCCCTCCCATTTTTGTTGAGTTTACCAACTATGACCGCGTGCGGTCTATGCGCCAAAAAAAGAAGAGACAAATTAGAAACAGACTAATAGGGATTTCGTGGAGAATTGAATTATCGGGTACCTTTTTGTTGATGCCCACGTTGCTGAAACTGTCGCTGTGAATCAACCAGCCGCAAGGCAGGCGGATACACCAATAATGCCAACGGGGGAATAAGAAAATAACTTGGTTACAGGGTAGAGCTCCGTCCGAGGAGCAAGAATAGCGGGAGAGATGATAGAGGCGAAAAACTATCCCAATGAATGTATTATTTAGTTGTGATGTTGATTGCTGACAGTGGAGAGGGAGGTAGCAATGGTGATGATGATGATGATGATGGAGGGGGTTGGGGGGTTGGGGGTTGGGTGTGGGAGGATAAGGAAGGATGAGACGCTGGAATGAGCGACGGGAGGGCCTGGCAGGTGATGGTAGTCCAGTTGGTTGGAGGCGGGCAACCGAGGCGAGCGGCGGGGAGTAAATGGAGGTGGGAGCTGTTTTTCTTCCTACTCCTCTTCCGCGACGCTTTCGATCCGAGTGGTTGTATTTCAGTTGTGGACGGTGATTATTGTTTACGGGAGGTTTTGCTGCCTGCTACGGCTTGGTTGGGTAGTCTGGCTGCTTTGGCTGATTAAAGAGCTACTAGCCTAGTATGTCGCTCTGTTTGTGTTTGTCTCTCTCTATCTCAAGAGGATGCGAGAAGAAAACTCGAATGGCGACGCAGGCTGAGAATAGCAGTGCAGCAGTTGCAGTGCAGTAGGTACCTACAGGCGCCTAAGATGTTTAGGTAGAAGAAGACCTAAGGGGGATTCTGTCTCTCGATGATGGATAAACTGATCACACAGCCTGAGCAGACGAACCAGAATTCGAACAGCAACAACAACAACATCCAACCAACAGCAGCCTACTTTCGCTTCTTCTCAGAGGCAGAGCGATAAATGGCGGCTGGGTGGGTGTAAACAAATTGCAGTGACACAAATAATATGGTGGCGGCGGTGCTCTGCCTGTGCAAGCAAGCGCAATTCCTGGGTCGACTTTTCCTAGGTGGTTTCCTAGCCCCCCGTTTGTTATGTGTGCCTGCCCTTTTTTATCTACCTTTTGCCCGCGGCTGAGGCCGACTGCGGAAAGTACCTCACGATTGGAGCTTCCTTGCATGCTCTACTCTTGTTCTGAAATCCATGGCTCTGTCTCGAGCTGATCTTGGTCTCAACGGGGTATCACGTATTTCCGAACGAGGGAATATTAATTATAAGCCACACTTCTGATACTTGAGCAGTCTAGGTTTGGAAAGAGATCCATCTCATCGATACGACGCGCATGCGTTTATCCATGAGCCCCCTCAATATTAACACTCTACTTTAGAGTAAGTACCTACATGTACTCGTACTTGTGCCTTGAGCTATCGTCACCTCTAGAGTACGAGTAGATACACGATGATACCCTCTGGGGTGATGCAGGGAATTCCTTAGGCGTAGGTACATGTAGGTAGTCCAAGCAACCGCTCCCGCGCGCGCTGCATGTAATTTTTTCGGAGACCACCAAAAAAGTCTATGTAGGTACGGTACGTCTCTAGGGGTTTCCCTTAGCAGAAAAAAAGAAAGGAAAGGAAGGCAGAGAAAACTCTTGGTGGAGGGATGAGTTGTCTCCGTCTGCATCAGAATTTTATCTATCTGATCATGATGTCGAGTGCTCAGTGGGTAGCACGTACGCCGAGCCTTATTATCCCTGGCCGTTTCTATGGCAATGAGGGTTCACGCGAGATCCAAATATTGAAACACAACCAGGTACTCTTTTATCAACACACCATGCGGCAGCGCCTAGATATTGAAATATGACATACATCCAGTAGTCCGGGCCCCATTAATTCCAATGGTCTGGTTGGTTTTTTTCTTGTTGTCATTTCTAGCCAACAGCGATCCCCCTTAACACATTTTCAACCCACCATCATCGTCATCCCCTCCCTAATAAATTTGCCGGCAAAAAAGAAAGCTGAAATCCCGAAAAACATACTCTCTGTATGAAGTTGATATCTGACCGGCCTTTTAGCATCAATTGACAAGTAACTACATGTACCCCAACAGATGTTGAGAAGTACATGTAGTTACGTGGAAAAGATGCATACATGTTCTCTAACTGCTCTGCACTCATAGAGTAAAGCTATGGCTTAGGCAGAGAAGCGTAGGATGTAGGTACTCTATTCTACATCATGTAGAGATGTGCCTATCGGGGTCCTTTCCTCTCCCCCACTTCCACATCCAGAAACCCCATCCGCTTCGAGGTAGAAAAGACGATATATCTTTGGATGTAGTTCCCAAGAGGCTAGAACTCCATGAATAGCGGGTGTCAACAAACGAATATAGTCGAACGCGGCTCATTCCACGCCTTTCCTTTTCCTTACATGCGGCTCCATCAAGCATTTCAACCCAAGAACTTTCTTTGCTACATTCCCCCCGCGAACCGGGAACGGCACCTACCGAAATTCCGATGTCAAACTGAAGCATGTTTCACCATCTGACGCTATCTGAGCTTTGAGGACTTCGCTAAGGTCCTGGGCATCCATCGTCGACATCGTCATCACCAGCTTCATTCTTTGCTTGTGTGCTCTCTATACTCGTACTCCACTACACATTAGTCTCTTGATAGGAGATATATGCCGGATCCATTCCATATTTTCGGCATGCTGCTTCTCTCCCTGCAGATAGGGTACATGTAACCAATCATCACTGTCGCATTCCGAAGATCGGACGGGTTATCTGACACTGATGGCGCCGTTGTTCCTCTGAGCAATGATTCGAAACAAAAATTCACTTACGATGTCTACTCGTAATCTCATAGCGTTTCCGAACACGGCCAACATTACATGACACACAAAAAGGTGGATTTGGCGCTTTTTTGTATGGTATGCGGTAGCAGTCGTGTTCGAAAACGTCATGAATTTAATATTACTTATTCGTTAGGGTCAACTTCGGGTCCTACGGCATTGCTTCGCATATCATCTCAAAGATCCGCTTCCGCGGATCCCAAAGACTGGATGATTCGCCGCGTAGTAAATGTCACAGTCGTACTAGTCAGTCAGTCAAGTCTCGAATCTGCACAGGGTTTAATAAAGAAATATTTTACGAGCCTGCATTTTTTATTGGTCAAATGAAAAGAAAACCGATATGTTTCTCATGCTATCTTTTCCCTCTGCCTTATCAGCTCATGGGAGATTCCTGTCGGAAAAAACGGGCGTATTCTCTTCCGGGGTGGACTACCACAAATATGCATTTACACCAATTTTCTTGGTAAGTGGGTTTATGGATTAGCAGACGAATGGGAATAGTGTTAGGCTAGGTACGTGGCGTCATGCTGCAGCGTCAGTCGAGTGATATCGCGTGATCTGGGGTGCAGCTGTTTACGGTGGGGGTGGCGATAAAGCAAGAGGGAAATGCTAGTGGCTTATTATGGTACTATGCCCATCATACCACATCACTCGGAAAGCAAAGCATCCGACAATGGAGATTATGATGAGACTCGCAAATACAACGCTCCACATGGTATGACACCAGAGACTCCCATAGAATAAACCCGGATAACACCTGTTTCTCTTATCAGCATCAAACGACACCCAAAAAACTCATTTATCAGCACGATTTCATTTCCACGATCACACATGCTACTCACGCAACATCACTTATATATATATATCCTCACATTTGGACATCACACAACATTTCCTGTAGTAACCAACGGTCGCCAAAATGAACCCTTTAGTCCAAACCACAGATAAATCGAGGAGTTACATACAGATATTACATAAATATTTCTTTTCTCCATCTCAGCTAATAATTGACTATAAATTATAAGCACGTTTGCGCGCGGGCAATAAAGTCATTCATGGGTCTGGTGAATTGGGCCCCTGATAATAGACTATCACTAAACTTGGGGAGGCATATGGAATAAGAATAACAGTTCTTGTATCAAACTCCTCCTTTCTGGGCGCGCGGCACGTTCCGGTCTCCGAGTGATAAACTATGATCGCAAATATAATAAGGTGGTTATACTACAGTACAGCGGTCATCAGACGGAACACCAAAATACGCGTTCGCAGGCAAAATTGTAGCTTCGTCGTCCGATGACTTATTACCCACCGCTGTACATCTAATCGCCAATGTGTAAGTTCGATTCCCCTCACCTACATATTTTTTTAAACCTAAGCTTATGATGGTATCCCATACGAAGGGTAAGATATCCTCTACCAGTCAGAACATGCTCACCCCCATGAAGTATCTCCCCTTAACTGGGGATATCTTATCATATCCCGGTGAAAAGGATGTCTCATCCAGCAAATCGAAGATTAGTACCTAATAGTCAAGATATCGCATCCTACCTGAGAAGATTGGTCATCCCTCTACAACAGGATATCATATCCTACTTCGGAGATAAAAACAGTATCCTGCCTCCGGGGATGAGTTATCCAGTAATTTGTCCTCTAGGGATCACTTATTACCTACCGCTGTACATGCAGTGCGTGTAGGAAAGATTGGAGATTGATGATCGACCGGCCGGGTTATATATTAAAGATACATGTAACCACCTTATTATGAACTAAGGATTAATTGGCATATGGTGGTTCTGAGATATGTACATTACAATACTGGTATGGTAATATTTCAAAGCTATGTGTGATTGATCGATCCGCTGTGTGTTGTTTCCCGGTACATACGAGTTTTAAAGGTGGAGTAGAGATATTGGCGAAATGAACAAATTAATCAATACATAATATAGAGTCCCTTGGATACTCATTCAGGCCGCAGTTGTACTGAGGCCTTCACTGCATATAGTTGTGGGTTAAATCTATAACTCACAAAAAGGCGCTTTGGTGCATGTAGTAAGATTGGCATTTGTTTTAAGGCAATATATTAGTAGAATACTTAAAATTCGGCTTGCTCAAGATCGTTTTCTTCTTGCTTTGGGGCTAAGTATGGTTAGCCCTTTATATGTAGATAACTTGAGGTTACCTCATGAAGTGCGATATACAGCACTATATCCTTAAAACTGAGCAGCCCCAATGTCAATTTATTTTGATATATATATATAACCCAGTCGATGAATAAAAAACCACAACCCCTCCTCTATACTTAAGTCTTACTATGCACGCAAAGCCCGATCCCAGCCAAAACAAGTGCCATTCCAATCCACGTCTCTGCTCATATCATACAGATCAGGATACAGGCCACTGCAAAAGAATGAAGGAAAGAAGGAAAAAAGGAAAAAAGGAAAGGAAAGAGGGGGAAGAATGATTAGGAGACTAACCTTTGCTAATGACCTTTCTCTCGGCAAACCACTCTCCCAAAACAGTAAACAAAAATGCAAGCGAATTAACGATGGGAACAGTAAGAGATAGTTCTACACTACAGTTAGTAAACGAGCAACCGAGGCGTGCCGCCAAAATCGGGGACAGGAAATTATATACCAGCTTTCCCGATCAACAGGAAAAACCATACAGAGCCAGTGAGATTTATAACTGTATACGGGGTTATGCATTAAAAAAAAACACGCCCGGGGGATGGATAGGTCATAAGCTGTAACGTACGTAGCGGGATTGCATAACTCGGCCTCTTTAACATATCGAAAGCCGCAAATGCAGCCCTATAGTGCCCACGTACCACGTACACATCTGTCAGCATCCGGAACAGAAACCAACAGACTAATAAGAATCCCCGGGACAGAAACAGAATAGGTTAAATAACTAACTTCAAGATGAATTTCTTGACCATCCCCGTATTTGGATCCTCCAGAACATCTCTTTTAGGCGGACTATAGTTTACTGCTGCCTTGCGTATGAATCTTCACCTCGCGACTATAATTAGCTCTCGTTATGTCCAGTCATCGTAATTACAGGTGGATACAACTCACGGGTTGGTAAACCCCCTATATCCATTGTTAGCTGTGACTGTCCTGACTAACTTATTTTGATAAAAATAGGTAAGGTGAGAGTATATACCAGGCCATTCCGACCATGATGAAACCAATAACCCATCGTATAACTCCAGGATCTTCCGGTGTGTCTGCCATGGCGTCTTATCGTTAAAGAGAGCTGAACGGAGCTTAGGAGTTTATCGCGTGTTGCTAGGCGATGTTACTTTAGGAACCCTAACCCTATAAATGAGCCTCTGGATCCTTGCCAATGATCGATGATCACTTCGACAGGTAATACGGTACCGTAATTACATAGGTACATGTATTATACCTCTGGAATATTGACTACTCGCAATGTCCTGACGTTTTTGAACTGGGCCACTATTGCATACACCAAAAATCTGAAGCTTGGCGTACTCTTGTATGGTATGCAATATAATATTACATGTAGTCGCGTTGAAAAACGTCAGGACATTGCGAGTACATGTAAGTTACTACGGTAATGTATAGATCTCTGTACATATGCGAGGCGTCTCCATGCCGGAATTAGGGGTGTGCAACGGTCGTACTGCTACATATTTTCTCGACAGCACTAGAGTGCATACAGCAGAGTACCAATATCGAGCCAGTCATACTACATGTAGTAATTAACTACATCATATGCATGTAAAGTATTTTCAGTGTACTAGTGGCTACCCTGAGGTTATGAGCGCGGTACATTATGCTCATAAAAATTTAACATAACGATAGTGAATAAAAATAAAACCCAAAGAAACTATCGTTCTTATGGTCACATCAAAACACCTCCCAAAAAACATAAGACTTATGGGAATAGGATTTATTTATCAGCTCTCTGCTTCAAAAATGCAATCATTGCTCTCAACCTCCCATCCGCATCTTCAAGCGCAAGCCGCGCCTCTTTCTCTTTCTCCTTGTTTATCCTTCGATCGCCTGTAGCCTTTTTCCTTCTCTCCTCGATTCCCTTTTCAACTGCTAGCTCAAGTTCTGCGCTCCAGACCAACCCTGCCTCTGTTACGAGTAATCGAGTCATACTCTCAAGTAGCATCGCAACTTTAGCATTATCGCTGACAGAAGTCGTATTGGCAGGCCAAGGAAGATATCGATTCATGAGCTTTTCGGTGGTCAAATCATCTGTTTCATTCCTCTTCGGCATAGGAGCCTTCGATGAGATGATAGTATCGAGAATGAGCTGATTCAATGCTGCCCGATAATTGGGTTGTCTAGAAATGAAGGTTGATGTAAAAAGCATAAAGCTCGATGGTGAAAAACGCAAAATGATGTCTTTATACTCGCGATAGAGATCATTAATGTCGATGTAACAGCAGCGATAAGATACAGATGAGAGTAGTGATAGAAACCGTTGTCGTAAAACGAGGGCCTCCATTCCACCCCACTCACACGCCACGCCGGTATCGTCATCCTCTATATTGGAAGGATCATCGGTCATTTCAGTATCCTCCGATGGAGATTTAGATCTTGTTGAAGTAGTGGTTTCGGGTTCGTTTTGATCATCGTCAACAAAGGAACTATTGAGGCTTCCCATATTGTTCTTCTTCGGACGTTTTGTAGAAAGCTCATCCTTATAAATCGGATTGCACCGATCTAAGTTTGACACAGTTCCGTTGGCAAGAATTGCGCGGATTACTTTTTTATAACCCGCACTCCCTTTGGTATCTGGGAGCATTTTGACAAACAGTGCGTTCTTCAACGCATCGGAGTTACTTGTTTGCGCAAACGTCGCTTGTCTATCTTCCCAGTCCGCCTCCAATACATCCAGCAAGATTTCTAATTGCAGTTTCCACCATTTCCACCGCGTAGGATGTATGACTGAGCATGTGAATCCCCACCCAACGATCGCCCACACATCTTCTGCCACTGCGAATAGTGATTCGCCTTCAGCAAGATCACCGGCAAGATGATCATCAGTAGTAGTATTGGCGGCCGGTGAGTTATCTCTATCTCTTTCCTTTTTAGTTCTTCGTCCACGGACTCTGGTATCTTCAAACACCCATGCAGCCGCAAAGTTAGAATTGAGAGGTCCGATCAGCTTCAGCACCCGACGAAGCAGAAGAAAGGCATCGATAGGTGCTGTGGGAGTGGGTTCATTCTTAGGTAGCTGACTGGTGAGGTATGGATGGGAAATGAGGGTTGTTATAAGACGAATGTGAGTGTGAGGAGGGATGAGAGCTGCGGAGAGCGAGGGAGTGGATACGCCAGGGCTTATGACACCCCCGAGACATTCAATCGCCTGGGCATCTGAGATTTGTCAGTTATAGTACAGAAAGGTGATGGAGGAGAAGGCAAACATAAGGATTCTTCGAGGGCACCACGAATGCGTTCATTAAGATTATAGGGGACAGGCTTTGTTGACCGGTATTTAGGATGTCCATCCATTGTGATCGGGGAGTTATGTGATAAGAATGGGCAGGAGACGCGACTGATAGTCGCATTTATCTAATCTGCCTATCTGATTGTCTGATCATTGCTGCCTAAATACAGCCTGCTACTACTCTAGGTAGTGTAACCACTAAGCCCCACCAAAGGAGGAGCTATCAACCCTCCACCACCACTACCCACCACCTCTACACTACCCACCCTCCAACAAGGTACATCGCTAGATCCCCATAACCACACGATATCATCCCCTCTAACTTCCTCATCCTATCAAGCAATTATTCGAGAAACAACTAGTCGCGATGGCCGACGTTGATATGAAGGATGCTGCTGCTACTACCACCGCAAAGGAGGGAAAAGCTATCTCCAAGAGTGGACCCTCCGGTGATTCTGGAAAGCCCCGGTTCGAGGTTAAGAAAGTATATTCCACTAATGATTTCTCAAGCGACCTACAATGTTAAGAGATGCTGATGAACGAAACAGTGGAATGCCGTTGCCCTATGGTCATGGGATATCGTCGTTGAGAACTGTGCTATCTGTCGCAACCATATTATGGATCTTTGTATGCCGTCCATCTATCAGCGCACCTTAGAGCTATTCACTAACTCGGCGTAGGCATCGAGTGTCAAGCCAATCAAGCCAGCGCTGTCAGCGAGGAGTGCACCGTTGCTTGGGGCATCTGCAATGTATGTCACACTTTGTGTTATGCCCAGAGTGCGTATAGGTTCCAGGGCTAATCCATTTCTAACAGCACGCTTTCCACTTCCACTGCATATCTCGTTGGTTGAAGACACGTCAGGTCTGCCCACTTGACAACCGAGACTGGGAATTCCAGAAGTACGGAAAATAAACCACTACTTTTTTGTCAATCAAGGGAAACAAATCCCCTCTTTCTACAGAAACTATAGCATGGAAAATTCCGGGGCAGGAGAACAAATGGGGGAAATACCACTGTGCAGTTTATTGCCATTCACCCAACAGAGCCTAGAGAATGACTCGGGGGTTACAGTCCGGTTTAGTCTGTTACCACTGAAACTGAGATTTCGTGTAATGGGCGTATTTCTTTGTAACGTATCTGCTTTACCAATGGGCGTTCTGCATCACCTTTACTTCTTTTTATATTACCGGCGAGGATTCAGGTTTTATCACGGCATGAACGTAGTGATCTTCTGTTTCGGTCAAAGTGATTATGCGAACCAAGACTTGCCCTGGATTTTAGCTAAGCAAAGATCCATATTTTATAAAGAAGTACTTCTATTTGTTTCAACTCTCCTTATACCTTGACCCCTTTCTGCCTTGCTTGTCTACGTAGCTACCCAAAACCCTCAAGTCTACGCAGTACCTTTTCAGTTCCTCCAATGCCTGGTTGGCATTATCGGTCTCGGCATGTCCTTCAAACTCAACAAAGAAGATATAATTCCACTTGACTACTCGAGTGGGCCTACTCACAATGGAGGTGAGGTTAAGGTTGAAATCCTTGAAAACCCTCAAGGAATCGCAAAGTGCGCCTGGCAACTTATGGTCGATCGTGAATGATAACAAGGATTTATCTTTCTTTTTCCCACCCCCCTCCTCCTCCGCCCATTCACCTGTGCTCGCGCCAGATCGCTTAATGGCTGACAACACAAAGAAGCGTGTAGTATTATCGTGGGAATCCTCGATATTCTCGGCGAGTATCTTGAGCCCCTTGACATCACTAGCAATCTTACTAGATATCGCACCAGCGTCCTCAAAGCCTGCAGCAATCTGAGCGGCTTTTGAGGTTGAAGAAACGTCCACTCTCTCTACACCTTTCAGGTTGGTGTTCAACCAAGTCTCGCATTGGCCGAATGCCTGAGGATGCGAGTAAATCTTCGTTATTGACTTGAGGTCCTTGGCAGGGGAGAGCAGGCAGTGGTGTACATCCAGATAAGCCTCTCCACATACGCGCGTAGAACGGTATTGCGAGGAGCGGTCGCAGAAGAGGTCGAGTGTAAAGACTACGGAACCATTGGTGGAGTTCTCGAAGGGAACCACACCATAGGTGACAGTGCGGTCCTCAACGGCGACGAATATGTCTACGAGTAGTTAGAGCTGTATGGTGGCTTGGGTGGTATAGTGGGTACCTTCGATTGTGGTCTTAGGCTCAAAAACGTGGGTATTTGGGTCAAAACATTCAATCGCTGCCTACGAGATTTGTTAGGATTTGTGATATATGAGGATGGTTGGTTAGGCATACCTGATGAGAGTATGATGTTCGTGGGCCTAGATATGCCACTGAAGGCAACGGGTCAGTTTTTGATGCCATCTTGACCGCTTGCTGCTTGTATCTGGGGGATGTTGAAGAGCTCAAGTACCGTCTCCGGACAGAGTAACAAAAGTGAAGTAGACTAGGCTTGATTGGATTTCACTACGGAATACATAAGTCTGAGCCTTGCGACAACCTCTGCGAAGTGTATTTTGGGTTTTCTGCTTTCATACATACATGTGTTATATCCATTCGTGACCTATGAACTCTAGATACACGTGCCTAATGTCTAGGGGGGCAATGGCTCTATGTGTGATATTTATTGTTCTCTGCGGAGTT
This sequence comes from Morchella sp. 2018-W38C, assembly GCA_024713705.1. NCBI lineage: Eukaryota > Fungi > Ascomycota > Pezizomycetes > Pezizales > Morchellaceae > Morchella > Morchella sp. 2018-W38C. The sequence goes on from JAMJEX010000001.1 coordinate 1,532,480, forward strand.
TGTGTGCGGGGGAGGGGTCCCACAGAGCCTCCTTCATTGACTCATTCACGGAAAGAGTTCCTGTTTTTAGTTTCCTATAAAAATGTATCCCTTCCCATTACCCCTCCGTTGGCACCATCACTGTTGAAAATAAGGATCCCTGTCCTGCATACATCTTTGGAGAGAAAATTCCCGCCGTTCCCCGCTACAGGTTGGCTTGCGAATAGAAGGGGGAAAAAATTAAAGGCCCTTCGTCAACCACACTTGATTACTTACCCAACCACGAGTCCCAGTTACCTAAATTTACATCATTCTTGGACCGGGCAGCCAGAGTCTCCTTTCCTCCTCGCTTCCTACCATCCCCCTCTCTTTCTCCTCCATTTCTCCCGCCACATCACAAAATCTTAATCTCTGCTGGTTAGTTAAGGCCACATTGCATATTTGGTTTTCCTTTCACTTCATTCCTTTCTTCTTCTTTTTCATAAAACGGTCTTTGACAGCATTTTGGGTGGAGCAGATTTGTTGAGAATACAAAGCAGCAAAGATGTCGCAAACACAGCCAAATGAGGTGGAAAAAAATATCGAAATATGGAAGGTATGATTTCTCCCTCATATTTATTCTAAGCCCATGTCGTCTTGCTATATAGGCTGCTGAGTTTGGTGAATTTTCGGAGGCACGTGGAGGCTGACAAGCTCTTTTTTTTACGTCTGGTGTAAATAGGTCAAGAAGCTCATTAAGCGTCTCACTGAGGCGCGGGGCAACGGGACTAGTATGATCTCGCTGATTATCCCACCCAAAGATCAAATCTCGCGAGCAGCAAAGATGTTGGCTGAAGAATTCGTTAGTACCCTCTTATATTACACCGGAGACGTCGTATGACGCATGAAATATATTGACAATATGTAAGGGTACTGCTTCCAATATTAAATCGCGTGTCAATCGTCTCTCTGTTCTATCTGCGATCACCTCTACTCAACAACGTCTTAAGCTCTATCCTCGTGTTCCACCCAATGGTCTCGTTGTCTATTGTGGTGAAATCATTACCAGCGAAGGCAAGGAGCGCAAGATTAACATTGATTTCGAGCCTTTCAAGCCTATCAACACTTCACTATACTTGTGTGATAACAAATTTCACACCGAGGCGCTTTCTGAGCTACTTGAATCGGACAACAAGTTTGGGTTTATCATCATGGATGGTAATGGTGCGCTTTTTGGCACACTCAGCGGCAATACCAGAGAGGTTGTTCATAAGTTTTCAGTTGACCTTCCCAAGAAGCATGGTCGTGGTGGTCAATCTGCATTGCGTTTCGCCCGTCTTCGAGAAGAGAAGCGGCACAACTATGTTCGCAAGGTTGCCGAATTGGCAGTACAGAATTTCATTACTGCGGACAAGGTCAACGTTTCTGGGCTTATATTGGCTGGTTCAGCTGATTTTAAGACTGAGCTGGCTCAGAGTGACATGTTCGATCAGCGTCTACAAGTCAAGATTATCAAAGTTGTCGACGTGTCCTATGGCGGTGAGCATGGGTTCAATCAAGCTATCGAGCTGTCTGCCGAGACTCTCGGTAACGTAAAATTCGTCCAGGAAAAGAAATTGATCGGCAACTACTTCCAGGAGATTTCACAGGACACCGGAAAAGTCTGTTATGGTATTGAAGATACTTTGAGAGCCATGGAACTAGGTGCTGCTGAGAGTATGCTCCCTTTTGACTATAGTGCTTTTATTCTATGTTCTAATACGGTGTAGCTTTGGTTGTTTTTGAGAACCTTGATGTAACTCGCTGGACCCTTAAGTCTTCAACCGGAGAGGAAATTATCCTCAACACCACCAAACAGCAGGAGTTGGATCGGGATAAGTTCATGGACAGAGAATCGGGCCAAGAAATGGAGGTCATCGAGTCTATCCCCTTCCTTGAGTGGTTGGCCGAAAAATACAAGGATTTCGGTGCAACCCTCGAGTTCGTATCAGACCGCTCCGGAGAGGGCAATCAGTTTGTCAAAGGCTTTGGTGGCATTGGTGCATTCCTTAGATACAAAGTCAACTTTGAGCAGCTCGCTGAGGTTGATGATGAGGATGAATACTATGATGATTGATGGTGGGGACACCTCGCGGTTTATAGCGAGGACGTCATTCCAGACATAGGTTCTGAGGGCGTCCTTAGGATGGCGGCAGCGCTTGCGCGGTGTTCGTCATTCCTAGTGGGGAGAGGGTTTAGATGTGGTGGAGCCGAAAAATGGTGTTGGTTGTTGGAATGGTATGTACTTGAATCCGTCGGTCGATCTTGAAATGGTACGGGGCGATTAACAAAACTGCAGATTAGTTGAACCCGAAGTCATGGAGAGGTAAAAAGACAGTCGCTACCACAAATCATTGAGGCTGGCACTGGGAATGCGGGTGGGTGGATAGGCATTCAATCATATTTTCTTTGGCTTTTGGATCTGGGAGATGGCTGGCTGGGCTTGGGGGAAAAACATTTTATCTAAGAAATCAATTTCGTTGCATTGAAAAACCCACCGATATTCTATATATATTTTACTAGAATGCTGTGTACTGCGAGTTTTGTTATTAGAGGTTGGTTGATTCATGCGATATCACTCGTAGGACTTCTTGAGTAGATCCGGGCGTGTGGTTTGGTCGCTATATGCAACTTGCTCCCTGATGTAGTTTGATAGTGTTCCTGGTGGGACCGAATACCTGGATATATATATCTCCATGGCATACCCACCTGCTGTGAGATTAAGTTTCCGCCACAGTTTTCTATCAAGAGTTTGGGAACGTGCGGGACTTCATGTCAAAGCTGTTTTTTCAAGTCTAAAAACTTTTAAATGGAAATTAGGCATTGTACTTGTTGTAGGTATCATTTACGCTAAGTATACTCCATTTGAGAACTAGTTGCCTAAATCGACCTATTCCTTCTCGATAACTACAGGGGCCTTGATCTCTTTGCCCTTCAAAAACTCTAGCCCCTCACCAGCCTATTCGATCAGATTAGTATAAAGATATATCATCAAAGTTATTCGGAAAAGAGACTTACATATGACACCAGAGGAGAAACCTCAACGCCAGTATCCTCTTCGTTTGCCTCACTTGTCACAATTACCCCAGCAGCTTCCAGCCACTTCTTTCCTTGTCTGAGAACGTCTCTCTTACTGGTGTCTGGGTCATCCTCTCCAGTTCCTCTGGCGTTCTTGAGGGGCGAAAATTCATCCTCACGCTTCACTTCAAGACAAGCAAAACGAGACAGTGGAATCCTTGGAAAGATATCAAATACGAACTGTTCAAGTTTGATGCCGTTTGGTTTTTCAGGCTTAAACTGCTCTCCAGTTGTAGTATCACAATAAGGAATCTTCTTCCTTGCGATATGATGAGGCAGACTATGTACCCACTCAGGAATAGTCTCCAAAAAGCGGGTTGAGTAGTAATGGTTGACAATATTCGCAGCGCGGAATTTGAGAATGCTCTTGTTCTTCTCGTCAAGAGCTTCTGCAGTTTCGGAATCGATTTCAGAATATTCAACAACATCGGGCTTTCCATTTTTCAGGATTATAAGACCCACAGACTCGGTAGCGTTTCGTTTGCGGACGACCTTAGTGGCAAGGTCGACATCTTTCGACGCGGAGAATCCTATGAATACTGGATCGCACACCTTGACGAGACTGTTATCGACACAGTATGCGTGGACATGTTCAATAGACCTTGCACGAAGGTCGGTAAGGACGGATGAAGTGATAAGGGCCTGGTAGATCCCACCATTGCCATCCGGAGCAACCGCAACCTTCGATTTTGATTCGAGGATGATTTTACCCTCATTCGAAATACAGGGTAGGACACCTTGCTCAAAGAAGACGACATTCTCTTTCTCAAGCCCGAAGAAATTGTTTTCTTGGAAGAATTTCTCTGTAGGGCCACGAGTGGGTCCTGATGTCATGATATACCAAGGCACAACAGCCTTGTCCTTGCCGACTTTCTTTGCGCCAAGTGTTTGCACACGAAGAATACGCTCGGCCTGAAGCTGGAAAAGGGATTTCTTTGAGGGTAGGCCGACATTGAAACAACCCTTAGGGGCACTGGAGCCGAGACGGGTTCCCTGACCACCTACATCAACGCGTCAATGATACTTGACATAAAATAAGGCATTTATATAAAATTCTTACCAGCCATGAGGACTACGGCCACCTTGTTGTTTCCAATCAGCTCGAGACCATGTTCATTCCATGACTCGATATCAGATGAGGCGCTATCGAGGATGGAAGCTGTTGCGGATTCGGGAAGGGGCTCGACAACCGGTGTCTCAGCTGGTGGAGGGGGAGAAAGAGCTTCTTTGGTAATGATCTATGAAAATCAGCATCCTGGTTATGATGATCAAAAAGGCTATTCAATAGTTTTTTTTTTTTTAGAAATAGATAGTACAACTAACTCAAACATAATTATAGGTGATGGGTGGATAAGAACTTACAGAAATCCTCTTGGGGTCCATCTTTGATAACTGCTGGAAAAGGGCAGCTTTCTCAGTGACATTCAAGTCATCGAAAAATGCAAAAACGTGCTCTTGGCCGACTTCTGCAAACTTTTGCTTCAATTCTTCGACAGCCTCCGGAGAAGGAGCTCTAATATCAGAATCTCCGCCGAGGGAGAGCTTGTTGAGGGCACTTTCAAGGCCAGACTTGATTGCGGCTGCCATATTTGTATTATAGATAATGGTATACGCTTGTGTATATCAGCTGGATTGGCTTAAGGAATGGAGGGTGTTTCGTGTGTGGTATCAATTGTTGAGATAGTAGCAGGGGAGTAGTAACAGAGATGGATGGGAAAGGAGTAACAAGAACGAGGACAAGGCAAGATGTATTTATTTAAAGACGGAGAGATAAGCTAAGCTACAAGCAAGAAAAACCAACTAAACCCCGCAGAGCTTCGTGGCTCTTGGAGAAATTATGGGAGGGGGCGGGGCCTGCGGTGTGCATATCTGTTTTTGGAAGCTTGTAGTCAGTCTCAGTCAATTGAGTGAGGAGCCAGTGCGGGACGGGGAACCCCACCACGGGTTGGTCGTTGGTGGGATATGATGACCCACGCATAGGATATCCTTGCAGGGGAAAGAGACTTTTCTTGCGCGCCAAATGTGATAGAGTCGCAAGCCCAATCCTCGAGTAGAGTATCGATACTCTAGTACCATACTCCTAATCTGCAATTTCCATTGGGGTAGAAGTCAAAGATACACCAAAGACTTGGAGCTGCATATTCGGGTTCTTGTTGCTGGTCGCGAGTACATACATGCGTGTACATGTAGGTACATGTACATGTAGTTATTCTAAGTTGCCAACATACATATATCTATATGTACATAATGTACCTGTGCTTTTCAATTGAGGCTTCAGGTGGCAGAGCTAAGGTCAGAAAGGCTGTAAAACATTCCGTTGATCTATCCAGCAATTTGATCTCGGGTTTAAGGAATATATGTTTTGTGCTACAGGCATATAGAGTTGTCCGAGTTGCTTAGACACGATAGAATATCAGCCCTAGACACTAGGATTTGGACCCTGGTAATGCACAGCTTCCATGAGATTACCCGGCCTCTCTGCCTCACAGTGAGTGGCGCTTAACGTCCAAGCCACACTCACTTTGATTTCCAGGCCCTTGGTACTCTACACTTCTAGTAACTCAGATTGGGAATCCAGGGAAGCTATATCTCCGAAATTTCATTCTCTGCCATAAGCCGGACTCTCGAAAATTTAAGCTCCTCTGATATCTCCCTCTTACTGTCCTTCTTACACTTCGGCAATAATTAGGTAAGTAGACACGTGTGCTGAAGAGAAGGGGAGACTGAGCTCCTGGAAGCTGTTTACTTCATTTCTCCATGTACATATCGTAACTCTGTTACCAGCCATCAACATCTCGCAATAGATTTGATTCACTATCTTGCCAAAACAAATAGACCTTAAACATGTTCGGCATGAACGGCTCCGGGGGAATGCCCTCGCGGGGGGGGCCACCGGTGGATCCCTTGGACTCTGGTAGGTAGCTCCCCACAACCCCTACAGCCATTGTCACCACACTCTATTTCTGACAGTTATCGTAGGCGACTACGATCCCATTTATCACCTCAATACGCTCTTCCCCCACCCTGGAACGCTTCAGAGCGTTCCAGCAACTTCCCAGGCACTCCATAACCACCTTGAATCCCTCGATACAGAGATTTCACAGCTTGTCATAACACAATCTACCACGAATGCAGACTCACTTTCGCAGATCGCCGCGGCAAAGGCGGAGCTTGCAGAGCTACTAGAGAATATAGATACGGTTCGGGAGAGGGCTGTCAGGACAGAGGGTGCGATCGCAGCAATGACAGCAGATATTAAGAAGTTGGATTCCACGAAGAAAAATCTAACATTATCTATGACGGTGTTAAAAAGATTGCAGATGTTGAGTACGTTTCTAAAGTGGTCTCTCTCTCGCTACAAATAATTTATTGACTTAGACTTTAGCTACGGCTTATGAACAGCTTAAAACTCAATCCAAAAATCGTCAATACCGCGAATGCGCTTCCCTTATGTCCGCAGTTCTCGAACTTATGGCCCACTTTAAGTCGTTTCGCTCAATAGACCAAATTGCTACACTCTCACGCAATGTTGCAGACCTCAAGGCAGAGCTATTAGAGCAAGTCTGTGAGGATTTCGAGATGGTGTTTGTGAAGCAGGAGGTCGCAATTAGGAAAGGAATGTTGGCAGAGGCCTGCAACGTCATGGATGCACTTGGGGACGGTGCTCGAGGGCGCTTGGTAACATGGTACTGTAACACGCAATTAAGAGAGTACCGCCAGGTTTTTAGAGGCAACGATGAGGCTGGCTCATTAGATAATATCTCCAGGAGATATGCATGGTTGAAGCGAATTCTAAAAGTTTATGATGAAGAGCACCTCGGAATATTCCCACCAAGTTGGAAGGTTAATGAGGTTTTGGCAAAGACATTTTGCGAGGGAACAAAGGACGATTACAAGGGAATTTTAACGAGAGCAATGAGGAGGGAGGGCGGAAAGACTTTAGACGTAAACTTATTGCTTAAGTGTTTACAAGAGACACTAGAGTTTGAGAACTTTCTTGAAGGAAGGTTTAGCAATGATGTGAGTATGATCTCACCTAACATAGAAGACAGAATCACTGATATTTGACAGAGAGCCTCCATAGATACCATGAGTTCTCGAGACGAAAGACCATTGATATTTGGTAAAGCAATATCAGAGGCTTTTGAGCCCTACCTCTCTCTTTGGGTGGACGCACAAGACAAGTATACCTGCCCCACCGTAATCTTGGGCTCTAGCTAATCCCTAACTAGGCAACTATCCAATATGATACCTTCATATCGTGCTGCTCCTCTCCGTCCACCTGACGAAGACGTCACTGTGCTTCCATCATCTATTGAACTTTTCCATTTCTATCGCATAACCCTCGCCCAATGCGCTAAACTCTCCACGGGTTCCAAACTTCTTGACCTCTCGAAAACCTTCGCAAAATATCTTGATGAATACGCCGAGGTTGTTCTCCTTCACTATTTCTCACCAGATAAGGCAATGTCCCTAGCAGCAGAGGACGTAGTTGTTGTATTGAACACCGCCGATTATTGTCATGTTACTACCTCACAGTTACAAGAAAAGGTGAAATCTCGCCTCGATCCAGATGTTGCAGATAAAGTGGACTTTGAACGCCAGTCAGATGCGTTCCTTGGTGTAGTGAGTGCGGCAATCCGGCTTCTCGTTCGTAAAGTCGAGATTGCAGCGGAACCCGCCTGGCGCGAGATGCGAAATGCCCCCTGGAGCCGTCTGGACGCGGTCGGCGATCAGAGCGGCTATGTTGGTGTTCTTATTATGGCTGTCAAATCTACTGTCGGCGAGATTTTAGGTTTGGTTGGGAAAGAAGCGTATCAGCGTGCTTTCTGCGATAAAGTCGTCGAGGCCATGGCATCTGCGTTCTTGGCAAGTTTGGTTGGGTGTAGGCCCATTGGAGGCGTAGGCGCTGAACAAATGCTCCTTGACGCCTACGTTCTCAAAAAGGGATTTGAAGAACTTCTCACGCTCCGCGCAGAAGCCGGGACAACACCCCCAGTTAGTTACGTAAAATTCGTAAATAGGACGCTCACCAAGATCGATACACTTCTTAAAACCCTTCAGGTACAGAGTAGCCCAGCCGAGGGCCTCGTACAAGCATATCTCATTCATATATCCGACCGTTCAGATACAAACTTCCGCAAGGTACTTGACCTTAAAGGGATCCGCAGACCTGATCAGTCTAGCTTTGTTGAGTTGTTTCGTGCACATATGGTAACACACGACAACCTCGTCGAGTCAAATCCTTTCCTGACAGCCCTTGTCGTGCCATCTGGCAATATTGGTTCCACCCCAGGCGGGGGTGGTAACAATATTGGTGGTCTTGGGATTGCTGGTGTAGGTAGTAGTGGACTCCCAGGCGCTGGTGTGCTCGTGCCGCCGAGGTTCGACCCAAGCGGGTTAGGAAGCGCAATTATGAATGCAGCAAGAGATGGCGTCGACAGGCTACAAACACAGACTCCCGGCGAAACCGATGGAGAAGAGGGTTTGGAGGGGAATTTAAGGACGTTAGGGAGATTGTTTAGAAGGGATGGAAGTGGAATAGGTATTAGAGGGCGATTTGGAAGGGAAGGAGGATAGCGGATGTGACCGATTTTAGGGACAATTATTGTATAGTACTCTGCAGTTACTGCGGTAAATTTTGTGGTTCTAATATAAAGCCGAAAAACATTTTGATAATGACTTATACACTGCACACACACCGACTGTAATACGAGAATCCGTAAAGGATTAAAACAGAGTATTACGTGAAAAAAATTGTATTGATTGATTTACAAGATTACACGATAAAAAGTGGTTTTTAAGACGTAATCAGCGCCAAGGCTGATTACGTTGCTTTACACGCATACTTTGGATGACATCTCCCCCCTTCCAGAACTAGACCCGTCCCGGTCGGCCTATCTTGATGATCCTCCGTCATGCTCGTTCTTAGCATTCCAACTTTTCTCGTCCTCCCTTCAGATTATCAGATTATCAGATTATCAGATTATCTGATTTCTTTGATATTTGTAGCAATCGGCGAATATTTGTTTTTGGCGACTTTCTTCTGTTCGCATCGCGCGAAGCGTGATGCGGATGACGACATCGAGCGCAGCGAGATGTCGTCGGCGCGCGCAGCCCCCGAAAAACGTTTCGTTTCGAAACGAAACACGCGTCGTTGCCGAGCAAACGCCGAGCGAACGCCGATGTTCTGAGCGAATCGTGACGACTGTGGAAAGTTTTCCGTGGACATCCGAAAAATGGTTCTAAAAAATAGCTATGATTTCTTGTTATAAAAATAGTTTTGTTGTGGGGAAAGTTTCTCGTCTTTTCTCCTGCCTACCCCCCTTTCGAAAAAACCACCTTTTCCATTGGTGGTTCTTCGGTTTCCTCTTTCTCGTATGTTGCTCTTGAGAGAGGGTCCACGTTTGTCATTAGTTTGCCGGGTTTGTACATTATTGTCAGATCGTCCAAGAAGGGCATCAATAGCATTCTCCACTTATCGATCCTTGTTGAGTATTGTGTACCTGGGGCCGAGTTCAGTACTTCACCTAGAGGTTTATGGTCTGAGATTAGTTGAAGTTTTGAGCCTTCCAGGTAATGTCTGAGTCTCGTAATTGCCCAATTCGCGCAGCTGAGTTCTAATTCGGTGGCACCATAGTTCTTTTCATAGCTTTTGGTGACCCGAGATATGTATAGGATTGGTCTTTCTATTGGTCCTTTGGGGATTGTGATTGGGAATTCATCCTCTACCTTCCTCATATCTGACTTTTCCAAAGCCGTCTCTGTCAGCATTACTTGCCTTTCTGCCATTGCCTTCTCATACTCCTCTATCAATCCGTTCCCCAATTTAGATCCTGTTATCCATTCATCTGTGTCCGCTGTCTGATCCTTCCATCTTATCTTAAATTTTGCGATTCCTCTCTCCTTGGTGAACCTATGTTCTATTATCTCCGAGTTATCCGGATTTGGTTGATGTGTCTTGAAAGATTTGATATCGACGTTTGGACTCCTGTCGAATGGGTCGTCGCTTGGGGATGGAACTGGTTCGATATGCTGTATGCTTACCACCGGATGAATTTTCATGTTTTCTGGGATTTCCAATTCTACGGCTCTTCCTCCTGCGATGAGTCTTTTAATCTTGTATGGCGGAAGCTTCTGTTGTGATAACTTGTTGTATTTGACGATGGCGACTGGGTGTCTGTCGAGTCTTATTGATGCATAATCCCCTACCTTGTATTCGTGCATTGGCCTATGCCTTCCATCGTATTGTCGTTTGTATGCTTCTGTCGCTTTAACGATCGCGATTTGTGCATCCTTGATTCTGATGGATGTATTTTCCAATAGTTCCGTTGCCGGGTAGTTCTCGTTGATATCGTCTATTTCTGGAATGTGTGAGTCTAGTACTCTATCTATTACGTTCTGTGGTTGAGCGTATAGTAGTTCGTAAGGAGCAAACCCGGTGGTTGCGTTTTTGGCTGTGTTGTACGCCAATTCCATTAGTGGTAGGTGTTTTGACCAATCATTTTGTCTTGGTGCAACGTAGGATCTTAGAGCCATTTCTAGCGTCTGGTTCATTCTTTCCGCTGCGCCGTCTGTCTGTGCGTGAAAAGCTGCTGTCTTCCTGTGATCTATTTTTAATCTAGCACATAAAGTTTGCCAAAAAGATTGGATTAGTCTTGGGTCCCTGTCAGTGATGAATTTGATCGGAAGAAACCCCCTTGAAACCATTCTGTCTAGGAAGATCTCTGCTATCGTCGAAGCTGTGAATTTTGACGTTGTCGGTGCAAATATTCCAGCTCTGGTAAAGCGGTCGACTATCGTTAAGATTGCGTCGTATCCTTCGCTCTTTGGCAACCCGACGATTAAATCCATGTTGATGGACTCGAATGCTTTTGGTGTTCTGTTCCCATCTGGCATGTCGATTGGTAGTAGGCACCCTTCTCTTTTTCTCCTTGCAGTCTTGTTCTTTATGCACTCGGGACAGTGTTGAACGTATTTGGTCACGTTCGTAGACAGTCTCGGTCTGTAGTAGTTTTCCGAGATCCTGTCGTATGTTTTTTCAACTCCGAAATGTCCCAGCACGTCATGGCTGAGTGTCAACGTTTCTCTCAACTTGCTGAGAGGTAAACACAGTTTTTCTCCCATTATTGAGTTGTACCACAGCGCTCCGTCTTCTCTGATTGTGAACCTCTTGTCATTCACTACTTCCGTTCCGTTCTCTATTTGTGAATATATTTTCCTGAACGCGGGATCTGATAGATATTGTTCCTTCCAGTCCGATTGTTCCAATGCGAATGCTTTCATGGTCTCATCGCTGGAAATTTCTTCATAGTCATCCGGTGTCCATACTTGACACAGAACTGCTCCGAATGCTTCACACGACGCGTCTGTGTAAAGAATGAAGGGTCTTCCGTCGAACCTTGGGTGTGCTAAAATCGGGGCGGTGCATAGTCTTCTTTTTAGTTCTTTGAAGGCGATGTCTGCTACCTCGTTCCATATGATGGGTGCTTTGGAATTGTACCCAGATCCTTGTTGGGTTCCGTCAATTGGTTTCCCGGGAGGCTGTCTCTTGAGTTCGTTCAACGGTGTTGCTACCTTGGCGAAGTTTCTTATAAAGTTACGATAATACCCGAACATACCGACTAACCTGTGAAGCTCACCGAGACTTTTGGGGACTGAGAGTTGTTCGATTGACTTCACCTTGTCTTTGAGCGTGCTTAGCCCGTATCTTGAAAGACCATGTCCTAATAGTTTGAGGCCGGTGAATCCGAATCTGCACTTTTCGAGGCTGAATTTGAGTCCCGCCTTCCTTGCTGATCTCATTACTGTGTTGAGATGTGCGAGGTGTTCTTCCCAAGAAGAGGAGTATATAAGGACATCGTCAATATACACCAATGCTGCCGTCCATCGGAGGTTTCCCAGCACTGAGTCCATCATCCTTTGGAACTGTGCTGGTGCATTTTTCAAACCGAATGGCATTCTCTTATATTGGTAGAGTCCTCTGTGGCTGATGAACGCGGTCTTGTGTCTGTCACCGGCGTCAACTTCCAATTGGTGGTAGCCCTTTATTGCGTCGAGGAGACTGAAGAATTTTTTGTCTGCTAAAGCTGCGAAAACGTAATCAGATCTGAGCATCGGGTACGCATCCCCTTTCGTAACTCTATTCAGGGCCCTGAAGTCTATGCAGAATCTCCATTTCGTGTTCTGCCAAATGAGGACTACTGGGCTTGCTGTGGGGCTGGACGATTCTTCTATTATGTCCCATTCTAGCAGTTTGTCGATGGATTCATCGATTATTGCTCGTTTTGCTGGGCCGACGGGCCTGTTGGGCTGTGGCGGTGGGAGAGGACCTGATAGTTCTATCGTTGCCTTGGCTGTTTTTATGTGGCCTATTTCGTCTCCGTTGCTGAAGCAATCTTCATATTCTTTGACAATGTTGACTAGATCTTCTCTTTGGCTCTGTGATAGACTTTTGGCGAGATTAATTCCCTCAAAGATCTCTCCGCTAGGCATTGGAGGCTTTGGGGTTTGTTCTTCATCATCTTCCCCAGGGAAAGTGTCTCCTTGTATCCTTTGCGCAGAGTTCTTTGCGATTTTTATCGTTTCTTTCTCGCTTATCGTTCTGGGAATTTTTTCCATTCCCATTGCGTTCATTGAGGAGAGATCGTCTATTTGTATTTCCATGTTCAGGACTTCGACGTTGAAGCATTTAGGTGGTTCGGATCCTGATCCCGATCCCCAGGTTGCGTTGGTTGAGCGCTCCTCCATAGGTCTTATAAGGTCCGTCCAATCTATTTTCAACCCTAGGTTGTCCATGTATTGGGATCCGAACGTTATTGCCGACGCTTCCCCGAGTCTTTGATCTTTGTCGATCATTATCGGATGTTCCGAGAAATTTGTGAACATCAGATAAAGTGTTTTGGAATCGATTACCCCGTAGGCTATTTGTGGGCTGGGGGTCAATGATCTTGGGGAAGTCATAGTTGGAGTGAAGAAGTAGTCCATGTCGTCTTCCAGTTTACCTTTGAAGCTTATTGGTTTCGCGCATCTTGGTGGGATGATCATTGACTGTGATGATTTTATCTGACAGTTCTTGTATTTGTTTGACTTGAATGATAGTGGGAATTTCAGGCTGCGAGAGCCAGCTGTGATGCACCCTGATTGTAGTGATGTTGATAGTTCGATCCCGTAGTCTAATAGTGCATCGAGACCTATCAGAAGTGGTTGGCTGAAGTCTTCGACTATATATACTTCGATGTCGAACTCGACGGTGCATTCTGTTCTTTCCTCGTCTTCACAGTCAATGAATATTGGGATGATTGACCATCCAAGTGTCTTCATCGATCCTACCCCTCTTACGTCGTTGATTGTGTGACTTATCTCGCAATTGGTGAAATTTTCGTCGAAAATTCGTTTGTTTATGATTCCGGCGTTCGCGCATACGTCCAACAGTGCTTTCTCACTTTTCCCAAATGCGTTTCCGAGTCTCACTGTTGTGTGCAGTGGGCTACATCTCAGGTATGATTTCCCATTTGCCTTGAATTGTTTTGGATGTTCGATCCTGATCAGTTCTCTTTTGTTGGATCTATGTGCGTCAGTGTTTTCTCTGGTACCTTTGATGGGGTGACATCCATTTAACTCGCCTCTGGACAGACCTCTCCCCGACTCGTGTTCTCCACTCAGTCGGTCTTCTTTGCCATCCAGAGGCTGACGTTTGCCCTCGTCAGGTGTGATCTTGTCCTTCTCTTTCTCGTTAGGAGTCTCCGTCCTCTCCTCCTTCTCTTGCGAATCTCTTTCCCTTCTGGAATCTGATTCCCTTTCCTTTCTATTTTCTATTTCCACCTTGTAGTTTTCTATTTTTTCTGGAGGGGTTTTCATTTTTGATTTCTTCGAGTCGCACCCAAATTTTGACGGTAGGCTGCGACGAGGTTCTTTATCGGCGGAATCACTCACCCTCTTGAGTGATTCCGCTATTCGTTTCCCTCCATTTCGTCATCGGTGTCAAAACCCGTGTCGAATTGTTCTGAAACGTAAGGAGTCATGTACTTTGCTGCCTTAGCGGAGAAATTGTGGGAGGTCGGAGCGGAGGTATAAGGGGTGTCGATTATTTCTTCGTCAATGTCGATATTGAATGCGTTGATCTTGTTGTCGTTTGGACATTCGAATCTGAAGTGCATCTTGTCGTTGATGCCGTTCTTTGTACAGAGTCCGCATGCCCTCTGGAGGAAGACTGTCTTGCCTTCTCTATCTGTGAATGATCTGGTCATCTTTCCAGAGTTCGGATTCATTCTATCTTTGATGGTGGCGATTCTGTCTCCCGAATTCCTAGTGGTTTCCGGTGCTTTGCCTTCGGAATTCTTTCGTTCGCTCTTATTTGGGTTTGCGTTCGTCTCCGTGAGATGCCTTTGTCTAGTGTCTGAAGAGCTATATTGCCTTTGATACGTGGTTGTGTTCGGGATGTTCGTCCTGTCGAATTCCACCAACTCGTCGATCAGTCTGTCGCAGCTCATCTTTTCTCTGCAGTATCTTCTAGCCTCGTTGCCCATTCTTTCTTTGACTTTTTCGATCAATGCTTCTTCGTTGAAATGAGGGTACGCCGCTTTGCAGAGTTCGATTTTTCTGAATGCGTACTCGACGTATGTTTCGTTTGGCATCTTTCTTCGGTCGTCTGCGATGACCATCTTTTCGCCGGAGGATTTTCCCCATTTTGATCTGATGGCTCTCTGGAAACGTCTCCAGCACCCGTCATCTTCGGTTATGGATTGTTGCCATATCTCACCAAGACTCATGTACCAGCTTCTGGTTACGTCCCCCTCTGGTAGGCAGTGTGAAAAGATCATTGGGCATACTACTTGCTCGCCCCATAATCGGACGTAGTGATCCATCTCACTGACCCATGTTTCTAGGTCTCCTCCTCCTCTGAACTTGGGGAGACTCTCTGCCCTGAACCTGTTTCCTCCTGCCATGCCTGGGGCTCGTTGAGGCATTTGTGGGAATTGTACGTTGGGCCAGTGTTGGTTCCACTGGTTCCATTGAGCGGCTGCGGCCTTTCCTCTGCTACCTCCATGGTGGTTCTCTGCGATGGCATTCTCGTAATTTTCGAATGAGTTTCCTCCTTTGAATACTTCGAAGTTACCAATTTCTCTGGTGATCTGTTCTAGCTTTTTCTGAGCTTCCCACTTCTCTCTCTCTAATTCGGTCTTCCTGGACCTCCTGAGGTTTTCTCCTTTCAGTGACTCTTCCAAGGCTTCAATCCTCTTGTTCACCGGTTCGATCCCTTGTTGAACCGCTTCTTTGATCATTCTTGCTAAATCTGTAAAGGGTTGGGAATTGTCTAAACTTCTGCGTCTCTCGCTGCTTTCGGCTGTGGAGCTTGAGCCGACCTCGGGTCCAGGTGTCCTACCGCTAGACATGTTGGCCAAAGAACTGGAGGCGTTTGAGAATGTTCTTGTTAATGTCTCGACGTCTGGTACCAAATTGTCTCTCAGAAAATTTGCTGAAGCGATAGCTCCTCTTGCTGCTAGAGTAAGATCTGGGGCAAACCACTTATTGATGTAGCCCAATGCTTTGCTTGATCGAGATGGCTTATAGACTGGTTTTTGAATGGGTCTAAAAGTAGAAATTGCGTTTGAAGGCTCTGCCTTCCAAGGGCTGGAGTAGTGTTCGATGAACCTCGTGACCTTTTTCCTCGGAGGTTCTTCCTTGGGCTCTTCTACCTCTCCGGACAAAGATTCAAATTCTGATGACGATCCTCGGTCGACTATCTCTAAATTTGAGATATCTCTGGTTTGGAATACCGGCTTTGGAACAGCTTGGAATCTGACTAGGCTTGATGAGTCTCCAGTATTGGATGAAGTTTTTGCCGTTCCCTCGAATCTGACTAAACTCCTTTCGTTGTTTTCTTCTTCTACGATAGGTCGGTCGACGACGGGCCAATCGCGGAGTCTCTTTCTGGATGTTCTCTCTGATGTAGATGAGGCTTTCCAGTAGTTCCCGTTGAGTGACGAATCGGGAACGATCTTTCTTTGCTTCTTCCGAGGGGCTCCCGGGATTTTCTGATCACGACTATGTGGCTTACTATATGGTTCTTGTCTCTTTGGTGGAGACACTTTTCCGATCAGTAATTGTTCTTTTCAGAAATGAGGAAGTCGGGGGACTTCCAAGGAAATCGGCTGCAGCCAGTCAGCTTCGGACCTCGTCCTATTCGGTGCCAGCTACAGCCTAAAGTTTTTTGGTTGATGGGCTCTTTTTTATCAAGAGAAACTTGATAAAAATGAGTGAAGAATCTATTTGGTGTCGCCAGGTGTAATACGAGAATCCGTAAAGGATTAAAACAGAGTATTACGTGAAAAAAATTGTATTGATTGATTTACAAGATTACACGATAAAAAGTGGTTTTTAAGACGTAATCAGCGCCAAGGCTGATTACGTTGCTTTACACGCATACTTTGGATGACACCGACGCTGGAATCTCATTAAAGAGATGCATACATGTACCTTTTTTTTTTTTTTTTTTTGTATCAAGTGCTATTGTTTTAAGACAAGTTCGATAAAGTATAAACCATACAGAAAGACTATCCCCAACGCCGATTCCCCGCTTATAAGAATCCACAGATGCTACCAACCGCACTCCTCTTACAAGGTTGATGACTAAGGAAACCCCCGCCTAAGAAACAATGAAAAAAACGCAAAGACAAAATTACACGAACAAAGGGAAGCAGACGAAGGCCGAACAAACAGTGGCATAATGCCGAGGTGCCCGCAGTGGGACTTTTTGCATACATGTACCTATGTAATGTATACCTATATAACTACATGTATACGTTAAAGTCTGTTTGAAGAGACTACATGTATGTAATGACATGTACTTATGGATTTATTTATTTCTAACTATATTAAAAACTTAATGCTTCTTCTAGATACATGTACCCGGGGGTGCCGGAAAGTGATGCAACGATCAAATGGTCCGTATTCCTCAACAACCAGATTGTTATAAATTGTCCTTTTTCAGGCCAAAAACCCCAAATCAATGACCTGGAAAAATGCAGACTCTATTCTAGAGACTCATATATCATGTGTATAGCTAAAATATCCATCCTGCCTAAGCATTGTGCTATGCATCACTTTCCGGCACCCCTGGGTACATAGCATATGTTACTCACAAATTATCACTCGGGTTAATTTTCCGGTTTAGTTGTACCACATGTCATTACTAGCGCAGTTCCATAACCGAGATTAGATCCTATGTTACATTATGGACACATTTAAATGCGTAGAATAAATAAATAAACGGAAGTGCCTAAATAACTTGAATACATAATATTCGAGTCTATCGCCATGTATTTTAATTTATATTTTTCAAATCTGATGGGACTATTCTGGAAACCTCCCTGATCGCTGTTGTGCAACGTGACATTCTGATTGTCGACACCTTTCTTCCAGAGCCTCACAGCTCTAAACAACATTTACAACAATATCTTTACGAATTCCCACCATGAGAGAACGCATTACCTTCATAGTTTCCCACCCCTCTCACACTCACCCCGACAACTTCGAGCTTAAGAAAAATAGTCTGACCATAAAGGCTCTTCCCCAAAGCGCTCGAGAGGACCGCCTTACCTTCGACATCCGCTCTCTGCCAAAGCCAATACAACAGCTCCTTAAGGATATTAAAGAAGCTCACCTACGATGGTCTTCAGGAAGATTTTATCAAGCAGTCGCGCCATATAGCTCTAGAGTTCCGGCAGGGCTGCATATATTGACTAAGCCTGGGTGGATTGATGCCAACACACTTTTTCCAGGAGAGAAGTCGAAAGAGTAAGTTATCCCCCCATACTGCTGCTCTTCGGATATTGACAAGTAGAGCATATAGTTCAATCTTGGATGACTCTTTTCTTTCCGCTGCTTTTGATCTTCACCACTTCCCGAAAGAGAGGCTTGCGGCTGGTATTTTTGGAATAGGTCAATGGCCTAAAACCTTCTACTCGCCTGTCGAGTCTATTGCACCTTTTCGGGCATTTTTGCAGAAGCTGTTAGTATGGCACCATGGAATATTGAACAAAGATAGTATCCACTGGATGGAGCGATTAGAGAAGCTTGATGATGCAGATTATATAGATCTGAAATACGATGCTATTTCGCAAAAGTTCGAAGTGAGCATCTTCTGGGGCCCTGGAGAAAAAGTGTGGAGTGAGACGCTTGAAGGAAATGGCGATGTAGAGGTTGGAGTTATGGGTGTTGAGAAGGGTATTGAAGAAGATGAGTTGAAGTTGGCGGGGTTTATTTATGAAATTGGGGAGAGTAATGATTTTGGTACGTTACCTTAATCATGGGCTTATAGCTCTATTCTAGCTCCTTTTCCCCTTCTCCGACCGTGGCTGATAGGTTATCTCTTAGAACCAATATTGTTCTCATTCCCTTCCCGTCATCATACGCACCCTTCTACCTTTACCCTCACCATCCCGCAGCCCACTGGTCTTCATCCTCGTATCC
Source organism: Morchella sp. 2018-W38C (assembly GCA_024713705.1). NCBI lineage: Eukaryota > Fungi > Ascomycota > Pezizomycetes > Pezizales > Morchellaceae > Morchella > Morchella sp. 2018-W38C. The sequence continues at coordinate 1,551,029 of JAMJEX010000001.1, forward strand.
ACATTTCTCTCACAGGCTCCCTACAACCACCTCAAGAAGAGTGCACTCTTAATGCTCACTTTGATATCCCTTCCGCACTCTTTGTCGATATATACCAGCTCGGCCCTTCCAACACAAATCTCCTCAATACTCTTAATATCAAGCGGGTTCGTGATGTGAGTGGTAATACAGACCTAGAAAAGCCAGACTATAGCTCCCAGCAATGGGGAAGTCGGGTCTTAATCGAGATTGATACCGACAGTAAGGGCGCAGGCCCACTGAAGGTGGAACTTCCACTTCATCTCAGATATCTTAACCCACGCGAGAATTCATCCTCAGCGGAAGTAGTTTTTGCATGGCCAACAGTTTTTTGGGCATGTAGGAGCGACAACTGGGTCAAGATGGGGAATAGCCCATTCGATCGCACGAACCTAGGATGGGAGGATTTGTTCCCCGAGCAGGTTATGTACTATCATCTATCGCCCACTCCTGCTCCAGTGGGTGCAGGCAGCGGAATGGTAGGTTTAAAGGGTGGCGAAGGGAAGGAGGGTACTTGGGGAAGGATGCAAGTCCCGGTATTGGATAAGGGGTGGGGTAACAGTGAGACTATAAAGACCTGGACATCAGTGACTGTTGTCCTCGGGTTTTTGTGGGTCTTTATCAGGATTGCTGTTGCAAAGATTGGGAAGGGAATGGATGAAATCGGGTTTGGGACGGGAGGAAGAGAAGATGCAGTCGAGAAGAAGGAGAAGTAGGCATAGGCATGACGGCGGTCTGGGGCTTGAGTAACGCCGCTTATGAGTGCGTACAGCGACCGGAATGATCTATGGAAAAACAGGGGGGGGGGGGTGAAATTGTATGGCGAAATATCTGTGCACCACATAACTGTTTTTTCTATAGATCATTCCTATCGCTGTATGCATGTAAGTTATATAGATCTTAAAACAAGGATATAATAGTTTCAGCATGGTTATCATGATAAAACGAGCAGCGCATTATCAGTATAGATCGCCCCATCATACTACGCAATCAATCTATTAGTCTCAGATTTTAATGTGGTCCACGAGAATGAATTATCAATCAATCAGTCGGTGCGATCTACGAGTGAGCTCGAGATGGTTGGATATGGGCAAAAGCTCTACTTGGTATACTTGTATGTATGCTGGTTACTTGTATTTGGTGGGCAAGAGGCCTACAACTCTCTCCTGAATACATAAACCCCTTTGCGAGACCGAGAATGCTGTTTCAGATTTACGGAGGCCTTAAGAAATGCGTTTATATGTATTCCCAGCTGGCTGATGGGAGAGGCTTACATGGGGAAACTGTCAGGTCCTAAATTATTATGTTTTGGTAAAGTGTTAAAAGTACGGTTTGAAGAAGGCTGAACTATGTGGCCCGGTGGCTCCGCGGCACGAAGAACTAAATCACAGAGTCCGAGTCACTGTGCATCCCACGGCCAAGGAATATCCTCGCACAGGTCGGTCATAGGGGCCTGAGCCACACGCAAGTCCGACCAAATGTTCCCCTCTCCATCTTTCTAAGACTGGTGTTTGTAGATATTTTAGTAGTGGAAACGCACAGCAGTACAGCATTTAATTCATGAATAAATAGGTGCATGTACAGCGAGAGATAATAAATGATGGAACGCCCTGAGATACAGTTATACCTGGAAACACCATATGTTGGTGACGTTTTACCTAGCCCGTCCCATCACTTATTACCTACCGCTGTGTGTAGCGAGTGATAGTCCATGATGGCAAAACATAACTCCCCATACTTTATATAGTACTTGATAGAAAAAGAATATCAAATGAGATTAGTGGTGCTAATCTACGACCGAAGGCCCGTTATGACCACAAGGAATATCGAACTGGAAGGATACATATATACATACATATAAATGTATGTTGTGTCTCGCGGAGCTGCGATACAGAGTTTAGCTCAGCAACAGTTGATAGGCCAAGCTTAATGAAACTACATGTAGGCGCACATTGGCAGGCTTAAAATCCACACCGACGTTGTTTCTTACCAAGAGCTTGATGTCGAAGTGTTCATTTCCAGCAGCCTCTCGTAGAGCTGTGAGGCCACCACCCTGATTTTCTGCAGCGGCATTTACATTGACCTTACTATTGTCATCTAACAAGAGCTTTACGATGTCAATCCGATCACCTTTAGCCCTTTATAAGGCTGTTCTACCACCCTCGCCTCACGGAGTGATATTTTAAACTGTATAGTCTTCATCGCGTGTACGTGGTCAGGAACATTTCTGATTGGTAATACGGATGGAACGGGCTGAGACAGCGTGATACCGTACCTATTTTGAGTAAAACGCTACCAACATATAGTGCTTGTAGGTATAACTGTACCCCAGGTCGTTCCATCACTTCTTACCTATCGCTGTGTATACCACAAACTACTCCCGGCCCAAGAAGGGAAGGGTGTTGATCTCGAAAGTACCAAACAGCAGATATAATCTTATATACATCAACCTTTCACCATGTCGAGGAGAATAATCCGTCTTTTTGAGAGCTACGTGTTAATATTAAGAGCCCTCCATCCAGAAGAACCAATTTATACCATAGAGTACAGCGGTGGGTAATAAGTCAGCGGACGGAACGCTGCGTTTAATTGCAGGCAAAATTGTGGCTACGTCGTCCGATGACTTATTACCCACCGCCCACCGCTGTACAGTTGGCTTCGTAATAGATTGGATAGCGTTGTTTCGCTCTCTCGGGCTTTCGCGAATCAATGTGGACAACTTGGGGCTGACACTGTATTGGATCTTATAGTAAACCCATCTACCCCATACATACACAATTGCCGCCAGAGGTAAAACAATAAACTTTCGCATCGGCCTGATAGCCGACAAAAGAATAAGTAACCTATTACACCACACCATGGGCGCACCTGCATACTCGGGGTACGAGACTGCGCCGTCTGGATGTTACTTGGAGTACAGCATGTGTGTTTATGCTGCTTTCGTTGGCGGTTGAACACTGCAAATTTCTGAGTGGCCATCTCCGCCGCCGCCGTGAGAAGCTATATATAGCTACTGGATACACAGAGTAGGAGCGGCGTATTTGTTTCCTTTCAGGGTACGGTGCATTCTGTACTCTACATGGGCTCTTCAGAAGTTGGGAATTCATAATCGAAAGGGCAAGTGGAAAAAACGGATGAAATTAATGATTTTACGTGTTGTTTGTAGCCAGGCTGCACAGAATATCACTCGGTGTCTTATTCTGTCTCCAGATTTTTATTTCAGAATAACTATCGGATAGCAGTTTATGATGATAATCCTTTTTTTTCGCTGTTTAATTCATTAATTACATGCAGACCCCGGCCCACGGAAATATGATACTCTTGATTTTCGGCTACCAATGCTGATTTTTAGTATATTCTGCCAGTAAAATTATTCGAATCAGAACCGATAGATTGTTTTGATCATACCCAGTTGGTAACACTGGAAGTGAACAGAAGAATGGTGTTAGGAAAAGCAGGGTCACGATATGTCACTCAATATTTCGAATCATAAAGGAACACTCAAGACCACCAAATTGCCTCTATAAGATTCATAAGAAGGGCTATGACCCCTCCATGATAGTAATGCATATAATTCCTTCCTCACGATGCCTTGTGTACGCGCATCGAACTCATGTTACCACGCCAGCCAACAGAGAAGCAGAAAGAAAAACGCCATCCCAATATGAAAAGATAATGTAAATACAAGCAACGGTCCGTATGTTAAGTGATTGTAACCTAGGAAACCTAACCAAAGAACGAACATGGAAGATAAAGCTCTACCTTGAAGAGCAAAGGCCCACAAAAACGAATGAATGTCTTCTCTATCGCTTTACGCACCTCTTAATATCTACCGACACTATCGGAAAACTGTTCCAGAATTTAGAGACCAGAATGGATTTCACATATGCGCTAGACAAACTAACACTCTTCCACAAATAAACTAAACCACGGGATTATTAGCTTCTCCTCAAATAAAAGACCAGGTTTAGATCCAAAGTCTCCCCCTCGTCCCAACCACAACCACCGTTTCAGCAGCATCATACCTCAAGCTCTCGAAGATAACCGGATTCTCCACCCAGTGATTTAAAAAGCCGCCCTGTAGCACACGTCTCAAGAACTGTAGCCTATGCAATTTCCACCATCGATCTACCCTTAGTACACCTTTGCTATGTACTCGCACTGTCATGCGAGATCCACGGACACGGTCGTTCTTGTCGAGTGCCTCGCTATAACGTGGTCCCTTTAGTGGGTTCTCAACGGAATGGAGAATGTCCGCAAAGGCAGAGTGTTGTGTTTTTTTGTTTCTCTTTGAGAGGTGTTTCTTGGCTCCTGAAGATAATCTTTGTAGGCTCTCGAGGAGGCTATCATGGCGCGGGTATGGGACATATCGCTGGACAAATTTCTTATGTTCGCTGGGGTCGTCAAGTTCGTCCTCTTCGGCCAAAGTAAAACTCTTCTCATATAGCAACGCAATATTCTCGCCGGCGGCAATCTGTACCGATATTTCACTTGAATCAAGTTGGTCCACTAAAGCATCAATAGATGAGCTGGTAATTGCCTCGGCGTCTTCGAGTTGGGTACATAAACTCCCCCATTCCTCAAGCGCCGCAGTTACGACGCCTTCGTCGTCACCAGCGCCAACATTGTGGCCATCAGATTCGATAATCTCAAGGAGGAAATTCATTATTTCTTCAGTCTCCGAGAGTGCAGCCCCACCGTAGAAGGTTGCTGCACCAAGAGTATGAATCAAGAGAGATTTGAGAGGAAGGGAGGCGTTGTCTGTTATTTGTCTGCATAAAGTGGTTTGAAGTTTGCGAAAAAGATCTTCAGTTGGGTCGGTGATTATTGTGATCGCAAGAGCTAAGGATGTTTATTAGCAGATTCTTTTAGATGTTTTGGTAGTTCATGTAGGTATTGAAACCAACCTTTTGCAGCCAAAATCCCCTCCTTCTCTGTTCGCCCGTTCTTGATACTCCTTACCATGGAGTCAATAAGATCGGCCTTCTTAGAGTAAATCTCCTCTTTGGCGTACTTTGCCGACAGAATCCGGATATAAGCAGCGAACGCCTCCTCTCTGCCTGCAAAGCTACTCTTTTTTCTCTCTGTAATCTCCATCATTCGGTCACCTAGCTCCTCCTGCCAGCCTTTTGAGGTCTCATCGTCGTCATCGAGGGTGGCAAGTTCGTCGACAGATCCGAGACTGGGAACGAATTTCTTCGAGTTAGGATATTTCTTTTTGGATTTTTTTCTTTTGCGATTGTAAGTAATCTGGACTGAAGCCGAGACATATCATACCTGAAATTTGTTTCGTCACTTAGGTCGCCACCTTCATCATCGGTGCCAGCTCTAGAGGCGGCCCGAGAACCCGCGCGAGAGGTTGTGCGTGAATTTGCACGAGAAGAGGCGGCCGATGAAGCGCGAGACTGAGCTTTTCGAGATACCGTTTTACCGCTACCGAGGGCCTTTCGACGGAGATCAGACATGTTTATTGGGGTAGCTTTATTTTACTTGTTCGGTTCTTCAGCTGGTATCCTTTGAACGAGTTTGGTACTAAATTCAGGTGAGTAAGGTGAGGAGGAGTGAAATGTCGCCACAAGTGGGGTTATCGATAGCTATGTAGACGAAGCTTCAGTGATGACTGGGAAAGTACCTTTACAAGAAAACGTAAGAAAGGTTTCTGTGTGCAGTGGATTTATGAGAGAGGGGTGGAGAAAAAAGCAAATGACTGGGGATGAAGATAATCAGGTGTTTGAGTGGAAATTCTGGGGCGATCAAAGAGGTACGAATGATGTAAATAGGCCGAGGAACATAGTACGTAAAGTGCATCATACATGCAATGGCTGTTCGGGGCACTGTCAGATTAAAAGCCAGTCCCAGCGGGGAAACAGCTTTTAGCAGTTAGGGCTACATGTACCATATCTTATTCTAAGCATGTGAAATCCAGAAAAGAAGACAGGGAAAGCTGGTTGGCCTTTACCGTACCTACATGCTTACTGTGACTCTTTAATCTCAAGGCAAGGTCTTTACTCCGGCGCGTGTGTTTCTTCGCTTCCCCAGGTTGCCTGCGTCATCTCTTCGTTCTGTGCATCAAAGCTTATGCAGCATTCCAACCCCAGCACCGAGATTAGGCGTAAATCCCCAAGCTGTGACTGGTTGTACTGGGAATACTAGATCAGTGGTACGGTACCGATACCTACGGATCACGTGAGCATGGCAGCGTTGCATGATAACTACCCGCCCTCCAGTGGCGTTCGCTCGCTTAGCCACCCAAACCGGCAGCCGGTGATGCCCGATTGTGAAGGTGCACGATAACAAAGATTCACGGAACATCACTCGGAAGGCAATATCAAGTTGCTTATCATCTTATCTGGAGTGGACATGTAGGTGTATAAACAACTGCCACTTCCGTATCATATTCTTCTGAGGGGATCAAGCCCCCCCAGATTCCCCTTTACCCGCGCCAAAAACATTAAATATCTACAAGTATCTCTCCACTCCGTCATGCTCCGACTATAACCATCGAACACCAGCCTACCATCAGAGGTTGATCCCATCAACCCTTTTTTTTAAAAAAAATGGCTACTTCTATCGCCGTTGCTCGCGATATCAAGGCCACTGTATCTCGTAGTCCTCCAACCTCGGTGTCTACATCTCCAACCACGACATTCAGATCTCTCTCCTTTCACTCTTCGAATAGTTCGTTCCCCAACCTGTCACACAATAGCTATCTCTCGTATCACCAACCTACCGAGAAACAGCTGAAGCCATTTGCTACAGAGGATATCAAGATCCTCCTCCTCGAAAATATAAATGAGTCTGCTCGTACGGTCCTTGAGAAAGAAGGTTATCAAATTGAATTCTATAATCATGCTCTCACGGAAGATGAGTTGATTGATAAGCTTAAGTTTGTCTCACTCTTTTGGGTGTTAAAGCTACAATAAACAGTCTCAAACCGGGTATAAACACGCTAATACCTTTCCAGAGATATTCATGTACTTGGAATCCGTTCTCATACTGCCCTTCCTCCATCTATACTTAGGCGTGCCAACTTCCCAAATCTTTTGGCAATTGGCACATTCTGTATAGCCACCCCAACCGCCTCACTCCTTCCTCTTGCACGCCTTGGAATACCTGTTTTCAACTCTCCATTCTCCTCCTCCAGATCAGTCGCTGAGCTCACAATTGCCAACATTATCATTCTCGCTCGTCAACTCCTCGACAGAAATATTGAACTCCATAACGGGCAGTGGAACAAAGTCTCAGCCCATTGCTGGGAAATACGTGGGAAGACCCTCGGTATCGTGGGATATGGTCACATTGGTAGTCAGCTGAGTGTGCTGGCGGAGGCAATGGGTATGGTGGTGATCTTTTACGACACCACTCCAGTGATGGCTCTAGGAAAAGCAAAACAGGTCGCAACACTCGATGAGTTGCTTGCTAAGGCCGATTTTCTTACGCTACATGTTCCTGAGGTTCCGGAGACCTATGGGTTGATAGGCGCAGCACAGTTGGCCAAGATGAAGAGTGGTTCTTACATTCTCAACGCTTCTCGCGGAAATGTCCTTGACATCCCGTCTCTGATATCTGCTCTCCGTAGTAAACATCTCGGTGGTGCAGCATTAGATGTGTTTCCCGTTGAACCGGGTGTAAATGGGAACACCTTCGAGGGGCATGAAGAGCTTTCTGGGTTGCCGAACGTCGTTCTCACACCTCATATAGGAGGAGCTACAGAGGAAGCTCAGAGATTCATTGGAAATGAGGTAGCGGAGGCATTAGTAAGGTTTGTCAATAGTGGAAGCACTGTTGGTGCTGTCAATCTGCCAGAGGTTGCACTGAGGGGAATGAAGGTCGGGGAAGAGGGTAGTGTGAGAGTGAGTAACTTCCCTCATAAGGGGGTATTATAGTTATACTAATATTAAAATAGGTTATTTTCATTCATTGGAACCGTCCTGGTGTGCTCAGACAGGTCAATGGAATATTGAAGGACCACAATGTGGATAAACAGATGAGTGATAGTAGGGGCGAAGTGGCATATCTGATGGCGGACATTAGCTGTGTGAAAGAGGAAGAGATCAAGTGTCTTTACGACAATCTAGAGAGCCTGGCTTGTGAGCTATCTTGCCCGTTTCCATTTAGGACTCCTATACTGACCTGAAATCAGCCAAAATCATGACACGTCTGCTTTACTGAATCGGTTTGGGGGGGGGGGGGTGGAGTTCTGGGGTCTGTGTGCAGAAAGGTTGAGATTTTCTAACTAGAAAACGGAGTGGTTAAGAGAGAAGGAGAGGGGTGTAGCAAACTATTCCTTCCGCGTTTCTCGTTCTTTTTTCTAGCCCTTAGAGGCGCTTCAGGCTATTTCAATTATTGCCTTGTTTCAATTTAGATATCAACTTCCCTTTCAAACATTACCTAGCTTTATTACCACCCACCTTCCACATGGCAGCAGGGGGAAGAGCGACGTTACCGCCGCACTTCATGGTAACATTATTTCGGCACGGGCCAGTTATTTTTGGTACTAGGACAAGCTTATTTTCCGAGAGACTACATGTATCTTACAGAATCACTCGTTCTTGGCACCTCAAATCAAACATAATCCTTAGATAGGCAAGCAGGCCAGACATGGTCAGATTATGGATTCATATTTTCAACGCCCGAAAGCGAAAACCAGATTACATTGTCTATTAGCCACCTTATACTTCAAGCTATTATTATAGCTAAAAGAGATATACCATATGTACGATACTTGGAGACTTTCCTCGTAAATACCGCGCCCTGCCTAGCATCGTACCCATCCCATACAAGAATCTTGCTGCTTCCTTGTGCGAGCCTCTTAAAGACAGTTGTATGTAAATCAAGTTACTACTTTTTATTACATGTAGTAGCACGGCTAGGTTAATTACATACATGTATGTGCCTAGTTTAATGTAATTAAGTCTCTTCCAGCCTCTACGGCACAGCCCGAAGTCGATTACCACCACGACATATAACGGTATTACTTCAAGATAGTCTTAGTACCCTAGTATATATTTGACCGGTCCGCTGTACCACACAAGGCGGATTACCGACTTGCACTGAATCACGACAAGTAGGTACAGTGGGGTGACAGAAGTTTTGGCGATTTACCCTCTTTACAGCCAAAGTAGCCATGTTGGGCTGCCCGAAACAACCACTCAACCTCATCAAAAAAAATCGTAACCCTTCAAGGACAGTTAAAAATTATCTCAAGTCGGAGCTTAGAGAATTCTAGAATTTTGTGTATCTTTTTCAGTTGTGTGCATTCCAATTTGTAAAGTGATGATTTGAGTGTTTCTGGTTTTGTATGGTGTTCCCATACAAATTTTGTGTTGCAACGTCAACCAAAAATCGCCAAAACTTATGTCCTAGTACTATACATGGTCCTCAGCTGGGGGCACAGGTGGCTTACTGATCTCTGATCCTTCACTCGCCCAGCGTTGGGTAAAGTGGGACTGCAGAAGTTGGATTAGGTTGATGCGCCCAACCAATCACATGGTGGTTGCATGGACCCCCACTCTATCTAGATGTGTATTAGTTATCATTTACCCTGGCCATTACATCATGGACCCTGTTAATGATTCGTCCCAGTAGGTACCTAGTCGGTGTATATGTTTTAGCTTTAACGGCATGAAACGTTCAGCATCAGGGTGAGCAGAACTTGTGGCCGGAATGGCAGTAGCAGGGCTGGCCGCAGCGGAATTTAAGATGACCTACATGGACATTGTTTTCTCCCCGTTTGATCAAGGGAAACCCACACTTAGAGTAAGTTGCTAGCTAAATGCAGTATACTACTCTACTTCATCTTAACGCCCTAGATACCAAGATGGTGGTAGGATCAACAACCGCTAGCCAGTGCTAGAGAGAGCCGCCGCTTTCCTGATTCAAGCAACACCATCGACATGTTTACCGCGTGCAGGAACACTGCATACATACAAAGTGCCAGCAAAATACAGCCTTTCCATCCCCCTCTTGCGTGATGCGATAGGCATAGGTACAAGGTTGTACAAAACCCCGCCTGAACATGCAGTGCGGGCCCTGAAAAATGCATGTTTTGCTTTAACCTCCGTTGTTTAAATCATGTGGCGGAGCCAGGTGTGCCGTGGGATCAGTTAGTGCAGATAGTACTACATGTAGATGCATATACTTTCAGCTTCATGGAGATCCAAATTACAAAGCATCTTGAGGCTTGTTTTAAAATATATATATGTCTAAATGGATGGATATAGACACTATAGTACTGATACAATGACTAAGAGACGTCCACTGAGACCAGTGCAGAGTGTTGTGGTATTTTTTCTAGGATATGGTCCGATGCCTGCACAGGCTTTATACAGAGCTAAACCTGACAACATTCCGCACGTAAACGGCCACAAACCAAGCCTTCAGGGCCTTGGCTTTGAATTCTTGGTTGAGAGAGATGAATGAAGATAAAAAGAGAAAGAGACCTTTCCATTTACATACAATTGGCCCTGTTTGAAATTGTTTAATTATGATTACCGTCTTTGTCCAAGAGGTTACTCGTCAGCACCCAAGAGATTCTCGGGTCCGTGCCCCACGACTACGCTAGGAGTCGTCCGATTAGGTGTGGGCTACATGAGGTATACGTAACGCACGACATATGTTACCTATAGGTACATGTACTCTATTGTATATACCTAATACCTACATAGAATATACATATGTACCCAGCAGGGTGTTGGGGTGTGTGTATATAAAGGACCGAACGCTTCCTCGTCCTCTCCCGAAATCCAAGAGAACCATCATTCATCAAAGCTAGGCTACCATCATTACTACTACTACCTCATCCACCCATCAATCCTTTAAATCCAAACATCTAAACCACAAATACTCAATCATGTCCTTTGCAATCTCCAGCAACAACGTCCGCATCGAGGAGCGTGATGGCCACACCTATCTCCACGCCGATTCCCGTGATGAAAATGGCGACGAACACTCGACAGAGTTGAACTTGGACGAGTGCCTCGGCAACAACGAAGGTTAGTGAATACTATATAGTCACCGGTAACCCTGGGGAGGAAGTGTAACTAAGCAACAAAAAACAGGAAACTTCAACTGGAGCGGTGAAGGCTTCACCGGATCGGCGGAGAACATCCACCTGTCCATCGAGGGCCCAGAGCAGCTCCCTATCCTCAGGGCCCAGCTGAGGGATAGTGAGGGGAACACCCATGATAGGGATGTCAACCTTTCGGAGCGTATCGTCAACGACAATGGAAGCTTGGTCTTCCAGTAGAGTGTTTCGGGGGCAGTGGAGGATGGATACCTTGTCTGTACATGAAAGCACAAACAGATATTGATATCTACACAATTCACTTTCATCATCTGTATAGAACTTGTATTCGAAATAGTGATTAAATGTGATGCTTTAATCGTAAGAAATTGCCATATCTACGCCGGCACACCCTCATTCCCCACAGGTCAAAATGGCCCCATTGCACATGCAAATAATGATCGAAAGCTCTTGAGCCATCCATTTCCCCGCTCTGTGGAGCTCCAAAATGTGTAACTTGAACTTAGTTTCATGGCGGTGCAAAGCTAATAAGGGATTATGTAGGTGCCCGGTCCGGCAACTGCAGATCACAGGATCTCACTCGGGCAACACGAGGATACATGTATGTCTACATGCATGTCTATGTCGTACGCAAACTTGCGCGCAACACAGAACGCAGGCATATATCCAACATTATGAGAAGAGATTGCATACACCATAAGGAAAGACACTCTCCAAGTAGCCCTCGCCAAAATAGGAAAAGAGAAACCCGTTGGATTCATCTTAGCCCAACCACTGATTCCTTGAAAAACGATGGTATCTTTCGATATATGTCACTTATAGCTATTCTTAAGTATATACTCTTTCACGATGCAATATATTACCTCAGGACTACAATAAGAACCCGCCATGGCCACTACTTGCCAATTATAGGGTGCAACGAACATGGGGTTTCCGGTTAACTAGTCGTGTTCCGGGCTCGTCTACAAAAGGTTGCTGTGCGTTACAGATCGAAAGACCGGGCTAATAGAGACAGAATGGGGTTCCCATTTCCGTTGTCTGTAGCTGGGTAGGCCCTAGTACCCAGCCTAGTTCAAATGTCATCGAGTGATATCATGTGACCAAGACAAAGGCTACCTGAATTCCATGGCCGTATATAGACAGCATAGAGCCATGGACCCACGGATTTATGATACATATCGCGACATAAATAGCACGAGTTAAGACACTAATGTGTGTTTGTTAAATACTTGGCAGTTTGGAGCCTTCTGGTTTGCCTTCTGCTTGTCTAACGAGCACCATGTATAATAACTGATGCCGCTGTTTGGTCTGACACCTGGTAGTAATACCTCGGTCTGAGATGTTTATAAAGCCCAAGTTTACTACGATATCAGGAAACTGCTGTTGTTTCATTTCTCGGTTCTATCCGTTAAAAAACGGTAGTTTTTTTTAATCCAATTCTCATTATCATCATGGATCGAAGCATGGGCTACGCACGCACTAGGAAACCCAAACAGCTAAAAACCTCACTTGAGGGGGGTAGAAGGAAGTCTACAGATCTACGGCCCCCCAATCCCATATAGCTTCCTATACTCTTCCCACAGCGACTCCACCCCACACCCGCTACACACCTCCTCCCACATGCCCACTTTATACTTCCCATTCCCCAGCAGCCCATTCACCCTCGCCACTGTCCCTTCCCCGAACCTCTGCTCCAGCCACTCCAGGAAATACGCCGTGTTTTGATACCCATCATCCCAGTGCTTCCCTCCACGGCGCCAGTGCGGCGGCGTAAACCCCGCCTTCAGCCTTACCCAGTCGGCGATCCCCTCAATCAACCCACCAGGACACGTGTTATGCGCGTTATACTGGAAGCAGTGCACCATCTCGTGGCGGATCACGCCGAGGATCTCCGATGCCGCGATGGTGGGCGAGAGCGTGCTGAGGTACTTGAGCGAGACGTGGATCTCCTTGTGATCGACGTCCAGGTCCGAGGACGTGGTATAGGCGACGCCGTCCATATCGCGCAGGATCAGGGTTACGGAACGCTGGCTGTTTTCATACAGGGACGGTTACTAATGGGTTCACTGCTACTCACTAGTACTAGTAGTGCGGCGCGGGCATAGATACGTGTTGGGCGCGGTGTCAAAGGTGTAGAGAGACTCTAGGACACCGACGACGGCATCCCGCAGGAGGCTTGCGGTGTTTGAGTGCGCAAAGTAGACGGCGGCGCCTGGGTGGGCTACGTCTTTGCACTTGAAGAGGAGCTTGGGGATCTGCCACTCTTTTTTGGGCCGCTTGGATGTGGATGTGGCTGTAGCTGCAGCTACGACTTCGGGGGCATGAGTGGGCACTGGCGACATCTGGGTGAGTACGGAGAAAGGGCGGGTGCTCTGCATGCTGGCTTCTGCTTCTGCTTCTTCCTCTGGGGGAACTGACACGCGCATGGAGGTTTAGCTTTGGGGGTGTGAAGACAAGAAACTATGGAGATGTGGGTATTTATGTAGTCGGGATAGCTCTGTTTTGTAGCTCTGGGATTCGAATACTCAGCCTGTAATGTAGCCAAGGCTGAACATGGATGCTTCCATACCCCACGCCCTAGCCTCGTTCACAGAACAAGGGTGCATGTAGTAACTCACAATACTTAACTACACCTGAATTTATCTCATAGGTAAATTAATTCCCCGGATACCATAGGAAGAACTTTAGGCTTGTATTGTATTTCCAGAATAGACGCTTACATACCTGGCTAATGGGTAAACACAATAGATATGTTCAAGCACAAAGCTGCAAAGCGTTTTAAGAAGGTCAGGAGCTTACCTATGTAATCTCCGAGTCGGATGGGAAAAAAGGACCGCTTGGGTCAAAATTTATCATAAACATTTCTTATAATTTATTGAAACATGTTTACCGGTTACCTCATTAGTCGCCATATGGTATAGAAAATAATGTCATCGATCGTAGGTAATACTAAGAGGATATCCATAAAGGCCCTGAAGAAAAAAGAAAAAGAAAAACACCATCCCATTCCCATCCCTATTAAACCTTTCTAGCCCAACCGAACCAGACTAAACCAATACTTGTTGTTATGGTCGAATCTAAGCGGAGCACATCATGCACTCCTCCTTGTTCTCAATACTGCAAGCCAGCACTGCATCGGCATAGATGTCTACCTCTCTTTCGTCACTGAGACTTTTTGCATCCTCTGCTTGGCCCCTCTTGTCCTCCAATTCCTCCAATCCATCAATTGTGGATGGATCGGCGAGTGGCTCCGTCGCTAGAAGCGTCGGAGACGGCTCTGATTTCTCAGAGTTCTCAGAGCGAGGAGCAGGAGGCGGTGGTCCGCCAACGGAGACAACACGTGGAGCAGGTTTGGTAGCCATCATTGGGCGAGGCATAGCAGCCTGGGGAGTGTAACCGGTATTCGGGATACGTTTTTTCCCGGGAAGAACGCGAGCAATATTAGTATCTTCCACCTTTAAAGCTTCTTGATCGACGGTGAATTGCTGAGAAATAAAGGGTAAGTACAAGTCCCAGCTATTCTTTTGCTTTTTTTTGCTTTTTTTTGGGGGGGGGGCTTACAATAGCTGCAGCTGCAGCTTGAGTACGGAGATAGTACATTCCAGTTTTCAAGCCTAATTTCCACCCATAGAAGTGCATGGATGTCAATTTACCCATGGTAGGATTCTGTATATGGATGTTGAGAGACTGTGATTGATCGATAAAAGCACCACGATCGGCAGCCATTTCGAGAATCTTCTTTTGTGAAATCTCCCACACAGTCTTGTAAAGCGCTTTGATATCATCTGGGATGTTCGGGACACCCTGTATACTGCCATTGCTGGCGATAATTCGGTTTTTCATGTTGTCACTCCACAAACCCATGTCCACAAGGTCTTTCAGCAACCAGGGGTTCACAATCTGGAATTCTCCAGCTAACACACGACGAGAGTAGATGTTAGACGTATAAGGCTCGAAACACTCATTGAATCCTAAGATCTGGGAAGTGGAAGCGGTAGGCATAGGTGCAACAAGAAGGGAGTTTCGAAGTCCATGCTTCTTAACTTTTGCTTTTAGTTCGTCCCAATCCCACAAGTCTGTTGGTGTGACACCCCACATGTCATACTGAAGCTGGCCCTTTGAGGCCGGAGAGCCCTCGTAACTTGAGTATGGGCCGTGGATTTCAGACAGTTCAGTTGAGGCCTCGACAGCGGCATGGTAGATCGTTTCAAAGATCTGAATGTTGAGGTGCTTTGCCTGTGGGGACTCGAACGGCATGCGAAGAGCAAGGAAAGCATCGGCAAGACCTAATACACCAATTAAGACAAAGTATACAAAATGAAACACGGGAGGTGAGTACAAACCTTGGACACCAACAGCAATGGGCCTGTGGTTCATGTTGCTTCTTTTCGCCTCCTCGACAGGGTAGTAGTTCACATCGATAATCTTGTTTAAGTTCCTGACAACAACCTTCGCAACATCATGTAACTTTGCAAAATCATACTCACCCCTTTGAACATCTACGAAGGTTGGCAGAGCAAGAGAAGCCAAGTTACATACAGCAACCTCATCTGGAGAACTATATTCCACAATCTCTGTGCAAAGATTGGAGGATCTGATAGTTCCGAGATTCTGCTGATTCGATTTGCGGTTGCAGGCGTCCTTATAGAGTATAAAGGGGTTTCCTGTCTCGGTTTGAGTTTCTAGGATGGCATACCAAAGCTTCTGTGCCTTCATGGTCTGGCGAGGCAAGCCAGGGGTTTTCTCATATTTATTGTAAAGGGTCTCAAATTCATCACCCCAGACGTCGGCCAAACCAGGCGCCTCGTTGGGGCAGAACAAACTCCAGTCACCGTTTTTCTCAACTCGCTTCATGAATAGGTCAGGGACCCAGAGGGCATAGAAAAGATCTCTGGCGCGAATCTATCAGGAAGATATTTCATCAGTTATATGTATAGAAAACATCATGCAAGGGCTACTTACCTCTTCCTTTCCATGATTCTTCCTCAAGTCAATAAACTCCATAATGTCGGCGTGCCATGGCTCAAGATAAATGGCAAAAGCGCCAGGTCTTTTGTTTCCACCTTGATCAACGTACCTCGCGGTATTGTTATAAACTCTAAGCATAGGCACAATCCCATTGGAACTACCGTTCGTCCCAGCAATGTAAGAACCAGTAGCACGGATATTATGGATGTTAAGTCCGATACCACCAGCAGTTTTCGAAATCATAGCACAGATTTTCAGAGTGTCGTAAATTCCCTCTATAGAGTCATCTTTCATTGCAACCAAGAAGCAAGATGACATCTGTGGGGAAGGTGTTCCAGCATTGAAAAGTGTGGGTGAAGCATGAGTAAAATGCTTGGCAGACATGAGGTTATAGGTCTCAATCGCCTTTTCAACATCTTCGCCGTGAATTCCGACTGCTACTCTCATTAACATGTGCTGCGGACGCTCAGCAACCTGCCCGTCTATGCGCAACAGATATGAGCGCTCCAAGGTTTTAAAACCGAAGTAGTTATAGTTGAAATCTTTGTCATAGACAATGGCAGAGTTGAGCTCAGAGGCATGGCGCATGACTGTTTCGTAGGTTTGTGTCGAAATCATGGGCGAGGGACGGCCATTTTTCTATTGAGGATAAGTTTACTAGTAATAGGATTGAGAGACTATAGTAACTCACAGGATTAACGTAGTGATACAAGTCACTTACGACTTGAGAGAACTGCTTCTTGGTTTGCTTATGTAGGTTGCTAACGGCGATACGGGCTGCAAGAATGGCATAGTCAGGATGGGTCACAGTCATGTAGGCAGCAGTTTCAGCGGCCTTTGTGAACCAATTAGCACAATTCCTCAATGCACGGTTTGTAGCGTATAGCTGTCAAGGGGACAAACCAAGTTGTCTAGTTCAACAGTAGTAACTCCTTGGTACACCCCCGAAATAACTTTTTGGGTAATGGTCGCTGCATCTACATGCTCACTGTCTAGTCCATAGCAAAGTCGAGATACACGGGCAGTAATCTTGTCAAACTGAACTCGTTCCTTACGGCCATCTGATGATCAAACGTTTAGCCTTTTCTCTTCTTACTAGAGCAATTTCAAGCGTGGCATAGGCTTGAATAGGGTTGTAACTTCTTACCTCTCTTCCAGACATACATATCTGCAGTGCCTTGGTGTCAGGTGCTACTGGTTGGAGTCTGTGTGGTAGCTACGTCTCAGAATTGAGGCTCAAGAGGGGTATGAAGTTTGAATCGTAGCTACGTCTCAGAATTGAGGCTCAAGAGGGGTATGAAGTTTGAATCGTAGCTGTATAATCCGGTGTATCTTGTACCCTTCCAATTTCGATTAATGTGAATAGATGGATGGGACCAAGTCAAAATGAGTGCTCAATATATATTGAGTGAACGCGATGCGAGAAGGAGAGAGAGGGGCCAACGAGGGGCGCGTTGAGAGGTTTTTCACGCGTATATTGGCTTGGCGAGGAGGTTTAGGGCTGGATGATTTGTAAAAATGCAGCAAGGGTTGATGCGTAGTTACATGCGCCGTATCTACTTATCGGATACACAGTAGTCCAGTTATCAGAGTGCAAAAACCAGGTCTAAAGTATGTGGCTACATGTAACTTTGTGAACACTTGGGCCCCAATTGCAGAGTTTGTGCCTGCAATAACCCCAACAATAAGAATCGTGTTGGCATGGTATTTATCATGCTTCATAAGCTCATATCACTGATTGGAGCTACATAAAATTACATGTAGTGGGGGTGTTTTGGTCCCTGTCAATCTCGGTCATAGGAAATCACTCACTTACTCCCCGGCGCTAAACCAAATCCAATCGGATCGGATCCCCTGCTTTGAATTCACCTCATGGGTACATGTAGTCATAAACACATGTACATGTAGTCATAAACACATGTACATGTCTCTACGTAGACTAGAGCTGTTCTGGATCTACTAGGTACATGTAGTGCATGTATATGGGTAGATGAGCATTGAACACAAATACACAAACTCGGCAACGATATCGATATATCATTACTGAAAGTCAATCGCGGTGTGAATACTTTGTAATTATATAGGTTTATCTTTGCCCTAAGTCTGAACCATATATCATCAAGGCGTATAAGCAGATTCACTCTCATTTCCCTATCAAGTTGAATCCTAGAACACGGCAGTAATGCCACGGTCTGAGTCACTACATGTACGGGGGTGGAGTGATTACAAGAGGTGCCTAAGTCTGTAGGTATGTACATGGACGATACCTTTCCGGTTTCACTAGTACATGTAGTCATACTGTTAGTGCTGTCCGGCGTGTACTTTATAATCGCATAAAATGGTGATTACATGACTTAAATTAAGAGGGATTCATTTATAGTATTTCATTTTATATAGAGTAGTAGGGTTTAGGCAATGCTCAACCCACAAAACGACATCAATCTTCAAATACATATATTTGGCACGGGCCTGGTTTGTTAGAAGAAACGGGCAAGCGTGCCTCGCTATATCTGCTCTGCTGTATTATCTCTATCCCCTCTAAATTCCGCCACATTTATCCGTCTGGTAAACGATTCTACTAAACTACATGTACATGTACATACACTATACAAGGTCCTCTATGGGCCTGAAGGAATAGGTGCACTTCAAAGGTCTCTAACTCTAAGGAGAGGAGATCTAAAGAAAGAAGGAAAGAAAGAAAGGAATAAACGCCAACAATAACAGCCCCCTAACACCTCATCTTAAACTATATATTTGGACTCAGCAAGTCATACTTCACCAAGCTCTCCACACCTTCTATCGAGTTGTTCAAAAATTGCCTCATTTCAAGTCCCAACCAAACCTTCAAAAAGCTCAAATCGGCGCCTCTGCTTCCCTCGTTACCCCCTAGGATACCTGCGCCGCTCCCAGCTCCAATAGATCTCAACATGGGTAGAGAACTGTGGTCCATAGTTCAGCCAAAAATTCGAGGCACAGGTTAGAAGTGGCGTACCTTTTCAGCAGGTCCATTCCCGGATCCAGACTACGCCCAATCCCTTCGAGAAGTAGGATCGATAATATAACATTGATGAAATCACCCTCCATACGCACATGATGCACACGAACCATTTGGAGTACATCGGAAAGAATATCACCGATCGTGATGTTTCCTAAAGCTAGTGTACGACTTTTGACTGCAAGGACGAGATGCTGCATCTTAAGTGCGAATATCTCTTTGTCAATAACGGCAGACGGGGCTCTGCTTCTCTCAATCATAAGATGGCCTGCACGATATCCATCGAATTCGGCGACGGCACGGAAAAGATCAAGAAAATTATGCCGATTTTTGGCGTTAAGTTCGGTTACTAGACCCGTGTCGATAAACACGAGTTGAGGCCTGTATCCTTCAGCATCAAGATGGCTCAATTCTTCTACCCACCTTTCTGGATTTCGACGATAGGGGCTTAGTCTTGAGAGAACAGTATCTGTGACTTCTTTGTGGTTGTCTACATTCCTCTCGTCCTCGGAAGTGGGGACGAGCATTGAGAACCTGGATATAAGACTGGGGGGTTCGGGTTTGTGGAAGCGAACCATAATGTTTCCAGGATGAAGATCTGCATGGATGAAGTTATCCATAATCAACATGTGCTGAGAGGCGCGGATTGTCAGTAACTACGCTGCAGCGATCGAAACCATCCTGAAGACACGAACCAAAAAGCCATCCAATCCCATATCGGATATATCCCTCTCAAATACCCCAGCCCCACACTCCAGAAATGCACGGAGAGGTATTCCATAAGCAAACTCTTCTATCAATACCTCTCGGGTGGTGTAATGACTATATGGCATTGGAAATTTGATTGTAGCCCTGTCCCTGAAATTCGACCGAAATCTCGAGAGATTGGCAGCTTCAATTCGTAAATCCATCTGCAGCCGCATCATTCCACTGAATTGTGCAACCTCCTCTGGGAAGGACAGCCACTCGAAAGTAGGGACCGAGTGCAATAATGCTGCAAAGAAAGCCATAATCCTTAAATCCCGGAGAACCGTCTTCTCCACTCGCGGATGAAGAACTTTGATAGCTACGTAGGAGGAAGGGACTTCATGAGGTAGTGGCGACCCTGAAAGACGGCTAATAGTTCTACAATATCTCCCTCTGTCTTCCACTGCATCGTTTAAATGCGGAATGAAGTCAGGTTTTAGTTTCGCTTTATAAACCTGGGCTATGGCTCCTATTCCCAGAGGGGTTTCGTCAAACTCTTCGAATATATCTTCAAAGGACCTGCCGCCGAAGGCATGACTTATGGTTCTCTTCGTTTCATGTAGCGAGTGGGGACGGGCATTAGAGTGTAGTTTTGACATCATTTCACACATTTCGGTGGGAAAAATATCTGTTCGAGACGCGGCCCATTGTCCTAACTGCTTTCATGAGAAACGCTCACAGAGGTGCAGCTTGAGCGAGATTCCCACCTTTATAAATGTTGGGCCAGCCTGCTCCATCGATTTTATCAAGAAGGCGTACCACCATATTGTTCCCTGGCGCTCGTTACTCCTCTCCGGTAATCGTCGCCCCAGGTATACCAAAGGTACCGCGAGAATTAAGGGTACAAATATTGTTACTAGAGTGACAAACCGAAAACCGGTAGCGATGGGCTCTATTAACCAGCTGACGGCTAGAATTTTTATGTGATTAGCAATACGAAGGACAACGTGTTGATCTTTTGAGATCGCTTGTAGCAGCTCGTCCCGTTCCCGGTCTGATTCCTCAAGCATGAGTTGCTCGATAGTTTTCTCAGGTGGAATATTCGGGGATGCATTCTGAGGCCCCCTTTCATCCACAGTCGATGGGAGCCCCAGGGGAGCCACTACTAGTAGTGCAAGTGCGGCAGAACCGATGTACAAAGTGCGATTGTTGTAAAACCGAGACCATTTGGTTCGTTTATGTTGTGATGCGGGCCTGGCGGTGGAGACGTTGCCAGTGACAGTGGAGAGCGACTTCGAAGCCTGGGGAACTCGGCTATGACGTATTGATGCCCAGGAAAATCTTGAACAAAGAGGCAACCGCCGACTGAGAAGAGCGGCCGTCCTCATTATCGACGTAGGGGTATAGAGGGCTTTATGTCTATGAAAAACACACTGGTGAAGACAAGAGGTTTGAACCTACATGTATGGGATAGTAGGATTCAAGCAGTAGGCGGCGAATCCCGGACAAGGGGTGGAGGAATGATGTCCTTGTATGCACATGTCAGCATCATGATTCACATCGCATCTCAAGTGGCATATAGGTATACAGAGCTAGTCCGATCTATGTAGCTGACCATGAATCCCTACATCATATGCTAGACAGCTGATGCATTAACACGATCATAGAAAATCACCCGCATCCATATGTTCACCATGTACTTAACTTACTTGGTTGATAGCGTAGTGGATATAAGATACATGTAGGTATATGCGGCGTATTCTGTCTAAGCCGGGTTCCGCCGGAAACAATCCTACATGTAGTATAAAGATACCAGAGTACGTCTAGGCTCTATTCCGAGATTTGAATGTATCCGGACTACATATATCTAATTGTACTGGCAATAGTATACATGTATGTATGTATAACTACATGTACATAACATGTGCATACACACTTGTAATCACCCCGGTCTGCAATATGAGATTTATTCTTATTCGTGTTTAAGCCATCTACTTTATTTATGTCTTTATTATTATACTTGATCATGTTATGAGACTTACACCCCCTAGGTTTCAATAAAACCCATCTGATACCGTACGGAAGTTACCCCTGACTCTACCAACTGCGTAAATACGTACTCAATCCAAAAACAATCTGTCTACTCAATACAAATCAAGGTATTATACGTAAGAGGTCTCAAAAGAGTTGTAGATCATAGTTCATATGATTACAATCAACCCAGTGAAACAAATGCACCCCTCCCCCACCAAAAGAAATAAGAAACCCAAACAGCCTACACAGCCATCAAAAAAATCAAACGCCAAGGTAAACATGCTGTTCTCCCGTATAGTTATAAAAAAAAGCAAATCAAAGCTTTCATTTAGGATGACCCCATAGGTTCAGGGTGGGCTTCTGATTCCCTCCGATCCCAAGTCTTGTCTCAACCCCAGCCCTAACCCTAACCCTGCGCCTCTTACCTTACCATCTCTTTCCAGTGGGCTTTCAGGAGTTCCCGGTGGCATAGTTTTCAGAGAGGACGTATTAGCACCAGCATCTGCATGATGTCTCCTATTATTTCTATGCTCGTTGATCAGCGACATGGTTGGAGTTGGGTGAGGACTGTGCGTACATCGTCGTTGTCGAGTGATGCTGTGGTGCGAAGTGTTGGTTGCGGTTCCTGTTCTTCGTCTTTTCCCGCTTTCATTAATGTCTGATACATCACGATCAATATCTGATGCAGATATTGTGGAGTCACGGGAGTGACGACGTTTTTTACTTCGGGAGGTAGAAGAGGATGTGAAGGCAACAGGGCTCATCAGGGTCCGGCGGATAGAATGGTGTGTAGAATCTGAGGTAGTAGGTTTCTTAAGCTTTGGTTGCGGTGTGGTTACTCTTCCCGCGTCAACATGGCATGTATCCTCTTCTATTTCTTGGGACAAAACCTGGGACGCCAGGAAGCGTAGAGCTTCTAATCCATCATCTTCGGCTGTGACTCCCCCCCCGATACCACTTACTCTTCTCACTGGAGCATTTACTTCTACTGCAGAGGTAGTAGAGTTATGCACCCCGCTATAATTCCCACCCTCATTCCCGTTACCACCGCCAGCAGTGCCATGACGGTCATCAGGCGAACGTGATGCGTCTAATTGATGTTGTCGATTATCGCGGATCCTTTTCTTCAATCTTTCATTCTCATTTTTGAAATCGCCCAATTCATCGCGGTAGTCCTTGATGGACCGTTTCGCCTTTCGTAGTCTGCGCTTATAGGTCTCATTCTCCTCTGCGAGCGCGAGCTGTTGGGTTGTACTGAATGAGCTCTGGTCCAGTCGCAGGACCTCAACCTCCCGACGTGTAATCTCCGATTCAACCTGGTGCCGTGCTGCAGCTTCTGTAGTTTCCATCTCGAGAATTTTGTGTTGGAGGAGGTAGTGTGCAGAGTTCGTGCGCAGAGCAATGATCGAAGACGAGAGGGTTTTAATATGCTGGTTCGCAAGTTTAAGCTTTTCTCGCAGTGTTGTCAGGTCATATGAATCAATAACGGACGAAGAAAGGTCTTCCCAACCCTCTATTGAAGGACTGTGAGGTTGTGCAACTAGTGATATAGCAGACATAGGATCCACGGGCGTAGGCATGGTGGAGACGGAAGTGGAGGACGAAGGTGCGAAAGAGTGTGTGCCTGTAGAGCTGAAGGGCGGAGGAGGAATAAGGCGTATTATAGGGCGATCTTTGTCGTGGTGTATAGAAAGAGTCATTTGTGATAACAGCGGGGAGGGTGAAGGGATGGGGGTCTCCAGGACAACAGATTGCTGAGAGTCCTCTTGCGAAGGCATGGTCCGCATGAATATCGGGAACGACGGAAGTCCCACCCACCGTGACGTGACGTCAGTGATACGGCGAGCAAGTGGGCGGTCTTAAGTGGTAATGATAGAAGAACCACTTTTTACTTCTGTAGGTGAAGTGAATCGAGTAAAGTTTGTGCCGCCTTAAGCTTATCGGATCATGACGCGGGAAACAGAGGTAAACAACACGGATGTGGAGGATCTAGGAAGGGAGAGACAATATGATTGTTTCCCCGCAGATAAATAAACCCATGGAGATTCCAGCCATGATATTGCCGTAGGTACTCCACATGTATGTACAGTAGCATGTAGGATAGCGGCTTTAGAGTATATTATGTAGATATGTAGATACATGTAAATTATCAATAGTAGAGGTAGCGGTGTGGCTTGAGTCGGTATCTTATGTGGTAATTCTACATGTAGTACATGTATGTACTCAAGCCACCTCATCTGTAGCCACGTTTTATTAAGGTTTGACCGGTGATCTACCCTTCAGATCCGAGGGTTAGGTGTCTTTAGGTAATTTTTTTTAGGTACCGGTACATGTATTTATCCATGGAGATCTTCCCCACAGGGTTACATGTAGGTACCTGCTATCTGCGTCCACCTGACGGTCAAGGAGGAGGAGGTGTTTGCTAGACAAGTGTCTTTTGTCTCTTTCTGAGAGGCTCAAGGGGTTTGGCTGGGGGGGGGGACTGGGTTGAAAGTCTCGTATGAACCCTTAAACAAACGGACGAGGTGCCTCAGCTTACATGTATGTACTCGCTCTGAACCCAATTACATACATGTAAGCAGTGACATGATGGCCTCAGGACTTTTTGTTTCGATTGGTAGCTTTTCTGCAAATGTGGTAGCTGACTAAACTACATGTACTTTCAACTGTTGTCCAATCAGGCCTGGTACCAATAGAATATTTCTGGGTCAATGGCGAACCAGGGTGCATGGTCTCACCCGCACAGGTCCCACGCTTTGACCTACTTCTGTCTTTGCCGTTTAACTCTGCTGCCACGGCAACTCCCGCCCCCTATCAGTTTTCAAATTTGACCGGTACCAAGCCATGTCTATCTTCCCAGGTCATGTACCCTACTGCATGCCCTGCATGCTGCGGGTCTTCAACCTTTGGTATCTTCACGTCTCATATCCCCTAACTCGTGAAGAGCTCTCTAAAGAACGACGATAACTGCGGCTGTGACCATCACCATCATCACCATGGCAGACTCCAGTGACACTGGTGTAGATAGCCCTGTCATCGATACAATTGATAGCAGTACTATTGATGGTAGTACTTTTGGTAGTAGTGCTCCTTCAAGTATTCAGGGAGAACCACGCGAGCATTCTCCTTCCCCTTCTGTTGCTCATATCTCCTACAACAACCCTACTATTCCACCAGGTCCAATTCAACTCAAAAGAAGGGTATCGTCTAGGCTTCCGGTGCCCAAGAAATCTTCTATTCCTACACCGGCTCCAATAAACGTAACACAACCTTATAGTTCTTTGAGAACAGCTTCGTCAAGAGAATCTCTGGTTTCCCCTGGCCCGAAATCTGCTTCTCCAAAATTCCCTTCGGTTACTAAAAGGCAGTCAAGAATTGGTGGCCTTGGCTATAATGGCGGTGGACGTACGTATCTCAACCTCAAACCCCTACCCCCTATTGGCTTTGTTTCGAAACATTTGCAACTGACATTGAATAGTTTCTTCGCCTATTGAATCTCCATCCATATCCCCAGGCCTCAAGAGCCCTCGAGTGGTTGGGAACGATGTTAGAGGAGATCATACATCACACACTGCTACCTCTCTTGCCAAGAGGGCATCAATTCCATCCTTGACGAGGAAGCCTTCCACTTCCTCATTGACCAGGAAGGTTTCAGCTTCCCAACTTCAAACCCAAGCTCCGACGCCCACCCGGAAGATTTCAACTTCTGGACCATCCATAGCTGCGCCGCCACTTGCGCGAAAGGTGTCAAACTCGTCAATTGTAGTGAATAAGAGAGCGTCAAACTCTCATCTCAATCGTAAAGTTTCCGTAACCAATCTTCCCAGCCATGACACAGTGTCTCAAAGCCCCGCCCCAATGAACCGAAGTATCTCCTCGGGCTTCCCGTCCCCAATGACCCCAACCAAACTGCCGCCGCGGACAGCACAAAGTGGGCTTCGTCAGCCATCCCTCAGAACCCCACGCCCAGCGCCAACAAACCCTCGAAACAAGACCCCAGAGCCACAGCGGACGGAAACGCCGGATTCACCCAGGTCACGGAAGGCAGCTGCAAACAAAGCTTCGCAGTCTCTTCGCGATACCATAGCGAAAGCTCGGGCTGCACATCGCGCGCGTGCTGAATCCATTGCTCAGTCGATCACTGGCTCAGTTGCAGGGTCTGTCAGCGATGGTTTAGATAGCTTCAACTTCAGCACCGATGATCCGTTCAATCAAGCAATATTCGGCGAAGGCAGTTCTCAGAAGGTCCTGAAGCAACGGATCAGGACTGCTCGGGTAGAAGGCCGTCTCAATATATCCAATCTACTGCTGAAGGAAATACCTGCTGAGGTTTACAAAATGTATGAAACACCTGCAGCGGACCTAGAGGCCACAGATGAGGGTAATGGGCCCAAGTGGTATGAGAGCGTGGATCTAGTGCGCTTTGTTGGCGCGGATAACGAGATTGAGGAGATCAGTCAGGAGTTGGTGGAGCAGTTTGGCGGACTGACTAGCATTGATGTACGTGGAAGCATACCAGTGCAAAACAAGCACATTCCTCCTCTTGATTTTGGACCTTTATCAGACATGATGTTTTGACTGACAAACGGAAATTAGATGCATAATAATATGTTGATTTCGTTACCAAATAATTTCGGAGGGTTAACTGAGCTAACAGTCCTTAATCTGGTAAGTAGAGTTAGGACGTAGCCCCCATGTGGTCCCCTTTGGCTAACAATTAAGGTCAAAAGTCAAATAACAAGCTCGACTATGAGGCCCTAGAAATTATCTTCCAGATTAAAACGCTGGTAGACTTGAGACTCGCAAAGAACGGGCTTGAAGGAGAGCTACCTTCATCCATTTCCAAGCTTGAGAATCTGGAAATTCTGGAACTCCAGGAAAACAAACTAGATTCCCTGCCTTCGTCCCTTGGGGAGCTTTCTAAATTACATGTTCTCAACATTCATGCGAATCGCTTGCAGGATATTCCATTACAGGTCCTCAGAAACTGTCAGCTACAAGAGTTGACGGCGTCCAGCAACAGGCTAGGGGGTACTCTGTTTTCTCTGGATGTCGAGAGCCTTAGCTCTCTTCATTTGCTCGATGTTAGGAACAATCGTATATCGAAATTTAGTGAAGGCACTGTTCTTCTGCCAACCCTGCAGCAGCTATACGCCTCCAACAACGAATTGCCTCTATTTCCTTCTGTGGAAGGTTGGAACGAGCTTTTGGTTTTCACTGTGGATTCAAACCGTTTGGTGGCCTTGCCTGAGGGATTGCTTAATCTTCAGAGATTGAGAACGCTCGACTTTTCATCAAATAATATCAAGAGCCTGGATCCCCATCTCGGTATGATGGAGGGCCTAGAAGTTCTCAGGTTCGATGGGAACCCACTGCGGGAAAGAAATTTTCTAAATATGGGGATTGCGGATCTGAAGCGAACCCTGAAAGCCCGGCTGGCACCTCCTGAAATTGTAATCGCAGAGGCCGATGATAGTGCCCAAGACTCGGATGTACCGGGGTTTGTAGATGCTGCAGGCGTTGAAGAAGAAGAGGAAGAGGAAGATGCGATGGCGCATAAAAAGACACTAGAAATTGGCAGAGGCGGGGTTTTGGATCTGGCTTCCAAAAACTACGAAGAAATCCCCGCGGACCTTTTAGAGTCTGTTGTTGGGAGCCCCAGCAGTATTGTGCTGCTCCACAACAAACTCACCACCATCCCCGCCAGCATAGAGACATTTTGCGCGTCGCTGACAATTATCGATATCAGCCACAACAAACTCACTGGCGATGTATACCTCCCCACCAAGATCTCGCTTCGGTCACTCACAACGTTCACTCTGCAGTCGAATGGGATCACGTCGCTCAAGCCGCTGCTTGATAATCTCGATGCGCCCAAGCTGGAAACTCTGGACGTATCGCTCAACCGGATTGAGTCGATCGAGGGTATCCGGCCCACGTTCCCTCACTTGATAGCATTCTACGCAAGGGATAACCGGATCGAGGAGATCCCGGTTGATTCTGTGGATGGCGTCAGAATATTGGACCTGAATAGCAATTCCATCAAGCATTTGCCGCCCCAGCTTGGGACCGTGGCATCGCTGAGGGAGCTTAGGGTTACGGGAAACCTATTCAGGGTGCCAAGGTGGCAGGTGCTGGAGAAGGGAACGGAGGGTATCATGGAGTGGCTGAGAGATAGATTACCGGCCGAGGAAGAGGTGGAGTAGAGAAGCCTTTTATTTTAATAAGGGCAAAGTAATTTATGAGTTTGGTCGAGTTTTTTTTCTTTCTTTCTGTTCTTATGTTTTGTTTGGTTAATTAGTAAGGTTTGACGCTCTGGCAGTAGATGTGTTGGGGGTCAGTAGATTATTTACCTTGGAGATATATATGCTCGTCGACGTAAGTACATGTATGTACATAGTTGTATGCAGTGCTAATCAATAATGATACTAATGGAGGAGAGAAGCGATGTTTATAAGAAGGAGTATGGGCTCTCTTTCCCCCGCTGTCTGATATCATGTAAATACAGTTTAATGATGAAAGCGGAATGCGTACACACCGTATGTGCATATAAAGCTCACAGCAAATTCACGGAAGTGCACAGAAACAAAGGTACTGTCGATCAGGGGGTATTGGTGGATACTGGGTGTTGACGGATTACAGGCAAAACATGGCTTGGCTGTCTCTCATTTGGCCTGTCCGTCAACACCCAGGGCCCGCCACTACCCCGTCCATAGAAATCTAATCACCGACCCGCCCAAGCAGTTCGCATCACAGCATATCACTCGCACCGCCCATCTGTGCTACGGCGACCGGCCACTCCACGGGGCTGTGCTACGATCTACAAACACAGGACCGGCGAGAACGCTTGCGGGCCATGCAGTGCCAGGTGTCCGTATTCGTCTCCATACATTGCGGGAACAACACCACACCCTTCCGCCCCTCCTCCCCTCCTCCTCTCTCCCCTCCTCCTCTCTCCCCTCCTCCTCTCTCCCCCCTCCTCTCCCCCCTCCTCCTCTCTCTCCTCCATCCCTCCATCCCCACTACACAGCTAGCTATCAACTGCACCGACAAGAACCAATTGGCACATATAAAGATACATATGCAGCTACGATCCATACCAAAAGAAGACAAAACGTATATTCCCTCAAAACTCCCTAGTTCCCAAATTCCCTCCATTCTAACTGGCCATCTAGCTACACTACACTACGGGCTCGTTGGGCCCCTCTCCCTCAGATCCGCCTCCCTCCTCGCCGCCCCCTCTTCCCTCGCTCCCGTCCCATTCGCGGCCTGCGCCAAAACCATCCCCACCGCCCTCTTGAGCTCCTGCACAAATACCCACACCTCCTCAAAGCTATTGTAAAGCGGGCACGGCGCCACCCTGATCACGTCCGGCTTGCGCTCATCGACCACCACACCGCGGTCCAGCAGCTCGTCAAACACGCCCATCATGAGCCCCTCGCGGAACAGCAGCGAGAGCTGCGCGCCGCGCGCGCTGGAGTCCGAGGGTGTGAGGATCTCAAAGACGGGCTCGCCCGGGAACTGCGTGTGCAGCAGGTGCTCGAGGTAGGAGGTGATTTGGACGGACTTTGTGCGGATTGCGGGCATGGTGGCGGCGTTGAAGAGATGCAGGGAGGAGAGGAGGGAGGTGAGGTCGAGGATGGAGGGGTTGGAGAGTTGGTAGCCGGCAGCGCCGGGGATGGCGTTGAAGACTGGGGAGAAGATTAGTTGGGTGTCAATTGGGGGTAGATTGGGGGGGGGGAGGGGATGGTGATAGTTACCGTTGTCCATGTTGAAGCGGGAGAGGCGGTCATGACCCCACCAGCCGGCGAGGCGTTGGCGGTCGGGGGAGGCGTGTTTCTCGTGGACAAAGATGCCGGCGATGCCGCCGGGGCCGCTGCACAGGTATTTGTAGGTGCACCAGACCGCCTATGCTCTCTAGTCAGTACCGGCCGACACCCTGCAACACAGAGAAGCGTAGGAGCAAGAGAGGACATACAAAATCAACCCCCCACTCATGTAAGTCTAGCGTGATATTGCCCACCGCATGCGCCATGTCCCACCCCACCACAATGCCCTTGGCCTGTGCGTGCTGCGTGATGGCCTTGATGTCAAAGGCCTGCCCCGTGTAGAACTGCACGCCCGACAGGAACAGCAGCGCCGTGTCGTCCGCATTGCGGTCAATGACCTTGCAGATCTGCTGCGTCGTCAACACGGCGCGCTCGGCCTCGGGGAAGATTGTAACCAGCGCATCGGCGGGGTCGAGACCATGCCATCGGATCTGTGACTCGATCGCATACTACACCACACCCGCACACACCCGTTAGCAGCAGCCCTTCCACCAACAGCAACACCGGGGGGGGGGGGCATACATGGTCACTCGGGAACGCCTTCCCCTCAATGATGATCTTCCGCCTGCCCTTCCCCGAGCGGTCGGGGCGGTAGAAGCTGGCGAGGAGGTTGTGGATGTTGTTTGTGAGCGTGCCCATGGCGGCGACCTCTGTGGGCAGGGCGCCAACAACACCGGCCATGTGCCGGGTTATCTCCTCGTCGGCGCTGACCCATGGGCGCGAGAGCGGGTGCTTGAAGTGGCCCTGGACGCCGCGCGTGGCCCAGATGGTGAGCTCTTCGTTGAGCAGGGCGCGGGTTGCTTTGGGCTGCAGGCCGAGGGAGTGGCCGCAGAGGTAGATGCAAGGGTCTTTCGGGTCTGCGTGGGGGGGGGGGTGTTAGTTATGCCAATTAGGCAATTACTCGGGGGACTACTACTACTTCTACTGCTATGTAATGGATGTAGATGGATAGGTATTGGGGGGGAGGGGGAGGGAGAGGAGGGGGAATACCGTTCTGCTCAGTGGCGGGCTTGGCCTCGGGGTGCGGGTCGCGCAGGTCCGCCTTTGACGGGATGAGGAACTCTGCCCGGAAGCGGGCGAGCGGGTCGGTGCTGTCGAGGTGCTGGGCGTACTCGCGGTTGCTGGACTTTGACTCGGTGAAGCTGATGCGGTGGCCGTTGACGAAGGACTTGAGCTGCTTTGAGTCCATGGCTTAGGGAGATTGGGCTGTGGTATGTAAAGTATATATAGAGGGGCTGTTGGGATCGACGGATGGTCTGGTCTTTTGCAGGAGACAATTGCACTTGTACCGTAGAGATATTTGAGATATTGTAGAGGGATTCTGGATAAAGTCGTCGCACAGAGGGCGAGGCCGAGATGGTGTTTTAATCATTTCTGCACCACCCGCTGCCCTCGAGTCTGCGTGGTGTGACGTTAGCGACCCGCAACCCGGCTATCCGCGGCCATCACCACCACCAGCCAGCAGCTGCACAGCGCAACCAACGTGCTTCTGAAACAACAACCTCATCCCCCCACCCGCATCCGCATCCGCCCCCTCCACAGTGCACAATGTCTCGCCCCCTCCGCCTCCTCCGCATCCGCCCCCTGCTCCGCACACCGCTTCTCCGCAGCAGCAGCCGCCGCTGCATCACGACGACCGCGCCCCGGCCCGCCGCCGCCGTGCTCCTGAACCCGAGGAAGGATGAGGATGGGAATGAGATGATGGTTGATTTGACGCCGCGCGCCACGAAGGTAAACTTCACCCCCCGGACGAGAGGAGTGGAGAGAGATTGCTAATCAGACGGTGTTGTAACAGCGGCTGAAGGAGATCCAAGCCAAAGACGCAAACCCGGACCTGGCGCTGCGCATCACGGTCGAGGCCGGCGGCTGCCACGGCTTCCAGTATCTCATGTCGCTATCGGACCAGTTTGACGCTGCCGAGGATACGTCCGTCCCTCCCCTTCCTGCCCTTTTAATTTTCCGAGTCCACCGCCCCACCCCACACAGTGAAAGTGGCTGACAGGCGAGCGGGGGACGACAGGGTGTTTGGCGACGACGGCGCCAAGGTTGTGATGGACGGGCCGTCGCTGGAGCTGCTGAAGGGCAGCAGGATCGACTACACGATGGAGCTGATTGGGTCGCAGTTCAAGATTGTGGATAACCCAAAGGCGACGAGCAGCTGTGGGTGTGGGACGAGCTTTGATATCAAGATGTGAAGGGGTAGAGGGGTAGTAGCGTAGTTGGTTTATGGCGGGGGGGGGGCTTTTTGTTTTTTGTTTTTTGTTTTTTGTTTTTATTCTGCTAATCTCAGCTCTCTCTCTCTCTCTCTCTTTCTTTTCTTTCTTTTCTTTCTTTTTTGTGTTGTGACTCTCTCTCTCTATATATATATTAGACTGGATGGCTGGCTGGTTGGTGTATCACTATTATTTGTTATTGCTTGCTATATTGGCGTTTAATTCTCCTCCTCTTTCTCTTTCCGAAACAAAAAAGACCGTCCAAAGTATCATTTCTGGTGTTGGCAGCGCCAAGCATCCCGCAGCCGCCGCTATCGAAACCGATCTTTTTTTTTTCTTATCGCGCACACAAAAGCGACCCCACTTCCCCACAACACCAAATATCGGAAAACTTCAACCACCAAAAAACTTGCCAATTGACGGAGATTCACAGCAATAAAATAAATTCACACAAAAGCCCAGCAATTCACAGACTCACCCACTCACCCACCCACCATGGCCACCGCCACCACCCCCACCACCGACCCCCCCATCCACGCCCTCGTCATCGACGCCGGCCCGCTCATCGCCAGCACCTCCGCCAGCAGCCTCCTCTCGCGCGCCCAGCGCATCTACACCACCCCCGCCGTAGTCGCCGAGATCCGCGACGCAGCCACCCGCTCGCGGCTCGAGACCACGTGGCTGCCGTTCCTGGCCCAGCGCACGCCGCGGGCAGAGAGCGTGCGCGTGGTGGCGGAGTTTGCGCGGAGGACGGGCGACTTTGCGGCGCTGAGCGTGACGGACGTGCAGTTGCTTGCGCTGACGTATGAGCTCGAGTGCGAGGGCAATGGCGGCGACTGGCGGCTGAGGAGGGTGCCGGGGCAGAGGGGCGTGAATGGGCCGGTGCCGGGGAGGGGGGGGAAGGGGGATGTGGGGGGGGAGAAGGGGAACGAGGGGAAGGAGGAGGAGGAGGAGGATAAGGAGGAGGAGGGGGAGGGGGAGAAGCAAGAGGAGGGGGGAGCAGCAACAGCAGAGAACAAAGAGGCAGAGACCGCAAAGCCGAAGCGGAAGAGCAAGAGGGCCCGCATGGCGGCAAAGAAGAGGGCCGAGCTGCAAGAGGCCGGCGAGGCGAGCGAGAAGACCGGGGAGACCGGAGAGCCAGAGACAGAGGCACAGCCACAGCCACAGCCAGAGGGCAAGAAGCGAAACAAGCGCAAGGGCAGGAAGGCCGCCCCCGCCCAAGATGGCGCTGCTGCGGGAGAGCTTAATGGAGCGGAGGCCGCAGAGGCCGGAGAAGAAGAGGAGGCAGAAGGGGAGGCTGCCGCTGAGCCCGGAGCGGAGGCTGCAGAGAAGCCCGCACCCAAGCCCGTCGCCGCCGAAGCAGCGTCCCAGGAAGCCCCCGCAGAAGCCCCCGCAGCCACCACCACCGCCACCGCCACCACGCTCCCCACCCCGCCGTCCACCGACGACTCCGCCGCCTCCGACCCCGCCTCCGACTCGGACTCGGACTCGGGCTGGATCACAGCCACCAACCTACACTCCTACAAGCACTCCGCCGCACACACGCCCGTGGCCAGCCCCGCCACCACCAAGAAGCAGTGGCCGCTCGCCGCCGCCCTCGCCACCACCGACTACGCCATGCAGAACGTGCTCCTGCAGATGAACCTGCACCTCGTGTCGCCGCACGGCCTGCACCGCATCCGCGCGATCCGCACGTGGGTCCTGCGCTGCCACGCCTGCTTCAAGCTCTGCCGCGACATGGCGCGCCAGTTCTGCCCCACCTGCGGCGGCGCCACGCTGCTAAAGACGAGCTGCTCCACAGACTGCAAGGGCGGCTTCCAGATCCACCTCAAGCGCAACATGCAGTGGAACAACCGCGGCGCCGTGTACTCCATCCCAAAGACGCAGCACGGGTCCGCATCGGGCAAGGGCGTGCGCAGGAACTTGGTGCTGCGCGAGGACCAGGTCGAGTATCAGCGCGAGGTGCGGGTGAGGGCGAGGCAGAAGGAGAGGGATCTGCTGGACCCGGATTACTTGCCGGGCATTCTGACGGGGGAGAGGAGGGAGGCGGGCGGCGCGGTGCCGAAGATTGGGTATGGGAGGAAGAATCCGAACGAGAGGCAGGGCGGGAGGAACAAGCACTGAGTGGGGATTTTCGCTTTTCTTTTTCTGTATCTATTGGCTTTTTCTCTCTTTCTTTTCACATTCTTTTTCCACATTCCTTTTGATGGCTCTTTAGGTAGGACAACTGGTGTATATTTCCCTTTATTACAAGTTTTATGTAGTTAGGTATCTTGGGGTTTCTCTTTGGCTTTTCCTGGTAGAATAAAAGTTCTTGTCGTTTGCAATTAAGTCCCTCCCTCTCCCTCCCTCTCCCTCCCCTCCCCCTCCCTCTCCCGCGCCCCACACACAGATATCACACGCTCCAAACTCCTCTCCCAAGCAGGTACAACAACCACACAACACAAATACATTACATTACACTACGGGTTAAGCCCTAGCCCCCCCGCACTCTCCGCCGCTGCTGCTGCCGCCACTGCAGCCTGCTGGTCCGCCACCCTCTTCGCCCGCAGCGTCGGGTCCTTCAGCTCCTTAAAGTCGAGCCCGCAGTCGACCAGCATCGCAGAGTGCTGCCTGGTGATGTCCATGCAGTCCTCAAACACCTTGTTCTCCTCGGCGACCGCCTCGAGCTGGCGGTCAAAGAGCTCCATGTAGTCCTCGATCCGGTCCTTGGCCCACTTGACCAGCGCGCTCGCGAGCCGGTACTCGAAGCAGCTGTTGTAGATCTCGACCGTGTTCTTGATGAGTGTGAACTGCACGAGTGCCACCTGCGAGATGTAGAGTGGGACGTCACCCTCGAATCGGACTTGTCTAGAAAACATCCCCGTAAGCCTGGTTTGTTCAACTTGTGTGTGTGTGTGTGTGGTAGATATATAGATATATAGATGGATGGATGGATGGATGGATAGATGGATAGATAGACAAGCAACACATACCTGGTCCGCTTCTGTATCACCGCCGACTTGGCCTCCAAGAACGCCTCCCGCGCCCGGTCCTCGAAATCCAAGCGTATGAGCCACTGCACGTTGCCCTTCACCGTACTCTTCTTCGCCGGGTTCTCCGTCAGGTCCGTCGTGATGATGCCCGCGAGGCGGGACGCGCGCTCGTCCAGCTTAAAGTTGATGAGCTCTGCGACGAGCGCATTGTTCTTTGCCAGCGTCTGTGCGAGCTGCCGCAGCTTCTCGACGCTGGCGACAGCCTCCTCAAACTCGCGGTGCGCAATCTTCTCGTCGAGCTCGTCCATCTGCGTCTCGACCCAGCGCAGGTTGCGCGTCTGGCCCTCGACCGTGAAGAGCGCGCTGGTGGAGCCGTGCGCGCTGAGCGAGTTGAGGAGGTCGCCCTTCTCGAGCAGCTTGGGGTCGCGCCCGGCGAGGAAGGTCATGCTGTCGCGCCGCCGGAGGTTGTCCTCACTCTCGGCGCGCAGCGCCTTGCGCAGCTCGTCGGCTGACTTTTTGAACTGCCGGAGGAGCTCGACTTTTTTGGTGATTTCCTCGTTTTGGTACACAAAGGACTCCTTCCCGACCCGTAAGTTGACGGCGTTGAGCACTTGGCCCTTCTTGGAGTCGCTGGGCGAGAGATCGACCATCTCTATCTCTGCGAGTGGCCAGCACCGCTCCGCAACGTTCTTGATCTGCGGCGAGGCGCTGTTGCCGTTTTCCTGCCGCTTCTTCTTGACCGTTGCAATCAGGAGATGGTCGTTCAGCAGCACCATGTGCACAATCCGCCTAGGTTTCCATGTTGCTGCGTTCAGCTCGATCCAGTGCCGCGATTCGAGGATGATGTGTCGCCCCGGCACCGACGGCAAGAACTTCTGGGCCCCCTCGACCTGTTTCCAGAGCGCCTGCAGATGGCTCATGTGCAGCGCTGTTAGATCCGCCACGCTGCTCCTGTTTGCGGCCTTGCGCGACTTGATGTCGCTGTTTGACATTGAGTTCTCCGAGTCTGTTTTGAGAGAGCTGGTGGTGTTGTGGAGATCGGTTAGAAGACTGCGAAGCGCCCTCATTTCTGTCTTTAGTTTGTCGATTTCTTTGGATATCAATATAAACTGGGTACGGTTGACAAAGACGTTCTTCTGGAGATCTGACGAAGTGCGGTTTCGGATATCTTTGAGGCGGCGCTGGTAGTCTTTGATCTCCTCATCCGAGGCGTTCGCTAGGACAGTGGTAACGACTGATTCTCGCGCCAATTAGCATACCGACCTCCAATTACTGTGCGTGTGTACCCAGGCGCATACATGTATCTGGGTTAAACGCCGGATCCCGAAACATGTTCAGGTCCAGGTCCACGTCATTCCGGACCGTAGACTTGACTGGTAGCTTAGCACCTGCCCCAGCATTGATGGAAGGCATGGTCGGAATCGAAGGCATTGGCGGCAGCTTTCCTACACCTTCTGCAGGCAGTGGAAAGCGTGTAGACATCCGCCGTTTGACCAAGTCGGCAACCTGAGAGCGCCCTAGATCAGCTTCCAGCTCGCAATTGCCAGCTCCCGCACTCTAAAGGTCCACCACACCTTTTCCTTATCCCTGGACCGGACCTGTAACGGGATCGACGGGGCCGTGTCGAGCTTCGCTCCGGGCATTGGGGGCATTGGGACCTGTCTACAAGGTACGTTAATAATAGTGGGACTTGCGTAGATACTTTGGGAGCTCTAGTTTTACCTTGGAGGCCCAATGATGGGCTTCGTAGACTTCCCGCCCTTTCCGCTCCTCTTACGGAGCGAAAGCCCCTTGGATCTCTCCTTGTCCATGGTGGTGGTGGTTGTTGTTGTGGGTCTGTGGTCCTGTAGGAACTTTGTAGATTGATGTTTAGGCAGGGAGAGAGCTGTTGCATGGTTGGATAGGGACTCGGGAGTGGAGGTCGTAACAACAATGGCAGGGTAACCAATCAAGCGAGAGCTCTGTGCTTGATTGACCCTTAGATACTTGGCTGCTGTGGTGTGCGTGGGCATGCGGTCGGTCGGTCGGTGCATAGCTTCATGCAGGTATCGATCGGTATCACTCGAGGCTCCCCACCACAACCACTGCACTGCACCCACTGCCACCACCACCACCACCACCACCACCACCACCACCACAATCAGATATGCCGCAGCTGCTCAATACCCCCGTGGTGGGGCCCTACATGCTGCAGGAACTCGTCGAGGATCTGCCACTCAACACCCCCGAAAACGACAATGTAGACATTACATGCCTAGAGGCATGGGAGCAGAACCTCTATGTCGGCACCTCCGCGCACGAGATCTTGCATTTCGTCTCTATCCCACCCACCCCAGCTCCTGTCTCGTCAAGCGAGCCCCCAAGACCGATTTACATACTTGCATCCCGTCTGCACCCTCCTTCAACTAGAACAGAGCCCTCTATGCATATCAAGCAGATTGTCATAATCCCAAATGTTTCGAGAGCGTGCGTGCTTTCCTCTACAGGGTTCCTGTCATTTTACACCTTGCCGGAATTTTCGCCAGTGTCTGGCGCAAAGCTAAAGGAGGCCTCTTTCATTGGAGCTCTTGACCTGGATGAGGAGGAGTATGAGAGACGGAGCGGGGAAATCAGTGATGAGCGAGGGAAACAAGTGATAGTTCTAGCTAAGCAGTGCCTACGGATAATCCGTGTTGGGAGCTCCGTACGACAGATTAAGCCAATAGATCTGCCCACAGCTCCAATAAAAGCCGTGCGAAGGGGTGTGATAGCTTGTATCGCAAACACAGAGAACTATGCGTTAATAGATACCGATCAAGTTCGCCAGATTCCGCTTTTTCCTATATCTTCAAATTTTGGAGATGAACCTTCTCCACCTCCCCCTCCCCCTCCCCCCCCGCCTGCTACAGCGCCAGCGCCAGCTATGGAACGATCTGCGTCCAGCTCTTCAGCGCCCATGTCAAGAACACCTTCCGGGTCCCATCCTCCGCGAACATCATCACTAAGTGGAAACCGAGAGAGAAGGAACAGTTCCGCTGCAATGACCCGAGAACCAAGCACCGGTGCCCCGCACATTAGATCTAGTAGCGCAAGTAATATCGGCCTTGGGCGGCCTGGTTCGAGGGCCAGTGGCACCCGCAAGACACCATCCCGGTTATCAGTTCCAGGTGCCTCTACATCGAGGCCAACGTCGCCTGCGCCAGCCTCGCCGAATTCGCCCCGGTCGAGCTCCCCTACTACTCATGCCCCAGGGCCTTCAAGTGGGAGCAGGAGAGCTTCGAATGCCTCCTCGGCTGTGCAAAGCCCTGGCCTTGGCCCATCGAGGTCGAGAACCTCAACCCCAGTACCAGCTGTTCCAAACAGGCCGTTACTACCACATATTGCCTCGCCGAACCCCTGTGAGTTCCTTTTAACAACAGGGACACGATGGGAAGACCCTGGAGTGGGGTTGTTTGTGAGTGATGAAGGTGATGTTACAAGAGGAACAATCAGTTTTGAAAGGTATCCGGAAGATATCCTGATTCAGGGAAACTGGGTCATTGCCATTATTCCAGGCCGAGGTATAGAAGTTCAACGTTGGGATCTCGAGGGTGGTGATGCCGAGGAAAAGGATAGGAAGGGGATGCTGGAAATGAATTTGGATGGGTCGAGACTAGGTATCAAGGAAGTGAATGGCCTTGATGGGAGTGTAGTTGGTGGGGTCGTGGCAAAGCTGAGACTGGAGCGAATATCTTTGAAGCCAGAGGCCGAGAGCGATGGTGGTGGCGAGGAATTGAAAAGAAGAGAGATGGAGGAGAAGGTTATCGCGGGACGAATTTCAACGGTGGACAGTAGAGCCGTTGCTTTCAAGGGAAAGAAAATATGGGTTTTGGTACAAAGCCCATTGGCGCTAAGATTGGACTCTAAGCTGCCAATGGTCACAGCAGAAACACTTGACGAGACGCCTAAAACAAGAGTTGAAAATATTCTAAAGACACTTCGAAAGGTTGACGCAATCGAACCAAGCACCGAGAGGGAGTTCCATGAAGTCGCTTATATACGGCAGAAAGGAGGCCTACTGCTACTAGGAGAGTTCCTCCGGCTACAGACGTTTGAAGGCACCGAGATTGAACAACAGGAAGTTATTATGACCGAGGAGGCACTCATTGACAGCGCCCTGGACCCAAGACTTGTCCTGGCTCTTTTTGGCGGTGACTTTAAAAACGATATCGTGATGAGCAGCGGTGGTATTTGGGTTTATGGAGGTGTAAAACAGGTTTTCAACGCTATTTCTGAAACCCGATCTGAGGGAACGTTCAGAAGGGATACATTACTACTTCTAAAGCGCTACCTGGCTGTTTGGAAAAGGAAGAAGGGGTTTGGAAGTATAGCAGACGAAAAAGAGATCTTTGCGACTGTCGACATTTCCTTGATCCGAGTAATACTCATGCTCGATTCTCCAGAATATCTTCCCCAAAGAGGTACAACTTTGGTTCCCGAAGGAAACGTGAGGGCGGAACTTTACACGCTGGTTGATAAAGACGTAGAAGACTTTGATGGGACAGCAAAACTTCTCAATGATTTTGGAAGGCTTTATGTCCTCAGTATACTTCTCCAAAGCAGGAAACTTTTCCGAGAGGTCCTGGGAACGTGGAAGAGACTTTTAGAAGATGGGGACGCTACAGGAGAGTTTGGCGACGGTGAAGAAAAAGTCAAAAAGTATCTACTAGGTCTGAAGGATAGGGTACTAGTTGAAGAGTTTGGTAAATGGCTGGCAGCCCGAAATCCAAGGTTGGGTATTCAAGTGTTTTCGGACGAAAGGGCCAAGGTCAGATTTGAGCCTGCAAAAGTCTTGGAAATCCTAAAAGAGTATTCGCCCACAGCTGTAAGAGGCTATGTCGAATCCCTTGTTGAAAAGGGGAACACAGAATACGCAGATGAGCTGATATTCTTGTACCTTGATGATTTAATAAATGTCCTCGACACCTCACCTTCTGCCTGTGAGCGACTTCAGGTCTCTTATGAGTCTTACAGGGCTCTTACTTCACCTAAGCCTACATACCGCGAGTTTATTGTTGACAACTCATCGCCATCATTCGAAGGTGGTGGGCAAAATGATTGGTGGAGGGACCGATTACGTTTTCTCGAACTTTTAGGGGGGGGGGGGAGCTATGATATCCCCAAAGTCCTTGCGCGCCTGAGCAAATTCAGAGATGTGCTTATCCCTGAGATGGTTATCCTCTATGGAAAAGAAGCCCGTCACGAAGACGCTATCCGGTTACTCACACATGGATTGGAAGACTTTGATACGGCCATCAATTACTGCCTCTTTGGTGGACTCAGCATCTTTCAGACACGTAAAATAATCACCGATCGTGAGGAGCAGAAAGCACTGTTTGCCATACTCCTAGGGGAGTTTTTGAAGCTGGACGATTATGACGACCGATTAGAACAAACGAGGTTGTTGTTAGAAAGATTCGGTGGATGGTTGGATCTGGTGCATGTTTTAGAAGTTGTGCCTGAAAATTGGAGCGTTGAAACGCTGTCTGGTTTCTTGTTAAGTGCACTGCGGCAGATGGTAAGGGAGAAGGCAGAAGTGAGCATTTTAAGAGGGCTAAGGAGAAGTGAAAACCTAAAGGTTGAAGGCGCGTTTGTGGATAAATGTGATGAGATTGGTCCTTCGATAGAGAAGTGATTTATGGGTATTTGGTAAACGTGGGTGACTGTTTTCTTAGATTTCCAGAGTGCTTTTTAAAGTTTCCATGGGTAGAGGGATTTTTCTTGGGGATGCAGACACAGTGTAAATCTAAGTAGGGAGGAGAGCTTAGTGTGATCTTCAAACCTTCTATATTGCTCCAGAAATGATACCAAACACATTTACTACTGAGTGATAATCGGGTGTGCTGATATAGGGATAATCATGACCGGCACATATTAAATATTTCAAGTATCCGCCCACTTTTTCTCTCTGTTTTCTGTTACTACACACATGTTTCCTTTTGCTATCCCCTTAATCTCTAGACACGATAAATACATGTACGTGCTTCTTTTCTTCTAGGCTACGTATGGCTTGAGTATTCAGGAGTTCAGCAATTAAATCTGAATACGTCGTCACGAATGAGTTAGGTGTAGCGTAACTGCATATGATATCACTCGCATTCATATCTATAATGTACTGTCGCTAATTTTTCTATTATTGCAACGGTCTGATTGGCTGTTGGGTGCAGGGGTGCAATTAGTCAGCACCACACCTCAAATTTGGCCGAAACCCTAACCCAGACTGACTCCGGCAT
Source organism: Morchella sp. 2018-W38C (assembly GCA_024713705.1). Lineage (NCBI taxonomy): Eukaryota > Fungi > Ascomycota > Pezizomycetes > Pezizales > Morchellaceae > Morchella > Morchella sp. 2018-W38C. Next base: position 1,592,025 of record JAMJEX010000001.1, read on the forward strand.
GGAAACCAGCCCACCCAACGGAACTCTTTATAATTAAATAATAAATATAACTATTAAAATACGTGTAGTCAACTATGAGTAGTGGAAGGTGAAGAAGGGTGGCGGGGAGGGGAGGGAAGGTGGGGAGGGAAGGTATCAGTGGAGGAGGGGAGGGGAGGGGACGAGGGGGGCGAGGGAGAGGATAAGGGAGGGGGACGAGGGGGGTGGAGGAGCGGTAGAGGGGGGGTGGAGGCCAATGGGTGGACACAGTACTGGAGAGCCGGAACTGGAGCTGGCACTGGACCTGGCATTGGAGCTGGCAGTTGAAATATCTGATAATCAACGGAAAGATTTAGATTGCTATAGCAGCATTTGGGCATCGCCGTGAGAAGCATGAGAGGGCTAAGGCAAAGCTAATTAACTACTGGAGGTGCCTAAATACTACACGGAGGTGGGAGAGAGGAATACCTCGCGGTCGCGAGGTGGCGCACCCCTAGTATTATGTACCTGTGTAGTTAGAGTCACGTGAATCTGCCTAACGGTGGTTTTAACTTACTAAGCGTGCGTGATTAGTCACGTGCTTTGATTATCCTAGTCTTAGGCAAACAGATGAGTGAGCAGGGTTTCTACCTTCCTACATGTACTATCCAACTTTTCACAGGAGCACACTTAACACCAAACCTCAAGAACATCCTCGCCATGAGTTTTATTACACGGAAAGCTATTGGGCGCCGCCTTGGCTCAGTAAACTCTATCAATTCAGCGTTACAACCCCGCACCTCTGTTGCCTTCGTACTCCCACGATTCGTTACCATTGCTGTTCCTACCAATAGTGGTCCTACCAATGGTGGTCCTACCAATGGTGGTGCTGCGGCAAACTCCAAGCCCGAAAAGATTTTGAGTTCAGGTCTCAAAGATCATCCCGAACTTATCCTTGACGAAGGTGTTGGCCCCGACAAAATTGATTGGTCAAAATCATTCCATGGATTGTCGGTAGAACCATTCAGCAAAGAGACTGCAGATGTGCTACTTGCTCCTTTAGATCCAGAGGATGTGGAAATCAAGCCTGGTATTTAATTCCTTGGCCTCTAAATCCACTATAGTTGAAGCGGATGATTAACAGCTTTGTGATTGTTTGTAGACGGAATCATTTACATGCCTGAAATCAAGTACCGCAGAATCTTGAACAAGGCTTTTGGCCCAGGTGCTTGGGGTCTAGCACCTCGAGGGGAGACAATTGTGACCGATAGGGCTGTTACAAGAGAATATGCTCTCGTCTGTAATGGAAGGTACAATTTTTATTCGCACAAGGGCTCTCGAGGCTTAATTAACTCGTGAGATAGACTAGTCTCAGTTGCGCGCGGCGAGCAGAGCTACTTTGATGCTAGCGGAATTCCAACAGCGACCGAAGGATGCAAGTCTAATGCACTTATGCGATGTTGCAAGGATCTCGGTATTGCCAGTGAGCTATGGGATCCTCGTTGGATCAGGAGTTTCAAGAAGAAGTATTGCGATGAGAAATTTGGGGAGCACCAGTTGACCAAGAAGAAAAAGAAGTTGTGGATCAGGAAGGGGGAGACGTTGGAATACCCATACAAGGCTGTTAGTTTTTAAAAGGTGATTAGGCTTGTCCACCTAGGTTCAGAGAGTTCTATTCCGTTCTTTCTTTTTACTACTGTAAGATATGACTGTCTGGGGATAAAAGACTAGATATATACGAAATTCTCCTCATTGATATATTGTAAAACTACCAGACTTTTAAACCGGAAATAAGGTTACATTAATTAAATCTTTGACGTTACGGCATAGTGATAATCAGGCTGGGCGATGTCAGCTCTGATTTTGTAACTGTCCTCTGCGTCCTCCAAAATCTGAAGGTCGATTTCCCCAATCACCATTTGTTCATGAGTCCCCTCAGCCTTAGCTATAGGCCCCACTAACGGCATGGTGATCTGCGATAGCCCAGCGAATCCACTCCCCTCGCGGCCACCAGCATTGGAGAAGATGATAGCAGCAATATTTTCATAGGCCCTTGAAACTACTATGGACTGTAAAAATATGGCTTCCGAGTTCGGATTCCAGCTGAGGGCGGCTTCATTAAGATCTTTCAGTGTCCCTTTGAATCATAGTCAGCACCAAAAGCGCTGCTCGGGCAATGGTTATGGAGAGGGTAGCTATAGGGGCCTTTACAAAATGTTGGAATGATGATGATATTTGCGCCTTGGGTTACAAGGGCTCTGAATGCCTCGGGGACTATAGCTTTATGTAAGATACCGGAGTAATTTCGGTTTGATAGTGGAATGTTTACATGCAAGGTCCCAGCATATCAGAAGGCCCACCTTTCCTAGCGGGGTATCTATGACGGAATGAGGATTGTGTCCAGCGGCCTCAAGGTGACCTCTTTCCGCATGCCTTGTATTTCTCAGCATTCATACGCAACCAAATTAGGATTATGTCAGCTGGAGCTGACAGACTGGTTGGTCAAGCTAGGTATTCACCACAAGTTCTTTTTTGTATAAGAGCCCAGCACCTCGCCTGTATTCGATATGAAATAGGCAACGTTGTAGAGCATTTCCTTGCCGTCCTCCTCGTCTGGGGAGACGTGTTTTTCCACAAAAGTTCCGGGAACAATATTGATATTGCATTCTTTTGCCAATTCCTACCGCCCAAAACTTCAGCAGGGCGAAAGAGCAAGGCCGGGCACGAAAAGGGCGTCTCACGCAGAATTTGGTCAAATATGTCCTGTCGTCAGCAGCATCTGCAAAACGCGGTTCGCTCGGTACCCAGCTTGTTAAACAGTACTCTGGAAGTACTGCAAGCTCTGCCCCTTCTATTGCAGCTTGCTGTATGAAGGTTCTGGCGCGTTGGAAATTCCCCTCCATCTGCATAGGCTTTGGATGCAATTGAATCACAGCGCATTTGAACTTTTTGGCAGTCATTCTAGAGAATTGTAGCTTGACGTGTGGAACCAAAGGTATCTAAAGATCCGTATTAAAATATTAAAATGTGGTTAGGCCTTACGCATGTGGTTACCTAGCCTATGATGTAATCGTTTGTTGTCGAACGCAGGGCAAGCCCTAATTGCCCCACAGGCTTCTTGGCGAGGGGTTCCACGCAGGCGCAGATCTAGCGATAGCGGGAAAAAATAAATCGATACTGAACGTCAGATTCCCCCTCAATCACAACACTCCCATTACCTACTCGCCGATATGCTGCCGAGTCAAAGAACAAACGGCGGTAATATGAACGATTACGATGATGATGTTGACGACGAAGTTCTCGCTTCAACCATTGTTGAAGCCCTTCAGGACGATGGCGAATATGATGATATAGAACCAAGATCTGGCAGCCTTCAGCTTTCGGGCGACGATATTCAACAGCGGCTAGCATCTGCCGCTCAACCTCTGGAATTCCAGGCGACGCTAGGGGCCCGATTTGCAAGCTATGACAACTACTGCAGTCTCTTCCACTTTATTCTAAACTCTGATGGACCGGTGGATCTCGAGCTTCCAACTGTGAGTTGATCTTGGGATCTTTGTTGCACATTTTTCAGCCTAGATGGGTTTTGGGTTCGCGGGCTTTGGTCAAGGGTGAATTGGTAGTAGGGATCGAAGGATGTAAGAGCTAATGATATGGCGGGGATAGTACTACTGGGCTTGGGATGTTATCGACGAGTTCATCTACCAGTTCAACAGCTTCTGTATCCACCGCAACAACGTCGCAAGGAAGGGACAGAATGAGGAGGAGAAGCAGCTGTTAAGAGACAACCCACAGACATGGGGATGCTACAGTGTCCTCAACGTTCTCTACTCTCTAATCCAGCGTTCCCAAATGAATGAGCAACTCGCTGCTATCAAGAGAGGAGACGACCCAAACGAAGTTGCTGGTGAATATGGTTCTCGCCAACTTTACAGGATGTTGGGATACTTCAGTATCATCGGGCTTCTCCGTGTTCACTGTCTCCTTGGCGACTTCACACTTGCCTTAAAGACTTTGGATGATATTGAGTTGAACAAGAAAGCAGTTTTCGCCCGAGTTATGGCTGCTCACTTCACAACGTGAGTTCTGAGGTCTCAAAAATATCTCTTATAAACTCGGCAACTAAAAATGAAAACAGATACTACTATGTTGGTTTCAGCTACATGATGATGCGCCGCTATGCCGATGCTATCAAAGCATTCTCTCACATCCTTGTCTATGTTTCCCGAACCAAGAACTTGGGAAAGAATGCCCAGTTCGACTCTGTTAGTCCTCTGAAAGCTTCCATATAAACAAGCACCAAGACAATTGCTGATTAATTCGGTATATAGATTACCAAGAAGAACGATCAGATGTATGCTCTAATTGCTATCTGTGTTGCTCTCTGCCCGACTCGTCTTGATGACACCATCCACGCTACTCTTCGCGAGAAATACGGCGATCAGTTCCAGCGTATGCAACGTGGAGGTCTTGACACTCTTCCCATCTTCGAGCAGCTCTTCAATTCTGCCTGTCCCAAGTTTATTTCTCCCATCCCCCCAGATTTCGACAAGCCAGAGAACAATATCGACCCTGCGCAGCACCATCTTGCATGCTTTATGTCTGATGTTAAGAATGCCATGCTTGGACCAACCCTGAAGAGCTTTCTCAAGCTTTACACAACCCAGGACTTGCACAAGCTTGCGGGTCTCATTGATCTCAAGCCGGAGGATCTTAGGAGGCAGTTGCTTGTTTACAAGCAGAGGAGTAGGCAGACTAGGTGGAGCGAAGGTGGACTTCTAGAAGGCGACATCGTCAATACTTCTGACCTGGACTTTGCTCTTGAAGGGGTACGCTTCCATAATTACCACTTGATAACAAATACAATATTTAATACGAATACTGACATGAGCCTTATACTAGGATTTGATCCACATCTCCGAGGCTAAAACTGGACGAAAACTTGTAGACTGGTACCTAAGGAATCTTGCCAGAACTTACTAGACAAATCAAGCTGGAAGGTACGAGAATGGGGCGTAGAAAGAAACTAGATGTTTGATAAAGTCAGATTTGTTATCGTACTTTATCAAGCTCGAAACGTTACTAATGCGGTGGGGGTGACTCAAAAAAAACGGGATGGTTTGTTGGCGGTGGTGTCTGGATTGATTTTTTCTCTTTTTTTTTTTTGCGGGAAACCTTGGTGCACTATATCAGTAAGAAAAAAAAGATTGAGCCATAGAGAGATTGGGTGCATTTCTATGTTTGATGCTCAGGGGCCTCATTTTTCTTGGTTTTCATTGATTCTTGCGTGTACATTCGATAGGCGGATATAGGTTGTTTCTTCCAAGCTACATGTATACTTTGTTACGCCCATGATCGTTGTGATGAGTCATAAAATATCACTCGCATATCTCGGTACAAGGCTCTGGGATTAAGTGAACGAACTAAATGGGGTGTTGACAGGTAAGAATCGGTTCACTCACTTTATCCCAGAGCCTTGTACTTGATTTACCGTAGGTTTTATTTTTTGCCGAGTATATGGGGTAAAGAAGGTCTATGGTCCAACATAGGGGTGGTATTGAGGCTTCCTAGTAACGACGGAGGACTATACTACATGTATTTAGATATGTGTATATATCAATATCACCAAGCTCAGCGACCCGACCGACTCACAATATAGTTTTTGCACTTTAACACTTGAACTTTTACCCCGGGCTCTGAGTTATATAACTGAGGGAACTCTAGTTCTATGTGAAGAGGGCATGTCTACTGGTGTAAGCAGCTTGCTGATAAGTAAGGGGTGGGTATGAGACTATTATATACACCGTAGTACAGCCTGTTGGGGATACTCCATGCCTTTTGCCTCCACACTATTTCCTTGATGTATATAGAAAACCACACCCTATCTGACCTGCATGTAATCCCCACCAACACCGCAGATCACACATGCCACGCCAATCAAGCGCCCAGAAAAAGGGATGCAATGAACTCCCTACAAACCCGGCGATAGAGGGTGAATTGAGATCTGACATGATGCATAGAGATCATCTACCTACGAGAAGCACTTGTCTACCGGGCCGCTGGAACGTGATGGATACGCTATATCAATAATAACCCTAGGTCCTCGATAATAACACATAGAAGAACCTATATAAACGACCCGGAAGGGGTACTCATCGAATCAGCGAAACCTCGAGGAGAGAATATCTACTGGGGCCATGGCCGGATAGCAGACAATCGTGAGCCTGCGTAGCTAGCGATCGATCACCCCAGGTAGCCCCACTAAAGTACATATGGGGGAATTATGTTGATGGTAGCATCACGCCCACTGAAGTAAGTCCACCGACGGTGAGAACTGTTGCAACAAGTAGACTTATCCGGCAGTCGTGGTTTATTGTCCAGACCGAGTGATGATTCATGATCGGGTGTTTATCCAACTACATGTAGATACATGTATATACGTACCACACGCCTATACACCATGTAACATCTGCACACCAAGTTAAGCGCTTCAAAGACCTTTGAAACATACATGTATGTACTAACTTTGGGCCACAACCCATAGCGTGCAAGAGGCTTATGTGAAGGGCCCTTGTAAGGCGGTATGTAACCATATTGTTTTCGAGCTCTACTGTGCTTAGTTATAGTGCGATTTTCGATAGAGGTAAGTTTGTCATTTGAATCTTCATTGGCAGAAACAGATCTTTAGCTCGAAATAAGCGTGGTTTAAGGCCTTTACTTGAGGCTCTTCCTCCAAAATCAATTATCACTCAAGTTTACACACCTACCCACTATATCGAAAATCGAGCCATATTTTCTTGTCAAAAGCGGATAACTAACTGGAATAGGTTTTGGCGTAAGCATAGTTATGATGATCTAGTAGTAGTTTTTTCACTAGTAATGCAATGCAATGTTGACTTTTATTTTCAATTAACCTTGACTATAGGCTATGAGCTTATAGAAGCAACTACTTCGTGCTTTTTCCATTTCAAACAATTAATGCTGACTCCGAGTATGATATCATCATGTACTCAAGCGCTTTTATAGTTAAAAGCATTCATTGAACCCATCATCAGAAGCTTTGGGAGTTGGTGAGAGGGACTTCCCTATTTCCTTGGGGCTAACAGCTCCAATAGCATTGTCAACCTCAGGGGTTGACACTTTAGGCTCTTGCACACGGCTACCCTCGCCTTTTCCCGGTGAAGAATAACCTCTCTCCGGTGAGTAATTGATAGAACTAGATCGAGGATTAATAGGCAATGGCTTGCTCAAGTCTTCAAACATCCTGATAAGTTTCACAGGCAGGGGGCGTGGTGGAGAGGCTACAACTGGAGAAGTTGTATGATTTCTAGAGGTTCTAGCTATACGGCGAGGGAAAAGACGATTCGAAGTCTCTTCAAACGGGATATTTCCCTTCTTACTATCCTCTAGAATATCATTTTTCTCTGATGTTGGCAAGGGCAGCAATGGAGATGGTGTCCTTGGCCCTGTGTTTTCTGTATCTAGATGGTAAGGACAGTCCACACTATCATTTTCAGAAACGGGAGAATTCCGGAGAAGATATTCTCTATCAGAGGATTGGGATATGGGGGAGGGCTTTGAATATAAAGGTCAGTGAAATGGAATAAGAGGAGGAATGAAGATCATGGTATACCCAGTGGACAGCTCCCGTCGAACACGGCGACGACAGCATACTACCATCATCCCGCCCTTCTTCATTCACTGGCTTCATAACCTCTACGCCTTTTTCGGCCCATTTTCCCATAGAAAGCTTCCATTTATCCCCTTCATCACCTGTTTGCTGTGGGCTTATAGGGTCAGAGATATCGTAAGCGTCATCAAACCCTTCCCAATGTTTACAGCAATCACTATCTTCAGAGTCAGATGGGACCTCTCCCTTCCCTGGCGAAATCTCAAGATTACCAAAATTGCAATCCTGTTTTAAAGTGGCAGATGATCCTTGAAGGAGCTGAAACTCGTTCGCTGTGGGCGTTATGCTTCGTTGCCCGGCCATTTCTGGGCTTGGGTCAAGAAGATTAGCTCTTGTTGTACGATGCGCTAATCCCCATCTCTGTAACTTATCGAGGCGCGGTCGTTCGAGCGGTTCAAGGTGTGGAGTATCCATCCAGTGCGGATCATTAACTATCACGGGTCTAAAGTTCTCAGATCCCGACCGGCCTTCGCCTTCTTTTTTCCCAATTGACCCCTTCAGCTTCATTTCAGCAATCAAGTCCTTGTATTTACGATTCCACCCAATTGTCATGGATGTTTCTTTGTTAAATTTAGCAGGAAATAGATTGTCCGGTTTTTGGGCAGCACCATCATCAGACATCGATATTGTTCTCAAATCGGCAGATAGTTTATCCCGAAGGTCAGACGCAAACAGTTTCCTCTCGAGTTTTTGAGAAAGTGCTGAAATACAATCTTCAGCTTGACAGCTAACGTGTTGAACATCGATTGGTTTTGTCTGAGTTGATTCGGTGATTCCCAGGATTAGGGTGTTCCCTGTATCATCGGTGACGAACATTCTGGGATCAGAGGATGTCATATAATCTGAAAAATTCGCTTTTTGTACCCTTATTCGAAGGGAATCATCCTTGTTAGAGGCCCAGGCCGTCTCAGACGCAGGAGAAGGCCAGCGTTTGGGAGATGGCACATATTCGTCGGGGTATTCCATTTCACAAGGAGAAAGCTCAAATGGACTTGGTGTGCTACTCTTCACCTGCTTCCCAACTGACCAGTGTGGGGAAATTCTTCTCCTTGATAAATCAAAGATTTTATGTTCTGGTGTTTTGAGGAATCCGTCGACGGAAATCGTACTTCCTGCTGAGCGATAGCTCGGAGAGGAGGAGCCGCTCGTATTGTATTTCAGAGAACTGTTCCGAGATAACCCAACAGAAATGTTTGAATATCCTCCAGAATGGTGTATAACGTTCACAGTAGTCCTAGAAATATCAGGATTTATCCCTGGAGATGGTAAGTGGTATTTTTTCCTTGGATGACCACGACTCAAGCCTACATCGTCACTAAAATCAGAGATGAAACTTTGCCGGCGGAAATTCAAGACTTTCGTCCCGGGAGGCACACAGCGGTAGTCGTTATTTTCGCTACTTATGTGATTAATAGTTTGAACTATAGTGAAGGGAATACTTACCAGTCAGAGTAAATAAGATCTTGTTTTCGCTCTATACCAACAAAGGCAGCAAGATCTTCCGCTACAGATTGCAAGACATCTCGAAGAGAGAATATATCTAGGCCATCATGAGCAGAATCGTAGATAAGCCAAGCACAGACGATAGCTATTGCGAGAAGCCTTCACAAGGTTTAGATGATAGCTTTAGAGAAGGAACCCATGAGGAGATACCCAGATACTAGTAGCAGTAGACCACAGAAGACAAACAAAATTAGAAAAGAAGCCAAGAATCCTGTCAAAAGACTCGGATATGGTATACAGAAACGCTGTATCTGGATGCCCAACGAGTCATTCATGTTCGCTTGATTGATTGCAATAATGATTGATAAGGAAAGGATTGATTGAAAGAGCTAATGGATGTCGGGATGGATGAATATGGCGAGAGAGTGTGTAGGCTACATGTATCTACAGAAGCTAGACTTGCGTCATCTTTTATCACTCTACTAAAAAGCCGGGTAACAGTTGCCAAGACATCCAACTTAGTGGGCCTTAAACTTCTGGAGTGAGCGGCTCCCATTCCATTCCTCCCCAGCTACAATAGCCAACGACGGTTGCGGAATTTCCTAAATCAACCACAACATTACCTCCCATCCAAAGCTTGACACTTCCTGATCAACCATCTTCAGCATCGAAGCTTTTCCCCATCCATAGTTTACAGCATAATTTCAGATATGTCAAACGCGAAAGCCATCTCCCTAGACGATATGATCGCCGAAAGTAAGCTGTTCCGCACTTCACGCGTGTCCACCAGTGGCAGCTGCTTACATTCACCCTTGCAGATCGTCGCGCAAAAGCTTCTGAGATCGCCAGCGCGACCATGGGTAGACTCCGCAGTCAAGGCTCAAACGTACCTACGGGACCCGCGAAACTAAACGGACGAGGGAGTATTGGAAAGGTACGCCCTTGATCAACAAAGCAGAAAACCCCCGTCATCGTACTCCTCCTCCATCTTCTGCCTGCAATCTACCCACCTCTCCCTTCCAGCCACGAATGAATAAAGAGGAGGGGGAAAGGATATAGGGAGAGGAGGTGGTAATGCAGCAGGGAAAACTACGCTGCCTCATTCTTCTTATCGTCCTCGGGATCTGAAACCTAACGGCAAGCTTTTAATCACAGCGCGCCGCGGCCTCTGGCAGTGGTATCGGGAACTTGGCCCCGGCCACCGGCCTCAACGGAAAGTGGACACACGACCTGCATCAGCATAGCAACGCATCGCGAGTGTCAAAGCTCCCTACAACACTTTCTCCCGCAATTGCCCGCTCCCTCCAGGGCAATAGACTTTTTGCAGCCCTGCATGGGGCACAGACCCCTACCGGTCCGTCGGCAGATCTAATTCCTAGCGGCCCGAGAAAGAATCGTGGCGCAAACATCCGCGGTCAAGCCTCTGGCTTCTCGATCAAAGGTTTCGCAGGGCCGTTCGTGGTCCAAGCGTCGAACTTTGCACCAGGGACCACAGCGGAAGATATTAAGATGGCAATGTTGCCACTGGGAAAAATCCTTAGCTGCATCATCCTCTCTGCAAACCCTACGGTTATATGTGAAATTGTTTTCGAAAAGAAGGAAGCTGCGGATCAGTGCATTCTACAATACAACAACCAGCTTGCTGATGGTAAATTATTTTCTTCTTTGTTTATCTCTCCCTCGCGAAGTTCCCCTTACTGACACGAAAAGAAGGCCGCCTTCTTCACCTTACGCTTAAGCCTGGTCCACCAGTCAGCAGGCGCATGCATCATGGCGGAGCCGCTCCAAGACCACCTCCTAGACAGACAGACCCGAATGCGGCTCGCGAGGAAGCCGATCGTCAACGTAGGTTGAACAACATCAGCTACCAAGACGGAAGCTATGGTGTTAGGCCACCACCACTATATTCCGATGCCCTTGTTCAGAGGGGGCGGGGGTTTAACAGCAGTCGATAAACGAGGAAATATTTGCTCTCTAATTTCTATATTCTATTAAGAGATGCTATCAAATGAGGAAGGGATTAAGTGGGGAAAAAAATGAGTGAAGATCAGCTTTGACCCGGTCGGTCCCAGGGTCTGCTGCAAGGGCGGGGGGTCTCTTATCTCTTATCTATGTACCTGTTTTCAGGCAGAATAGGTTAGACCCCTACCTTGCTTGCTTGCGTTGGTCTGGGGTTGTCTTGTCTTTGTATGATAGTTATCTTTCTCTCATATGGCCTTCTTCCTACCTTGTTTAGGTATAAATCTTAGCGCTTTCATCAATCTGTTGATTAATCATCGATTGATAGAGACTTATCACTTATTATTCTTCCTTTTCCTTATTTGACCTTTCCTAATCGCATGTTTTTCTTGGATGTTATTAGTATCTTTTCCTTCTTTAATCATTAGGATGTTTATGGGATTGGGTTGGGAACACTGGAAATTTATCGTTTACATACCTTCAAATCCATTATACCTTCTCACTGTGAACCGGAACACTTGCCGAGGCGGTGTCTACACGCGTCACACTTGCTTCCATGTACATATACACATAAATTTTCAACCACGTTGACAGCACTTTGTTGGCAAAACCCTATTTCGTGTTGTCCGAGGTATCAAATAACTACATGTATATATATCTAAAGGCCAGAACATTGATCTAGGCGATCCCTTGGGTGTGTATATATGTGCGCCAAGAATACTGTGACAGTTTCGGTAAAGGTGTAAAATACCTCAGTACCCGACATTCCAGTGAGGAGTTGCTAGGGCATATAACTTCGGTTTCTGAATCCCAAACTATCATTACAATTGTACAAGCTTGTGTTTGAGTGCCCGAAGAAACTTACTGACTCGACTGCCCAATTGCTGGACTCTGGATACACACAACTATTGCAATTCATATCAGTCGTTACAGTGGGTGTGATGTGGTTATGAAGAATCTCTGCAGACTACAAGTCAAACAAAACATACCTAGACCAGTCTGCTCATCTGTTCATGAACCAATGAGGGGAAGAATTGTGTACATGCCCTGATACCCTGGTGGCAAGGAATCTACAATACTGTAGCCCACGCTCGCTGGACACTTGCTATACCCAACCCCCACCAGGGAACGCCGCACACAATCAATGAATTATCAATTAATCCATCAATCCATCAATCAATAGGAACGTTTCAATAGACGAAAGCCCGCATGCAATTATCTAATCAATCAAAAAAAAAAAAAAACCACATGGCTACCGAGTGATATCCTGTGATTGTCCTTTATCTGTTACCCGCCAACTCCTGTAAACACCTTTTCTAGTGCAATTGTCACAAATGCCACCATCTTATGCACATACTAGAAAAATCTGGCCGGCTGAATCATACATCCAGTTGCATAATCCAGTGGTGGAGCAAAAGAATCCAGTTTTATTGGTCACGGTTAGTATGATCAAAGGAGCGAATAGGTGCCTTGTCATTGAACGCCATGGGATCTAAAGCTCACGAGAAATACCTAGATCTTCAGTCGTAGCAATAGTTAAGCCATTCAAAGATGCGCTTAAGCTTCAATCAATTGATACTAAGATATGAACAAGAATAAGACCCCCGCAACTCATAGCAGCCTCCCAGAGGGTAAAAGCAGTTCGGTGAAGCAAAGAGTAAATTTTGAAGGGAGGGAAAAGAAAAAGAGACCGAACCGATCCTCCCAGACATTAGTTAATAAGAAAAGAAGGGAAAAGACATAGAAGCGGTGACCCATTAAACTATTCAGAACCGTAATGAAAAAGACAAACTTTTGTATCATCAATGACTCCCAACAACCAAACCGCCCCCGCCCCAATTTTTCCCCCTATTATGGCACGTAAGAAGGAGATCTTCGTACACATACCCTGTTGCTCCCCGCACTCCTCCTCTATCAGCAGCGAATCCATTTCTCAATCCCATACCATACGAGTTTCCCCGCAAGAAGCAACTAAACCCTCCCTTGACATGAAAAATCGTGGAAACATCACGGGAAAAAAAACCTTTCGTTAAATCCAAAAAGAAATAGAAAAAAGGTAAAAAGAAAAAGCCAATTAATCAACAATATAGGTTGATTTACAATGAAAAGAGAAAAAAATACTATAAAGCAAGCCCACTAGATAGACGCCAATCTAAACGATCTAAAGCCTGCGCCCGCATACCCATTTTTTTATGATCAAACCTATCCGGATCCTGCGGTGGGAAGTGGGGAGCGAGATCGTCCAAATGCCGATGCAGCCGTCGGTGGGGACGAAGCTGGAGGAGATGTAGCATCGTTACGCTCGTTGGATTCATTATGTGCTGGGCCGCCATCTTGCAATGCACTATAAAAATATCAGTTAACCGAAACATACTTTTAGGAAGACCAGATTAGCTTTACGAACCTGAAAGGATTGGCGTGGGATGTAGAAGCCTTTGCGGGTGGGTTGGTTGTTCGTGAGCCGGAATCATCCATTCTGGTCGGGCCAGCTCCAAAACCTGCCCCTCTCCTGCCATTGCTGGAACTGCGTGATCCCCCCAACATACCACCGGGACCAAAGCTACTAAGGCCAGAACTGACTTGTCTTGATTTCAACTTCTTGAGGTCCTCAGCATTGACCTGGCCGCCACGGCTCTGGTCTGGGGGATGCATCTGGTTGCCATAGCCAGAGAAGGTGCGGCCATCGCCACCACGTCCGCCGCCGCCACCGCCACCAGGTCTGTTGCGTTGGTTGGCGCGCGACACAGCTTCCTTTTCCTGTTGTGCCTTGAGAGCATCTTCTCTAACCTCTTGTATCGTCTTAGGACCTTTATCGGCTTCCTTTGTCTCCCAGTGTTTTCGTCGAAGATCAATGATATCCTAGACAATGTCAGTTTATAGTTTCGTATATAGGAAGAATCAGTTAAACTTACCATAAGCATGAATCTCATACGGCTATTAAGCTCCTTGTCTTCCGATATGCGGACAATACGAGCAAAGTACACGTCCATTATGCCTTTGCTCTTTTCTGATGCATCCAGTTGGTAACCGATAGTCTTGAGAAGCTTGCACAAACTCTCGACAGTCTCATCCTCTGGAAGGCCTTCAAAATCGAGAAGCTTTCGAACACACTCGTTCATAATACGCTCAGTAAGCATACCCAACTTGAAGAGCTCTCCGATGAATTGAACAAGACCAAGACCACGACGCTTCGCAGCTGCAGCGATGTAATATTCATCAGACAGCATCACAGCCTCATCGGGGACACCCTCAGGCTTGGGTGGGAGATTGATTTTCCATCCTCGCTCAAATTCTTCCTGACATCTGTTAAGGAGGTATTTACGGAATAGATTTCCACCAACAACAATAAGACCGTTCTTGTCAACAACGCTCTCATCCTTGATGTTGGGGTCCATAGATTCCAACATAACTTTGCAAAACTTGGCATACATAGAGGACCAAGCAGCTTCATCAGTGGCCTTCTCGAATGTAAGCTGAATTACTTGGCGGAGGGTACGTCCATCAGTCTCGAACTTTGATTGACTTGTGATTTCGAGAATCTGTCCAGCAATCTTGTCGAATTTCTCGGGCGTCATCTTGTTCAACGCAGCCTTGACCTTACGTTGCACAAGCTCGGGCGAGAGCTTGACATCCTCCGAAGGAGTTGGAGCAACTTGAGCTTCCTTGGGAGTTCCGATACTGATAGGTTTCCACCTATTCTCAGAAACGGGCAAAGGTTTGACATCACTAAGAGGAATGGTGGGCTGACCGCCCTTGTCTCCTTGCCTAGACTCAGATCTCTCCATAGGAGCCCCAGTAGCACCCTTCCGGCTCCCACGCGCGGATCTATTTCCAGACCTCGGGCTCTGAGGAGTGATGCCCTGGCCCGCCAGAGAGCTGTTTGAGGCAGTTCGCCCAAGACTGAGTCCTCCGGAGCGAGATGAAAAACCTCCTCCCATAGCAGCGGCCAAGGGGTTCGGCGGCAGCGTGTTCGATCTCGATTGCTCGAACCGTTGGGCTGAGGTTAACATATTGGCTGGAAGATTTGGCTTGAAAGACCCAAATGCACCCATTGGTGGAGGGACAGAGGCTCCAGATCTTGAACTGCCACGAGAGCCCATACCCGAAGGAGGGCGAGCGGCTGCAGGCCGTGCACTCTCAGGTTCTCCAACAGTCTCACTCATGGTCTTGTCCCAGTCAACAGAGGGTTTTTCAGTAAAAACACCCTGGAACTGTAGCAAGAAGTCCTTCTCGTACTTGAACTTGCCGCTGGCGGCGGGGTTCAAGGCCGGGTTTGGAGAGAGGATACCCGAGGGATAGTTGACACTGCCGATGTTGTCGATGAAGCGAGCGGACTTGAGTGCGGTGAGGGCTGCAGAAGGAGGAGCTGGCTCAGTTGTCTTGATTTGAAGGTTGAGAGGGTGCGGAATCTTGCGCTTCTCGTTGCCCTTTGGTGGCGGCATTGACTCGCTATCAAGAGTCGCCTTCGAGACATCTGCAGTGGAAGCCTCTTTCTTCGCTGCCTGAGCTGCCTCCGCTTCAGCTGCTGCCTTTGCTTTTGCCTCGGCTTCGGCCTTCGCAGCGGCCTCCTCCTCTTCTTTGAGTTTTTGGGCCTTTTCAGCCTCAACTCTGGCTTCCTCCTCAGCCTTCTCCTTCGCAATTCTAGCTTCTTCCTCCTCGGCCTTTTCCTTAGCAATTCTAGCCTCTTCTTCAGCCTTTTCCTTAGCCAAACGGGCTGCCTCGGCCGCCGCTTCCTCTTCTTTCCGAATCCTCTCCGCCTTTTCTTCCGCCTCTATGCGGGCTTTTTCTTCCGCCTCTATGCGGGCTTTTTCCTCGGCATCCTTTCTCGCCTTTTCTTCTTCCTCTTCTTTGAGCTTGCGCTCAGCTTCTTCTTTCTCGAGGCGAGCCTTTTCTTCAGCCTCCTTCTTCTTTGCAGCCTCTTCTTTTTTCTTTTGCTCCTCCTCTTTCAGTTTTCTCTGAACATTAGCCATCATCTCCTCTTGTATTTCTTGTGTCGATTTGGTACTCTTGCTTGAGTTTCGTGCGTGTTGCGAATCGCGAGAAACACCCCGACTAGGAGCAGGATTGGGTGATTGAACAATGACAGGTGAACTGTTAACGACGACAGGTGACGGGGCTGGCTTGACAATAGAGCCATTGCTAGGGTTCACGATCTGTATTGCCTTGTTTGTACGAGGAGGGTGATACGGGCTGCCAGGTGTTGGAATAGAGGGAGCTACTGCGTTAGAAGGAGGTACAGCAATCTGAGTGGGGATGGCTGGAGCAGGCATTTGTCCCATGCTGGAGTTAGGCCTTTGAGTATCCATGTGAGCCATATTGGTACTTCCTGACCGGGACATAGGCTGTGGTGGGTAATAGACTCCAGGATTAACAGCTGGCTGCGCATAGCCCACTCGGGGGCTGGTTGCTTGTGTCATTTGGCCGTATGGGCCATAATTTGCTGTCAGATGCTGCTGCTGCTGCTGCTGGAAGAAGTACATTGTGTGCTGATTGCTAGGATCATAGTGCATGGAAGCTTGTAATCCTCCGAACTACAAGGATGGTCAGCAAAATTTACAAGTAATTTTATTAGGAGAAAACCCATATAAATGGGAGGGGATACATACCGGCTGCTGAGGAGGGCCCATGTTGTAATGCGAATGCGGTTGAGGGGGATATAACTGAGCTGTTCCTACCGGTTGAACATGTGGAAGGGCTGGCGATACGTGTGACATCCCCGGACTCCTGTTGACTAGACGAGGTGAATGAGAGTTATAACCTCCTGTAGCGGGACCAGGCTGGTAAGGCTGGGGGTGTTGGTTATGCATAGGCTGTCCACGAGATTGGTTAGGATTAGTGGGATACCCTCCTCTCCCATAACTAGCGTTGTTGTTGTACGGGTACTGCTGATGGTGGTTGTTGGGCCCGTAACCGCGGTTTCCACGACCAGCACCTTGCATTCCACCACGTCCACCATGATGAGAATGTGAAGGTGCCGTATCCGCAGATTCACGTCTCTGATGGCTAGGATGAATATTGTGGTTGTTCATCCCCCCTGGTCCTGCTGGGGGCATGGACATGGGGCGGTTGTTCTGTTTCCGACAAGAGTTGTTAGATATCTTCCTTTTTTTTAAACTCAAAATCAACTCAAACTTCAACTTACATGGTTGGTTGCATCTCCAAATTGAAGCCCTCGGCTTCCAGTCCCAGACGCCTGGGGCGCAGAACCTCCGCTAGCCATAGGTTGAACCATAGGAGACGGTGAGGATTGGGGTGAATTGATTCTTTGGTTAGACGCCACTGGTGCAGCCAAAGACGCTGTGGCGGCAGAACCTGATGCAGTTCCAGTTGGGTCGTTAATAGCACCAAACGTGATCGGTGGTGCAGGCCTTGGGGCGCCGTTTGGCATTATCGAGCCCCCGGCCCCTGAAGCAATCGATGGTTTTCTGTTATGTTGACCAGGATAGGAAGAATTGTTCACGTTAGCAGGTGAACCGCTATTAGTGGCAGCCGGAGTAATTTTGCCGTTCACCGCCTGCGAAGCTGTTGGCCGTGCATTTTGCGCTGAAGCTCCTGCGGGGATGTGAGGGGCGGGGCTCGCGGCAATGACGGGGGCGGAGGTCTTCTTGGACGCGGAGGCAGCGGAGGCGTACGTCGACACTGTTCGCTGGGCGGGGGCGCTACCCTGCACAGCTGCAGAAGACGAAGTCTGACCACTAACTGAGGGTGTCCGTGCGTGGGTAGGATTGACGCTCAGGTTAGACGAAGGCTGTGATTGAGGAATGGTGGGGACGTTGGATGTTGTAATGCTTGTCATTCGAAATTTTGTGTTTTTTTTTGGGGGTAAGATTTGTTAAGGGAGTCGCACTTGGGATGATGTTCAACAAGGAGAGGTGTTTGTTGATTTTATCAAGTGATGGATAGATAGATGGGTGGTGGATGATTATTTTCTATGTTCGATTCTAACCTGTAGAAGAAACTCCTTTGAATTTGAAGTAGGTTCCTAAACCTTTGAAGAGAGGATAGATTAGTGTGTGAACTTGGAATAGTATTTATGTCTGTACTGAGGTATGATGAGGGTTTTTATGTGGAGCAATGACGCAGGGATGACAAAGGGAAGCTCGAAAAATAAAACAGTCCCAAAGCTCCATAATTTTTTATATCAAAGGGGGGGGGGAATATCATGAACCAACCTAACTAGAAAAATTTTTGAATTGATTTTTTTTGGTTTCTACTCTGGGTGAGAGGGATAGAATTTTTGAGTGGCGAGCTTACGGGAAGTCGAAGACGACTGCTGTTGCCAGGACAGCCAGGCAAGCTGGCAGCGGGGAAAAAGGTTAAGAAACTTCTCGGACTGATGAATATTCAGTCGCGCGCTCTTTCAGCTGTATATAACGCGATCACCCTCTGTAAATTCGGAGGGTCCGCAGGGGAAAGAGAAGATTGATTTCTTGATGAGTGGAGTTGGGGGTTGAGGAGGGGAGAAGGAGGAGGGGAAAAGAAAAAAGAATAAGAAGGGAAGGAGGGCCAAGGGGATGGGAAGAAAAAGCAGCGAGCCAGGTGGGAGGTGGGAAGGTAGGGCAGGGGTCTTTTTCAGTGCTGTTATCCCGTCTGCCTGAGTGTGGGTGAGCGCCAGGTAAACAAGCTCAAGGCCAGGCCTACATACTTGTTCGAGAAGAAAAAATTCCCCAAATTTATTTTATTTCTATTTTTTACTACTTAGGACATGTAGCCTGCACTTCCACTTCGTTCGGGAGAGCGACTGCCCAACCGCACCATCATCAACGGGGCAGGAAACTTATCTACTTGCGCTACTTGCTGCGATCCAAAGAAATTTTTTTTTCTTCCTTCCAAGACATGTGCAAATGACTGCATTAATTCTGTTCGCGCACAAAAAAACAGCATGTACTAGCAAGCAACGCAGCACAACAACGAATTTGTAGCCAACCAAATGAGGCTTATATTCGTTGCAACCCTGCGTGCACTATGAGGTCCGTGACTGCCAGTTATCGAATCTTATCGTGTTCTGAGCCTTGGGGGGAATAGATTGATTTTGCCTTTACCGCTTACGGTTACTCGTGGTGCTACTACATGCGTACGGTACTTAGGCCTACCACTAGGATTGAAATCCCCCTCGCTCAAGAATCAAAAAGGGCAAATCCTCCCCCACAGTGACATTGTGCACCTCTAGACTCTCGCGCGAGACTTAACAATCACTTCATCACGCATATATCTGCCTCCATATATATACCTCCAGAAGTCCATGGACAATTATGTGCTTTAATGCCTAAGCTACGGAAGAGTGACAAGATGAACTGCACCTTTGGCTTTGTGCACACAGCAAAAGTATCTACCCACCCAACTCATCATCAGCTGTCAACAACAAAAGGATATATGTAGGGTGACTCATGCCAATGATGTGTAAGAAGGTATCTTAGGTATGTCGGCTCGTTGCAGGGGTGTGTGGAGCTCTAAGGTGGCCAATGATATTTCCACCCTCTCTGTTGAGTGGCACTGGCTCTGAACTGACTCTATAGACTTCACAGCAGGTTTGGAGAATATATTTCATAATTACAAGCTTTGACACCCCAAACGGAATACGCTACTGACTTTCTGTTTGTCAGAAAACTAATATTCAGAAATCAGGCTTGGGGGACAAATCATAGCTGTTTCAAAGAATTCTTCTTTCTCCTCCCTCGGAGCCATTGAGCTCAGACTCCACCAAACCAAAGGAAACGAGCTTTTAAATCAACCTCCTGCACGAGATACATACCTTGCTTCTTTTCAGGGGAGAACAATCGAAGCTGTAGGTAGATGATCGATGAGATCATCTTGCCCACACCCACTCGAACCCTTGGATTGGCACCCACCACCATGCAAAGCGCATCCGCCAAAGAGCCGCTTCGGCGCCAATGAAATTATTTTGCATATCTATCCCAACCGAACCGACGGATATCAGCGATCACAATTAATTTCCACCACCGAGCTTCGACACTGATATCATGTCAAGAAAATAATCGCCAATTGCAAAGCAAATGTGGTTTCTGATTGCGAGGGTCCAATGTGCTCGCCTCCGAGCATCTCGATACATCTTGTTTCTCCCGGTACTGTGGGAGTGAACGGCCATATGGGGGAAACCAATGTAGATGGCTCTGATGTGTCCCCCTCTTTCTCCCCCGCCGTGCAGACATAAAAAAAAACGTTTCTGCCGAAGAGAATGTTACTGGCTCAAACCGCACTGGTTAAGAACCCAAGAACCCAATAGCCAAACTCAATTCGTGCAGTTCATCGCAAGAGATCGTAAAAAAAAACTCATAATATCGCTGGGTCCACCGAACAAACAGTGGGGGAAAGAAGAGGAAAAATTCAAAAAAAAAAAAAGCTACTCCCCCTTCCAAAATGATTACTTTACACAATGTTAGAGAAAATATATGTGCGTTTAGTTTTGGTTCTTTCTTTCTTTTTTTCATTTTTTCATTTTTTCATTTTTTTTTTTTCAAAGCCTTGGATCTTCAGTGTAACAACTACAATCTACGGTGCCAACTGTCAGTCTTAACATAGGATGACTTACTCTTGCTTTAACGCAGGCAAGTTGCCTCAGTAAAGTACCTGTGCCCAGGATGATAGCTCATGTACACACTCTGCAACAACTCAAACCTTTCTGCTGGATGGAGGGAAATCATGTAGGTAGGGATAGGATGGTTAGGATCCAGAGGCGCGATGCTATGTAGGTTATGGGTGCAATGCACAATGCTTTATCCGGCTAGATCTCTGGGTAGCCGATTTAGTGCAATGTAGCACTGGTAGTTCTGTGCAGCTGGGCTCTGTGGGAAGGGGTTACATGAAACTTTTGTTGCGGAAACAGAGATTTGGAATCAAGGCATCTTCCTGAGTCTTCGGACCTTTGCTGCCAATGTCAGCGTCCTTGGTGCTGTATGTAGGGACCCTTCCCACGGAAGGGTTACCGGAAATATCTCCCACCAGCCTTCATGACCTAGAAAAACGCATCCAAATGCTCGGGCTATTGATATTCCGATATTAGGGCTCTCCCGATCCTCTCTTTTGTAGTTTCTGAATGCCGATCATGGAAATTGACTGTTGCGCAGCTCAGTGTTTCCGGTTAAAAAAAATAACGGGTTTAGGATCTCGCGCAGCACATGGGCCTCTCCGACAGCTCACGCCGGTGAGAATACATGGAGAGTCCTGAATAGGTATCTCTTAGCTTCCGAGAGATATTGAGTCTCGGCAACGTCTTTTTTTCTCTCGTTTAATAACACCGGGTATAAGGCAGTAGCCTTCCTTGGTATTAGTGAGTGGGACATAAATCAAGCGTACAGCCGGCTCGGGCCGTTAGAGCTCTTTCTATGCATCTAGAACGCCAGGCTGACAATAAGTCCCAGAAGGTGGGCGGCAGTCAGGCAGGCATCAATTAGCCAATGCTATCATTGCCAAACAATAGAATTATGTCACTTTCGAGCCTCAATCCAACTCCAAAGCTTCGCGATACTTGACACCCAGAAATTTCAAGGTTGTAGCGCCAAACAACTTGCCGAAATGATTGTTTGTCGTCCGCAAACAACTCGGGCTGCCCGATAGTTGCCTTGTAGAGTGGTACAATCAACTTGCCCCATGGACACCGTACGTGTAGGCACATACGAAGGAGATTGGCAAGCTGTACATTTGTGATTGATCCCCAAGGCGAATAGACTGTATCCGTATATAAATTCGATGATAAGTCAGATCCTGTAAAACTTTGGTCAGTTATATCTCCGGTAAATAGTTTTTCTCGGGGCGTGAAGTTACTCGATTATGGCATCGCGGTCCGCCCGCGGCATCACTGGTAGTAATGGAATAGGCGAGCGATTCTGTTTCCATCGTTCCCTCGCCTTATGTTTCCTCGTTCCCTCATAACGACGTGTCGGCTTCGTAGCTCCAATATGTATCTCTGGAGCGTGTCAGCCCGAGGAGGCATTTGTCGCCCTACAAACCCCAGCCCAATCACATCAACCACTGGCTGGCTGGACCGTTGGCACATCACGTCAACAGAATTGCAATTCCTAACCCGCCCGTTAGAAACCCTGGTACCGAGTGATACCCGATGACGACTGCAACCCCGGTTTAAAAAATGAAAAAGAGGTTGCTTTTCCTCCCTACCGGAGGTTTTCCATTTCGGGTTTGAACATCCATAACAGGTCTAGCTTTCTAGCTCCAGAGTCTCAACTTAAGCTTTGGATGGAGTAATGCCAACAATACACCACCCCGGCAATCGGCATACGAGCAACTACACACTGCGAACGAGCTTATCCAGGTAACCCATCTAACTTATGCACCCAAGCAGTATCTAATACCACTATCTATACCGACTCTAGTTATTGGACAGGACCCAATTGCCCAACGCGATGATTTGCAACAAGCAAGCAATTCCCAGGCACGCTCAAATAGGTCAATCCCCAGATCCAGATATCGATCAGGGGAGCACCTGCTAAGTCCAGAGCAGAAGTTGTATAGTTGTCATCGGCGTCTGAGACATTCCCCTGTGACATGGCAACAACCCCAAGTCTGCGGGTAGATCATGCAGCTGGCTAGAGTGTTATCATTCTAGAGCAAGTGAAAAAGCTCTAGGGTCGGTCTGGTCCGTTATGCCATGAAGGGAAGCTCGAGGAGAGCTTTCTTTTCGGTCTCCCTTGCTTCCCTTCCCCCGTCCCCCCTTTGGGTCTTTTGTGGCGCGGCCGTCCTACGGAAGACTTTTTTGGCTGGGAATTGGGGGGATTTACCTCTAGCTTGGGTATGCGCTGACATAGTTTAGAGTTCTCCGCGATCATTCGGACACCACCTATGTCGGGCGAATTGAGAAACCTTACAGTCAGAAGTTGATTGCAACATGGATATCCTATGTCAATTGTCCTAGTGAAGAGATACGTCAACTGTCCTAGTGAAGAGATATGTCAACTGTCCTAGTGAAGAGATATGTCAACTGTCCTAGTGAAGAGATATGTCAACTGTCCTAGTTAGGAGAGTGTATGGACAAGCGATGGTTCTATAAAGACCGTGGGGGCCAAGCCAGGACTAGGGTTCCATCACAGCCCGTCACTCCACCGGGGTTTAGGAATTCGAAACGGCCTTCTGTTTCTCCTGAGCTTGGCTCGCTAGGTACATATACACTGACCATGGATGTTATAGACTAGGACTAGGGTTTCGTCATGGATTATCACTCTGGTGAAGACATGTGCCTGCCTGAAGCTTTTTTTTATCTCTAAATCATCGCGTGCAGAACCTAACCTGAAACTCTTTCTTTGACTAGTTTTCTGTTCAGATTCTCGGTCTGAACGGATCCAGAGCTAATACTAGAAGATAGGGAGGCTAGGATGAAAGAGTAAGGATACAAGTTACCTCCCTAGGCGTCATATCCTTTCGCTATAATAGAGGAATGAAATTTTATTAATCGATCAGAAGGATAAAAGGTCTATGAGCAAATGCGATGACCATTCTCTCGGCAGTGTTTCAGATAGGACGAAGGGATAATCTCTTTCTTCTTTACTACATGTATCTTTACCCTTTGTTGCAAGTTATCGTTCCTTTTCTCTCATCCTTTATCTATCCATATCCCCATCAGCTGAAAAGAAAAAAAAAGGGAAAACTGCTACACTATAAAAGAGTATGTTCTGAGGGAGCTTCTGATCGGTACCACACTTAACCTACGAGGAGGAGGAGGGCTAATAATCGCCAGGAGAGATAGCGCGAAAAATAAATATAGGAAAATGTCTTGCTGAAGATATGCTTTCCACGGTGGTGGGCGCCATTTAGTCCTTACACATACACACCCCAGTATAGACTCTCGTCCACCGCTTTCAACGCCGCACTTAGCTTTCAATGACACCTATAAGCTAGCTGGGGCAGTAATGATAAACTACAAACATGCGGCCGTCTTTTACGAGGGCATGGGACATTTGGCATGTCTATATTCCATGCTCAGACCTCCAAGAATTCAATCACTGGCGATTATAACTTATGCTATATCTCTACCAGTCCTGTTAGGCTTCTATATCGTTGGAGCATACGAGCGGACTACATGTAGTATCATCTTTTTATCCCTGGGCACAAAGGCCAACAGCTACAGATGTCCTGGTACCTCTGCGGCAAGCGTGGGGTGGCAGGGAGTAGACTATGCATTTACCCAAGAAATAGTAGGCCATTGGTGCCATGTGGGAGCGTTATTCTCATAGGATGTATAGCGGGTTATCGAAAACGGATTCCAAATTAAAGCGTCAGGTTTGCTTTGATAACCCACAATGGCCTGGTGATAAGTGATAGATAGTGATATGTTATTACGGTATGTTCTTACTGCTGCACGATGTTCACCCAATACAAAACGATTGATCTCACCGGAAAACAATTAGATGATAAACGCTACCAAGAGTATAATACTATTAGAGATATGATACATACATATTAACCCAAGAAATCCCACCAAACACCACCCAGTGCTGTCCATACCAAAAAGAAATGTGAAGAGAAAGAAAAATTGATACCCATCATTTACTTCATCCACTTTATCCAATCACAGATTCATCACTCTCCCCCTCCGCATCCATATCCTCATCATCCTCCCGTTCTTCCTCCTGGACCCTCCTTGGCGCAGGCCGAACCTGCGTAAGCGTGCTCCGCCGCCTCGACGACGCACCGCTCTGCCGCCTATTCGCCGGCCCCGCCCCAGACTGCCGTCTGCGCGCTGCAGCGCCCTCGCCGACGAGGTCGCCTCCGGTCCACGCAGACCCGCACGTCGGACACTCCTGCTCGCCGCGTTGCGCGCGGTAGTACTGGTTTGCGCACGAGTTGTGTAGGCGGAAATTGCATGCGCGCGTCTGACAGCGGAGGCCCTGCATAAAAAAAAAAGCGGTGCGTTAGCACAGCGCAGTACTGAGGATAATACAAAGAGCGAATTGAGGGGCAATGCTTACGACAGTGATGATCTCCTTGCACCCATAGCACTGCTTGATCCTCTCCACGACCGCACCACTGCGAGTGCCCCCACCCTCGTCCGAATCCGACTCGTCGGCAGCAACATTGTACGTCTGCGTCAGGTACGACGCCAGCTCCATCAGCGCCCTACTCGTGAGCGAGAACCACCCGGCCTCACTCCTCTCCAGCCAGCCCTCTTCCACGAACGCAGTGAGTGCCTCCTCAGCCTGGATCTTTGTGAGGCCCGACTGGGCCTGCGACTGCGGCTGTGTGCCGCCTTCGGTGGCGTGTGGGTTCTTGTTAAGGCGCAGAGCGTCAAAGTCGCTGACGGCCATGATTTCCGCGGCGGGGGTGTTGTTGGTGTCGAACATGTAGTCGAGCACGCGCTTGAAGAATGCGATCTCGTCGGCCGAGTGGGTGGTGGCCAGCTGCATGAGATCGTCCGAGGCCGTGTTAACGAGGGCGTAGATGCGGCTGCGGTCATGCTGGTCGAGCGTGCTGCGGATCTCGAGGTCGTAGTCGTGGATGGCGGTATTGGCCGTTGTGACGTAGGAGGCGATTATGCGATCGGTGATGTCTTCAAGGGCGGCTTCGTGCTCGCCGCCTAGGGGGGGGTGCGCACTGGGTGTTAGGCTATGGGGAGGAGGGGTGGCATTGTGAAGTGGAGTAGAGTGGGGTGTGCTATACCGTCTGCGTTTAGGATTTCGAGCAGGATGGGCTTGATGTCGTTGAGCTTGAGCACTCGATGGGACATGAAGGCCTGCAGAAAGGCCCGGTTGACATCGGTGTAGCCTTCTCGGATGAGACTCATTCTTCTTCTTCTTCTTCTCCGTCTTGTTCTTCTTCTACAGAGATGACTGCAATTGAAGCCTTTGGATAAGAGGGCTGGAGATGAGGGCTGGAGATGAGAGTAGTGATTGTGGTGGTGGCGGTGATGATCAAGCTGCCAGTTGGTTCTGATTCCAAAGACCTCAAAGGGCTGTGGCAGACACTTGTTCTCACTCGCTCTCACTCGCCCGCCAAAGGAAACGCCGAGCGACGGGACGACGCGACTTTTATCTGGCGTTACCCGGCACACGCAGCCAGAAAGGGAAAGGCGCCGCATGCCATGTCGTGCCAATGATCGCTGGCACATGTCGTGCCCACAATTAATATTGCTAACATGCCAACAGCGGCTGTCAAAGGATCCGGAAGAATTAAGCTCAGTCTGGTGCTTGTCACAGGCAACCCCCCCAATCTCTTGTCTCTGAGGTCCCTCCCTCCCTGCCTGCCTGTCTGTCACACCGCGCCGCATCTGCCCCCTTGGAAGGTGGTTTACTTTGGAACGTTTGGTGTGGCGTTTCGCTTCCGCCGCCGAGCCTCTTTGCGCTTGTTTAGAGTTCTCTCTGTGCAACACTGAACCGGCCAGACGTGCTGCGATATACCGTGGAAAAGCGTGGGACTCACCCTGGGTAGATCGATACCGGTTCTATTTATCTACAAAAGGGAATTCACCACGAGGGAGTGGAAAGAAAAAAACCGTACCTGTACCTTACCTCACCCTCGCTAGCTACAGCATCGATCTCCAACATCCCGGGTGGCCCTTCACCCCTTTTCTCGAGAATAAAATCCCATCTCATACAACCTACATACGTACAACCTTCCTTCCTTTGCTTCCTCCAATTCGATTCCTTCTATCGGTTCTACGCTTTGTCCTGTCTTGCCTTGCTTGTTTCGCCCTACGGAGATACCTACGGCACTTACCTTTGCGGCTCCTCTCTCACCAAAACTCAAAACTCAACTTGAAACTCCCAATTACGGCTGCCAGACAATCATTGATTGATTGATTGATTGCCGTTCTCCCTCCCGCCCGCCCACTCGCACACCACAGCACACACGCTCCAGCTCCCGCAATTGCACATCCAGGCCTACCACCATGTGGCTATCAGACACCCAAAGTATACCCCCCACCCCTACCTATTAACCATCACGGGCTTCACTAACACCCCAGAATTCGGCGTCGGTTTCTGCGCAGGCGGTACCCCCCGCGCCCCCTCCCCATCCCCTCCACCCCACTGACACCCCATAGGCGTCTTCTTCTTCATCTTCGGCCTGATGCTCTTCTTCGACCGTGCCATGCTCGCCATGGGCAACATCCTCTTCGTGATCGGCATCGCGCTGACACTCGGCCCGCAAAAAACACTCTCCTTCTTTGCGCGCAAGGAGAAGTACAAGGGCACTGCGTGCTTTCTGCTCGGCGTGGGCCTGATCCTCGCGCGCTACCCGCTCGTCGGCTTCCTCATTGAGCTGTATGGCATACTGTGTCTGTTTGGCGACTTTTTTGGCGTGGTTGTGGGGTTTGTGGGCGCTGTGCCTGTGGTGAGTTTATGTTCCTATGGAAGGGGGAGTGGGTGTGGGTGTGGGTGTGGAAGAGTGCTGACGAGGTGGTGGTGACAGGTCGGACCGTATCTGGAGGGCCCGCTGAGGAGGATTACGGGTGAGCTGGACTTTGTGTGTTCTTTTCTTGTGGTGAGTGGTGGGCTGACGATGGGATCTAGGTGCAACACAGCAGCTGCCGGTGTAGACGGACTGTGGGCTTTAGCAGCAGAGGAAGAGGAGGAGGTAGTGGAGGAGGTGTTGATGTATTATTACCAGCAAGCAAAGCATGCGAGGGACGTGCACAGTTCCCCCCCACCCTCCCCACCTGATATAGACAGGATGGGCAGGGCAGGGCATTGGGCATGTGGGTGGGGTGGATGGGACGAACGGCTTTTGGTAGAATGGCAATGTTTACGAATTAGATAGATAAGATAGCTATGGTCACTGTTATATATACCTAATGAAAGATGAAGGGAGGGCAATTTAATGTTTAATATCCCCCGGTCCCCGGTTTCGAGAGAAGGGGAAAGTCTCCGTGTCAGAAAATCCAATCACGGTCATGTCCGCTGTCACCTGTCAATGTCGGAGGCCAAGCGACCCAAGGTTTTACATATTGAAGGACAGGGGGACAAGGAACAGGTAAAGGTAACAGCTTCGCGGTGGCAGGCTGGCATATGTTGCTATATATACTGATATGCTGGTAACTTAATGCTTATATTGTGAGATTTCCCGGGAGAGGTATTTGGAATTTTTAAATATCAAATACAGAGCATTTCCCTCCAGCTTCAAACCAGCTCCTTCTATGAACCCATTCCGACAAAAACAAAAAAACAAAGAAAAAGGATAAAAGGCTCCGAAAAATCCAGCTCTGTTTTTCTAGTAATTCACACCAATCAGGTAATCGGCGAGTTGCTCGACCGTCTTTGCCGCCTCTCCGGGCTGGACAGTGTCTGGGTAATGGGCAACTAGAATAGCCTGCTTTGTCTTGACGCAACAGATTCCTTCCTTGCCCTATAGAAAAGATGGAATTTGGTTCAGCAAGCTCTTGGGTTGGGGAAAGAATAAGATTGGTTTTGACATACTTGCTTTCCGTAAATGCTCCTGTCGTCCGCCTTGATGACGAAGTTCTTTACTCCGCCTATATACAAGCCTTTTTCATAGAGGGGTGCAGAATCCGAGAAGCCTTTAATTAAGACCTGGATTTCTTCAGGCTTGACCTATATGAGTATTAGCCCCCGTTTCATGTTTTTTCTGTCATAATATGAATATTGTATTTTATCCGAGGAATCTCTGGGATTGAAACCAGAAATACCCTTGGGCTACAAATCTGTATATACGTAAGATAGGCAGACAGGTAATAACTAACCGCAAAGCCACTGGACGCAGCCCATACAGAGTCACCGGCAGCGCTGAAGATAGCGGCTCCGTCAATCTTTCCAGTACCCAGCAGACTATAGTGGTGGTCTTTGTGTCAGTGAATATGCTCCTATTCATCTTTTTATGTGTCCTTCAGGCGTTTCCCAGTTTATTTCTGGGGTAATTTTGGCTCCCTCAGGTTGTAGTGTAGTGGGTATGTTACCTCTGGTCAACGTATCCTGCGGGGTTTCATGGCGAATATTAGTAAGAAAAAGAAAAAGAAGCTTCTTTCCCCTAAACGTCTTTCAAAAAGTGGAATTTCTTTATCTCACCTTGCCAACTCATATTTTCGGATGGGTAGATTTGATAGTGAGAAGTATGTTTTTTATTTTAAATATCCAAGTGGTGGAAAAAGAGGAGGTAGTATCGTGAAGCTGGACAGTAGTGGGAGGGAGATGAGAGAGGGGAGGGAACGAGATGACAAGGGGGGGTGGTAGCAACGGGTGGTTTGTGATTCGTTAGTGGGGCTTAAGCGGTGGGCGACGGGTGAATCTAGTGCACCGGCAAGAAGAACCTTGGGATTGGTGGGGCTATACTATGAGGGTGGCTTTTTACTTTCACGTCGTCTGTCTTCCCCTCCTCCTGGGAATTGCCTAGATATTATACTTCTATTGACAGGATGGCCTCGACCACGACACTTTACAATATACTGACTCGATAGGTTCACCCTTCTACTCTAGGTATCTTCATCATTACTATTCTGCAGGTTCGTTGAAGTACTCTGCAGCAAAAAGGGGGGCACCAAACGCAAAGGCTAGGCATTCTTGCGTCGACCTCTAACGTTGCTGCTGTCAACAACGCCTGCAGCAAGAATAGAGCTTTGAGACTCTCTGTTTTCGAGACTAACCAAAACAACAGCGGCGGAACCGCGCGACAAGACTTCATCATGTATGTGGCTGCTGCTACGATTTCAACTTGACAGACATCCAACTCCTCATTCAGCTTACTATCGAGGCTGCTACCACAAAAAAAAACTTTCAGCCAATTTCCGGCAAGTGTTGTGCTGTCCCCGTGACGATCATTTTTTTCCAAGATGGTGGTGATATATCTAATTGACTGCCTTCCGGGGTCAGCCGAAGCCGCGCCGCAGTTATGTATCTACCTACTCTACTCTACTGTATCACCCTCCCCCCCCCCGATGTTGCCCTCCTTCCCTTCATCGGAGTTCCAAGGCCCTGGCTGGTCAAATTGAGTACTTTGCGTGTGGGGACAAGTACTATAGAGGTCGAGCGGAGCAGCTCGTGGGACTTGAGGCGTTGGGGGTTTAGTTCTCAGACCACACACGCATTATGCTGCGTGCAACGTTGGAAGTGCGACACCCTAATACTTCTGATTATTTGCATTTCCTACTATTCCAATGACCTCACACATTCATTTTAAAAAAAGAACCCGTGGAATTCAATCAATCGATCAACCATGTAAACAATAAAAAAAACATATGCTCTGCTCTCATTTCCCGCTTCTAAGATTCTTGGAAAAGCGACTATCCTCTCCTATCATCTCAAAAAACACTTCCGGGATCAGGCGCGTCCTAAGATGAAACCAGGACTTCAGGAGTCATGGATCCCTGGTTCTGAGAAATAATGATTTTTACGTTTTACACCGCGGATTGCGGTGCCTCTAACGCAGTTTCTTCTATGTACTCTGTGTGTACTTGCTGTTTAAGTCGGGTTTCGTTTTCTGCTACTCCATCTTTGGTTTTCTTCTGCCTCAGTCAATTCCAATCTGTACCTATGTAGAGTACACCCCCCCCCCCCACGGGGGTGTTTATGGATCCATCCCCCCCGGATTTTTAGTGGGGCAAGGCCTAAGGCACATGCGCGGTCTCATTTATATAAGAAGCCGTCCAGAAGGGTTCCGGCCGCTTCTTGCGAGATCCCTTCCTTCAACGTTCTTACAGGTATTGGTTACTAACTAGCTAACCTGCGGTTGATTTCCCGTCGATCATTCCGATTATCCCCTCTTACCCTTCAGTCACTCCTTTGAAGAATCACTTTTTTTTTTTTTTTATTTCTTTCATTTTACTTTTGCATCTGCATCTGCATATCTCTCTGCATATCAAGTTTATCCCACCCTCCTTTAATTTATTTTGCCCATTTTTCCACCCCTCTTTTTTTTTTCCTCTAATAATTCCGCCTCTGTGATCACTGGCTGGTTGTTGAAATTAAGCAATAGACCTCCTTTCTATTTTTTGCTTTTCACGAGCGTTCATCTGTTCTTTCTATAGAACACATTTGGATATCCGGGATTCCCTTGTTTTAAGTTCTACGATTTGACCTTACAACCAAGGAACAAACCCAAGTAACAACTTAACGCCCTTCCCACACCTTCCTTCTTTGTTTCGTCTAAACGTCTTGAGTGCATTGCCGCATATATACTTGTGAATCACCCATCCGTGCGCCTTCCACTCATTAATCAACCATGCCGGGACTACTACGCCGTTCAAAGTCGACTCGCGATGCCAAAGCGAAGGTCACTCGTGATCAACTGGATTTTAATTTTGCGCAAGAGATAAAAGCGCCTTTGGCTGCTGCTGCGGCAGCGGCTGCTGCAGCAACAGCAGAAAAGGAAAAGGTGAATATTGCGCGGTCGAATGAACAAACTGGCACTGGGCTCTTGAAGCTTGCCCGGCGCAAAAGCGTTTCTAGCTTCAATACGACAGTACGGATTGCGCACGTTGCAGATAGTCACCCAAAGACAGCAGATCCTCGTAATCGTCAATCAGCACTTTATACAGCTTCACCGACACCGCCGTTGCCGGAATACCCTCCTCATAGATTTTCAAAAACGTCAGACAGGTCAGATATGGCGGTTGAGGGTGAAGAGGGCTATGTTATAGGGGTCGCCATTGGAAGTCCGACAGAGATCAAGCTGAGGGAGCAGCGGGAGCAGCGGGATCAGCAGAAAAGCTCAAGGTCGGAAATGTCAATATTCCCCCCGCAGAACATGTACTCGAATGATGCGGGATCATCATCAGCCACGAAACCCACGAATAAGCCTTTTGAGGTACAAGTTAAAGGAGCGGTAGCAAGTGGTGCTAGGAGAACCCTTCACAAGGAGCGGGAGAGAGAGAAGGAGAGAGGGAGAGAATATCTTCAGGAGGACGCCCCCAAGACAGGCTGGAGGAAAATGTTTGGCAAAAGCTTTTTTGGCAGCAGCAGGAAGGCCGCCCCTAGGCAAGACCTGGAACCAATGAAGAAATTGGAATTGGTTACCAGAGATAAGTTATCACCCCATCTGGCACCTAAGCAGAAGCCTGTAAAGAAAGGTGCTTCTCCAGCTCCCTGCTTAACTGTCGATATCCCGGAGGTCGAAATGGAGCGCTACAGTGTGATGTTTGGGACGCTGTTACACCCAAGTGAGAAGTCCACCATCTTCGCTCGCAGGAAATCAAGAGATACCGGGAGTAGGCAGCAGCAGGCGGGGGCCAGTACTGAAGTAAGAATACCTCACAACTACATAAAAATATTCACATATTCATTCACAACTAACTTGATTTGCTGTTAGAAGGCGCCTTCACAGTTATATCTAACACCCCTCAAAAGAAATGCAACAACTGGCCAGGTTTGCCGTTCTCCAGCATCTATGCTTGATGTCACTCCTGTTCCCCCTACGAACGCTACCTCTCGCACACCTAGCCCAAGCAGCCTCTCACGCTCAAAAACAACAGCCGAAAGCTCCCCTCCTGACCTATATGTCGTCCGAGATCAATCTCTCGTGGAGCCAGCCGCTCCTAAGATCGGGGCACCCGGATTACTATCTCACTCTAGATCACTGAGCAAGATCTCAAAGATCTCGGAGGAGAGCACTGTTGAATCAGATACACCAAGGGGAAGTTTTGACGAAGGAGACGATGAATGGATGACAAAGGAAGACGAAGCCGAGCCACAGTGGGAGATGGTGACTGGGCCTTCAAGCGGTCCGATGACTGAAGGTTCGTTCAATCCACACACCTTCACAAGTTCTCACTCACCCTTTGCCTGACCTAAACTGACAATGATCAACAGATCAGATTCAAACAGCGGCCCAGATCAGCATCGCGCGGCAGATCTCTGTCTCACAGCGTCAACTTCTCATCCCGATCGTTCCTAAATCACAACGTCTTGTCAGCCGTGCCACGATTCGGAGGGCCACGGCAAACGTAAAATTTCCAATGTCTCCAGTGCAGCAGCCGCCGCAAGAGGAAAAAAAAGAGCAAAATGAGCAGCAAAAGGAAGAGGGCGAACAGAAACACAGCTCGGGCTAGCCCAGTAATGACGAACTTATTATGGCGTGATGCGGGGAGTTTTGATCTTTTGAACTTTGTTTTTTCCTTTTTTCCTTTTTTCTCTACGAAATTACGTCTCCTCCTACCCCCCCCTCCCCCCCAACCACCTTCGCTTCGAATTCTTTATTTTATGTGTCGCTTTGGATATTGTACTTTAAACACTTACACTTTGGTTACTCCGCCGGGCAGCGGGCCGTTTTTCTTTTTCTACGGGAATTGGTGTATTCTCTGGTTGTATTCTTTGGTTGTATCCTTCACTTATTTTCTTTTCTTACATTCCCCCACGACTGGTTCTAGAGCGGCAGGAGTGTCTAAATATTTTTTCCCCCAGAGTGCCAGCGTCTGTAGCGGTATATTCATATAGCTAAATGGAATACTTGTTCCATGTGGAGTAACTAAATACGTATGCAAGGTTTATTTCCCATGCTCATAAATCTACTCGACCGGACCTTGTAAAAGGGGGTGATCCTTCTCCACCCACGTCCCCGGTACGGCCTGGGTCGTCTGCAACCTAACACCCAATCTGTTCTCTAAACCAATATACCCATCCGAAATCGCAATAAGACTCACATCCACACCTTCCAAACCCGGCGGGGGTAAATTAAGCGTGAATCTCTGCGTCGGCCGACGGTTATCCGCCCCCCCCCCTCCTCCAGCCCCGCCCTTTGCGGAGAAACCTACCCGCTTCAGAGCATAGATTTCGTCTTTTTGAATGTCACACAAGAGGATGAAATAGCCCTCGGTTTGGGGCTTCGGAAATTTCGGAGCTTGGATGCGGAAGTCGCGGTTTATTGAAGGGTTCTTACGGGTGATTGAGGCTTCTACAATTTCAGCGGTTGCCCTTGTGACCTTGACCTCGAGCTGTGGTAAGGCTGTGACAGTGCGGGCGAACTAGGTGTTTCAGAAGCCGTATGTCAGTAATTGGTAAACCGGGGGTTTGAGTTTTTTGGTAAACTAAGCGGGATGGGTTGTCTTACGGCAGATCGTGAATTATCCGGTACTTTGACTAGGGTCATTAAATGGTCCAAATCCTTGTTGCTCATAGTCGAGAGCTCGGCGAGGTTCCGCGGTGATGAGTTTTTGCTTTCTTTTGAGATGCGCTGTTTCTCGAGTTCAACGTCCACGCCGGGGAGCATTGCTAGGGGCCCATCTTCTGGCCAGCGGGCTTGCTTGATGCATTGCATCAGCGTCATCATCACCATGCAGCTCGATAAGTACCCGAGCTCTGCTAGGACATCAATCGACGCCTGCAAAATACGAATGCTTTGGTCAAGGACCTGCGGTTCTATAATCAGCGTGAAATCCAGTGAATGATAGATATATAATTCATTAATTTTATAACCCAGTGAATGATAGAATGATGTCAGCTTACGGAATTTTGATCAGTCACGTAATCCGTGATTGGGAGTGGGATTCTCGCTAGGAAAGCTTGTATTAAAAGGAAAGCCTTGACATGGGGATCCCACATAGGCATTCCAAATGATTCTGCCTGGAATGGGAGAACCTTTGATAGCTCAATGTTGATAAGATCCTCATTATGACGGACGGGAAGTTCTACAGCCTATTAGCATCACTAGATCATTCAAGTCTGTGGAAACCTTGAGTCTCACCGTCATACTCAGTAGCCGTGCACATCCACACTAAACAATTCTCCAAGGTAGCATTCGGCTTCGCATTTTTGACCAAATTTCGAATGGTTTTGTGGGACTTTCTAATATCAGCGTTGCCATATGCTTATAATCAGAAAGTAAACTTACCAAGTAGTAGTAACTTGCAATCTTCCCCAATGGCGTGCTCTCCACATCACCGTTTGAGAAGCTTCTAACACATCCAGACTTGACAAGTTCAGAAACAGACTTCTCTACAATGTCCACTATGAAATCATTTGCTAATTCCTGAGCTGTCAACGAATCTTGATCTTCCACGGAGATATTAAGTCCATAGTAGGTTGGATTCTTGTGAAGTCTACGAAAGAAGAATGTCCAAGTAAGATAGTCCAATGCGTCCTGCTTGGCCGTAATCGTTCCTGCAGAGATCTCGGCGCCGAGATGGTCATCTACAACCTTGTGTAGTGAAGACTCGACAGGGAAACCAGTGTGCAGGAAGTACTTATAAAACGATTTTTTGGCATCCTGTGTAAAAATCCTAGCAATACCAGCTATTGCAAACATTTAGACACCCGGAACTGAGGAGAGTGAGGCGGTGTACAAATCACTTACATGAGTCAAACTGCGGACGCCCAGCCCTTCCTAGCATCTGTAGCACATCTGTTAAGTCCATGTCGACATATCCTTCTGACTTGGCATCGAAGTACTGTGTTCCCTTCACAACGACAAGGTGGGCAGGAAGGTTGACGCCCCAAGCAAGAGTACTGGTAGCAACTAATATCTGGATCTTATTAAAAGTGAAAAGCTCTTCAACCAGTTGCCGATCTGACTCGATAAGACCGGCGTGATGAAGGCCAATACCAAACTGGAGAGCTTCCTTCAAACTATCATCCTTTGTCCTTGTGAGTACTGTTTGCAGATCCTCATCACTAATGCCCAAGAATTGACGCGGATTATCTTCTATCCCACAAAATGCGATCAGGTCCTTTGCGGTGAGTCTGGTCTGCCGTCGTGAGGCAACAAATATAATTACTGGTTTTTTTGGTGAGTGAGTTTTGATGGCTAGATATGCAGGCCTGTTCATAGACTGCATCAATGGGCAGAATCCCTGTTGCTCTGCGAATCCGTCGATGTAGATCTCCAGCGGCACTGGACGAACCGAATGCCTAAAGTTAAACAATCCTTCCTTAACGCCCAGCCAATTTCCTAAATCCGACGCATTTGCACAAGCCGTCGACATGCCCATCAACCTAACCGAATTGTCCGTCTGACTCGCAATATAATTCATCCGTGACACAATAATCTCCAAAATGGGTCCTCGATCACCACCTAATAGATGAATCTCATCAATAATCACTAAAGAAACTTTCCTTACGTAACTTCTTGTCTGCCAGCTTCTCGAGATACCATCCCACTTCTCAGGGGTGGTGATGATGATATCAGCATCCCGGATAGTTCGTGTATCAGGCGTATTATCACCAGTCAACTCTACAAGCTTCAGCCCCATTGGTCCCGTGAGCCGCGCCGACCAATCTTTGACACGCTCACGGACAAGCGCCTTCATAGGCGCAATATAAACGACCTTCGAACCGGGCTTCTCGCGGAAAGCCCACCACATTGCAATCTCGCAAGCAATCGTTTTTCCACTACCGGTAGGGGATCCTAACAATACATTCGAGTTTGTGTGGTAGAGACAGTGGAATATCTGCGTCTGCATCGGGTTAAAGTACTGAAACCTTGAGCCGTAGATATTTTGGAGTTTTTCATTCTTTAATGCAGTAATTGGGAGCGGCTGGAGGTTCAATAAAGGCGTGTAGACAGCCTCTGTATCCGGTCTGATCAGATGCTGGAACGAAATCGGCTCTACCGACTCGGCGCCCAGCCATCGATCCGACAATGCCCTGACATAGATCTGTGACGGTAGCGGATCAGATAAAGGAATTGTAAAATTAAGTTCATGATCATCATGTAACTTTCTTTTAGTGAGGATGAAGAACTCAGAATGATATATCTCTGCTGTCTCCGAGTGCTCAACCCATATCCAGTACGGCTCAGAAGTGCCATGATACCTGTCATTCCATCTAAAATCTGGAGATATATAAAGCTTAATCCTCAAAACATCTCGGTTTAACGGTGCGATCTCAGCTTCGATTTTGATGGTTGGGAAGTTATCGAGTAAGTTGGCAATTCGGTGCCCATAGCCTTGATTATGGACTAATTGGCCAATTTCTGAAGGACTCATGTCACGTAAACTATCGATTGAACCCCCTCTCGCGTCTAGTTTGTCAATGATAGGCCTCGGAAGATCAAATTGTGAGAGTGGACTCTGGAACGACCACATTCTAACGTAGCGTTAGTAAAGTCCTTAGTCACAGAATGTCACTCGGACTTACTTCTTCTCAATAGATTTGCACAATGATAACATAACCTGGCATAGATACCCCCATCGCCTATTTAACGCGATCTTGAAAACTGCCCTGCAAATTCTTGCTGCGTTTTGCGCAACATATGCGGAATCCGAGATTAGTGCGAAATCCTCAAAGGTTGCTCTTGAGATATGTGACTGAAGTAGGATGTTCGTCTTCTCAGCCGCAGTAAATGGAACATCTTTATCCGGATGGTCTTTATCACTCTGCCTTTTCTCAACTTTGACCTGGCACGGACAAAAGTCATCACGTAGCCTCTTGAGCTCCATGAGCTCACTCTCCCGGAACTGTATGTTGTCGAACTCGGCAGAGCGTGAAATCATGTTAAACACATCAGCCTCTGACGCATTGGGCTTCATGTGCTGGTTGAACAATTCGATCGAGTTGTTGAGAATATAAAAGCTACTTGCGATCCTCCCTATATCTTTTGGTGCGAGCGACTCTGTGCGCTCGTCGAAGATAATCATCTGTGTTTGCTGAAGCCGCCTTGCGGCTTTGATAATATGCTCTCTTCGCTTTGCATTCAATGCAGGGTCATCTGCGAGCTCTTCCCACCCAATGCCATAATGGAGGGGGTTCTTCTTCCACCGCACAAAGAGATACGAGTCTCCGAGCCATTGCACTGCTTCATGAACTGTTGTGACAGTCCCTAGTGCGATCTCGGCATTAAGGTTATCAACCATTTTCTCTGCGAGGCGGGATTCGATTGGGTGTTGTTGGGTTACGGCGGAAAGGTAATGGGCTAATTTATCATGAGTTGTGACAATGAATCCCACACCCACCTGCTGGAACTGAGGTCTTCCAGCACGTCCAAAGATCTGGAGAACATCGAGGATTCCAAGATCCATAAACGCTCCCTTGGCAGAGTTATAAACCTGTGTTCCCTTGATCACTACTGCGGCAGCGGGCAGATTAACTCCCCAAGCGAGAGTAGCAGTACAGCAGAGGATCTTGAGAAGGCCATCGCCAAACATACGTTCAGTAAGGTTTCGATCAGACCTGAGCATCCCAGCGTGGTGGACCCCAAAGCCGTTTTTAAACAGCTCTCGGAGCTCCCTGCCTTTGGAGCGCTCCATCTCTCTACTAGCCTGGCCGTACCGCTCATGGCCGGTGTTATCAAGGAGGTCTACACAGCCATCATCAAGGGCGTACTGGTAGAATAACCTTGCGGTCTTGATGGTGTCCTTTCTACTGTGGACAAATACCATGATCTGATGATCTTCTTTGAGCATTTCTTTAACCTTCCCCCAGGCTGTTTTGTCGATGTTTTCCATTGAGGCACGGCTTCCAGGCTTTCCTTTGACGCCGAGGAAGTGCTGCTCTAGAGGCACAGGACGGAAGGATGCGTCGAAGTAGAACAATCCAACCATGAGGTTGACTTTGAGAAAGTTTGCGACATCTACAAAGTTTGGCAGAGTGGCGGATAATCCCACGATACGGATCATTCTCTGTGTGGTTTCCACCTGGCGTTGAGTACGTGCTACTAAACTCTCAATCACAGCACCACGATCGTCGTGAAGCATATGGACTTCATCAATAATCAATAATCTCACTTTTTGGACCAACTCTGTGTCACCAGTGGATTTACGTGTCACAACATCCCACTTCTCGGGAGTGGTGACGATGATCTGGGTCCTCATGATTTCAGCCTTGGTTAACTGCATATCTCCCGTAAGCTCGCGGACTTCAATTCCCAGCCATGCCAAATGCGAGGAGAACTTCGCAACGATCTCGGCAGCAAGGGCTTTCATGGGAGCGACGTAAACAATTTTGAATTCCTCCTTGAGCGGGTAAAAGTGTGCCGCGTCGGGCTCGTCTCTAGGAGATGGAACACAATTGGTGCTGATAGTATGGAGAATTGTCAAAAGCGCAGCATTGGTTTTACCCTTACATGGTTAGAACCCAAACACCAAAGATGATAGATTATGATGGAGAAACATACAGCACCAGTAGGCGCACAAACAAGCATATTCTCATTCGTTTTGTAAGCCACTGGATACAGCAAGCTTTGCATTCTGTTAAGCTGCTTGTACCCCTTGAACGTGTTTCTACACAGCGCATCCATCTCCTCAATCTTGACAAGCTTCTCCCCGGCCTTTACATGGCCAACTTTCGCTGCCGGGATTGTGATCTCCTCGTAATCCTTCTCTTCATTTCTCGTGCTCCCCATTGGAAGACTGTACTTCTTTCCAAATGCATTCAAGCTATTCCCTGCACTATGCGCACGGTACACATGCGGGTAGTTCATTGTCGGATCCGCAAACTTGGGTCCAAGCGGCCGAGACTTATGTTCCAGATCTGCCGCACGGAGCGCCTCCTCACGCTGTTCCCTTGTCATAAGCCGAAGGAGTGCATCCTCCCCACCTCCTTCAGGTTGTGAAACTGCCGCCACAATTTCCCCACGGTGGGAGATCAGCGCCATGATGAATTCGAAGTCGTCATAACCTAGCATATCTGCGAGGGAAGATTGCAATGCGTCATCTATGCGGGGTGTCAGTATTGCCAAATCGAGCATTGACACAATATAAATAGGTACCCACCGGCGCTTGGACCAGAGAGGAGGGACGAAAGGTTGTTTTCAAGCTCAGTTGGGTTAAGGGCATAACTAGGGTGATAACTGCAGTAAGTTGCGCATTTCCGGGAGAGCCAGTTGGGTGTTATGGTGTCTGGATCTGCGTCGTCGCTGGAGTAGTAGTATTCTTCCGGAACGTCGCTATCATAGGGGTCGTCTGAGTGGATCGTAGCAGAGAGCTCTTCATCACTAATTTCAAGGTCTTTTCCGTACTCTTCGGCGGTGGTGAGGGGTGGGAGCTTGGAGAGAGCTTGTTCCATGAGGGCGAGCTGGGTGTGCCATGCCGTGGGGCCCGTGTCTGCGCCGTCCATTACGCGTGCTGTTGAGTTGTGAGTGTAGTAAATTTTGAGACTGATAATGGAGTTTGAATGTATTCTAAAGTGAAAGATGGAGTCCACAAATCCGCGATAACGAAACAGTAGCACACTGAAGTGAGGTTGTGGTGGGGTTCGTATACCTGGTACACCATTGGACGCCTAGCCTGCGCACAGGCCATACCGCATCTAAAATAATTTTTGAGCCTCAGAAACCCCCCACCACATCGTTGATACATCTGCGCTTCGCATTTCCTAGGGAATCCCCACACTCATCAAACTGCTATTCACCTCCTTAAGACAGCGGGCGCCTCGAAGGCTCTACGTTCCGACTCTACACTGTCTTCGACTCTTTCATACAGATATAATGGGTGGTAAGCGCGATCTTCCCTCAAAGCCGGTGCCGCAGAGCTCAAAGGACATCACACTCGACAATGGAAAAGCCTATACGGCGGTTACGGAGGGTTTGGCAACTGTATTATTCCCTAAAGTTACGGTGAAGAAGGACAAAGCAGGCAATGAGATTGAGGTCAAAGGGGAGGTGTTTTACAACCCGATTCAGCAGTTCAATCGTGATTTAAGTGTTTTGACAATTAAAGCATTTGGGGATATGTTTTTGGGGG
Organism: Morchella sp. 2018-W38C; assembly: GCA_024713705.1. Lineage (NCBI taxonomy): Eukaryota > Fungi > Ascomycota > Pezizomycetes > Pezizales > Morchellaceae > Morchella > Morchella sp. 2018-W38C. The sequence continues at coordinate 1,632,596 of JAMJEX010000001.1, forward strand.
AGAAGAAGGAAAAGAAAGAGCAGAAGCTAGCGAATAAAGCAAAAGGGACAAAGGGCAAAGAAACGAGAGACAGAGGGTCCGCAATTAAGATGACGAAGAATGAAGTAGAGATCGTGGCCGAATCAGCAAACCCGGGAGTGGTCAAGATCAAACTAGAGGAAGTCGTGGGGGTAAAAGCCGAAATCTCAGAGGAAAAGGCAAATGAAGATACCGAAAAAACACCAACGGTGTCTGCTACAGAGCCAATGGACACTGAAGACATTCCCCCGCAGCCAATGGATGCCCCAGATCTGCCTTCACGACCAAATGAGACGATTACAGCCCCAACATACACACCTACGCCCCCAAAATTCACTATTCTTGATGCATTATCAGCTACAGGGCTCCGCGCCCTCCGATATGCTCTTGAGATCCCTGCGGCAACTGCAATCACTGCCAATGACCTCGAGCCCTCCGCTGTGGCCTCGATCACAGCCAACATACTTCACAATTCCAAAAACCCAGAACCTCATCCTGATGCCCTCGAACCCTCCGCGGCGATGTCTAAGATTTCTGTATCCCTTTCGGATGCAACCCATCACATGTATTCCCGCCTCTATATTCCCTCTCCACCGCCTCTTCCGGGTGCGCCAAACACTCCTGTCCCCCAACATCTTAAATACGCAGTAGGCAAGTACGAAGTCATTGACCTCGATCCTTTCGGTACCGCATCTCCATTCATCGACGCTGCAGTACAGGCAGTCAGTGACGGCGGTCTCCTCGCAATAACCTGCACCGATGCAGGCGTATGGGCCTCCGCTGGATACTCCGAGAAATGCTTCTCTCTGTACGGTGGCACCCCCGTTAAGGGAGAATGGTGCCATGAAGCGGGGGTAAGGCTAATTCTTAACTCCATTGCAATGGCGGCGGCAAGATATGGATACTGGATGGAGCCACTTCTGTCTTTAAGCATTGATTTCTACGCGAGGGTATTTGTGCGTATCAGGAAGGGTCCAGAAATGGTGAAACGTCTAGCAAGTAATAGCATGGTAGTATACAACTGCGACTCCGGATGCGGATCATGGGTCGTCCAAAGACTCGGTAGATCCAAAGAAGAGAAGCAAAAGTCGGGAACTGGCACTTTCATGAAATTCGGCCTCGCCCGTGCTCCTACTACAGACTCCAATTGTGCAGAATGTGGCTTCCCTATGCACCTTGGGGGCCCTATGTACGCTGGTCCCCTTCACTCTGCTGCCTTTATCAAACGTCTTCTCGTCTCACTTCCGTCCACGCCCTCTTCAATCTACGGTACTTTACCTCGTATCACGGGAATGCTCCAAACAGCGCTTCAGGAGTCCGCACCTGCCCTAGCAGCTTCCCCATTTTTCTTTGCGACTACTCGCCTTGCAAAGACACTCCACTGCATAGCACCGCCTTTGGCTGCATTCCGCGGGGCCCTTAAAGGACTCGGGTATGAGGTCTCGCGCAGCCACTGTAAGCCAACTAGCATTAAGACGAATGCGCCATGGAATGTGATCTGGGAAGTAATGAGGCGTTGGGTCGAGAAGAAGCCAGTCAAAATTGAGGCGTTTGGTGATAAGCATGCAGCGTACAAGATCCTGAGACTTGGTCGGGCTGAGAGCGATGAGGGAACCGAAGAAGAGAAGAAGTTGAAGGAATTGAAAGTAGTTTTTGACGAGAAACTTGGAGCTGATGAGGATAAGGCGTCGGGGCTGGTCAGATATCAGGTCAACCCAACTGCGCATTGGGGCCCGATGGCTAAGGCCAAGAAAGAGGATATGTCAAAGAGAGTGATGGAAGATGGTGAGGGTGAAGAAGCAGAGGGGAAAAGGGTGAGAAGGAGTGAGGCAAATACTTAGTGATCTTGTATAAATAGGGAGTTTAGGGTTCGATATCATGTAAATAGCAAAACGTACTAGCAATATTTAGTGAGCAATCTATTGAAGAGGCCAATGAATGATCAGTTCATTCTTAAGTTTCTTGCTTGGGTCAGACCATAAAACATCTCTGCTTACCCAGTAAATTTTAGCTCGGTCAAAAAGATATGGGTACATTTTGTTGAGCCGGAAAACTTCATGATCTCAAAATATATACATGATATACTAAACATCTTATGCGATTGTTTCATTCTAGACTTATTCCCAAGAAAATTGTTAGATAATTAGGTAGGCATAGAAGCAATAACCCGAATTTCTGATTCCTTTACAAATTGTAATATTAATTGGCTTCGATGCTTCGAGAACTCTGCAGATGTTCTCATTTAGACATAAGTTTTAAGTTAAAGTACACACCACAGAATGTGACTTCCCGTCTTACACTACCTGGCGAAATGTCTACAAGTGATAGGGTTCGATAGCTATATAGACCAATTGTGAATCAAAGCACATGTGCTGCATTTAGGGTGATTCGAGGACCCCCAACTGCGACTTATTAGACGTCTTCCGTAAGCTATAGCGGGCGTTCCATCACCGGATAGGTGTCTATGTGTTCCTTATAGACCCCCCCAAGGAGGGGTGGTCTATTTGATTCAATAGGGAAAACACCTTGCTAGCACGAGAAATAGTCCCCCAAAATGGCTTCGCGATACCCGATTTGTATTAGGCACCCATATTTATAGGAATCTATGTATATCAATCACTGTGTGCTTACGGGAACCTGGTCTATTCGAAAACCATCCTCTATTACAATAGAACACTCCCAATAGCTTACGGGAAGGCGTCCATTTTATCAGTAGGATGTTGCACATGTGCCCAAAGTGCTAAACCCAGCGATTAGTAGTGGCAATTAGTAGCAATTAGTAACCCCCCAGCCAGTCACCATCCCCCATTACCCCATTACAAAGAAGATCATTACGCCAAGAACAGCTGACCAACTCTAAATCTTGGCTATAACCGAGCCAATCACAACTCATACGTTTCAAAGCAAGCATCTGATGTCAGCGGCTTAGAGCAGTGTGAGAACAGCTATATAAACAGCATTGAGAATTCAGTATAAATATTCTTCACCAAGTTCTATTACTCCGCTATTTACAAGGTCAATTTCATTATTTCTCTTCTAAGAGAAACTATCATCTCTACTTGCACGAAAACCGCAAAACTTCTTAAGTTTCAAAGTTAAAATGGTCCACCCACCAACCTGCTGCAAGAGCTCAGGCGAGCCCTGCACCTGCGCTGCACAAGCAAAGTGCTCCTGTGGACAGAAGGAAGCCTTGAACTGCAATTGTGAAAAGGCTTCGACTGAGAACCGTATTGTTGGTGCTAGATGTTCTTGTCGTGAGTTTTCCCTTCCGGAGCTAATTTAGTAGCTAGCTAGCAGTTGGAATGGAACTGATTAATTTTACAGGTATGAGACCGGCAAAGGAGTGCAACTGTGAGCGCTCAGCAGAAGAGAACAACGTAACCGGCGATCCATGTGCATGCGGATTGAGGAAAGCAGACTCTTGTAAGTTTCGAATTCTTCGACATTACTACTAGTAAGGTTTGGTGATAAAATTAATGCTTTTGTAGGCACTTGTGAGAAGAACCCATCAGCGGGTTTGAGAGATGGGGAGATTGATTTTACCACCACAAAATAGACTGTTATTTGGCCGATAGGTTACGGTTTTCGGTGTACTGGGTTCTAGTGGTTTTCTATGGGGATTCTTTTTCTCGTTTAATGTACTTAGCTGTGAATATGGATGCTACAAATATTAATAAAGCTAAAGTAGAGTAACTGTTTTTCTTATCACAATGTCACTGTCACCGGCAGTGCTACTGATGCAGTGATTAACAAGACTCTGGGATTAAGTGGGCGAACCAAACGGGGCGTTGACAGGAGGATCCATTCACTCACTTTATCCCAGAGCCTTGTACATACATGTACAGCCACTCTGTAAAAGTGTTCGTGATTTAGTTTTAATTTCAGTGCGCATGGCGCACTGGTGAAGTTGATATTACTAAAGTTGAGACTCAAAACAACGGGGGATATATAATATAGTTCGTGACTATATATAAAAAGTAGGTCATTAATCTCCTCCTTCATTGGTTTCTGAGTTAAACAAACAAAAACAAAAAAATCCTTCATTGATTTCGGGCACCGTTGATCACTCGGAAAGTATCGAATTCTGGGTTTTAATAAAGAAATGTCTCACTCCGAAAAACAGAATCACCAGAGTGGCTGTATGTACAGCGCCTACCCAAAAGTTTTCGTGAAGCCCGAAAGTAGGTGAACCGTGAAGTCCCGCATAAGATCTACCTATATATAGCTAGCAACGGGGGTTTCCACTACAGCATTTTATTACACCTCAACCACTTCTTTTTAAAAATCCGAAAATCTTCAGAAGGCTTCTCCCGAGACTTAAAATTCTTTACCTGTGTCCATCACTGTAATTAATTTTGTTGTGGTTCTATATATTGAGAATCTGGTTCCACTTAGTTTGGGTGGTAATTGGCCCTTTCACGAAATTTTTTGGGTAGTGGCTTTACCTACATACATATTGCGGGTTGTCAGAAATAAGGGGACGCAATATCAATGGGAATGAACACTAGCACTATAACGATAGACCACCAAACCCTGCCACCAACGAACGGCGATACTGGATGAAAATATGTTTAAGGCCTGTTATATCCCTTATTATCATTTTCCGTATCTATGATCTGTTTGTGGTCGATTGTGATTGAGAAAGCATTAAATTGAATCCCGTTGCATCCCATTATTTTTGACAAGTCGCAATACAAGATCACCTGAAACTACATGCTATATGCTATCTTCAAAAGATTAATGGAGCTAGCTAGCTATTACCAGTACCTATAAGAAAAACTTAGTGATTCTTGTCTAATTAATTACCTTTATGTTTAAATTTAGAGATGGGCTGGCAGCGAGGGTTGGAATTCTAGTACTAATATAACGTTGCCGGTTGAAATATAGCTACCTGTATGTAGCGAATAAAACCCCGTACGCCTAATCCTAGTCTTTCCCAGGCAGGGGTGCCATTCTCGGTTACCCTCCTCCACCTCACACTCCTTTTGGCGTCTCGATTCCGGCGCTCGCTCCATCTCCCGTCTGCCGATATCGTCAAGGTCGGCTTCGACCTCACCTCATCATCATCGACACCCAGCCAGACCAGCAAAATCTAAAGGTATCTAAGAACGGGAAACGAATCCACGGAGAACACCCAAGGAACCAACGAACGAACTCTCAGAGCTCTCACAACTACCTAGTCCCGTATAACTTCAACTCCTTTTCCACGAGCGACATCTTCAAATCGCCAATTCGTAGCTAACTCCGACTTACAGCTCTATATATATCTCGGAAACAGAAAAAGCTCGAGGCCGAATTAAATATGTCGTCCATGCGTGGTAGAATTTCCCACATACATGCTTCTTTAGAGGGAAGAGAATAGTAGCTAAGAAGCGCGCCAGGATTGGTTCAGTTTATTGCGGATTTGAGAAATGCGAGAGCGAGGGAATTGGAGGAAAAGAGAATAAATAAGGAGCTTGCAAATATACGGTCGGTTCCCGTGTGTCCAGTTCAGTCCAATTCATCCAATTTCTACCTCTAATCTAATCAGCAAAGCCTATGAATCTTCCCCTTACCTCCGCAAATATTCCGTCCCCCCCCCTCTTCCTCTCCCCACAATTCATGTGCTAATCCTATTCAAGACAAAAGTTCAAAGGCAGGCAGGCATATATGCAATTGATTTAATTGGCTACGCCGGAATTATTTACGAAGACTAACACTTTCCTCAAAAAAGATGGCAACCTAAATGGGTACCACAAGAAAAAATATGTTTGCAAAGTGTGTAGCCCCCACTCTTCTCCTAGGTCTTAACCTAACACCGCCGCCGCGCACAGCTTCTTTATATCTACATCCTCGGCTGGAACGTCGACTTTGGCCACCTCGAAGCCGTCAACCTCATCTCCGCCACAAAATACTCCGAAAAACAAATAGGCTATCTCGCTGTAACGCTCTTTCTCAACGAAAAACACGACTTTCTCCACCTCGTCGTCAACTCCATCAAAAAGGACCTTCTCGACCATAACGAACTTAACAATTGTCTCGCGCTACACGCAATTGCAAATGTCGGTGGACGGGAAATGGGCGAGGCCCTTAGTCCTGATGTGCACCGGCTGTTGATCTCACCAGCATCCAAGTCTTTTGTAAAGAAGAAGGCGGCATTGACGTTGTTGAGGTTGTACAGGAAGTACCCAGGAATCATCGAAAATGAGTGGGCGGAGAGAATCATCTCACTCATGGATGATCCAGACTTGGGGGTAGCTCTATCAGTCACTTCATTAGTCATGGCGCTAGTACAGGATAATCCAGAGGCATTTAAGGGAAGTTATATCAAGGCTGCCCACAGACTTAAGAGGGTGGTCGTGGACAATGAGTACACGCAAGATTACATCTATTATAAAGTCCCATGTCCATGGATCCAAGTCAAACTTCTACGGCTCCTACAATATTATCCACCCTCTGGTAACTCTATTACCCCCACCCCCCTAAAAAGCGCTACAATATACTCAGTTCTAACACGCCCATCCACCAGAGGACATAAATGTTCAAAACATGATTCGTGAGTCCCTACAGCGCATTCTGGATTCAGCTTCCGACGCACCTAAGAATGTACAACAAAACAATGCCCAAAATGCAGTTCTTTTTGAGGCCATCAATCTCGCAATCCATCTCGACTCCGAAACCGGGTTAATGACTCAGATCGCCGTTCGACTGGGCCGTTTCATTGTTTCTAAAGAAACAAACGTCCGCTACCTCGGTCTAGAGGCAATGACACATTTAGCAGCTCGCTCTGAAACACTCGAACCGATTAAGAAGCATCAAGCAACCATTATAGCTTCGCTCCGTGACCGTGATATTTCTGTCAGGAGGAAAGCGCTGGATTTATTGTATAGCATGTGTGACACGACCAATGCGCAACAGATCGTTAACGAGCTGTTGAAATATCTCCAAAGTGCAGACTTTGCAATTAGAGAGGAGATGGTTTTGAAAATTGCGATCTTGACAGAGAAATACGCGACTGAGTTTCAGTGGTATGTGGATATATCACTGCGCCTCATCAGCATGGCGGGTGATCACGTCAGTGACGAGGTGTGGCAGCGTGTGATCCAAATTGTCACGAACAACGAAGAGCTACAGGTTTATGCTGCGCAAAACATATTACAGCATGTTAAGGGGATGCAGTGCCACGAGACATTGGTGAAAATAGGCGGATACTTACTAGGGGAATTTGGGCATCTGATTGCAGATATGCAGGGATGTAGCCCCATTGAGCAGTTCATGGCTCTTCAGTCCAAGTTCAATGGATGTTCCTCCGCGACAAGAGCGATTCTGCTCAGCTCATACGTCAAATTTGTGAACCTATTTCCTGAGATTAAGCCGCAATTGCTACAGGTATTTCATGTATACTCGCACACACTCGATCCCGAGCTGCAACAGCGGGCATGTGAATATCTCGCCCTCACATCTCTTCCAACTGACGATCTTCTCCGAACTGTTTGTGACGAAATGCCGCCATTTCCCGAACGCACCTCAGCACTTCTTTCAAGGCTGCACCAGAAACATGCAGGCACGAGTGATAAACGAACATGGGTTATTGGTGGTAAAGACGCAAATACAGATAAGGAATTTCAGCTCACGCTCAATACGGGTCTGAAACGTTCCTTTACCAATGCTGGGAATGGTACACCTACTACTGCAAAAAGCGCAGGGCTTGATAGTATACCTGCCCTTACACCCACACAGGAACTTGCTGGGTTGAACTTAAACGGTGATAACACCACTGCCGCAAAAAAGGAGGCGTTGAACCTCGCATCTCCAACGCATCTTAGCCCTGACTGGAGCATTGGTTACAACCGCCTCCTAATCCGCTCAGAGGGTGTTCTCTATGAGGACGTTCAAATCCAAATCGGTCTCAGGAGTGAATACAGAGGTCATATGGGTTGCATCATCCTCTACTATACCAACAAGTCTCCTGTTGCCATTGGTTCTTTCACCACCACTGTCAATAATAATGCCCCAGGGCAGCTGTCGTTGAAGTGTCAAAATATACCGGACACTATAGTGCAGCCTGAAGGCCAAACACAGCAAACTATCATGCTCGAAGCAACTACTCTATTCAGCGAAGCACCAACTATCAGGATCTCCTACCTTGCTGGTGCACTCCAGGGACTAACGCTTAAGTTGCCGGTGGTGCCGAGCAAATTTATGGAGCCAGCAGCACTAAGTGGTGAAGATTTCTTCAAACGGTGGAAGCAAATTGGGGGTGCGCCAAGAGAGGCACAGAAAGTGTTTGGAATTAGTGTCAAGGGCAATGTAATTGATGTTGCTAGGACAAAGAAGGTGGTAGAGGGTTTCAAGTGGGGGGTTATGGATGGCGTAGATCCAAATGCAAAGAACGTGGTGGGTGCAAGTGTACTGCATACCGCCGGTGGGAAGTTTGGATGTTTGTTGAGGCTGGAACCAAATTTGGAAACAAAGGTATGTGTATTGCTTCCTCGTTGGCTCAAGTTCGGTGAAGACTAACCGGAGGATGCATGGATCTAGATGTATAGGATCACGATCAGGGCAACAGACGAGAAAGCACCACCAATGCTATTGAAAATCATGGAAGAACGACTTGCGCTGGCGTCACCGCCATCAGATTTTGGAAAAAGATAAGGCCTACTTGTGTCTGCTTGAAATAGAGAAGGAGTTGGGGGGAGAGATTGTAATCATCGCTGCACACTTTTATCGTATATAATACCATATTATTTTCTTTCTTTTCAAAACGTATGTTTGTGAATGGGCAGTGGGGACGGTAAATAGATAATTAGTTGACTTGTGGATATGGATATGATTATGGAGGTTTGATTAGTCTTGAGCGCGCGCATTTGTATCTTGTGATTCCGCTTGCATGTAGGGTTTCCGGGGGTAACTTGTGTCTCAGCCGCAGGGGAGGAGTCTCTATATGTTGGTTGGTTGCAGATGAATTAACTAAAGATCTCTGTGTAATAAAATCTCCCAGGAAATCGAACCGAGTGACAATCTATGAATAAAGAATTCCGCCCCCCTTATACCTAGCTTAGTCGATTGAATGTAGTCACTTTAACTTGAAACAATCCAAAAGAATCCGATGGAGGTCACAGACACCATTTCTAAGCAGCAGAAGTAATTTTTCCACATTTGAATCTTATACACTAGCAAAAAAGCACTACCCTGATATGTAAAAGAGTATGTTTCGCTATAACCCTACACCTAGCGCCCTCACCATTGAATAAAATATAGAAAGTACATGTATCTATACAACTGCTAACATTTGCTCCGCAGCGTGGGCCTCGGAGTTGTTTTAGATCCACAGACAATACATCAGAATGTCCGAGAGCACAAACCAGATACATCGCCATTGCTCTCGTTAGATTCTATAGAAATGAACTCTATGTAGCTTGACAAGGCTTGTACTATTAAGGCTTAAACTTCAAAAGGATGTAAAATAGGCTATATCATATCTATCTATGGTATCGTCGGCTTCTCGGTAACAGAGGGCTTTCAAGTATCGAGATGCTCGAGTATTTTTCTCTGCGCATATACCAAAAAACATGCATATTCTAAAGTGATATTCAGATATTAATTAATACAGCAATAAAAGTATTGATGTCTCGTTCAAGATGGTAAGGTTACGTTGCCGGATAGGTGTCGAACAGTAAAGGGCCCACTGTCAAGAGGAATGGTGTCCTGCCCTGGTTCATAAGATAGCTTGTACCGGCCTCAGGCATCGATACCAACCGAAAAAGACTCTAAGACTCGTCTCAAGAAGAGTCGTAAAGACCACCAAGATCATGGCCAAGCAAGAGTGGTTAATAAGCTTTGAACACGATAGTCTCAGTTTAATCATAGAATATCACTCGACATAGAAACTAATGCCTCAAATCATCGCGTATGTTTGTTCTTTTCTAGGAATACTAGAGGTACATCCGGGTATTGCCCCTCTGATCACTATTTGTACCGCTCCAAAGGTACTTATCCGCAAACGCACGTAATTTGAGGGCCTGGATTTGATTCTTCTGCAGTCCGAGTACAGGTGCCCAGGCCTTTACGCAAACAGGCCCTCCCATCAACTCTTAAGACCACCTTATCTTTAGAATGTATCCTTTAGTTAGCCAAAAGATTAATATGTAATAGTGTAGAACAGAAACACTAGAAACACTGGAGTGATAATCTATGATCCAAGCCCCGATTCTCGCAAGGGTCCCGAGAAAGGAAAAGCCGCTGACGTAAAACCGAGATATAATCTAGGGACTTAAACTAAACCCCACTATTAAGCCCGACCCAACAAACTGTATATATAGCTACATACCAGTAATTGAGTTCTTCAATTCCATCCCCAATGTCTTCATCTACACCCGTTATTCTACTCACCGGCGCCTCTCGTGGTGTCGGCCTCGCAATTGCCCAGCACCTGCTTAAGCACTCTGCACGCCTGTTCCTCGTCGCCCGGACTGCCGGTCCTCTCGAAGCCCTCAAGGCTGAATTCCCCAGCCAGGTCGACTATCTCTCTGGCGATCTCGCCGATGCCTCCGTCTGCAGAGCTGCCGTGGCGCAGGCTGTGGCAACATATGGCAGGCTTGATGGTGTGATTGTGAACCACGGAGTGCTAGAGCCTGTTGCGAGAGTTGCGGATGCGGATGTTGACGCGTGGAAGGCTGCCTTTGACGTGGGTTTCTTTGGGGTTGTTTCTTTGGTTAAGGAGGCGATCCCGGAGTTACGAAAGGCAAAGGGCAGAGTAGTCTTTGTGAGTAGTGGGGCGGCCGTGACGGGGTATGAGGGGTGGGGTGCATATGGGTCAAGTAAGGCCGCGTTAAACCATTTGGCAACTACCCTGGCATCAGAAGAGAAAGAGATTACAAGCGTTTCTATCAGGCCGGGAGTTATCGGTTGGTTCTTTCTTGCCACTGTGTTCCTGTGCAGTGTATTGACTATTGCGGTGCAGATACGCAAATGCAACAAGAGATCAGGGAGAAGCATGCGGCCGCAATGGGAGGAACCCATGACAGGTTCATGAAGTTTAAAGAGAGTGGAAAACTGTTGAGGCCTGATCAGCCCGGGAATGTCATCGCAAAGTTGGCAATGAAGGCTCCTAAAGATCTTTCAGGACAATTCTTAAAGTACAGGCTTCTTTCTCTTCGTTTTTGGTAGTGGGGTTAGATTGCTAATTTAGACACAGTTGGAACGCGGAGCAGCTGGCAGACTTTCAAGAATAAAGCACATGTAGGCACAGAAAAAAAGTTCAATCGGACAGTGGATTCAGATAGAAATATCGTAGATTGTCATGTTATTGCTATTTATATTATATACTATATATATCCTGTTATATACTTCGTACTGTTAGTAATTCAACGCTGGGGCATTAAAGCCGACAAGTTATTCTATCCTTAAAGATCTGCCAAATTGTATTAGCGCTAGTTCCATCAAACCTCAGCAAAAGACAAGTCGTGCAAGAAATGGGATATGAAGTCTCAAAAGTCAGTCGAAAGATGAAAAGTCGTAATTTTTTTCATTCATAGGCACCTCAAGGGCCCCTCCGAATTAGCATGGAGTTTTTGTTCATCATTTGAGCTCCATACCCATGCCGCGATCCAAAAGGAATAAAAAAAGAGAATGTTCTTACCATTTCCGCTGTTAGTAGTCGCGGAGACTGAACAATGAGACAATGCGTTCGCTACTTTTTATATCTGTAGCAGATGAATCTATTAGTAAGTTTTCAACAATGCTACACAGTGTATGGGAGAAGTCTAAGTTGGGAAGTTTGATTCAGGTAATCGAACCTTGTTACAGCATGTGTAGCTCAGAAGGATTTTTTTTCAATAGTGCATTTAAACTAGCTCATCATTTAAACGAAGAAGGGACGAAGCCAGGCAAGTGGACTATGAAAGAAAAAAAATCATGGACAAAAACATACCATTCAGATTGCTGCCCACAGAACTGCTGTAAATCCAGGGAATGGGGCGATCTAGTGAGCGAGGCTCAATTGATGCTGTGCAAGAATAAAGGATCTATTTTGACAGTTAGCAACAATTCAAACTGCAAAATTTGGACAACGATGCAAAAAGAGAATGTGAGCGGTAGAGATCAGATCAAGTCCGTTTGGCTAGGACAGTGTAGGTCACCATGGATAGGAGGAGTTAATTCCCAATAAGATAGGGGCGACACGAATGGTTCATCATTTCGAGCGGAATACTCGTAGGGGAACTGGGGTAGGTAAACAGGAGAAAGAAAAGGAAGAAAAACTTACAGATTGTATCCATCTCCTCCTCCTACGTGCTGATGGAGATCTCCTTCATGCACATTGGAGGGAGGAGGTCATTGCAGCTCAATGGCTGTTCTTATTGCTGTAGTCGTCCTTGTAGTTTTGTGGTGTTTCTTGTGGGGGTTACCGGCGAGGAAATTTTTGGGGCTTTTAAATCTACCGCCAAGGACTCACAAGCCCATTGTCCGTCGGCAAAAAAGAGGTCACCCACCATTCCACCATCCCGCATTGCGGCTCAGCTGCAACTGCAACAGCAACTGCACCTCCGTCATTTTGCCGTCCTAGTCACCAACCGTCAATCGAACCTCCCCCAAAACGCAGAATGCCGACCTTCACCTCAAAGAAGTACCTCCCCGCCTCCGCCGCAAATACTGTTGGCTCCAAATATCGTAAGCACCCCCATTCTTCTCCTTCCGCCATTACTCTGGAGGAGGAAACAAAAGCTAACCACGGTCACGCCATAGGCTCTGGTTTAAGCCGACACCCATTTCTCTTGTTCGGGCTGCCATTTATTGGAACCATACTTGCAGGATCCTTCTTTCTGACTCCTGCGACGGCGCTGCGATACGAGAATCATGATCGTAAGGTCAAGAAGGTAACACAAGAAGAAGCGATGGGGCTAGGGAAAGACCGGAGAAGGGTTGATTTGAATGAGGAATATTATGTAAGCTGATGTATAATTAAGAGGGGGTGGTTGAGGAGAGATTGCTAATAATGGCGTGATGGGAACAGAGATTATCAATGAAGGATACCGAGAACTGGGAGCAGAAGAGAGTGAAAAGACTTAAAGGAGAACACGATGGTGTGTTGTAAGCATAAGGCCTCCGATGCATAAGGGATTAGTTAATTGGCTAAAATGGCGTTTCGGGAATGGTATTTTATATAGTTGTGAATATTGACATTGATGCAACATATAAGCAGCGACAATTGATAATCATACGATGACAGGTGAAATGTAGAACGCTTTGCTTCAAAATAACCCACCATTCATCTAAAAAACGCTCTTTGGAGTATAGAAAATATTCGACCTATCTGCCATACGAAAGAAATGACAAGACAAAAATAGATATTCCCGCTAGTGAAGCAAGTTGTGACAAATGAACAGAGGAGGTGGAGGGCAATACGCACAGTTAATAATAACAAAAGAGAAATATAACATAACACCGTTTACGCATGCCCCGAGTCAGCATCAAAAATAAATGGATGAGGAATGGTATTTGGGATGAGGGTAGAAACTTCTATACAATCGCGCACATGCTTATGCAAGAAATGCGAAGATGAATGGAAGAAATTAGTTGAACGCTGGAGAGCGCAGAATATTGCATGTAAAAAAGAGAAAGAAAAATAAATAAAACGAAAACACTGTAACAAGCTATTCCACTTTTCTTTCTAGTCCTTATTTTAATAGGGATTCTCGCCGTAGAATGCCTTGTTTCCAACTCCCAGAACCATTAATTCAGAATGCGGCGCATATGAGCTAAAATAAAAGCCCATCATAACAGTAAGATAACTCAAAATCAGAATAGAACCCTAAAGCAATATAATATCAGCGATTTGTTATACATTAGTCGTCCAGAACTGTGTTGACACACCTTGAAATAATTGCTCTTCCCTTCACCATACATGTACGACAGCAGGAATACGCATAGAATAACAGTGACCAAATCCCATTGTGGAAAGATCAAACTGAAAGTATGATTGAAGAGTTCTTTCGGATCCAGAGACATGGCAAAGAAGGCGCTGAAAGCGACCAACGCCGGAATCTGCAATAGACACACTTGTAAAGCATATGCAGAACCAATTTCCATACTGAGTGCAATATTCCCGTTCATGGCAAACGAAATAGCGTTCTGTAGGACAAGGATTAGTGATGAGGGAGGGGGGGGGGGGGGATCTTGGGGGGACCAAAGACATACCAAGAATTCAGTTGTATTTGGAACAAGCGCAAAGAGAGTGATACCCAAGAACTTCTCATCAATCTCAAAATTTTCCAACACAACGTCGACAGTGTCAACCAAAATCTCAGCGATAATGGCATATAAGACGGTTGCACCAAGAAGAATGATAGAGCTCTTCGCTTTACTCCAATTGGGAGCATCATGTCCGCCCACAGCATCGTGCGCTGCAGTAGCAACTCCCTCCTCTACAGTAGGCATGGATACCAAAGCAGGTCTAGGTGTTGCGCTAGTCTTCCTTACACTATGGCGCTGGACATCTTGGACAGCTGCTGTAGCTGCAACAGCTGCCATTTCTGCAACCCCACGTAATACTTGTGCATTCTCCTCACGGGACAACCCTGGGATGTTGACTGGGGTCTGTACTGGGTGTCTGGAATCGCTTATAGAGCCATAACCAGGAGCCGGAGAAGACAAAAGCTCATCATTGGCAGATCTTGGTGGAACCATGTGCAGAGTTTGACCGGGACCACCAGCCTCGCCTCTCAAACCAGTATTGTTTTGTGTTTGCCCAAGGATACGCTTATATAGCCCAGTGTCCCTCAAAGCATTGGGATTCCTGGCATCCGCGGCAGAGGATCCCTCATTTCCACGTGATGATCCACGGACAGCATCCACAGCTGCATGGGTGGATGGTATCTGGGCCTGGACTGTGGGAGCTGTCCAGATGACAGCAGCATGAGTCCTCAAAGTGAACCACAATCCAATGATGTATGAAATGAAAAGAAACACTGCGCAAAGGTATGTATATGGTTGAACAACATCTCTATAGAAATCATTGTTCGTAGTGGGCGGTGTCTGGCTAAATGAGCATCGACGGCATTCCGCTCTGTCTACATGCGGTGAACATGCACGGCAACTAAGTTCGTACTGCTTGGGGAGTCAATATCAATTATGGGTCACGGGAGACTTAAGAGGCACCTACTGTTCCATAAATTTGATAGAAAAGGGTGGGGGCAAATGCACCAATGACTGCAAAAAGCAACATGGTGGAGGTAACACCGGCAGATCTGGCATTGAAACGTTGGGTCTTTCTTTTGATTGCGCCTGAGCACATACTCAATCCGGGCATGAAAACAACACCGACCAAGATGCTGCCTACAACACTGCCCTCCACCAGTCTACCTTTCCCTTCAGTCAATGCAACACAGTATAGGTAAACTTCGACCACAGTCGAGAAGAATGCGTTGATAGTTGCGCCCATCCCCATACTTGACTGAGCGGAGATGGAAGCCACAGCTTGTCCGATAAAGTACGCCAGTGGAATGACGGAGAATAAAGACAGGGTGAATACTGTTGCAGGAGAAGTCAGGGGGTTAATAATTCCAATCATTCCCCTTAAGACGTAGTGGTCGGCAATAACGAAGATCACGAGGGTCATAAGATTTATAAAGAAGATATTGGTCCCGTCTATGGTATACTTGTAGTATTTCCAGCCGACAGCACGGTACGTGCACAGCAAGATGGAAGTTGACGGGGTTCCAGGCCTCCTGGTATAAGTATGATCTGAATGGAACGAAAGCGCTAAAGGATGCCGCCGGAGGTGATCAAACAAGAGGGCAGTAACCTTAGCCATCGGGATAGTGAATACCAACAACCAGCAGATACCCGAAACTAAAATTAAAAGTGGCGCTGCTGAATGTCAGTTTCCAGCTTCTAAAGTCGCAGCCAATAGCAGAGAACATACCAATGATAAAATAGAACCAGACGAAGAACAAGACTCTACCAACGTTCCACTCCCCACGACCAAAGAGTCGTCTTTTCTTTCCGCGGTCTGCTGGCGCTCCACTCAAGAGCCCCGTTCTTTCGCCGGTTCCTAGGGTCGAATCGGCGTCCACCGATTCAAGGCTCTCTCTTCTCCTCCCAATCAGTGTTCTACTAGGCGTATGAGGTCCAAAGAATGTCCTTCCCTCCTCAATGTCACCTGCCTGCCACTGTTCGTACTCGCTGATGCTTCTTCCTTCGCCCTCATCTTCTTCTGCATAAGCGTCGTCTTGCTTAAGTTCCACGAAATGCCCAAAAGGATAAAACAGGTATGCAGCCAGCCCAAGGAGGACCCGGCCGTATTCCCTAGCGCTCACAGTAAAAAAGAAAACATAACAGGTCGCCGCAGCAACGCAAATTACTAGGGAAAGCCACCACCCAAACAGTGCCACCCACAAGATGTTTACCAGAAACAAAGCGCCCCCGACACGCCCTCCTGGAGCCGAATGAATGTCTCCTTCTGCCGTACGCTGTACCGAACGATTTTTCTTGTAAAGCGCAGGTTTCCATATTCTAATACCGAATGGATGCGTGACGTTTATGGCTTCTTGACGGTCCTATTAAATGTTAAAATATGCCACGAAGATAATACTCACAATCATAACATACTTTCAATGTAAAGGACTCTACACTGCCAGCATCGCTAGGTTCGTAATCATCCGCCTTAACAGTGCCCTCCTCCTCGCCATCATCTTGCTGCTCCTCTTCATCTTCGCCGCTCTGTTCATCGATAAGACCCGTGGTTTCAGTACCATCGCCCTCGTCATCCGTGCTGTCGACATTAGGAAGAGGTTGTGTACCCCTTCGTCGTAAGATGGTTGAGTGCCGTCTCATTGCTGTATATCCTGTACCCCCGTGCCCACGTTGTTTTTGCTCCAGATCAACTTCTACCTCGTCGGTCTCATCGTCCACGCTGAACTCCTGCCTGTTATTACGCAACGACATTAGTTTTGGCGTCACCCTTTTTTGGTGTAGATATATAAGGGTAGGAAGGTTTAAAAGAAGGTGTTAGGGGGACTCCCACCCTTTATGAGGTTGAAATGCGGTAGAGGCCCTGCGGGTGGCTGAGGGTCTTCGCGGCTTCTTATCTGATGACGAAAAACGCCCTCTGAGTGAGGAAGCGGCGGATGATGTCCTTGATAATCTATCCGTGCCGCCGGTGGTAAGATGATCCGTGTTCTGTGCGGTCAGGTGCTGTTCGGACGGATTGTTCGACAGAGCAGATGTGAATGAATCAAGAGAGCCTGTAGATACGAAACACCACACCCACAGGATGAGATGAGATTACGATTAGTATGTATGTTTATATTTTTTTTTGGCAAAATTACAAAAAAAAAATAATAAAGTAAGTAGGCCAAAATAAAATATGGCTACGGTTCCCGGAGAAGGTAAGGGAATCAAAAGGAAAGTGATAAAGTGAACGGGGCAGAAAAAGAAGAAAAAGGTGTGGAGAGTTTATGCATACTAGGGACCTCAGTGCTCCTTTCACCAGAGTTGTTGATGCGCCTTACAGTTCCAGCAGATTGGGCGCTCTCGGAATACGGGCCCCCAGACTCGTAGCTGGACATCTGTGACAGTTGGGATGCCTGTCGCTGCTGCGAACTAGGTACGGATCTAGGGTTTGAGGGAGAGGGAGCGGCTTCAGCGGAATATGAATTTCCAGAAGAAGAAGAGGCAGCAGAGGGATTTTTCTGACTGCTCATGGTGTACCAGGAATGTAGGTATCTATCTCCAGGAGAAAGAGAGCTCACGCAAGATATGGGGTAGAGAGAGCAAACCCACGCTTGATGGCTTGGTATGGCTGATGTTTTGATTGTTATCGGACGGGTATGGTAGAGAGAGAGGCAGGCAGGGATGACGCGATGCGACTAAACAGGAAAAACAAATAGGCTTCCCCCCGGAGACGCAATTTCAGCAGTCAACATTTATTCCGGTTGGGCAACAACAGGCTGAGATTGGGTCAACACCAAAAGGTATTTTTTTTTTGCAGGGAGAGGAGAGAGTGAGTGGGCAGGAAGGATCAAAGATCGATATTCAGACAGTCTTACAAAACTGAGCTAGAGTACATGTAGGTACATACATACATGTACAACATTCTGGGGAAAGGGCGGGAAAAGACGGTTTGCGAAAAAAGAAATCAGAATAAACTGGAGAAGAGAAGTGAAAAAGGAATTATCTACGGAATAGAGTAGACTGAAAAAAAGGGCAAAAATGAACAAACCCCATGACGAATGAGCGACAACATACCACGAGGTGAATTAGGGAAGATTCCTTGGTCGTTAGAGATATTCACTCTACTCTAGAGAGCTTATGTACCTACTCGAGAGCACATACATGTATCTCTACTCCTTTAGGGTACTTACATGACAAAGAGTACCCACTTACATGTATCTAGAGTACATTAAACCGCACATGTATCTCTACTTTATCTGTCTCCTCGCACATACACACCACACGCATGCATGAAGACGTTGAGGTAGACTCTATCGTACCATGTCGACTACATGTTCTGTTTATACACTCTAGACTAGCAGTTTCGCTCTGCTCTAGATGCTTGTACCTACATGTACACAAGAAACCGGTACGGTAGAGTAGAGTACATTGTCGGCAAGCTTACATGTAGTTTAGTGGGAGCTCCACTCGCTGAGCCAGGGTGCACTTGCAGCATTTACGTACGGAGGTCCAGCAATGGAATCGCTCGCCCGCCGCGTGATGCGCAGATCCGCGGCTTAGTGCGTACAACTACGCAACTTCCGCAGCCAAGCAACACACAGGGTGCCAACCGAAAGTTCACGGGCGCGCCAGAGTCACTGGACGTCCAATGTGCCGTAAATTCTGTCAAACCCTCGACATCATAAACCGACCTATGAGCCCACGATATCCATGTGAGCTCCTCCATCGTTTTTTTTTCAAGATCCGGGAGTAACAGTCGTCTAAGGCTTTGGAGAACGAAAAAAAAATTTTGATCCCCCGTCACCTTACTGCTCTACATACTTCGTTTTCTCTCTCTTCTTTTTCTGTGCCCCCCTTCCCCAATCCATATTAAGTTCAATGACATCCATGGGCCAACTGACCAACACACGAGGCCAAATAATCCCGGATAAGCGACCGGATGAAAATCACGCTGACAATCTTACCTCTTCATGCCTGCCAACCCCAACCCAACCCACAACCCGACCAGGCGACAGGTCAGAATCTTAGATATAAACCGACAATACTCCATCCATCTAGACAATTACTCAAGGGCACGAAATAATATAGTCACATTACAGAATTAGATAGCTAACTACGACAGTCCAGATTGTTTAATGAATTTGCAATAATCGAACCGAACCCCGCAGGATAAAAATATACATGTAGACATCCCCATGACATTCTTGTTTCGGCTATGATGCAGAGTACATAAAGCAATATGTATCTACTACGCATACATGCGATACATGATCTTCATCAGGAAAGAAGGAGCTAGGAGAGAGAAAAAACAACGAACAAAACACCACGATCGTAATTGCAAGTACGATACTATTCCCGCATCGGACAAAACGAAATGCTAGACATGAATGATGAAATTACTTGACGTCTGCAGTGAATTCGGCAGTTCACCTCTTCGACCATTCTATATGGACCGTCGAGTGCGCGCGGTTACCTTCCCATTTTTTTTTATAATGATCCCAACCAAACGTGTCTCCAGGGCCGAAACATCCCATCGTTGACTGGTTCGGAAGCGATAATCTCCGTCGCCAAGGCTGCCAAAATCAACCTCTACCCTTTTTATTTGAGCCTCCCTTACTTCATCCATACCAGGGAATAATAAGAGACTTGGCTGCACCCCCCCCCCCCCCAGGGATCATGAAAAAATGCACCTCGCTAGCCAAGTTCGTACCCGATCATTGACCCCCAATAGTAGAAAAGCCGAAATGGGCTAGAAAGACAACCTTGCCTAGGCCTGCATGTAGTCTAGGATCATTGAACATCACTCGACATTGCACAGGCTGCGTCTACCCGTGACTATGTTACATCCCTTTCGTCCCATCACGCACAAGCGGCTGCCTGCAGCATGGAGAACACGTTCCGGGATTCTCCGAGAATGTCCTGAAGATCGTATGAGCCGCGTGAGAAAACCCAGGTAGTATCTATGGGACGAGAGCGGGCATCAGACCCGTCGGCTCGTACAAAGATATGTGTAACTTGACTGGAATCGGCTGTCACTGCGACAAGCGAAGGAGATTTAGGGGCTCATTGTGTATCATCGGGGACTGGATCATTGGCCACATGACCGTGCATGTCATGTAGAGGTATAAATTAACTGTATAGCCGCGACCGGCGGGGCGATAGGACGGAGGATGGGTGATTCAGAGAGGAATAGCGAAAGGTTATTTGAAGCGATAGAGTTGCTATGGATGAAAGGGTTGTTTGGAGAATTATGGTTTGGGAGTGCGGGGGGTTGGGAGGCGAGCCGTTGTGCTTTTGGTTTTAACTTTGCATGCTTTATCTATCACTCGGACCATTCATAACATATCACTCGGAACACCACTGATCTAATGAGAGGATCGGGGACCAACCCAAGTGACATAGACTCGTATACTGGCCTGAAGGCTTGAGCATTCGATCTATATACATGTATATATTCGTTTAAGCCCTTGACTGTATCAACAGGCGGAACTCGAAGGAACCACTGCCAATGGAGCCCTCCTAAACCAAGGCACAGGCTATCGGGGGTGTGGGTGCGTATGTGCCTTTCTACACCTTCGCCTACCTAGAAATAAATGGTATACTTTTTACATTGCCACCTAGGCTCGTTGTCATTTAATCTAGGCTACATCTGCTTAAGTCTGTCATTTATAGATTAGAAGCTAGCATAGGTACTCGCGGGGCAATGTAAAAATACTTTCTTTCGCGCCTTCACCACCACACATCAGCCTCATCCCGCCTTCCATCATCATCATCAGCATCACCATCACACTTTATTCATTAACGGCCATCGATCTATCTTATTGCGCTTTCGTAGACCCTGCATTTCTCCTATTTTTGGTATCTGTAAGCCCATTCTAACACCTCCTAATCATATAATTCTCTCCTTCTCTTCACTTTCCCACAGGTGTGATTTATCTCACTTTGCTGTCTCCTTAGGCTTGGATGGATCCTTCTTCTAGGGACATAGATTCGGGTCAAATAACACATGGACTGCGAGCGTCTCCCTGACTCCCATGACGGATTGTATGATCAGGGAACGGTTTCCTGTGCTACTGATGTCTACGCACAGATAATTCTGTCTCTTTTTCCTCCATATCATTCAAGCTTGATTAGGTTATGTATGCCTATGACAATCTTCAGTATAGCCCGCAGTCAGTGTTATACATGTATTAGAGACCGGTCCACCTTATTGGCCAACTGTTTTCTGATACCTGCGCGCATATTGAGGCATCTTAGCTAGCATATATGGTTCAAAGGCGGCCCTGTCTTACGAAGTGTGGTTTCGGGGTGAAGCTGGCTACAAATGATTCTGACGACGATCTAAACCTAACTGTAGCCTGGAGGAATTTGATAAAATAGATATAACACTCTACTTCTGTGTAGAGAACTTATCGCTGATGTACTTTCTCTAGGTCATAAGGGAAAAGCCTCGGAGTATCTTTTTGATATACCCTGGATTATGCACAGTGCACGGGATATGGTGGTCCTGCGCTAGTCAAATCCGTACCCTAAATTTGGAACATCATATACGATTATGACATTTGGGGGGGGTTAATTTAACCAGGTCTATCAATGCCACGTGGACATATAGCATCTATTGTGTCTACTCTACTCGGTCTGGAAAAAATGGGGAAGAGATCAGTTGGAGGTGTAATAAAAAGAACTTATAGCTTAGTGAGTATCTATCGTTAGCAAAAGCCCACTTACAAGTCAACAGGTCTACACGCCCAAATTGTATCCCGTCTAAGAATGGTAGGATTAACTGTTGGTTCTGATTGAGCTTCAAGCAGATATCCACTAGGCGTCTTCAGCGACCCCAACTTAATTATAAAACTCTTATGGACACGCAAATTTGGGATAGGGCTGGCACGACACCTAGAAATGCGGCAGGAGTTTTATTCTGCCTTTCGAAACCCCAAGTATTGAAAAGTTAGTCGGCCAGGGAATACACTGACGCGCCGTTTTACTCGTGTTCGTGTTATGGGACAGTAAGAACAAAATACTCAAACGTTCTTGGATCCTTTCATTTAAGCTTAGAGTCTGATCAGAAACATGGGAGCTGAATATACCATTGGTTGGGACTACTGGCTAAACATCTAATTAGTTTAGGGGATAGTATTTTCAGTATAGACATGAACGTTGCCGCCAGACAAGTTCTGAGAGGATCATGGACCATCACTCGACTTCGATCCGCATTCTAGATCTATGCCTTTTTTTTGTTTAATGTAATATGGAATCTATTTAGGTAGGCAACTCTAGCTCTTCAAACATGATGCCCTGGAAGATATTTAGGCGTTATTCTAATCAACATGTATCATCAATGTGCTCAGGATTGTTGTTACCATGAAAGTGTGCCATTCCACCCTAGCTACAGGAAACACTCAATAAACCCTCCAATCCACTCACATCTACATCTGCGTCGAGACCCGCCATCATCTCAGCCTTCACCTTACCCGTCCCCAACGACAACGAGACCCCCCACGGCCCATGCCCCGCCGCCACCCACACACCCGCCACACCGGCCTTCACTTCTGCGACAACAGGCCGCCCCTCCCCAGTCACCGGACGAAAACACAGTCTTGCCCTCACAACCTCCACATCCTCTCCTAGCAGCCGCTTCGAGACCTGAAGCATGTTTTCGAGTTCATCGCCCCCAACACCAGAATTGGGATCGGTGACCAACGCCGGGATGGGTAGGCTGCACGTGTTGAGGCCACCAATGTAAATGTCACTGTTACAGCGGCTAAAGATCTCGGGCGCCCATCCACCCTCGGCCGCAGCGGAAACGGTGAATACAGCGCTGCAGGGCACGACCGAATTTCCGGCCGCGGGCTGACAGCGCGGTGAGCGCACAACCAGGGAATAGCCGGCGAGGGCGCTGATACCTAGTGTGGTCTCCGCAGCGGGGAATAGGTGTTCAAAAACAGTTCTACTCCATGCTCCGCACGAAATAGGGAGCCGGTCGCATGCCACGCGCCGCCTGTTCCTGTGCCGTCAACAATATCGACACCGACGATAACCTCATGCTCAGATACGGCCTGCTCCGCGCGAGCGCCTAGATGGAACTCTACTCCTTGAGCCACAACTAGTTGTGCGGTCGTCCTAGCACCCGAGATCATCTCCGCCTCGCCTCCACTCACAACCCACGGTGAGACAGCGCTCCTCTCTCCGGCCGCGCTACTGGCGTTACTGGCTCTGCTGGTGAATACCATTGAGTAACCAGTCTTCGCCCCGTCCGCCGCCCTCTTCGCTACCTGCCAGCGACACCCCAATACTGTCTGCGTATCCCTAGCGCTCCGCACCGCCGTGGAGCTCGGCGAGCTCGCGGTTTAGGGCAAAGGAGAGGGCGCCGAGCGGCGCGACAGAGGATACGAACCAGTCTTTTGTGAGGAAACCTGCTTCCTCACGGGACGCGCTGGGGTGATGGGTCAATGATGTGGATGTGTGGAGGGTGATTGGAGGACGGTGTAGTAGGCTGTGGCGAGTGATATGATACTACTGCCGAGGAATACTTTTGCGGGCGTTTTAAGTGTGATCAGTGGGCGTTCTAGCGGCCAATGATTAAAGCGTTGGAGGTCAATGATTAGAAAGAGGTTGAGGGTCAATGATCGGAGTTACAGATGCGGGGGGTTGCCGCGGTAACTAACGACGAACCCTAACCCATGAATGGGAGATCAAGTAACGAGTTCTACTAAGGGGAGTGCAGGTGTTAGGAATTTTATCAAGCCGACTCAGCCTGGATACTTTATGTCCTTGACGAGCCATCTAACTAGAACTGACAACAGAGTGCCGAAGAACGCCTTGTTCTCTTAACTGTTAGGTCTCAGCGGTCACTTTGAATTGATATGCTTTATACCTTTTCCTCAATAGGTAGATGACCGAAGGTCCTGATGGACACCCACATTCTGCCCAATGAGCTTTAGCACACATTCCAAGTGTATAAACACGATTCAATGTTGCCTCTCTCAATGTCTACCAATATAAACCTTGATAGTGACTCCGGTGTTCGTGTTGCGAGTATAGGGCGTTTATGGAGTCGATTTAGAAACTGAGATCAGAGCTGAAGCTAGATTCTTGTCTAGCTTACAAGATAAAGAAGTTTGCGGGAATAGATAGAATATATGGGAGTACTGATACTCACCCAGAATTCATCTGAGCTATTCTTCTAGAGAACGGCTTTCTTGGATCTTTGAGCCCTTTTTTGCAGAAATCTCAAGAGATCGATGGGTCACGTTTGTTCGCTCCCTAGGAACCTTATGCTACCAGGAATCAGGAAGGTAGGAGAGTATGCCTCGAGTTAGATGTATACTTTGGCCTTATTCATGGTTCGTTTTTTGAAACATTAAGATTCTTTGGTGTTTCGATTGAGAAAGTCCTAATTTCTGGAGTGTGGGTCTCATAGTACTACGTCTTGGGATCAATCGCTTCGTCGCAGCGGTCTACAAAAACAATCTTGTCCCCAATTTACACCTGGTGGGTGAGTATAGGCAGTAAAGGGCGATCTAAATCTGTGTTCTGAGTTTCATAATTATCTCGTTGCCGTAGATCATGGCCTCCTAAATGAGGAGCCATTTTACAACTTTCGGGAACAGATCGAGCTAGACGTGCGGCTTAATAGCCCTCGCCGCGGTAGGTAATCGGAATAAAACCCTCAGAGACTGATGTTTGTGGAGAAGAATATGGCCTTAATCTGGCACAGCCCACAATATAAAAATTCGAGTGTGGCACAGCATGAATAGTATATTCTAATCAATTCCAGGCGCCGAGACTACGAGCCCCGTGCTTGATCAGTTTTGCGATGTTTCTACTGCAGGTTTTATGTGGGTTTAAAGATGTCGTAGCCCGGCCTAGACACCTCAGACCTAGTAAACAGAAGATGATCCAGGCTGAGAAAGGGCGCCTGCATTTTTTTGAAAAATATCGTAGTTATATCTAGATCTCTGGTCCTATTCCATGCACATATACCTATGTTAATCATTGTGATATTCTTGAAAGTTACTAAAGAGATGGTTTAAATCTCTGCCAAGTTCGTGGGCAACTCTCGCACATATTTTTCCTGATTCTTTTGAACGTCCTGTCCTACTAGAGCTTACTATGGGGCTCTATCAGCTGGCTTGTAACCGGTTTTCACTTGTCGATAGCCAAATTACTGATACCCGACTTGATAAAGATTGTAGCCCCACACAGCCCGAAGACTTTGATGAATGGAAATTATATCTATGAGCAGAGCCACAATACCTAGGCTCGCTATGGGTTGGCCTGAGCAGAATGTATGTGGCGCGGATCCTATCAGGCCGGTACAGCACAATCTGCAAGAGCCAGCATATTATGTCTGAAATGTAAACTGTAAATCTACTTCATGGTTAGAATTCTAGGAGATACCCCTTACCAGGCCCTCTACTCAATCACCCACAGCGAGGACTCTCAGGGGAATATCTCATAAACGCCTAACTCTACGTATACTTTGAGGCCGGTGTGGTCGTAGGTGTTTGAATATCTTCGTTGCGCAATGAACTATCTTACTAGCTTCTCGCTCATTATTTGGCCAACCGGTCTCGAGTAGGTAGGTCGGTTGTGAACTCCACGCTGAGGGCTTTGTAACTACAAGAACGATACTTTGAGTTACAGCTGAATCCGGATCCACGCAGTGAGCTTTAAACACGGTTCAGCCTTCTCTATTTACACCGCCCCCCCCCCCCCCCCCACCCCACAGTCCGAGTGCGTCTCACCTAAATGTGTTTATGTCGTATCCAGGTTGTTCAAGGATCCTCTAAGGGTTTATCCCTCTGACGATATTGCTGCTGATGTATCCTTAGGTCAGATCTCCGTACAAAGAATTCGGGGGACCACTACTTTGTATGCGGTCTGACGATGATTACATACGTGGTAGATATGGTACACCCCCTTTTGAGAGCTTGTGGTGGTCATGTAATACAGGTATAGACAGCCCTTCGAACTACTCTGGGTGACTGGTGGTGAGATTCACTCACGAACTATCACTCGACCCAAACACCAGGGGATTGGGGGGGTTGATTTTTGATTGACTGATTAATGTAGAGGATTGAGAGAAGGAAAGGAAGGAAGGAGGAGTGTGAGTATGGGAAACTCGGTGGTAGAAGTTTATTTCCCGCAGTAGCTTTCTCACGCCGCAGTTTTTCGACACACCGCTTGACCCCCGTTTCTGCAATACCTTAGGGGGTGAAATTACTGGGAAAACCAACTTTAACGTATGTATTAATGGGGATTTATGTCGAGTGATAGTTTGTGATTGACTCGGTCAACGAACCAACTCTCCGCTGGCACCTTCAGCGTCGAGTTCATCCGCCCGTACAAACATCTCTTCATGACCGGGCACGAATAATCTATGAGTCTGGGCATCCGGAAGATCTTTAGTATCCTAGCTAGCCCTCAAGCTTTAATCCACATGTATGTTCCCTGCACACGTTCCCATTGACAATCGGGGGGTGATTACGGTAGGGGATGAGCGGTGTCTTTTGGAGTCTCGGAATTTGATTAAGCTTGGAGATAGGCAACCGGGATTATTGTCTATCTGAGTTGACAGGTGGATCATCCGATTGCCACCAGGGAAATGTGTGGTTGGGAGAGTATGGAATGAACTCCAGGTGGGTCTACATTGATCAAGTCCCGAGAAGTGGAAGGTTACAAGATAAAAATAAAAGCGCTGGTTTGTATTAGCATTCTACACTTATCCTGAAATTGCCAGTCATTATCTTTATCACTTCGTCACTTGCTAATCTACATGTTCTACATCTAATTGCATATGATCTAGGGCATCGGGGTCTGGACGTCCTTCTTTGCTGCGGCATCTTCTTTTGGAGGTCTCGCACCAAATATCGAAGTCCCGACTCTAGTTGCACCTCATAGTCAGTATCGGTCCCCACACCGTAGGGCGAAGAAAACATACCGGACATTAGTAGCCCCGAGCTTGATTCCCTGCTCGTAGTCTTCACTCATCCCCATGCTCAACTCCAGGGTGTTTGTCTCTCGACCCAAAGACTTTGCAACCTCTTCCCTTGTCATGGACAACAGGATAAAGTCCTCATTCGGCACCTGGCTCTCTTTCGAGCGCGCAATATCACCAATAGTCATGAATCCCTGCAGTGTTAGGTGGGGGCACTTTTCAATAACATGCTTCGCCAACTCTAGTGTATCGCTCGGCTCGCAGCCGGACTTTGATTCCTCGCCTTTAGCGCGGTTAGCTTCGATCGGATCGGCAGATTAGGTATGTAGGGTAAGGTACCGGAGGTGTTGACCTGGATGAAGACGCGTAGCTTCTGGGCGTCAGGGTTCTTTTCAAGGAGCGCGGCACGGCCCTTGTTGAGGGCGTCGGCCTTCTTGGAGGCGTCGAGCGACTCGACGGCCCATAGGTTTGGGATGGAGGAGGCGAGTTGCTTGCACTTGTTTGTTTGGAGAGTGCCGATAAAGTGCCACTGGATGTCAGAGGGGAGGACGGGGGCTTTCTCGAGCAGTTCTTTTTATTTTTATTTTGGTTTCGAGGGTTAGCTGGCGGAATCCCCGGACGGGATGTGATGTGA
Organism: Morchella sp. 2018-W38C; assembly: GCA_024713705.1. NCBI lineage: Eukaryota > Fungi > Ascomycota > Pezizomycetes > Pezizales > Morchellaceae > Morchella > Morchella sp. 2018-W38C. The sequence continues at coordinate 1,660,342 of JAMJEX010000001.1, forward strand.
GATTTGCGTAGGGAAAATCAGGCTCGGGCTCGAGGGGGCTAAAAAGACACATACCCTGTGAATAGTTTTCGCCGTAGTGAGTGTGTTTTGTAGCATTGTACAGAGCCTGAATATCTGAGGCCGGTTTTCTTTTAGACACGGCGACTAGACGTACCTATCCCGTCCGTTTTTGTTAGTATGCCTGCTTTTTTCTTTCTTGCAGTCTCTCTACAGAACCGAACTCAAAAACGCAGGTCTCCAACATGACATACATTACAACCTGGGGAGGCCACGGCATTGATACGGTGCACAACACTATTGAATCCAGAAACGAGGGCGTGGGCACGAGCTGCCATTTCTGCTTCGGGTACTTCGGATGTAAGAATAGAAGAAGAAGAAGACGAGGACATGCTATGTTATGATGAGATATGATGAGATATGATGCTGCTGCTGCTGCTGCTGCTGGACTGTGTTCAGGAAGCTGCGATGGTGTTGCTGCTACTAGGGATGGTATAAGATCAGCGGGTCGTAATTTCGGCTTGTACTCGTTTATCTCGCAAGCTAGGCCGTCGCCAAAGGGAAAAATATGAGATTGAGATTGATCTGATGCTCTTGCACCCCTTGTAGAGCAGCAGCAGCAGCAACAACAACACAGACAGCACCTTTTACCTTGTACCGTGGTTGATCGTCGTGAGGTTGTGACGTTATGGCGTTGATCACCAACGCCCTAGCCCGGATGCGTCAACCACGCTTTCTTGGCAGGGAAAAGCCCTTCGCCGCCGGCGGCATGTATGTTTCATGATGGTGCGGGTTACATGCAAGCCACTATCACACCCGTTTGGTTGCTTTCCAGAAGAAATCCAGGGGCAGACTGTCGGTTCCCGCCGACCGAGAGAAGCAGGTTTCTGGTGGTGGGTCAATTTAGCTTCTAGACTGCAACTGGGAATGTCGGAGCCAATCCGAGACTCTGGGGGGGGGTGGTGAGCTCTTTTTTTTTCCGTCCGTCCCTGGCGCTGGTTGCGGTTGGTTGCGATTGCGGGTTCGTGGGTTTTGGGTCCCGATGACGGCATTGACATTGGTCAAGTCAACAACGTCTGGCGGGTGCTGCTTAACGTATGAATAACGTGTAGAGTAGAGATGTACCTGCGTGGAGTGCCATCTACGTTTTCTTGCCAGATTATTAATTGGTGCGCATCCTTTACTGGTTTACTGGATAAGCATCTTGAGCTGAAGACCCGAAGGCGGTGCGGCAGATGTATATCAGTGCCATTATATATGCAGGCCCCAATTAAGTAGTCTACCTCTAATTAAACGTCCTCGCAAATAGCAAATAGCAGATCCATACATGTAGTAGCAAACATATTCGCATTGGATCGCATCACAACACCCCAATACCCCCGGAAAAAAAGGAGAATCTCCCACATGCACTACTACAGTGCTACGGACAAGCGCAATTTACGCCCCCTCGCCGTCAAGGAATCATTTTCGGCTTTTTCTTTTTTGTTTGGGCCAAGGATGATGCAGATGCACTTTTTTCTCTTTCTCTTGGATCAGTTAGCTGCGCTTGGTTGGGCCGTCCCTTGGGCAATTAGCTCCTTGCTAAATGTAGCAAAGTACATACATGTATGTATGTAGCCAAACTTATTTATTACATATAACTATGAGATCCGATCTTCTTCTTCTTCTTGTGAGGAGAAGAAAAAAAGATACTCTCTCTTACCCCCTGGATTCGATCTACTTTACCTAGGGTATTGTATTACGCTCTTTAAGTTTGTGTGGGGTTTCTTGACGTATTTGCGCACTTTTTCCAAGGCAGCAGCAGGCAGTCGTTTATAATTAGTCGAGGAGAGTTATTTGATCATTCGGAGTTTTGATCATTCACCCTCTTTTTGTTACCTTATTCTTTCTTGTCTGGCAGGGGACCATTTTCTTTTACTACTACTGCTCAAGTCAGGTGTGGATACTTATTCACTCACTCGAATATAATATCTTCAAGGGCCCTGCCAAACATCAGCAACCCCCACCAGCAAGCAATCAATCAAACCAAAGCAAGACAAGGAAAGAAAAGAGGGACCATTATCTCAGGCAGTGCCTGAAACCAACAAACAAAAACCTCCATTCTTTAATATATCCTTTCAACAACCACCCATCCAACAATGAAATCCCCAACATCCCCGCGCAACAGCGGCTTCGTCCAACTCGGGGCCCTAGGCTCTGACCTCTCACGCTCACACTCCCGCGACCACATCGTCGACATCCCGCTCACTCCCATCAAGACCAACACCTCCAACATCACTGCCACCGGCGCCCGCAAGGAAGGCCAAGGCATCGACGGCCGCCCCGACTTTGGCCGCGCAAACACCCAGGAAACACAGGACAACGGCGGCATCTTCCACAAGCACATGGGCCGGCGGCGTGGGCCGCAGATTGGGGGAGATGCGAGCCTGGTGGACGATGAGGGGGCGCTGACGACGATGGGGAGGCTCTATGAGAGGGTGCTCAACTTTTCGATCGTGACGAGGTATCTGCTGTACATCATCCCGCTGTCGCTGTGCTTTGTCGCGGTGATATTGGTGGGGCTGTTTGCGGCGCCCGAGGCGAGGATTGGCGGGGATGAGAGGCACAAGGGGGTGAAGATTGTGTGGTTCTTTGTGTGGGTATGTGGGCTTCTCTTCTCTTCTCTCTGTTCTGTTCTGTTCTGTTCTGTTCTGTTCTGTTTTGCTCTGGTGATGGATGTGATACACCGAGTTGGGTGCTCGAGTAAGAATGCTGACATTTCCCCCCCCTCTACCCACAGCTCAACGTCGTCTGGTGCTCGCTCTGGGTCTCAAAACTCGTCGCAAAAGCTCTCCCGGCGATCTTTCAGACACTCATCGGCGTGGTCAGCAGCGGTGTCAAGAAATATGCGCTCGTTATCAAAGCCATCGAGGTGCCGATCTCGCTCGTCGGGTGGGCCATTGCCTCGCTGTGCTCGTTCCTACCGGTAAGCTCTCACATGTCAATGATCCCCGCTACACAAAAAATAGCAGAAAAAGAAAAAAAAACTAACCCCATGCCACCACCGCCCACAGCTCATGACCCGCAACCCGGACCAACTCTCACTTGGCGACACGGGCATCCGCGAGTGGCAGCGTCGTCTCAACCTCGTTCTCATCGCCTGCCTTGTCTCGTCACTTGTCTACTTGGGCGAGAAGCTCATCATCCAGATCGTGTCCGTCGACTACCACCGCAAGCAGTTTGCGCAGCGCATAAAGACAAACAAGGAGAATGTTCGCTTCCTCAGCCAGCTGTACGAGGCCTCGCGCGCCCTCTTCCCCTCATACACCGAGTTCGCCGAGGAGGACTACATCATCAACCAGTCGCTCGCCTCGACGCTCATCGTGCCAACCAAGAGCGGCTCGGCGACGCCCATGCGTGCCATTCTCGGAAATATCAATGTCGTGCAGGACAAGGTCACCAGCGCCTTCGGAAACATTGCGCAGGAGGTGACGGGGAATAAGAATGTGTTTAACCCCAACAGCGCGTACTCGGTGGTGATTAATGCGCTGCAGAGGAAGCGCTCGAGTGAGGCCCTGGCGAGGAGGATCTGGATGTCGTTTGTGTCGGAGGGGAACACGAGTCTCGAGAAGGAGGATCTGCTGGAGGTGATGGGCAGCCAGTATGAGCAGGCGGCGCTTGAGTGCTTTGCGAGTCTGGACTCGGACGGGAATGGCGATGTCAGTTTGGACGAGATGATTATGCATGTTGTGCAGATCCACAATGAGCGCAAGGATGTGGGGAAGAGTATGCAGGATGTGGTAAGTATCGACTTTACATGAAATTTGGAGATGCGGCCGCAGCAGCAGCTAATGTGATATCAGGACAATGCCATCCGCGCTCTTGATAGTGTCCTCGGCTTCATCGTCTTCGTTATCGTCGTCATGGTCTTTGTCGTCTCCCAGCAGTCCAGCGTCGGCACGACCCTTGCCGGCGCCGGCACGGTCCTCATCTCCCTTTCCTTCGTCTTCGCCATCACCGCCCAGGAGATTCTAGGCTCTTGCATCTTCCTGTTCGTCAAGCACCCCTTCGACGTTGGTGACCGCGTCGACATCGACGACAAGCGTTACGTCGTCGAACACATCTCGCTCCTCTACTCGGTGTTCAAGTGTCTCGATAACCAAAAGGTCACCCAAGTCCCCAACAACGTGCTCAACACCAAATGGGTTGAAAACGTCTCGCGCTCAAAATACATGACCGAGTTTGTCAAGATTGGCGTCAACTACGACACCACGCTCGAGGACATCCAGACACTCAAGGAGGAGCTCACCCTCTTTGTGCGCGAGAACAGCCGTGACTTTCAGCAAGACTTTGAGGTCGAGGTCGTGGGCATCAACGATCTGGACCGGCTGGTGATTAGGCTCGAAATCAAGCACAAGAGCAACTGGGCCAACGAGCAGCTCACGCTGCAGCGCCGCAACAAGTTCTTCTGCGCGCTCGTCCTCATCCTCAAGCAGATCCCCATCTACGGCGCCGGCAAGGGCGACCCCAGCATCGGCGAAGAGGGCAAGCCAATGTACACCGTCGCAATCCCCGACGAGCTCGCCCAAGTCAACATGAAGAAGGCCGCCGACACCAAAGCCAAGAAGCGCTGGGACGCGCCCAAAGACGACGACGACAACGAGGAGCCCGTGCCGGAAGCGGCGCGGGCCAAAGAGCCCGGCTACTTCAGCCCCAGCACGACCATCAACGAGGGCGTGGTGCACACCGGCGCAAGCTACCAGGCGTATGTGACGTCGCCGCCGCCGGAGGAGCGTAGCAACAGGGGCCGCAGCAGCGCAGAGAGCAGGAGGGACGATGTGGAGGAGGTGCGGAATCTGCTGAAGAGGGAGTCCACGAGGGGCCGGAGGAAGAGGGGCGTGCTGCCGGAGCTGAATACGCAGGGGTATTCACCTTCGCCGGCGCGATCCCAGTCGCAGTCGCATTCGCCCGTGCCGCAGATTCAGTATCCGCAGCAGCAGCAACAGCAGCAGCAGCAGCAGCAGCAGCAGTTAGGCGCGAATAATACGTACCAGCAGCAGCAGCAGCAGGGTGGGGCGGCGCCGCCGTATGGGAGGGTATAGCGGTGTGTAGAGTGGAGATCGGGATAAAGTGTAGTAGGGTAGAAGTGGGTTGGGGCTGGCTCCAGGAACCACGGCGGCGTTTTTTTTAATTATCGTTTCACTATTATCCTTATCTATCTGTGTGGTGTTATAATCATATGGGAGGCTTCTTCTTCTTCTTCTTCTTGTATGTACACACCTATTTTTAACCCGGATCGGAGAATATAAAAAAATTATTAGATCACTTGTTCTGTGACCGCGCGGAATATTTCACCACTACATATAGTACTATGAAAACACCGGTGCATGTGGAAGGATCATGGCTCATGTATATGGAAGTAATCGAGTTATCACTATTCTTATGGCGAGAGATACATGCATGTAGGTAGGTGGGACTGCGTCATGGAGTATCACTCGATATAACCACATCCTTGTCTTGCCGGGTTTCTTCAACGCCTCGCGACAGGAATACACGAACAACGCACATGTACCTCTGGCTGTGACTTTTGCCTCCTTGGGGCTTGGGGGCTTGGGGGTTTGGGGGTAATTTGGGACCCTGCTTTCTTTTTCTCTTTTACGTTTTCTCCCTCCCCGCTGCATCTTTCTATCTTTTGTTGGGTGGGGGTACGCACTATGGGAGAGCTGAGGGGACCTAGACAGGCACGGTCACATGTAACCACGTTATCACCCACTACCCCACATTTGCCCTCCCCGTCTACATAGCTCCCACAACTCCATCCCTCGCAGTTTTTCGTCTCCCACACACCCCTCTCAGCTTCCGTGGGGCTTTTGTCTTTGTGTTTATGAAAGTCTTTGGGTCCGTCCGGGTCTTCTTGGCGGGATGCTGTGGCATCTCGGGGGCGCTGTCTGGCGGAATTATGTAAAGAAGCTAGTTGGGCGTAGGACGTGGGGCTGACAGGAGATTTATGGGAGCTGGATTCTTGAAGTATCGTGATGCGTGAATGAGCGTTACTACTACCATACTTGCTGGAGCGACAATAACTAAAAACTGAGCATATCGAAGTAAGTAGGGAGGTTTAATTCGTGCACAGAGACCTCTGCCTTTAACACTCTTGAGGCAAAGGTGTTAATGCAAGGCCTCGGGTGCTAATGTCTCGTGGACCACACTGCCCCAAACCTCTTCTATATATCCTAGATGAAATGGTACTTGGACATAAGATTCTCATGGGCTTCTTCAAAGCGTTGTAAATTGACGCTTTATCCGCCTCAGCTCTCCCGTAGATGGATTTGAAAGGTGGTGTCTAGCTGGTGGAAAAATTTGGAGGGTTAATGTATGCATATTACCACGGAAGACAAGTTGTCTTGAGAAATGGCGGTGGGCGTGTTAAACGTCAAGGGTTAACATCTATATGACATGACAGAAGGCAGTTACGTCAAGCAAATTTCCTCTCGTGTTGAGGAGAAGGACCACGATTACTACGTTAGGAACAAGAGGGTTTAAAGAAGCATGACCGATTCGAGGGGTGACTCTTGTATCTTGTCAGAAGGTTATCATGGGTCTTATTGTCTTTATCCAGAGACTAATGCGGCACAAACCTACGAGAAAACACGAAAAGACCCCTATCATGATTATGGATATTGCGCTCTTATGGATACAAGTACAGTTGGCCTAAGCTTGGTCGGTCTCCGCCGAAGCCAGTACATAGTGCTTACTTACTAGCAGTTAGCCACCTCGCCAGGGCGAAGTTTACGCTCGAATGTGACCGGATTTTGGTGAGCTCGAATGCGACCCCCCGGCGGGCACGAATGTGACTTTTTTTAGTCGTCAATATCCTTAGTACTACTTTATAGAAATTAAAAAAAAAGGTTTACGTGATTTAAACGTGTTTACTTTAAAATGAAGTTCCGGATTTTGATTTTATAGCTATCGCTACCTAGTGTAGTGGTATAAACATCTGACATATGTCGTAGTGTATGGGGTTCAATTCCCCGGCCTGTCATGGGTTCCAGTTTCGGACTTACGATATATAATTGAGGGCCCCGGTTGTTGCCGCTGTATATACTGCTTATACGGAAGGCGGGCTGGGGAAGAGGGTCGTCCGACTACTGTACCATGAATTTATTCCTCTGGAGGTAGGGCGTAAGACCCCGGTTGTTTATACAAAGCTTTTTTTCCTTTCGGGGATATAATGTGATGATGCGTGAACAGCTGGCGCAAGTCGATGCGGTTTCCTATATGCCGAGTGATATTCCATGACCGAACACAAAACAGTCCGTAAATTTCTTTTTTTTTTGTTTAATTCTAATCCCCGTAATTGGTATTGTGGGTGAGCGCGATGTTATGGCTAAAGTCTCATAAAATCAAAATCAAGTATCAAGTTGTTTTTGCAAAGCTTTTAATCCGTTGACATCAGTAATCCGGGATAAAGCGACATAAAGTCGACCATGAGTGAATGATGTTGTTGCCTATCAATCAGTACATACGAACTAGCAGTGGGCCAACTCGCGACCGCGAGTTGTTCCTGTTGGATTATGAGTACTTATCAAATAAATCTTAAAAAGCTCTTGATAGAGGGAAAGTCTTCCACCCCTCCCTCCACTCCCTTCGACTCCGGTCCTTCCACCTCCTTCCACCTCCTTCCACCTCCTTCCACCTCCTTCCACCGCCCTCCACCACTCTCCACCCTTCATCCTAGGCCCCTCCACCGCCTCCAAACCCTCCACCGTTTTTACACTGCTCCCTCCCCCCTTCCACCGCTCCCCCCATTCAAGCTATTGTGATATTCCCATCCCCAGTACTTCCTCCCTCTTACCTTCCAGCACCAATACTTCTCATCCCCAGTACATGTAGTTGCCCGCCTGCAATAGTTGGCCTACCCCCTATAAGAAAGATCGCCGAAGGTAAAGGTAGACTTGAAGAAAAGATTCTAGCCCCATCCACCGTACACTGTTCTCTCAGGCTGGATGCGATGTTTGCATGATAGATACCTGTAATAGTGCAATGGAAAACAGAATGTCTGTGCGTGTTATAATCCGGAGGTGGCACTCATGAATGTAGTGCTATATTGCAATATGGGACGAGTGGCCGGCCGAATATGTATGTACAAGCAGTGCCTACATACCAGTTCTCTGTACGCGTGTAGTCTTCGGGGCGGATGTGCTGGGCGTCTCGCTATAAATCAAGTGTCTAATGGCCGTGTAGCTTGATAAACTATATCTAGATCTCATTCATTTTAATTCGAAGCGCATAGATCAGGTGGAAAATAAGTTTTTCGGAAGATTACTTATACCTCATACTATTCATGTACGGAAAAGTTCTGGAAGGGCACAGTTTTGGGGGGGTAGACGTGCTCTACAGCGCCCACGTTCATGGGCGAGTGGTCTAAACGATATTGCGCCGTTCGTTTTTCAATTTGGCATATACCACTGGCATATCCCCGGTGGTTTCCTGTGTCTACGCGTAGTCCTGACCTAGGTTGTAATATTTAGATTAATTGGGTAGGTCTAAAGTCTTGGATTAGGATTTAAAAGTCAGTTCAAGCCCTCTGCCTCAATATTCGAGTCATAGACCATATCGAGTGATAGCTCATGACTCGAAAGAGCATTGAAGCATTCAACCTGATGATAATTATAATGAAAGGCAGAGAGTATTCCCGAGAACCTCTTTCCATACACAGTACAGCACGATCCTAATTGAACAAAGTATCATCACTCGCATATACGTAGCTCTCGATTGCAGTACCATCATGACGAACATGCGTGCATAGTCGCAGATTCCAGCTTTGAAGCTTTACTTCTGACTGATTCGAGATAGCGCAATACCACCCTACGCTGTTACCGCTGGTGACAGTGAGTGGATCTTTGAAGGGCCTGTGGCCTCTTTCCGTGACTAAATGTAATTAGTCTGATAAGGTAGACTTTAGAATATGATGCGGTATGGAGATAGATTTGTACGCGTGGACTACTTAAAAAGGCGGCCCATGAGCAGATGATGCCGATGGTAATATGCTAGCTTGATCGGTGCATATAAGACTCTTCTTACCCTACCCTGCCAAGGCAAATCCTGAACGCTACTGGAACATCAAGCACTATAAATATCCATCTTCCGGGCCCTCTTTTCTTCCTTCTCTCTTCTTTTCTTCTCATCTCCTCCATCATCATCATGACGCCAACCCTTAATCAATCATTGTTACCTTATACCTCCCTTAATTCCACATGAGAAACAAGAAGTCATCTCCGAACTAGTCGGTCTCTAAGTTAGGGTCGAGAGTTCGAGCATCTGACTTATTGGCTTGCCTTGCTCGTTTGGGACACGAGGTTCCTTCCTAGGGGAAACTCGCGTCCCGAACGAGTCGGTTTCTGGGCTATGGCCGAGGGATCGAGCTCTATAATTTGAATCACTTGTGTTCGCCTTGCTCATCCGGGTTTATGCTCGAGATATGCCTTCATACACCTGAACGAGTCTGCCTCGATCATAAACCGGAACGAGTCAATTTTTTGGGCTGTGGCCGAGTGATCGATCGGGCTTTGTGTTAAAAATTAACACCCTTCTTCTAGATGACTCTGACAATATAGAGCCGAATATAAGTAGCTGGTTGCTTCACTGAGGCTGTTGAGGGGCTAGTTATTGTCATCTCGCCGAGGAGCTAGCTGGGTTTTGATGGCTTTGGGGAAATGAACCAATCGCTTTCTGTGCACGAAGAACGATTACAGTCACAGGCATGGGCTGCAGGGACCATTTACACCCAAGATTTTTGCAACTCTGCAGCAAAAAACAGTGATCTAAATCATCGTCTACTCTATGAAAACAGCTGACCTCAACTGGAAGGTCGATTAGAGCCTGGTTTGTCTGTCAAGGTACCACAATCTTCCAACCTCACCATTCGCTGAGAGCTGAGGGGCAAAACGATCAAACTCAAGAGATGAATCGATATGGCAAGAGTTAACTGGGCCCCCCGGATAGTGTTTGATCTACACCTAACCAGAGGCTCTGTCTGTAGTAAATTGAAATCAACATTCAAGTAATTGAACCCCTCGTTCCTACACAAGATACCCATTCACCAGGGGGAGGCATTCACTACGTGATTGCACGTGTGGCTAGGTTAGTTTACAAAAGAAACCCTAACCCACCACCTGGCACCCCAACAGCATCTTCGCCGCCCCCGTCCCCCAAAAGTCGAGCTAGGGAAATCAGCAAGAAGGCTATAAATAAACCCTAGCTCAAAAGAGGGTTTGAAATTGGGGCCCATATGACTCGAGAAAGGTAGGAAGGGCGTGGGGGCTAGTCCCGGAAGTATTGTGAGGTGGAGGGAGAATTGCGATTCTCATAGCAAGTGCAGCGTGACATGCATATGGTGTAAGGGTAGGTTAGCTACCGATAAGAGTTGGTCGACGGTTAGAAATAATGTATTCACAGCTAGCTAGAGAGAACACCCGGCACCGCACATGCAAGCGGAACAGACCATGCCAGCCAGGCCAGCGGTAATATATATCCTCACGGTTAGAGGAACTCCATCGTCAACTAGGCCGTTTACATTGCATTTCGCGTGAGCCCCACACTTGGCTGCAATGACGGGAATACATGTAATTTTGTGGCCACTATATATCGATATATCAGAATGAAAATATATAGCAAATATTTCCTGGAAACATCTATAAACAGCATCCCTCCCGGCCTCTTATCCAGACCGCATTTCATATAGGTTGCAGATCCTCATAGGGAGTGGGGAGATATTCTAAACTTAGGTATATGGGGAGGGGGGGGGGGGGGTTGTGATCTATGTGTACGGCGAGCTACATGTATGTAGCTAGGCGGTTAGCGCAATCACGAATCATCACTCGGGGAAATGATCGCAAACTGGTAGTTGTATACTTGCTTGGCTTTTGGGCAGCCCGGACATGTCATACAGCCAAAGGCGCAGCTATACACCGTCCAATCTCTCCAGCCACCATCACCCCCCCCCCCCCCCCCCCCGGGGGAAACCCAACCAGAGGCGGGGGGGGGGGGTGTCTGCCTGACCGCCCACCCTCCGTATTATCCCAAAAGGGAAGCGATGTGTTATTCCCTTTGCTCTTTCTCATGCGATATGTTTCGTCCATGCCGGCCCCGTAGCAGGAAATACCAACCCAATATTACCCACACACACACACACACACACACCAGGTATATTGGCTGCTCTCGAGAAGTCATCTACCTTACATGTCCCATGTCGTGAGAAGGAAAAGAGAAGAGTGAAAAAAAGTACTGTATAGATACAAACATATGATACATAAAAATAGCTACGCCAGGAATATTTATCAGGTATTGAGTTTCAACTTATTTGTTTATGCAGGCAGGGAGGGAGGCAGTTATGGCTAACTAACAAGCAAGAAAGAGCAATGGGCAGGAAATAAGGAGATGGGAAAAGAAAGGGGAATTGTCTACTTCCCCTCTTCCACCCCTTTCCCCTCTTCTTCCTCCTCCTCCGCCGCAGCTTCAAATTCATCCAACAGCCCCATCGCCTCCAACAAGAAGTCTTTCTTCTCCTGCACTGGCGTAGCTCCCTCCTCCTTTACCTCCTCCTTTACCTCCTCCTTTACCTCCTCCTTTACCTCCTCTACCTCCTCCTTTACCTCCCCCTTTACCTCCCCCTTTACCTCCCCCTTTACCTCCCCCTTTACCTCCTCCTTTACCTCCTCCTTTACCTCCTCCTTTACCTCCTCCTTTACCTCCTCCTTTAACTCCTCCTTTACCTCCCCCCCCCCAGTCACCGCTGCCTCTCCACCCTCCACCGCGCTCACCGCGGGCTGCGCATCCACAAAGTACGGCTCCACCTTACACCCCAACTTTGCCAACCTCACCGCCTCCGTCGACCACGTCACCTCTTCCTTTGTCCCGCCATCTCTCCTCACCACCATTGACCTCAGAATTCTTCCATCGGCCCTCTTGAACCTCAGGCCCCGCGGCTCCTTATCTTCATGCTCCAGCACATTATCCTCCAAAATCACGCTCACAACCTTACCATGCGGCCGCCGGTCCCTGCCCGCCGACAGCGGATCCGCCAGCTCCTCCGCGCGCCGTGCAAACGGCCATGACGCCACGCGCCCTGCGTACGTTATATACTCGCGCGGGCGGGTGATGCGGTGCAGGATGTAGAGGTGGCCGATACCGGGGGGGTTTAGGCCGCGGCAGAAGAACGTGGACGTGAGCCAGACGGTAGTGGCGCTCTTGTCGCCCCCCTTTGCCTCGGCCTCAATGCGGTGCCGGACGGACGGGGAGAGCAGCATGTCTGTGCGGCCCATGGGGAGCTTCCCGAGCTCGTTGCCGGTGTTCCATTTCACGTTCAGGAGCATGCGGCAGCGCAAGCCGAGGTCGCGGAGAGCCTGCTTGACGGCGACAAAGTCGCTCTCGGGGCTGATGCCGAGAAGGACGTTTGTGGGGTAGTTGTCCTTCTCGAGGAGCTTCATGACGACATCCGTGATGACGGTCTGGGCGTATCCTGGGACGCGCATGAGTTCCGGCACCGTGTCCTCGTCCTGGATTGCGTCCTGGACCACCATCTCGCCGGTCTTGTTGAGTTCGGCGACGATGTCCTCCTTGCTCAGGTGGCGCAGCGCCGGCAGCGGGGCGTCGCGCAGTGTGCGGGAGCGTATGTCGTAGGCCAGGACGTGGTGGTGCAGGTGATCCGGCACAAACTGTGTGATCTTGTTGTGCCCGAGCGGCGGTTCCTCGATCGAGAGGAGCGAGTTGCTTCTCGCCCTGCGGCGCCACTCGTCGCTCGGCTTGGCCGCGCTGAAAGCTGCGGGCTCGGCGTCCATGTTGAGCTGCGCTGGCTGCAGCCACTCGCGGTGGTGGTGCACGAGGAAGCGCTTCACCTGCGTGGCCGACAGCGTCGCGCTGGGGAACACGAGCTGCGGCTGCTGCGTCGCGATGCCCTTACGGTGGGAGTCGGCGATGCGGCACTTTACAATGTAGTCGAGCAGGATCTGCGACGGCACCTGGCGCGGGCTGGTGCGAGCCACCTTGGCCGTGCTGTTTTGGCCCTTCTTGATGCGCGAGTAGAAGACCATCTGCGTGATTGACGCATCAATCTCCTCCATCACAATCACCTTGAGATGGTGTATATCAATCAGCTTGCGCACGACCGGGTCCGCGTCCGCCAGGATATCCAGGATGATGTTTGGCGGCGCAATGATGATGTGCGGGTGCGGATGCATCTTCAGCTTCTCGAGCTGCTCCAGCTCCGCCTCTGCTCCCCGGCGATACAGCACCTGCACAAACGCATTCGGCGAGTTCTTGACCACCTCGCTGTCGCTGTTCTCCAGCATGGCCTGTATGATGCTATAGTACTGCAGGGCCAGGTCCACGTTCGGCACAAGCACCAGCGCGCTCGTCGTCGGCCTCTTCGTCTCACTCCCGATTGCCCTCTCCAGCCCCAGCAGCCATGCCGCAATCGCAAACGACTTTCCCGTGCCCGGCAGCCCGCGCACAGAGACCGAGTACCCGTACGTCAGCGCCGTCAGCAGCTTCTTCTGCACGGGCGTGGGCCTTATAACGTTGGGGAAAGCGCGCAGCAGCGTGTCGGCCACCACGGGCCGCAGCCCAACCTTCTCCCACGGCTTTGTCTGGGGGCCGAACTGCGCGCGGCTGAGGCCGGGCTCCTCTTCGTATTTCAGCACATTGGTAGAGGTCAGTGGGTCTGGCGCGGAGGAGTATCCTGTGCTGTATAATCGCCTTGAGACTGCGGGGAAGGCTCTGCTGCGGCTTAAGATTGGGAGGAGGAGGAAAGCGGCGGCGGCGGCAGTGGTGGGGCGGGCCAGAAGGCGTGTGCGGCACTGGGTGCAGATGTAGGATGTCCGGGCTCGGGAGACGGTGGAGAGCATCACATATAAAGGGTCCCTGGCAAGGAGGAGGAGGAGGGTATCACTTGTTGTATTGAGGGCTGGGGGAGAGGGGGAGGTCGTATTGAGTGCTCTATATTGAATTGGGCAGTGACGATAGTGCAATTGACCTGTTCTTTGTGGTGTTGAGAGAGAATCTCATGGCGGGGGAGGGGGGGCTCTCTTGAGACTTTGTTTTCCCAACTTTTTTTACGCCACTATGGAGAGGGTAATTCTGTCGGGAAGGTTACCCGCCGTTTGGAGGGCGGGCTTTGATTATGTCATGGGCCTGGGCAACAACACGGCCGTGGTGTTTTGTGGCCGTGGTGGTCTTCTTTCTGGCCATGGTCTTCTTCTTCTCCTTCTTCTTCTCCTTCTTCTTCTTCTTCTCCTTCTTCTTCTTCTCCTTCTCCTTCTCCTTCTTCGGCACTTTGATAGACATAGACTCTCCTGCCACTCAGGCCCGCGCTCATTCCCAGGGGGCAGTCTTTAGCCATGTTGACATACAATGCCATAGTCCACGAGTCAATTAAGTTTTACTCCTAGCACTAGCGTGCGCCAGAATACGCCCGGATCAAAACGTGCGCACTCTCTCATTGACAGCCCCCATCCCCCGTCCCCCATCCAACCCACTCACTCGCACCACCCCCGGTTCACACAATATCACTCGGACATGCCGTTTTCCCGCAACAGATGATAGAATCTCTTTTGACTCGCAACGCAATGTGGGTATCGTACAGAAAAAGAGCACAACTAATTCATCCTCCTCTACTACCACCACTCACTCTTCTCTTCTCCCCCTTCCCAAGAAGTGGAAAAAATAGCCCTGCCGGTAACTTCATGGGAAAAAAAATTGAAAAATGTCCTCGGGAATGATAACATAGGAGATTATTACTCTACTAAGTAACAACCTGTAGCAGCTAACGCAGATAAGCAGTGGTAAAAACGAGGTATCAAGACAGAAAAGAAAAGAAATATCTCTACATCATGAGATGAGGGTCGTAAAGCGAAAAACAAAAACAAAAAAAAATGTTGACGTCTAATGTCGCGTACTAGGTAGGGGCTCTCTGAGCGGTTGTAATCTCTACAGGCGTGTCCTCATTTTCCCTCTAAACCTCAGCACCACCCGCCGCCTCGGCACTCATCCCCGCCTCTGCCTCAGCCTCGTCTTCATACTCCATCTCGACCGCCTCCTCGATGGTCGAGTTTGCCACTGCCCCCCTCAGAACATCGTCTCTGTCGTCGTTACCGGTGATGCCGTTTTTCATGCTGCCGTTACGCTTCATGCTCGCCTCGCCGAGGTTGATGGGAATAAACTTGCTCGGGAGCTTGACACGGTGGAACTTCTCCCTCAAGGTCTCAACGACGTATTTCCAGTCCAGATGGCTCGTAAGGCTCTTCCTCGGTGCGCAGCCGATGCAGTGCTTGGAGTCGAGGCTCATGTAGAGCGGGTCGTTGCTGTGGCAGCCGGGGGAGATAGAAACACGGATGCTGTAGCTGGAGACGTTCGGGTCATCAGGGTTCTCGCCGGGCTCGGTCTTGGTCTCGGACTCGTAGAGCTCAAAGCAGATCTGGGTCAAATAATCAAGTTCGGGGATGGTATTCCTTGCCATCTTTGTGGGGAGACCACCTTCGATGATGCAGTTGAGAAGGGTATAAATGTGAGATTCTAAAATTTTGTTAGCAACCCATCTGATGCTGACGGCTTCAAATGAGAAACTTTACCTTTGGTAAAGTAGATGAAAGACTTTGCGTTCTCTGCCGCCTGAACATTCTCCAGATCCTTCACAATCTGCTTCAACAACGGCAGACTGGTCAAGAGCCCAATCTCCAACTTTTCCTCATCTCCGATACCATACTCCTGGGGGGACACAAAGTCAAATAGCGCCTTGGCGAGCCTGTAAAGCTCTCTCAACTTTGAGAGCCTTGTGTCGCTCTTCGCCTTTCCTTCCTCTCTAGTGCTTGCATAGCTCCTCCCCGCCTCTTCCTCTGGTACAATTACTGGCCTCAAACCCGTACCGAGCAAGCTCCTGCGTCTCAGAGCACCAAGTCTTTCTCTCTTGCTAGAGCTCACTGGAGGCATAGACCTCTGCTCATCGGTACTCAAGGTGAGTGAGCTCTTACGACCGTCATCCTCATCGATGATAGCAAACTCGGAGCTCTCAGCCTCGAGCATAGCATCACTCGGCATAAAGATAGCCTCCAGGAACTGGCGGTTATGGAGTGCGTCATACTTCATGGTATCATAAAGCTCCGAGATCTTACTGGGGTCAACCTTCTCAGGATCACAAAACTCTGCAAACAATTTCTCCCAACGCTCTTTGAATAGCTCAGGGTCCTCGCCACAACACCAGCGGGATTGGATGTTTGCCGACGCCGCCAGAGTATCTCTCCCGGCGGTTGCTAGGTCGGGGGAGCCAAAGAGGCGTGAATAGTTCTGGAGCATGACACGACGGTGGAATTTCATGAGTGAAACTACCTGATGAAGGACGACCGCTGGCTCGGGCATATTTTCCTTGGGCCAAGTGAATTGCGGAGGCGGTTTGGATCCTTGACGGAGGAGCGACTTCAACTCTTTCTTGACCTGCGACCCAATCACCCATTAGAAACTGGAGGAAAGCCTGATATTTTTTTGAAAAAGAATAGCATACCCTATCCATATCGTCCTTTGCTGCATTCGAGTCATCGAGCAAATCTTTCCTAACACGGACAAAATCATCTGGGACCTTCTGATCCAAGAAGCTCGCCGTCCAAATTTGTGCTACATCAACATCAGCACTGACCCCATTAATTCTCACTCTTGTTTTAGGAAACATACCACTGGTGGAAACTCGTCTCTCCGAGCTGGTAAAAACGCTAACATCATCTAGTGCTTCTTTGTTCATCAACAGAAGATCTTTTCTGTAACTCTCTCCAAGGTCTTGACTCTGGTATCTCGCACTGTGCGTAGGTTCACCTCCCCACTTGATTATTAGCTGCAGTTTCTCCACTGTTGGCTTTGACCCTTCGGGGTCGTTAGAGCTTGAGCTCGAAATCCTCGTAAGGTTATCGGATTCGCTGCTGTCTAACGAAGCTCCATTGCTCCCTGCCTTATCTTCGCCAGCCTTTCCTTTACCCTTATCCTTCTTTTTACCTTTTTTCAGGAATAGCGGCTTGATTTGCACCTTTGTTCCAGCAAACCCAACTTTTCTATCTAGCGCATTCTTAAGAACAGCGAGCTTCTCCATATCCTCTGTCTTACCCTCGATGGCGATTCTAGTGGCCTCAATAACATCTTGGAGTCCTCCTTCGATGAGCATAACCTCCTCAGTATGGCCCTTGAGAAGATCTACAAACGGCTTGGAGTGGAAGGTGAATTTGAATTTCTGCTTGGGCGTTCTGTCTGCATGCCTCAAAACAGCCACCATCCCCTTCAACTTCCAACTATGCTGTGGAGCAACAGGCAGAGCTTTTTCGCGGTCCTCCTCCTTCATATTTTCAAGGGCTGCAACCGCCGGTGTAGATGCGGCAGCTATAACTTCTGGAGTGGGGATCTGGCCTGGGGTAGGATTGGTTGTCGATGCAGAGGCAAGAGCTTGCTGTTGGTGGTGGTTCGATAACCTCGAGGCAGAGGGTGAGCGAGACAGAAGGCTTTGGAGAGCGGATCTACGGTTCATATCGCTCTTTTTCCCGCCGCTTCCACGACGGTTAGGACTTTTTTCTGCTGTCGCAACCGCTATTGCCATAGCTCCAGACTCCTTCAAGCTATCTTTAAGTGCCTTATCCTGCATAGCCTTGATGAACATCTGACGGAGGATAGTAGCGCAGTTGTGATAGTAATCGTTATTATCCTTAACGAAACTCCATCCGTTGACATCGATGACATAACTCTTGCCGTGTACCCTCAACAAGTCGAATCCGCAGACGGCTTGTCCGAAGGTTTCGCAAATCCTTGTGGCCATCCCCGCCTCTTCCTTAGAGAGCTTGGTAACGAACCGGATCTCCTTTCCATATGTGTTTCTCCTCACCAAGCCATCAACAACTGGACTCTTCCGAGTTTCTGCATGGCAGTACTCTGAACCAACCGTATAGGCCTTTACATCCTCGCTATTGTCGACGTCCATAAACTGTTCATAGATGAAGCTACCCATCATCCTTGGCTCGCTCATGTTCGGGTCGTAGTCGCTGCTCTTGTTTCCGACTTTTCGGAAGAGCCTGCGCCCTCCCTTGCCGTCGGCAAAGTAGATGTGGATGTTATGGTCCTCGCCATTCACCGGTTTCTCGACATAAGGCTTCTTTAATGACTTTCCATCCACTGTGAGGGTCTCCCCGTCTTCGGATAGTTCTACCTTTTGGGGCATTTTCCATTCGCCTTGTGGGGGTACTTTGATGCTTGTCTTTAGCTCCATATGGTATGCCAGGTCACTCGTGAGATATGGACCGCCGTCTCTGGAAACCTCAAGGCGTTTTGGGGTATGAACCTTTATGGAGTCGAGGATCCGAAGCACCAGGCGACGATCCCAAAGGATCTTCTGCATACGCAGGTCATTGATGCAGTATGGCCGCCGAAGAGTTACGTACGAGATGGCTTTGTCGAGCGGGAAGCCCGATGAGAAGAATGAGACTAAGAAATCACTATTGGATGAGAAAGAAACCTACCCCCACGCGATGGGGGGAAAAAACAAGTGGTTAGTTAAAACGTTGCTCCCTGGTTCCACACGGGTGTAACCCGACAACCTCGAACCTGGGATCCAAATAATCCAACAACCCAATTAAGTTGAGAACATGACAGACAGGAAACATATAAGCCAACGAAAAAGAAAAGAAAAATATTATAAATATTGTAAGATTCACCAGGAAAGGAAACAAGAGATGAAGATCACCGGGGAATGAAACATGATACAACCGCAACAGATCAGAGGACCACGAAACAACTGTCGTTCACTCAATTTTAATGGCTACATTCTTTTGCCCTTTCCTTTTGTGGCTTTCGCTTCACATGAAGTGATAGCTGGCGCATCTAAGAAGTTACATGTAGGTCCCCCCGCCAAGTGTGTGGGGAAAATAGTAGGCGAGAAAATAGCCGAGGTGATAAGGAATAGAAGGAAGAAATAGGGACGAGATATATAAGGAAAGTGCCCACATACCAAGTAGGCCAGTTTTCAACGGCTTGAGTGATAATCTGATGTTAGCATCTGATGGTCTTCCCGATACACAACCCAGGAATTAATCCCATCGGAATAGGGTGTTTCCGGAACGGAGAAAAGACAAGCTATCTGAACAGCGAATGTGGGGGACTTGGGCGTGATGCTCACGTGCCCTCCATTGAGGAAGTGGAAAGGTTTCTTCTTCTACAGGGAAGAACCGTGCGCAATTGAGGGGGGGTGGATAACAAAATGAGACTGACCTTCATCAAGAATAACCTTATCACCAAAGATCACAGTCTCGAATTCCCCGTTTTCAATAAGCCTGTTCAAGATTGTTCTGCACGGCTTACTCCTGGCCTTCGCATCCAATGCACAAACACCAATTCGGCCTATGACCTTCTTTTTCTCCGGTGGGACCTCATTAACATTAGTAGTACTGCTACTCATTGACGACCTCTTTGTGCTCATTCCAGCACCCGGCGGCGATGTCTGCTGTTGCTGCTGTTGTGCTGGGGGGGGTGGGGAAGCCTGAACAGGTACGACTCCTTCAGGACGAGACATGGTGGACCTTGATCTTGATCGATGATGTTGCTGCTGTTGCTGTGGTATTTGATGGTGGGGATGTTGTTGTTGCTGTTGTTGTTGTAGTTGAGCAGCGTCTTTCGCATTAGCAGAAGCAAGTTGAGACTGGATCTGCAGTCCTATGCCGTCACTAGTGGATGTATAGTTTGTATTCGGGTGTGAGCTCACGTGGACGGGAGAGGTGGCGGTGGTGGCAATGGATAGACTAGCAACAGAGTCCCTTCTCCGACTGAACACTACCTCGCCGTTTTGCAGAGCTTCGGATACATTAGAGTTCGTCAAGCATAAGGTGCTGGGGGAGCTAATTGACGGAAGATTCAGGATAGATGACGGCCTGGAGATGGCACTCGTGTCACTCCCGGGACCAATGCTAAACATCCCACCGCCAGCGTGTTCCGACGGACAAAATGACGACCTCTTGTTCCCGCCCACACTTGCAAACGAGCCGGGGCTGAAGTTAGACACGAAGGACGAGGAAGCCATGGATTTCTGCACAGCTGCGCCAGCTGCCTGAGTGGAAATGGTTGCTGAGGCAGTGGAAAGGTCAGTAGTTGGCACAGAAGAGCCCAGGGGGATGGAACGGGAAGCCGGAGACGGCCGCAAAAAACTGCTCGAAAAGGTGCTCGTCGATGACGACAGAGGAAAGTACGAAGAGTTTAGGAAAGCTGATGTTGAAGAAGACAGCAGGCCGTCTTCTCCTCTATGGCTTTTTCGAGAGGTACTCGGGGTGGGGATTGGTGGAGTTGGCATTGCCATTGTGGGTATATTCTGGGAATTCATTGTTCTAGGGTCGAGTCTCTATTCATTAACTCTTGCCCTCTATCTTTCTTTTGTCTTTTTTGTCTTTTCTATCGTTGTTTTCCCCCTATCTCCTCTCTAGATTGACTTCGTTGTTGGAGTCGGCGAGCAACGAGTTGCTCAAAATGCTACCCCTCATCGATCGCAAGACCGTCAGTTACGAGAAACCTTAAAATACATGGCACACACATTTCGGGTATGGCAACGTCAGGATAGATGAATGAGGTAATTCCCTCCAAAAATAAAAAAATAAGAAAATACAGACTGCGTGAGAAGAAGGCAAATATTCTGTCTGCAGGAACTTACGTCTTTCGTTTCCTCGAAGCTCTCCCCTCGCAGAGTGCAAAAGTCTTGGGTGCAGGTCTTGGACGACGTTACTCCTCTGAACGGTATGCTTTTATTTTAACCTTTTTTTTTCTCCCTGTTTCGTGGAAGCGGCAACGAAGTCAAATAAAACGGAATTCCCTGCCGACGTCCTGATGAAAAGTTGTTCAGAGTAAGGCAGCAACAATAAGTATGTAGCAGAGCAGTCTCAGTGATAGAGTTGTTTTTGCTCTCAATCTTGAGCTGAGAGGAGCTCCATTGGCAATTTGGTAGGTCGTTGTTCGTTGCGCTGGCTGGCGCCGCCAACTCCCCTCGGTTCAGGCTTAGCGTGAAGAAGCTGTGTTTAGCCACACGTGCCCCCCTGTCATCGATCTGCAAACCCTGAGTTACGATTTACTAGATCTCGAATTTGCAGATTTTGAGCGTGAAATTGAGCGCAAAATTCGGAGGGAACAACGCATAGGCACCTTTGCCTTCAAGATAAAGCATTAAAGCATCCGTTATCTCAATACAAACTGTGTTTGCTGGCCAGAAAAACGAAGTGCACATGTTTCTGTGCGACCCCCCCAAAAACGCATTCCTTGGCTACATGGAGAGACTTCGATGGATAGTGACTAAGCGTTTTCAATGACGTGCACAATGTAGGGATTGTGGCACCATCAGAAAGGTGGTCTCGTGCCTCAAAGCGATCCACGGCGACCAAAGATACGGTGTGAAGATGGAATTCTACCACAAATACTCATCTATTATGTCTGCGACGTAGCGTAAATTCGTTCTGTCGAAGTCTGTTTTAAATTTGAACAACCCAACTTGAAGCAACGCTCTGATATCCAATATTAACATCCTAGTTTACTAAGTTTTAACTTTAGAGATCTCTTCTGAAGGTTGAACTGATATACCTGTCCTGTTAGGCCCTTTTTCTCTCAATACTCTGAATACAGATCCTTGAAAATGCCCAGGTGAAAACGAGGCGCACACGATGATCCTACTCAAATCCTTTCGAAGATATTCTCCGAGATATTGTCCTTTTTCTACAACAGGCATTAGCTCTAATGGCAGGACTATTATGTGCCAGCTGGAGGTTCAGAGCGCTTCCAAAGGCTCTAGCAGCAGATTCAGTAGATAATAGCAAGAATGACAGAAATAATACATTTCAAATCCTTGCAGATGGCACCCAAGATCTTGCAGCCCTTGTAGGGCTCTTTGCTACCGACAGCGTAGAG
Source organism: Morchella sp. 2018-W38C (assembly GCA_024713705.1). NCBI lineage: Eukaryota > Fungi > Ascomycota > Pezizomycetes > Pezizales > Morchellaceae > Morchella > Morchella sp. 2018-W38C. The sequence continues at coordinate 1,682,272 of JAMJEX010000001.1, forward strand.
CGGTATGCTGTGAATTATTCAAAAGGCTACCTCTCCACGGCTGTGGCAACATGCTCTCTATTTGGGATTCTGGGTTACGTTCGAGCTCTTGTTAAGCTAGAAATGGGCTCAATATCATGCCAGGATTCTGCATTTCCTACAGGTAATAGCTTAAGCATCTTCAATTTCTGTCGGGCGGCGTGATCACTAAGACTTTAGACAGAACCTGTACGTCCTATACTCGGTGTTGCAGAATCAGATAGACCCCCGAAAGACGAACTTTACACCGTCACCTATATCTCAAGGGGGCATACGAAAACGGAAGATGGGGAGGAAGCTGTATCTTTCAAGGTGACCAAAAATTAAATCATACAGAGGATTCGTTTTTGCCGATTAAGTATCTGAAAGCTGTGCGGTACTATGGCTATCGTAACTCGGGTTATGATTGGAAGTTCTGCTTTATTTCGTCCATGTGCGAATCCAAAAATATCTCTGGGTTAATTCGCCTTAAGGCTTGGGGATGTCTGCTACTTACAGCAGCTGCAACAAGTTTCCCGATAATTCCACTCTCTAACCACACGTACGGGCTGGACATGGAGCGCCATAATGGGATCATTCGGGATATTCATTTCCCTAATAACTTTGTCAGTTCTATGGTCTTATGTCTATTTAAGCGAGCAATTTCCTGCGGCCGCGTATGGAAGGGAGTCTCAAGATATACTGTCTCTACAATTAAATCGTTTTGCTATCATACAACACCCAGCATCAGAACCAACTATACTGTCCGTTTGCGGTCTTCATACCGTCAAAGGAGCACCCCAAGGAATCTGTAGATTCATATCAGTCCTGATGTCAGCGACGATATCTCTTGGGTACATGCATATACACGATCTATAACACTACATGTAGTTACGGTTCAGTGCTTACGCTTTGCATCCAGGTATATATGTCAATATATAGAGATAAGAAACTCCACAGCAGTCCAAGCTGCCTGGTGGCTCGGAGTTCAAACGGCCCTGGCTTGCTTTAGGGTGGCCGTCTGGATATGGGACCCAGCATTCGATGACTATCAACATTTACTCCAGTCTGAGTGCGACCGCCACGTGCACAACAGATCTATAGATATGTATACAAGGCGGGGAGGGAATAAGGAGCATCGAAGTGCAAGACCTTTTAATGATCAATTTTCCAGTTCATAGAGAAGATAGTGTGGAAATCGCTGCTACGTCGGCTAATGGGAATTTCTACTCTTTCTTTACTAAGACAAGCGTATGATTTTATGAGTGATCAAGGAGCACTAGGTTTTGTTAGTCGGATTCAATCGCCAAGTGATCAACGGATAAAAGCATGGCTAATTCCACCGAAGTCTTTTTCTATATGGCTTTGAATGATCAGTGGTGACTGGGAAAGAGTTAAAAGCCCTAAACCTGGAGCCGATTCCGTCGGCTGTTTAATTGCGAATATTGGGAGTGATTGTTCATGGGAAAACCCAGATGGACAGGTTATGCTTCTACCGTTCAATACAACGGTATTGAAGAACTCCCTTTCCGTCCTCAAGCGAGCTCACACATTGTGATGTCTGGTAATACTACTACTATTAAAGCTCGAATAAGACGGTTCTGGAATATCGAATGAAGACATCAATCTCATGAAGGAGACTTGTGGACTAAAAATATGTTCGCTTCCAATAAGTCTTACCGGAGACCAGCCAGCATCAGCTGTCAATATCAGTCAATACACGGATTTGAGAGAGTTGGTTATGGAGAATCTCAGTGCAGTTATCGCAAAAATAGAGCCCAGGACGCAATCTAGATCTAGGCCGCAGCCGGAACAAGATGGCACGATAAATACCGCTACCGATAATATACAAACCTCTAGAGACGGGGGAGGGAGAGGAGGAGGAGGAGGAGGAGCAGGATCCTTGTTAAGAGAAGTTAAAATTGAAAGCCCCGGCGGTATCCCTTTATACTTAACGGAACCTCCGATCACCCCAATTCGAAGAGGCACTGCCAGCATCCACTCAATCCATGTACAGCCAACCTCGTAGTACTACCCTCGATTCAACATGGATATTCTTCTCTTCTATATAAGGGCCGAGATTGAAGTTTCTAGATTTGGTTGAATGATTTGACAATTGGGCTTTGGATTTTGACTAGGGTAAACATGATGTTAACCTAGATTGTGGAGGATACTTCGTTATTGAGGCTGGAGGAGATTGTTTGCGACAGCACTTTATACCCTGATTGTGCTCCCTTCCTTTTAACTATCAGGAAATCCTCTTTAGTTTGAATATTTTGTTAGCTTTCCCCAGCCCGATGCCTTGTTTATCTTTTATTTACTTATATACTATTTATAGCAGATCTAGATCTAGTAAATCGGACTTAAGCCTAAAAAAATCAGGCCTGATACGCAATTAAACCTAGTATAAGAAAGGAATGTTAGATTTATCCAGCTGCAGAGCTTATGGCTCGGCCTATATATAAGGTACTAGTAAGGTATTCTCCAAATCATGATTGAGTAACAAAAGCTCTGACGAAATGTGTCATAGAATTTAGCTGGAATACTTGTAAAGGATTACATGTAGTATCTGTAGGATTATATCACAACATTTAAAGCAGGGAGAAAACCGAATATTCAATGAATCAGAATGGCAATGAACAAATACGCAGGCTTCATTAGCTGCCAGATCTAGGAGCATTGCGAGTATACCCAATCGGGTAAGTAGGGTGTAAAGTTGACCAATTACATACTCCCTTTAAGTCTACCCTTCCCTACGGTCAACGTCACGCAATTCTCAAGCACTGACTTTACCAAATTTTGTTGATCAGTATATGAAACCGTACTAGGACTTCCAGCCCAACACGTTACATACAAAGTCGGCCGGTCATAGACAGGCCATCAGTAAGCGGCGACGTGCCAAGCCCAGTGACAAAGTGTGAGTCGCAGCTTACCTGCTCTTGCAGTTGGTCATTGTTTCGGTCATTGAATAAGCCCTAATTGTGCAAGTATCTACTACTAAAAGAGAGAATAACTACATGTAAATATCAATGTAGCTAGATACGGCCTGTGCATGTATCAAAGTAAGTTACACCCGTGACGGAACATCCCCCTGGAATAGTTGACTAAGCATGCATGTCATGCCTGTGGCTTTTTCGCGCCTCGCGTTCCCATCCCACAACACCATCAAGAGCCCCAGCCTTCACTCGTCCCTTATTATCCAGTGGCCACCACCACCGCTCACCATCTATCTCCCCCCCATCTATCCACCCACCCATCCATCGGCCAGGTCCTGACAGCCTCGTACTCTCCCTACAATGGACCGCTCCCGCTCGCGCTCCCCCTCCCGTGGCCGCTCTCGCACACGTTCGGTTTCACCACCACGCGGCGGCCGCTCCTTCTCTCCGCGATCTCGCACACGCTCAATTTCCCGATCCCGCAGCAGGACCCACTCGCCCAGTCTGAGGTCTCGGTCTCCGACTAGGAGTAGGACCAGGAGTGTTGGCAGCAGAAGGAGCTACACAAAAAGCCCTAGTCCGGGATTCCAGAGCTCAAAGGTGAGTTTGTGTTTGATTGATGGAGGAAGAAGGCCTTGGTCGGCTTTGATGGTGGTTTGCTAATTGATGGATTATGCAGATTGTCATTGAGAAATTGACAAAGAATGTTACCGAAGCCCACATCTCAGAGATCTTTTCGGCATACGGGGACATCAAAGCAGTAGACATGCCTGTCAACCGTCAATGTGAGTTCTTCTATTCTATCCTTCATTTCTAAAAGCCCTGATACTAATCCCAACCTCTCACTAGTCTTCACAAACCGTGGCCTCTGCTACCTCGTCTATAACTCTCCCACCTCCGCCCAAGCCGCAATAGCACACATGCACGAAGGGCAACTCGACGGAGCCACCATCAACGTCTCCATAGTACTTCCGCGCCGCGCTGCAATCTCTCCGCCTGCTGGCCCGCCGCCCCGTCGCGGTGCCGCCGGTAGCAATCGCTTCCGTTCTCCTCCTCCCCCACGCCGCAGCGGAGGCGCCCCCATCGTTTCCGCCCCTCCCCGTGCATTCCCGCGCGGTGGTGACTCATATCGCGGTGCCGCAGCCGGAGACTCATACCGCCCTCGATCCAGATCTAGGTCGCCAACGTACTCCAGCAGGAGCAGGAGCCGGAGCCCCTCAAGAAGCCGCTCTAGAAGCCCCTACAGAAGACGCGGCGGTGAGAGCGGAAGAGCAAGGAGCCGCGGAAGAGGTGGTGGCGGCGGTGGTGGTGGTGGCAGGGATTACAGTCCACCACCTAGGTCGGGTGGGAGATACACTGGCGGCGGGGGCGGGGGCGGGGGAGGAGGAGGAGCAGCAAGAAGGAGACGAAGCCCTAGCTACAGCTCGTATAGCACCAGGAGTGACTCCCGGAGCAGAAGCCCGAGAAGACGCCGCAGCCGGAGCCGGAGCCCTAGGGTTAGGGGTGGAGGCGGAAGGAGACGCTAGAAAGGGGGCCAATGCGTGAGAAACTGCCCTGCCAGGAATTTTTTAAAAATGGAAAACTGGAGGGAAATAATGATTATGGAAAAATAAAACGTTTTTTACCCCCCTTCTTTTTTTCTTGCTTTGCGTTTTTTGTTTTTTCCGGGCTTTGGCTTCTTTTTTTTTTGTGGTGAGCGCGCGCGGGGTGTGTGTGTGTGTGTGTGTGTGTGTGTGTGTGTCGTTCTATTCGGTATTTCCTATACTTACGCTTGATACTATTCCTATTTCCTGCCTCCTTTGCCCGCTGTACACTAAACTATAACTCAATTAAATACAAGTAAATGAGCGCTTTCTATAAAGGGTGTGTCGGCTCAGTATCGCTGGAGATGTGTATGAGCGGTACATACTTTGGTTTTTGACGGTGATGGGCAATGGAGTAAAGCAGAGAGTACCCAGTGTATGTACAATACATGACCGCCAAACCATGCTGCCCCACGAGTCTAGTTGGGACCATGTAGCAGCCATGCCCACCGCATCCGACTCGGCCTTGGGCTAGGATGGATGGCATATCGTTGTTGACAACACCCTGGGGGGGAGGGGAGGGAAATACTCGCAGCATTATATCGTGTGGATCACCCAGCACTCTGTGTCGCAGCTCAGTAATCACACGGCTTCTGTGCCATGTAATTACATGTAATGGTGCACAGTATACATAGAGTACACCCAGGCGTTAACTTGTACATGTAGCTACATGTATATCGCTGGGACCGGGATGGAGTGCGTACGTACTAAGGCTAGCTAGTATCAATTGGCTGGGCGGACAGTCAAGTCAGTCACGGGTGGTAGAATATACATCAAGTGGCGATTCGAGCAACAGCTCCAGTTATACGTACCTACAACTATGGGCTCTCTCTCTCTCTCCCTCGACCCAATCCTTTCATTACCACACACAGCTGTCTGAGGAATGCGTGTGTGGTGTGTACCTACATGATGTTGGGCGCCAGCGCCGCCAGTCTTGGCAAAGGAGTCAATGTCAATGATCTACCACTCTGAGGTCCCGCAGCAGAAACCCGCTCGACTCTACATACATGTACTCTACATACACACAGTGCCAAAGCAACACGCGTGACGCCGTCTCCAGATCGGCCCAGCAGGAGAGCGTTTTAAACAGGAGAAAGTCACGGCCCCAACGGCTCCACCACGTTGCCCCCCGAGTGACCACTCATGTCTCTCCCCACCCCTGACAGGCCGGGTAATTCTCATGCACGGGCCTGTCTTGGTTACATCATAGCGTGTGTGTGTGTGTGTGTGTGCTTGTCGTGAAACAGCATGTGCTTGGTCGTGATACGTACCAATCCCGCCGTACAGGGAAAATCCGGGAAACCCTCAGCTTTCTTGTAATAGACGGCCAGATTGCCTTTTCTTCCCCGTTTTCTCTTTCCCTTCCCTTTCCTTTCCTTCCTTTCTTTACCTTCATCATTCAGTCGCAAGCAGGAAGAAGAAAAAGAAAGAAAAAATACACTATACACCGCGGAATTCAAAAAGAATAGAGTCAGCACACAATTGATCATGTCGGGCTCAGACTCGGACTCGGACTCGGACGTGCAGGTCTCTGATGCAATCGCTAATGTTTCTGACAATTTGGGCGTGGAATACGTCATCTCTTTCCGTTTCGACGGGGCAGGTACTCGATAGCTCACTCTTCAGCTCCATGGGGGCGAGTAATGCTGATAGTTGAAGCAGAGAAGCAGAAAGTCGAAGCCCAGTTCGAGAAGCTCATTGCAGCTCTCGACGGCGTAGGGCTCCGTACCGAAGTCCGGGACGGTGCTAATGGTAATGTTTTGGTGTTTGTGAGGGTCCGGTCGGAGCAGAGGCTTGTTGGCGAGGTCTACCGATCCAGGTATGTGTAGAGGGGAGTCCAGTTGTAGTTGGACGAGTGCTAACAATGTGCGGTGTAGGGTGAAGGATTGGCTCCACGGCGTTAGATCGGCCGCGCCGGATAAGGAGACCCAGAGATCTTTGGACAAGGAGCCGTTAACGGAGGCGGAGAGGTTAAGGATCGTCTGGCAACTCATCACCCTGCCAGATAGCGAGGGAGGTGCAGGGATCACTCCGAAGCAGGGTCAGTGGGACTTGGTGGAGAGCGTGTTCCCGCTTCATGACCATGAATTTAACAAGGTGAGAGATCCCATCGCTGTTGACTTGCTTTTGCGGCGATTTTGAAGCTGATCCTTCCCTTCGTGGTAGGCATGGATGAAACGTTGGTCGACAACTTGGACTATCGGCCCGGAGGAGCTGGGAAAGCTTCGTGATCGGTTTGGTGAGAAGGTGGCATTCTACTTTGCCTTTCTTCAATCCTACCTTTCATTTCTTGTTATCGCTGCGGCCATCGGCGTAGGCGCATTTTTCCTCTTGCCTTCATACTCTCTCACATTTGCAATCACAAACTGCCTCTGGAGTGTGATTTTTGTCGAGTACTGGAAACGCCAAGAAGTGGATCTCGCGGTCCGCTGGGGCGTCCGTAATGTCTCCTCTCTCCAGAACCGCCGTGCCCAGTTCAAGCACCACAAGGAAATTGAGGATCCTATCACTGGAGAAGTTGTGAAATTCTTCCCCGCCTGGCATAGACTCGCCCGCCAGGCACTCCAGATCCCATTCGCTCTTGGAGCAAGCGGCCTGCTATCGGCACTTTATGCGTGTGTCTTCGCGATTGAAATCTTCCTCACAGAGGTGTACAACGGCCCGTTTAAGACGGTTCTCGTTTTCCTACCCACCGTCCTTCTCTCCGTTTTTGTGCCGGTCCTTACCTCGGTCCTCACTGGTATTGCAACAAAGCTCACCGAATTCGAAAACTACGAGAATCAGAGCGGATATGAGGCAGCTATGACGCAGAAGACCTTCGTCTTTAACTTCATCTGCTCATATGTTCCGCTGTTTCTGACCGCGTTCGTTTATGTACCATTCGGGAATCTTATCGTGCCTCATCTCGACGTGTTCAACCTTACAACCCCCGAAATCACCACCGAAAGTTTCCTGGACGACAAGCCAATCAATGCCTTCCAAATCAACCCGGATCGCCTCAAGAAACAAGTGATTTACTTTACTGTAACTGCGCAGATTGTCAACCTTGCACTCGAGACTATTGTCCCCTTCGCCAAACGCAAGATCTTCCGCAAAGTCAAGAAGTACCAGAACGCCCGCAACGGTGTTGCCAAAAAAGTAAGCCATGACACTCCCGCCGAGGCCGCATTCCTCAAGCGCATCCGCTGCGAGTCTGAGCTCGAGCATTACGACGTGCACACCGATCTGCGCGAGATGGTCATGCAGTTTGGCTACCTGACCCTCTTCTCCCCCGTCTGGCCACTTGCAAGTGTCTCCTTCCTCATCAACAACTGGATCGAACTCCGCTCCGACGCCGCCAAGATCTGTGTCGAGATGAAGCGCCCTGTTCCCCACCGCGCGGACACCATCGGGCCGTGGCTCAACAACCTCGGGTTTCTGGCATGGATGGGCTCCATCTCCTCTGCTGCGCTTATCTACCTCTTCGCCGACTCTACAAATGGAACCCCACACTCACTCACTCTGTATGGTGTCCTCGCGTCCATCATCTTTAGCGAGCACATCTACTTTGCAACCGCCTATGCTGTTAGACTAGCAATGAGCAAGCTCGAGTCTCCCGGCCTGCAGCAGGAGCGCCGCGAACGGTTCCTGGTCAGACGCAGATTCTTGCAGGAGAGCTTGGGCGTCGACGAAGAGTCCGAGATCAACGAGAAGGTTGCGTTTGGAAAGAGAGCTGAGGGAACATCAACCGAGGAGGGGATGTTCTGGGATAGACAGAAGGGGCCGAAGATGTGTGTGGATGTGGGCAAGCAGATTATTAGGGGCGCGCTGGAAAAGAAGGACCAGTAGTAGTGTTGAAGTGTGAATGTAGTTTTATTGTGCTGGGGACGTTTTTTTGAATACCTAGGGTGGTAGCACACACACTCTCTCTTTTTGTTCCGTTTGTGAAGGGTAGTGGTGGGTATCAGGAGAATGGTTAATCTGTTTCTTTTTTCTTTATGCAAGCGTTGTGAAAAAAAGACAAGAACTCCTGTTGTATTCTTGGTTAATTTATAGTCATAAATACTTCATAGCCAGTAAAGCCCTGAATAAAATTGGCCCGCGTGGTCAGGTTCTGAGACGGGAGCACATGTATGCATACTTAGCCCGAGAAAGGGCCACCGAATCCCATTCGCAGTAGAACAGGTGCTGCAGCTTTATGGGACAAAACAAGTAAGTATTTACATAGGCTTCACTCCCACTACAAACGTGATCCACACTGAGATCTTGGACGTGGTATGACGTTCAGTGCATGCACATGATAAAGCAGCAACCACCACCCAGCTAACCTGGATGTGAGGAACCAACCAACCAACCGGCTGCTTTTAGATCTGTAGGCGGAGATACGTGCGTAGGATGGCCATATAGAGCGCACAAGTTATAAAGAAGCTCGTCATGGATTTTTCTGTTCGTACTTGCGTCTAAGGATTAATCATTAGGTGGGAAGTAAACTTGCTTCGAATGAGGGGGTGCTAAGGGGTAGAAAGACGAGGGATGGTGGAAGGCGGATCCCAGAGGTTATGGTGGCCGGCAGTGTGCGTATGCTACTGTTGCTGGTCTATTGACGGCTACTGGTTGGTGCCGTGAAGGAAGACGGGGATCGAATGGGGTACTGTTGTACATGTAGCTTAAGAGATCATAGCGGTGGTGGGTTTTCCCTCATGGTGTATGTTTTAACAAAGTATTCATTACGAAAAAATGTATATATACTAACGGAATAATCTTTTTTAAAAAAAAAAAGAAAAAAAGGGTTATAACCCGCCACGACAAAAGACTTACGCTGGCCAGGCTGCTTCTTCTCATCCAAGGGGGCCTATACAAGGACTTGCGGTCCAAGGGCTCCGAACAATAGTTGAGGGGGTCGGGAATCGAACGGCTAACCTCCCCATCATCAGTACTAGTCTCTGAGTTACCATACTCGTTCCCAGTCAGGGGGGGTTAGACTCAAAGTGGAGATACGCAAATATCTTAACCACTAGGCTGCTCTTACCACAGAGATACAGGCCGTGTTTTGGGGCTTTTGAGCCTGGGGGGGACTGTTGAGCGCGCTAGCTTGGCATTGCAGTGCGGGATGATGGCATGCGCGCCCGGTACTTAATATGACGACGCCATATACAACGTAAGCCCCCCATACATAAGTCGTTTCTACGTCAATGTCGGCATGCTATTTATTCTACACACCCACTGCCTCGCGACCTCCGACTCCCGCAATTTCTATACATTGTGTCGAGTGATATCCCATGACCCAACTTCACTCCCCCCCAAAACCTCTACCACTCCACCTCCTGCAATGAAACACCGCAACCACCCATCCACCCACTCTTACCATGACCCATCTCCCTCCTCTCTCCTCACGATGCGCACCCCCTCGGACAGACCGTGCCTCTCACCCACATACCACGCCGAAATCCTAACCCATAGGAATAACCACGAAGGCCTATAGCTATAAAGTACATGTAAGTACATGTACATGTACGTAGCGATCGACATTCAATCTAGCAACCAGCGCTCAGACCCTTCTCCGAGTCCAAGACACCGCGAGTGACAACCCGTGCGCCAAGTCTCCCCACCCCCCTCCTCCTTCTCCGTGCCCCACCACCGCCCCACCTTCGCCAAGACCGCGAGCTCGGGATGATGTCGCGGGCGACTGTGCCTGTCTCATACGCGCTGGGCGACGGGACTGGTGCTGTTTTATCGCTGATTGGTGGTGGCACGGTCGGTCTGGTCTGGCCTGGCTTGGTCATGGTCTCTCGTCGGGGACCGGTCCGGCTTCTGCTGGCACTGTAATCAGAGGCGGCGTCAACTTCCGGCGCTGTTGGATCGGCGGATTGATTGGCATCTTGGCTGTTGTAAACTACGAGTCCTAGTCTGGCGGTTGCTAAGTCAGTTAAGACTTCGAAAGGTACGTGGTAGCAAGCACTCAACACTCTCCATCTCCCCCGTGGCTCTGCAGTAGGTATTATAATGAAGTAGATATATTTTTGCATATAAGGCTACATATAAAAAGGTATAAGGACCGTGTAAGTTACAGGCTTAAGAAAATAAAACGCTGATCACTCCGGCAAAAGACTACACCGCTCCCCCCCAAAACATCCGATCTAGCTTTGCGCAGCAAAGTATATACAAAATTATAGCAAAACAAAGAAATTAAGTGCATTTTCCGCTCTGGCAGGTCAATGAGTCCGAGCAGTCGTTCTCGTCAGAGCAAGTAGCGCCCGCGCAGTGGCCGGGCCACGAACAAGTAGCACCACCTGTTGGTTGAGATTTCCTGGTGGATGTGACGAGAGTTGTGGGGGATGGGGATCCAGCACGGGAAGTAGGAGAAGATACTACGCTAGTAGGGGACGATGAGCTACCGACGAAGATGTCGTTCTGGGCGCCGTTGGAGAAGCCCCATGCGGAGTTGTATGAGGGCTTGTGTGTGTAAACACCATCGTAGTTGACATTTGAGTTGTCGTTGGCCCAGTACATTGGCTGCTTGGGGCCCGAGACACACCCGCCGTCGGGACAATATTTTGGTGGCTGACTTGCACCTACCGACTTGGTAGAGCTTGACCCAGTGATAGTGCAGTCAAAACCAGTCATGTACATCTCATCGGCGCTGGCTTGTCCCTGCCAAAACCACGCACAGATACATTTTCCGTTCGGGCACTCTGGCATGTCGGCTGGTACATCGAAAGAAGTGTGAAGGTTGTCAACGCAATCAGTGTTGACTGAGAAGACCGTAAAGTCCGATGGATCGACAGACGAAGCAGAGTCCTTGTATGCGATTGCAAGACCACACCCAAGGATCTCTGAGTTCTTGACAGGGGTGCCGGCATGATAAGAGGGGATATCGTCAGGGCAGGCAGTGGAGCCGTCACCAGCATTTCCGTAAGAAGTAAACTGTTTGTTGCAGGAGAGTTCCATTGAAACCGAGCCACCAGCGGGGAGTTCCATCACTTCACCAGTGGATTTTCCAATGTTGCCTGCATATGATAAGTTAGGTTTCTTTAAATTTAAATTAATGATGCAGGGCATGCGTACCATGGAACCACCAGTCATTAAATGACTGTCCGGACAAGGGTGTGACGAGACTGTAACCATCGCCATTAAAGTCGTAGGCAGAAGGATGGAAAAGTCCCATATGACCGAACGCAGTCGGGATCAAGGCAAGAATAAGTGCTTTGCTGAACATTTTGTAGTATGGTGGTATCGAAAAGTTGCTTAAAGATTGGGATGAAAAAACGTCCGGCGAGGTTTTTGTTTGTTTGGAAAGAATGAATAAACCAAAGAAAGAATGACTGACTTGCAGTTCGATATTGAAGATATTGCTGATGGTGATTGAGTCGGGAATAGAAGGAAAGAGGCCTCTTATATCATAGTAAAAAAAAGAATTAGTAGTAGAACGAGGTTCACGCACTGATAGGCCAAGATTTTGACTTAGAACTGTGCGTTCCTCCCTCGTGCAGCTAGCGCCCCTGAAATCTAGATTTTAAGAAACACAAAGTTTTGCCTCCTGCATATTTCAGCGGTTACTCGACATTGGGTAGGTTACGTCGAAAATCTGATCCCGAGCGCCCCCAATTCAAGTAGGGATCATTGCTGGCATGGACGATGCTCGGATATTATGACAAACCAACTAACCAGCCAAAACCGGAAGCTGTCAGCTTCCTAGCAGCTGAGTGCAGTGCCACAAGTGAAGAAAAAAAACCCGAAGCCGGACATCCCCTGCCGACGCAGTCAATAGTGCCACTTGAACTCTTGGCTTTCTTCCTGAATTTACATTCTCCGAGTGCACGTCCCATTCATGAACGATCCCCGGGGTTGATATTTTGCACAGAGTAATCTGGGATTACTGGTATTGGCAGTCTTCGGCGTTTGATGGGCGCGTACCCAAGGAAAGCTGACTTCCTTATGGTTGATCAGAGTAAAATTCAAGCTTAAACGATAGGATATCATCCGCGTACGGGACGGGATGTATCCTGGATATGTGATGAGAACGGTACCTGAACTATCCTGCACTTGGACGGCTGCCTTCATCCTGGCAAATCAACAACTGTTATTTGCTAGCGGGCCAATGATGATGCAGGAACAGAACCTCTTGACATATGCACTCAAAGGAGGTTCTCGCTTCCTGAAACGGAATGCGCTCTTGGCCTTTTCTTACCAAAAGAGGACGACAGAAATGAAAAAGTAAACTTCTCATGCCTTGCATGAAGAGAGTGCATACATCTCGTAATCCATAGAAAAAATTCAGGTACCGTTTCATGATTCGGTACGTACCTACACATCTTTCTTCCCGACCCGTCACACTGGCACCTTTTGACTTCGAGCTACCGAAACCAAAGGCGTTTAATCCAGGTGTTTCGAAAACCCCTCCCCATGCCCTGGTCACTCGATACGAGCGCCACGTTCCAATCCAGCCCTATCTACTCGCCTCGGCTGTATCCGACTTTGAAGAGGGAAGGCAGTTCCGCTATTTGCTGCAGGTAAAAACCCATTGTGACGATATCACAGGCAGCGTACTCCAGATCTAAAGTTGATACCCGCGCGCGCGAAGAGTTGCTGCACAGTAATGCTGGGTTTTTAGGCTTCTGCGCGGCACAAAAATGGATAAAAAAAAGCTCTCGCTCTAACCTTTTTCGATGACTGAGACATGCATTTTCCTGTTTTGTGAAGAAATGGGCAAAAAACCATTGTGCCGCATGGAATAAGCACTTACTCTCTGGAGTTACTGCCGTGCCATGATCACTGACTGCATAATACAATATTAATGGGGTGGAAACTGCCAGGTCTAGCAGACGATGATGTCCACTAAACATAGTCTAAGTGTAGGAAGTTCCTGGCACCACACGTAGTCAGAATATACTTAAGTTTGGAGACGTTGGTACTGAGTTCTCAGTGATTGGAGTTGATTTTCGGTAGTTTCGGCTTACAGCAGGGGCCTACCGACTCGGCAATACTTTCACCCAGCCAGTGAATCACAGGGCGTCACTCGATCTCTGTTTTACCTACGTATACGTGCACACGAGACAGCGTAAATTAGCTTATTTTTAACCTCTTGATTGATTGGCCAGGACTGGAGCCTCGGTGTGTGCAGTGGGGAAGAGAGTTGCTTTTTGCTTGCCGCTAAGGACCTTATTTCCACAGCACCAGTGGAGGAATCCGGGATTTATGGTTCAAGATTCCGCGGTGGTGATGATCGATTACTGCTGAAACATGGCTTGGTGACATTGAACTGTTGTAGAGTATATATGTAGTCCGGAAAGGCTGAAAGTGCAGAAAGCCTATAGCACTTGGTATCCCAATCAACCAGCGCGATTTCCAACCTCTGTGTGACGTGGTGCTTTGTTCTCCCAGTATCGCGATGTAAAAGGACAGAGGGGACAAAATTGGAAGGCCTTAAGGGTTAGAGGCAATAAGGATCTTGATCTGATCCAGCCACGTATTATTTTCTTTCCTAGTCTGTCCACATCCAACGGCTATCCTTGTTGTGATTGGCCCGCTAGCACGAGTCTAACATTGCAGATTTAACGTTTCTTGCCGCTTTGGGAGGCAATTATTAGGTTGTCTGGGGTCTAAGTGAGCATGATGATGCGCTGCACCATGCTCATTCGAACTTTATCATCCCGTCAATCCCCCCACGTGAAAGGAGTGTAGCGATATAGATAACACCAAATGTGCTTTATTGGGCTGCGTTTCCTACATTTGTTCTTGCCTACACTTTCAAGTTGCAATTGATGGGTGTCCCTGCATGTATGCATCTGGGATGGACGGGAAGAACCCATTAATTTGGGTTTGGATTGATGAACACATCACGAAGGGGGTGATTAATTAAGCATAATAACCCTGCACACCAGCAACTGAGGACCAAATTGAGAAGTTGGTAAATCTCCCCACAACCCCTCAGCCCCAGCTTCTTTCTAGAAGTGATGCTACTGGCGGGGTATCGGAATTAATGTTTATGAAACCCGCCGGCTGGTGGAGGGCTAAGGGTGGGGTGCCTCTTGGCGTTGGTAAATGTTAGCGTCCTGCTGAGAAATTATCAATTTTAGAATAACGAGGCCGGAGATACTCCTTTGACTTGGAAACTAATAAACTGATAAACAAATAATAGAAGAAGCCAAGTTTTTTAACGCCGGAATGCCCCCCAAAGAGTACAGACAGCCCTCTCACATCTTGGCTGGATAGGTACACGTATGCATCTACACAATACCATCGGTCAGGCCCTCTCTCTTTTGGCTACAAATGGCTCCGCATGCTCTCTCGTTACCAGGCTTTCTCCCTGCCTGCAGAAGAATGTTCCAACTGAGCACGCGACCCAAGTACTGCGTTATAATAATAACCACCCAACCAGTGAGTAGCAATAGAAAACATCACGTCGCCTCACATTAAAAAATAGTTAAAAAATAGTTATTGCACATCTAGCCGTCAAAAATAAGACACCGCTCCCCTGTCGTGGCCAACAGATAGCCGAAGGATATTGTTCTATGTAGAATAGGTACTCTATAGATACATCCATCTTCTGCGGGAACAACATTTCTCATCGGCGTATGAGAAGTCCACACGTCCTCCCTGCCCCACAAGCCAAGGGAGCTGCGGGCCATCGAGTATGTATAGTACCTTTTTTTGCACTTTCCCCGGACGGGGAAGGCGCTGTGATGGGTTGTAGGGTCGCGGGAAGAAAGTGCACAGTATGAGCTGGTCTGGAGACGAGGAAGCGGGCGAGTGAGAATGAGAAGTTGAGGTGTACCTACCAACTCTACTTGAATCGATGAAGCGATGAGGAGATTCGCGTGGAAGAGCAGATTCTCGCCGGCCCGTCCGTCCCAGTTGGGTTGCAATTGGGGCATCGGACATCATCTTGGATTGTTTCTCTCCGTCCCAGCTGTGGGTTGAGGTTTTGATGAAGTATCCAGTCAGTAGGTATTTAGAGAAAGATATGAGTACCTCTCACTACAGATTTGTTGTGGCTTCTAGGATGATCTCTAACAATGCGAGTCTACGTAGCCAAGGAATTTTGGACAAGGAAAAGAAATCAATATGTCTTAGACATCTATCAGCGCTTTGCTGGCTGTTAGTTGCGGTGAAGATCCACCACGAATGAGAGGCTATCAAACATCTATCCTGCACGTACCCCACCAGGTCTGGGCCCTGAAAATTTTTCTCCTCCACTGTAGATCTCTCAGCCTTGAGTAGTAAAGTACTTTCGAAGTTGAAGCAGATCAATCATGAACGCTAGCTAGCTAGCTAGGTCTTGCCTTCTACGCCTCGAATCTACTCTTCTAAGATTCGGGAGGGTATCGTACTCTATCTCTTTAGTCCATATCTCAAACTCTAAACCAGATACCGCAGAATCTCAGGAATAACGAATCTGACTGGGCTGGAATACCACTTACCCATTGGTCAAGACGACCAAAAGTTACGCTTTGGGTCTGTCGGATTGAGGCTCAACAATTATTCGACCAATCCGAAGCCTAAGGTTCCAGTCCAGTTCGATTAGTTATTCCTGAGATTTTGCGGTATACCATTCTTAAATGCTAAAATTCTCTCCTCTGCTCATCGCCTCAGGACCACCCTTCCATCTTAAACCAATATTCCCGGACTAATATCCTGTGATGTTGGCAATTGACTACGTTAGCCCTTTCATTCACCCTTTCCGTACTGTATGGGCGGTTGAGGTTGTTAGAAGCGCATTTTTCTCTTCACTTGTCCCTCATGGAACTGGGCTTCCTTTTTGTTCCCCCAATAGGCGTTACAGGTGGCCTCTGTTATTTTGCATGATATAGAACTGGCATACTAAGGCTTTCGTTGTGCACGTACTTACTGAAGCACATATAGGTATGGTAATTACACTTACACTGGAGAGAGAGAGAAACTAAAGCATGGGTTGATCTTCCTGTCCGGTTCGTTTTGGTACGTAGCATCGATTGCGCTGCAACCGCGACACCAGGGGCGGACTTTATATATTCTTCACAGAATATCACTCATCTATAGGTTTCACCAGCCCATTTCGAGGTATGGGTGTAAGTGGGTCGTGCATTGAGCTACATCGCGCCGATTTGAATACTTGCCTGAGGTTTTTTTGATAGCAGTCGGGGCTCCTGGTGGATCCCCCGTCTTCGCGGGGTAGCGGGATGACTTCTGCTCAGTATAGTATGGGATCCAACACTGGGGGTGCGCTAGGTGTTGGTGGGGTTTTGATACCTGGTGAGTTGTAGGAGGCTGGGACCCGAAATCTTCGCCGTGGCTAGTCTCTGGGTGGTTTGGCTTTCATCTTGTTATCGCCGCTAGGATCGTATATACAGACCTTTGCCTCAAGTAAGAGGAACAGATCGATCTGGGGTGGCAAATCTTTTTAATCTTGGTGTGAGGCGCCCGTAAAAGTGCAGTACACAGCTTCGTGTAGATACTGCTGTTCAAACCCTAACTTGATATGACCAATCTACTGGTCCGACCATATGTACTACGGCCTATTATGGGTGAGATTGGCTATTTGATTGTTTGGTTTTTGGCTATGCTATTGGCGAGGCGTGATTTCAGGAGCCCGTATCCGTATTTCTTTCTAGTCTTGGTGAATCATGCATGACCAATAACAATAATCCAACTAATGAGCTGTCTATTCTATTGAGGTAGAGTAGTTGGATTGTACTTTTGAAGCCTGCTTCTAGCTTGTTGGCGTTCCCGCTGGTTATTGGCTGCGTCGGATAATATTGATGGGTTACATGTATTTTATATCGATTTAATTAGACCAGAGAAAATTGGGTGGTTTGAGCGTGGCGTGTGTTTTCGTGATGGGATTTTGGGAAACGTGGTTTTAGAAGGCGCTTCTTTTCCTCTGAATATGTATCTTCAGTACGATCTCCGAGTGAGCTAGTAATCGCCGTGATCAAGGGATGTGTTCACTGGCGCCGCGGCGTGTCTTAAATTATGCTCCATATGAACTATACGTATAGCCGCGTCCGTAAGGTTTTGGCACCCTGTAAAAACGTCCGCGGTTGTAACAAAATATTTCGGTCCTCTTCCTTGAAAAATGGCCATACGAAGTGTTGTGATATACAGCAGTATGCAAATATCTATCTATAAATTTCTCTTTGTAGTCATTCTTATCCGGCTCCAAAAATTTACGGACGCGGCTGTACATACATATATACCCAAGACCCACTACCGGCAAATAAATACGCCTAGAGTTAATCGTGGCTCTTGAGCATGAGTCTTTATGAAGTACTAGGAGCTGGATGATGAAATTCCCCCCTCGGTACGCGGAACTTACGAGTTAGATTAGCTTGCTTTATAATTTATTCTTAATTGCAGGATAGCTATATAGCTATATAGGCCGGAGATGGTACATACAGCCACTCATTAAAAGTGCGTGATTCGGATTTAATATGACATGTCCGGCTCAATCTAGGAATCAAAGTGCCTATTGAAACGCCTAAAACCTCAACACAGCAACAGTCAATGGTGGTCAAAGTCAACTGGTAAGCCACATCACGCACTGACCAACTTTGATGTGAATCACGAACACTTTTGATGAGTGACTGTACATGTTGCGTTTTGCTGTTATTAAAAATTGTCATGAGAGGAGAGAGGGGTAGAAGCTGATAATAATAGTTTTCTCTGGTGATTCGCTTTGGAATCATGACCGCAAAGTCAGGTCTCCATGGGGGAGGGGTAGGTCGAGCTCACAATGTTGAGTAACGAGTGATATTATATGATCTCATAGTTCTCGCTGTCGGTGGAGCAGCCCCTTCTAGCTAATAGAGTGGACTACCCTCATAATAGTGAACAGATATGAGTATGCAAGCGTGAAGGCCTGAGGCTAGCTACAAAAGCAGATAGTATGTAGTGCCCTTACAGATCAAAGGTGTTCAAAAAGCTATGTCCGTAGTACTACTATCTATCGTCTGTCGATTGCTGCCCCCCTATAATTGAGGAATTAAATATGTATGGGAGATCTATTATTTGATAACAGAGATAACGAGATCTGTTAGTAAAGCCACACCAGATTTACTTTTTCCCGGGTGGGTAGTGCTAGCATGCATCAGTATAAAGTACAGTCAACTTTGGAGCAACGAACCTGGGACAACGAAGGTTTCAGCCAAACGGTTGCTTACCAGCCTGAGCGCCACTGTCTTGACTGACAAAGACCAGTTTCGTCGCTGCCCCCAAGGCGACTGTACAGCCACTCTACAAAAGTGTTGATTTGGTTTTAATGTCAGTGCGCAGTGTGGCGCACCCGTAATGTTAATGTTACCTTTAATGTTAAGATTCAAAATAACCACGATAAATGTACATGTATATAATATAGTTGGTGACTATAGATAAAGAAGGTAGGCCATTAATCACATTCCTCATTGATTCCGGGTACCATCGGTCATTTAGAAACTCCTAGGGTTTTTTTTTTTTTTGATGGTCCACCACGATTACATAGTGAAATGTCTCACTCCGAAATCTGAGTCACGAATACTTTTGCAGAGAGGCTGTATATATGTTGCTACTTAAATTATTCACTGGCTTAAAGCTTTGGATTAATAAGTGGATCGAGTGGGTTAACGACGTGGTTATATAATTATAATTGAGGTTTCTTTTCAATTTGAGGGTGCGATATATCGGTGAACTGTAGATCGATTTAGATTTAGATCGTGAACTTGTATGTATAGCGGTGGGTAATAAGTCATCGGACGGAACGCTACTAAAATACACGTTTTGTGGCTACATGTAGGCCATCCGATGACTTATTGCCCACCGCTGTACACCAATATTGCAATAAATACCACATACATGTAGTAACTGAAAGTGGCGTTCAACCAGGCGTTCGTGTGGTAATCTGTTGTATAGCTACATCAGCGCGCAACTACATGTATATACTTACGTGTATAACTGTCAGACCTAGAATCGGGTCGTATGGCAACAGCCTAAAAACTTCCACGCAAATTCTGGAGGCGAAAAGGCTCGGCAATAACCACCACCAAATTTGTATGGTTATGACCTGATCCCCAGGCTGACACGGTACTAGGTCAAGAACGTTACTTATACTCGGGTCTCTCAATATACAGTATGAAAAAACGGGGTGGGATCACTACCATAGGACTACGAATTAAACCGGCATTGTAGGAAGAATACTGTACCAATACCGTATTCTTACCGCATCACTAGCGTATTGACGGGAATATCGTAGTGATCACACCTCCTTTTTGGTACTGTATGTATGTATATCTGGCTAGAGATTTATGTAACTTGGCTCATAGCCACTCACTCGATCCGTTTCGAGATGCACAACCTACATACACATAAAGTACATGTACGTACATAGTCCGGACTACGCCATAGTATTAACTTTATGCGACCATTTTGTACCTAGAAACAGAATTGACATAACTTCAAAAAAAAAATATAGTCCGGAGAGGCGGACCGGGTTCACCTGGACCGGGGATTTTCTAATGCACGGCGATGCTTCCTTTCGTGTCATCTAGTATGCTTTGAGACTTACATATATCTACGGTGTGCCCATTATTCTATTTGGGGTCAGTTTTATCAGTGATGTGCCATGTGGCATCGAATAAGGTTTTCTGATCGGTGGGGTTTGTGAAACTTCACGAGGTCGACGTCGTGAACACAACGAGCATAGGACATAAATTCATTCTCGAGATGATAGAGGGCAAAAAAGCTTAATACTACGGAGAATGACACCAACGGTGATCTATATATGGCCTGGCGTCTTGCGTATGTTTATCTGTTTCAAGGGCTGAGCTGAGCCTCGAGCATTGTTACTAGGGTATCAACAGCCAACAAATTGCAGAGAAAACCCTCCCAAATAGAAATGTATACATATATATATTCCATCTAGAAGCTTGCGGCACAGCTACAATGCGGCTTTAACCATTAGATACTTTTATCATGGAATTATCCCATTCTAGCAAGCGAGACTAGGATGGAACGGTATGTCGATATTCTGTGTGGGGCATGGGTATAAAGTACCTATAGATGGGGAGATTCAATTTGACCATGGATAAGGTATTTTATGCACCCCTGAGGGCCAGGGTGGGAAGTGGGGCCTGACTTTAGGCGCAAGCGCGCAAGACCAAGTGGGGAAATATTAACCTTTAAATTTCACGCATCTATCGAACGATATTTAGAATAAACTGGCGAATATGAACATGAGGTGAGGGGCGCGTATTTCTGATAGGTATTCGGTTAAGCAGCAGTAGAATTCACTCTGAGCTTTAACTCAGTTCAGTCGAGTTCACATTCGACTTAGATAACCGTGGGCATCCTTGTGAGCATACCATGGCTTTATTTGCGTCGATATTGATGCCGAATACATGTAGCTACCTAGGTGCTTTACTTACTGGCTATAAGATGCTTGGTAGGGATATACGGGATATTGCTACCGAGTAAGGACGCGCTAAAACAGCCGATCATAGACTTCATTCACTCAACAATCGTGTGACTCTATACGAAGAACAGTGGTTGACGGCCCATAATGTGCAATGGGGTTGGAAAAGATATTATGTCTGCACTTACCAGGTTTAATACCTCAGATAAACTCACATTCTCTCTGTGGCACGTAATGAACGCGCTAAAGCTTGGGCAATTCACCTATGTAAAATCCATAATCTAGCTAGCTAACTGATAAATCCAGAGTTCAGGCTCTTATATACATACCCTGCTGGAGACGGTATCTAAATCGGCACATATCTACGACAACAAATCAAAAATCTCCGCACGCCCTTACTGAGAGAACATCCATTGTTCTTAAGTAAAAATCCCCGGTCCAACGTCGGCTTTAGCCACGAGTGCCAGCTGTGCTGTGCGTGCAGGACAATATATTACGTTGTTTATATCTCTTGGACTTAATACGTTAGCTACATGGTTTGAACTACCTGCCTTTTGCCCGAGTTACATACTTTGAGCTAGAGGAAGCATGTTAATTGCGGGGGGAAAACAGACTAAAAGATCCCGTAATTCCGGCAGGTAAGTAAATGGCTATGAAATTCTTTGAAGCGGTATTCACAGTATAAAAGCAGCTGCTGCACTTCCTCTGTCTAAAGAGATTCTGTACCTACTTACCTACCACCGTCGTAGTAGTTAAAAAATGGGAATCTTGAGGGTACTATCAAATTCAGCACTTGCTATTGGAGTGGCCCAGGCACTCGTGACAAAAGATGGAAAAACTGGAAGACTACCTGCCATGGGCTTCAACTCGTGGAATGCCTTCAAGTGCGATATTTCTGAAGATGTTTTCCTCACTGCGGCGGAGGAGATCGTCAGCCTAGGGCTCAAAGATGCGGGCTACGAGTATGTCAACATTGATGGTATGATACTATCCATTCTTGCTAAGAGATCGCTCTCTGACCCCCGCTATCCACAGACTGTTGGGCCGATCTAGATCTCTGGAGAGATAACTCCACCAGCAGGATTGTTCCTGACTACAAGAAGTTTCCAGATGGCATCAATGGCACTGCAGCCAAGGTCCACGAGATGGGATTGAAGATGGGTATCTACTCAGATGCTGGAGAGAAGACCTGCGCCGGATATCCGGGTTCTCTTTACTATGAGGAGATCGATGCAGCAACATTCTCTGACTGGGGCATTGACTGTAAGTCACACTACAAAGCTTTCATAGTGCCATGAAAGACTTAACCGAATAAATCGTATTATAGATTTGAAATACGACAATTGCTATGTTCCCGATAACTGGACCGATACTTACTATTGGGTAACTGATACCTATATCAGAATTTATGTTCATAACACTTACATTTTTTAGGAAGCACCCTACTCAGATGCCCCAGCAGATTGGGATTGGGGCGTCACCAACACCGCAGAGCGTTACTACCGCATGAGGGATGCTCTAGCCAAGGTAGACCGTGTTATCAACTACGGTCTCTGCGACTGGGGTCAAGCCCTTGTTGAGACATGGGGTAATTCAACTGGCCAGAGTTGGAGGTTGACTGGGTAAGACCTTCTGCTATCCAAAAAGAGTTGAGGAGAATGAATATTGACAATCATATATAGTGATATTGGGCCGTACTGGAATATGCTTATGCCAATTGTGAGCTTTACGAGCTATAAGCTTGAATATGGAAACTTCTTTGGTCATAATGATATGGATATGTTGGAAGTTGGAAACGGAAACCTAACTGAGGTCATTGTTATCCCTCTTGTTGTATTCATTATTTCTGACATTTATTCACGTAGGCCGAGACAAGGGCTCATTTCGGGCTATGGGCTGCTATGAAATCCCCCTTGTTAATTGGAACTCCTGTAAGATGATCTCTCATGTTTCTATGACCGAGTTGGATTCTAATAAGGTTCGAACCCGGCATAGCTCGACTTGATTGGTGAAACAGATCTTGCAGTTCTTAAAAACTGGGAATTCATTCAGTTCAATCAAGACCCGGTATTTGGAGAATCCGTGAAACTCTTCAAATGGGGCAATGGTCAGGACCGCGGCTGGAAATGGTAGGCTCCCTACTTCATTCATGTTGCTATTTTGTCATACTCACTCTTTGGTGCTAGGAATGAGACTATGCCAGCAGAATACTACGCCGGCCCTTCAGTCCGTGGCATCCACGTCTTCATTCTTAATGTTCTCGACACTACACAGCTGAAGTCTTTCGACTTTAATGAGGTCCCAGGATTAGATCCAAAGAAGAAGTACAAGGTGCATGATATGTGGACTCACAAGGACCTTCCAGGAACATACTCCAAGAAGTTTTCTATCAAGATCGAGAGTCACGACTTGGCGGGGTTATTGTTCACAGAGGTAAAGAAGGGGAAGAGGAGTTTGTCTGGTGGGTGGTTTTAGATATGTGTCTAATGTTGAAGAGATGATGTTGATTATGATGTATAAATGAAATGCGGCCTCGGCCCCTCCGGCCTGTATCATGAGGTCTCGACCCTATCCCCCGTGAATTGTCTTCTGCATTATTCAGGAGAATACCCTAGTGTTGGTTCTACTTCCTTAAGAAAGTTGACTCCTGGAGAATGACAGTGGTTTTAATTCCAGTCTAGGTAGTTTAGACGTAGAGTTACGCAATTGCGGTTACGGCCAATGTTGTAGGTACGACAAGTGCTATAGAGTATCCTTTACGTTATCTACCAACTACATGCCACATGCCACATGCGTTCTTTTTTCCTTCTTTTATTTTCTCTTTCTTTTCTCCACCACCTCCCTCCCCCCACTTTTTTTTTTATTTTTGCTGAATTATTTTATTGGTTTTTTTTTTCCTTGTGATCTAAAGGATATCAACTTTGTGTTCAGATGTCAATTTACGGGCTTGATATATATATAGAGAACTCAATATATATTCTCACTAAGAGTACGGAATTAGGAAGTGAGAAAGTAGAGCCCGATAGGCCTCTTATCAAGACCTCTGAGGCGGTTATTTGACACAATAGAGAAAATAGAAAAAGCACGACGCTTCTTCAGAAGGTCTTTAACCCTAGGGAAGAATCTCTGCATGTCTCGAGACCAAGATACTACCCAATCCATCATCCCTCAACTTCACCCCACCCCACCGGCGCAGACACTCATCTGGTCCTCAATTGGTACTGTGAAAACTATCCCCTGTATATTATTGAACTTTATCGCTGGTGTAAATTGTTTTGGATAACTTGGTTCGCGGATTTCTTACTTTATATGGAAGCATCTAGTCAGGGTACTTAGCTATGAAAGTTCAGGGAAAGCAGCTTCAAGTGGCATGTTAACAACGTGCGGTATTGATTGATTGATCGATAATTAATTCATTGTGTGAAGAGCGTGCAGT
This sequence comes from Morchella sp. 2018-W38C, assembly GCA_024713705.1. Taxonomy (NCBI): domain Eukaryota; kingdom Fungi; phylum Ascomycota; class Pezizomycetes; order Pezizales; family Morchellaceae; genus Morchella; species Morchella sp. 2018-W38C. The sequence continues at coordinate 1,706,563 of JAMJEX010000001.1, forward strand.
ATCTAAGGCTCTAAGTGATTGAATTTATGCAGATAAGAACTACAAACCACAAAGCTCGATTCCGAAAAGAATCGCAAAATGTATGTAATATCAGCCAAGTACTCCATTCCCTCATCTACACCGTGCAATATATACATTATTAATAAAACTGAAAACAAAAGAAAAATAGATGTGGCTAATGCGTATGCCCAAGAACCCTTACTCAAACAATCGAAACTATACACGGCTTGTCATAGCCCGTATCCTCGCCCGTGGGCCCCCAGGCGGCGGAGATTTCATAGGCGAAGGAACGTACTTATCGTCAAGAGTCAAGCCAAGAGCTCCATGCGGCAGCTCTCCGAACTTGATCTTGACGTTCTGAACACTGACCTCATCCGGATATTTGTCGGCCTGGGGAGTCGCTCGGCCCCCCAGATCAAGACCACCCTGACTACTAGCAACCAGCAGACTGGTAGTGCTTGTTGGATTGAATTGGTACAACTTGCCGCCCACACGCAACCCATACCACAGATACGTAAAAGCCATGACTACCACACAAATCAAGGGCACAAGTGCATACAGCGCTACAATCGCACCATTATAGCCCATACGGTAATGCGACAAATCCCCGGTGATATCTCTCACTCCTGGTGCATGACTCGCCGAGTAGTATAGCCGCAGAGAAGTCATCTCTATTTCGTAGAAACCTCTAATGACGTTCTCGAGACTTTTGCTCATAGGCTGCCTCTTGTCATCACCCGTTTGATGACGGAGCGAGAGAATACTGTCTGCAATCATGTTTCCACCAATAGAAATTCCGTACCAGAATACTTGGAAGATGGCGTCGAGGGCTTCCTCATCGGTAGGTGACATGTTGGGTGTATCCATTGTTTCGACAATGCGAGACGTGAAGTCATTAGTAACACTCGAGTACGTTACGTTATTGATTGTAACGCGGGGTTCAACTCGGCAAGTGATATTCTGGAACTTTTTATATTCATCGATTTCATAGACCCCAAAGGGACGAAAAAATATGTAGTAGCCGGGGCCATTTGCGGGTAAACTAGGGCACATAACAGTCATGACGTTTCCGGCAGCTGGGACCATAAGTTCAAAGTTGTAGTCATATTGACACCTTATACCCTTGTTAGAATGATTTCATGTACAAACAGAAAAAGGGATATTTAAACCCACCTGCCATAACTATAAGTCTGGTTGAAATCATATCTGGTGTGTGTGTAATTACGAATACTATTTGGGCCGATTTCTGGGCCCGAGGTGATCTTTGTCGGTATAGTACCTAATATTACTTGAGATATCGGCGATGTATTGTTCTGCTCGCAGGTAACATCCACAGTGGATCCTTGGAGTAGCATGGAGTAGTTGTAAGTAGGTGGAAAGGGCTTTTCATCCAGGAAGTAATCGATGTCATCAAAAGCCCTGAATCCGTTTCTTCCGACAGGAAGCGTTCCACCCGTTGTTCCATTGAAATTTACATCTCCAATCTTTGTAATGGATTTTAGGCCAAGACCCTGCTCCACAGCTGCACGACCGGCTTGAAGAGCCATGGAAGTATCGTCCCTCTAATTTAAATCAGTAAGTGAACTACCAGTATCTACTCATATGCATTGAATACTCACATAAGGACATGTCGAAAACATATAGCTCTGGCCCGTCTGATTGTTTTTATAGGGCCACCAGGTACAGCCCACAAGAGTCCTGTTGGTAGGATCGGAATACTAAACACACATATCAAACTCCTGTTAGCGAGAAGACCCCATTACAGAATACTACGGATCCTCGCTCACCCAGTCCCAAAAGGTCGACTTCGTCATATCAAGTTCTGTCCCTAATAGCGGGTTGGTCTTGACTAGCGTCATCGGGGTTAATAGACCCGCAAAGCCCACCGTGAGGGCAGCCGTCACCAGTGCCGAAAGGACAGTATATAGCGACAACCAAGGACGGCGCTTATCAAACATTGTACCCTGGTTTGATAGCTTCACCCAACCTTTTACGTACCAACCTGTCAGTCAAATCATTACGAAATTCACAGGGGTATTCTCACTTTCAATAGTAGAGATCTTGGCCCCCTTGACGATGAGTTTTCGGGCCATCAAACTGATGGTACATGCGTATACCCATACCGTGACCCATGCAATTATCGACGCAATGGCAGTCCACAAAATGGTGTTTGTCTTTGGGTTCGCAAACATCCATTTTGTATCCTTTAGCGGGAAGAAGATTGGCTTCCTCCGTCCTTGGATCCAGAAACCCAAACTTCCAAAGAATATCGATAGCAGGACTAATCCATAAATTATGAACGGAGTGATCCCAGGTCTGTCTGTTTTCCTGGTTTTCCTATATTCAAAACTCAAATATTAGTTCTCATCATCCAGAAAGGTTACATAGGTGGACTGAGGAAAGAATCTTACCGAGAACCCACGAGCCCATCATGCGAACTCTTACCCCCAAATCCTTCCGGGTCCAACTCTGAAGCCGTCTGAACTCCGGCTGCTTTGTGAGCATCACTACCGTCGGTGTATACAATCTCGTTCTGCATTACTGGATTATACTGATCACGTTCCATACCGAAAATCGAAATCGAGAAAAGATTTTTGGAAGGGCGGGGGGATGTGGGCAATTTATGAAAGTATTCTCATGGCCTGTTTGAGGGATCTGCGTTTATGACGGCGGGAGCGATTGGTATAAATACGTGTGTAGCTGTACGGCGCAACCTAGCATGGCTACATGGGTAGGGCTTGGTAATAAGCACTTGACTTGCATGCCGCGATGATAAACACACCTTAGCACCGAAGAATATTACTTGTGCCTCTACTCCAGAGGGAGGTGGGACTTATTTGACAGGGAATCTCAGTCTGTACCTACATGTATGTGTCCTTGTTTGGTTTCAACAGAACAGCGATCGATACACATCTCGATCATTTGGTTTCGTTTACAATTAGAGCAAAAAATTTAACAGAAAGAACCATTACCATACTTCTTAATTTAAAAGAGAAAAAAAAAAAGAAGGGAGAGAGGCAGTGATTTGTTGTCACGGCCGTTGGTATGTGAGGGGGGTAAGGTAAGAAGTAAGTGCACCGCCGCCTTGGCTCTGTCAGATCTGGTAAGTGTGATTGAGCTGAGACCGTTGCTTGAAAAGTTAACTGTCTTGGCAGGTGTTAATGTTGGATACATGTAATTTGTTTACGCCGCACGACTAGGTCAAATGGGTAATTTAGACTGCAGAGAATGTAGAATGCAGAGTACCTACATGTAGATATCATCGCATGCATGTTCAGCCTCAGACAGGGTTGTACCTACATGTATTTATGGCAGCTTGTAAGACCAAGCTAGGCCGTTAATTCCTAACTCGGTTCAATCGGAGGCTCTGCTGGATACATGTATTAATTGGAAGCTCGAAATATTTCTCTACTAGTCTAGTAAACCAGCGGGAGCTAAGCCCTACACACGTCGACGACCCTGTTAGAAAGAGGGGAATCAGCAACGTCTTCCATAACTCTAGATAGTGTGTGATTGACCTTCCACGTAACCGTTATCAAATGCCGCTGAAAAACCCGATCACTGCACTTTGTGTACCTACATGTACCGGGGGTTCACCTAAAGTCTGAAGAATCTGATAAGATAAATACCAGCAAAATCGGCAGATCGAGTTCTTCAGACTTATGCTGAACGCCTGGTACATTCCTGCCCTGCCTGGGTAGCTGCTCTAGTCCTGAAGGGCATTACCGTACGGCTCCCGAAAGTCACACTATTTGAGATTGTTATTTTTCTACTCCAAAATCAATTTGATATCACGGATTTTTTACTCTCTGGTATGAAATCCTCCCGGCGTATCGAGTTGTGACTGACTGTAATTAAGTTCTCATCAGAGGTTGCGGGAAAAAACACCACCGCCAGAGCTAGATGATCCACGCCCACAGATGTGCTTTTATGATCGCAGTACCCGTGGCCGCGATATTAGGCTACACATTATTTGAACTTTGACTACTTGCACTGAAATCGTTTAGTGACACAAACTTTAACCTTGCCTACTCCAGGTCCTCGGATCCCGTCAGGCTATTAATATAAAACCTTTTCCTATGTGTCTGGCGTTTTTCTGGAAATTTGTGAGTCACTCGGAATCCGCGTCTCTCTGCGATGCACGTCAATTAGCTTGTAGGAAAACAATAAAAGATTCTGTCTTATCCGCACAACTTGAAACGCCAAAAGCTTAATCCTAATTACACATGGGAGTTGCGCCCCAGACTGGCAGTGCAATTCGGGAAAACAGTTCCTTTAAGAGCCTGTTCGGTTGAGCGATTCATGATTAGAATAGAAAGCAAAGCAGTGCCTCTGGAGGTGATTATTTTATTGAGCCTGGCGGGCCAACACACAGGACGGCCTAATTCACAGAAGTCAAGGGATACACGCTCTGCGTAGGGTACTGACATGCATATGGCATACATGTAGTTACATGTTGAGTACCGTACACCTACAACAGGCCCGGGCAGTGTTGTCGATCCGCAGAATTTATATGTATGGCGGATCTCCTTATAGAGGGTGAGCGGGAGTACTCCCCACCCCAAAATGCTATGAAAGGACTCGTAGTCCCTTAGATAGGATTAGCCCAATACTATTACGGATATGTTACTCCCGCTCACCCTCTACTAGCAATGTCGCTTAGAATATTGGTCACTTGTAGGCGAGGAACCGGTGCCTCGCCTACAAGTGACCAATATTCTAATGGACATTGCTAGTATAATGAGATCCGCCATAGTTACCTTTGCCTCCTCCCTTTCCCTTTTGAGCTCCAATAGTCTATGTAGCTCATTAAATTATTAAGCCTGACGCAGCTTAGTAAACATGCAATAACCAACGATTACCGCTATAGTCAACTTGGGGCAACGACGAACCAGATTTCAGCCCTGTTCGTCGTTCAACCAGTTTCGTCGTTGCCCCCAAGACAACTGTATGCATACAAGATCAAACTTGCTACAAACGGATACTTCTGAGGTACCTTTCAGCCAATCATTTTTAGAGATAATCCCTGGGCGGAGATAGCCAATTTTCGAGTTTTGGCGGTACATGTATCTATTAGGCAAGGCAAAGGAGACACGCAAGAGAGGTAGGGCTGAGGTTGAGCTGCTCTCATCTACTGTGTCTCTCTGGTGATGGGTGGTTCTGGAGGTCCTATTGGTAACCACCGAAGGTTGTGACCAGACCGATCGGAGCATCTTGGCAGATCTTTCCATAAATGGCGGGCGAATACCATCCCCTTGGCCAGTGCGCTGAAACGAGAAATCCCAAATAGGTCTGCTCAGGCTATGTATCCACCCTGTCATTTTTATTGTGGTGGGGTTAACGCACGTGTGCGTGCAGTCCACCGATCAGAACTTAGGTGCTGGCCAACAGGAAAACTCGGATTTATTAGGTGTCTAGTGGAAGGGTCTTATCTAGGCTTGGCCTTGTCAAAAAGCGATGATAAATTGCAAGGAAACCCAAAATGTTGATCCCTCTCGATACCACCGTAATACAACAGGGTGTCTGTGAACTGTCGTACAGTAATTGTACTCCTAGGAGACCTGGCACAATGCAGCTGGCGAAGCATTTGGATCAGAGTCAGAACACCAGAATGAAGTTCCTAATGTACCAAAGACACGCTTGGAAATACATATCTTTCTTCCATCAGGTTGGACTATTACGTGACGATGATGTATCTGGTGGGGCTCAATAACTTCACTTCGAAAAACCTGTCTCGAAAAGTGCTTTATCTGACGAGATGGTGGGTATGGATGAACTGACGTACACTGATTACTCTTCAACAAGACCATCGGAGACGTGGTACACTCCATTAGGCGTGACAGAAATGACTAACATTCCACGCCAAGTGTAGGTATACGCATACCTGCTTGATATTCTATCATCATGTAGAGTAAACTGCCCTTCGGTATTTTTAAAGTTGCTGTAAGCTCTTGAAAGTTGCTGTAAGCTCTTGGCAGTTTTTAACTGGGTCCAATTGGAGAATTTTTCTATAACTGCCCAGTTACATGTCATCACTCTATTTCAACAAGTTGCCTCTGCTATATATAAGAGTGTGTACTAATCAAAGACATGGAGAATAACCATATACAGTTGAGATTTCCACTAAACCATCTCGTTACCGCAGAGATTTTCACTCCTGGTGACGCCGAAAACCTTTGAGCCTCATGACGTTGTGGCAAGATTAGCATTATGTACTCGCTATCAACCATAAGAACCTGAAAATGCAGGTGCCGATGATAATTTGTATGGACAAAGACAATTCTCCATACAAATTATCCCTGTCTCCGTCACTCGCATTTTTCAGGTTCTTATGGTTGATAACAAGTTCATTGAGATTAGGTTACAGAATGCAAATCGCGGAACACGAGATACAGCAAGGTGGGAGGTGCGTATATATGATCTTTGCCCAGAAGGGGGGTAGTTGTGTCCCAACGAAATCGCATGTAATGGAAGATGGAGACCAACTTTGCTTGATCGCCTTGTATACACGTGAGACTCACTAGCTGCGGGAACGTTATCCCGGCACGTGATAGCTGGTGGCAACAGGTCGATTTACATGAAACTGTATTACTTGTTTCTTCTACGATTTATACTTGATATCTTGTGTAGAAGGAAATGTCTCAGGCAGTTAAAATCAGGTTTGATTGAGTCTTATTAAGGGTTGTAGTTTGATCGAATGTACATGTAATCCATCTGTAGCATTTATATCTTTGATTTTTCAACAAAGGTTCGCTGTCTGGCTTGCGATAGCCTAGAAGTTCGCTGTTGATTTATAGCCGCTCACTCGACTCGGACTGGGGCATGTCTGTGGGGTTATTATATTTAGTGAATTAATTCGAAAAGTAGAATTTCATAAAGGCCAAGAAACAATCGGGGTTCTGGAATCGATGGTGAGCTCTATAGCTTACCAAAAGAATAGCAAGGTAACGTCAAACCGAGTGATACCTCATGATCAAACACCAATCTATTCTTTTTAGAACAGTGACAATTCATTGCAGCTTGCTGAAAAATTTACGTAAGTGCTTGAGATTGTATGAAAAAGGAAATTTATGGTCGATAGCCACTGATTCTCTCTAGCGGTGGTAGTTATGGGCCAGTTAGGTGTTGTTTTGGTTGATTGATTGTTTATTGGGTGCAGGCAGCCTTAAACCGATCAGGTGCCGATTAGCTGCGTTAGGCCACCACACAGACATAACTTCAGATTCTGACCCCGCTGCTCCGAATCATTGCCATTCGCTGTGGTGGGGCAGTGATACAAACCCAAGATACGGCCGCTAGGCAAGGCGAAGATGCAAAGCAGGGAAGCTACCCAGTCTCGTGGGAAGCACTGACAAGCCTTAAGTTTGGTTCCCGGATACTGTCACGTACATGGAGCTCTAGACTTTAAAAATAGAGATTGGGCTCAGGAATCCTTAACTAGTATCTGGAAATCGACAAGCGCGGACTTTGACTTGGATTTGACAGCGCGGGACAAGGAGTCTCAAAGCCGGGCCAGCTGGAGGGGTACAGAAACTACACTTCTCCGTAGTTGGGTTCTGCCCTTATTAGGCGACGTTTTTACTTTGGACGTGCCCTTTGTGCGTTCAGTTGACAATGGTTATCTTAGTGAAATATTATTATATCACCCATCCCGGGAGAGGAGGGTTAGATTCTTCCCGAAATAGAGTGAGTCGCTGGTCAGACTTTTTGAGGACATGGAAAACACTTCTATGCGCTTGGTAGAGCCATAGGAATGGAGTGTAGCGTGAGCTGTGTCCGCCCTCCCCTCCCCAACCTCTCCAACGGGGCTAAAGTTCAGCTATGATAAACGTTTAGGAGTACATGTAGGTGTGTGCTCCCTAAGTGGCGTAGAGTTTGCTATCGAACACACCCAAAGTTGGCTGAACCTGGGGTTGTAGTAGTAGAAAATTAATCCGGAACTAATCACCGGCGTTATAGATCCTGCAGCACTTTTTTTGTTTTTATATAAGTACACTAGAGGAGAATACGAACACGATTGAGATGCATTAAAGGTAAATCCATAGGCTCTAGCGTTTGTCTATACACTTACCCCACCCCATTCTTGGATAAGATGTATATGTGCCGTGATATCAGCGTCCAATGCCTACAATTCTTGCTTCTGATGAAAGTAGTAGTGGCCCTTGTATGTGTAATTCTTCTGCATGATGGCATAATCCAGTATATAGCTGACCGCGGTGACAGTGTTAAAGATGTGGTGGGAGTATTTTCTGCAGGAATCTGTGTAAGGTGAGCATGAGCGGTACCAGGCGTTATATATGCAGTACTGTACAGGCGTGTATCGCTCCTAGGCCCGCCAGCCGTGATCGATTCATCTCGCGGTAGTAACACTTCTTGCAACTGAGCACAGAGAGTTTTCTCTTCCACGAGAGAGCTCCTAAAGCGCAGCTATAGTTATGATGGTGGTTGCAATACCATGATGGCGCTGTACAAGTATGTAGACAGAAGAGCTTCGCGTAGGGAGATATAAGGTACAGTACCAAAAAAAAACGGATGAATCCAGTACAGCACCTAGCAAAATACCGCAAAGCTACGGTATTGCTACGGTATTGCTACGGTATTGCTACGGTATTGCTACGGTATGATAGTTAGGATTTCGTATTACATTCCTTTTTTGGTACTGTATGTACATGTAGTCATCCACCTCGTGTCTTCCTTTAATCATTCCCGCTATCTAAAAAAGGCGCAAAGCTTAGGTCAGCTTATTCCACTGTACATGCTACCATGCTCCCGTCTCTCCAGCCGGACCTATATGCGCTCCTTCGGTGGAGTGCTGAATCATGATCTATCACTCGCCTCCTCTATTCCCGCATGCAAACCGAATTAAAGATGTGGTGTTAGGGCAACGCTTTGCGGAGAGTTTACACCCTCTCACACGGATACGTCATCCTATATCACTCTACCGCGTCGTCCTATCTGGCATACGATGGTGCCAAGCTAGCGCCGAACCCGAAGCAAAGGCCTTAGGTTCAGAAGCCCAAAACACGGACATTGTGGTAAGAGCAGCTTAGTGGTTAAGATACATGTATTTGCGTATCTCACACTTTGAGTCTAACCCGCCCTGACTGGGAAAGAGTGTGGTAACTCAGCGACTAGTACCGATAATGGAGAGGTTAGCCGTTCGATTCCCGACCCCTCAAGCTTGGATTGGGACCCCTTGGGTGGGACCCCTTGGATGAGAAGAAAGCAGCTTAGGCGGCGTAAGTCTTTTGTCGTGATAGGCTATATAATCAACGTAAAAAAATTACAGATGTTTCCCTATTTCTCTCTTTCTTTTGGATTACTCACCCCTATAGATCGCCAACACATATAACACAGCACTACACGTAGTAATAGTGAGCGAGCGATTGGTGAATGTAGACAGTCACTACGTACATCACTGGTCATGTCTCTTTCAGGGTTTTGTAGAGGGTGTCATCGGACCGAGGCCTAGGTACAAGGCTCTGGCACTAAGTGAGCGAACCACATGGGGTGCTGACAGATGATGATCCGTTCATTCATTCGATGCCGGAGCCTTGTACATGTAGCTAATCGGAACTCCCAACTCCCAACCCCCAACCCCAACTCAGCTCCTACTCCATCCATATGTCTCTTGGATTATTTATCAACTCTCTTTATTCTATATACTCCCTCATCTTCAAAGCTCCATCTAACTCCCTCCTCCCGCCGGGCCGACCTCTATTGCCTCCGAACCGGACATGTGCAAGCTACATACGTAACTCATCAAAGCACCATCAACCGGAGGCAAGGCTGGGGGGGGGGGGGGGCAATTGGGAAACTTCATATGACTTACCACCACCCATTAATACATCTTATAAGGCACTAGTTTTTCACGAGAGTTCATGGCGGTGGTTTGTTTGATTCTGAGGACTACGGTCCCCCCCCTGATCGCCTGAAGGACAAATGCAGTCAGCATCTATGAACGATTTATCTACCTAGTGTATATCCAAATAGAGCCCCGCAACTGGCAAACTATGAGCTCAAAGCTTAACTTGGTGCGGTCGACCAATCTACAACTAGGATTTCCGACCGGAGGTAGAGTATCTACATCCATGTATGGACATGTAATTAATAGGTATATACACGGTACCTTGTCTAAGAGTAGGTCGGGCTATCTGAGTAGGCACCATCAAGTAGATATATCGCTTAGGAATAAAGGGAGAACATGAGGCCGATAACCTCCGGTTGCTCAAGGACCTTCTACTCCTTCTAGCCAATCATGAAGTGTAATAGAATTCCATCATTATATTTCAAGCATTTGCACATCATCAGCTTGCCCATTAGCAGTCTGTGATTTTAGGTGATAAAAATGAGTAAATACTCTTTTTTTTGAGTATGAAAATAATGCATTCTGGCTACCTCTCCTCCCATTCCGTTGCCTTTCTGTTTCCTTGTTGATCTAGCCCCACCCCTCAAGCTCTCATTAAGCTTGCTATGTGCCCTTTGCACGAATGAATTATCAATTAATCAATCAGTCAATCAGTGCAAGTACAATAAATGAATTAATAACAACGAGTCAGTCAATTACATGCATCTCGCAATGAAGTAATCAATCAATTATTCAAGCCATGCGTTTTCAATTAATGAGTTCAACAAAAAAAAACCCATGCGTCCCCGCCTCTCTGAGAGGACGAGTGATAAGTTATGATTACATACATACATGTGTATCTAGCTGGGCTCTTTTTTTTTCTCTTCTTTTTTTTGTTTAACTCATTAATTTATCTAGCTGGGCTCAACATACAAGTTACGTTCTATATTGGTTAGTTTGTGTCTCACCTAAACACAAAAAACTTCGATATAATGATGCAATGTGTTATATAGGCTAACAGGCCTTTTTAAGTCTGTTAACATGCAAGCAATCCTTCTGTAGCACCCTGGCTTCCCGATTTAGCTAATTATGGTATTTACAAAGCGATATCTTTTCTTCATGCTATAGATCACAGAGAGTGATTTTCACCAACAATATTTGGCCCCATCCCGATTCCTCGCAATCTGAGCTCTCAAAGCTCCGGCAGGGAAATTTCTCGTATGAACATCAGTGAAAAAACCCCTTGGATTATCTTCAATCTGACCCACGGAAAAACCCTCGCCAGTATCGGACCCATTGACCGTGATTCCAGTACTGAAAGGTCCCTTAAGGCAACCTACAGAATTGCGACGTGTACCATTCCCGATCTACGTTTGAAAATTACTTTAGACAAGGCTAGTTTAAATAAGAAAGATTATGAGGGGATAAGAATCGCTAAAAAGAAAGGAAAAGTAAAAGCTTACGGGGTTTGGAAAAGCAATACGAGCAGGTCCAGCCATCCCAGCCATGGCTTGATGAATATGGGTAGCAGTGTTAGCCGGAGACTGGTATTCTCCAGTAACTCCTAGAAGGGTGATGTTCTATGAAGCAGTATTAGTCGTTTTTATCGAACCATAGCAAAATAAAAACAATTGGTAGGCTTACATAGCAAATAACATTTTCATCGCTATTAATTCCAAAGTTGAAATATCCAACTGCATTCTTCTCCCCCATGACAGCCATGTTGGTAGCGTTGACAACCTGATTGGAAGTAGCAATGACGGAGTAGGTGCTAGTAAAACGAAAGAGCTAGAGTAGTTGAAGCATTAACACTCAGTAGCAGACCCAATTACAGAATGTGTAGATAAAATACTCACAGTGGTGGCAGTGGTGGTATAATCTGAGCACATATGTCCATTCTTAGGCCCATCATGATCATAACATGCCTTGGTAGAAGGCTTCGGTTTGACATGAATACGAGCTTTCTCGGCCTCAACCCCCTCAGAGGGAGCAGAGTAAGTGGGAGTAGGCATGATAACGCCGAGGGCTGTAGAAAAGAGAAGAGTGAAGATGATAGTGATTGACTTCATTGTGATGAGATTATCAAGTGATTGTAAACTTATGAAAGAGTGTGTAGCTGGTTCGAAATGTAGAAAATTGAGTGAGTGAAGAATGAACGGATGAAGATGCAGGGAGGAAAAGGAGGAAAGGGAGGGAATCAATGGCTTTTATAGCTTCTATCTAAGAAGACAGGTGGGCAGATATATATGAGGACAGTTAGATGCCATGACAGATGGGGGGACAGATAGATGGGAGGACAGGTAGATGGGGGGACAGAATGCCATTTTTCTTTATCAAGCATCTCTAAGCACCAATATACGTATGTCTGCACCTACGAGTAATGAAGTACATGTAATCAATCAATCAATCCGCTTTTACACCCGCAAACGCTTACGTACTCGAACATACATGTATATACTAAAATACAGAGTACTTGAGTACGTATCGTGTGTACATGTAGTTTTCTTGGACCACAGGTAATATTCACAGATTCAACTAAACACACCTCGATCGCTCAGCTTCCCGCCAAATTCAGCTATGGAAGGGGAACAGTATCATCATTTAAGTTTTGTAGTACGATGTCCAGAAACCTTGTTTCCTTGATTACATGTACATGTATGTACTCGCTTGGTTGTAGGTACAGAGATACAGTGCCAGGGATGAAGGTAAAGTTGATGCAGAATATCAGTTATGTGGCAGTTTCAAAGACTGTACGTATGTAGTCGTAGGGTATGTAATTTCACTAGATGTATGTACTGAACCACATATAAATAAAGCTTGGCGTGATGCCTCCAGCCCCTCAAGAGCTTGACCGTTGTTGAATAAAGTACCCCTACTAAATGATTGGAAATATCTTTCACTTACCTAGATATATTGGTGCGGATCATATTTCGGATGCGCGACAGTTCATCATGAGAATATTGCGTGTCCCTTTTCAATCATCTAAGAATAGCTTAATCTTATCAGATTCATGACGTCGAAGCCTCCCGAACCCCTCCAATCCAGCTCCCGATCCCTGAAATCGTTTATCACGTGATCCCCCCCAGCTGTTCTGCGAGAGTCTCATTGCTATCCACCTACCTTTCCTTGCTTTAGTAGTTGCTGCATCATCATCAATCCTACCCCTTTCTTTCTTTCTTTCTCTCCTCCACTAATTTGATTAATATAACACCTATCCGATCTCATCACCTCACATCGGTTCAATCAATCAAGCCTATACCCAACACGTAGATCCTACCACCACCAAAAGCTTTACTATTAACAATGTCGTTCGGAGGGTTCAGTGATATTCAACGTGACCGAGACAGAGCCCACTCCTCCCGGCATCGAGAACGACGCTCTGGCGAGCATGACGAAGAAGGGCGAGACAGCTATGGCGAAGATTCTTTCGGTGACAGAGATAGGGGGAATGAGGGCTACGCTGGAAACAACAACGAGGGCCATGAGTCTCGACGAGGGAATGACAGTGGTATAAGCGGAACATACCGTGAACGTGAGAGTGGGGGCGGCGGCGGAAGACCATACGGCGGCGGCGATGATGGGTACGGAAACAATTCCAATCGCGAAGAGGAATTCGGGAACCGTAATAAGTTTTACGGTAATACTAATCGTGGAGGGGAATATGGCAGCAATGGAAACAACAACGGCAGGGAAGAATTCGGAGACCGTAACGAGGATCGGCAACACAACCGTGAGGAATACGGAGGTAACAAAGACTCATCATACGGGAATAATAACCGCCGTAGAGATGATTCTGAGAACAACTTCAACCGTGACGATTCATATGGAAACAACAATCACGGGGGTGAATACGGAAGTACCCAGCACAACCGTGAGGAGTACGGCAATCAGCAATCCAACAGCTCAGGCTATGGAAGCAATAACAACAGCAACGAGGGTTATTCAAGCCAAAGCCAGTCCAACTATCCTCAAAATAACAATCAAAACCAAGCTGGTCAAGAAAACCCAATAAACTGGGGAACCGTAGCGGAAGCCGGCATCTTGCACTTCGCCAAGGCCTACGAGAAATCTGCTTCCACCAACCAAGAGTCTGGATCCAGCAATAATGGCGGGCGACCGGCTGAACAGAGTGAATTTGCGAAACGACTCGCAAATAAGCAGGAGGCTGAGAGTGGATCAACCTTGGTTAAGCAGGCCTTCGGTGGCGGTTTGTACCCCATATTTTTGAGGATGTTGAGCATTGGGTGCTGACGGGATGAGAAACAGTGAAAGCTACTATCGAAAAATTGACAGGCGAAAAGAAATAGTTTTCCGTAGGTATGTTCCGTGTGGGGGCATGGGGAGTACATGGGTAAGGGAGGGAGAGATCGGTAGGGGCGAGATCTGGGGGCTTGTTTGGGTATATACATGTACCACCATGATATGGGCTATCATGGAGTTGGGTTGGAGCTTGGGGTAAAGTTGGGTTGGAGCTTGGGGTAAAGTTGGGTTGGAACTTGGGGTAAAGTTGGGTTGGAGCTTGGGGTAAAGTTGGGTTATGGAAATCATTTACTTGAAAAAAATAGCAACAACCGCAGAAGTTTATTTTTCATATTAAAGCTTAACTTTCTAAATGGATAAACTTGTATGTCGTGTCTTAATTTTATATCATATCCAATATACCACATAAAATACTACCATATTACAAAAAAAGAAAGAAAAAAAAGAGATTGTAGTCGAATGACAAGACAAAGGCCAAGTTCACGCATCCATATCATATCACCGGGCCGATACCAATGCACAGTCACTATCATTTAACTACAGTTGAAAGTAGTTAGCCCGATGGGCCCAGCTATTGCTTGTTAAGATCGTCATTCGTATTTCCCTCCTTGCACATTACAGTACATACATCACAGCGCCCGTACCCCTTCTTCTGTCTACCAAATGAAAATAGCGAGGGTTATTAGTACTACGGAGGGGAGTATAGTGCTGTTTAGTAACTGCTCCAGCTAGCCAGCCCTACGTACCCTACTGTCCACGGAATACAATTCATTCTCGTTACATTGCCTCGAGAAAATTCCAGAGAACGTAATTAGCATGGTAAATATCCAACGGCCCTCTAGCTCTCTAGTTGGGGAAATTTCTATTTGCTCTATTATATCGTGTTTCGGACGCAAGTAAACTATACATGTAGTTCACGGTAGATGAGGATAATAACGGATATTAGCTATATGTACATGTAGTATGTAGTATGTGTAACATACTAGTATATTTCATTTATATAGTGTAGAAGAAAGTGGACGTACCACGGCCACTCAGCGTTTGATTTAGTAACATCTTTTAAAGGCTTATAGAAATACTTAGGATCTATGATCGCAAGTTCAAATTTACATTTAAGCCTTTGGTGTCACAATCGATCTGAAAAATCTTCACGAGGAAGACACTCTTTGATGATTTATAGTAATTACATGTACTTCGGGGGTGGGATAACAAGTGAGAAGACACGCTTCCCGAAACCTTGACAGCGTGGTATCTTCTCGCTTTCCCCGAAGTACATGTAATCGCAATAGTACTCGTTTGTAAAAGGAACCACTCTTACATACCATATATATACGCGCCAAGTCCACAATTTAGTATGGTATGCAATAGCGGTTCCTTTTACAAACGTTAGGAAAATACGAGTACATGTAGGTATAGGCTAACATGGCTCTCACGAGTGCGGCTGTACCGTGTGGCTGTAGCGAAAAGTGATAAGAGAAATAGATACACGTATTCACCGCAGCATTTACTTATCAGATTCTGATCACTTACCCTCAGCACCCGGTATGTACCGTGTGGGGTTGTGGTATTGTGACGACCACCGTGAAAGCAGATATGACGTATATTAGTCTCGTTCACAGGCTGTTTATAATTACAGTACCTTCAAGCCCTCCAAATTCACTCTCTCACAAATCAAGAAATATGGTCTGACTTCCCTCCCCCATCCCCTCCTTGAACACATATTCAGCTACATACCTATCAACGGCGGATGAATTCACAAATCTCAGCAACACCTATAACTCTTAGAGAAAAAGCTTCTGCCTTCCTCCCAATCCGCCGTCAACAAATTCATGAATTAAACAAGAAAAAATCCGCCGTCAACAACTGCTTGTCTAGGTGCGCATCCTTCAATCTACGATACCAGCCGCAAATAATCCTTCACGAAATATCCACTTATATCACTCCCAAAGACTTCTACACCGCTACGAAGGTCTGCGCTTTCTGGCGCTATGCTGAGTTGATCCTCCGCTTATAAAAAAACACATATCCGCCCTACTTCTGGACGGAATTGTTGAAGGAGCCTCCGATGTTCCAAAATATGACTTACAGACATTCATTTCACACCTTTATAAAGATCTAGGAAAGGGTTACTCCCCGAATATCTAGTTTCTACAATCCAACTTGGGTAGCCTAACCCTAAAATCCCCCTTGGAATCCATCTCTCGGAGACTGGGCACTACTTTTTACCCGCCGAAAGAGCACCTCCCTACTATGTCTATATCTACTGTACCTACCTACCAGTCCTAGCCAACGACTTCTAAACCCTCAACTTAGATCGTAGGTTAAAAATACTACTCCTAGGTTCAAAGGTGTGCCTGAGTATGCCCCATAAGAACACGGAAGTGGCGCCTTGGGGTTTCATGATGATGTTGCCATAGCCATGCTATGGAAAAGTATCTCCACCTGCTTTATTTTAGTAGTGTAAGGTATGGCCGGGCTATGAACTCATACACAAATGGTGTAATTCCAGGCGAAACGAGTTGAACTTTGATATCTCCTATATCATTTGTGGCAGTACTCCATTTTTTAGAATGGAAGAACAGCCAAGCAGAGCAAAGAATCGGGGGCACCCCGAGAATTCCTGTATATGTCACTTCGAACTCGATCGCATTGATGCACTCGACATCAAACCTATCGAAATTCTAAGTTTATTATCTTCACTCCCATACTCAGACTTGACAGCTTGTGAAGACTATAGCAGCGCATCTCTCTACTTTAGTCTTGATTGCTCTGATTATTCACGAATCCCCTGGCACTCAACTTACCCTATTATCGTTACTGAAGCAACAGAGGGCCAAATTTACATTTCCTTCCCTCCCCTCTACAATTCAAGCAAGCGTACCTGTATACCTTCCGACTCTGGACCCCGCAGGATCAAACTAGAATGTACCTGTTTTCAGAGGGCTTACTCGCATCCCACCCGCCACAGGAGGAAGGATAGCAGACATGAACTTATCGTACCGCTCGCCAGTGTAAATTCGCCAAGAAGACATTGAATATTTGAAGGATTTAGAGGTTATGAAAGGCGGGACAGGAGTTTTGGTACTGCTTGTTTGCACAGATAGGGTAGATTGGGGTTTTTCTATTTCGGTCTCGAGAGTAAAGAAGTGGATATGAAGCGATTATATTGTGGGTTGCAAGAATGTCAGAGATAGAAAGTAAGAGCGATTTGGGGACTTAAAATGGTTGTCTTGTACATCCGACGTATCTAAGTAATTCCCAGAGCCCCCACATAGGAACTGGGTTAAAGTGATAAACTATTTTGGCATATCCTTAATTTACGCTTTCTCTTCAGTTATCCTCTATGATGTTCACTCTGCAGCTCTGGTTGTGGTGAATTTAGTTGCTAGGGTCCTGTTGCTATATAGGGGCTCTAGAAATTGTCTTAACACGGGTGTAAATACTATTTCAGTGGACAGATCTAGATGGCTTGTATTTTATATCGAGTGATATTCCGTGAGATGAATACGTCAGGCCCTTTTTCTTCTTCTAATTAATTGCATGCAGACCGTAGTCCATGGCAATATTACACAAGCCTATGAACTACTCGTTCTCTTCCCCCACCTCGCACAAGGTAATAATATACACATATATAAAGAAATGATAACTGAACCCGTAATGACCCGTACTGTGAATGTCAATTTTCACTCTTCCACTTCGTCGTTCTTTAGCCCTCCCCATCCTCGCTTTGCTTCTCTTTCCTCCTCATCCTTTTCTTTTTCTCCAGCCCCCTTTCCATGTCTCCATTAATTAGTGAACTCCTTCCAGATCGCGAGCGCGATTTCGATACCCGTTTTTGTCAACAGCAGTTTCTCAACTGTATTGTGTTTCATATCTTTATTCCTGGCCCCGGACGTTGCTTCGCACTCTGTCAATATATGTTTGACGCTTTGGATTCCTTTAATTTGCCGCATGATACGTCAGACCTATATGGACAGAGACTTCAAAAAAAGAATTGTGATGTAGTAGGCAGGTTAAACACAATGCTATAGTTCAGCGATGAAGGGGCCGGAGGGTCTGATGCATGCCCATAATATGATAGATAGGAGGGAAAGTGGTCCAAAGCCACCCTTTTATTTTAAAAATCATAATTTGCCGCGGCAAATGACAAAGATTCGCACTCGCCAGGTTGCTTTTTTCTCGTCCAAGGGTCCCAATCCAAGGTTGAGGGGATCAGGAATCAAACTGTTAACCTCCCATTATCGGTACTAGTCACTGAGTTACCATACACTTTTCTCAGTCTGGTTAGTTAGACTCAAAGTGTGAGATATATAAATATCTTAACCATTAGGTTGCTCTTACCACAAAGCTATCGGCCGTATTTTGGGCATTTGAACCCAAGTCCTTCGCTTCGGTACTTCTGAGCTACTTGTACTTGCTTGGCCGCCGTATTCTATGGCAGACCCCCCTTGGCGCACTATATCACCTACCTGCCTAGATGGATGGATGTCCCCGAAGAGAGAATGACTCCATCTTCTCGCCTTTTATAATTCTCTCGACGGGCGGGGGAGTTGTCATTTCCAGCCCTGAAAGATATCACAGCGTAGATCCACCGAGTGATCATCTATGATCGGTGATTCTGCACACGCTTACCAATTCTCCAACAACCAACAAACCAACACGGATCTCATTATGTATCTTCCCGCAGTTACTATCCTTATAGAACGAGCGTACATAGCGGAGGGGGCGCTGTATGTTCCTACCCGCAAATGTTATATAGACGTTAAATCTCGATCATATACCCGTAAGCTAAGGTTATATATCTGGGGGGGATATCGGCTTTTGAAACTTGGGGAAATTAGACTTCCGATCTGATATTCCCTGTCATTGATCGCTACATAGCTACCATTCTCCGAATGTTTGCCGGATAATGCCTCTTGGTTGGATTCAACAAACGGACACTTGCAGCTAGATACACACATATATACGCAGTTATAGATATACGGAGCGTCTGATCGACAATGGATATTCTTGGAGGGCTCGATCTCGTCGTCCGCTTCCGGGGGGCGGGGGGTGGGAGGCCAGGGTATCTCCCCGACTGTTCGCTAGCTACAGCTAGATGGTGTATTGCTAGGTGTATAAAAGACGAGCATTGAGAGTCTTCTCCTGGCTCACTCTTTCTAACAAATCCACCAGTTTTACCAATCCCTTCTCATTATCCAGAATGAAGTTCTTCTTGAACCTAGTTTTTCTCACCGTCGCTGTGCTGTCCAGCGCCCTCATCATCAATGCTTCACCCACAACCCGCACGGCACGAATCGTCGCCAACAAGCTGGAGCTCGCAACAGAGCAGACGAATGATGCTGACGAGCTGGTTGGCAATACTAACCTCTATAATATGTTTGTCAACGCACCTGTATGTTGTTTGTTGTTCCTGTCTCTGGTATGGCTATGGTAGCTGATTGTTTAACCTATATTGAAGCTTGTCGGAATCCAGCTTGCAGAGGTTATTAGTACTCTGATAAGCATGTCATTAACCCTTACTAATGTGTGTCCCTGAAATTCCTCATCCCTATACTAATTATTAACATGTACGCCTCCCTCCAGACTGACGAAAACTTCTCGTCAATCGATAGCGAAGAAATCTTCAAGCGCATGCTCATTGTAACATCCCCCTCCCCCCTCCCTTTCTCTCCTCACTCACCTGAAACTGACATGTCGTTTATATAGTTCACGAGTAGCCAGAATGCGCTTATGGACCGGCTCTCTGGGCGCTTCGGTCTCCTCTCGAGCTTCAGTTACTCAGAGCCCGTACGGTTCTCGATCATAATTCTCGCCACCACCGTCCAGGTAAATGCCCTATTCACTCTCTCTCTTCCATTCACTGACATGGAGGACTATGCAGCAACTCGCTGAGAATATCATTCGCCTGATCCCGGTGCGGAAACAGGAGCTCGAGGAAACTTTTGTAAGCGTGAAGAAGGACTACCAGAAGGTGATGAAGAACTACTCAGGGTATAAGCGGGCTGGCGATTTGTAGTTTCTAGGTGCTGCTTTGTGCGGGGGGTCGGATTTGGATACCGCCTATATGGAGGGATGTGGTTTGGTTTATGAATAGTGTGTCAGTACGTACATGTAGTAGTGAGAATTTATCTTGAGCATAGTCGATTCCTAATCTGTACTCGGAAGAGTGGAAGGGGCGGTGTGAGATTGTCTCACTTAGGTTTGGCCTGGTCATGTCATATCACTCGGATGCCAACCACGTCCCCTAGCCCTAAATGACACCGCTCGCCCGGATCAGTCGGTGCCAACGTACAACGTATATAACCACCGAATTTAAATCAAAGCCCCCCATTAAGATGCACGCAATTCTTAAGGGGACTACAGATAACTTGTGCCAAACAATACGATATACTATAAGATATCCCACACTAGTACTCTACAAGACTTCTGTGTTAAGGACGTACAGAGGCCTATTATAGCCCGACCGGGTAATCGTTGCCAAACAAGAATTACGCCACGAAAAACTCACTGACGTATGGCTCGAGAAGGCATAGGGGGTGGGTGTGTCAACTTCAGAGGAACTTTTTTTGTATGGGAATTGGAGAAAATTCCACCGTTAGGCTGGACGCTAGTACTATTATGGGGGTAGATCTCCAAATCTCTATAGATTGGTTGGCTACAAACGCCGAAGTTTACACACCTACCCACCATAGCTTCTTGAGCTATAGGCTTAGGAACTACCGCAACTCCGTCATCAACACGCTTTTTGTGATATATCTAGATGAGATTTCGGCATGTGGTTGATGGATATTAGATTCCCGCACCGCCGCGGATCGAGTGTGTATCTAATAATACTATAGAAAAACATCTAAAGGTAGAAACCACTCAGTGATACAATACTCGAACAGCTGTACAGGTAAATACTTACATACAGGTGAGACCCATAATTCGAACGAGTTCGCTCATCTATCCTTGCGATCATCTACAAGCGAATTACTCGGACCGAGATGGAAAGCACAATGTGCATATAGTATCCTAGCATCTGGCCTGCACTCAAATAACTTTCCCGTGCGTAGCTTGGCGCACAGGTACTCACTCGTTTTAAATTTCTTGAGACTGCACCAAGATGGCTCAGATTAGTGATTCTCTCATTCGCGAGAGATGCTAACGCGAAACTGCACCCCAACGCGTCTCCCTCGGACGCGTGCACGCAAGTGCAGACATGAGTCCTCTCAAGCCGCATGCATATATAAACCTTGACCAAGGCGCCTCTCTTAATTCTTCCCCCTGGCCGAATTGACCGATTGATATCGGCTCTTTCCTATCACCCGTACGGTCTAACCTCTTTATCGGTCCCATGTTTCCCAAAACCTCCACTCGAGCCCTTCAATCCAAGCTGAATCGTTTCCAGGAAATGACATGAGACCAGGGAGTAGTCCTAGATCGAGCCAAGGTAAAGCACCGCTTTGGACTGAATTACCCAAAGATGAGGGTACAGCCATGCAATTGGTGGAGATAAATCTGTGATTCATACTCTTATTTATGCGGGCCGGGGTCCCGTGCTTCATTGGATATGCGCGTCCATTCGCGCCGAGGATGGCATATCGTTTTTGAGGATGTGTCACTTTAGAAAATAGAAGGATCTGCAAACTGCATAGTGCTTAATCTTGTGAAAATAACTAATATTTCCACAAGCTTCTTGATCTTTGGAAACTAGTGCGGGCCTCAGAAATAAAGAATCTCAATCGAGGGAGGAAGAGGTAGTTTATTATCATCAATCTTTGAGCATAGACATCAACTGATGGATATCATTCAAGACCTAGAGGGAGGTCCAGACAAGCAACAGCCAAGATTTCTTCAACGGGTCCTACGCTTCTAGAAGATCTTCCCCAGAAGTGAAAGTGGGATAAAAAGATTACTAACCGAAAAATGCCACCGCCAAGCTACCAGCCGAACTACCCGGAAGCTTGTAACCAGAAATGGGAATCGTACTTGTCCCGCTACAAGGTTATCATCAGTGGACAAAGTGGGTATCTCCCCTAATACCGCACACAAACTCCGAGATTTTTTTCTTCTATAAGAATGAGCTTCCTCGTTATCGTTTTCGTTGTTTGTGCTGTTGTTGAGGAAGTATCAAGCTGCATGCAATCAAGGCCGAGAAAGGATCTGATTGTAGCTCGATATATACCAAAGAAGTAGTCAGTCAGTGCTTAATCAATCATGGCCTCTACTGTTGCTGCTGCTACCACTGCCGCTGCTGGTGAAGGGAAAAATGGATTTCGGGATACTCAAGACCAGACAAACTCGCTCTCCAAAAAACATATCATTGTCATATTTTTAGCGTTGGCCATGACACTGTTCATATCGACCATAGACCAGACATCAGTATCAACTTCTCTGCCTGTGATTGGGAAGGACCTAGATGCAGTTTCAACAATATCATGGGTTAGTAATTATTATCATTGCTTCCTATATTAATTGCTACTCATCCAACATATGTCTTGGCAAGTTTACTGAATGCGATCATGAGTACAGGTAGGAACCTCATTCCTCATCGCCAGCACAGCATTCCTTCTCATAAACAGCCGCATGTCCGACATCTTTGGCCGCAAAACGTGCCTATTAATTTGTCTCGGCTTCCTTGCCGTCGGCGACCTTCTCTGCGGCTTTGCACAAACAAGCATTCAGCTCTTCGTCTTCCGTGCACTTTCTGGGATCGGCGCCGGCGGCATAAACTCCCTCGTTATGGTTATCGTCAGTGATATCACTACGCTGAAGGAGCGCGGGAAGTATCAGGGGTACCTAGAGACGTTCATAGCGCTCGGAAACGGCGTAGGGCCATTGATTGGTGGTGCATTCTCAGAGAGTGTCAGTTGGCGATGGACGTTCTGGTTGCCGGTGATACTGATTGCGGCTGCCACGGGGGTTGTGGTGATGATGGTGCCAAAATCTAGGGTAGAGGGTAGCTGGAGGGTCAAAGTGGGGCATATCGACTTTTGGGGGATTCTCCTGAGCTTAACAGCGGTACTATTTCTATTGGTATGTGTTGACCTTTAATTCATTGATTGATTGAATGAGTGAATCTTTAATTGTTTGAGAGCTGATGGTTGATGGCGTGTAGATTCCTATCAGTGGTGGTGGGAGCACTTATAATTGGGATTCGCCATTAGTTATAGTTTTCCTCGTAATCGGCGGGGTTGCTTCAATCCTGTTTGTAGCAGTAGAATGGAAAGTTGCAAAGGTTCCTGTTATGCCTAGTAAGTACAATTTACTCAACTGATGTTTTTGGGACGAATTGAACCTGGATATCAGCCAGATATATGTACGCTTTATGGTTTAATAGGTTCAATACCTTATTCAACTCAACCTGTTCCAAGACCTCCACCTATTCCTACCCATACCACAATTCACTAATTACTATTATTAGTCCGTATATTCGAGATCCGCGCAGCCAAAATAATCCTCACGCATTTCTTTCTTACTGGCATTGTCTACTGGGGAAATCTCTACTTTCTCCCACTCTACTTTCAAAACGTTCGCGGTTTCTCCCCCGTCATGTCCGGCGTCATGATCCTCCCATTGGTTCTAGCCTTCTCTGTCGGATCCTCTTCGTCCGGTGTCATCATCTCAAGAGTCGGCAAGTATAACGGTGTCCTTAGGACTGGATACGTTCTCTGGGCTGCGGGTGCCGGAGGAAGGATCGCTCTACACAGGAACAGCCATATAGCTGTCGTGGTGATTACTCTGATCATCGAGGGCATAGGTGTCGGGTGCTGCTTCCAGCCAGGTCAGTATACGCACAACATCCGGCAGATCAAGTTGGGACTAGTACTGATGGGGGGAACTATATAAACCAGGTATGATTGTGCTGTTAGCCAACTCCCGCAAGGAGGACCGCGCTGTTGCTACCGGGCTGAGAAATTTTATCCGCACCGTCGGCGGAGCTGTCGGACTCGCTGGTTAGTTATCCTTTCTCTCTTCCTTCCTCCACCTCTTGACCTTTCTTCCTTCCCCGAATTGCAGCCTAACCCAATGCTACCAGCCTTCTCTGCGATCCTCAATAATGTCCTCCTTTCCAATATCCCCGACACCGTCTCTGCTGCAACCGCACTACAGTTCACCACAGCCACAGGCCTAACGGACACAGAAAAGAGCGCCGTGATAGACGCATACATGAAGGGCATCCACATCATTATGTGTATCGGATGCCCATTGATAGGGTTCTGTCTACTAACCAGTCTCATCATCAAAGATGTTGCGTTGGAGGGCAGGAAGGAGCCCGAGCCTGAAGTGGTGCTTGAAGATGATGAGGGTGTACTGCCGCCGGGAGCGAGGGAGAAGGCAGACGAGAAGGTTTAGAAAGATGGAATGAGATATGAAGAGGGTAAATAACTCTATGTGATTGATGGGTGCAATTATAGATGGATTCTTAGGTGGTTGTATTTTAGAGTGATGGTTATTTAATTGCTAGATGCGATGTATTTAAGCGTAGCTTGAACTTAATTTTGGTCAATCGAGCTTTTTTTTTAGTACTGTGTTAATATGCATGCGGTCCTTTGTATAATTATGGAGGGGAGAGTACAAAGGCGGTATACAGACAAAGTTGATGGAGTAAGTTAAAAAGACCTCTCTTTTTGGTGTCGTACTTCGTTCAGAGAAGTGGTCTAGAACCATCGGCTATATTTTTATTTTTGAAGTTATAACCCACCACGACAAAAGACTTGCGCTCGCCAGGCTGCTTTCTTTTTATCCAAGGGGTCCCAATCCAATGTTGATGGGGGTCGGGAATCGAATGGCTAACCTCCCATCATCGGTACTAGTCACCGAGTTACCATATCCTTTCCCAGTCCGGGTTGTTTAGACTCAAAGTGTGAGATACGAAGCCTACAGTGCGTGTTTTGGTGTTCTAAACCTAAATGTATGGAAATGACTGCTGAGTTACATTGTAGCTTAGCATTATTTAGTTAGTGATAACCCGGGAATGGCATAAACCCACTGCAGGGCATTGCATGTATATATATGTAATGTACGTCCTACTTGTATGTATCCTGCACCCATCCAACGGCTTAGAACCGACGGCCTGGATGACATTATTAGTGCAAATAACCGGATACTACGTAGTACACGACCAAACGACCACCCAAAGGCATGCATCTATATATCTAGAGTACAGCTAAAGTAACTGGATCCAGCGGTATATCAAGAGCAAGGAGCTCAGGCCATTCTTTGGGGACAAAAATATACCATGATCTAGAGGGAGGAGACATACAATAGCATCATTTGCTTTCCCGCTCCAGCAACCTTTCTGCCATTACTACTCGTATGAAATCTAAGAGAGAGAAAAGTCTAAATGCTCTGCAATGAACTATGGTAGACCTAGAGTATTACATGCCCTTAGTCAAATAATGATCAACCATAAGTGAAAGGCTTACACGTACTAGATATCGTCAGCCCAACCATATTTGCGGAGAATAATACATGTACGTATCGGTTATATAAAAAAAAAGGGGGGGGGGGGGGCTCTTATAAGCTCTAGCCAGGCACTTGACGCATCAAGTGTTATCACTCGTAGATCGAGTGACTTCGACGGTTATGAGAAGACGCAGCGATTTAGCAAGTACATGTGCTTCTCATCCTAAAAAACGGCTGATGAGCGCAGCCCCGCTTTTTTGATGGCATCCATCCTGGCACGGAGTTTGTTGGGCTTGACATCATGCAGTGGTGGTTCCAGGCGAGTGACGATCCGTGCAGTACCAGCCGAATGCTTTATCATGAGCCAAGACCCTTGGCGCGTAGCCAGGGTCAAGTACGAGTGTACCTACATACTCTACTTGCCGGATTTTTTTATTGGGTCCGACTCCTGGTATGTTGCCTCTTTCACCTAGTTGCTAGGTTTGGGGTAAAAGAGTCGGACCCAATAAAAAATCCGGAAGTAGTTCTCTGCTTCACGTCACTTGAGCAGAGAATAACGATATCGATATCATCGACAGACGGAGATACAATAGACTAAATTCCGGCTGACAATCGTTCAGCTGTTCACATTTACGATATGGCTGATTCCGCTATAGTGCTCGGAGGCCTCATCCTCACAAACGGTGTGACGAGTGCCAGTTTCTACTTTATGGTAGAGATCATCTTTATCTTCGATATCAACTACTTTCTGCGGGATGAAGGCGGCACCACGGATCAGATAGACAACTATCCATTGCGCCCGGCAATTTCTGCATTGTCACGAATGGTAGGTTCAATGGGCTATATCGTCAAGTTGCTGATTTCAATAGATTCCATCACCAACTAGTACAGTCGCTGGATCGCGGTTCAGCCAGAAACTGGAGGATCCGTTCAAAATGGTTTGTTGCCTGATAAAAAAAAACTATGCATGCGCTTTTTTGGCAACTACGATGTGTCAATTAATCCTGACGTACGGATGTATAGCTTTCCATTGCAATATTAGCTATAGTCGTTTCAAATGAACTACCTGTGAAGCTTTGCTGTTTCTCGCCATATGTACAGCGGTAGATAATAAGTGATGGAACGCCCAAAGATAGAGTTGAGTAAACCGCCACCAACATACGGTGTTTGCAGGTATAACCGTATCTCAGGGCGTTCTATCACTTATTACCTATCGCTGTACTTGGAAACCTGCTCGTCAGCAACCAGCATCCGTCTTGACCCTGTGAACGACTGTTCTAACAACTTGTTTCACTTGGGATAACTATAAGGTCGTTTGCTTTGATAATGATGGGTTTGGCATAGCTGGAAAACGCTTCGGGTTTGGAGATGATGAGTGTCGACCATCTAATCAGTCTCTGCGTTAGCATTTCAGGCAGGCGGTGTCCCAGTATGAGGAGGGCTGGTGAGCCTGTTCTCGAGTGTGATTTTCCGCCTGGTGCGGAGATGATGGGTGAGATTATAAGTGGCCCAAAGGCCGGTGAAAGGATGGAGTTTGAGCTGTTCAGTCGCTTGGCTGTGCAGTAATTTTTGCTTCCTTTTCTTTTTCTTTGGCATTTCTGTGAATAGATGCTGAATAGATGGCGGTGATGGAGTTTTGACTGTATGGTGATGACTTTTTTCACTTGATGATTTTGTGGAAAGGATAAAGATTGAGAACCCAGTGTGCGAGTGGCCGAAGGGAAGGTATGAGGAGGGTGTATTTGGGCGTATCAGAGGAACGGCGACAAGGAGATATGCCAGGGACATGTCTTGTGTCGTATCAAATTCAGCGGGAAGTACCGGTCTAATAGTCTCGTGCCCAGCCTGTGTTTACTTCGCGCAGACCACAATTGAAATAAACATAGGCTGGGCACGAGACTACCGATCTAGATACTTGCTATATATATATTACGCACCATCAACCCGCCGTGAACACTTGACTAATTAATCCATCCCTCACGAGGTTTCGAATAGTACTTCTCTACCCATTCTCCTCTATTCTTGTACCAGGCCTATAGGAACGGTGTGGCTTTCTTGTTCAAAATTCCTGCTGGCTCCTATATATCGATTCAACGTACCGGGTTCCGAAAAGCTCGAGCCCACTGAAAGCTACGCAGTAGACCTTGGCACACTTGCCAATAGTAACAATGGCTCATGATCATATACAATACATATATACATGTATCTATACCGCGGGCCTCTCTTAGTCAAAACGGAGGGCTTGTACATGTCTAGCTCCTGCCCTAACTTGGTATCATCGATCACCGCCCGACAAAGCTTCCTACTCTATAGTGCCAAAAGGAGACGTAACGGATATTACACCGCTACGGGATTTGTCGATTATAAAGCACCGAATTATAAATTTGAACCCCTAGAATATCCTGGAGTCCATCTAGTTAGTGGCATCCGATAAGATACAGTACCATACTGATTTGGCCTACACTCGTAACCCCCCCTTAATCACTACTTTCGCCTCCGGGTGGCTCATAAAAAACCCCTAGACACGGATGTCCAGTTTTTTAAACTCCATTCAGATACTTCAATTACCCAACTATCTGCAGCTAAACGGCCCAGTAATTGACAGGCATGTACTATGTACGCATGTATAGCCTTATGCCAAGAAAATACATGTATTTACTCCTAGTTGAACTCTAGGGCCAGGATTGACTTGGAAACCTTTAATTTCCTGCACAGTCATGTATTCTACTTTTGTGGAACATCCAGCTTGGGTCTTGCCCTCTGCTGGAAGTTGTTAAACGTCCCACTAGCCCCACCTATCATCATTGCCTTGCCGATCCGTCCTGAGGAATGTAAGACTACATGCTATCCCAGTAACCAGATCAACTAACCCCCTTATGATTTCCTGCTGTCACACCGGGGCACGATGCTAATAAGTCTTGGTATGTACCTCCAACAGCCAGCTCAGGGGCGGTTCCAAGACCCGGCCTCACCGGAACCTCTGCACCAAGAAGAAGGAACATCCAGGTTCTTTATTCTATTTACTATTGGTAGGCGTACCGCGGGGCCAGCCAACCAACTCATTGTGGAATGCGCGCTACAAAACAGGTGTTTTTGGAACAGCCTGCTGGCTTCCAGTGCGTTAATATATTGCTACTATTTGGTTCCGGATATATCATGATTCACAGCGCTTAAATACGCCCTGATGTCCCCCAAATTAAAAAACTCCACAGCTACCACAACTAGCTCTCGATTGGCCATTAACCTCATTGATCAGTCCCACCAGCACAATGGGTTGCCCCGTTCCCAGTGTCGCCCCGATAGCGGGCAGTATCGCAGCATACACCTTTCCCTCCATCTACAACAGCTCAAGCTTGTTCAACCTCAATGTAGGGTCTACCGACATTCCCGTGATGCAATTCTACGAATACGACTATGCCCACTTCTCCATGGACAGCAAGCCCACCTGGATCGCAATCACCGTCCCCGACACCACCGACCTCACCGACGTCCGCATCTCGCCCAAGAAGCTCGGCATCACGCCCACAAAATCGACCGGCTGCGTCTCCTTCACCGTCCCCAGCGATGAATACCTCATTGTCCAAATCGGAAACCTCAAGGAACTGGTCATTGCCGCCGACAAGCTCGAGACCAACAAGCCCGTAAAGTCCGCCTCGTACGTCTACAACATCCTCTCAAAGCCCTTCAACGCCGACCCCACCGGATCAGCGCTCTCGACAACCGCGCTACAAACCGCAATTGACACCGCGGCGGCAGACTGGGCGGCGGCCAAAAGCAGCGGCGTCAGCGGCTTGCCGGCCAGAGCAACCGTATATGTCCCCAAGGGCCTCTATCTCATCGGTAACATTGTCCTCAAGTCCAACACGGAGCTGTACCTCGAAGCCGGGTCGTTTCTGCGCTTCACGGGCGTAAAGTCGGACTACACCCTGCACTGGTACAAGAGCTCCCAGGGCCGCGACGTAACATGGTGGATCCGCACCGACTTCAACAGCACCAACATCAAGGTCTACGGCCGTGGAACGCTCGACGGAAACGGCAAATACGGCACCAACGTTGGAAAGATCAACAACAACATCCTCGTCCCCATTGCCACAAGCCACTTCATGGTCGACGGCATCGTCATCAAGGAGTCCTCGTCATGGTCGACCATCCCCATGAGGTCGCAGAACCTCTTGTTCCAGAACATAAAGTGGTTCAACTCCCTGTGGATGAGCGAGAACGACGGGATCGATGTCCTGGAGAGCGTCGACGTTGTCGTGCGGCACACGATCGCCATCTCGCTCGACGACCCGTACTCGACCAAGGCGTACACCAAGATCTTCCCCAAATACAACGACCTCCTTCCCGCGCCGAGGGCGGTGCAGAACGTTCTTTTCGACGACAATCTCTCGTGGACGAGATGCTTCGCCTTCAAGATTGGCCAGGGAGTGCAGATGCCGCACTTGAACATCACCTTCCAGAACGGCGTTGTCTATGATGCCTCCGTCGGGCTAGGAATCCACCACGCTGTAAGCACGCACCTTCGAATTCCCCTTCATTCCCAACATCCCAGACCCTAGAGCATTAGTACTAATTGTAAAAAAAAAAACCAGTGGGGGACATCTTACATCAAAGACGTGACCTTCAGCTTCATGCAGGTCGAGCGCATCACCATGGAGCTCGAGGGCCGCAGCACCTGGCTCGGCTTCATCATCACCGACAAGCCCGACGGCACCCCGGCCGCGTCGGACGGCGCCGGACCCGTGTCCAAAGTCCGCATCAGAGACACCACCGTCTGGAGCAAGGGCAAGACCGGCATCTCGCTGGAGGGGCTCAGTCCCACGGCCAACATCTCCAGCATCTTCTGGAGCCACACAAAGATGCCGGGCGTGGACGGATATGCGCAGAGCCTGGCGGCACTGAACAGTAAGACAGACCCGACGTATGTGTACGATATCAAGTGGGACACCGACTAGCTAGGACATTTTCCGTAGAAGATGGATCTGGCTGGGTGTGTGTGGGGGGGTGATAATTCTGAGACACTTGTCTTTTCTAAAATGTATTTTTACGCTTAGGATAGCTACATAAGATTTAGTAATTAAACACATGTATGTACATACATAATTGTTTCAGCGAGTGATTTTCTGTGACCAGCCCCACACACAACGTCCACTCTTTTAGCTAGCATGTCTACCAGCTACTACTAGCACATAGCGAGCAAGAGCCAGTCAGCTGCATGTACATGTATGTACCTAAAGGATTACATTACAATGACAGTTTGCCAGCTGTGGAGCCAACCAACCTTCAATCCCAAATCATTAACGGGCAACACCAATTAATTACCCAAACTCCAAACCAAACCAAACCAAACCAAGAAAATCGTTTCTACCTCCGTTCCAAACCCTAGTTTCTTGCCCCGCCCGACTACGGACTACATGGTACACACTACACACCGAACTGCATCACCGAGTGATAACCCATGACCGCCCCCATGACGCCCCAACCACAACCGTCCACCTTCCACTCACGACATAAAAATCATGACGCACACAAGTATATACTGTCAAAAATCAAAACTCAACCACACAACCACCAGTCCAGGCCAGACACACAAAACCCAAAAACATTTTTTCTTCTTTCTCTTCTTTATTTTTAGCAGACTATACTAGCGACCCCCCCCCCCCCAACCAACCAACCAACCAAAACCAACCAACTAACCCGGCTATCGTACAAACTTGTCCCCTTATGCCCACCCCTCTCCTCCTCCCATCCCCTTTCCCCCCCTTTCCCCCCCTTTCCCCCCCTACCCCTTCCATTCCCTTCCCTCTCTCTCCAGCTAGCCAGTCAAGCGGCTATGCATAAGCCATCTATCTAACCGTGACTGCATTGACCCCAAACCGCGCCCGAAACACCCCGCCCGTCCCGCCACAGCCCCCGCCCCAGAGCGGACAGGAGCGCGGGGGGGGGGAAAGCAGACAGCAAGGACAAAGCGCGTGATGTCGCGTAGGAGACGTCGGAGAAGAATTGAGGAGAAGAATTGAGTAGAAGAAGAAGCCTCTTTAGGGGCGTAACGAAGCACCAGACAGGCGCACCCTGGAGGACCGCCCCGCCCCCCCCGTGTAGAGAGGAAAAAGAGGAAGGAGAAGACGAAGGAGAAAAAGAGAAAAGAGAGAGAAAAAGAAAGAAGAAAAAAAAAGGAAATGGAAACGGAAATTGGAAGAAGAAAAAATCGAGACCCCCAGATATAAAGAAAGAAAGAAAAGGAAAAAAAGAAAAAAGAGTAGAAGAGAAGAAAGTGGCCAAAGTGTGTTTCAAACATCATGACAGAAGAACAGAAGAGAATATCGTAAGCCAAAGTCTCCAATACAGCAGTCGAAGGAAGACCCCCAAGGAGAAGGAGAAGAAAAAAGAAAAAAGAAGAAGTAGATGGAGAAGAGGTGATAAAGGGGTCGAGGAGGGTGGAGGGGGGGAGGGTGGAAGAGAAGAATGGATGGATAAGCCAGTGATAAGTTAATTAAGTAGTACTTTTTTAGTAAAAATATGTCTACCAGTCGCACTGAAGAAAGGAACAAGGGAAGCAAGAGGGGGAAAAAAAAAGGGAAAGAAAAAAAGAAAGAAAAAAAAAATGAATAACACCAATTCCCTACCCATAACCCCCCTCCTCCCGGTTGTAAGTTTTTCCGTGACATTTTGGTTCCCCCCTCCGCCGCTCCACCTTTCCACCCCCACCCCTGCGCCAGCCATTGTAGTTGGTTTAGATTTCATAGCCCTATTGCCGCTGCTGTGCGTAAGCGTGTAGTCCTTTTGACCATTCAGGTAGTTGTGCGGTTTCGGCGTATGCTGTTCCACAATTAAAGCATAATGTCTATATAAAAAAAAACTATTAGTTTATGAATCCTTATCAAGAGAATATTAATTAAGGTTGTGCTGTGCGTACCTTCTGTCCCTCCGGGCCTTCGCGGACGCCCCATGTACCAGTGCCGGATACACCACACCACGCACATCTCCAATTTTGTTTTTCCCACTCGTTCAGTCCACCATTATTCACCCCATTACTCTGCGGCGCCGCGCTCCTACTCGGCGTCCCCCTGCCCCCAGTCGGCCCAGGCGACAAGCTCCTCTGTCGCTTCCTCTTGACCCTGCTCCCGCGGCCCATCTGCTCCTCGACATCGCCCTGCACCGTCGCGCCCCACACCAGCGGCATCAACGACCCGCCGCCGCCCAGACGCGCCGTGTCTCGCCTCAGCCTCCGAATCTCCCTCTCACGGTCGCCCTCCCGCTTCTCAATCTCCTCACGGGTCAGCGTCTCCACCCGGCTCTCCCATTCCGCGCCGAGCGACTCGAGATCGAGGCGCCACCCAGCCTCGACATCCGTGCGGTGGGCATCGTTCTCCAGGTCCGGCGTCACCCCGGTCTCGCACAGGTCCTTCTTCTTTTGCAGGCAAAACTCGTGGATCGCGTGCGCGATGGCGGGGATGAACTCGCCCGAGAGGCCCAAGTCGCGCGCAACGCCGCGCGCAAAGTACTCGGGTGTCAGCGAGCCGGCCAGGTCCCATTCAAACTTGTCCGCGTAGACGCGCTCGCCGAGGTTGACGTTGAGGTTGCAGACGACGCGCATCTCGCCCGAGCCCTCGGGGAGGGAGATTGTGGCAACAGGGGCATACTCGGAGATTTGGTCCCGGATTGAGGTGGAGATGATGCTAGCGTAGGGCTGTGGGGGGAGGTCGAGGTCGAGGCAGGTGGTGAGGGCGAAAGTGTCGGGGGTGATGAGGACCTCGTGCAAGTTCCACAGAAAGCTGTCGTGGAGGCGGCCTCGCGATGGAGGTTCGAGGTCGATGTCGAGTCGTATAGGAATCAGCACGGTAGGTAATGCCGATGCAGAGAGCAACTGATGTTCCGTTCTGGGTGTTTGTTTGCGTGGTTAGGACTGGTTTTCTGGGGGGAGCAGAGGGAGGAGAGAGAAGGGGGGGGGGGGGGGGGGGGGGAGGGCAGTTGTAGTGGTAGTAGTACCTGTGTACATCAGATAAATATCTTTGCGGTACTGGCTTTGGGTGCAGTTGTACCGGTCTCTTTATAGTTTCCACTCCAGGAAAACCCCCAATTGCCCCTGGGGGACCTCCGGCGGCCTGACCGGCCATTATCGCAGCCCGTGATTCCGCATCGTTCTCAAAGTCATCGTCGCCGTCCACCTCGGCGTAACTGACCACCTGGTTCCCGCGCTTTGATCTGCCAGACGACCGCTCCGCTGCCGAGGGGGTGCCAGCAGGACCTGTGGGCGTGGGGCCAGCGGGCGTTATGAGCGCGGTTGAAAATGTCTGCAAGCGCGCAGGGTATGTGGTCATGCAAGCTTGTGGAGGCTTCATGTTTGCTGTAGAGCAGAATTAAGGAAGGGATAATGAGAGATTGTGGGAGGGGGGGGGGGAGCTTGTTTATTATTGATTGTTGAGGTGGGGTGATTGTAGAGGGGAGGATGAGGATGAGGAGGAGGAGGAGGAGGTGGTGGTGGTGGTGGTGGTGGTGGTGGTGGTGGATGTGAGAGAGAGTGAGGGTAGAGTTTGGATGGAATGAAAGGATGGAAGCAGGTTGCTGAGGTTAGGGTTTGAGAGGGAGTGCAGGGGGGGGACCAGAATATTCAATGAGCGCGCGTTACTTGGGGACACGGGCTGGGGAGGAAGGAAGGAAGGAAGGAAGGAAGGAAGGAGGGAAGAGAATATCTCTGTGTCTGCCAGCGGGTCTGTTGTGGCAGAGGGGAATTGGTGTGCAGAGAGGAGGGATGAGGGAGGAGGGATGAGGGAGGAGGAGGGGGGAGTGGGGGAGTGAGTGGGGGGAGTGGGCGGAGATGGAGAGGAGGGGGAGTGGGAGTGAGTGGGAGTGGAGGGAGGAGTCGAGGGGGGGGGGAGATATCGGGGATATCGTCGATACAAAGAAGAAAAGAAAGAAAAGAAAGAAAAGAAAAGAAAAGAAAAGAAAAGAAACGACTGTGGAGAGCCGCGACGGGACCTGAGCAGTAGTTTGTAGGGCAGGGCGGGACTACATGTACCTACATGTACTCAACGGGGCTGGCTCTTCACAGTACGGGCGCTGGTGGCATTCGCGTGTGGGCATGTGACCTGGCGTTTGCCCTTCCCTTTTTTTGCCCTCGTCGCGTGGGTGTGGGGTCGGGGAGATCTAGAGAGAGAAGAGAGATTTGGGATCTCTGTACCTACAGTGACAGTGCCAGCCAGGTACATACATACACACATACATACACACAGGGGAACGTTCGTCTGTCTGCCAGGAACACACACACACACCACACATGTAGGTAAATACATAAGCACACAAGAGAGGAGGACCTTTTTGTGACTGGTGGATGGATGGTTGGTAGCTTCTTGGCCGTCACTGGCAGTCTATATATATACATGTATCCAGTGTGTGCATCTCCTCTGCCTGCCTGCCTGCCTACTGCCCCGACCCTACGATACCTTACCTGCTCTAGCTCTTGGGTCGTGCGTGTATCCATGGGATTGCGTCTGTCGCCTTTTTATATACTCAGTGCCAAGCTGTCATAGTGAGCGTTGGGGGAGATCTTGTGGATCAGTCAAGGCTAAATCTACATGTATGTATGTGCGTATATATACACTCGGATGTATACTCTCATCCAGGCAGCCACACGACATGATCGCTTTCTGTAGATGCAAAGATGGAACAAAATAGGGTGCAATCCAGCTCAATCATGTACCTTACACCTATAGCATCGGATCGTTGATCGATAAGATCCTTGATCTGGCTGCATCCTGATTCTTGATTCCTCATAGAGTATGGCGGCGGCCTGACATCTAATCTCTTGGCGCGGGGAGGGTAACAAACACTAAACACCCAAACCACAGAGAGCTCTCTATGCTTCCCTCCCCCCCCACCCCCACCTCATCCCCCCCACCATCTCCATCAACCACAACCCCTCCATACACAACCATCATGTCTGCAGTAAGACCTCTCATTTCTGTCAAAGCCGGGAGATGTGCCCAAGCTGTGAGTCACCCACTTTCACCCACCTATCCGTAGCTCTCTCTCTCTCTCTCTCTCTCTCTCCCTCTCTCTCTCGAGGCTGACAATTAATTCCTAGGGGACCCGGATCATTCCCTCACCAGAGCCTGGGCTTCTTTACATCTACAACAGCGTTGAGGATGGTATATTACCATGCCCTCTCCCTGCTTGAGCTTCTGGGTTAAATGCTGACATCTCCGCTAGACCTTCTCCACTTCTGCTGGAGGCGTCGTTCTGCCACCCAGCCCCAGGCCGAGGACGACCTGATCATCTTCCCGCAAGACGTCACCTTCACCCCGTACACCGCCTGCACCACTGGCCGTGTCTTTGTGCTCAAGTTCACGTCCTCATCCCAGCGTCACTTCTTCTGGCTCCAGTCAAAGTCCGAATCCGACAGCAACCCCGGCCATTGGTCCAACCGTGACCGCCGATGGGGTGAAACAATCAACAACATCCTCCAGGGCGGTGCCGAGGACGACGATGACGAGATGATGGGCGACCCAGACGCCGAGCTTGGAAGCGAAGACATTGAGGAGGAGGGAAACGCTAGCAGAAGGGGCGGTGCTGATGGTGGCAGGGCGTAGGTCTCCCCTCCCTGAGTGCTGCCCCCCCCCCCCCATAAATCTGCATTTCCTCGATTTTTGCCCCCCCGCAAGCTGTTTCTGTTTCTTGTTTTTTCTTGTTTTTTTTCTCTCCATTTTTCTTTCCTTCATTTTTCTTTATGGGAATTGGTGCACTGTATCATCTTTTTTACTTTCCACTGTTTTCTCCAGTTTCCCCCCGCGGGGGTTGGTTGGCCCGACAAAAATTTGGTTGTTCAGAATTCTCGAGAGATCAAAAAGGGGGGACATCAGTTTCCTGTGGGGTTTCGGACGTGTGATTTAATGGCGAATATACGGCCGCTCTAGCGCCTCAACTGTACATCTGAAGAGCCTTCTGTCTCCCTCCCACGCCCAACCTCTCCATCCACCCATGTGTGCCCTGTAACGTGAAAAAACCCCCACTGACCGGCCCCCCCGCCACGCAGAGACTCACCCAGCCCCTTCAACACAACCTCACCATCCTCCAACCCCAGCGACTTTCTCAAATCCCTCATCAACATCAACATCGGCAACGCACCCCCCGCCTCCGACCCCAGCGGCGCCGGCCCCTCCCACTACGGCCAGCAACCCCCCACCCTCAGCCTCCACGACCTCCTCGGCACGGCCACCACCGTGCCCCTCCTCCACACCCTCCCCGCCGCCGCGCTCGACCAGCTCTGCGCCAACCTCCCCCCCGCCCTCATCCCGCGCGGCGCCACCGCCACGCAGAAGCGCGACGTCATCCAGCGCGTCCTGCAGAGCCCGCAGTTTGCACAGAGCTGCGTGAGCCTCACGGTGGCGCTGCGGGACGGCGCGCTGCGCGGCGTCGCCGACAGCCTGCAGGTGCCGCTGCGGCCCGGCGAGGAGGCGTCGGGCTCGGACCAGGTGGAGCTGTTTGTCCGTGGGGTGAGGAGGGGGGTGGAGCGGGAGCTGGAGCTGGAGCTGGAGCAGGGGGCGGGGCAGGGGGCGGATGATGAGATGGAGGATTAGGTGGGGGGGGGGGTGAAGCGGAAGGGGAAGGGGGAGGGGAAGGAAAGGGAAAAAGTGGAAAGGGATCTTGGGGGGTCAATGATTGATTGTGGGTAGGATAGGTAGGGTTAGGGGTGGAGGTGGAGGTGGAGGTGGAGGTAGAGGTTAATGTGAAACTACTTGTACGTAGTTTAATACTACTGTTCCCCCTGTCTGTCTGTCTTGGCTGTCTGTCGACTCATGTCATTATCATTGGCTGCAGATATCGATCTGTACCGCCGTTTTTTCCCTTCTGTATCGCTACATGTGTGTAGATTGTAGAAGGGATTCTAGCGCGGTATGGGGAGATGTAGATGTTTCGAATACCCCCCCCCCCCGTATAGTTGTGCCTTTGGTGGATGGGCGGGTGGGCGGGCGGGCGGGCGGGCTCGTGGAAGTGGGTCGTGGACGGTGTGTAGCTACATGTACAAAGACCATCGTAGATCTATGTATTTACATAGGGCGTATCCAGTAACCCATTCAATACATGTGTGTGCAGTGATAGCGGTGATCTGCAGGTATCGTATGTGCCAGGGAACGGCCTATATGTATATGTAGTCTTCTAATCCACGTCATTGCAAGGCCGTACGTAAACCATGGCCGCCGCGCCGCAACCACAACCCCCCCCCTCCCCCTCCCCGATGGCACCACCACCACCACCAACCGCCAAGACAGCGCGGAAAGAATGGCCCGAGCCCCTCCTCTGGCAATGCGGCGCATCGGAACCGCGTACTCGGCCATCACCACGCTCACCGGCATCCCAAAGCCAACCCTTGCCGGCCGCCTGGGCAAGGTGGGAGAAGACTGGGCAGGTCAAGTCGGCCGCAGGCCCAAGAAGACCTCTGCCAGCTGCAGGCGCGAGCGGAGGCTCACATACGAGCAGCTCAGGCAGAGCTTCGCCGTGGATATATCGGTGTCGACGATTCAGCGCAGGCTGGGTACTGTGGGGGTCTATGGGCAGCGTGCAAGATGATGTCGTGTCGTGGCCGAGAGAGAGATAATAAAGCTCCTGCTGTCAATACTACTACTACTACTACCCCATTTCCATTTGGCGGCATGTGATTACTGGGTCACCTAAAGAGTATTAAGCCCCCCCCCCCTCCCCTTCATGGAGGCAGCTTTAATTCATTGCTGGGAACTGTTATGTACCTGATGATTTATCTGGAAGGCTGGACGTTGAGAGTACTACATGTATGTATGCCTAGGAGGATAGCGGCTGTTTCAAGGCAAGGGGTTGTTGTTGGTACACACAAAAATACCAAATGTCAAATTATATTTTTTATTTATTCACTATTTCACAGCCCTACAAATTACCAGCTCTTCAGAGCACCAGTTGTGGTTGTTGTGCTCATAATCGTGGTCTATCGGGCATGATTTACGACCTCGCGCTATACATGTATCTATAAGTAACTTCTGTGCCATTCAATTCCGGTTCAACTATTCAATATCTGAATTCAGCGCTAGCAGGCAGAACAGTGCTTTCTCAATGTAGTATCATTGACACACCCCTAAAAGCTTCCCCCAGACCTTTCAGAAACACCCAATTGTAGCAACTCGGAAATGATCATGAAGCCGGTGACTCTGTGATTATAGACAGGCCCTCAACCCCCTTCACAGCTAGCTAACTATGAACCATTATTTCGAAGCTCACTAGGTACTACGAGTCACTTATACTACAGCTCATAAGATACTAACAAATCACCACCGAAGCCCACACAAAGCATATAAAACATAAAAGACTTTTCTGGACCGGCGGCTTCATCTATCTATCTACCTACCTAGGAGTCTACCGGCCCATCTACCAACCCATTAATCTACTCCACCAGCTCCCAGACATTCACCGCCCCATCGTCTCCACAGCTCACGATGATCTCCTCGTCTTCACTCCTCCGGTCCTTATCCCAGCGCTTGCTCCAGGCCACGCAATTGACCTCATACACACCATGCGCGCCCTCAAAGTCCGCCACGACTTTCCATTCCGTCTTTGATTCCTCTCCCTCGGGCTTTGTCTCCTCCCCCTCCTTCTCCGTCCGCGGGACCTCCTCCTCCTCATACACCACGATCCTCCCATCCCCCCCACAGCTCACAATGCGCCCGCTGATCTCACTCCACGACACAGAGTACACAGCCCTCGTATGGACCTTTGGCAGTACCGACTCGAGCACCCATGTCTCCTCGACCTGCCTCCCCCTCAAAATACTAGGTATAGCTCTCGCCTGTTCCCCCGTCCTTCCCGTCCTCCTCCATACCCTAACACTGCCGTCGTCCGAGCAGCTCACCAATCTGGGGTCCTCCCCCTCTCTCGGCTTCTTCTCAAACTGTACGCACCAGACAGTACTCTCGTGCCCCTCAAGCACACAGCAGCACACCCAGTCGTCCACATCCTCCCGCCACAGCCTGATGGTATCATCGTAGCTGCCACTCACCAGTAGTAGCTCACTGGGGTGCCATGCGACGCACTTGACGTCCTGCGTATGTTCCTGCAGCACCGCGACGGTCTCAAAGTTATCATCGCCGAGCTCTTCCCACACCCACACTGTCTTATCGCGACTACAGGTGGCCAGAAAGTTTCCCCCGGCGCTCCAGGCGACGCTCTTGATCTCGTTCTCGTGGCCATCGAGGACGACGACAAAGTCCCAGTCCGTGGATTCAGAGGTTGAGGAAGCACGGTGCCAGATGCCCGCAGTGGCATCGAAGGAGCCTGTGGCGAGGGTGGATGATTGTGCAGAGGGGGAGGAGTTGGGCTGCCAGGCGAGGGTGCGGATTGAGCGCTTGTGGCCGCCGTCGAGTGTGGAGAGCGGGGTGTATGTGAGCAGGGAGGAGACGCGGGAGGTGCGGTCGGAGGAGGCGCTGGCGAGTAGGGGGAGCGTGGGGTGTACGGCAATGGACCAGGCGCGGTCCGAGTGCGGGGGAAGGGAGATGTGGAGGTTGAGACGCATGCTGGGCTGTCTGCGGGTATGCGGGTATGCGGGTTTTTGGTGGATGCGGTCAGTAGCTATTTGTGTAGCTTTGGCTGGTTGGTGGGGTTGGGCAGCCGGGTGTGGTGTGGTGGGGTGTGTTCTTTATCGCACGCTCGCTACCGGGCTTGCTTATCGCACAATACCGTTGTTGCCCACCCCAACCAACACTCGGGCACCGCACCCGTCCCCCTCTCCCCCTATATAAACGCCAACTCCACACCCGCAATGTGCGGAATCCTCTTCACCCTTCGCCCCTCTTCCTCCTCCTCCTCCTCCTCCTCCTCCTCCTCCTCCTCCTCCACCGTCCCCCACTCAGAAACACTCACAACCCGCATCTCCCAGCGCGGACCCGACCTTACACACACGCACCACACGCAGCATGCCTCCCTCACCCTCACGTTCACCTCCTCCGTGCTCTCCCTGCGTGGGCCCACCGATACCATAACACCCCAACCCCTCATCGATCCCAGCACAGGCTCTGTCCTCTGCTGGAACGGCGAAGCCTGGCGCGTCAATGGCTCTCCCTTGGAGCCTGGCGTCAACGACGGCGCTGTCATCTTCCAGCTTCTACTGGCCGGCGGAAAAGACGTTCCTGCAGTGATGGAGCACGTTGAGGGCCCCTGGGCGATGGTGTATTGGGATGCTGTTGCGGGGCGCCTCTGGTATGGGCGAGACGCACTCGGACGACGGAGTCTGCTGTGGAAGAACGATGAAGAGGCCGGGCTCGTAGTTGCCAGTGTTGGTGACGGGCATGGATGGAGTGAGGTGGATGCAGATGGGCTTCGGTGGGTTCTCGTCGGTGGTGGAGAGACCGGCGTGGTGCCGTGGGCATGGGAGGAAGATGGGGCGGTGGGGAACAGGTATATGGTATTTCCCCTTTCCCCTCTCTCCCTCCCCCTAACCAGCCTACTAATATGCGCATAGAAAATCCCTTTCCCAAAACTCTCCACCTCCGCTATAGACGCCGACGCCGATTCACCCCCAACCTCCGCTGAGATTGAAGAATTTGGGAGCATCTTGACCGAGAGTGTTAACACACGTGTACGAGATATCCCTTTTCGCAGGGAGGGGTACGTGAGGCTGGCGATTCTGTTCTCGGGAGGGCTGGACTGTACGGTGCTGGCCAGGATTGTGCACGAGTGTTTACCGCCAGGGGAGCCCGTAGATCTACTAAATGTTGCATTCGAGAATCCGAGGGTTATTGATGCGCGAAAGGTGAGTGCGCAGGAGCCTAGGAAAGCAAAGAAGAAGCCCAAGAAGGGGCAGTATAAAGGGCAGCCTAGGGATGGTCCTGAGCTAGAACACAAAGTAGAGGTAGAAGCAGAGACAGAGGCCTCTGAAGAACCACTTTCAGAGATAAAGAACCCCAAAGTACAGACAGACACTTACGAGCTCTGTCCCGACCGCCTCACCGGCCGCAAATCCCACGCCGAACTACTGTCTGTCTGCCCGCGCCCATGGCGTTTCCACGCCATCAATATCCCGCAGCCTACGCTGCACGCCCACCGTGCCACCGTAATCTCACTCATGCACCCGCACAACACCGAAATGGACCTCTCCATTGCGCTGGCCTTCTACTTTGCCTCCCGCAGTATCTCAGATACCCCAGACACCTCCCCCTCCTATACAACACCATCGCGAATCCTCCTCTCTGGCCTCGGCGCCGATGAGCTTCTCGGCGGGTACACGCGGCACCTCACTGCGCACCGCCGGTCCGGGACCGCCGGCCTCATCGCCGAGCTCCAACTCGACCTTTCGCGCCTCGGCCAGCGCAATCTTGGCCGCGACGACCGCGTGCTCTCGCATTGGGGACGTGAAGCGCGGTATCCGTTTCTCGACGAGCGTGTAGTGGGGTGGTGTGTTGCCGCCAGGGTAGGGGGCAAGCGGGATAAAGCCTTGTTGAGGGGGTTGGCAGTGGCCATGGGGATGAGCGGGGTGGCGGGGGAGAAGAAGAGAGCGGTGCAGTTTGGGTGTCGGAGTGCTAAGATGGAGAAGGGACGGGTGAAGGGTACGGGGGTCTTGGGGGATTGTTAGGTTTGTTTCCCTTTTATGAGCTTTTTCTTCCTCTTTTCTTTTGAGAAAATGGGTGGGTGGGGTGGGGAGGTGCAAAACAATGATGAGACCAGATACTTTTGAGCTCTGCTTCGGGCCTTGAGTTAAGGCCCGACCTCCACTTCCTTCT
Organism: Morchella sp. 2018-W38C; assembly: GCA_024713705.1. Taxonomy (NCBI): domain Eukaryota; kingdom Fungi; phylum Ascomycota; class Pezizomycetes; order Pezizales; family Morchellaceae; genus Morchella; species Morchella sp. 2018-W38C. The sequence continues at coordinate 1,748,800 of JAMJEX010000001.1, forward strand.
TCTCTAGCTGTCCTTCAGCGTGCCTGTCTGCTGCTGCGCTACTACTACGTTCACTGTTGTAGCATTAGCTGCGTGGGTATGGTTTCATCCGGTAACCTCTCCAGAACTAGTACTGGCAGCGGCGGTGGCGGTGGCGGGGTCAAATAGAGGAGAGGAGATGGGGGGAGCGGTGATGGGTTAAAGGCAAGTCTGAGTATGTTATGGGTTGTGTGTTATTGCTGGGGTGTTGAATTGGTGAATTGGTGAACCGGTGAATGTTGGCTGACTGGCCGCGGAGAACCATCTAGGTACCACTGCCAGGAACGTTAGAAACGACTGTTTGTTTACGTCTTTAGTTTTGGGCGTATTCTAACCATCTGGGAAATAGAGGTAGGGACTCGCAACTATTATAGATATAGATAGATGTAGACATGCACAGATAGAAGGGGAGAAGGGACTAATAATGATTGCCCTACTCTCCGCGCTCCTGTGTCTCTGTGATATAACGCTCCTCCCGCCAGACTTCTGCGTCTATGGTGGGGTAGATGTGTAGAACCAATCGGCTGGTTACATGCATGCGCAGTTGCCCATCCGGTAGTCTTTATTCAGCCATATGTAGCCCTCTAGTTCCGACGGTGCATTATGCATCAATCATCTAGGCTTGTACTGGCAGTCCACTCTGCATGTAAGACGCATCAATACTCTGTCTGGCTAACACTAGTAACATGCATCACTATTGCCTACCAAGGGCAGACGTATATGTATATCTTGTCTGTTTTGGAGCGAAACAGAAGCTCGGTATAGATTTTGGTCTTGCGGGAGTCTCTGTGGGCTGGCCTTTCACCCACGCAGGGTATTCCTAGAGGACCCCCTCAACAGATATTCCCATATATATATAACGAAGAATCAATCATCTCTGCCATTCTCGATATTATGTAGTGGGCACTGGCATCACAAACTATCACTCGGTACCATATATCTCAATATTGAAGCTCTAAAGCCAGGATTGGCGTCCAGAAGTGATTTTCCTCTCTTTTATGATGCTTTTGGGTGTGTCTCTTATACCACCAACGGCCGCCATCGACGCAGAACCCTGTGGCAGTGGGGGCGGGTAACGTTGGCAACGATAGGGCCCAGGCGCCCGCACACTACGTCAACCCTATAACACAAGAATGCAAACAAAAACGCTCCATCTACAAGCAAGGCCATCTCAGGACTCAAATTTTTTTCCCAAGACACGGGAGGAAAGGCCTAAGACATGTGCTGAGACAGAGCCTGGGCCTGTTAGCCCCTTCTCTTGATAAGCCGTTTTTCTCCACCCATTGGATCAGGATCGAAGAATGATACCAAACAAACACCACACCCGCCAACCACAGAGGGCCGGGGAAGCACTCTATACAGCCCGATAGAGGCAGCCATCTCTACAGCCACACCCAGCAGCGCCGAGAAAGCCGGATGGTGAGGCGAGCAGCCCATTGCGATGCACACATGATATACATACATGCTCGCCATGGAAGCGCACCAGCTAGAGCTGCGGCCCTGGCGGCTCTGACACCGCTCGACTATTATAGCCAAGTAGCAGTTTTCCCGGCCTTCAAGCGACTGGAGCCCAGCAGAATGGCCGGACAGGACTTTTCCCCCGCGATGGCAATAATAGGGACGGTGGCGTGGACAAGGAAGGATGATGGCGCCGCGGCCATGGCGTAGCTCACTCACTGCGGCGCAGATGGAGATAACACCAGTACATATTTCACCATGGAGGATTTACCATTCTGCTTCTCATCGAAACTTCAATAGAACAGTCCCCCCCCCCCACCCCTACGAGACACTATGTAGGATGCCCAGGCTTCATCATGGAGATACCGCAAGACGAATTATAAATCACCATCCATCACTCGGCCAGCATCCCGGTACGTAGCCTGCTGACAAAGACAAAACGATCTGCATGCTCGTACGTCGGAACAACCGTTACATCAGGACGGACGGGCTCGGTACATAGGGGTAATCTCCTTGCAGAAACTGGTGATCGATGGGCCGCTTGATTGATTGATTGTTCTGTTTGACGCACCAGCGCCTTCCCCGGAGCTCTGCTAAAAGACGCTACACGTATTTTCATCTACACAAGTAAAATACTAAGATCGAGTAGAGTGATCATCTAACCTACCACTGGTAGAGAGGCCACAGCTATTCGATTGGCTGCAGGCGCGCAGGTAATGCATACTGCATATTGAGTGACGTTACTGCTCTAGAAGACGAACTTGAAAAGCTTCGCCATACATCCACCAAACACACAATCTGAGCCCCCCACCCTCCAAAAAACCGCAGTTACAATTACCGCTCCATGCTATGTACCCTGTGACTCCAAAAAGTTATATGGATCGTCATCCGACGCCTGTGCCAAGCCTCACTGATAATCACTCGGACGGAAGTTTCCCGCGCAGAGCTGGTGATATTAGATAGATATATTGACTGCAGGATTAATAGATAAACACACGAATAGCCCAGCACCTGGGGGCACGACAGTAGCCAACAATATACCAGAATGCACACCTCCCCACAGCAAACCCGCCCCCCCACCCACCCAATCCCGTAATAATCAACCATGCGGTATCCGCCCACACACCTCATCCGCCGTCTTTCTCCACTCCACAAACATGCCTCCCAGCAGCGGATGCGCCGTCGGCCTCGTCACGGCGACATTCCCGCCCACCACATCCCACGGCTTCCCCATCGCCGTAAAGTGCACCACCTCGGCCATCTCATACAGCCTGTCCAGCTGCTCCCCATTCTGCGCCGGCCGCGTGACCGTCCCGCCCTCAAACCACCCAGGCAGATCCAGCGACTCCCAATGACTATTCAGCGTGCAGTACCTCCCGGGGAGCACCATGAGCCGCTTCCCAAACACCCTATTGACCAGGTCCATATCATACTCATTCCTCCTGATCCCCCTGATTGCCTCATCCACAATGCCCCACAGCTGATCCGACAGCTCTGCCACCATCAGCGTCGTCGTCACGCTGCTCCCGTCCTGCCAGTACGCCAGCGGCGCCGCAATCTCCGCCTCGGGCAGCGCAAACAGGTGGTCCAAGTTCTTTAGTATGAGCTGGTCCGCATCCATCACAATGATCCTGCGCAGCCGCGGCTTCACGGCGCGGAGGTTGAGTGCGCGCAGCTTGAGCAGGACCTGTGAGTAGTACACGACGCCGCCGGGGGCGAGCGGCGGGGGCTCGTCACGGATGACCTCCAGGCCTGCTACGCGGGCGGCGGAGAGGGTTGTGTTTGAGACGCCGGAGGAGGCGAGGAGGATGCCCGGGACGGTGGTGTTGAGGGTGTGCTTGAGGCGGTGGAAGTTGACGATGGCCGAGCAGGCGTAGGCGCTGTTTGTGGCGTAGAAGACGTATGCGTGCTTGCTGGGGTCGTAGGGGGAGGGTGGGGGGGTCGGCGGGGCGAGGAGGGAGCCGGTGCCATAGCTGATGGTGACGGGGACGGTGTCGGTGTCGGTGTCGGCGTGGAGAGGGGCGGGGTGGAGGGTGCTCCGTGAGAGGGCTGGCCAGGAGCGGGAGATGAGGTACCAGGTGAGCACCACGAGGGGGAAGATGAGGACTGCTGTGTTTCGGTACAGCATTGTATGTACGTGGGTCTTCTGGGGTGGGGGATTGATTAATTCAAACGAGTGCAAGTCTCCGACCCAAAGGAGGGAGGGGGGGAGAATAGGAGTGAAGATCTATGAACAAAGGAAAGGATCAGAGGGTCAACTGCTCTTATACAAGCCCTCGACAGCTGCTCGATCGTGCGAGTGTCCGGCCGGTCAAGGCCAATCCAGCGACAAATGATGAAGCCATTGATTGCCCCACTAGCGGCCAATCAGCTGCGGTTAGCTGCGTTCCAAGCAGCACACAAAGTGTCACCTCGCCAAAACCCCCTTTTCCGCTGTGCCCTGCAGGGATCAGCTTCCCCCACGTGAACCCTGATCTCCAGCACCAGCGAGAGCGATGGCCGAGGGCGATCATGGCCAGCTGCTTGCGGCAAAGCTTGTCGGCGGCGGTGGTGGCCAGTGGGCCTGCTGCTGCTGCTGCTGCTGCTGACGGCCATGATGCCTGGTTTCTACAGCATTGCAGGTATTGGGAGTCTCAATACGAGGTTGGACCGACCAAGCATTTTGCCTTCACGCTTCTACTTCCTTACAGCGCTATATCCACAATCGAAAGCCTAGGATGTAATATCTGTGGATCCAATGCAATATGAGTATTCCACTGCCAGTACTACTGCATCCATATCGACTCTGTCATGTGGCAGCGCTCCAGCTGCCCTTGCCCACGCAACATTGCAACATCCTGTAGATACCCGCACAGTGGCCTGGTCTTCTGGCTTTGCATTTCTGTCCAGAGTCGTGCCGGATCCGGAATATTCTTCTGCCACGTTCTGCGTCTATTCTTGATATCATGTTTCCCTGCTTTGCTATAAATGTGGAGATTATCTCGAGTCCCAAAGTGGCTTGAGCCTGGGCCGCTCGCTATTCAAGCATTTCTAGAATGTGCCTTGGGCTTGCGCTTTTGTACCGGGTTCGTGGATCATGCTTGCTTCGAGAACCACATTTAGTAGATTACTAACCCCCTGCAGTCTCTAGACCCAAGACCGATGATTTGCGTCCACAGGATCTAGGCATTCCAATGGCGAGGGTAGGGGAGAGAAAGCTTAAGCAAGCGATACAGCCCCACAAAAACCCTCCCTCTTATAAACAAGAGCAGCCAGTCCACCCGCGCGCAGCTTATGTAGAGCATTGCAACGCCGGCTCATTCAATTCCGGGTTCAGTTTCTCAAAACCGTTGTCACTTCCGGAAGCGGAAGCCGATAAGGTTCGGGGCATTGTTGTCGTCAAGACAACGTTTTAGTAGCGCCATCTGAGACCTCACTGTTAGTATTACTTAGTAAGGTTGGTGGTAGCTGGTCGTAGTAATATATCGCAGTGATATAGGCATCTCTGCCAACGGTTAGGACTTTCCGGTGTATGTTAGAGACATCCTTGGTTGGGGATATTAGAAAGTCGCACATGTGTCGCAGTCGAAACACGGGGTTTGTTTTAATTTATTTATCCCGACTCTCTTCTAGCTGCTTAAGAAGAATTACATGTAGGTTTCGTGGTGTTTGTTGGTGGTGATGTTTAAACCAGGCCTGCCGACGGTTGCCCTGGTTAGAGTTCGTACCTCCGGTGTAGATACCACCACAGCTTGCAATTGATACACCCCAGCTCCAGTTACCAGACCCCAAACGCTGTACTAAGCACTCTAAACCCCAATGCGCCATTAGCGAAAGTTTCTCCCCCTCCATTATGTATACATGTATTCTCCCTCACAGAAAATCACTCGCCACTTTTCAGCCGCTCTAGATCTCAAGCCCTGATCTGATCCCCCCAATCGAGCGGCGGAGAAACATTGGTACGATTTCCACCACAGCGCAGGGCCCATGGAGGTAGGGATGCATGTTATGCGCATGCGTGTCATCGAAGTGTTCTTTCCCCCCCCCCCCCCTCTCGTTGTTGTTGCCCTGCCGACCTGCCCTGGTTTTAAAGATACACACTTGGCGTTTTGAGATCCGGGAGGAAGCAGCGTTTGATTCGCCGGCGCTGCCGTGATGTTGCTGAGACGTCACCGGGTTTAGAATCGGGCTTCTTTTTTTTTTTTTTTTTTTTTTTTTTCCCTTCTGGACCAGCAAGCAATTAAGCAATGCTGTGAGGAGGAGGTGCTGGTGGAGGTGGTGCTGGTGCTGGTGCTGGTTTGAATTTCCGGGTGATTTGGAGAGGGAAAGAAAAAAACCGGAGGTTAATATATCCGGTGTCAAGTGTGAATTCAATGCATTGCTCCGGACTGTGGGGTGCAGATTGCAGCCAGCGGCAGCAGAAGCTTCGGGATCGGCTTCTATGTAGAGTGAAGGTACTTTAGATGTACCTACATGTACTTCCCGAATTAACCTACTCTACACACCTCTATATACGTACATATAGAGTACCTATATTCTGAATGCGCCGGCGATAAGAAACGCCTGACATGATGATAGCGATATACCAATATATCCCAACCCAACCTTTTGAACTGACGACTTTCCGCCAAGATAACCAGCTCCAAGTAAGAGTGAGTGAAAACTTGGTATTTATGTAGGAGGGGTGCAAAAAAAAAGTCTACAAGGATCCCTCTTCTCTCCGCGCCACAAACAGCACAAACAGGCAGTCGCTGTGCCGAACGGGCAAGGGCATTTTCTCTTTGAATCAAGCATTCGAGGCGCTTGAGCTTTGAAACTGCAGTGACAGGATCAGGCAAGCAGACAGACAGGGCGGGAAACAAAACCCTGCTTGCCCTTCCACCCTCTCATATTACCCCCCCCCCCCCCTCTCACAGCCCCACCAAGCACCGAGGGAAGAAGAAGAGGAATAGGTAATTACCTTCAAGACTCACTGACTCTTGCTCCTGCTCGAGATCTTCCCCTTTCTTCTCAGGGACCACCACACCAGCCAACCTTCTGACCTTTCTCGCCCCATACCTTACCCCGGATTTGTTAGTATTACTTGCCTGCCACTGCTACTACTACTGCTCTACTCGTATTTGTAGTGTTTTTGCCAGCGGCTAAGCTTGCTGGGGCGATAGCACAGGCCTCTAAGACTCTGTCGATCAGCGGGGAAAGATAAAGGTCTTGTACTTGCCTGTAATCTATCCCGCGTAGGTAGGCACATACACCACACGCTCTGAGCTATCGTCGTTCCCTCCGGGGTCAAAAGAATTCGAGTCACATGGAGCCTGGTGGGAATCATCAAACAGGAGCACTGGCAGAGATGAGTAACACTACGAGTCGGAGTCTCCCGACAGAGACAGAAAACACTACCGCCACTGCACCATCATCTTCTAATGCTCCTGGTACTACTGCTGCTGCTACTGCTACTGCTACTGCTACTGCTGCTGCTACTGCTGCTTCTTCGGCAGAGCCGCATGCGAACAACACTCCTAAATCCCTCGATGCAGAAACCACTACCGACAAAGTGCAAGTGTCCAGTACCACCCAGGCATCGGGCACGGACGACGGTGAATGGGTATGGTCGAATGGAATAGTTGCCAACACGCCTGCCGCTGATCGGGACGAGCTGCGGCATTCCGACGCTGGAAGTGGTGATTGTGGCGGCAGCCAAGCAGGAGCTGCAGCAGCAGCAGCAGCAGCAGCAGAGCATGAAGCAGTGTCAGTGGATGCCTTGGAGAGCAGCAGCAGCAGCGGCAGCTCGGTGAATGATGTTGCAGCAAACCTTAGTGGCTCAACCAACAACTCAACACCCACTACTCTGCTCCCAACGACGACCAAGACCTCGACGACGACGACGACGACGACGACAATAGAAAGGGCCTCCCCCGAACAACACCTGCAAGAGATCCCCATGGAGTCGAATTCCTCAACCACCGATTACAAACTGGACAACAATGACCTGCTCTCGTCGGACACTGATATCAACCAGGTCTCCACGCCCGTGCTCGGGTCGGCTACAGACCGCACGCTCAACATGCTCTCCACGCAGATCGCAGGCCTCTCTATGAGCACGGCAAACCCAGATTCGGTTCCCTCGGACATCTCAAACTCGCTAGCCCCCGTCCCCGACGAGCCCAAGCTCAACGATATTTCACCTCCGACGCCCAGGAAGGACGATAATAATAATAATACAATCACTGGCACTGGCAGTAATAGCAGGTCGCCCATATCCCCAGCCCTGCTCCAGACTCTCCCGCTGCCCCAACCACCGCCAGCTCCACCCCCAAAGGATGTACCCCCAAAGGACCGGGTCTACCTCGATCCAGCCTCCTTGACACCTGGCCGCAGCAGGTCCGTCTCCCCAACGCGGGATAGCTCTGATCGGGAGTTGCCGAGAAACCCTAGGTCGGGCTCATCCTCAGAGGACGACGAGCCTGGCGACAATACCCGCTCGGAGATTCACAATATATTCGAGCAGAGCAACGAGAAGAGCTCAACATCGCTCGCCTCCTCAGGTTCACAGCCACCCATCATGCACCCCATACGATCCTCCTCGCTCTCCAACGAGGGCGGAAAGCCCGCGGACACAACATCACCCAGCCAGGCATCCCAACAGATTCCCCAAGCGGCCGTGGCACCAACGCCCAACGCCGCTGGCAAAGCCCGCGAGGAGGCCGTCCAGTCGCCCATAGTGCCCCAGCAGCAGCAGCAGCCGCCGCCGCCGCCGCCCGATGAGGACCTCCCCTTCGACTTCCACCGGTTCCTGCGGCAACTGCGCAAGGGCTCCGCCGACCCCGTCGCCAAGTTCCTGTCGAGCTTCCTGCGCGAGTTTGCCAAGAAGCAGTGGATGGTGCACGAGCAGGTCAAGATTGTGCACGACTTTCTCAACTTTATCTACGGCAAGATGGAGAACTGCGATGTGTGGCGCGACGTTGGCGAGGTGGAGATGGACAATGCGCGCGAGGGCATGGAGAAGCTCGTGATGAACCGGCTCTACACGCAGACCTTCTCGCCCGAGATCTTGCAGGCGTCGCCGCCGAGCGCGGGGGGGTCAAGGAGGACGCCGAGTGATGATATGTTTCCCGGCAGGCGGGGGCAGCACCAGGAGGATGTGGAGCGGGACGAGGTGCTGGCGCAGAAGGTGCGGATCTATGGATGGATCAGGGAGGAGCATCTGGATATTGGGGACACGGTGAGAGGGGATGGGGGGAGGAAGTTTTTGGATTTGGCGGTGAACGAGATGGTGAAGATAAAAAATTATAGGGCTCCGAGAGATAAGGTTATTTGCGTGCTTAATTGCTGCAAGGTTATTTTCGGTGAGATCTCCGGCGAGGGGGAGTTGTTGTTCGGAGACTGCCAATTGCTGATCTTGGGGTTATTGGCGGGGGATATACAGGGCTGTTACGGCATTCTAATAGTGACGAGAGCGCGGATAAATTTATTCCATTGCTGATCTATGTTGTCCTCCGGGCGAATCCGGAACATCTGGTCAGCAATGTTCAGTATATCCTTAGGTTTAGGAACCCGGATAAGCTCAATGGCGAGGCGGGGTATTATTTAAGCAGTTTGGTATGTTCAGTCACATTTCTTATTACTATTTCTATTTTTATGAAAGACATAGACCCTTTTAATACTTGGGTGTGCTTTTTCTAGATGGGTGCAATTCAGTTTATAGAGAATCTTGACCGCTCCAGCCTCACCATTACAGACGAAGAGTTTGAAAGGAATGTTGAGGCCGCTGTAGCAGCAATTGCGGAACGGCCTCCCCCGTCACCCCCACAGCTCCCACCAAGGAGGCAGTCATCGTATAATACCGAGACTGTCTCTGAGAAGGGCAGAAGATCCACAGAGGGGAGAAGTTCCACGAGCTCTAATGATTCCTCGAGCGGTGAATCCGACGAGAAGGCGGCCGTAGCTGGACTATTAAGAACTATACAGCGCCCCCTGACAACTATTGGGCGTATATTCTCGGATGGCGAACCAGCAAACGCTACATTATCTTTATCCTCGAATAGCGGGCCAGCCTTGACTCCCCGTGGCCGCTCTCCCAGTGCCGAAGACAGCCTTCTCACTGCAGTTGGTGGCCGCGGTCATAGTGGGCGGCGAAAACCTACTGTGACGGCAGAGGAAGCCGCCGCTCGTCAAGCGAGCGCAGAGACCGAAGAGGCCCGCCGGATCCAAATAAATGAGCATGAGACCGTGGTGGATATTCTAAAGGCGATGTTCCCGGCTCTAGATAAAGAGATTATCGCCGATGTTGTCAGCATGAAGGAAGGGAGGTCGGTTTCTTCCCCCATCCTCTCCCCCTCGTCCTCCGCGTCCTCCTCTCCCCCCACTTCCCTAGCCCCCACGTCCCCTTCATCCTACGCCCTTGCTTTGAGCTTGTTTGTTCCGTTCCGCTTTGTGTCGAGGAGGTATCTCTCTTTTAGAAAAGGAAGAAGGCTGAGAAAGATCTTGGGTGGGACCGTTTGAATAGGGTTGGTGAGGCTGTTGATGCTTGTTTGGCGCTGAGCGGTTAGGGAAAGGATGCATTAAAACAAAAAAAATCATTATGGAGTTCTTCTTTTAAAGTGGTAGTTGCTGGTTGGTCTGGAATTTCTGTTTTTGCTTTGCGGAGTTACCAGGGATCTCCAGGGTTGGTAGGGTAGGGTATAGGGGAAGAGGGGGAAGGGAAGGGATAGGACATGCAGGAAAGACAGGATGGGATAGGGTTGCGATAAGCTCATTACTTGGAAGCTTGATCCGTCCACCATCATCCACTATTCTTGTTCGGGGTATGTAGTATTTTATTTCCGGGTGCATCTAGAGTTGGGTAGCATTAATTATTCTTTTCTTTTATCCCCATATTTTTTTTCTAACCCCCCCTCTCTCCCATTCCTTTACCCATTTTTTCTTCTGTTTCCATCTACTTACTCTGCTCTGCTTTCCCTCTTTCATTCGGAATCCCTGTCGATCTCTGCTTGTTTCTTTTTTTACTCTATTCTTGTTTGGAGGTGTTGAATATTTTATCATTCGCCCAGATTGGGTGGGGGGGGGCTACCTACCTACGTATTTATTTATTTCTCCTCTCCTCTCTTGGTGGTTGTTGCTGGTGTGTGGAACGAATTAAAGAATGCATGTATGAAATGAATCGATATTACGACGATAGGACGGACGGAACCTTTGTAAAAAAAAAAAAAAAAAAAAAAAAAAGAAGGGCCGGTTAAGCTTTGGTAGATACCCACTCTTGCTTCTGGTGGCCGGTCCTGGTGAAGTGAAATGATTGATGTGACCATCGTTGATGGTACAATTTCCGTGGTAGCACAAAAAAACCCCAACCACACAATGCATTATGTTGGGTATGTAATAATAATTTAGGGCCCCGTGACAAACTCGGGAGTTTGAAAACTGAGCCTATGACTGACAGTTTTTTCAACTGGTTACAATCTGGCTCTCGAAGACTTGGGTGTCACTGGCATAAACTCAACAGCCATTTTGGGGGTGGGTTAGGGTAGTTTTAGGAATTTAGGGGTGGATTAGGGTAATTTTGGTCTGAGTTTATGACAGTTTTCAGTTAAAAACAGCAGTTTATGATGGCAGGCCGATTTTATAACGCAGTTGGTACATAACTCCAGCTCTGAGTTTGTCACGGGACCCTAGACTATGTATATATAAATCTTTTCTTTTTTTTCTTTTTTTTTCTTTCTTTTCTTTCTTTTTTATTTTTTCTCTCTGCTTCTTTTTTCCGCGTTCCGTTTCCGTGCGGGGTAATTCGTTTTTGAAGAGGCTGGGAGGAGGAATTCTGATTTCGGCTGGAGGGGGGGGTGAAAAAAAAAGGCGAAAAGTCGCACATGTCATTCGGTGTGGTGGTTCTGGTCTGCTGTGTGGTGGGGAGGGAGCGACATGGCGCGTCACTCGTTCTTGGCGGCCATGGCACGATGCTGCCTACATGTATGTAATATGTAGGCCCGCCCTTCGTCGAGGGAACCCAGCCCCCCGATCTTTAAAAGCGCGGGTGATTCCCCGCAGAGCTCTCTGGCTTTAGAGATGATGAGATTTTCAGTAATCGGGGATCGAAAAAAAAAATCGATGCTAGTACCGGCCGTTGGTGGTCGGTATAGAAGCAGTAAGTGGTAGTAGATGCAGAATACTTATATGCTATCGGGGATGAGTGATACAGTATGAATAGCGTTTTTTTCGAGTAGTCCGTGTCCGCCGTACTCCTGAGACGGGCCGGTCCTACAAGCTGTTTCATATGTCCTGCCTATAGTACTGTCCAAGACAAGCTGTCTTGATACTATCCTATGTGACTGTGCAGCGGTCATCATGACCCAAGGCGGGGGGATTCAGGATCATTTCCGACTAGCGGCCCTCCTCTGGGGCGTTCGACTCAATAAAGACCCATCCACCTCGTGCCTATAATGGGACAATTGATCACAGTAGAGCGATCCCCCCCTCTGTACAAGCCTAAGATCGAGGGAGGACCCGAGCGTTGAATTGCGCTGAACAATCTCTTTACCATCCTCACCGCCATTGTACGCCTTCCAGCTTAGCTTAGCTATCGAGAGCGATTGGCGAGCTATGCATTTCAATAAACTTGACCGAGTTCTATTGGTCTCTGCCGAGCAGGATATAGTTAGTGGGCACTCTGCGGCTTCCGCTTCTAGTCAAAATCATCTACCCCCCCCCCCCCTTCACCTGTATCGGTGCTTGCAAGATAAGCTTAGATTCTTAGAGACACCATTCCCCCCCCCCCTCCCCACTTATATTAGGGGATGCCCAATAAGAGCAGCGGGGTATCCGTGAGGTAGATGTAGTTGTAGCGAGCGGGGCGCACGCATAGTGGGGTAAAAGTGTCAAATCTCTCTAGTAGGGGTCAAAACCAGGAATAAAATAGTGATGATGATGATGATGGGAAAATAAAGATATATAAGAAGGCCTGAGCGTTCATTGCGTTCATTGCGGTCACTCTGGCCGTGGTTGTCGTGGAAGTGATGATGATGGTCGTGATGGAAGCCGGACGGGACAGAGACAAAAAGTATAAAGAGAAATAACCCCCCCCCCCCCCCCCGTGCGTCTACATGTATACAGCCATGTGTGTTTAAACCGCCAACCCGACGGACGACCAAAGGCGCACCGAGAGCCAGAATGAATCCATGAGAAATGCATGTGATACATGTAGTTATTAAAAATTCAAACCCGCCACGACAAAAGACTTACGCTGGCCAGGCTGCTTCTTCTCATCCAAGGGGGCCTATACAAGGACTTGCGGTCCAAGGGCTCCGAACAATAGTTGAGGGGGTCGGGAATCGAACGGCTAACCTCCCCATCATCAGTACTAGTCTCTGAGTTACCATACTCGTTCCCAGTCAGGGGGGGTTAGACTCAAAGTGGAGATACGCAAATATCTTAACCACTAGGCTGCTCTTACCACAGAGATACAGGCCGTGTTTTGGGCTTTTGACCCCAAGCTAAGGCCTTTGCTTCGGGTTCAGCGCTAGCTTGGCAATTGCCATTTGCATACAGACGTCAAAAAACAGCCAGACACACACACAATAAAGCACATTCCCAACAGATAAGATCAAAACACCTACATAGCAAAGATAGAAGGCAAACCATCGACTACACACAAAAAACCAGGCAACACAACGGACATCACACTCACCACACAGACCCCAGAGCCGGCGCAAGAAGACGTACACCACACAGGAGAAGCTACAAGTACTCAGTATGGTCTATATATGTGCACTTCCCCTACATACATGTAGTTCGCCGTCGCCCTGTGTCCCTCCCCGAGGGCTAGAGACGAAGCCCAGTCAGTCAGCACTTCATGTACTTTGTGCTGCTGCACCCGAGATTCTGCGTGTACAAGTGAACAGACCGATCAACCCAACTTCACAGACCTTGATCAAACGTTACACGCACGCGCGCGGGCCACCCCCACCCTCCCACCCACCCTCTCACGTCGAGTGATAGTCTATGAACGCCACGCCACAACCCGCCCGCAAAAGCAGTGACCATAACCAGTACACGGTGGCACCCAGTTCCAAAAGGTTGGGCCGGGGGGTTAGCACTGCTTTCTGGACGGACCCGCAAAATGGGGGGGGAGGGACGACCGACACATTTCCTCGGAACGGGGTTTCAAGCCCCCCCCCCGTTGTTTTTTTTTTTGGGGGGGGGGGCGGCGGGCCGCTGCTACTATGTAGGTACATGTACCCATGCACGGCCCGGCCCGGCCCGCCGAGTGACGCTCCATGACGCGCGCACCACACCACACCAACAAAACGTCACCCCCCCCAAAACTCAAAACTCAGAGCTCAAAACTCAAAGCTCAAAACTCACGGCCAAAAGGAAATCAAAGACCAAACACAAATTGGATCGCACCAAGCAATATATAAACACCCCATCCCCCATCCCCCATCCCCATCTCCCTCCCAAAACCTCCAACCCCAAACAAACGACAACATGACATCCTCGCCCGCTCACCCGCTCGCCCGCTAGCACCCAGCACCCAGCACCTAGCACCCAGTCCCAACCCATAGCATAGCATAGCCAGCTGCAGTGAGAACAAGTAGGTACCTACAGTATGGACAAACCAAAAAAACCAACAACGACGCAAAACCAGCGCAACGAAACGGAACGGAACGAAACGAAACGGAAGCAAGTACATAGTCATATAGTCATATAGTCAAGTAGTCATAGTCAAGTAGCCAAGTAGTCAAGTAGTCATATAGTCATATAGTCAAGTAGCTCGTCATGTATCGACCAGATCTGTCTGCCGACGACAACGACACGCACAGCTGCACTACCACCACTACTACCACCACCACTGCTACTACTGCTACCACCACTATTACTGCTACCACTACCACTACTACTACTACGTTAAGTGCACCATATCTATCCCCCCAGCGTCATCGGCAGCGTCATCGGCAGTGGCAGTGGCAGTGGCATATATATATATATAGCTATGATCACAAGCCCAAAACACAGAACAAAACACAGAACAAAACACAGAACAAAAACAAAGCACAAAGAAACAGAAACAAAAAACACAGAAACAAAACCACAGAAAACACAACACAGAAAGCTAGCCACAAACAAACAATATGCACGCAAAAAACACACCAACACTCAACCACACACCCTCAAAAAACGGGCCCAAAACAAATAAAAAGAAGAGAAAAGAATAAAAAGAAGAGAAAAAGAAAAAGAAAAAGAATATCGCCTTTATCTAAAGAATGCTACCAAATAAAAATAAAAATAAATAAATATAAAAAAAAACATCCCTATCATATCATATCAATATCATACTCGCTCGCGCCCCTTTTTTTTCTTCTCTGTCAAAAGAAAAAAGAAAAAAAAAACCAGCAACAGAAACAGAAAAAAAGAAACCCTTAGAGACTCTGCCCTGCCCTGCCCTGCCCTGCCCTGCCTGCCCGTTTCCGCGTTAAAACAAAAAAAGACAAACAAGTACTCCACTCCACTCCAGTTCACTCCACCAAAAAAAAAAAAGGGACAACAAAGAGAACTCGTAGCTTTCGTCAAAGGTTTTTAAATAAAATACTCACCTAAATCTTTTTTTTCCCCTTCTTTCCTCCCCGTCGTTGCGTCGTTCTCGGCGTAACCATTTCCCCCCCGCCCTTTTTTCCCTTCTGTCCCTCTTCTCATTGTATATCGTAAAAGTGCATGTGTGTGCATTCATTGCGTATCATAGCCATAGCCAGTGCCCGACACTCCCACTCCCACTCCACCGCGCCCAATCCCAATCCCAATCCCAATCCCATTTCCATTACCGTCATAACCACCACCAAACCACCAAACCACCCACCACCCACCACCCACCACTCACCTCTTCAGCCTCCGCTCCTCACACCCCACACACACCGGTATCTCGTTTCCGCCCTTGCCCCTAATGAAGAAACGGCCATCATCGAACCCGCTCCCACACTCCTACCCAGCCCACCACAAATCAGCCCCATGCCCACCTCAACCAGGGGGGAAAAAGGAAAAGAAAACTCACCGTGCAGCAAAAACACTCCTCATGCCACTCCCCGCCCAGCGCCTTCACCACCGTCTCCGTCACGGGCTTCTTGCACTTCTTGCACTTGCCGCTGTACCGGTTCTGGTAGCAGCCCACGCACCACGCATACCCGTCCTTCTCGACAAACCTCGACTCGGAGTTGAACGGCTACCACCACACACGCATTAGCACCCACCCACACTCAAGGGGAAGCAAAATACTCACATCACCACACTCCGCGCAGAAGAAATGCCCCGCATGCCACGTCCCCCCACACGCAACCACCACCTCCCCCTCAATCGGCGTCTTGCAGCTCCTACACCGCGGCGAGAAGAGCTCATGAAAGTCCAGATGGCAGTAAAACCTAACCTTACTTGCACCCCCACCACCAGCACCACCAGCACCACCGCCCTCCACCTCAGCCCGCCGCTTCCTGCTCTCCTCCGGCTCCGGAAAGAAGCCCACGTGCTCAAGCGTAGTGTGGCAGTGGTCGCAGCGGAAGCACTCTGGGTGGAAGCGGATCGACGACGCAGACACGACGCGGCCCTCGATGGGCGTGCGGCAGTAAGCGCATGACGCTGTGGGCCCGCGCGAGTTGACGTAGCCGCTGCTGTTGCTGTTGCTGCTGCCGGAGGAATAGGCTGATCCCGGCGGGGCCTTTGAGCTGCCGCGGGGGATGGGGAGTGGGCGGCGCGAGGCGGCGGCGGGGGGGTCACGAGCGGGGGCGCCGCTGGGCGCTTCGTCGGGGAGGGAGATCATGGGGATTGATGGGGGTGATGGCTTTGGTTTTGCAGCGGTGGCGGTGGCGTCCTCGTCGGGGAAGTTGAAGGTCGGGATTGGCTGCTGGGCTCTTGGGGCCGCCTCGTCCTTGTCTGGCACGCAGATGGACGGGATGGGGGGCATTTTGTTTGACGTCGAGCTGGACGCTGTCGGCGGCGGCGTCGGCATGGTGACAAGCCCAATGATCGGTGCGGCAGACTGCGGCTGCACCTGCGCTCCGTACCGCGACCTATTTTTCCGTGCGTCTGTGTCATGTCGCCCAAACCCAACACCACCACCACCACTACTACTACCACCGCTCCTGCTGCCCAGCCCGCCAATCCGCTCAATGCCCCCCGCGATGGCAGCCACGCTCTCGCTGCTGCCGTTTCCAGCTTTCGGCAATGGCCTTCTCCCAAGCTCCTTCAGCGCCTCTGCCTCCGCGTCCTCTTCCTCCGACCCCGACATTGGCGGCGACGGCAGCGGCACCGGGTTCGTCGTGTACTTGACCTTGTTGTGCTGCGTCGGCTCCTTCTTGTGCGGGTCAATGTACGCACGCCTGCCCGGCGCCGCAAAGATCGGTGCAGTCCTCACCGACGACTCCTTCCTCGTCGGCAGCGGCGTCTCTGGCACGATTGGCAGCTTTGCCGCCGACTCTGACCTCCCCAGCGGCGTCGACCTCTGGCTCGGCGACTTGTTGATCCTCAGCGGCGCCACATACGGCAGCGGCGCCGGCGGCAACGACCTAAAATGGGACGTCAACTCCTCCTCAATCTTTGTCGACGCCGACTTTGGCGGCGGATGCGTCGGCGGCATGACCACGGGGCCGGGCGAGCTCGGCCGCGACAGCGACGGCAGCGCCCACGACACCGTCTTCTTTGCGATCCCGCCCCCCGAGGACGACGACGACGACGACGTCGACGCGGACCCCGACGACCCCGTTCGCTCGTGGCGGTTGCCAAACTTTGAAAACTCGCGGAAGCTGAACGAGCCCTGCTTCTTTAGCGAGTTTCCGCGCTTTGCCGTCGTCGTCGACGCCGAGTCTGCTGCTGCTGCTGCTGCTGCTGTGGCCGAGTCCGTGGAGAACAGCTTCTTTGGCGGCGTGTCGCCCATGCGGCCCTCCTGCAGGTCCTTTCCATCCCACCCAACCTCGCGCTCCGCCTCCGCCGCTGTTGCTATTGCTGTTGTTGTCTCTGGGGGCGCGAACGGCGGCGTGGCTGTTGGCGGGACGGACGCCGTCGCGGCCCGCGAGCGTGTCCGTGTTATGCGCGTCGGCGTCGACGACCGCGGCAGGATCGATGACGCAATTGACGGCGCCGAGAATGTCTGACTGCGCTTGTGCGAATTGCGTCTCAGGAGCCAGCTGTCGCGTTTTCCCACGACGACGGCGGCGTCGTCTGTTGTTGTACCGTCGGGCGAGGAGGACGCGAGCTTCTGTGCTGCGGGACGCGGCGGCGAGGGGTGCAGGCGCGGCTCGTTGAGCGAGGGGGCGGCGTCGAGGAGGTTGACGGAGCTCTGGGGCGCCCAGCGGGCCTTGGTGGCGGTGGAGAGGGGGCGCGCGCCGATGGGCCGTTGGGGGCGGTTTGAGCGGAGGTCTGAGAGGTATGTTTCTGGTGGATGGGTGGGTGTGTTAGTGTGTGCGTGCTCGAGACGTCATGGAGTAACGGGGGGGAGGCCAGTGCGAGACAAACAAGAGACGGGAAAAAGAAAACATGGGGGGGGGGGGGCAGAAACACATATAGGCGGGTATTTGTAGATGTAGATTTATAGATGGATGCTTGCTGGGCTGGGCATAAGTACCTAGCTGCTCCTTTGTCATGTACGAAACCCGAGCCTGGTCCGACATGGCGATGTCTTTCCTTTTCAGTCTCCTTCCTCGTGGGTGCTCTTGCTTCTACTCGGCAGGAAATGGGCAGAGCAGTGAGTGCCTGGACGGGGGGGTGCCAGAGATGACAACAAGCAGCAGTGCTTGTGAGGATCAGTAGATCAATGGAACAATGGAGAGGGGGGGGGGAGGAGGAGGAGGGAAGGAGTGAGAAGAGTAAAGGTGGTAGATGGTAGATGGCAGATTGTAGACGGTAGACGTAGACGGTAGATGGTCGATGGGGGGGAGGGTGCAAGGACAGAGCTGGCTGGGTGAATTGGCGGTGGCAGTGATGTGATGATTGTGGGTGAGGATGATGTCGAGGAGTAGCGAAAGCCTGGGGGTGTGATTATCTGGATTATATGGTGCTGGTTCGTAGGGTCTGGTGTGGAGGATGGATTATAGATTAGCTCGAGGATGTCGATCTGATTGTGGATGGAGTTGGGGGAGGTTTGTGTTTAGGTGAGGTGTGTGTGTGTGAGGCAGGCAGAGCAGGCAGAGGCAGGCAGAGGGCGAACGTGAGTGGGCGGTGGGACAGGCAGGCAACGGGGTACACGAACTCACAAACTCACAGACTCACAAACTCACTCACGACTGGGCAACGGGGCGAGATCACTGTGCTCTACTACGCGGTACCTGCTCTCAAGATCTTGCTCTGGTTTGACAGACAGCCAGGAGCACAGGAGGGAGGAATTGGACTGTGCAATTACCCAGGCAGAGGCTGAGGGCAGAACGAGCGGCTGATGGGATGAAATGAACCAGACGCCCTCCCCGGCAGTAACCGACAAGTTGGATCAAGGAGAAGGAGAAGAGAGGGCTGGATGTCTCTGTCTGTCTGTCTGTCTGTCTGTCTGTCTGTCTGCCTGTCTGTCTGTATGTATGTGTGTGTCTATCTATAATCTATCCATTGCATGGGGGCGAGCGAGGGCAGAAGGCAGGAAAGGACAGTAGGTATTTACATACACACTCTACTCTTCCCCCTCAGCCGGCGGGTAGAGCTAGAGTTACACACTGCACCTGTCTGTATGGGATAATGGCATTACAACAGAAAAGCTGCCCTGACTTGACCCGGTTGCAAATCCACCCACCCACCCAACCCCGTACCGTACCGTACCTACACCTCCTCCGATTCGAATTCCTCCTTCTTCCCCGGGGTGGGGGGGCGGGGGGAATCGAAACCTCCAGGAGATCCCCCAGGCGCTGGTTGGTCCAACACACTGTTTCCCCCCCTCCCTTCCCTCTTCCCCCCCGCAAGATCGCGGAGGCCCCGGATGATACATGTAGAGACTGGAGCGTTGTCAAGAGTCAAGAGTCAAGAGCTGTCCAGAGTACTCTCCACACGCGACTGTATGTAGGCACATACTGCACATACATGTACTCATACTTGCCCTCGCCATCCCTACGGCACACTGTGCCTGCCAAAGTAGAGCTCCATCCCCAGGGGGGTGCGGGAGAGACCTAGACCGAGGGACCCTCGCTACATGTACTCTCCCCGCCCGCCCATCAATGATTGACTGCCTCAATGATTGACTGCCTCAATGATTGATTGCCTGCCAGCTCCAGGATCTAATCAGATGCGATAAGGCCACCCACGCCTGTCCCAATGCGTGCAAGCGTGGGCGTGTGTCGCGCTCCTTCTTCTCAAAGTCAACCATCAGCCATCACTCACTCCAACACCAGCTCTCATTCCCTCCCTCCCTCTCTCCCTCTCTCCCTCTCTCCCTTCCTCCCTTCCTCTCTCCCTACTCCTGTGTGCCTGCATATACACACACCCACAGCATCCCCCCGTCCTGCCTCTGTGTGCCTGCATATACACACCCCCACAGCACACCACGGCCCCAATGTCTTCACCAGGTACCCAGCAATCCGCACCCCCTCCGCACATACCAGTCCCTAGCTAACCACCGCCGCCGCAGACTCCCTCACCGCGCCCTCCCCCGACGCCTCCCCCGCCGCTGCCGCCGCCGCCGCCCCCGAGCGGCCCACAGGCAACAAGTACGACCAGATGTTTGGCTCCGACGACGACGCGCCCGCCAACGACGACGACGACGACGACGCCGACGCCGAGGGCCACGACGACGACGCTGCAGCCGCCCGCAGCAGGCGTGCCCGCCGCGCCGCCGGCACCAATGGCGACGGCGCCGCCGACAACGACGACGACGACGACGACGACGCCGACGCCCACGCCCACGCCCACGCCCACGCCCACGCCGACGAGGACGACAACGACGACAAGGACCTCTTTGGCGACGACAGCGACGAGGAGCAGCCCAAGCCGTGAGTCGCTCGCTAGCTGCTGAAAACGCGTGGTGGGGGGAGGGGCCATGTCAACTGACTGCGGTGCAGGAAGGAGCAGCTCAGTGATAACGAGCTCGAGGGCACGCCCGAGCTGGACGACCACGAAAACGAGAACGAGAGGGAGTACAGGAGCATTGATGTCTCTCTGCCCCGGCACCCCGTGCCAAACCCGGGGAACGACGATGTATGTGTCTGCCAGTGCCCCTGCCCCAGCCACGGCTACAGACCCGCTGCTAACACGTGCCCGCCCGCCCGCAGCTCTACCTCCTGCGCGTGCCCTCGCTCATCGCCATCCAGCCGCAGATCTTCTACCCCGAGAACTTTACGCTCAAGAACCTCGCCACCACCGACACCATGACCTCCCCCTACACCGCCGCCACCACCACCAGCCGCGTGCGCAAGTCCCCCGTCGACCCCAGCACCCTCCAGTCCAACGCCCGCATCATAAAGTGGTCCGACGGCTCCCTCTCCCTACAGATCGCCTCCTCCCCAAACCTCTACGACCTCACCTCCAAGCCCCTCGCCCCCTCCCACAGGAACCCAGAAAAATACGACCCCGCCCAGGACTCCCACACCTACCTCCTCACCCCGCACGAGTCCGCCGGCATGCTCCGCTTCCTCGGCCACGCAACCCACGCCCTCAACGTCCTCCCCACCGGCGCCTCCCAAGCAAACGCCGAGGCCGTCAACCGCCTCCACGAGCAGCTCTCCGCCGCACAAGCCGCGCGCGGCGGCCGCCGCGCCGGCCAGCCCGCCATCGAGATCACCGACATGCGCGATCCCGAAGCCGAGCGCAAGGAGGCGGAGCGCCTCTCACGCGATAAAGAGCGCGCCGCCAAGAAGCTCGAGAACCAGCAGCGGCGCGCACGCGGCGGCGGCGGCAGCGGCGGCGCTGACGGTGGCCGTGGTGGCGACGGCGGCCGCGGGGGTGGGGACGGGCGCGGCGGCGGCGCAAAGTTCCCGCCGCGGTCGGCGGGGACCCGCAGTAAGCGCGACTCGCCGCCAATCAATGTGGGCGCGGCGGCGCGCAAGTCGAACCAGGATGAGTATGATCTCGAGGACGACTTTGTGCAGGGGAGTGATGATGAGGAGGTTGTGGAGAGCTCGGAGGAAGATGAGAGCGATGATGGCGGGCGGAGGCGGAGGCATGGGGGGGGGGGGGCAGGGCTGCGGGGAGGGGGGGCGGGGGGGCGAAGAAGAGGAGGGAGGAGGTGGAGGAGGAGGAGGACGAGGAGGATGAGGCGGAGTTTACGGATGAGGAGCGGGCGGCGGGGCGGAGCAGGGGGGGGGGCAGGGCGGGGAAGAGGAGGAGGGTGGTGGATGATGATGATGATGAGGATGATGAGTAGTGGTAGTGGTAGTCTGAGGCATTATCATGGTCCCCCTTTATTTGTTGTTGCTGCTGTTGTGTGTGTTTTTTTTTCCTTTTTTAAATCCTCTGCATCCCTCCCTCCCTCCCTCTTTGTCTCGCCCCCCGCCTCCTTCCGGCCCGGCGGGGGAACAATAAATAGTTTAAAAGCCTAAATGAAATACAAAGTAATACTCCTCTCTCTGTTCTCTGTCTTTTGTCTTTTGTCTCTTGTCTCTGTCCCCGCTGGCTGGCTGCATATCAACCAACCCATATACAGCCGCGTTCGAAAAGACATGACAACCACGCAGGAGACTTTTCTGCTTTCTAACTAACTCCCTTATATCCAAAGTCATAATTAGAGAGAGAGAGAGAGAGAGAGAGCTTTAACATCACCATTGCGATCATATCCTGAACGTCATGAACGCGCGGGTGCAAATATGGTTGCTATTCATGAATAGACTCAACATAGTAGGGACCGGCCGGGTGCTAGGACTTTTCGAACGCGGCTGTATGTATGTACCTACAGCCCCATATGAGTTAAACAAAAAAAAAAAAAAAAAAAAAAATACCTACAGCCCCACGAGTGACATTTCATGACGCAGCGCCGGACAAAAAAATAGCCCAAAGCCACACGTTTTTTTTTTTTACTTACACTGCCACTACCGACTGCGATCTTTTTTCGCCCCCTTTTGTGGTGCGGCCGGCGGGTCGTGGGTAGCCCCTTGGGCCGTGTCGTCAATGGCGTAGAGCATGCATCGGGTGCATGCATTGGGTGCCATGTATATACATATGTACAGCCGCGTTCGAAAAGTCCTGGCACCCTACCATATTGAGTCCGTTAATGAATTGTAGCTACCAACAACCATATTTGCTCCCGCATATTCATAGCGTTTAAGACATGATCACAATGGAGATATCAAAAGCTCTCTCCAATTATGACCTTGAGTATAAGAGAATTAGAAAGCAGAAAGACCCCTTCGTCTTTTGGCCTAGGGTGCCAAGTCTTTTCGAACGCGGCTGTACATGTATGGATAGGCTTCAGGTCGATGGGCCGGGCGGGCTGGAGATAACTATGTACCTACAGAGTTTGGTGGATTTCTTGGTCTGTGCTCATAGTAGAAATTTCTTCAAGAGCCAATAGGACTACATGTATTGGGTCACGGAAACCACCCTCTCTCTGTACATGTAATCAAGCTCGGCGCTGTTCTATGGCTAGCTAGCAGAGAGAGCGAGAGAGAGTCGGGTTATTGTGTATGTATACCCCGTGTCTAAAAGCGAGGGCATGCATGGTAGCAACGCTTCAACGCCCCCGCTTCAAAAAAAACCCCACAACCCCGATGTCGCCGTCCCATACCCAAACCGCGCGGAGAGAATGGCCCGAGTCCCTCCTCTGGCAAGCAATCGGCATGCGGCGTGCTGGGACCCCTTATTCAACCATCTCCGAGATCATCGGCATACCGCAGTCAACCCTTTTCCACGCCTGGAAAAGGTATGAGAAGACTGGCCAGGTCAAGGCCGCGGCCCGGAGCGGCAGGCCCAAAAAGACAACCGCCAGAGACGACAGACAGCTGCTTGTCTCCAGCAGACGCGAGAGGAGGCTCACCTACGAGCAGCTCCGGCAGAGTTTCGCGGTAAACGTATCGGTCTCGACGGTCAAGCGGAGGCTGGGTGCTGTTGGTGTCCATAAGCAGCGTGCATGCTGACATCATGGCCGACCGAGAGAGACCATAAAGCTCCTGCCATCAACACTACCCATTTCTATTTGGCGGCATATGATTACTAGGTCACCTAAAGAGTATCAAAGCTCCACCTCATGGAGGCAGCTTTAATTCATTGCTGGGAACTGTTCTGTACCTGATGATTTATTGGTAGGCTGGACGTTGAGAGTAAAGGCAAGGGGGTTGGTACACAAGATACTAAATGTCAAATAATTTTTATTTAGCCACTCTAATTTAACAACCCTACAAACTACCAGCCCTTCAAAAGATCAATTGTGGTTGCTGTGCTCATAACCGTGGTCCAGCGGGCTGTAGTCGAAGCCGTTGCCATGCGCGCGCATGCCCTCACTTTCGCGATCGCGCTGTAGACTACATACATGTAGTTATCGACACTGTGCAACTGAGCGTCCTTCCTTCCTGTGACATGTAGACTATACAAGTACCGTAGGTACTACCTCTCATATAGCATGCGCGTGTGCTGTGCTGTGCTGCGCTACGCTGTGCTACGCTATGCTATGCTATGCTATGCTATGCTATGCTATGCTGCAGCCAGTCACAGGGTATCACTCGGTGTCTAGCCCGACGAGGAGTCTGACCCCATAGATCACTCGCCCATAGTGGATGCTGCGCTGCAAGTGATATTGACCTTGGCGGTGTGCCAAGATGAAGCAGAAACCTAACCCTTCAGTGTCAAATTGCAAACCCACGGAATTTAGAGAGGAACCTGCTAGAAAAATCTAGTTTTCGTTCCCACAAAACGCTACAAGGTAGAATCATAATACGTTTCTCTATTTAGTCAAACTCTCGATATAAGGATTCCAAGTTACAAATACTTGAACGGTCGGGACTGAAAATCTGCACCCTTATAAAGCGAGTATTATTATCAAGGAAAGGTAGGTAAACCAGGCTTTCCCCTTACAACGAGAATATCACTAGTATAATCATGTAATATCACTATAACGAGAGTCGACTGTATAACGGTATAACGAAACGCCATGATAGAAATTCTTGTTTTACGATTAAAGAACTCGATTGCAATTACAGGGCTAACTACATAACATCGACACCCACTTTGTTCATTCTTGCCCATTTGCCCCTTATCTAAAGCCCAACTCCGAGTCTCTATTGTACTATAACCATCCCACCCAGCCAGTTCCCATACGATTGGCGTGAGATTTTGCCAATGCGCTAAGGGTGATCCACTGGTTAGCATTACATCAAGTGCATTGGAAAGCAAGGCATGAACTTACACCCTGTATTAGGAGACGCCAAGTCTCTTTTTGGAACTGGCTGAAGCCCACCTGTGAGGAAATCCAAAAGCCAGGCCTAAATAGAAGTCTGGTAATGGGCTACCATTATTTGGCATCTCACTCCCGTTGGGGGCCAGTATTAAACCGGCGTATCCCACCAAATATCTCCCTCCCTACTAGCTCTCAAGGCCAGAATACTATGATAGTATGTTCTGGCATTGCAAGCCGGCCTCGAGACCAAAGGGACTTGGCGTCGGGCTGCTCATGACAAGAGCCTCGAGACAAAACTTCAAGAGAGCTTGTTTCAAGGAGAGAGCTAGGATGATTCGCTGGTTAGCATTGTATCAAAGCGTATTGGAAAGGCGTGAACTTACACTTTGTCTCCGGGAACGCCAAGTCTCTCTTTGCTGAAGTCCACTTGTCAGGGACTTCAAAAGCCGGGCCAAAGTCCAAGTCTGGCAACTGGGGCGGCGAACCCGACACAAGCGATGATCGCATGGGCAGCAGGTAAGGGGCTGCGGCCGGCGTACGTTCAGAGCCATGTGGCTTGAACGACATCATCTCAAATGACTCTCCAGCTGGACGAGACAGAGAGGAGACAGAGGACGAGGACTTTCCTTGCGGCTTTGGCGAGGAAAAAGAGAAGAAGTCGAGGATTTTTCGACCGAAAGAAGGAATTGGTGCCATTTGTAGACTTGTGGGCGACCGTGTTTGTTAAATTGTTTTGGGTTTTGACACGGGACGAAGGGTTAAAAGTGGCGTGTGGCTTTTATATAGTGAATAAAAGGCTGCAGCTGTGTTGAGATGAAGTTGAGAAGGAGAATGGGGGGCGGCAACTGCGTATTTATAGGGGAGAGAAGCCTTTGGTTTATGAGATTCTGTCATCGCGGACGATGGCTTTTGAAACTACGTAAACATTACTATGGTCCTTAAAGAAGGTGGAATCAGCCAGGTGACAACGTGGTGATTCATCTTCTAATTATTGAGCCTGCGTCATGAGATGTCACTACTAGTATCGAACACAGCATCGCGTTACGAGGTAATTACGTAAACTCATGTTTCTTCACGTTGTGACAGAGCGAGAGACCACCGGATGAAAAATCACTGCGGGTACTAAGCACATATAGCTAATGAGAATTCAAAAGCCATCAACTATTCCGTAATGTAGCCGCTTTGAGTGTTATATCTATCAAGTATATATCACGATTTAAAATTTTTGGGTTAGACCCTAGCTAAAATCTTAATTGTGATAATGATAAACTATGTCGTAGCCATTGTACCCAACGTAAAAACGGTTATATTACATCACCCCGATTTCTTAATTTTCGAACACGACGCGATATTCTGGAAATTACTATGTACATACATGTAGATTATCATTTTAGTATACTTGGCTGTAATCTTACCATATTACAACATTACAGCATATTTGCAGAGTGCACCCTTGTTAAAAAAAAAATAGAGAAGAACTTACGCTATAGTCATCTGTTTGTAACAGAGATGTATCTATGTACATGACGCGCGCCATATTCATCTAGTATAGCTGCTGGTAATATACATGTAGCATTAGTGGTATGTTGTCGTGTGGATGCTGGTGGGAGTAGAAATGTACATGTAGTCACTGTGCGGTGTTGTGAAAGAGCCAGATGATACAATTTGACCAGAGTTTAATTTTAGTCACTCAAAGACGCAACCGGCGAGAATTACTACATATTGTCACACTGACTCTCGTGTCCTTGGCATAGAGACGCTAGCGCTCCAATCAACCGAATATCAATCATGAATAATCACTCGAAACAAATAAACCCTAACCCGAGCACATCATCACCACAGTTGTTTATTCAAAAAGTTTTAAGCTCGAGACCACTGACTTTCTGCAAATGAGGTATCCTTGTTGTGATTTCTACGCCGTTGTACTCGCATATCAAATATGTATTTACACAGCCATCAAAACACGCAGAATCCCGAGAGCTTACCCATCTCCCTTGAAATCATGCATCTTCTATCTAGGCACCTGTAAGACTCTACAGGTCGCTTTTAGGCCATATCTACAAAGAACAAATGCTGAAGGTGAAATGTGTCCAAAAAGGTCCTTTTACTGCACCTTTACGAATGTCTCAATTAGGCCAAGAATTTGGAGCATGAATCTTCCTTGTCAAAATTATACTCTACTTGGTCGTTGATATTTTAGTATAAGTACGCGACCTCTTATAAGTTGTTGAAAACCTCGATTTTTGGTGTGTTTTGCTGGTTGG
This sequence comes from Morchella sp. 2018-W38C, assembly GCA_024713705.1. NCBI lineage: Eukaryota > Fungi > Ascomycota > Pezizomycetes > Pezizales > Morchellaceae > Morchella > Morchella sp. 2018-W38C. Next base: position 1,775,779 of record JAMJEX010000001.1, read on the forward strand.
GCAAATACATAGTTGACAAGCGAGTACAGCGATAGGTAATAAGTGATAGAACGGGCTGAGACAGAGTGATACCTGTTTTGAGTAAAACGCCACCAATATACGGTGTTTGCAGGTATAACCATATCTCAGGGCGTTCCATGATATCACTTATTACCTGTCACTGTACTCGTAGTTTTCTATTGCATGCCATACAAAAGATAGCCTTGGCGGGGTTTTTCTGTGTATGCAATAGCAGTTGCGTCCGGAAACGCCAAAAAACTACGAGTACATACATAAACACTACAAAAGGCTGCACCCGAAACCATGCAAACATGCTTGTGATTATATTATAGTTCACAAAAGAGAAGATTGGGAGACATTATTTTTTTCTTAATACTAGCAACAACCCCAAGAAAATATTATATCCTAATCAACAAACCCCGGCCAATGTGACCCGAACAGAGCCACTCATTTGGTATACAGCAAGCTAAACCCGGGAGCTAGCGATAAAATTATAGAAGGAGTGGCACCTAGCCCTAGAGACGTTCAGCATGAGTACATGTAGTACTTTTCACATACATAGAATGAGATAACACAAACCTAACGAAATTTCAGTCCAGTATCTCTTTGACCAACATCCTACATGTCGTTCTCGTCCATAGCATAAATGGGGCAAGTCTAGATAAGGCATCACCACACCGAGGTCAGCCCATTGCAATGAATATAAGATGGGGGTATACAATATGGGTACACAAACATTATTAGGTTTGTTTCGGATCTTCATAGCCCACTTATCTACCCCAAATTCTTGGCACGCACTAATCAATAGTTGATCCTGACCTCTTGCCAGATCCCGCACCGACTTTGCATCCTCAAACTCAGTACATGTTGTGCATTCGCTAAATTCGCCTTTACTCAAAGAAGACTGGAAGTCGAAGCTTCTAAGATTTGGAAAGGCTCCAGAAGCGATCTTTCTTGCCAACCATTCAGTATTCGTTTGTGCTGGAACTGACAGAGACACGCTTTGAAGGTTAGGGGCAAGAACCGTGTTGGCGATTGACTGCTGTTCGAACTCTTGCGCAAGATCACTCGTCTCTTCGGCCCCAATAATTCGTTCGTGATATGTTGCTAAGGTCAAGTTCAACTCTTCCAGCATTGGGACCGAGCTAAAAATTGAAGATAAGAGTTGGCGAAAATTCACCCCAGTGCTGTATGGCTTGTGTTCATCGTTCCACCATTGGAAATTAATGCTGATTTTCTTGAGAGCCGGTAGGATCGAAGGCGATGAGTTTGTGTCTTCCAGGAACTTAATTAATGGTTGAAAAGGCTCCGAACTCAAGTAATCAGGCCTACTTGAGCGGAAATTCTCAGCATGGAGCTCCTCACAGTTGTATGATAACGATTGTAGGTTCTTTGCAGGAATATGCTGGAAGATGTTATCGAAATTTGTGAATGCGTCCGCATTGATGGTCACCGACTGTAGTTTCGGAAGTGAGTGAAGAGCACCTTGTAACCAAGCAGTTTCTCTCAAGGTAACGTGCTTAAGGTTCTTCCAGCTCGCGAATGTTTGCTGAAGTCTTCCAATACTCCAGCCAGCATCTTCCGGAGGTTCTGCTGATGGGAACCCCAAAATATTGAGGCCAGGGAGATATGCTACGGACCAGCTGGTGAAATCCCACTCTTGCCACTTCTTATTCCTCTCCAGCGCTGCCCACAACTTGTAACCAATATCTAGCCTCAGGCTGCCGCGGTCCAGAAATTCCTCCAATAAAGCATCCAGTCCCACAACAGTGTTCAGTCCAGGAGAACATATTCTGAATATCTCAAACCACTTCGCAGTGATTGGATTTGGATCGTCTCCATCGGATGACTGTTCAATGAGCTTTGGGATGGGATACTCATGCGGGAGTTTCAAGTGCAAAACGTTTCCAGGCAAATTAGGTCGAGAACGGAGACTCCGGATGAGCCTATTGAGTTTGTTTCTGAGGGGGTGCCGTTTGCGTGGCCGAGTCGGCTCGATCGCCAGCTTTTTATGGGCTGAGCAGGTGCATTCAGATATTCCCGAATCCCGCTCTCCGTGGTACTGCAGATCAAGGGTTTGATAGAGAGCTCTTGTAGCGAATTCATTGAAGAATCGACAGGTCAGAGAAAGGGAATGGAGAGCCTTCTGCTTTTGGTAGAGGCACACGCTGTCATCGAGGTGTCCGATTATTCTTAGCCATATGCTCTCGGTGGCAATGCGGCCATTGGGTCGCCGACTCGCAGCCCTCCGGACCTGGCGAAGAGGTATGTAGGAATATGTAAAATGTTTAATCAGCTCAGCCTCTGAGAAAGATTGGGTGTCCATTAGGGGGACGATATGTGTCAATGCCATCTTTCGGTCGATGGTTAATTCTCGATTCGTTGCTGGGTGTGGTGGAGATGTCCAAAGTCTCTGGTATGGATATCGAATGTTACCACACCTGGAAACTTATACTTAAAGACAAATGTGGTGTCACCAATGATTTTCTCTGGTCATATCACTTAGAGCGGGGAATCGGCGGGGAACATGCAGGCGCATGGCTCAACGACGCCACATGGCGGATATGTGTCCAAAAAACTTACGTCTTTGGCATCGATAACATGATTACCGCTCTTTACGGGTGCTGCCATGATCCCATTGGTTACCGAGTGACCTCGAGTGACTTTGATTGATATCTGTAGAAAAACTGATAGGCTATAACATAGATACTATTACCAATCACAAATCGATCCTTAAATAAAAGATGCAGCCCGCCGCAATAATCCGCCCTTCAGCCCTCAATAATTTTCATGATATTATTATTTCATGCCTTAAGACACCCTTCGAAAATTTGTTAAAACTGGCCTGACTTCAAACCTGAGAAATGTCACTTCTCAAGATTTTACGGCTTTGAATTGGATGGATAGCCCTTAGGAGAAACCCGAAAAACCTTCCTTGGCTTATCATCTTATGCTACCGGTACGGGCCGAAAGCGAGGTGCAGTAGGGCATATATACGTATATCACATCTCGATGCGCACTGCGAGCCGACTAGAGTAGCAAAGTGCCAGAAAGCCTGAGGCATATGTGGCTACAGGAGAAGTGAAGCAACTGATCACAGGTTCTAATTCAAGCAGGTAGTGAAGCTCCATAGGTATCTGCAATCTTGACGCAGATATCCCCAATATGCTAGCCCTTATAGGGAAATGATTTCTCCATGCATCAATGTTTATGCTCATGGGACCTAGTCGAATTTGATGATCAATGAAGCAGCGTTTATTGGCCAAAATTCTTGTTACTGTGCCGCAATTGAATCGAGAAGACGATTGAAAGGAAGCCAAGGCCTCGAGGCGAGAATCTTGAATTGAGACTTTCGATAACCCCCCAAGAATCTGGGTCAGGTTCAAAATTGAGATTGAAATTGAGCCTAGGGGCGCGGGGAACCCCAGAAGCGAATGTAGTTGGCTCAATAAACTTGCTGATTGATGTGAACCGAGGTCAATCAGGGTTTAGTGGTGGGGCTCCACATAATAAATACATGTAGGTACGTGCAATACATGTAGCTGTGGCTGGAAGGAAAGCTAGTCCATCATGGGAAAAGGAATGAACAGCTACAAGTTATTATGCCAAGGTGATAAGAGAGTTCTGGCAGTTCACAATATAATCCACCATGCTTGGTCAATCTAGCTACGTTGGAAGGGTTAGCAGACGGCAGTATCACAGCAAATCACTCGATGTGTCCATATCGTCATGTAATTCGCGGTGCAGCAGCTATAAAGATCGGGTCGGTTTCAGCTCAAGAGGCTTGATACCCAGTATCTTGGGCTTGCTGCATGTTTTGGAGGCATTTAAAATTGCTGGAGGGTTTGGGAACCATAAGACAGTGCCCAGCGTATCAGCAGCGGCATAATTTAGCGCGGTAGCCGTACCCTGAACCCTTAAACGCCCAATAACCGGTGACTACGACTTGTGACGGTATCGAATATAATTGACTGCTCTTATTTTTCTTTTGCAACATTCCCCGCAATAAAAGTTTGGGGTATCGGCGACCTCTAACACAAGTGTTACAACCATTTTTTCATAGCTCACAATCTACAACTAGCTGCAAGGCACTATCAAAAAATACAAGTCCTATGTACTAACAACAACAATAACAACAGGCGCGGTCTAACTAGTCCAAATCTCTTGCGACAATTACACACATCTCTCTCGATACCCACGTCTTCCTTCCTATCATCTTTGAAATAAGGTCGACTGGAATGCCATCCGGATCTAGCTCTCCATCACCTTTGAGATCGTCAGGGCCTGATTCTGCAGTTCTGATCTCCTCTACACTCCCACTGATCTCAAACTCCCCTCTACATAACGCGACAAACCCCATTTCTACAGTGAATTCCTCCTGCGGTTTCAAGGCCGGTAGGCTCTGCTGCAAGAGCCCATTGAATGCGAGTCGTCTACTGAGATCCAATGCAATTGCTGTGGCTTGGTTTCGAAGCGCTGGAAGTAGACGTAGAAGGGGCTTTACGGTTCGATTAGTTCGGTTCGTTAACTTTGTTGTAAGTGTTAAGAATTCATCTGTGGCGACAAGGTATTTCGATGGTCCAATTCTACGCATAACTGGATCAACCCCATCCACCATATTCTCAGAATTTGACTCCTTAACACCAATGTTGATGCCGATATCCTCCACTCGGATTGTTTCCACCATCCGTTGACTGAGCCTGATGCCCCTCAATTCAATATCGCCCACTCTAGTTGTCCCCACTTCCTCCCATATACCCCGGATATACTTCAGGACTTCTTCCCTATACCAAAATGCCTCTCTTGTTTGTCTCTCCTGTTCAGCGGTAACTTTGGCAGTGCTGACCACAAATTGTCGCTGACTAGCCGAGAGGGATGGGATCGCTGCGGTTGGCTCGGCCAAGAATATTCGTTTGATCGGAAGTATTACACGCGATGTATGACCTGCCTGTAGCACGTCTTCAGCGTAGAAAGAGCCCTTCCAGCTTTCTTCGCTATCTTCATCAGTTGCAGGCGAGTCCCGGGCATAGAGCTTTATCTTCAATGCCTGCGGCCAGGCATTCCTTAGGTCAAGCAACATAAGACAGTACTCGCCAGGGTCATCTTTAACCCCCATCCGCCTGAAGAGCTCTTTGAATTGTCCTTCCTGCCCCACACCTTCTGCCTTTTCTCGCTCGTCATCATCTTTAGTGCCCCCAGGAATGGATTCGAACTGGAGATCTGTACTGAATGGGACGAAATCTACTCTTGCGAGTTCGATACTCGCGTTTACAGTGACAGTGACAGGGAAAACAACCTGTCTTGTGTAGAATTTGTCCGTAACTTCGTGCCTGTGCATCCCCAAGTGTCCATAATCTGCTTGAACGCTTCCGTGTGTCAAGCCAGGTTTCCCAAGTACCATGATCTCGAATGTTGCCCTTCCAAACCCAGGGACAAATATAGTCTTTTCCTGGTTTCGTTTTACCACCTTCCCATTGACTTTAGGCTTGGTATCCGCATCCCCAGTCTTGGAGTCTACATCTGCATCCTCAGCCTTGACTTCTGCATCCGCAGCTCCATCACTACTTGCACCATCCTCAACCTCAATTATTTCCCCACTAGAACTTTCCATTTCCAGTACCTTTCTCGGTGTCTTATCGCGCTTATGCCAAGTGAATGCCCTCTTCTTGGCTAGCATCAGCTCCAACTCGTACATCTCCGCCGGACTGTTCCCCTTTTCGTTCAGTGCCTGCTGGATTCTCCCTGTGGTTGAGTCCCTAAAGCTAAAGACCAACAAGTCCACGTCCGTCGCACTTAAATTGTTGAATGTGATATCGAAAACCCTCCTTTCTCCCTCCAGAACCATCAGCGCACTTTGGGAAAGACTTGTAGACTTGACCACCAGCAGCGGCTGTGGGTCGACGACCGTTAAAGAGAGTGTTTTTGGAATTGGATGTAGCGGAGCAGGAACTCTTGAAGAACGTTGGGTTGTTGAGATCGCCGAGACGGGTCTTGTGTTTTTCGGTTCGGCGGCCTTCAAACCATATCTTTTGGTCTTGATATCGCGCTCCCGATTATCCAGGCCCTCTGTAAAAATTGGGAATGACCTTTCGACACACCCAAATACCTTGATCTTGCATCCAAGGATCTTGATGCTTCCGCCCGCTTTGGGTGTCGCAAATACAGCGATTTGATACGTTCTGAATGGGTTTATGACAACGCCCACAGGCTGTACATCAACCTCGACGCCTGTGGTGTCCAACGTGACACTTTCGACCTCGACGTCGAATTCAAACGGGTTCTGAAGTGTTACTCTGAATTCTGCCGCTTCCCCGGTAACAAGTACCTGGTCCACCGCTGCAGCCTCAGCTTTCTTTAGGAAAGGGTTGTAGATAAACGGGTTCTTGTCCACCTCTATAGGCGCTGAAGGCGGTGCATCGGCATCGGCATCCATCAGCTCGTTTTTTGAGTGCGCTATTGGAGGCCTCCACATGCTGTTCTCAACAACCTCCACATCTCGCAGCAAGAACTGGTCCCAATATCCGGCTTCGACATTGGGCAGCCCGAGCTTCCGCGCAGCACCAACTGTTCGTGAGATAGTTGTGGAAAGCCGCATTTGCTCCTCTTTCGTAAGATCATTGTCTGCAGTCCGTAGAAGCTGTGCCGTAAAGCGCAAAACTCCATGAAAATCCGGCAGGGCCTCGCAAAGCGCCGTACAATTCCGTAAAACATGAATCTTCAACGCCGGCCATCCGAACGACCTTATTTCTTGTTCTGCAATCACATCCGCAGTTGCCATAGTCGCTCTCAAAGCGTCGGCACCGTCCTCGTCAGTTGCTACAGGGGGATCTTCTCTTGTCCCAGTAGGAAGCACCCCATATGCTCTGCAGAGATCTTCTAGTAGCTCCATGATACCTCTCTCTGCATCGCCTTCACCTAGGTCTAGTGGGGAGCCGCCCAGGGCTCCTCCACTTATCGCACTTAGGCCCGCAGCAGGGTGCACACCTACTTCCGCAGCACCCACGACTCGGGCTTGGATTAATCCCGGGATCAATATCTTCACTAGCTCTCTCGTTACAAGTGCTTTCCGGCGCCTTGCGCCGATTGCACCGAGAATACTCGCGATTCCACTAAGCACCCGCGTGGCGTCAAGAGCCGTCATATTCTCTACAGGGAACGGGTATGCGCGCATTACGGTCGTTGTAATTTCTGAGCGAATGGGGACGGCTTTCCACATTTTTGTGGGAGGAATTGGGGTATTGAGCACGATGTGGGCGAGAGATTCATCGTTCAGTCCGCTTGCCAGATAGCATGACGCCCTGAACTTACAGAACCTGATCACAGTCTCCGAAAAGCAGATTTGAGGAATACTTTCGGCAGGGATAATGGAGGAACGCGAGTATTGGTTCAGGATGATGTCAAGATGCTCATTCAAGAGCATGAAAATCTTATCCGGCGATACGGAATAGTTTTCCCCAAGATCACCGCTTTGGCCGGGGATGGGAGTTCCGGGCTTGGATCCGGCGGGGGAGGACCTTGTGCCCTTGATTGTCTCGGCGGTGGGTAATGGAATACTGGAAATCTGTACGTGGGCGTCTGTTACCACACCGTATGGTGGGGTGAAGGACTGGGTGCTAACCTGGAAGTCAACTTTCAGGTGAAGAAGTAAAACCATACAAATCCCAATACCCTCTAGTGCCTTCCCATACCACAAATGATCACTACTTGTCCTTGCAGCCTCAGCCCCCTCTATGAACCTATAAGCCTCCCGGAAATCAGGCATTAGTATCTGACCCCAGATATTCCCACATATGAAGAGACTCACTCCTTCAGCGCATCCGGTAACCTACCCGCCATTAGGTATAATCCCGCGACTGCGATCACAATTCTCCCCTTCCCTTTGTTCCTTGTCCTCTCACTGGCACTGGCACTCCCGAATCCAGTCATTGTCATCCTCTTACTTGCTGCAGCGGCACTAGTCCCTCCCACGCCCAGATTTGAGCCTAGAAGCCCCGCTGGCATGCTCATCCTGTGGTCCTTGGGCCCAAGTGGGCCGCCAGGCTGCCCATCGGTCGACAGCGGCGACTCAATGGTCGGGAGCCCTTGGACCGAACGCGCAAACCCACCAAGTTCGGACAGCAGCACAGTAGTGATATCGCACATTATGGTTCGCATGGAATTGTTACGGGCCTCCTTCTGTGTAGGTATGGCGATGAATGCCGGTCGCTCATCGTGAGCATCCTTTGAATGGGGGGTGGTTTCTGGCGGAGTGATTGAGACGAGAGGCGGGGAGTCGAAGATGAGACAAACGTGGTAGAGAGCGCGAGGGTACTAGTTCATAGTGGGAGTGCGTCAGTCTAGAAGACTTTGTGCCGGTCTGTGATCCAAGACATGGAGGTTAAATACCAAGAACTTCAATTCCTCGAGCTGTTTAGAGAGAGCTTCTGAATCATTCTCCTCTATATGATCTGCTATCGCAATGACCAGGAACGTACGCCGGTAGAGCTCAAAGCCCTCCAGGTATTCATGTTCGCGATCAAAGGATGTTGTGAGGTCGTACACAACCTGACCGCTCGGAAAGCCTTGGGGACTAAACAATGCTACACATGATAGTATTTAGTTCCCTAAGTTCCCATCCATCCATGCATCTCCCAACGAAAGTGAAATGATCACATACTCCGGTTTGGCTTTGTGTCTGGGGTGACATCCCCGAGCCTCACCACATTTGAGCTCTGGAGGCGCTCTACAAAGTGGAGGAACCTAGACCGCTTGATTCTCCCAAGTGGACACAGTAGGGCCTTTATCCGGGACGGTGCTGCGTAGGAGAGTGAATCCAGACCCATGATGGAGGGAGGTTGGGGGATGTTTGGTGTTTCGTTTCGTCGTGACTGATTGCTAGATAAGGGGGGTAGGGGTTTGAGCTAGGTAGAGGTAGGGTAGGTAAGGTAGTTAGGTATTCCCATACGGTTTGGCACCATACGGTGATTCTGGTGGCTTTGGATGACGAGATTTTCAGATAGTTTGCGAGCGCATATCACCAGTGAATAAGAGAGATAGATAGAGTCGCTCGGATCGCGAATTGATTGCCACGGAGGTGTGTATCCTCACTCTGTGTTGTTACACAGTGAGTGAACTTTACAGTGAGAGTTGGCACCCGCAATCTGTAGAATCGTTACCCTACTTTATGGGAGGAATAAATAAATACATCATTTCAAGGGTTTGGATAATGAATTATCCGTATGTCTACGGGGGGGTTTTAGATACTAGCTGCAAGGCCCAGGGTGAAAGTTTATTTCAACACCTCAAACTACGGACAGATGATGTTGAAGTGGGGAAGGTGGGGGAGCATTCTTAATTTAAGCCGATCATATGCGATCACTCGCCTTGCTTAACGAACTAAAGTCCGGAACTACTGATAGCTAATTCACCCAATCACTCTGCTTCTACTTCCTAAAAGCGCGGAGCTCCCTTTTCCTATAAGGTTACACGCATCATCATCAGCTAAACAATCTCACTTAAGAAATGGTTAAAATAACACTCGACTACATACCACCAATCCGCGAAGGAAACCGTGTGCACCGGAATTCCAATGTCCTTCAATGCCTTTGTTGAGAGGTGACAATCATACGGTCTCACAACTATAATACACCGTCAATATCTAAATCAAAGGATCGGGCCTAAAGGTAGTGCAATGACTTACCCGATGCATTGGGATCATTCGAGTCGTTTCCGGCCATATGTTCCAAGGGAAGACCATTGATCTCAGCCAGCAGCTGACAAATCTCATACTTGGTCATACGGTCCTCGGAGCTGAACTGGAGGACCCTGGGTAGAGAAGCAGGGTCTTCGGTGGTGTATTTGTCTAGGCGGCACGCGGAAATCAGTGGCCGCTTATGAAGTGGAAATGATTGCTACTCACTTGCAACGTCCTTCAGAACCCTCGCAACATCCGATGTGTTCCTACCAACCACCAACATTAACTATCAACAGTCTTTACATTGTAGGCTAAAAAACTGACTCACGTCGGGTATCTAATACTCCAGTGGTCCATCTCAATCTTCTCCTTGCCCTCCTTGTTCCACACCGCATCCAACAGTACGTTCACCGCACTCTCGGCATTCTTCTCAACCTCTCCGTAGAGGACCGGTACTCGCATGACAACCGCCAGGTCCTTTCCGTTTGCCAACACCGCCTGTTCACCCGCATACTTGGTCTCACCGTAGAAGTTCGGAGGGTTAGTGGGGGCATCGGCCTCGTAAGGAGCAGCGCCGGGTTTGCCGTCAAAGACGTAATCGGTGGAGATGTAGATCAAGAGGGTGTTGCGACTGTGGCATTCTTGTGCAAGACTGCCAGAGGCTTGAACCTAGGGGATGTTAGGAAGAAGGGTGACATGAGAGGGAAAGGGAGAATGACATTGAGACGTTTTACACCCTCGGGGTCGGCAGAGCACTTGTCAGGGAAGCGTTCGGCAGCACCTGGGGGTTATTTAGTTAATTTATCCAGAGCCAGAGTCCCGTAGAAATGGACATACAGTGAACGACAACCTTAGGCCTGAAGACAAAGGGATCATGTCAGCACATTCCTACCCAAGCGGGAATCACAGCTACCAACTTGACATCATTCAGCAATTCAACAACCTCCTCGGCATTTCCCAAATCGACCTTTCTAATGGTTGGCGGCTTTGCACGCGAAAAGCCTTTGTTTCAAAGGGTTAGCACATAGCATTTGCTTTTGGTTTTCCTATGGCACCGTAGAACGAGCAGGTAGTCATACCGGTTCCAACAACGTTCCAGCCGTCGGCCTCGAAAGCCTTGACGCATTGACGACCGAGCTGGCCAGTGGCCCCGGTGATAACGACAGTTTTCTCAGTAGAAGTCATTTTATGCTGTTTTTCGTTTTCCGAAGATGAAGATGGAGCAGGTTTGTTTCGTTTGAGGGGAAATAGGTAATAGTACTACAGTAGGTAATAGTTCCGGACCGGATAAACCTTTCGGGGCTGGGATGACGGGAGCCAAGGTTTTTTCTGGTTACACTTGCGGGATTTTGGCTCACCTGGGATCACTCGACGGGAGTTGTGGTTAGGGCTGTCATTTCCACACAGATACTCCATATGTGGGTGGCCAACTGAGCATGAGTCGGTGACTTATATCAGGAATGCTAGTGGATAGGTACACATTATGTAGAGAGCTATTGGAATAATATACAAGCAACCGTCGAGTGGCATAAAAGAAAGCTAGGTCTCTAATATTACTCCTTAAAATGAATTTCATACTTCGCATTCTCGAAAGTCAATCCCAGAGATGGCAGGGCAGCAAGAACTTCATCACCCTCGCCATAAACATCCTCATGCACATCCACTTTCCAGAATATAGCCGGTATGGTAAACCTCAAGTGCCCTTTCAACTCTTTCATGAGGGCATCATCAACCCTGGCCCTCATCCTTGGAGAGATTCTTCCTGCCCTGCTCCTCAACACCTTCATATCCGACTCCTTGAGGACGCGGACGATGCTGCGGTGTCTCAGCGGTGTTTCCACTCTCATCCACCACCGGCCATCCCACAACATCCACTCACTCATCCCCGTCCCCAGCACATACTCCTCCTGCTCTTTTCTCGCCGGTAGCAATGGCTCGCGGTTCAGCGTCCAGCTTTGTCCCCCATTATAAGTCCATGTCAGCCCCGCAGAGGTAAACATAGGTATATGCTCTTCGTCATTTTCCTTTACGCCCAGTACTTTCTCAAACGCATTTACCATGTGCCTTGTCTCCACTCTGCGCCCTGGCGTCACCTTCTCTGTAATAATAATCAACATTCTCTGGAGCGCTGCAGGGTTAATGTCTTTGAACAGCTCCTTTCGGTTCTTTGGAAACTTGAAGTTGAGCGAGCCAGTGCGTTTATTCAGCACGATTTGACAGTGCTTGGCGACGAGGTCCCCTGCTTCCTCTTTTATAGAGCGATTGCGGTCTTCGGCGCGGATTGCAAGAGAGACTAGGGAGTCGCGCTGGAGAGCACGGGGGAGGCGTGAGGGCGTTGTAGTGAGAAGATGGCGCATAGTATTGCGGCGGGTGTAGGTGGGGTCATGATTTGTTTTGTCTTCAAACCACTTGACGTCATTTGTCTCGCAGGTTGCTTGCAGCCGGTCCTATGCATTGAAGTTATAGGAATTATTATAAGCCGTATAGACGCCGACAAAGAACTAGAAGAGAAAGAATCAGTGAATAGGCCATACCGACCTACCTACCTTTCCCACCGTCAGGAACGGCCTCCCCACAACCACTTTATGCGCATTATATATATTCCAGCACTCTGGAATCCTCGAAAGATTCTTCATGCCCCCCAGCCCATCCAACCTACTCCCAGAGATCAACCTCATCATGACCGTCTCAGCCTGATCGTCCCCATGGTGCGCCATCAATATCTTATCCACCTCGCTCGTGACACACGCCTTGGCCAGCGCTCTAAATCTGGCAGTCCGCGCCCTTGTCTCAAACCCCACCTTTGCAATCTTATCCGCGCTCCAGACCAGCGGTATCACCTGCGGGTGGAATCCATATGACTTGAGGATGTCAGCCACGGAAGAGGCTTCCCGCGCGCTTTCGGGTCGTGCGCCATGGTCAATGATAAAGGCGTGGACCTCATGGATTTGCTTTTCTTCGAGGAGCTGTCGAGTGAGATGTGATAGTGCCATTGAGTCGACCCCACCGCTGACGGCGAGGCCTAGGCGTTTGGGCACATTGGGCCAGAGATTCTGCAAGAGGGATTTATACTCGGTAAGCGATATCGGAAGAGCGCGGGGGGGCATGATTGGAGAGGGGGAGGAGGGGGGATTTGAGAGTTGTGAAATAATTTCTTGGATCGAAGGCCAATGATGAGATGAGCAACTGCCGCCAAGGTCTCAGAGCCTCGCCGCTGTATGCACGTTAATTTCTAATATGCTGAACAGCACCAATCTATATATCTCGTATCTACATAATCCGTGGTATCTCCCCTCCTCCCCCACTTCCCCTCCCCCCTCACCTGCCTCAATCCCACCTCCTCAAACCAAAATGGACTCCTCCCAGCCCGCGCCCACAACCTCCCCCTTCGTCCGCTCCCTCCTCGTAAGTCCCCACCCCACTTCCGCACCCCCCCACTCACAACCCAGGCCGGAGGTCTCGCCGGCACCGCAGTAGACCTCTCCCTCTTCCCGCTCGACACACTCAAAACGCGGCTCCAATCCGCCGGCGGCTTCTTCGCAAACGGCGGCTGGCACGGCGTCTACAAGGGTGTCGGCAGCGTCATCGCCGGGTCGGCCCCCGGCGCAGCCCTCTTTTTCGTCACCTACGAGGGTGTGAAAGCGCACCTGTCGCCCGACGGCCAGCCGGGCACGTCAGCCCACCACATGATCGCTGCATCGCTAGGTGAGGTGGCGGCGTGCTCGGTGAGGGTGCCGACGGAGGTTGTAAAGCAGCGCGCGCAGGCGTCTCAGTTCCCAAGCTCGTGGGCGGCGCTGAGACACACGTTTACCGCCAATCAGAGCCCTGTGAGGATCTGGGCGGAACTATACAGAGGGTGGGGCGTTACAGTGATGAGGGAGATCCCGTTCACGGTGATACAGTTTCCGCTGTGGGAGGCCATGAAGAAGTGGAGGGGGGGACAGAAGGGCAGGAGGTGCAATCCGGGGGAGAGCGCGGTCTTTGGGAGTGCCAGTGGTGCGGTTGCGGCGGCGCTAACAACCCCGCTGGATGTGCTGAAGACAAGATTGATGTTGGCAAAAGAGGTATGTGTTGAGGAGCGGGCAGTCTGCGGAGGGCGTGGGTGCTGATCCTGATGGTGAGCAGAAACACTCTGCGGTCTCGACGTTCAAGGGCATCGTCAGGGAAGAGGGAGTCTCAGCACTGTTCAAGGGGATCGGCCCAAGAGTTCTCTGGATCTCCATTGGAGGGGCCATCTTCCTGGGGGCCTTCGATTCTGCAAAGGCTGCCCTGGAAAGCTTCTAGATCATTGATACCATTGAAGTAGTTTGTATTAAAGTACGTGAGTAAGGCATGATTACGGTGGTAGATTCTTACGACGTACACACGTAATAATAAGAGGCTGCCTAGTAGTATTCTTTGTAAATAGATATTATTGTTGAGCATCGGGAGTAGGATACGATTGATAGCTGCGTGCCTTACACCCCATAAACAATTCAAGCAAACTCTGAACGATCATAGGAAGCAGTCAGTTGAATCAACCCATTGAATTTAGTTTTCAAAAAATTGCCTTCTAGTTAATGAGTGGTACACAAAATAACGCCAAAATGATCCCTGGCTTGCATCGTAGGCTGGGCTCCACTAAGCAAGAAAAACCAAATACTTCCCAGGTCCTCCTCCTCGCTCGACCTGAGACACCGACTGTCGCCGCCACCACCGAGAACTCCACTGACGTATCCTCTACCGGGCGCGGTTACGTTCCTGGGGATTGTAGCTGCAGACACCCATCTAGTCAGTCCTATTCACCTCTCCCAGAACCTCATGTAAGCATACCGTAGGAGCTTCTCGATCAAGTCGACGTGTGTCATGATCATTCTACGGCAGCAGTAGCGCTTGCAGCCGAGCTGGTCCATAGCATCACTGTTTGTGTAGTACGGTTAGGTCCTGTCACCAGAGCGGCGGTGAGGGGAGGATGTAGGCGTACCCTTCAGTGACATTCTCCTCTAGAAGCTGGAGGTAGCGTTCCCAAAGGTCTGCGACAACCTATGCCAAAGTGTTAGCTATTTCCCCGCGAGCAGGGGACAAAGGCTGCAGCAGACAGACGTACCTTTCCACACGAGAAGCAGCGAATTGGGATAATCATATTTGCTAGTGTTGTTGTTACAATTTGCGTGACGGACAGAGAGGAAGTGAGCGAGAGAGAGATCGCCGCGAGAGAGACGGTGGTAAGGGAAAAAGAAGAGTTGGTGTTGTGACTGAAACTGATTAAACGGACTGGGGATGCAAGTTGTGACCCATAACTAACCTCTAATGTGTGCTGTGACGCTGTGACACACACGGAAACCAGAAACACGCTAACCCTTCTCAGCCCGTCTGTCATCGAAGAAACCGCCGCATGCAAGTTGAGTCGAGAGAGCGCCAAGATTTCCTAAAAAATTCCCTTCGGTCGTTCAAACCAATCTTTTTTTCCTCACACAAGACTTTCCCTCTACAATCACAGAATATCACAACCCCAGTCCCCGCTCTTTAACCCCGCCATTACGGTTAGGTTTTTGCGCCCGACCTGCTCGAATTTCGCAAGTTATGACTTCCGACAAAAGGAAGAACGTAACCGCAGGTGGTGGTGGGTCAAAGAGTTTGGCGTCCACTTCAACTGCTACCACTACTACAACACCAATTAATACCACAACCACGCCCACAAAGTCGGCAAGTAATAATGCGCCCGAGACCGTGTCAGAGGCAACTCTCACAAAGAAGGCGAAGAAAAAGGTGCGACAGAACAAGCGGAAATCGGGGTTTCGAGCTGCCAATGGTGTCGAACACACCCCCACTACAGCGCAGCCCAAGGAATTGAAGAAGAAAAAGAAGAGCAAAAAGCCACGAGAAGACGGACGAGGGGAGCATGAGGGAACTGGAAGGGAGCTAGTGCAGCAGCGCACCGAGGATGTGTCTGAGAACTGGAAGTTGTCGCCTTCGCTGGGAGGGAGGTTCTTGATGCTAGATCCAGTGTTTGCTAGAGATGAAAAGTACGCCTTTCATCCCAGCCTTGCTTACCGCCCGCTGTGCCCTATTTTTCAGTTATGTTATATGTGTGCTGATTCTTCTTGACTGTCCGCCGGTAAAGATATATCCTCCTCGCACATGCAAAGTCGTTGAAAATATACTCAACAAAAACCTCCCTCCTCGTCCGCAACATTCAGATTCCATTAACAAAACCGACGGAAAGGATCATAGCATATCTGTTGGACCCCGTAAACGACAGTAGGGTCTACATTGCAACATCAAGCTCTCAATTGTTTCTGTGGAACTGGGTGGACGGGAAACTGTTCCAGAAATGGGGCCTGGGATTCTCCTCAATTGGGCTCATTACTGCCTGCGCAGATGAGAAGCCAGATGCTGAGGCTGTGGGCGTTGTCTATGCGACTGATGCCAGCGGAAAGAATGGATTTTTGTACAGACTTGAGCTGCCCAAAAGCTCAAAAACTGAGATTAAGAAATCGATAATCTACAAAACATCCAATGGCGCAATTTCAGCCGCCCAGGTTCTCCTTGGTGGCACAATAATCACAATTGCCTCGGAAAGGACATTAATTATTGGAAATAAGCACACCGCAGAAGGCGTTGTGGATGAGAATGCTGAATGGGGGGTTTTCCGGAAATTCCCAATGACCTTTGTAGTATCCTGCATCGACTCGTATATCCCAGCCGACGAGGGTAACAAGGGTAAATCAAAAAAGAACAAAAAGCCAAAGACTCCTACGACAGGGGTGCTTGGAGATGTGGTTGTCGGAGACGAGAGTGGTTCCATGCACCTATTCCACAATGTCCTACGGCTCCGGGAAGAGAACAAGTCCGAACAGGATCAAGTTGTCAGAACCCTCCACTGGCACCGAAAGAAGGTCCGATCCGTTAAATGGGCTTCCAACGGTACTTCTTATCCCTCCCACAAACCCCCGTAAGCTCGAAAATACTGACAAGACGATTTTCAGGTAATTATATCATTTCCGGGGGTTCGGAGACCGTATTAGTTATGTGGCAGGTTGAAACCGGACACAAGCAGTTCTTGCCCCATTTGGGCTCCATAATTGAGCGCCTTGTGGTCTCGCCCAAAGCAAACTCCTATGCAATCCTCCTCTCCGATAACTCCATCATGGTGATCTCGACCGCCGAGCTGAAAGCCAAAACCAACATCGCCGGCATCCAATCCCGCGTGTTCTTGCCCACAGAAGCCCGCCAGTGCAGAGTTCCCTGCGTCTTCCACCCTACCACCGCGAACCGCCTGCTCCTCGCCACTCCTGCCTCTCAGATCGAAGGCAGCACCTCTTCACCCTACCTACAAACATTCGATACCTACTCTGACCGCCACGTCGCCCGACAAGCCCTTACCCGCACCAACGCTACTAACTTCAACACAGGCCCCGAACAAGACTTTATCCTCGAGCCTAATGTCACCCTCATGGCCATCACCTCAGACGGGACCTGGCTCGCAACCATCGACGAGTGGAAGCCCCCACGGCGCAAGTCCGACGATGGTAGCAGCGAATCACCAATCGTCGAAGACGAGGGCCATGGGCGTGAGATATACCTACGCTTCTGGAAGTGGACCGAGCAAAAGAAGGTCTGGGAGCTCGTCACCCGCGTGGACTCGCCGCACCCGTCGGCCAGCGGTTTGGGAGCAGAGGAAGTCTACGACCTGATAGCAGCGCCCAAGGGCCACGAATTTGCTACAGTGGGCGCAGACGGGAGTGTCCGCATCTGGAAGGCCAAAGTGCGAACCCGGGCGGGCGGCATCGAGGTCCGGACCGCAGAGGGCGCACTCACATCCTGGGGCTGCAGAAGGGCCATCATGTTCTCCAAGGGGCAGCGGGAGCTCGAGCTCTCCACCTCCACCCTCCTCGACGTCCAAGCCCCCACCAAGGCATCTAAGAAGGGTACCGCCGCCGCAGCACCCCCATACTGGAGCCAACTCGCCTTCTCCGAAGACGGCTCCGTGATTGCCATCGCCACACCCGTCACCGGCCTCTCCTCTTGCAAAAAGGACACCACCCTCTACCTCGCCGACGCCAGCGCCGGCGCTGTCCGCCACACTATCAGCGGCCTCCAACTCGGCCTCGTCACCGGCCTCGGCATCCACGAGCGCCATCTCATCGTCCTCGGCACCTCCAAGCTGCTCGTCTACAACCTCGTCAACAGCAGCATCCACTACGAGTTCCCGCTCGAGACACTCAACGCCTCCTCTTCCGCCGGCGGGCACCTCGCCATCGACCACCACAGCGGCACCTTCGCCATCGCCATCGCGCCGCGCAAGATCGGCGACAAGCACCGCGTGCTCGTCTTCAAGACGGACTCTATCGCCCCCGTGCACGTGCAGGATGTCGGCCTCGCCGCCGTCACGGCGCTCAAGTCGTCCGAGGGCGGGAAGGGCTACATGGCGCTCGACGCGGAGGCACGGATACAGTACATCTCGCCCGTCCTGGCGCCGCACGTGTCTGTAGCGCAGCAGGCGTCGTCGGCCGAGTTCAGCCTGGAGGACAACGACGTGGAGGTGGCGACGGGGCTGTCGGGCGTGTATATGACGAATGGTAATGGTGCGCCACCTTCTGGCAGTGACGAGGAGATGGAGGCAGTAGATATTGATGGGGACGAGGAGGAGGAGGATGGGGTGGTGGACCGGGTGGTGCCTCGGGAGGCGCTGGAGAGCGTGTTTGATGCGGTGCCGGCGTATGCGGCGGGGTCGGTGGAGGAGGCGTTTGAGAAGGTGCTGGCGCTGTTTGTGAAGAAGCCGTTAGGGGCTGACGGTGATAATGAGGAGGACGAGGACGAGGATGAGGAGGAGGAACAGGACGTGAATGTGAATGTGGATGTGGATGTGGATGTGCAGATGATTGCGGCGTAGAGTGTGGGGGTTTATTATTAAAAAAAAGTTATATCTGTACATGTATCTATACTACGTCCGTGCTGATTTGGTCTTTGTCTTTCTTCTTTTCTTTTTTTTGGTCTTTTTTTTTCTCTTTTTGTCCCACATCTTTATTTTGTAAGATATGCTATTTTACTCAAACGGTGGGCAAGGCGGCGGCGGTGGTGGTGGTGGTGGTGGTGTGTTAGTGTCAATGTGCATGTGTGTGTTTGGCCTGTTGGAATACCTACTTATTATTTATCTCTGTTCTGAGAGGACTGTGGCATGGCATGGCATGTTCATGGCTAGCTCTGTATTGTTACTTTGGAATATCACTATATTTTTGGAGGGCGATCAAGCTGTGTGCGCATGCGTGTGGTGTTGTGGTTGTGGCGGCGAGTGGGCGAGGGGGTGAATAGGAAAGCATCGTTTCGGCAGGTTTATTTATTTCGCGAGTGATGGGCTGTGCGAGTGATGGGCTGTGCTGTGCCAGAGCAGTACCGCTTAGATAACAGGAGAGGAGCAACTACAATGTACGGTGAAGAGCGCGTGCCAATCCCCTCCTGCCAGGCTCAACCAATCCCAATCTCTATCGATATATTGGTTCAATTGGTTCAACTGGTTCAATTGGTTCAATAGAGATACCAATCCCTCCAGTGCGCATGTCTCCAACAATCCAATTGTGCCTCTCCTCGCCTCGCAACGAATCCTCGCGCGGCCACAACGTCATGCAAGGCCACCCAACGCATCCCAGCACCCGGTGCTATCCATAGCTCCATCCACAGACAGCACTATCTCCACCCCAAATATAATAAAACAACACCCAACTCCCCCACCCACCCACCTACCCACACCTGCCGACACCCACCAACAGCACACCCCCAATGACCACAGACTCCGCAACCGCCGGCTGGGAGCAGGTGGAAGACAAATACTACCGCAAGATCCTGCAGTACTCGTCACTGTGGGACGCGGACTTTGATCTCTCGGACTACATTGTTGCCGGTGCGCCATATGGGGGAGCTCTCGGTGAGTTGCCTTGTACTCCGGGCTATTTGTAAAGAGAGAGAGAAAGAGAGAGAGAGAGAGAGAGAGAGAGAGAGAGATGGTGTAGAGAGTGGTCAAGAGAGAGATAGAGAGGTGCTAACAGAGCTTCCCAAAACAGCGCTGTACCGCGACGAGAACAAGCTACAGACGTACCGTGGGCCAGCGCAGGCAAAGAGCGGGATTGATATCTACAGTTCTGCAGGGGCACTGATCCGGCGCATACCAGTATAGCCCCTCTCCCACCCCACCCCCCACCCCCCAAGGAATGAACGTGATGTGGGCATCAGGCTGACGGAATCCACAGTGGGATAAAGGCTCGATCCGTGGGCTGGGCTGGTCGGAGGACGAGAAGTTGCTTGTCATCACGGAGGACGGGACGGTGCGGTGCTACTACGATCTGCAGGGCGACTTTACGCAGTTTACGCTCGGGAATGTGAGTAGAGCTCTGCCTCTCTTATAGACACACACACTCTCTCTTTCTAGCTGCCTACTCTCTGGCTATCTACTCTCGCGATACTCTCTATATACCACAGACTAATCCCTCCCCCACTAGGATGCAGAGACCATCGGCGTCGTCGAGTGCCGCTTCTGGTCCACCGGCTTCGTCGCCCTCCTCTCAAACAACCGCCTCATCTCCGTCTCGCGCTACGACGAGCCGCGCCCACGCCTGCTCGCCGACCCCACGCCGCACATCCCCGCCAACTCGCGCATCCACTCCTGGGAGCTCGTGCCGCCCTCCTACACGCTCTCGCGGCACGTCGAGGTGTTCATCTCCACGGGCGCCACCATCCTCATCGTCGACGCGACCGAGGTGCAGGACCAGCTGCTGCAGAACGGGCCCTTTGTGCATATCGCCGTCTCGCCGAACGGAAAGTATGTGGCGCTGTGCACGGGCGAGGGAAAGGTCTGGGTTATCAAGGCCGACTTCCAGGACAAGCTGAGCGAGTACGACACGGAGATGGGTGCGGGCCAGCTGCCGCGCGCGATGGAGTGGTGCGGGAACGACTCGGTGGTGCTGGCGTGGGCGGACGAGGTGCACATGATTGGGCCGCAGGGGGCGGCGCTGCGGCATTATTACGATGGGTGGGTGCATTTGGTACCGGAGATTGACGGCATCCGATTGATCTCGACAGAGAAGTGCGAGTTCTTGCAGAAGGTGCCTGGTGAGGCCGCCCCCCCTCGCTCTCACTCCTGGAGATAGGTTTCGGACTGTGCTAATGGGCGGCGGCAGATGTCACGGAGGAGATCTTCAAGATTGGGGCGACATCGCCAGCTTCGATACTGCTGGATGCGGTGGACCAGATTGAGAGGAAGTCACCCAAGGCGGACGACAACATCCAGCTGATCCGCTCGCAGCTGCCGGAGGCTGTCGATGCCTGTGTGAAGGCTGCTGGGCACGAGTTCTCGCAGCACTGGCAGAAGCAATTGCTGAAAGCCGCAAGCTTTGGGAAGAGCGTGCTGGAGCTGTACAGCTCTGACGAGTTTGTCGAGATGTGCGAGACGCTACGGGTGCTCAATGCCGTCCGCTTCTACGACGTCGGGATGCCCATTACATATGAACAGTATGCTCCCTCTCCCCGCTATCACAATATAATATCTCCAAGCCATATACTGACACTCACAGATACCAGCGCCTTACGCCCGAAAAACTAATCACCCGCCTGACGTCGCGGCAGCAGCACCTGCTCGCCCTGCGCATCTCCGAATACCTCCGCCTCCCCACCGACAAGATCCACATCCACTGGGCCTGCCAGAAGGTACGCCACAGCCAGGACGACGAGGACCTCATCTGCCGCACTGTCGTCGCCAAGCTCACCGGCCTGCGCGGCATCTCCTTCGAGGAGATAGCGCGCACCGCCTACGACGAAGGCCGCGGCCGCCTCGCCACCCAGCTCCTCAACCACGAGCCGCGCGCCGGCCGCCAGGTGCCCCTCCTGCTGAGCATGGCCGAGGACGAGATCGCACTGGACAAGGCCATCGAGAGCGGCGACACCGACCTCGTCTTCTACGTGCTCCTCATTCTCAAGAAGAAGCTCCAGCTCGCCGCATTCTTCCGCCTCGTCAACGACCGGCCCGTCGCGGCGTCGCTCATCGAATCCTCCGCGCGCGAGACGGACCCCGAGCTTCTCAAGGACTTCTACTACGCCGACGACCGGCGCAGCGACGGCGCGCACGTTGTGCTGCGCGACGCCCTCGCACAGAAGGACCTCGCCGCCAAGATCGACAAGACCAAGCTCGCGGCCAAGCTCCTCGCCGACTCCAAGGAGCACGCGCTCGAGTCGCGCAGCCTCGACGAGTCGGCGCGGCTATTGCACATGCAGGAGGCGTTTGAGAAGGACTCGGACCTGGCGGGCGAGCGCTTTGCGGGCGAGAGCGTCAACGAGACGGTGTTCCGCCTCATCCGCATGGGGTACAACAGCCGGGCCAACAAGGTCAAGAGCGAGTTCAAGATCCCCGAGAAGCGCTTCTGGTGGCTGAAGCTGCGGGCACTGGTTGCGAAGCGGGACTGGGGCGAGATTGAGGAGTGGGGGCGGACGAAGAAGAGCCCGATTGGGTGGGAGGTTTGTCTCTTTCTCTCTCCCCCTTTCCTTCTACTCCTACTACTACTACTACTACTACTACTACTACTACTACTACCACTACCATAAAAGAAGTACCACAGAGGAAACATACTGATACTAACCTGGTGCAAAAAAAAAAAAAAGCCCTTCTTCAACGAGTGTCTCTCCGCAGGAAACACCAAGGCCGCCGCAAACTTCATCCCAAAGTGCACCAACCTCGCGCCCGCCGACCGCATGGACATGTGGGTGCGCTGCGGGCTCGTCGTCAAGGCTGGCGAGGAGGCCTTCCGCGCCAAGGACGTCAATGCGCTCGAGGTGCTGCGCACAAAGGCCACGGGCGTGCATGCGCTGGAGATTGAGCGGCTGCTGAAGCAGCTTAGGCCGGGAAAGTAGTGACAAGTAGCAGTATTAGTAGCAGTAGTAGTAGTAGTAGTAGTAGTGGAGTGTGGACCTAATGAGGATATGAATTTGATGTGTATGTAGAGTTGATGACTTTTCTTTTGTTGTTGCTTGCCTGTGTGAGTGCAGTTAGTGGGGGCGGTTTTGCTGGTAATGCAGTGGGGGGGAGCGAGATAATGGGGCTGGAGCTGGAGGTTGGACTGTTGGTTGGTTGGTGTGCCGGGACGGAATCATGTTTTATCACTCAGGTGTAGTTATTTCGCAATTTATCATTTCCACCTTCCACCACATTCCCAGGCAGCGTGAGGGTAAGAGCAAGAGCAAAAAATAAGGTCAACATAACGAGGCATTGGTAGCAGTAGAATACAGAGCGCACGCCAGCATGTATAACAATGGATTTCTCCGCAGTAGAACACCAGACATCTTCTCATTCCCACGACCACCCCCTCCCCTTCCCCGTAGTCACCCTCCCCTTCCCGTACCAGGGCACACAAAAATAAACCCATTAATCTCATTAAGGAAAAAAAAAAAAAAAAAGAGATAGAAAAAAAACTACCCTTCCTCCTCCTCCCCCCCCCAGTCCACCTACTGCTGCTGCCCCCCACCCCTCCCACCCCTTCCACCCCTTCCACCGCCCCTTCCACCACCGCGGTAGTTCCCCCTCGTCGGATACCCGCCGCGGCCACCACCCTGTCCGCCACTCCCGCCGCCGCGCGGCCCGTGGTTGTCGCGCGTGTTCTGCGCTTGCGTTTCTTTGACGAGGTCGATTATCTCGTCGGGGACACGAAGGTATTTAATCTGGCGCCACGTCAGGTCCATGCGGAGGAGTAAGAGAAAGGTGGAGGGAGGGGGGATATACGTTATTTCCGCGAACATAGCACTCAGCCAGGCGGAAGAACTTGTCGCCTTCCTGTACACACACCCTCGCTACATTAGCACCCATCCATACCCATACCCATAGCCACGCCCAGACCAGGCGCCAGAGAGTAGTGTAGAGAAGAGAAGAGAAGAGAAGTGAAGAAGAAAACATGACACAACATACAGGGCTAGTCTGCACCACCTCCTTCAGCGTCAGGTTCATCCACGTGTCGCAGTTGACGAGATGGCCGTTCAGCGTCTCGCCGTTCTTGAGCTCGACGAGCATCGGGTGGCCCTGCGCCGTGTTGAGGAGTGATAGTGGGAGCTGCGCAGCAGTGTGTTAGTTTGGCTTCTCGCTAGATTAGATTGGAGTAGGGGGGTACCATGGTTGTGGGTATGTATGATGTATGTAGTGGTGGTGGTGGGTGCTGGGTTGGTTGTGAGAGGGGTGTGGTGGGGTGTGAGGTTTATGTGGTGGGGCTTGGCGTGAGGTAGGGGTGTTGCTGGTGGCCTGGATTGAGGAGGATTGAAAACGGGTTTTTTATTGTATTTCATGCACAAGTGCGGTATTGGGAATTGAAGGGAGTCTTAGTGAATTGCGGCATCAGAATTGGGTTTGCCTGTTTAATACTCGGTATTAGGTGTTTCGGAACAGTAAAAAAGGACTTTCGATGCTTGACCCTTACATGCTCGACCCTTGCTAGTATATGCTCGACCGATCATTACCACCCACCACCTACCACAATGCCTACAAGAGCCAGAATAAATATAGAGTACGCTGTATATCCCAATAGAGGAAGATACGGCACTCAATTGCTATATGTACATGATCCTGCTTTTTTTGTCATTGAGATCTAAAATGAATGTTTTTACAAAGGTTCCAAATCAGCCTAGATACAATTACTACAAAGCCCCTTCATCTTTCTTCTCTTCCTCTGCAACCTTATTCTGCTTCTCCTTCAGCTTTGGGAACACTATCGGCTTATGCTTCTTCAGATACGCGCTTAATTTCGTGACCAGCACCGCCAGCCTTTCACTCTCGGCCTCCAGCCACGGCGTGAGCTCCGACCCAGCCAGCACACTCTTCGTCTGCAGCAGCGCCTCCAGCACGACATTGTAGCCCTTAATCAGCTGCATGGCGTTATAATACGACATTTTAATCTGCGTATCCGACACTCTATCCTCATACTCCACCAGCCTGGGCTCAAAATCCGCCTGTCCCCACGCCGCCTTCAACTTCTGCGCAATCTCACTCGTATCCTTCTTCCGCCACTCCTCAGTCTTAAACTGCAGCGCCGCATCCGAGCGCATCCACAGGAGGCCTCCCAGCACAATCGGATCATCACAATACCTCGTCGCCGACTCCGGCTCCAGCGTCAGCTCCCTCCTTCCCACAATGTGTAGCAGCGCCGTGCCGTCCCTGAGGCCCTCCATGACACCCGATTGATCTGACTTCATGTGGCGCTCCCTAAGCGCCATCATGAAGTCGCGAGCCAGCCTACGCTGGAAGCGGAAGCTGGTTTTGTCGGCGGAGCGCGCAACGTCCATGAGGACGTCGACGCGGCCGACGCGGATCAGGTGGCGGATCATGCGGTGAAGGAAGGTGCTGCTGAGGACGCCGTTTGCCTGGCAGTAGCCGCGGATGAGCTCGGGGATGATGGCGTAATCGGACTTCGTGGACATGAGGTCGAGGGCCAGCTTGAACTTCTTGACGGGGACGCCGAGGTTGGAGGGCGTTGGGGTTAGCGTGTAGGGCTCACCGTCGAGCTCGATATTGAGGGGGTCTGAGAGGAGGCGGGCATGGTTTCCGGGGCGAGTGACGAGACGGCGGTAGTTCTGGGGGAGGTGGACGGGGATGAAGTAGTTCTGGCGGAGGTCCCGCAGAAGTTCGTCGAGCTTTTCATTGGATGTTGGGGGGAATTTGGGCACAGGTCCTAGGCGGATGTTAGTTTATTCCTGGAATAGTATAGGAACATGAGAAAGGGGGGGGGGGGGGGCTACGGGTGTCTCGCTGGGCAGATAGGGTGGTAGTGAAAGTCCGCAGAGGGCTGCCCAACTGGGTTGATAGTAATTGCGGGCTGTTTCTGAAGCCGAGCCTCCGGCGGAGGAGAGTCTGCACGGCGGCCATTGCGTCCTCTTGTTCAGTGTATATATTCCTGCAAGGGTTTTATACTCGACTCGGTCAGTCTGAGGATTCTCGCCGTCTGTTTCTGTTGCACGCTCGGTCTCTGGCGGGGCGAGGGCGAGTGCAATTGAATTTTTAGCTGAGGTTCGTTTGTTGTCTTGGCACCCCGCCAAATGTTTTCCCCTGCGCGGCCCAACTGCAACACCAAACCGACAAACGCCCAAAGACATCACCACTTCTGCCTGTCTGCCCGCCCACAGCATAGAGCAGAGCTTCCCCCAGGAGAAACCCCCCCGCAGCTATGATGTCCGGCCCGTCATCCCTGCGCTCAATGGCCTCGTACTGGACGTCACTCACCCAGTCCCTCAAGGTCTCCACCCTCCTCAAGCCCACGCTCCTCCCCACAACCTTCACCCGGAACTTCATCGTCGGCACGTCTCTCCCCTCCCGTCCCCCCCCCCCTCCCCCCTACACACACACACATACACATACACATACACATACACTCACCACCACCACTAACACACCCACAGCCCCCAAGCCCGAAAAGCGACGCATAAAGATCCACCCGCCCATCAAAGGCCCCCCCAAGAGCCCGCTGCAGGCCCTGACCACCCAGGCCCTACAGACGCTCGACCCCAATGGCACACGCCAAAAGATGTTCTCGCGCCACAACAAGGACAGCATCCGCCCCGGCGACATCCTTCAGGTACGGCGCCGCAATGGCGACCCCTTCTCTGGCGTGCTTCTCAACATCCGCCGGCGCGGCGTCGACAGCGCATTTCTGCTCAGGGACCATTTGACGAGGGTGGGTGTGGAGATGTGGTTCAAGCTGTATAGCCCCGCGATCGAGGATATCGATTTGGTGCAGAGGAAGGCCAAGAGGGCGAGAAGGGCGAAGTTGTACTACATGAGGCAGCCAAAACATGACTTTGGGTCTGTGGCGAATGTGGTTAGGGAGTACACGAGGCGTGTTAGGCCGACACAGAGGCAGAGGAAGTAGGTGTTGGCTGCTTGGTTGGCGTGGGTGTGTATATATAACTGTAACTTGAAGGGAAGAAAATCCCGGGTTTGAGACTACTTTGGCTGCTGTATGTGATATGTTGGCTACTTCAAGATTGATATACTTTTGGCAGAGTCTGGGTCCAATAATTTCTGCTATATATCGGGGTCTGGAGACGATTGTGAGCCAGGATATGACTCGAAGATCATCTTAGAGTAATCAGCCGATTGGCAAAGATTTCGAGTCTGTATTGTGAATTGACCTCTAAAAATGGTGTAATGCACGACGCATATGGTTTCCCGAGCTGTCAGATAGACGAGTGAGAGTTTATGATTCTCATGTCCCTGATACCATCTTCGACCACTAGGCCCAATTAACCACCAAACACGTTCACCTGTCCAATTGCATAGACGCTGTGGAAAGACCCAATAGACAACATGACGCATGTTTCAACAAAAGAGGATGAAGGCTCATCTTCTTGCACAAATAAAGGCCAGGCTAAGCCGTCACAGACATCGTTACTATGACTACCTTACATGCACTGGACATCCATCTAACTTGCCCGCATCTAGGCAAGGGAGAACAATATACATGTGTCTCTAATTTAACCTTAGCAGCGGTAAAGTTACATCAGATGTAATGGCGGAGCACCCAATATGACCCAGAAACTCATACACTGTGGGGCCATCGAAGACAACACACCACCACTCCTAGCTACACACGTATATCTACATGTAGTGACATCGAGCCTCGACTGGTTTTTCCGAACCGTCAATTGTATGTGCACACGATACAGATATTACTGCACCATCGACACGCGTACCGACTGCATGTAATTAATGAAAAAAAAGAAAAAAGAAAAAAAAACGGCCCGTGAGACAAAACGCCAAGAACGAGTGATATTGTATGATCAGAACATTTCCCACCGTCGGTTTGTCCACTCATGGGTTTGAGACTTTTGAAACTGGTAAGTCAGTTAAGAGAATAGACTACAGGTGGTTTGAGATCGTTTAGTAAAACGCCTATTTTATATTGTGTATCGCCACTTAGTACCGTCACGCTCTACATGTGTGCACATGTGCCCCAATTACTGTACATGTAGTATATCTACAATGGCCATGGACAAATTAAAGGTGTATGATACGTGCCCTAGTAGTATATCAGCTTTTTGAATCTAAATTTCAGCCCGCGACCCCACAAAACCGGTCATGCTAAGAGACTTCCCTCCGTTACGCTATCACGCTCTTATCGATCATACATGAGGAACAGTACAAAGGCCCATTTAGTTGCATGTAACAGCTATAGTTTTCCAGTTGGTGGTTCATTTCCGTTATCCTAAAGTTCTAGACTGCCTCAGGTGATGTTTCCCCGGATGACTCTCCTGTTCGGTTACCAAATGCTTCTTTTTTTTTAAGTTCTCTAGTGGTTGACATGGACAGTAGTGCTAGTGGTTGGAATGAATTTTGGAAAAACAGCTTTGGGTGTGAATTCTTCAAATTTGTATTTACTCGATAATATAGTTATTGTGGCATATGTTACCGAATATATAGAACAGGACCATTTCAGAACCACAAAAGTACCGAAAATAGAACAGTGGGTTTAGTTTATTGAATAAACCACAGCACCCAAGTGGGCTCTAAGATAGAGTATGGAGCAGGAAATTCAAAACCACGGGTATAATGATTTACTCTCCCATTCATGTTCTTCTACTATATATAACTAGTTATTATCAAAGCCCAAATTAACCGAGAATGTCCCCCGCGTCAGTCCCAGTGTATCCCATAGCGATTAAACGTTTTAATTAAACCCCCATCAGAATAATGAGCCAGGTTCCGCAAATCAAATCCCGATACCAGAGTTGGTATGTATATACGTATGCCTCTTTGTGTTTCCACCTCTTAGTTTCCTTTTTCTTTTTTTTTCTTTTTTTTTTTTTTTTTGGGGGGGGGGGGTGGTTCATTTTGACTGTGCACTACGACGCTAATGATTGATGGCTTGCCTGTATAAAGGGAGTAAGTGCCTTTAACCCAACTTACCATTTTTGCCAATTAAGGATTTTTGGTCCTTGGTTTAATTTTAGACGCCAATCAACAGTGAAAAGCCAAAAGACAGGAATTGAAACCGCGCTAGAAATCTGGAGTGAATTTACAAAGTGCAAGCACAGAATTAAGAGGACAAAGACGAAGAAGAAAGGGAAGCGACACTAGGATGGGGAGGACTAAGGGACAAAGAAATGGAAGAGCAAATTGATATATGAGTACCAGGCAAGGCATTAGGTTATATTTACGTTTTATTGTTTTAGGTCTTATTGTTTTCTTTCGCTTTAAGTTATTTGCGTGAGGTGGAGGAGGAGAACGGGAAGTTCTGAGGCTAGTGCGATATTACCATAGACTACGGTCTGCATGCAATTAATGAATTAAAAAAAAAGAAACAGTGAAAAGCCATATTAATATATCTCAAATTTGGACATATGTAGATAGGATGAGACAGGACATGACAAGACAGTCCCAAATATGTACATGTAGTCTTGTCTTGTCTCGTCCCCGTCATTAGGACACGAGTTCACGCTGATCTTATATATATATATATATCTAGTACCATAGACAAGGCTAGGGTTCTCTAATTAGTGCCTCTATCGATATACCGGCACGAAGCGCCGTGCTGCATTCGCTCGACAGCAAAGTACGTACGACCCCGAGAGCTCTTGGGTTTATGAGTAAGCCGTAGGAGCAAATTATCTCCCACTGCCTCGATCTTCTTCAAACATGTACTACATACAGCCACTCATCAAAAGTGTTCGTGATTCGGATTTAATGTGACATTTCCAGCTCAATCCAGGAATCAAAGTGCCCATTGAAATGTTCAAAACCTCAACACAGCAACAGTTAATGGTGATCAAAATCAACATTAGACTTTCATGGTATTTTATTCTCTGTCACTCTCTGGATATAATTATATAGATACATTTTAGTTCCGTAAAATCTGGTAAGCCACATCACGCACTGTCCAACTTTGATGTGAATCACAAACACTTTTGATGAGTGGCTGTACATGTGCGTATGTATGCTACAAGTAATTTGAAGTCAATGGCGAAGTAAGCGCAATAGCGAGCATGTGTTTATCAACCAATCAACCAAGAAAATACATATCGCTCCTCTTTTGGTTGATCAATAACCCTGTCTATCGAATATCTTTTTTGTACCTTTCCGATTCGTTCCCGAAAAATTGACCAATTGCATAAAATCTTTCCAGATATGCATATGGCGAGGAAGCCAATCTCTTAAGCCTGCATAAATTATATCACTCCCGATGGGGTCAAAGCGGTAACCTGCACTCACAAATTCTACCGTATCTGTTATTTGCTGTGCCTGATGCATGTCCCGAAGGCATCTCCGGTTCAACAGAGATGTGATGTCGTAAATACATGTAGTCGCAATTGCGACCCCTTGCAGAGGCCATGTATAATGGCCATGTGTGATAAGGAGGGTCCGAGGGGAAGATTTCCCAGCAAGTATCCCTTAGGCGGATGAAAGTGGTCAAATTCCCGACCTACCACTTTGGCCTTCTGTGGTAACTGTTCCAATTTCTTGATTGGCTCTGTTACTAAGTGGTGCACGGTCCAGATCGCGAATTTGACTACTTTCGTCCGTCCATGGGATAAAGCGACGTCGCCAATCGGTCGAGTGATATCTCGTGAGGATTACATAATCACCACCCACAATCCGCTATTCGCGATTTTTCTCTCTACAACACCACAGCTATCCAACCCCACCAATCTCCACGTAACCAATAATGGCCCTCCGAGTTCCCGGAACCTCATTGCTCTCGTGGGGAAGCCCCCTGAGCCGACGGGTAGTTCTTCCTGCTTGCAGTCGGCAGTTCACCTCGACCGCCAATACCGCACTTCCGCTCCCAGCGGCACTCAAGGTGTCTGCGTCGTCTCCGTCCAAGACCGCCGGAAGGAAGAGGGCGCGGTATCAATTCCGTCCGCCGCGATTCTACAGGGGGCCGTTCTCACCCGTACAGCCTCCTAAGCCGTCGGCGCCCAACTCGAGGCTGTTCGTGCCTGGGCCATTTACTTCTGAGCGTAGGTCCTATTCCGTTCACAGTCTGAAAGCGCACAATTGGAATTGGGATTGGGATAATTAAGATTGCCTGGTATGGGGGGTATCACAGGTCTCCAGGACCATTACTATACAACTCTAGCTCCGGATCTCTTGACAATGACATATGTTCACTTGCCAAAGGGATACCAGCCCCGCGACTACTCCTTCCGCCACCGAGAGTGGGACGATTCATCCCCGTACCATGCCGGACGTGGGACCCGCCCGCCGCCTGGAAGGACGGCGCTCTATCCAGCACCTAGGCCTCGCACGCACCGTAATCTGCCAAAGCTGACTGGTATCACGGTACATACTATGGTACGTGATGCGTTGAAGGATTCGGCGTTCCTTCACGCAGCTGGTATGGTGGTGCAGAGTATCACTGGTGCAAGGGCAAGCGTGCATTACTCCAAGGTTAACATTGCTGCTTTTGAGTTGCGTGCGCAAAAAGCGTGTGCGGTTACGAGCACTGTTAAGGGGCCGTTGGCGTATAGATTTATGAGCTCCTTAATCGATGTGGTGTTGCCAAGGATAAAGGATTACGATGGCGTGTCGATGAAGTCTGGAGACTCAACGGGAAACATCAGTTTTGGTTTCACACCTGAGGCAGTTTCTCTTTTTCCCGAGATTGAAGGTGGGAATTCCATTTCTATAGTGTTTAGGCCATCGAACGATGATCAAATTTCTGACTGGGTGCAGTAAATTATGATATGTACCCCCCCAAAATGGTTCCAGGTTTGCATGTGACTGTCCACACCTCTGCAAAGACCGATCGGGATGCAAAATTACTTCTCATGTCGATGGGGGTACCTTTCACCACTAAAGGGAAATCAAAGAAGAAATAAACGACGTACAAGGAAGTAAGAATGTTCATATTTCTTCGCATTTTTAGGTACTGTGTTTCGAGGCACGGATATTGTATTATAGGGGGGATAGACTAGTCCGTGAAATATTCAGTCCAGACCCAATGAACCAATTACATGTATTTCTTAAGCTTCTGGGAATTCGAGTGATGCTGTATGATCGAGTGGAAAGGTGCAAACGGTACTGGTACTGACCGACCGGATAAAAACCGCTATCCCGGATGCAATAAAGCGATAAAAGAATAGAAATGGGGTTGGAGAGCCCCGGATTTTAAGGAAAGGAAGATTATCAGTCTTAGATCACGGGTGGCCGAACAGCTTCTAATAGTTGATTCTGTTCCCCCCTGGTTCAATAAAAATGTATATTTGCACTATGCCGGTGTGTATCGCCTTCTATAACGCCATTACTCCTTACCGCTTTCCCATAGAGGTAATCATCTCTTGGTGTACGGATCTGTCCCTCTGTGCTTCTGTCAAGGAGTTAATACCTACAGTAGGCCCATATTAGCTATTTCCAAAACCAGTAATACTGGAAAGAAGATATGCATACTCCGAAGGTCACCGACAACATCTTTTGCCTTCCCAAAGTAAACTTCCTGGAGCAAGTTTCTCATCTTCAGCTCCATATCCTCTACCAACTTGCCAATATTGGCGATGTGCGAGGAATCGTCATCGACCGGCAAGTTCTGTTCGATCTGTCGAGTCATGTTACCGGAAAGATCCATCTCGCCCAAGGATTCATCGCCGTTTATCATATTTAGAATGACGGTAGATGTGAGCTTATATTGGGCTGTCCGAGCTCTGTCGGTTGCCTCAAAAACGTGAATAGAATCCCAGGAACCGGCGGACTTGTTGGATGGTGAAACGGCTGTGCCCGTATTAGCTTGAGCAACGTTTGAGGTGTAGTTCAAGATCGCAAATTACATTTTTTCAAAAGAACAACACCAGCAAAGCCATCATCCAAGTTCCAGAAGTAAACGCTTGAGACACCACCATCGTAGTATCTATGCCGCCCCTGTCAGCTTCACCTAGACCAAACAGTACTTTCGAATATAGCTTACAGCTCACGGTAGATATCGAAGGCATCGTTAGCAGCGACTTCCATCTTTCGGACCTTTTCACTAGGGAGAGTTCCATCGGTCAAAGGTGGATCAAACTCATTGCTCCATGGGGACCTGTATGAATCTCCATCACGGTTGTAATCACAGAGGAGATAGTCCCGCCCAGTCTTTTTGCAACGCTGAACTTGAAGTGGTTGATCGACGGAAGAAAGAAGCTCTTCGGTGAGGTCAGGAACCAGATTTATCAATGCGTTGACATTGTTGGCCGTGTGTTTAGGGTTAAGACGGCGGAGGAGATCGCTAGGTAGTCATCAGCAAGTTATGGTTCGGTGACCGAGCTTTAGTGATAACCTACAGGGCTGAATCAAATGGGTCCGGGGAAGACATTGAGCTTGTTTTTGAAAAATAAAGAGTTGAATACTAGGAGTTGTTGATTATGGGGCGGGGAGCTACAGATAGGTGGGGGTAGTGACACGTGCAGGGTGCTTGGCAGGGCTGCAGCAACGACATTGGAGGTTTTTGGCTCCCTAAATTATAGAAAGATACACATCCATCGAGAACGCTCAATAACTAAATCTCCACGAGCTCTAACAATAGCTCGGATCTTAAATGTCTTCTCTAGGTCCTTCACTTACCGAGGACGAACTGACGTCTCTCCTGGCTCGCATATCTCAAAAGCAGTCTGTGCAGTCACTTATTATTCTTGATCGGTCTTCAGGCTCCATCATTCGCTCCTCCGGCTCGATTGCCGCCAATAGGAATTCAGAATCTCTCGTCGGAGAGTATGCGGGGATGGTTTGGAAGTTTGTTAAGAGCGCCGAGGACATGGTCGGTGGTATGGATGATGAGGTATGCCTATAAACATAGCAGATGCGACAGAAACACTTGCTGATTCGCCCCTAGGACGACTTGAAACTTTTGAGAGTCAGAACGAAGAGACATGAGTTGGTTATCGTACCAGGTAGTTACCAATGCGTCCTTAAATTACTGTGCCTGAGCTGACTAGCTTTTTTGGATCCACGCTTTATCTTAATCGTTTTCCATGATACACCTACGGCTTAAAGCTAGCAACTCACTTATGGATTGGACGGCGTTATAAACAAGTGGTTTCATGGTAATATTTTGGGTACACATAAAGGCATTTCTTTTTTCTCTTCCCTAAGAAGGCTTTACGAGATACCTATTTTGTAATCAGAGTGGGCTCTTGATGAGCACACCGCATAATTTTAGGCTCTTTAAAGGTCATTTAGGCGTTTCTTTATAAGTCGATTAATCCTGACGCACAAGTAACGATTTTATTTGTGATTCTCCAGTTCTCATGGTGCTTTTGGCAAGTCAGATCAACTACTTGGTAGATATTTTTCATATTGGAAGTTTATGACCGGAATCCTTTTCCAATGATACTTTCATTTCGCTCCATATATAGAGAAACATTCACTCGTAATAGGCGCAGCGACACTATAACTACATGTAGGTACATGTACATACATCACATCAATTTCCTAGCTAGGCTCAGAAGGGCTATATCAGCTAAACAATGCATATATGTCTATATAGTACTACAATACAGTATGTCTCAGATGTCAGACTTTTGAGCGTTCTGATTGGTCATAGCAGGGATCGGACAGGGGTGGGAGACAGGGGTAGGAAGGTAGGGTAACAGGAGAAAAAAAATCCGGTTTTATAAAGCAGGGTAATAAAGCAGGGTAACTGATAGTGACTGCTGTAAATATTTTTATATAATAAGTAATTCATTTTTGATAACCACGATCACTATATCCATCGCTATAATTGTTCGCAATAATGTCTACCAGACGTTAAAACATTATAAAACTCTTGAATTCGATATCAATCGATGAACCCAATTTCAGACCAGAGGTTTGTTTGGTAGATGCTATTACAAGATTTGTAAGAGTCTTTCTAATAGTTTGCGAGACGATTACAGAAATGAGACGACAACGCCTTTTACTGACGAGAACAAACGGCAGAAAATTTATGGTATTTAATATGCAATTTGAAGCTTTGTGTTTATAGGGTTTCTGACTTTTTTTTCTTTATAGACATCACCTCCAGAGACAAAGACAAAGAATCTGCATTTCGCAAGATTTTCCAGTTCCGTTTACTGATGGAAGCAATTAGATTTGGGCGATGAATATAGTTTGCGTCGATGATCAGAAATTTTACGTTGGATCGATGAGCGGGTTGCGAGTTCGAAGCTGCTTTGAAATCTGTTGCAAGGGGATGTTCAACTGCCATCTGCGAAAGACCGCCCAACTATCTACAATATCTTCTTCAATCCACGGATCTTGCGAGAAATTTCCGCAGTAGTATTCGTGAATACAACTCAAGACTCACATTTACATCCAGGTGAGTGGCGTCCATTGTTTTCAGATCGTGGAGAGCTTTACCACATGCTGAGGACGCTTTACTGTAGGGAAAATCGTCACAAAACTGGCAACTATATTTCTCTGACCCCAACTATGCGGCTGGCGTAAGACATGAAGCGCATCCTAGCCTAAACCTTGAGGTACTGCAGCGTCTTACGACTGAGTTGCATGAGGTGAATCCTTACATAGCAATCTACAAGACAGCTCGGGAACGATTGATGGATGCAGAGCGTTCTGGCGCAAGAATATTGTTAAATCCGCAGTTGCAATTGATAATGGAATCAGGTGCTGACAAGCGTCGCAACAACCTGCCAACCAGCAATGAGATTGCTGTTATCATACCTGATGAGTATGGACAAGCAGGATTTCGGGATATTGTACTCGCAAACCGTGATAACAATGGCAATGAATCCTTCAACCTAATTAATCCCAATAACGCTGCTTACATGCCCTTGCACTATGTATTGCTCTTTCCACATGGTGATGCTGGTTGGCATTGGGGTTTGAGGTTGCGAAATGATTTACAAGTTTCGCATAAAAATTTACGTCCTCAGTCCAACGACCTTTTTATAGGTATAGAATATAGTGCAAACAGTATGCAGAATGAGCGCAATTGACATAGATAACAGATATCGTTTGCATACCCGTCAATCTGAGACTTCAACTCTCTTTTATTCTCAACGCTTATTTCAACAATATTTGGTTGACGCATGGGCTGTCTGCGATCAAAATAAGCTTAATTGGATTCGTGTAAACCAATCACAATTGCGTGCAGACCTTTACAATGGTCTTGCAGATGCTATGCTGCAGCAAGACTTTAATGCGGAGGAGACCGGACGGCGTGTAATACTTCCCAGCAGTTATACCGGCGGTGATCGATACATGCAACAGTTATACCAGGATTCGATGGCTATTGTTCGGCATTTCGGACGCCCAACTCTGTTCATCACATTTACAGCAAATCCGAAATGGCAGGAGATTGTTGCAGAGTTGCTTCCAGGGCAAACAGCTGTCGATAGGCCCGACCTCACTGCAAGAGTATTCCATATGAAGCAACAACAGCTCCTTGCGGAAATCAAGCATAAAAACATTTTCGGTCGTTATCTGGGTTGCGTATGGACAATTGAGTACCAAAAGCGTGGTTTACCACACATGCATCTCCTGCTATTCTTGCACCCTGATGATCGGTTTCTTACAGCAGACCGCATTGATGAAATAGTATGTGCGGAGTTGCCGGATCCTATCGCAGACCCTAATGGGGAGTTGCGCGCAATTATAACCACCTGCGTGCATATGGTCCCTGCGGCGGCGAATGAACGCCAAACGCACCATGCATGACAATATCCGATTCAGGCTTCCGAAAGTGTGCAAAGAGGTTTCCAAAGGCATTCCAAGATGAGACATTGATGCAGGAAGACGGATATCCCCTTTACCGCAGACGCAATGATGGACGGACACATACAATACCATTGCGAGGCTCCGGTGGTACTGAAAACTTTGCATTTGATAATCGTTGGGTTGTACCTTATAATCCGTACCTTTCCTGGCGGTATAAAGCACATATCAATGTTGAGGTTTGTGCGTCTATTCACGCAATCAAGTATATACATAAGTATATATCTGAAAGTCTTGATCGCACTTTCTTTGCAAGTTAATGAAACCGATGAGGTCAGCGCTATTTGCGTTCCGCTACATTGGGGCCAACAGAAGCTGTCTGGAGGATTTTCGAATTTGGAATGCATGAGGAAGCTCCCGCTGTCATGCATCTGGCGGTGCATATGCCGGGTGAACAGGCAGTGTATTACGATATGGATGCAAACCGCGACGAGATCTTGCAAAGAATGGAATCCGCAAAGTCGACACTGATGGCATTCTTTCAATATAATGCGGAGAATGTTGATGGTCACCCATACCTATATCAAGAGTTCCCAACTCATTTTACCTACAACAAACCCAATCGCAAATGGTCACGGAGAAAAGCAGGTGTGTCAATTGGGCGAATGTATCATCAACCCTATGATGGGTGAGAAATACTATTTACGACTCCTGCTCACGGTTGTGCGGGTGCTGCATCATTTGATCATTTATGACTGTTGTGGAAAGATTGCAACCTACTTTCAAGGCTGCATGCGTGCTTTGACCACTTGGAGGATGATCGCGAATGGGTACAGTGTTTTACAGATGTGCTTATTCAGAACTGGAATTCTTGTAGACATTATTTGGCCCTACTTGTTTGGAGATCTCACAGATGCAAATTTTGGTCAGAGTTTGCAACCAACATTTGCGATGATATACCTCGCATCCTTGGGAGAACCGAAGCGTTTGTCGTCCCAGCTGATTTGCAGGACCCGAATCTTGATTATGGACTTTATTTGATCTCGCAGATACTTGCAGATTCAGGCAAAACTCTTACAGACTTCGATTTGCCTCCATATATTCACATGTGGAACCGTACCGCTGGCAATGAGATGATTGCATCGGAACTCCGGTATCATCAACAAACTGAACAGGAGCTGCGTGATGAGAGAGTTGCAAAGCTGAACGACGAACAATTGCAATGCTACTGTACGAAGAAGTGTTGAGAACCCCGCAACAGCACAGTTCTTCTTGCAAGGCCCAGCTGGAACGGGAAAAACGTTCCTTTATAAGACCATTTGCAACCATTTTCGGTCTGAAGGCAAAATTGTTCTTTGCATACAGATCTTCCAGATATGCACAGCTACTACCCGGTGGCAGAACGTCGCATTCAAGGTTCAAGATACCCATTGTTATTAATGAATCATCGACGCGGTTTATTTATTTAATACCTCATGCTAGCCTCTCATACAGCAAGCAAGTCTTATTATATGGGATGAGGTACCGTCTGTAAATATTGTTTTGAGGCTGTAAATAGGTCTCTCAATGATATTTGTGGTGCTGGGAGGATCGTTATTGTGATATCTGCAAATAGTGTTGGCGGAGACTTTCTTGGTCTTCCAATTGTAAAGGCAGAATGCAAGTGGTGCAACAGTTGCAGCATCTTTGCAGCGGTCATTCCTTTGGCGGCGTTCTGACAATTTCGTTGAAAACAAATATCTGCGAGTAAGGAAGGAGAGGCAAATAAGGAATTTCAATTGGCTCTTGATTATCATCTGATCGCGATGGAATGGTCGAATCGTTCTGGGAATTCATCTCCATTTCTTGTGACGGTCTGAGATCTCTGCGGCGTATATTCCCTGCGGTGATACTTGCATCACCAATTCACCAATTCTGCGGCGTTCAAAGGCGTGCAATCCTTCGATCTTGCGGAATGATTTAGTCGCGGAGTTCAATGATCGTTCTCAATACAGGTCTTGGCGGTGAAGTAAAACATATTATTCTATCGATAGTGCAGACTTCAACAATTCAGAAGAAGCGTCAAATGAACTCCTGCAGAGATCTTTGCAGCGCGAATCACATTGCATTCTGGCATACTCACTTGCGGCTTAAGATTGGCGCAGGTTATCTTCTGAATGCTATATCCAAAGCGAGAACTTTCTGATGGAGCAGAATGACAGTAATGGTCGTATGGAAAGAGCGTTGCGTTGAGGTCTGCGAATATTAGGAGGCGATAATGATGGGCAAGTGAAGATTATTCCTCGCATCGAAACTTTTCTGAAGGAATTGCCTTTTATCTTAACTCGAAAACAATTTCCGTAGATTGTCTTTCTGATATTGTAAATAAAGCGCGCAATCGACAGCGTTGTAGGGATTGATTTGACGCCACCGCGTTCTGGCATGGACAATTATATGTCGCGTTGTCGAGCAACAGATGTAAATAAGTTGCGAATCTTGCAAACGGAGGAGAGAGAAAGCAGAGAATATAGTGTATCCGGAGTCTTGTTGAGGATGACAGTTATGCATTACAGAAGGCCCTTTACCGTTTCATATACTTTAATTACAGTGGGTTACGGTATACTTTCTTTCTTGCAGGAACAAATCAAAACTTGCAATTATATACGACTCATTCGTGAACTTGCAATAATGAAATACCAATTGTAAACAGCAATTTGAAAGGTTGCGAGTTGCAAACACACTTTATTTTGTTATAACTATTGCAAATGTTTACAACTAATAAAGAATCGATTACATTTAGTCTTCCATGTATGATATCCTCAATTCATCAATGCTTGCCATCAAAAGCCTCCGTAATTTTTCTTTAGTAGAAGTCGCTTTCTTTCTCTCACTATCTTTGTCTGCAACCTCCGCGGGGCCTGCAGAAGAACTTGCAATGGGCAGAAACGTTCATGAGCTTGATTTCTGTTGCAAGTGTTTGTAAGTCGTAAACCAATTGTAAGACATTGTAAATTGTAGATTCTTGGAATGAATATTTGCACATTTGTAGTAGTGGCAATTATTAACTACCTGCAAACATCGCTTCGCACATGTGCATTCAACAAAAGGGCCTTTACCGTCACAACAGATCAACCTGCTCTATGAGTTCACTCTTATATCCCAAGATAAGCTCAACATTAACTAGCCATATTGAGACCCTGTCTTAACTAAACAGTCTGTCCAATCCATACTTAGCCAATTTCTTGATGATATTGGTTCTGTACCCATTACTAATCTTGTGTTGTCTCGTAATCTTGAATTGGGCGTGTCTTGTGCCAAAGTCTTGGCAGTATTGGAAAACAACCGGCTCGGCGGCATCGGAAGGCTTGGCAGCAGGGTGCGGAATCGGAAAACAGCAACCGGCTTCGGTATCGGAAAACAGCTGGCTCGGCGGAATCAGTTAGCAGCAGGGGTGCGGAATCAGAAAAACAGCGGCTCGGCGAGCACGAAACTTAGCGGTTTGAAGACTTGGAAAAACCGGCGGTTTTAGAACTCGGCGGTCTTGAAACCTTGGCGGGTCCATGGCGGTCTTAGCAAGCAGCAGTGTCTGAAACGGCAGGCTTAAGCGGTCTCGGATGAAAGCTGGCACTTTTAGAACTCTCGGCGGTCATGAAACCTACTTGGCCGTGCGGCTTGGCGGGAGCAGCGGAACCAGCGAAGTGCTGAATCGGAAAACGGCAGCCTGCTTCGGCGATTCAGCGAACAGCGGCCGGTCTTGGCGCGAGAAGCAGGAAGAACTGCGGTT
The DNA here is from genome assembly GCA_024713705.1 of Morchella sp. 2018-W38C. Lineage (NCBI taxonomy): Eukaryota > Fungi > Ascomycota > Pezizomycetes > Pezizales > Morchellaceae > Morchella > Morchella sp. 2018-W38C. The sequence continues at coordinate 1,815,832 of JAMJEX010000001.1, forward strand.
TTGATGGTCTTAGTAGGCGTGATGGGGGTAGATAGTAAACGTTATTCGTTGATGATGGATGAAGCTGGATATGATGATGGATGAACTGGATAAGAGAGTTCTTGGCTGTTATACGTAATTGGAAGCGGCGATAACCAACGAAGTTGCGTGATGCTTCAACTTGAAGTTGCGATGCTTTACGCAATGATGGGTTTGAAACCTCGCCCATGTGATCGTAGTGGCCGTCTTATACGTATGTCTGATATATCGTGGAAGCAATGTCTCCGATTGTTTAGTGACGTCATGATCTTGGCGAATCATCGTGATAGTCGATTAGATACTCTGGAATTTCCTATGTTTTTTTGAGTGACTTGTACTGACAACTACCAGAGTTAATAATCAAGGCCCAAGATTAAAGATTAAATCCAATCTCCAAATTACAAACAGCTTAGCATCCTCGAAAGTGGGTTAGGGTTAATCATAATATACATGTAACTAACAGACTCAGGTACCTACATGTATACATGTACATACAGTCGGGGTACAGTAATTTTTGGTTGCCGTTGCAACACAAAATTTGTATGGGGACACCATACAAAACCAGAAACACCCAAATCATCACTTGAGACAATTTCCAACTGTCCTTGAAGGGTTACAATTTTTTTGGTGAGGTTGGGTGGTTGTTTCGGGCAGCCCAACATGGCTACTTTCGCTGTAAAAAGGGTATATTACCAAAACTTCTGTCCTAGTACTATACCTACCAACGTATTTCGTGCCCAGCCTGTGTCTGGGAATGAGACTACTACCGACGGTTACCCTACTTATCGAAAACTTCAACAGAGCCTCAAAAAAAAAGTTCCGAAGCTCAGTGCCAGAAACACCCAATCAACCGCTTTACCCATTGCTACCAAAAATGAAGGTCGGCTTCCATGTAAGTTTCTCCCACTTGAGCTTTTTATCTTTCCAATTGATTGCTAAAAGAATCCATCAGTTCGCAAATTTACTCGGCACAGTTTACTGCCGCGGAAATCTCGTCTTCACACCAGATGGAAACTCTCTGCTTTCACCAGTAGGAAATAGGGTTTCATGTTTTGACCTCGTCAAGTGCGCCTATTAATTACGTATGCGTGCGTTGGAAGAATGTTACTGATTTCTGGGTTCGCAGCAATAAGTCCTTCACCTTTAGTTTCGAGCACCGGCACAACATCGCAAGATTAGCTCTTTCACCTCAGGGAACATTATTGCTTACGGTTGATGAAGGTCTCTCGCAAATTATCCTGATTCTAATACAGTTTCTGACGCAATTGTAGATGGCAGGGCAATCCTCACAAATTTCATCCGTCGTACCACCCTACACTACTTCAATTTCAAATCAAAAGTTACCGACCTGAAATTCTCACCAGATGGTAAACATTTTGCTGTCGCCGTGGGGCGCAAAATTCAAGTCTGGCGTACACCCAATGTCGATGAAGAACGGGAGTTCGCGCCATTCATTAAACACAGAGAATATGTAGGGCATTACGATGTCGTGAGCAGCATTACCTGGTCTAGTGACTCGAGGTTTCTTCTAACTGCGTCAAAAGATTTGACGGCAAAGGTGTTCTCGTTAAATCCAATGGAGGGATTCTTACCGACTAGTTTGGCGGGACATAAAGATACGGTCATTGGCTCTTACTTCTCTAAGGATCAGGAAACGATCTATACAGTAGGCAAGGACGGTGCATTGTTTGAATGGAAGTGGAAACAGCCACCAACAAGGGAAGACGGGGACGAAGACATGGAGGAGGTAAAAGAGAGGCCAGAGAGGTGGATGATCACGCAGAAACACTATTTCCAGCAAAATCACGCAAAGGTCAAGTGTGCTACATTTCATCAGGATTCAAATTTACTGGTAGTCGGATTTGATTCGGGTATTTTTGGATTATATGAAATGCCAGACTTCAATATGATTCACACCTTGAGTATCTCCCAACAAGGGATTGACTTTGTAACTGTCAACAAAACCGGTGAATGGCTCGCCTTTGGAGCCTCGAAGTTAGGTCAACTACTTGTATGGGAATGGCAATCAGAATCATATATTCTCAAACAGCAAGGCCACTTCGACGCAATGAACTCATTGGTGTACTCACCGGATGGGCGGCGGATCATCACCACCGCCGATGATGGAAAGATCAAGGTCTGGGACGCACAATCAGGGTTCTGCATTGTCACATTCACAGAACATACATCTGGCGTTACAGCCTGCGAATTTGCCAAGCGTGGAAACGTTCTTTTTACTGCCTCTCTTGATGGCAGTGTTCGAGCATGGGACCTAATTCGATACAGAAACTTCCGAACATTCACTGCCCCGAGCAGACTCCAGTTCTCAAGTCTCGCAGTCGATCCTTCCGGAGAGGTTATCTGTGCTGGTAGTTTGGATAGTTTTGATATCCATCTCTGGAGTGTACAAACTGGGCAACTCCTCGAACAGCTTTCTGGGCACGAAGGCCCAGTCTCAACACTTTCATTCGCGCCAAACGGGCAAAATCTTGTTTCCGGTTCCTGGGATAGGACCGTGAGAATCTGGAATATTTTCTCTCGAACCCAGACAAGTGAGCCGTTACAGCAGCAGACTGATGTACTTAAAGTTTCTTTCCGACCTGACGCCCAGCAGATTGCAGTTAGTACTCTTGACGGACAGCTCACATTTTGGGATGTTGAGAACGCCGAGCAAGTTGGTCATATCGATGGGCGGAAGGATATCTCTGGAGGAAGAAAAGTAACGGACCGTACTACCGCTGCCAATGCTGCTGGTACAAAGCATTTCAACACACTTTGCTACTCTGCTGATGGAACATGTATTCTTGCCGCTGGAAACAGCAAGTATATTTGTCTCTACGACATCGCTTCTGGTAGCCTGGTTCGAAAATTCACTGTCTCGATCAACTTGTCAATCGACGGTACCCAGGAATTCCTCAACTCAAAGAACTTGACAGAAGCTGGCCCATTAGATCTCATCGATGATCAAGGTGAAGCTTCTGATCTCGAGGACCGTATCGACCGTACTCTCCCTGGTGCTTCTCGTGGCGATTTGTCACAACGCAAGGTGCGGCCCGAGATACGTATTGCAGATGTCGCGTTTTCTCCCACAGGTAGATCCTTCGCTGCAGCCTCAACAGAAGGCCTATTAGTATACTCTCTTGATAATGTAACCATTTTCGATCCCTTTGATCTCGACGTCGATGTAACCCCAGCAGCTACACTTGCTGAAAAGGACTATGTAAAGGCGTTGGTGATGTCTTTCAGACTCAATGAGAGATACCTAATCCACCGTGTATACGAGACTATCCCTCCTGAGGATATTAAGCTGGTAGTTCGAGAGCTCCCAGTAGTTTACCTGGCTAGACTGCTGCGATTCGTTGCTGAGATGGCGGAGGAAACACCGCATGTTGAATTCGCACTGCTATGGATAGAGGCAGTTTTGAGTAAGCACGGCAGGGTGATTAAAGAACGGAGAGGAGAGTTCGAGACTGAAATGAGGAGTGTGGCAAAAAGTGTGCAGAGAATCCAGAGTGAACTGGCAAGGCTGTGAGTTTGATGATCTCATCCTGTCCTCTCGCCTGGTTCATCGACTGACTTTCCCCTTCTAGTGCCGATGAAAATGTTTACACGCTTGAGTTCCTCTTATCAGCGCCCGTACCCAAGAAAGCCTCATTAGGGTCTCCGGATAAAAAGATGATAGCAGAAAGGGGAGAATCCGACGACGAGAAGGAAGAGGAAGACGTGGAGATGGAAAATTGGAACAACGAAGGTGAATGGATCGGACTTGGCGATAGTGATTGAACGACCAGATCTTAGTTATGGGGTAGATAACAGTCAGAAGCGTGTTTTGTGTTTCGTGTAAAATCAGTTAGTATTTCTCATAAGTAATCGGTTCCTATGGTATGTATAATTCTTCAATGGGGACAACGAGCATCGATCGTGACACCCAGCAATTTTACTCAAAGGGAAAAAGCGGCCACACTGATTCTAGAGGTTTCGGGCCACCTGTTAGTTTGAAGCCCCTGGGGCCCCCCATTCAAGACGTCGCATAGGCCCCTGACATTGATTCTAAACACTAGTGTAATTGATGTTGTTGCTCAAAAAAATACGAGCAGGAAAGATATTCTCTAAAGCACCAATTGACGGGAAATCCTGAAACAACATCAGAGGTCGTCGAGAGTATGGTCCTCTAAGAAGAGTCATGACCAGGAATCAACGCTAATGTTTCTCAAGCACACACACACACTAAACAATTCGATCCTACCACAGCACGATCACTCGAAAAGAAGAAAATAAAAGCGGACTGTCGAAAAATAATAATAGGCGGTCTATGGCAATAACACAGTTAGGCCTAGAGCGGAATTTTCAAAGTTTCCCCGGCGTAAATGGCAATGCAAATACGCCGAGAAACGGGGAAACACCTTCACAGCCTATCTAATTCTTTTTTTCGGCTGTGCTCTGTGTGCTATGGCGGAAAGTGTCTGCTCACCCCCACAGTATTTGCTCTAGTGAACTTAATGCACTGTGGTTAGGCTCTCCATCCGACATGGGTGACGTGTCACAATATTTCCTCTACTCACACTTATTCCCCAAGATCAAGTTTTTGATTCGGTACCGTTAGGGTGGCCGAGTGATAGACTATGAACCATGTTATGATATGCCTCTAATCGAAAAGAATGGTCACCGCTAGAACGCTTCAACGCGAGACGATTACTTATTATTCGCTAGGATTGTCTCGGGTAGCGCAGCAGGGTTCTATTGCATAGCTAACGAGAACCAAAATTTAACCAAGACGTTCAAACAAAGTGTACTTGGAGCAATTAAACCCGAAAAAAAATGCCCCCTCCCCCCGCCCCCCATTTGCTTTGTTGGTCATCAAAACTTACTTTAAACCCTTTTGGCCCCATTCTGGTCCTCGCTAGTTAACGTAGTGTCTTACATATGTCGCATCCACCTCGTATTCAGATATTTGATGATACTGGCGCCTGAAGGTAAAACGAAACGTACAGGACTTGGTACATTTAGTCAGCATTCCTGGCGATAGATAATACGCTCAGATATCGGGATGCTATTTCACGTTTCATGTGGCTAACTTTGAAAAACGTTGCGCTAGGGATGCACAAGCCCACCCTCACATCCAAACGAACACCCCTAGATTTAGTGGAAACACTTGAAGGATACCAAACGCATGATTTGCACTTGGTGATGGCAGCGGCACTTTATCGATTGGGCCTGCCCCGCTTCTCTAATCTGCCAGCTCAGCTAGAGTCATTCATCAGGCAAGGGGCTAACTGGTTCCATAGTAAACTGGTTCCATAGTATTGGATTTGTACCATCTTGTTCGATACTTCGTCTGAGGAACTATCTGTTACCATCAGCCTTTCTCCCTGCCGAGAGTGCTTGTTGGAGAGTGATTAAGATCTATAGGTTCCAGGGATTGATGGGTATTAAAGGTTCCAACGGCCCCCTCAAAAGTATATTCTTGATATCCCTCATAATTAGATGAAATCCCCTTGAGATACACATATCAAGTCACCCTTACACCTTTTTCTCTGTTATCGGCACCCTTTATAATACACTTCGTCGACGTCTCCTCGAAATATCCCAGGCTCAGCCATTTCTTCACGGCCTTTCGTTATAAAAAGAAAAATCTTGAAAACTTCTCCCCAAAACACACCCGAGGATCCGGAAGAAAACCCAATTTATTTCGCACACATAAAGCCAAACCCACATTTCCCCGGGTCAGAGGGAGGTCCCACGACGATTCTCTGAAGAGTGGACAATTTTACACAAAGACCATTTGACTTTCTATATATACCATTGAAATTTTCACCCTGTTAAGCAGACCTTGCTTGTCCGATCCCGTCAACGCCATCGCATAGGGCGCCCCGCCGTCCTGGGCGGAAGGGATAAAAGTGCATACACCCAACATTCAAAATATCAAGTCCTAGAATGTTTAGTGCTTGCGAGAGATGTGCGTAAGAAGGAAGAAGCGGTGCCTACGTGGATTGTAATTGGCTAGGAGTATTATTACAAAGGGTGCTGGTGACAGAAAAAAAGTTGCAAGGGTGGTTGGGCTGTATCAAAAGTAGATCTATATGTAATTATGCCAAAACCGCATGAACCACCACCGCTACCAGGACTGAGCAGTTGGAACTGCTTAGGTTCTGGTGGCGGTGGTGGTTCGTGCGTTAGGACGAGCCGCCGAATTGGCTGTGTGTGAGATCTAGATTGGATCTATGTACTCTAGACTAGATCTTACTCGGGGCAGGCAAATAGTAGAGTACCGGAAAATGCAGTTTCCTACCAATCGACACGCGCACCAGGCATTATCTACGGCTATCCCTTGGACGGATGAAACTGCCAAATTCGCAGTTTGCCTTTTTGAGCTAATACTAGCCTAAGCAGGTATCTAACACTTATTTTTGATTGGCTCTATGGTTATTCTCAACCATTAAGAGCAACGGATATACCCAACTCAGTGCGTGCACGCTCCAGGGCGAATTTGACAATTTCATCCGTCCAAGGGATAATTATCATAATTCGGCGTAGATAATATGACGCACCTAGTACCAACTTTCTAGTACTGTACCAATACGGTCTTTGATATGCCTAGCCTTCACGTGCGGGTTATTACTCCACTTACCTGACCTGCGCAGCGCCTGCGCAGCTGCACATCCCGCCCAGTGTAATACAAATGTCTGTGCACGAATTATTATCTGTGTTAGCTAATCACTAAACCACAACAACAATAAGCTACTACGGCAATACAAGTATAGAGATGTTCAATGACCAACCGAGGCTAAATACAATACCACGTTCTAAAGACATTCTATCTGGTATGATAATGACTTCATCCGCCGATCATGAATTACTAATTATGCAGGCAGATATGTAACTCATGGTTCGATTTGACGGTTATTGCCAAGCTCTACCGAATAGAGTGCTTCAATTGATAAAGGCGATGTACATCCCCAATACTAACCATGAAATAATTTTTGCTAGAGGCTGCAGGACGGATTGTGCCGTGGTAAACGAAGAGGGGGAAAAGCCCGACCCATGACTAACGACAATGTGCATTAATACGGACTCTATCGGGTTCCAACTCTACTGGGCCACGGCAATTAATAGTATAAGAACTTTCTTGCATTATATATTCGCTTTCCCCCTTCCCCTAGTTCAACTGACTGGTCGTTGGGTTGATATAGTCGCTATTTTGGTAGGGTTCCAATCAAAGCAATGAGCTGTACCGCCTCAAATCGCCTATCTTAGAAAAATTAACCATCTTTAGGCGGTTTCCAAACTAAGAAAGGACGCCCGGGTTTTGCATAGTTATTTCCAATACTAGCGGGGTAAATTTTGAACCCGGTGGGGAAGTTAGCAGCAATAGTAGAAGTTTGAGTGGTATATGGAACTCCTAATGAATGAGGATACCTATTTCAAGAACCAAAGGCGAAGGAGTAATGTAAAGAACCCAATTTTCAAGGCCAGGCTTGTAAAATGGGGAGTACATGTAAGTATGGATCCTTGTAATATGGACCCTTATAAAACGACACCTTAAACATGCATCGTTCTAGATCTTTGCTCTCTCCCAATTACGCCCTGCACCATATATGCATAATCACTTTTTGGGATGAGGCCGCGACATCATGATCATGCGCACGATTTGAACACAGAAGAAATAACACTGTCAGGCCGAAGCCCGATCTTCATCCTGCTGGGCAGAATAATCCAGTGATCTCTTGCAGGAAGTTTGCATACCCGCCGAGCTAGAAAAAACGTTGGCCCAAACGAAAGTGGTAGGCATGGGGGCCAAAAGGCATTCCTCCCTATATTACTGGCTGTTCTACGGTGCTAGTTAATTCTGATAGGAACTAAAACCTAACCCAAAATCACATATCAATATTAACAAGATCGAAACATGACACAAACTCAGTTTTAGATGCTGTCACACATAGGGGCCTATACAAGACTCTGGCATTGAATGAATGAACGGGTCCTCAACTGTCAGCACCCCATGTAGTTCGCTCACTTAATGCCGGGGCCTTGTACTTACGATGAAGAGAAATTCGGCAGAGTACGAGTGATGCAAGGTACCAGCTGCAAGCTGGAGCTCACTGGATGCTGGTTCAGAAATATTGACTATCGGGGTCAATAGCGTGTTGGCACCCAATTCCTGAGTCTAAATATTTAGTTCTTGGCGACCGGTTTTTGGTGTGGATAGCTCGCCATGAGCCCATAAGTTCGAGCTCAAAATTTTAAGAATGTGGGTGGTGTTGCCAAAACCCTCTAATCAAGGTTTCAGGCACGATCATGAACATATACAGCGACTGGAATGATCTATGGAAAAACAGGGGGGGTGAAATTGTATGGCGAAATATTCGTGTACCATATAACCGTTCTCCCCATAGATCATTCCTACCGCTGTAGTAAGTAAGAAGGGAAACGATCTCCAGAGCCTGCTGCGGTGACACAAAAGCAGCAACAAATTAACCATATGTGATAACAAATATCTCAAACAGCTGGTGCCAATACGTCGGGCCTGTACTGCATCAGATTCTGAGCATTTCCTAGTAAACCTAACCCACCCCATTAACGGTTCGCTAAACCTTATTCTGGCAAGTCCACAACGGCGCGTAGTATCACCGCGCCGTTGTGGGGGAACGCATGGGTCACGCACTTCACGGAAACAGACCTTATTGGTCGTCACCAGCCATCACTCAAATGCTCATGTATCTTTCATAACAGGTCGATTGAACCGATCCCCTTCGACAAACTGGCCAGTTTTCAATCGACCATGGCAGCTCACGGGGCTGGCCATAGATCTATAAAACAGCTTCTTCAAGAAAAAGAAAAAGTCCACCTATATTGAGTCATTATTGATGATATCATAATCAATTTGATAGACTGGCCACGGCCAGTGGGGTCCAAAGAGTATGACTTGTGTCCCAAATAAACTATACCTTGATTCAATCCGACTCTACAATCGAATCAGACGCAATTATGGCACACATTGGTCAGTTATTGCCCTATAATCGATACAAAACAAGGCCCAAAAGCCGTAGGTGCAGCTTCCAAAGAGGTTTTGGCCTCATACCTTCCAACCCCCAGTCCTATATTAATGATGGGGTAGCCTTATATAGGTTCTTTACCCTGATCCACTCCCATCCAGCTCCATAATGCCGAAACAAATTTGTCGAATGAGCAGTCTCATTTTTAGTGTGGATACACCAATCTTATAACCAATGTCCAGCACTATGATGAACTGGCCATTATTCCTATTTATTTTATCCATGTTAATGTACAGAAAAATCTAAAGAAAAAAAAGAAAAAAACCATAAGTAAATCGCCAGCCTATTGCTAACAATATAAGGGAATAAGTCGAGTAAGTAAAAAGTGACCGCGAAGAAAACCCCCAAGCACAGGCCGGAGGTACAGGTACACTCGGAAGCAAAAGAGGAGGGGAAAAAAGAAAAAATAACACGCGAGAACATTCTGCCCCCAATCGACGCCGTACGACCCATTGAAAGAAATAAGAGTAACAATTTGAAGCAGAGACAAAGTGACTACAATAATACCGCAGCGAAAAAAAAAAGAAAAAAAATAAGAAGAAACAAATACCCCAAACCCCATAGCAGCTGTGAATAGCTGTCTACCCTTAAATTAGTAAAACGGCTTTCCTCAAAACATCGAGTTAAGATCCTGTAGGCGTGCCTGCAGGTGCAGGCGGGCTCATCCCCAGCTCCGCCCAGGTCCCATTCAGCTTGGGACATAGTTTCTTGTTTGTACCTACATCATCTATTAGCATTTGGGCTCGTTGATAACTATAACAAAGGTGACAGATAATCTCTTACGAATATGCCCTGCCTGTCCACAATTCGCACACTTCCTCGTTGTAGCAGTCTTTCCCGGAACTGGCATCATAGTCATCGGGGAGCCAGGTGTTGTGGCTTCCGGTGACATGACATCACCAGTACTAAAGCTCCCCTTCTTTCCCTGTCTTTCCCTCGCCTCTCTCCTTTCCTTATTCCTTTGTAATCTCTGAAGCTCAATCAGCAGCCTCTTTTTATTCCTCTGATCTTCCTCGTCGTTGCCGGTAGGGACGATGTTCTCGACTCTACAATGCGGGGTCAGTAACTTTCTTCTTCCTTTGGGCCGCTTTTTTCCTCGTCTGCTTCCGTTTGGGTACATACTGGGTCTTCTCAGCCTCAAGATCCCGCCGCCGCTGGAGATATTGTCGGATCACCTTGGGATCGGTGACTAGCTCGACTTTGTTCTCAATCTCGCCTTTATCGTTACGGACGCGGCGGACAATTTTGAGCACCTTATTCCGCTGGTTGGTGGCACTGAAGCGGGAGAACTGACTCATTGTCTCGTCGTCGGGGTTAAGCCATGGACTTGGGCCGCCAGGGGTGACAACCTGGCTGCGGGGCGTCATTCCTTCTTCGAAGAGGTCGTCGACGTGCTCGTCACGCTGGGCGTCCTCGATTTCAAGGTCTGGAGGCTCGGTAGACGATAAACTCCTGTGCTGTGAGCGCCAGATCTGGTCAATTGCTTCCTCATACTGACGCTGCTGACGGGCAACGTTGTAGGAGTGCCCGCCGAGCTCCTTGAGGCGGGCTTTATCCATTTTTTCCTCGACACTCTCACCAACGGCCTTGAAACCTCCCTTCATGCTGGTCCTGACGAACGAGAATGCCTCACCACGGCCACTAGGGTCACCTTCACCATGGAGCTGCAGCATTGCTTTACCTTGCGTGGCGTTGATGAAGTTCTTTGTAGAGACCCAGGGGGTGAGCTGGGTCTCGAGACTCATACCGTCTTTGTCATCGTCTTCTTCGTCCTCAACAGTTTTTGCATAGCCAGCATCGGCGAGGTTACGGACACCGACTTGCATGGCCTCAAGGAGACAGAGGTCCTCGGGCTTTACCATGGCACGGATAGCGGGTTCATCAGGGACAACTTCGCCAGGCTTCATTTCCCAAAGACCGCTGCTCTTCTGGTACCCCATGAATTCCTTAATCTTCTGTCTGTTTTGTAGATCGTTGTTTTCCGGGAAATGTGCGGATATATCTTTTACTGCAATGGCTTTACCTTCTTTCCGCTTCACAACACGGTAGCAGACCATCTTCAGCCTGTTTTTGGCCGCGGTTGTGACTTTACGGGAGTGCGGACCTGGAACGTCAGTGACAGGAAGGAGCTGCCCGACTACATATATATGTGGGATTGTGCGGAGGAAGTAATGGCTCTGGTTATCATGCGTGTTCCGGATGACAAGGAAGTCAGTGCTCTTTGGTGTCTGCTTAAAGATCGGGGCACGGCTCATGCGATTGTACAGCGTCGGAACCGTCTCTCCCGGGTCAACAGTTCCAAAGTTCCAGAACGGAGACCTGTCTTGGCTCATTAGTACCTGAGTCTCACCAATATCGTATTTTGGCCGTGACTCGTCGTCGGGGCCCTTTCGGCGGTAGTAGTTGATGAGACGGCTGCCCATCCCAAAGTTTGACATGACGGTGGGATATTCCTCTGAATACTCGAGGAGAATGAAGTTGCAATTGTCCATGAGCGAGATGTCTTTGGTTGTGGCAAGAACCGTTTGAATGTCTTTGCCGCGCCAGGTTTTTTTTTTGCGGCTCTTGATCTTGGAGAAGCGCATTTCCTGATTGACATGAAAATGGAGGCTGGGACGGTGGAAGGAGCGAGCTTCTTTGATGGAGAGCTTGGTTTTGTACTATAGAGCCAATATTAGTAATGATCAAAATGTGGGTTTGAGGGATTTGACTTGCGTATGGTGATTGTAATCTCAATGCGGGCATGCTGTGCTCGATATTGAGCTGCCCGATAGTACTTCTGACCTTGTTCTGGTGGTTCTCTTTCAGCAGATCGTAGGCCTCGTCGTTGCTGATATTGTATCTCTGGGTAAGGTCCTTGTTGACCCTTCGCTTGAACTCACCACCAATCTTCCGTGTTCGCCGAATTTCATTGGGCTGGCGGATATCCACCAGAAGATATGGATCGTTCAGGTCCAATGTAACCTTTGCTGAGATGGACGTGAGATTCCCATTAAAAATTGCATCTTCGTCCAGCCACGAGTCCGGTAATTGGTCCAGGAACTGGTCGATCTTGACCCTCTACACAGAAGTTTAGCATACGAAACAAAATCCCTCCCACCAAGAGCCAACAGAACACCACAAACCTTCTCCGGCCGGTTCTTCTCATTCCGGACCTCGACCACATCGGTTTCCGCATCTTCGTCGTCCAAATCCCGCTTCGGCATCGCCGCCGGCGATGGCGGCGGCGTTGCCAGAATAGCCTCAATCTTACTGTCCCAGTCGTCGCAGGCCAGGACCAGATCGCGCTCAAACGACGCATCCTTCTTTGCCTCTTCTGGGTCCGGCCTCTCCTCCTCCTCCTCTTCATCATCTGTCTCCATCTCCTCGATCTGCGGCGGTATGATAATGATCCTTGCCCGTCGCTCGTCGTCATCCCGCTCGACATACCCCTTGATGCCTGCCGCGCCCTTGGAGAACATCACGGAGTCGTCCGGCGCCATCTCGAGGTTGATCTTTGTGGGGACGCAGACCTTGGGCGCCTTTGGGAGAACGGTGCTGAGGGTAGCGGGCTTGCTCTTGAAGAGGGAGTTGAAGCTGAGGATCTTGTGGGGCTCAAAGTCGGGGAAGTACTGCTTCACGAGCTCTTGTTCGGTTCGTGCTGACTCCATCATCTCCCCGGGGCTCATCCCAAAGTCGATATCCTTAAAGAGCGCAGCCCCCGATTTCGCCGCCTCATCATCGTATAGCTGCCCGGAAGTGCCAGCACCACCGCCGCTGCCGCTGCCACCGTCCGTAACATCAACACCGCCGAAATCTAGGCTGATGTCCATGTCGAGCCCCCCCCCGCCGACCCCGCCAGAGTCCTCCAGTGCGTCCATGTCACCAAACAGATCATCAAGCTCATCGCCGAGAGCTGCCGACGGAGCTTCGCCCTCATTCATCAGGTCAAAGAGCTCATCACCCTCTGCATCCTCCTCGGTCAGCTGGGTGTCATTGGCGGCCGTGGTTTTGGCAGAGATGTTGGCGGGCTCTTCTTCCTCGGGGAGAAGGTCGTCATCACTAATGTCCTCGTAGTCGACGGCGTCGGCTACCTTGCCGACGGTGTCGCCGAAACTGAAGTCGCCGGGGACGTCACCAGCGAGCGCGTCGCCGTTGAGGATCCCGTTGATGAGCGCGTCGTCGTCGTCGGCGTGCGGGGAGGGAGGTTTGGGCGTGGCCATGGTTGTGGGCGCGCACGTGGGGGGGTGGCGATGGGTCACGTAGTGGTTGTGATGGGTGTGGGAGGTGGAAGTGGTGGGCGTGAGTTGATGGGTGCGGGTGCGGGTGTGCTGGGGGGTGCCACAACAGGGAGGTTGCCACGAGTGAGCGTGGGTGAGGTAAGTGGGTATGTACTTCTTGCTTCTGATTTGTTTTGCTGCTGCTGCTGCTTCTCTCACTTCTGCTGTGCTGTGAATTGAGCTATGATTGCATTTCAGTAAGTGAGCACCGGTATGGGGGGATGGGAGGGAGAGTGAGGGAATATGATCTTAAGCACGAGACGGGCTGTATTGGTGGATGGATTGAATGGGATGGAATGGAGCGGAGAGAATGGATAGAATGCTGATGGAGGACAGTGCAGGCTTCTATATATCGTGCACTCTCCATATATACTATGTAGCTACATGTGCAGGTATGCAAAGACATGGACGCACAGTAGGTGCCATACCAGCCAGACCTGTCCGCAGAACCGTAACCTGGTCCACGCCGAGTGATGTCGCGTGCACCGGTCAACACCGATCTTGTCTTGGTTAGCCGCATCAGCGCTCACCACCAAGCACCGGCTAGCAACATAGCTCGGAGTCTCGATAATGACGACACAATGGGTGGAAAACTAGCTGCAGAGGATTGATTCGATCCATCTCAGCACAATCGAGTTGTCTCCCCCGGATGTAGGCACCTGCACCTAATCCTCCAATACTATGAGTGCTTCAGAGCCCTCTCCCAAAACTAGAACAGACATGACCGTATGGCTAAATTCTATACAAAAAATAAAATCTAATCGGTCAAGATCAATAGTATTTCCTATTGATAAGAAGTCTACTACTAATCTAGCTAGCACTACATGTACTTACTACTACTACCGCTACTAGGATGTGCATACATAGCAAATACATGTACTCAAAAGTTCAGCAACCAACCAATCAACGACATGCAACATAAACAACATATAAACAAACTCCAATACCGACATGCAAATGCAAATGCACTCAAACAGCACAGGAAACAATGGGAATGATAACAAAAGAAAGAAAGAAGAAGAAAAAAGAAAAGAAGAAGAAAAAAACAAAAGTCGCACTAAACTCTCAGCAATCCCACCTTCACCAACACTTCCAATTCCCCCTCCAAATCCCACCCCATCCACCTCCTCACCCCCGCCCACCTATTCCGGCCCCTCCTCCTCGCCGCCCCCTCACTCAAATCCAGCAACCACAACTTCACCCACCTCTCCCTCACCTCCCTCTCTATCCTCCTCGCCTCCCTCAGCTCATCCCTCACCCTCTTCCTCAACTCTCCCCCCTCCACACTCCTACACGCACACTCCGTCCCCTCCAACACCTTCTCCAACTCCCCCACCATCGCCCTCGCTCTCTCAGCCCCCTCCCGCGCCTCCCGTATGTGCACAACATACCTCACTGGCCGACACCTCGCCATAAGCGCAAACAGCGCGTCATTCCCCAGATCCATCTCCGGCGGGAGCGCCAGCTCCCCGAGCCGCTCATCGAGCATGGGCGTCAACGTTGGTGGCAGCGAGGGGCTGGAAAACGGCCAGGATGCCAAGCCGAGCGCGTATGCGGACGTGTAGAGCAGCGCCAGTATGACTGTCGCGCCAACGAGCTGCGACGCACCCGCATGCATGAGTGTTGAGCGCACGGTGGGCGTTATGGTGGGCATATGGGAGGTGCTTGGGGTCAGGGAGAAGTAGGTTCTTTTTTGTGCTTGTGTTTGTAGTCGTGGGTGTACATTTGTGGGTAGTAGTGGGGTTCTTTGGGGGAGCTGGAGGAGGGGTTTGGAGAGGCAGCGGCGGCCGGCGAGGGCTCGGAGTAGCACAGGGGATTGCATGTGGTAGGTTTTAATATATAGAGTCGACTTGTGGGTAATACTCGAGTCCGATGGATGGATATACTCGGGTCTGGCAGTGGGGAAAGTATAGATTAAGGAAACAACCTTCGTAAAGGAGAGAGGGGGGTGGGGGGGGGGCGTATCGCGTTATATATCATATGCAGGTCTTTCCAAGCTAATTTTAAAAAGGTACCAAGCTGCGGCTCTGCTCTACTACACCCACTAGCACGCTCCAACACCTCCTACTATTCCCACAAAACCCTTATTTAACCGCACAGGAATGCAAGACTGCGGCACTGGCCACGGATAGAGTCATACCGACAACTACCCACTGAAGATATGTTTCCTACATGAGGACTAGACAGAGTAGCAAACATGGGTTTGTAAGCCTCGCCCATAAGCGACTGGGATTGCCAATGTTTGACAGTAGGCCACTTGACCTGTAAGCATAATCCCCATTGTCGGTATTATTGCACTCGTGGCTGCAGGAGACGTACTCTACAGACGGGCAAGACAACTGCTCTCCAGCTACTCTCACCACCCCAGAAGCACATTACATCATCGCACGCAGCCACCTTCGTGCTGCGGTGGGAGCATAGTTGCATCATCCAAAAAAAAGAAGTTCCAAAAAAAGATCCTCTATTGGATGGGGGTTTTTTCTCCTGCGCTAGCTCCGAGTGATGTCGCGTGACGAAACCAGCAGTTGGGTGGTGCAGGTAGAGAAGCTAGGCAGAGAAGCTAGGCAGAGTACTAGTAGAGCACTACAGCGGGCGGCAATACAAACAGACGGATGCGGCGTCAATCTCGGCTAGTTGCAGCTTAGCTATCGCGCGATCACTCTGCCAATGGGAGAAAACTCAACCTCAAGTGTGCGTGTGCGTGTGCATGATATGATGTGGGGGCGCTTGTATAGTACAAGATCGAGCGATAGCGAAATATTCATTGAGGCCCTCGAATTCCCAATCGCTTGATCCTTCTCCAACCGATTAGGCACATCCAGAATCGAGCAAATATATAGATGATCACTTTAATTTGGTGTTCTTGGTAGCTAATTGCAATCAAGGTCTCTGGTTGGCCGGCTACGTATGGACTATCTCTCGCACTGAACTACAAAGTATACTAGCAGCTTGTGAGACTCTTATGCTTGGAATTCGGGAGGAACCGAATAAAACAACACAGATACGCAGTCGATTTTTGTTATGAGAATAGCAATCGGTGATCTCGAAATATGCTATATTACTTGTCCCTCATTATGTATATATTTCTTAGAGTAATACTTGCCTTAGAATACATATTTTCGGTCCCGACCGTATGCTTATACCAAGAGTCGACTACATGTATAATATTATATTCACATTAAGAGCTGGTACCTGGTATTTATATAACTACATGTACTAACTACTAGCTAGCGCTAACACTACGGTAATCGTTGAATATATACTGTTCCCTAATGCCTTTCCTCATACACATACACACTTTCCCCTGATACCCTTATTTGATACCTTTCCTCATATCCACGGTCATGAGATCTTATGTTTCCCCCCTCCACCGAAAGAGGAATTATCTTTTTCACCGAATCTTTGGCACAAGACCTTCAGATCTCGAGAATAACAGGCCCTCAAATGAATCTGCTAATAGTATCATTAAAATATTTTCGTACACCAACGGGTCTGTAACGCTTGGGGAATGTAATTCGTTTTTTTCTTTCAAATGCTCCCTCTAGCTGATCTGGTATATAGTACAAGCGATATTTACTTGGTAATTCTAGGAACATATATATCGTATACTATGAAGCATCCCGAACTTACTCTCGTCGAGCTAGATGCACGTTTCTGGTAAAATTGTTGCGGAAATAGGTTCTCCATGACCTGATGGTCTTATTGACCCTTAAAGGTTTTCCTGCAAACACAGATCAACAAATCCACTCTTTTAGCTCTGGCTTTCGCAACAATTCGCATTAATTATACCAGAAACTGTAGGCAGATAGGCCGAGAAAAACACAATATAGGCATAGGGGTATATCAAGCCAGGGCACCATGGAGAAGTATTGGGGAAAATTGTCACATGAATTAACTGATATTTTACCCACACAAATTCTTATAAATGATATCTTTCTTTCACTTACCATTAAGGCTCCAGCTCTAGAGAGTTATCAGGGTGGTTCGGATGGAATTGTACGATTGTGACATTTTGAACTACAGCTAAGACTAGCACCTCAAGCTTTATAAGAGTGAGATGTTTCCTCCGATATATATATTAGTAGGAGAAAGGGTGTATGGCTGAAGGTTGAAAGGTGACATAGTCGTTTTGAAATTAATTACAACCCTAACCCACTTCTCAATTCTGTATTACAACGTGTCACTACATTTCCGGCTCTGGTTGATTCTACTCTTATACACAAGTACGGTGTGGCGCTGCACCCCTCTTAACGCAGATCACCCGATGGACATATTAATGTATCTGAAACGTAGGATGGATGGGCGGTCTGTCTCGAAGTTGTGGGGCCGGAAGATAATCAATACGAACCAAAGTTGAATCCTGTATCAAGGATCCTCGCTAGATAAATGAACGGGAGTACTTATGGGTGATGCTAGGTTTCAATGTTTTATTTCTTCCCCTAGCTCGCGAACCTTTCTAAACTCTTTGAAAGATCTCCGCTTTTTGACGTGTGTCAAGTTTCTCTTTTCTCCTTAGGCGCTCGTTGCTTCTGAGTCCTGTTCCCTAGCGTGTTTTGTCCCAAGGAAATGGGTAGATGCGCACCGGGAAGTGCGCCGTAGGATGCCGTAGGATATAGGTAGTCAGATGCATTTCCTCCCGATCTTTGCTCTTCGCCCACAATTATTCTCACAGCTCAAGTCTTGTCAAGTAGCTGATGAAGACGTTGGAGTGGTGTTAAACCTATTTTTCCACGGCCAGGCCGTTTACCTTCACTATACCGCCAGTCGGTTCCTCCTTCACTCATTTGTTTATTTGACTTTGTTCTTTTATATATTCTTGTTTCATTTCACTCTTGGACGGGATCCTTGAGGGTGATTTGAACATACTCAACGTTACTTCGGCCATGGCCATGGACATAATACTAGAGCCTCCTAATTATGGTCACTTGCGACTGGACAATGCTGGAAAGGTATACATTGCAGCGTTCGCGCTCTGGACTTTGTTGTTTGGTGTTGGTCTGGTAATCTTTCTTACCCATCGCCACCTTCCGTTCATTCGTTTGAAAAACGTTCCCTTGGTGTGTGCAGCATTGGTCATGCTGCATATACAGTTGAGTTTCGACATTCTTGTGTATCCTTCGAACGGTGTTTTGCCCTGCGGTCTTGAGTTTTGGGTCATGAACATATGTCTTCCGTAAGTTGAAATTGCCCCCCCCGATTCTCAAAACTGGATCTCTCAGAACTGGTTAACAATGTATATGCGCTAGGCTCGGAATCGCTCTTTTTCAGGCACAGAACATGCAGCTCTTCAGCCTATTTTGGGGACAGAAGCACCTCGTTTGGCTGCGCTCTAAAGATCTCGGGTCCGCAAACATCTCGAAACATGAGGAAACGTGCCCCCCGAACAATATCCTCCTCCGATGCTGGTATAGGTGGCGGAATGTATGCATATTAAGAAAAACTTACATGATTATTGCTATTGGTACTGCTATACAGGTATAGATCCAAAACTAGCAGAATATCCTCCATCAATTAATGTACTATGCTAACTACATACAACACTTAAAAGATCATTGTGGCTTTGACTATTTTTCTTATCTCTAGACGTTTCCATTCAGGATTTGGACTTGTGGGGAAACAGGTTTCTCTCTTTCAATGTAGAGCTGGATGGGAATGGTATGTATTATCTATTTCACGTCTATTTTCAGTGCCTCCTGAAGCGCCAGACATGGGCGCAGTTAATTGGGAATTACACTGTTGAGATTATTAACAGGTATATACATGTAGGTTTTACTCAGGTATTTGGCAGGCGGTGTGGACATATGGCTACGGCCCCTTTATCCTCTTCAAGATTAGAAAAATTCAGGATACGCATAGGTGGCGGCTACAGACAACTTTGGCCATACTCTTCAGGTTAGTTATCTCTAGATGTTCTAGTTTAAGATTAAGGAGGAATGCTTTATCGGATCAGATGATCTCTTCTTTTATTGTTTCTTAATTGTAACTGTGGTAGTGGTGAGCAATTTTTGATAATCTCTGTTGGTTCATTCATAGTCTGCCTGCTCTGCCATTATGGCTTTCGACTTGGTTTATGCCGAATTTCTATATTGTGAATTCCCACTGGCCTCCTAACCTATGGTAGGTTTCTTTCCTCCCTTCCTATTAGCCCGATACCTCTGTTTACAAGGGTCAGGTTCGTGCCCGGACTCGGGGCGATGGAATTTGTAATATTATTTTTTCCAATTGTTGAGATATGGGAGTTTGAGAAGCGTCAGAGAAAAGCACGCGAAGAGCCCGGCCATACAAAATTCAGCAAGTATAGCATAGCAGCATTAGAGCGGGCATTACATCATGACATTGACCGCCTGGAGGAATTTGCTGCGACCAAGGACTTCACTGGGGAAAACATCAATTTTCTTAAGCGCGTTGAGAGCTGGAAAGAGAGGTGGAAGTTGTCGGAGATTGAAGCCGATAGCGGGGAGTTGACACCACCGGTTCTTCGATCACTCTACGATACTGCGGAACATATATTCAACGCTCTTATTCACAGAGAATCCTCTGCTTTTCCGTTGAACATTGAAGAAGATGTCTACCTTCCCTTAAGCAGAGTCTTCGGTGAATCTGACTATAGATCTCAGAGGTGTCTCACCATGTACAAGTTCCCTGCAGTTTCAAAGACAATAGCTCCGTTTGCAGACGAGATTCTCACAGACGCAAGAAGAACGCCTGAAAACAGGGGATTTCGGAGAATTCAAGGTTCGCGAGAGCCCGAGAAGCCCGAATACAACGACGAGAGACCGCCAACACCCCCGCGGAAAAATTCGGTCCTAAGCGTACCGCCTGAGCCACCAATGAGTTTTGATATCCGTGTCTTTGATAGAGCGGAGATCGCAGTTAAGCAAATGGTATTGACAAACACTTGGATTCGGTAGGGCTTCCTCTTAGTAAAAGAAACACTGATGATATGCTAATACCCTGGGTGGTATGATCATATAGTTATGTAGATTCGCTACCTCCCTCTGAGCGTTCTCTGATAGGCGTGGGGCCTACGATTTCACCACCAATAAGCTGGAGATGGAAAAATTACTTCTGGAAAAAGGATTCGAAAGGACTATAATAACTACATGTATATCAGCTAGTTATTAGAGATATGAAGTCATGCCACGCTTATTCCTTTCTTCATATATACCACAATCACGGGTTCGGAGTTTATTACATTAGGTATTAAGTATCTCGCTTATAGCAGCGCTGGAATATCTGTACTTTGTTATAACGAGAAAACGTTGGTGGGCAAATCCAAACTTCCGAGTTCTGTTGACGTACCACTGCACATACATGTACAGTCGGGGTACAGAAGTTTTGGCGATTTTTAGTTGCCGGTGCAACGCAAAATTTGTATGGGGACACCATACAAACCCAGAAACACCCAAATCATCACTTTAAAGTTGGAGGGCACACGCCTGAAGAAGGGACACAAAATTCTAGAATTCTCTAAGCTCTATCTTGAGATAATTTCCAATTGCCCTTGAAGGGTTACAATTTTTTTGATGAGGTTGGGCGGTTGTTTCGGGCAGCCCAACATGGCTACTTTCGCTGTAAAAAGGGTATATCGCCAAAACTTCTGTCCTAGTACTATACATGTATATAGTGTACAGCGACAGGTAATATGTGATGGAACGCCCTGAGATACGGTTATAACTGCAAACACCGTATGTTGGTGGCGTTTTACTCAAAACAGGTATCACTCTGTCTCAGGGCGTTCCATCACTTATTACCTACCGCTGTACAGGCCTACGACTCACGACCTATCACTCGGACATATCATTCCTTGGCGTTTCACGCTGACATCACGTGATATCATACTATAATAACCGCTTTTTGCTTGCGCCTACCGTCTATGTACGCCTACCATACATGTACGAGCAAATACATATACTTGTTGCAAAAGATGGCTATTACATACATGTACATGTATCACTAGGGGTGCGCCACCTCGCGACCGCGAGGTCTCCTTCTCTCCCATCTCCGTGTAGTATTTAGGCAACTCCAATAGTTACATGTAGTTAGTTTTGTCTTAGCCTTCTCATACCCAGTTCTCCCAACCATGCATGTCGCATAAATGCCTTAATCTTGCTGTAGCGACTCGGATCCATCTCTTTCCGCTAATTATCAGCTATCTCTGCCAGCTCCAGTGCCAGCTCAGGCTCCAATGCCAGCTCCAATGCCCGCTCTAATGCCAGCTCTAACGCCCGCTCCGGTGCCCGCTCCAATGCCAGCTCCGGTGCCCGCTCCGGTGCCATCTCCAATGCCGGCTCCGGTGCCAGCTCCAATATATGCCGGCTCCAGTGCCGGCTCCAGTGCCAGCTCCGGTGCCGGCTCCAGTGCCAGCTCCAGTGCCAGCTCCAGTGCAGCTCCAGTGCCCGCTCCGATATATGCCAGCTCCCTTCACCGTTCCTCCACCTCCACCGCTCCTCCACCCCCCACCCCCCCCCCACTGGTCGCCCCTCCCCCACCCCCCGCCCTCTACTGCTCGTCCCACCCCCCTCCACTGCCCCTCGCCCCTCCCTACCCCTCCTTCACCTCCCGCCGCTCATAGTTGACTACTAAATAGTTATATTTGTTATTTAATTATAAAGAGTTTCGTTGGGTGGGCTGGTTTCCATGCCGGTAAGGTCAGGGTTAGGGTTTTGGCTGACTGCCAGCAGGAATGAGGGAGGGTAACCGTCCCAGGCAGGCAGGGTAACAGCACCTAATCAGGCAGGGTAACCGCACCAAAGACACGGAATTTGATGTGTCGTGCTTACTAAATACCCCTGCCGCTCTCAACCAATCAGATTGCAACAAACTACGGAAAGTGTTATTCCAGTACATATTAGACTAGGGGTGCGCCACCTCGCGACCGCGAGGTCTCCTTCTCTCCCACCTCTGTGTAGTATTTAGGCACCTCCAGTACATGTAGTTAATTGGTTTCGCCTTAGCCGTCTCATATGATGGCCAGTTCTCCCGGCCATGTCGCATAAATGCCTAGTCTAGTGCCAGCTCCAATATGTATATGCCAGCTCCAGTGCCAGCTCAGGCTCCAATGCCAGCTCCAATGCCCGCTCCGGTGCCCGCTCCAATGCCAACTCCAATGCCAGCTCCGATGGCCGCTCCCGTTCCAGCTCAAATAAATGCCAGCTCCAGTGCCAGCTCCAATGCCAGCTCCAATGCCTGCTCCAATGCCGGCTCCAATGCCAGCTCCAGTGCCAGCTCCAATGCCAGCTCCAATGCCAGCTCCAATATATGCCAGCTCCCTTCACCATTCCTCCACTGGCACCTTCACGTCCACCGCTCCCCCACCTCCCCCCTCCCCCCTCCACTGCTCTCCCCCATTGTCCCCCCTTCCCTCCCCTACCGCTCCTCCACCTTCCCTCCCCCACCACTCCTCCCCACCCCTCGTCCACACCCCTCCTCCACCTCCCCGCTACTCATAGTTGACTATTTAATAGTTATATTTATTATTTAATTATAAAGAGTTCCGTTGGGTGGGCTGGTTTCCATGCCGGGTTAGGTCAGGGTTAGGGTTTGGCGGCCCGCCAGCAGGAAAGTAAGCCCAAAGCAGGCAGGGTAACCGACCAAAGCAGGCAGGGTAATCGCTCCAAATCGGGTAGGGTAACCGCCCCCCAAAGGAACGAAATTTGAAGTGTGGTGCTTACTAAAATACCCTGTCGCTCTCGACCAATCAAACTGCAACGAAGTACGGAAAGTGGTATTCCAGTACATATTAGATATATTTCAGTTACTTGTAAGTACAAAGTGCTAGTGCCTACAAGGAAATTCTAACAAAATAGATCATACATACATACATACATACATGTACATACGAATAACAGAGCATATACTGTAAAGATACATGTATATACCGTTATGTCATATTATAATACAGTCTTAGTATCCAAGAGGATCCACCTGTAATTATTGGAAGCCCTTACAAAACATTGACGACCAGGTCCTGCCAACATGCAGCGCCAAGACACGAGGCTCGGTAGCTCCTCAACGTCACGGCAGATCCTCAAGCTCAACAATCAATACCGCGACCATCACCGGCTCCTGTCATGGCATTGACTTCGGTATACTATTTCTTACTTATAAAAGCTCCAGCTATTGCTAACCCGTACATGTAGTGGAAATCCTTCAACTTCTTTACCGTCACCCCCGTTAAGGCACCTGATGAAGTCGACAAGACGCCTTCACGACCACTCTTTGAGGTCCGATCTCTCCCAACAAGCCTTATCCAGCTATCAAAGGCCTCTCTGAATCTAACACTTAGTAGGGTACAGACATAACTGCTATAGCTTCCGGTTCCGATAGTATATTTATTGGCACTTCCACAGGCCATGTTCACGTCTGTAACTCTACATTCAAGATTGTTCGCTCGTTTCATACACATGAGAACGATTATGACCACTCGGGTAGTATCAGACATATCAAACAAGTAGAAGGGACGTCTCTATTGGTTACAGTGAGCGAAGATCTAAGTAATGAGCCTGTTTTAAAGGTGTGGGCGTTGGACAAACCCGAAAAGAAGACAGGGTTTCCACGATGCCAGACAACAGTGACCATCAATAATGGGAGGAGACAATTCCCTGTTAGTTTACAAGCCATCCTAATACCAAGAATGAGCTAACCCGAACAGATCTCTGCTTTTGCTACCACCCCTTCACTATCGCTTGTCGCCGTTGGGTTTGCTAATGGATCGATCACTCTGATCCGCGGCGACCTAATCCACGATCGTGGGACAAAGCAAAGAATGATCTTCGAGTCCGAGGAACCAATTACTAACTTGTGCTTTTCACCTCCTGTTACTTCACCAACTGCGGCACCCCACCCTGGGTATAACCCGTATAGGCATCACCCGGCGGCTGACGGCGGAGACACACTCTATGTTTCCACAATAGGTCGGGTTTTGACGTTGATTACGGCTGGAAAAGGCACAGGTCAGCCTGCCAGGGTACTGGAATCTCAAGGATGCGGTCCCGGATGCATGACCCCTGCGATTGACTTCTCCTCTGGCGATAGAGGGCTTTCCGGGGAAGGAAACGACATAGTTATTGCTAGAGATGATGCGATCTACTTCTATGGCCCGAACGGTCGCGGGGCTTGCTATGCCTATGAAGGCCCAAAGGAAATGGTGAATGTATTCAAAAACTATATCTCGCTCGTTTCACCGCCAGCCTCACAGCCGTCGACGGCAGCTCGAACGGGGGGCGTTTCTAATACTTTGAAAAGGCTTGTGGGAAGAGGCGCTCCAGCAGCGGCAGACGACCCTTTTGATGTCACAAAGTTTACTCTCTTGGATACGGAGTTGAAATTTGTGGCACATTCTGAACGATTGGTTTCTAGTGTTCGGAACGTTTTTAATTCGTGGGGCGACTTATTCGTTTTGACTTTTGATGGGAAACTGTATCGATACCACGAGGTCAGCTTGCAAGATAAGTTGGATATTCTTTATGCCAGAAACTTATATATCCTCGCTATCAATCTTGCACAAAAAGCCGGGGTTGGGGAGCCGAAGTTACGGGCAATCTATAGAAAATATGCAGATTACCTGTACGGGAAGGGAGATTGGGATGGATCAATGCAATGGTACATCAAGGCCCTTGGTCCCTCAAACGAAGAGGGAATAAGCACAGTCATCCGCAAATTCCTTGATACTCAAAGAATACACAATTTGATCGAATATCTCGAAGAGCTCCATATGCACAAGATCGCGACATCTGACCATACAACACTCTTATTGAATTGCTATGCCAAGCTAAAGGATATAGACAAGCTAGAGAGATTTATCAAGCAAACTTCAGGCGAGGGGCTAATGTTTGATGTTGATACAGCAATTGCAATGTGCAGACAAGCGGGTTATTACGAACAAGCCGTGTACCTAGCGCAAAAACAGGGTGACCACGAAGTTGTCGTTGGAGTTATGGTAGAGAACTTGAATAGGATCTCAGAAGCATTGTCATACATCCAAGGATTGGACCCCGAGATGGTACACTCAATTCTCCCTTACTAATCAAACTCGTGCTGTGCTGATTGACTCACAGGCATATGCGAGCTTAATGAAATATGCACGAACTTTTCTAAAAGAGACCCCAGAACGTACAACAGATTTCTTTGTGGAATACTATACTGGAAGGTACTTTCCGGGAAACAAAGTCACATCAGAAATTGAAACGCAGCATGGTAAACACGAATCGGGGATACAAAGCTACCTCAACGCTACTTTGTTACAACAATTGCCCTATATGGGTGGAGGGGTGGGAAGTACGGCAACTAATACCCCCACAAATGTAGCCAACCCGGGACCATCTCCTAAGAACGTTCCAGAATCTACGACTAGCGAAGGGACAACAGTACCACTTGTATTGCCAAAGGCCTATAACATACCGAAACCCCGGACGGCATTTTCCTCATTTGTGGAACATCCAAAAGAGTTTGTTCAGTTTTTGGAGAGAGTTCTTGAGATAGAAACGGGAGGTTATGGAACAATGAACGAAGGTGACCGAACAGATATATATACTACACTTTTTGAAATATATTTGCAAAGGGCAAACGAGGAAGAGAAGAAAGAAGAGAAAGAAAAATGGGAGGCCAAGGCAAAGAAAATTATTGAGAGTAAAGAGGTCAGTCTTTAATTACTACCTTACAGGGTTTGTTTCAGGTCATTGTTCACTAACAGTCACTACAAGACATTGATTGATACCTCCAATGTCCTTCTAATCTCCCATTTATCGGACTTCCGCGATGGAACTGTGCTCGTCCGAGAAAAACAAGGCCTGCGATTTGATATATTCAGATCCTGTTGCTCGGCCGGAGACACGGCTGGTGCCGTTCGCGCGCTCAAGAAATATGGTGCCGAAGAGCCTCAGCTGTATCTCGCCGCATTATCGTATTTTACCAGCAGCCCTAAAGTGCTCGGAGAAGTCGGTGAAGCTGAACTACAGAGAGTATTGAAAGTCATTGATGAGCAGGGCTTAATGAAGCCCCTGGAAGTTGTACAAACATTGAGCACAAATGCGGTTGCTACGGTTGGTATGGTGAAACGGTATCTAGGAGATACTATTGAGCGAGAGAAGAGGGAGATCCAAAGCGTGAGAAGTCTTCTAACTAGAGCCCTTCTTGAGCTATTACTGAACATTTATACTAGAATCGGAAAATGATTGAGACCTACAAGGTGGAAACAGAAAGAAAAAAAGCAGAAATTGAAGACTTGGGCACAAAGCCTAGCGTATTTCAGGCACAGAGATGCCAAGCCTGTAACCTACAGTTGGATCTTCCTACTGTACACTTTTTGTGCAAGCATTCCTTCCATCAAAGGTTTTCTCGGTCCTTACTCTCAAAACTGAGATATCATTTACTAAAAAAAAAATTGCAGATGCCTCAATCAAGTTGATGACAATGTTGAATGCTTGACATGTGCTTCTTCAAATCAGACCATTCGGACACTCCGCAAAGGTAAAATCAATCTAAACCAATCTTAACGTCCCCCCCATGACCAATACTAATTTCGAATACAGCACAAGATGAAACGTCGGATAGACATGACTATTTCAAGATGTCACTGCAAGAATCTCGGGACAAATTTGGCACCATCAGTGACTTCTTCGGTAGAGGCGTTATGGCTGTGCCCCCCGCTATCCCAAACTAACACTAGTTCAGGGTGATTCCTGAATGTCATTGTTGGTAATGACCTGAATGATTGTTATGCCAATGCGTTGATTTATTACTTTCCAGCTTATTTTACGAATTATATATTTTTCTCATTGTAGCGTAGTCTTCTATGATTCTCGGAGGTCTTGGTGTACCAGGCCTGCTGGCTCTAATAACTATTATCAATTACCTAGGCTCAGAGCTCAATCTTTGGAATTCAAAATGTGCATCTTCCACTCTCTACCCCGTATAGCTAAAAACAAACGCCGTAGCTCAACGTCCTAATTTAAGAAAGCAATTCAGATAAACCAGTCCCACACAAAGACAACACCCGAGAAGACTACGGCTCCCCAGAAAGCCGTCCTAGCAATTGTAATTTTCTCACCAGCCTTTTTGAGCTCTTTATTACCGCGCTCGACGTTCTCAGTGGTTTGCATCGCATCTTGAACTAGATTATCGATATAGGCGTTCTGGGTCGCCAGGTTCGTAGCTAGTTGTGTTTGGAGTGAAGAAATCTCAATAAGAGATTTTTCGGCAGTTCTATAGACATATAAGCAATAGTTACTAGGTTTATAATTTTTTTGCTTACATAGATTTGTACATACCTAACTTGATCCAATGCATCCTCATAGTGTTTGATTAATTCGTCGTTCTCTTTCTCAAAAAGCTGCAGTTGCTCTGGTGTGAGTTGCGCTTCAATACTCTTTTTCTCCTCTTCTTCCATTATCACGGCATTTCTCCCCCCACCTAAATTCGAAGTCGACCCGAAATTTGATGCGAGCTGTTGTGGGGGTGCCTTATTAAGCATACTCTTGCCCTTCTCAACCTGCCGCTGTAACCTAATCTCCTGCTGTCCCCGCTGAATCTCACTCGCTTTCGCCAGCTTCGTCTTCAAAAACCATAGTACCGCTTCTCTATGCTGCTTGAGTGTCTCCAGTTTCCCTTCTTCATACTTTTGCTCAATACTCTCATCACGGAATAGTCCTCGAAGACCAGTTGTGAAACGGCGCCGTAGAAGTGCATCCGCAGTTTGAGCGCGGAGTGTTTCGGTCGATTCCAGTCGGTCGATAAGAGTCAAGAGCTCCTGGACCACACGCTTTGTTTCCGCATCGATTGAATCGCGCTGGGCATCCGTAAGTGTATTGGCACTATTACTAGATATGGATGACGTGGAGATGGTGCGTGCAAGGTTTGGACGAGCGGATGCTGTGGCAGTAGAAAGATAGGACTGCCGTATAGAGAGGAGGTAGGTCTTCAGCGAGGATATATGTGATTCCTGGTTTCCAACCGGTCAGTGGGAAGATGGAGCTAGAGTTATAGGTAATTTACGATTCGAAAAGCTTCCTTAAGAAATTCATCGGCTGGGGGGTTAGGCTTCTGAGATGTTGAGATAAGAGCTACTGCCGGATGCTTTGATAGACACTCATTGAAGATGGGAGTTATATCAGTCATGATTAACGATTGTATTGTTGAGGAAAACGTAGAAATGTCAAGTTGGCTACGTTGCAATAAACATAAACTTGCGTCAACTAGCAATCGGCCTATGAGGCTCTAGTACATGTACCTACTGTATGCACCTACATGTAATTACAAGCAACAAAAAGCTTGGCTGGTATTAGCGCAACTAATGAACCTTGAATACATGTATTCACACCAGACTTCAAATAACTACATGTAGGTATATGTAGGTACGTCTTGGTATGGTAAGTACATGGTTGGTTCTATCAGATTAGAGAGTTTTAGCTACCAGTACACGGACAGAAAGCACACTCTTATTGGCTAAACCATTGTAAGTCTTCGTCTAAAACAGCTAGAAATTGTTCAAGTGTCTCTATCGCAGTCACTTACTTTTCTTTTTGCATACTACATGTATCCTGAAGTACCGCGCGAGGCCGTTTTTCTTGGCAATTAACAAATAAAGCTACATATAGTTTTGAGTATTTAGAGTACAGTCAACATGGGGCAAAAGCTGAAAACACAGATTTCAGCCAACCAAATGATTGAATATCAGCCTGAGCGCCACTATCTCGACTGACAAAGATCCTTGATCGCGTAGAACCAGTTTCGTCGTTGCCCCCAAAAGGACTGTATATGAAGTTATATCCCAATCCCTCAATCCTCTTTCTGTATTGAGAATTGCGAGTGAGTGGTCACGGCGACTAAATACCACGCGCGGTACAACGATAAGGAAGATAAACATAACCTCCGCAAGACTGAATGTAGTAGATCTTACATACATGTACTTATGTTTCCCGGCTGTCAACAGTGCCAAAACGAGTAGACACTTTCACGGGGGTACGGTCAGCACCGGGGTACGGTCAATCTCAAATATACGCCGGAGTGAGGTATGATACGCAGGGAGTTGATCGACTACCTCTTTTGGTTTCCATACAAAATCTTGGAATTGACCATACCCCCGTGTTGACCGTACCCCCGTAAAGTCGTCTAGGCACATTTACATGTATGGTGCCCACATCCGTAACAGGAGAAAAATACCAAGGCTCTAATAACTTTTCAACCACGATTGATATCGAAAATTAAAATCCATCATGATAGAAGGCTGGATACCGTGACGAAAAGAGTTCTATCGTGACGGATTTTCAATATCAATCGTGGTTGAGGAGTTATTAGGGCCTTGGCATTTTTCTCATGTTACCTTTAAGGATGTGGGCACCATATGTACTGCATCTGACAGAACGAAATGAAAAATTGCAAAATTGTCAAACTAAAATTTAGAACATTAAGAATACATCTTTTGAAGTACAAATATATGCACATACTTATGGAGTAAAGTACATGTACCTCTACATGTAGTATCCAGAGTTAAGGCCACCCTTATCCCAGTGTTGATACTCAAATACGCACATGTACCAAGTAATCTGCGTAGAAGTGCACCTACGTTATCGCATCTTCAATTAACGAATTGAAGAGAATTTGATTTCAGGGAAACATGCAGGCACATGCTTAAGCTCATTTCCAGAACGTTCATACATAGCCTCGTAGGCTTAGAAGAATGGTGGCAAAACCAGAGGTCTAGATGTCTTGGCAGAGAAATTGAACGCCAGCGCGCGAAAAGAGGCAGGGTTACTCAGCAACCACTTGGCGCAGAGATTTTTCATACAAGGTCCACCGCGCTTCCTTTTTATTCTTCGTTCACAACATCCCCTTTCTCCCTCTTTCATCAACCCCCAACCTCTCACTCCCTTGCTCTTATCAAGCATTCACGCGTCAGATTAGCAAATACACCCCATCACTTTACGAGTGTTATCTTTCTCTTCACGAAAGATCACAATACGTAAAAGCCTACTACTCGACGCATTCCTGTGATCGGTTAGAATATTCTCAACATTTGAACAAACCTCAAACACTTCGACACAGTAAATCATGTCGTACGATGCTTACAGGGGCAGCGCTGGAGGCGGAGGCGGTTACGGAGGTGGACACGGTGGATCAAATGGGTATAACAATTCTTACTCCTCTTACCCTTCTTACTCCAACGGGTGAGTTTTGCCCTTAACGCAGGCCTCTGTCACGAAGTTTCTTTTTCGATTCTCTGGAGGCCTTTTGCTGTTGGCTTTAAGAAATAAACACTATTTACTAGTATCGTTGAACACCATGCTAACATAATTACAGGGGTGGTGGTTACGGTGGCTCTCGCGGAGGAGGTGGCGGATATGGAGGTGGCGGAGGCGGGTATTCTGGTGGTGGTGGAGGCGGTGGATACGGCGGTGGAGCCGGTGGAGACCGAATGAGCAACCTTGGAGCCGGGCTCAAGACCCAATCATGGGGTGAGTACTATTTTCAGATTTTTTGACGCGGAAATAACTAACAACGTTCTAATAGATCCGTCAACTCTGCCCAAATTTGAAAAGTCCTTCTACAAGGAAGATCCCGCGGTCACTGGACGCACTTCTGCAGAAATCGAAGCCTTTAGAGCTGAGAAGCAGATGCGCGTGCAAGGGCGTGATGTCCCTAAACCCGTTATAACTTTTGATGAGGCTGGATTTCCTAGTATGTATTGCTCTAATTCCAGGCTGCATAAGTATAAAGAAAAAGCACTTACAAGTGATATTTTAGGCTATGTCATGAACGAGGTCAAAGCTCAAGGATTTTCAGCACCTACCGCTATCCAATCGCAGGGTTGGCCAATGGCACTTTCAGGGCGCGATGTTGTCGGTATTGCCGAAACCGGTTCCGGTAAAACTTTGACTTATTGTCTCCCTGCTATTGTTCACATCAACGCTCAGCCACTCCTTGCTCCTGGTGATGGCCCCATTGTTCTTGTTCTGGCCCCAACTCGTGAGTTGGCTGTTCAGATTCAGCAAGAGGTCGCCAAATTTGGCAAATCTTCCCGTATTAGAAACACTTGTGTTTATGGAGGCGTTCCTAAAGGCCCCCAGGTCCGAGACCTCGCCCGTGGAGTTGAAGTCTTGATCGCCACACCTGGACGTTTGATCGACATGTTGGAGAGTGGTAAAACTAACCTTCGTCGTGTTACCTACTTGGTTCTTGATGAGGCCGATCGCATGCTTGACATGGGTTTCGAGCCTCAAATTCGCAAGATTCTTAGCCAAATTCGTCCGGATCGTCAAACTTGCATGTGGTCTGCAACCTGGCCTAAGGAAGTCCGTCAACTCGCATCCGACTTCCAGAACGACTTCATTCAAGTCAACATTGGTTCCCTTGAGCTCTCGGCCAATCACAATATCCAGCAGATTGTGGAAATTATGATGGATTACGATAAGCGTGATAGGTGAGAAACCTTTTTATCCAAGGATAATGGACACATTGCTAATATGCTTTGGAATTGCTAGACTCATTAAACACCTCGAGAAAGTCATGGATGATAAGAACAGCAAATGCCTTATTTTCACAGGTACCAAGCGCACAGCAGATGAGATCACTAGGGTTAGTATTACTTTTTAAATATTGAGAATGTTTATGAAAACTGATATTAATGGCGTTATAGTTCCTTCGACAAGACGGATGGCCCTGTTTGGCTATCCATGGTGATAAACAGCAGAATGAGCGTGATTGGGTTTTGAACGAGTTCAAGACTGGAAAAAGTCCTATTATGGTTGCTACTGACGTGGCTAGTCGTGGCATTGGTATGATTATAACAAACATCCTCCCCCTTCTTTCTGCCTCCCCTCTTGCGTGCTTGCGAACAGATGCTCTTTTCTCAACGCTTCGCCGGACCTACTCGTATATCTTGCCTATATTCTGGCGTCTGTTGGTTTTCACCTATGAGAACTTTGATCTCGGGGTGCAGCAATTTTGGAATCTCATGAAAGTCTTCATTACACCGCTCATTGAAATTGGGTGAAGGTAATGTTGTCTGGGCTATTAGTTGCTGCGCTTTTCCCGAGGTTTAGACAGTACGCCGCAGGAGCTTGCATTGTTGCAATGATGAACAAGATACCGAGGGCCGTGATAGATATTGAGTGAGACGCAGAATGGCGCGTCACGCAAACCAAAAAGGGTTCTGGTAAAGTGTTAAGATATGTGTTGGATGCTAACTTTTGTTCAAAAGATGTTCGTAACATCACGCACGTTATTAACTTTGAGTAAGTTTTTCTTAATACGGCTTTGAGGACTATAATATCTAACAATTGCATAGTTACCCCAATAACTCAGAAGATTATGTTCATCGTATTGGTCGAACTGGTCGTGGAGGGTAAGTCAAGAATCCATATATTTCGTCTATCAATAGAACAGCGCTAATTTTTAAACAGTGCCAAGGGAACTGCTATTACTTTCTTCACTACAAATGATGCCAAGCAGGCTAAAGATCTTCTCACTGTATTGAGGGAAGCTAAGCAGCAGATCCCTCCAGAGCTCGCTGATATGGCCCGCTCAGGTGGTTTCGGCGGCGGCGGGCGCTATGGTGCCTCCAGGGGCCGTGGCGGTCCCCGCGGCGGCGGCGGTAGAAATGATGGTAAGCTTTGTCACTAAATACCCGTACACCACTAGCCCGGTTGCTAACTGGTATGCAGGGTCCTCATCGTCTAACAGTGCGCCCTTAGGTCGCAGCCGTTTCTAATCCACAGTTTCTAGTATAATAATTTTTTTCGGCAGGCCTAGATTTCTTCGCTTGGGGGTTCTTATTCTTTTTTTTCCATAGATTGGTTTGCTCACATAAAAGGGGTTTCGTTTCAATCGTTCACTTGATATTCAATAACGTTCATTATTGACATGTTTTGAAATCTGTTTGGCATGGCCATTCAGAGAACGATACAGGGTTCAGTTGATGACAAAATGTGGTGGGGGACGATGAAAACTATAGTTACTTTCTTATTGCACTCAGTAGTAATAAATTCAGACCTGCCCAAAAAAACATATGGCCTACGTGCGTTACTTGTCCCTTGCGTCCAATAATAGCCACAATGCATTAGAATTTGTAAAATAATAGGTATTCATTACCACCTAGCCAGTTTGGATTGATCTCTATAATTATACATGTAGTAGTCCTGATACGATCATTGTCTCAGTAGTCGAAGGCCGAAATTGGTAGGTTTTCTTGTCCTGGCAACATCCGCTGAACTAGGATATCCTTTTACGGCACATTTGCCTGAAGCTTCTCCTCGACATCCCCGTTCTAAATTTTGTTTCGGAGGGCGGAGCGGAAAAACTTGAGCCTGAGTCTTGAGCAGCAGGGTGGGTCTCGCCACACCCAGGTGAGGGGAATAGTTTTTTGTTCGGAATGCGGTTTGCTTGTGGGAATCCCGAGGCAAAGGCTGAAGTGGGCAATGAGGTCACTTTCGTGCGTAACCACGTCGAATATGATACATGTGGTTTCCGAAGGTGCAGGACGCGTAGAACGCCGACTTCACACATTGCACACCTCACAAATCGAAGAACGAGACGAACACCCCTTAGGTAAGGAGGAACCATACAACACACGATGGCACAGTGCATCTATTTCCTCTCATTTTTATTTTATTAAATTTTTCTTTTTCTTTTTCATATCCTATCAATTGATAGTCAGGGGGAAGGGATGGAAGAACGGGTATGATGTAGCAACTTGATGTATCGAAGCATGCCAGGATTGAGACGATCAATTGGTACAATTTCTTCGCCCGGGGATGATATCGGTGGCTATACTTACCTAATATTTTGAATCTGTCTGGATGAGGCGTACCTACTCCTCACGATGCCGGGAATTTCTTGCTCCATGGACTCGCTGACAATATGATGGAGACTCAGCATGAGAGGGATGAGAACTTGTAATTTACAACTACTGCTTCTGACTATCGCCAAGAGGCGTGAAGCAATCGATCGGGCATATCCATCCAATTAATGGTATTCCGGTCAAAAAATCATTGAAACTTTATTTTGCCGCTATGCCGGCAAAGTGCCTGATACGCAGTAGCTCAAAGCGGCAAGCCGCCAACAAAGGGTCCAGAAAAAACCTCCGCCGGCGTTGATTGACATTCGGCCAGACCCTGAACTTTACTCTACTTTTACAACTTTCACTTCTATGTTTGTATGTACTCTACATAAACCGGGCTCAACTGGGGCTCAAAGCTACATGTATGGTTGAGAGCCACGAGGTTTCTAAGGATGCTGGTTGAGACCTTAATTCAACGATCCTCAATTGACGCGAGAAAGTCTAGAGTAGGATGCTGTATGTCTGGTCTAAATCATCATACACGTGCGCGAACACACAGACAGAGGCAGGCAGGACGACACAGGATATCCTGCACACCTCACTCATCATACAGGAATTGCGCCCCGTGCGGATGCTTGTATGTATGTACTGTACCTTCTCTCTACCCCCTCCTCTCTCTATTTCTCTCTCCATCACCCCCATGACTCTACGGCGTCATACTCGGCCCAGGTAATCGGCAATCAGACCGGCCTGGCCGGACTCTTCTTTCTTTCTTTGGGTGTTCCCTGAATAGGGCCACACCCTTCCGACCCGCGTGGATGGCTGTCTGCCTGCAGGCTGTCTGGGTGGATGGGGTTGATTTGCGCTTGCTCGCTCAGTACACGGACAGAAGTGTGGCTTGACTGCTCTTCTTCCTTTTTCTTTTTGTCCCCACTTTTCCCATGGGATGATACCTCTAGCCGCCCATCAGGTCTAGCTAGAACAACAGCAGAGAACAGCCAATGGATCGATTATCGAATTCTACGAATCGGGCTATCGCCGCGTAACGCAATCAAAGCCCAGCATTCCTTCCCAGCCACCCATCACCACCAGTCCACCACCGCAACCTCCACTCAGGGCTTCTGCTGGCTGCCCCCCCCCCCCCCCGCTTTTTCGTTGAAACGAACAATGCCATCTTCCTAGGGACAACAACCTACCTACTGCAAACCCCCCCCCCCCCTTCCCTTCCAATCGTAAATTCATAGTCGCCCAGGAAATGGGATACCTAGATGCAAGCACGCAGGTAACGCCTTGTGGAATGCTCAATGGAATGTTTCGACTCAAAGTTCCATCGTCCGAAGCCACGGATCTGGGTCGTTTTTTTTTCGCGTTTTCATAGATATACGCCCACACCCTCCTTCCGTCTACGCCGGGTATCGTTGCTACTAAGGGTACTGCGCAGTTGTGTTTCCTGCATGGAGCTGTCATGTCTTTCAGGAAGTCATATTACTTTTATTTTTTTGCCATTTTTAAGTATGTACCGTTCCATCATCGTCACTTAAAGTTTACAGTGAGTGGGGTTTGCTTGCATGCGCCACACTCGTTCACGTGAGCAGCATCCATTCGCCCGCCACTGCTTACCCACTTTCTCGAGTTTTCCACGGAAAAAAAAGTTATCCACCAGCTTCACACAATTTAAAATCCGAGCCTTATTAATTCCGCGTGATCTTTTTACCCACGGCTGTTGACCGCTGAATTTTTTCCGAGAAAAATTGCTGTCGCCAATCGAATTGTTCAGACGGAATACCTCATGTGATAGGTAGGGAAAGAACCGGAGAAGGAATGGAAGAGCTGCTGTTCCGGGGACTACGAATAAATCTCCGAAGTTCTCGTTTTGGTACTCTGATCCCTTGAGATCTTAATACTTGTCCTTGCAGCGTATCCCCTGCGTGTGGTGGGCAGCCTAGCCACCTTCCAGTTGTGAAAACCAGAACAACAAGCGACAGAGGCGGTGGTGGTGATGAGGCAGGAAAGCGTAACCAGCGCGCTGGTTCTCGGTTCCACGGCACCAGACCCCTCGACCT
This sequence comes from Morchella sp. 2018-W38C, assembly GCA_024713705.1. Taxonomy (NCBI): domain Eukaryota; kingdom Fungi; phylum Ascomycota; class Pezizomycetes; order Pezizales; family Morchellaceae; genus Morchella; species Morchella sp. 2018-W38C. The sequence goes on from JAMJEX010000001.1 coordinate 1,852,001, forward strand.
CTGAAATCTTCTGTTACATTTTTCCAGAGACGCAAGAAGCAGGCAGCAAAAATCCCAGTGTTAACCCTGCCTAACATGGAAGTATGCATCGTCACAGGTTATTATAACCTCAAATATTACTTTTCAATCTCCCCACCCAAAAAACGTGTGCATCGTCGCATGTTATGCTGTAACCGTTATTTATTTATTGTTCGCATTTCATAATGGATTGTCCTGGTTTATCGTCTCTAAAACCAATTTTTATTCGCGACCTTACCATGCTTTTAAAGCACCCCCTCCGGCGACAGACTTATTGTCGTCATCTCACAGGTTTTTTTTTCTTTTCCTCCTCTTCCTCGAGGGTTACCGGCACGCACACACGACACACTCACATCACATCAAAGCGTTGCAACCCTTGCGTGTTGAATTGATCCCGTCTAGTTGACTGAGGAGTGTCGTCGCATCTGTTCCCCTCAGAAGATTCAGAAAAGTAATGGGCATTGGGCAAAGATGGGCATTTTTATATGTTGCTTGAGATCAAAATTAATTGAACCTAGTACGCCTTATGTAATTGTTTTTTTGTGAAAAATTATGTAGCCCACCCTCAAGACAAAAAGGCCTTGCACTTTTTCTGCCTCTTCCTTTGAATGCAATTTTTTTTTTTTTTTTTTGCTTTATGGTTTTTGCTTTTTTTCCTGCTCTTTGTTCCACAATGGACAAAAGAATCTGATGCAGGCCGTTGCTTTACTCTAGTGGCACATCATAGAAGTGGAAATCGCCGCCCACAATGCGTGACCCCCCAGTCCAGGATTTGGATTCATGCAGCCCGAGTTGCGTTGAGTCCAACCATCCTAGTTATGTGTACATGTATGCCACACTTTACTATCTCTTGCCTGGGCAGAAATATCCCAAAACCCACACTGACTGCTCCTCACGCAGTTGATCTGAGCTTCTTTGAATTGTACTTCCTACTACTGGCAGCCTCTTGCTGGAGATCTTGTAGAGACGACGAGGGGCCTCTCTCCTCTCTCTCTTCAACTTTCTTCACCTCTCCTCGAACCCTTTCTCTTTCTCCCTCGCTCTCTTTCTCCTCTTCCTCCTCCTCCCTCCCCCTCCTCCTCCCTCCCCCCCCCCTCCCCCTCCCCCCCTCCTCCTCCTCTCCCTTTCTCCCTCTCTCCCTTTCTTTCCCTTTCCCTCCCTCCCCCTCCGTCACTTCCGCCGGCCGTTTACCACCGGGCCCATCCCCACAAGTGACTCCACTTAGTCAAATTCCGTCACCACTACCGCTAGACCACTGAGTCGCTAGAGCCCAAGACTGTGCGTGTCGTAGTGTGCGTGTGTGTCGGAAAGAAAGTTAGAGGGCGGTAGTGTTGCCTCTTTTTTTTTTTTTAATCAGCAATTTTTAACCTTCGAAGACGCGAAACAAAATTTCCAACGGTCACCTTCCCTTCTAAACCCGAAGCCTTCCCATTCCCATCCCATCCCACTTAGAAACCGTCACTCATACCATACCATCTTCAATCCTTACCGGGTCTTCTTGCACCCCTAAAATCCGCTTCGTTCGTCCAAGTGTGAGCCTACCTACATCTCATCCATCCCATCTCTGCACCCCTCCACTCTAACCTAACCCCCCCCCCCCTCAATCTTCCATTATCCCTTCCCCCCTACACACTTCTTGTCCACCGTTTTGCCCTTTACCCTCACTTGTCACTTGTACACTTGTGCGTACCCCCCCCCCTCCCCCCACGAAAACCCACCAGTCCGTTACTCTCTCTTCCGCCCCAACAAACCGTCACCCAACCACTACTTACATATACTTGCTACTTACCTAGTCATTTGCAATCGCACTCACACTCAAACTCAATAGTAGTACTCCCATCGTTGCACCGACTATTGTTGCACCAACCTTACCTAGACGTCAGTCGACTAGATCAATTGTAAAATTTTGATCTTAGGCTTTGGAGATCCTCCCGCATCCATCCTTCCACCCAAGGACACTTCACCCAGAATAGCATGTCCCTTGCCTTCTCTACTGCCCCGGTCAACCATCACAACGGCTCTCACGCTCACTCCCAGCACTACGGATATAATCATTCTATGGATAGAGGGCCATCCGATTATCAACAATCAGGTTTACCATCCTCAGCGTCCTACTCTTCATACAGCAATCAACAGCAAGCGGAGCCTCAATCGGCAGACCAGCCTGCATCAAACTACCAGACCCCTTCTCAGGAAGTAAGGTCGACTTCCTCCACATACTCGTCATCTGCCACCCCCTCCTCAGAGTACGGAGGCACTGTCAATTCTTCTTCAAGGACGCCTACTTTCCCACCCGACTACAATTTAGGCGGTCATCGGTATTCCGAGGCGCCTCGTTACCACCCGTCAAGTTCTACTGCCGGAGGTAGTTGTCACTCCTTTCGATACTAGTGACCCAGTCTGGAAACTGTACTGACCTTGTTTGCTTCAAGACCCTAGCGTCCCTGCCCCGAGCCCACACTACGCACCCCCGACAAACCAACAATACGCGCATTACCCTCCACAAAACCCCCATCCAATGTCGGAAACATACTCTAACGGCGGTCATGGCAATTGGCGTCCTGAATGGGGCCCACCTACAGGACAACATTATATGAATGGCACCCAGTACAATCCCCATGGTTCGCCTACTGCAAGTGTGTCATCGCTTTCTCCTGGCGGCACACCAGTCAATCGCAATGTAAAACAGGCTGGCCGTAAGCGCATCTCTGACCAGAATGCGCAACACCCTCTTTCCCAGGTATACTCCTTTGTGCCCATCCCTGGTGCACAGCAGCATAAGCGGCCTCGTAGGCGGTATGAAGAAATTGAGCGCATGTACAAGTGTGGGTACAATGGGTGTGAAAAGGCATATGGAACATTGAACCATCTCAATGCGCATGTGACAATGCAGAGCCACGGTGTTAAACGCACCCCAGAAGGTATTTTATTTCCCTGTTCTCATCTGTTTTATTCTACCCTCGCCCCATTCATCGCGCACTTCGGCCTATCGCCTGATAATATGGATTATTTGATTGGTTCGTCTTGGTGGTGCCTTTGTGTTACTGCACTCGGATGCGCCTTTTGACGCGTTCTGTTTTAAATCCTTAGCAGTTATTAACGTGATCACGTGAATAGAATTCAAGGAAATCCGCAAGGAATGGAAGGCGCGTAAGAAGGAGGAAGAGGCCACAAGGAAGGCCCAGGAAGAGGCAGAACGTCAGCGAAGCACCGAGGGCGGACCAGCGACCGAGGTTGCTCAGGTAACTCCTGGTGCTGCCGCACCTGCTTCAAGTGCGCAATATACCGCTGGTGGGATGGCTCCTCGTCAACTCCCACCCATTGCCTATCAACAGCCTCCTGTACCGAGTGTTCACTACCCCGCAGCACCAACAGCGACTATGGATCCAATGCAGCAATACCAGCAGTCCACGATCTATAACGCATATCAACAGGCGCCATATCCTGGACAAGGTCCACAACAGATCTTCCCAGGTCAGGCCCGCCAAGCACCCATTCCACCTACAAATGAGGAACCGGATGCTGATGCTGATGCGGACCCGGATGTCGCTTCAGCTCAATCATCCTACAACCAATAAATATCATCCATCAATCGGGGTTGTTATTGTCAAGCAGCAATTCCCGTATTTATAAATACTATGCTTTTCGATAAATAAATTTTACGACATGATGTGCGACGACTGTCTCCTTCTGAGGGTCACGGTTTATTCTTTCCTTTTTTCTCCCTCTGGCATATTGGGTTGCAGGATGGAAAACAAATCAAGCCCCCCACACTTATTTGTCAACCGCGTCACAGGCCACTTGCTTTTTCCCCTCTCCGTCCACCCCTTTTTTTTTCTTGCTCTGCAAGAGAAATCGACACACCACAAATTGTCTATTACTATTAGCTCGTTTTCGATGTTTATCTTTTTCCCTTTTCTTTTTAAAGTTCGTGTACTGTTTCTTAACCAGAAAAGAAAATATTTTCATGGGGGTTTTGGAGAGTATAGATCTCTACCTTTTTGCTGTTTCTCTTCTTTTTCCTTAGGGGTAGGGTTTCTTTTCTCTTAGATTGGTGGGGGGTCTGGTTGCATTTCTTTCCTTTCACCGTTTTGTTTTGTTTTGCACCCAGTCGGCCATACCTCGGGTGATGACTGACTGGGAAGAGAATCAGGAGAGAAACAACGCGAAAGGGAGGGATTATGCCAAACACCCGGTCTTGATATTGTTTCATTTTTAATCCTTCTCTGCACATGTTTTTTTACAGGGTGGCTAACTACTTATTGTTTTTAACTTTTCACATTCTGGAAAGTCCCCGGTTTTTTTTTTGTTTCTTCGGGGCTGTTTGTTGATAATTACTTCCTGTGAGATTTGTAAAATAATGAGCGTGTACCGGTAAATAAAGCACAATCGACCTCATTGCTTGCATCGTGTGAGCTGTCGTTATGTACATTTTGATGATTTTTTTCTTTCTTCAGTTATCTATTGACATCTAACGCGGCTGTGTGAGCAACTAAACTATAATTGATCCCCCCCCCTTTTTTTTGCTTCTTCCTATCTAAACGCCTCCGCACGCACAGTCACACTTATGTCTCCGCTTCAAGATTGACGCGAGAAAAGAAGCTTCTTTTTACGCCATCCGTTTTGCCTTGTCCGAAAACCTGGTTTACGGTATTCGTCTATCTAACGCCTCGCGCTAGAATCTCGTTCGCGAAAAAAAGTTTAGTACATGCTTTTTTTTGGCCGGGCCCTTACCTACGGCTTCCCCTCCCCCACCTAACCTTTGTTTTTTCCTACTACTTGCAGTTGGGGAGGGGGGGGGGGTTTGGTGGTGCCAGTAGTGGTGCGGTGCACCGGTGTTTCTAGTGCGCTTCTATGCCAGGCTCCCACTGGGAAAAGGTGGGGGCCTACATACATGCTCTCTCTCTCTCTTTTTTTTTTTTTTTTGCTGCTACGGTCGCTGTGCGGCGGCGGCGTACTTACTTGCTGCGTAGGAAGAGTAGAGCTAACTCGTTTGATGATGAGGTTCTTTCTTTTTCTGTATGCCTTAACTAGAGTGACTACATGCATGTATGTGAGTAGTTTATTAATCATTGCCTTGGGTAACTCTACAAATACCCGTAGGTACATACCTTACCACCAAGGCGTGCAATATTACCGGTTTCCAAATATGTAGGTCTGTCCTCATCCAAAATTAGATGGGGAGTGGTATGTATGTACCTACTGTACAATGGCAGCAGCTCAGTGCTACCAGCTCATCAAAAATACGTACCTAATATAACTTCATGAGGCTGACTGACGTGACTGTTATTATGATCCCCCAAATTAATTTCAACACATCACGATACCCAGGTATAGAGGTTTTTATCCCTTAGTCTGGTGAGACATGCAGGCTGGGGTTCCTTCCCCAACAGGCTGTGGCTTAGTGACTGCCTCCATGGCGGCGTACTCAGCTTGATGGCACAGTGCCTAATCGGGGTGGGGGGTTCCAATATATGTCTCGCCAGGCCAAGGTAGAACGGTGATCATATTATTCCAGAGCTTATCTCGCTATGACTAGGGATAGCCCCAAAATACCCTATCAATTAATCAATCAACACAAACCTGCCTCCATGATCATCACCCCTCATGTCTTCTCCTCCACACACGTACGTGTAACGACACCTACTATAATATAGAATGATAGCATCATAACATATAGTTCCAGCAGTAAGTACCAGCACATCACATCACCCCCCCATTCTCCGGCGGGGGGGCAGGTCATTGTGCAGCAACTGCAGCACCGGTTGATTGCATTTTTGTACACCCACAAAAAACGTGCCACTCTACCTCCCGTGCTGATGCATATTCCAGCCTGAGTTCTCCCTGCAGCTCCATATGCAGGGCACACTGCGCATACCAGCATACCATCTCTAGCCGAAGGGAAGTCAAAGGGCACAAAGATATAATATGAAGAAAGATAATTAGGGCAAGCTCGGTAAGGAGCGAAGATAGGAGGCACGCGTATGGTGTTCTGGACTCAAGAAAATCTTCCCCCATGGCCCTTGCCTGACACAAAGTGATACTCTTTGCACAGACAGTCAATATTAAAGGACGGGACTCGAACCGGACAAGCTGGAATAGTGAAGCTGTGCTCGGTAAATGTAGGAGCCGCAAGCCGTGTGTCCGAACTCTTGCTAAACTCTATCATAAACCTAACCCCAAGTATAGAAATGCCTAAGCCACAGCTGTAGGTAAATGCTATTATTTGTTACTGAACGTGTGTATGCGTGGCTAAACTCTCGTGCTCATATCAGCTGCTAAGCGGTCCCAGGGCATCTTTTAGACTTCCTTAGCCTCGATCATGTATGTAGCCTCTACCAAATCGTCTCTCTTGTAACATTCTTGTTAAGATTTGGGACACCCAACCCACCTGCAGCGGCGGCCCGTCCCAGGATTTTGCTCCTATCCTAACCATGTGTAGCCATAGCTACATGCTGTCTAGAAAAGGGACAGGGCTTGAGAGGCACGCTGGCACAGGGAAGTCTAGTCGGTCTAGTGCGTAGTGCTCAGAAGTGCGAAACCAAACAAACCAGGTATTTGGTATCTGCTTATGGAGTGATCCTGGTCATTGTTATACAAACGCACTTATAGCCAGCCAGCTAGAAGCAAATATTGGAACACCAGCCAAAACGACAGGGTAGATATGGTGCTTTGTAAGGTGTGTCTTGGATGTTCTAAATCCAATTACCTTGTGCTACCTCCACTTACAATGTTTATGCTTTCGGTTTCCCTTTTCCAGAAAAATCTCACGAATTCATCCGAATTCGTCGTAATCGTATGAGGCATTCTGTGGATCGTCATAGGTTCATTGCCATACCCTAAGATGAACGATTTGGTAGTTGGATAATGTGCTCCACTCAGGAACTGTAATTATCTCTATTCGATCTGTAGGCACGGCACTCGATCTGTGTAAACCGCGAATGGCCAAGCTAGACGAAGACATCTAGATATCTGTTTCATTACTCGTAGTTGCAAGATATTTCCATCGCGCCTCGCCAAAATCAGATATCTCAATATCATAGGTAAATGATCGATATCCCCAGATTATCAATAACGCTGGTTCTAACCTGAATTAACTCGCCTGCGGATGGACTTTTGGCTAAGACACGTGGTAATTAGTCCCAAAGAACCAAGCCCCCTAAAGACAATTAAGTAGCGGTGTTAACGTACGAACTGCCGTGTGGACTCTAGGTTAGTATCGTCATCTGGGGTCTCAACCTCAGGACTTCCCCAACCTCTCATGGTATCGCCTGCGATCTCGACTCAAGATTCAAGAGGGTTGCGGTCACTCTGCAGTGACAATAAATATCTGATGTCATAAATCCATGAAATCGACGGAAAATATATATAATTAGGGCAACTCGGGTGAGGGCGTAATCATTTGAAGAAGTCCTCATGATCATGCTACTGTGTGGTACCTAACCCAACTCTAGAGCACATACTCTAGATCACCAACACGCAACTACAGCTTACAGGTTGGCACTTCCACCACAACCACACATGTATGACATGGATTTATGTAGTCGTTGACCTGGTGATATGTGAGTCTGTATCTGCATCTAAGGGACTCTCACCCTAATTCCTTCTAGATTGTTGCCATGCTACCCCTAGGATAGGATCAAAAGTCCGATCGCGCGTGTATTCAGGGACTGCTACCTGCTTTACACACTTCCGTGCGGATTTTTATTTCTTTTTGGGGTGAAGATCCCTAGCGAGACAGGTTGCATAACATATTCGTCTGAACATTGTTCAAGTACATACATATTCCTCACGCCCGGAGATCTTTCCAAAACAACACCAAATTGTTGTCCACGCGTATTTAAGCGCCAGCATAGGAAGAGATAGATGCAGAGGGCCCTATTCTTTTGGTATTCGCAAGACAGACAGGCACCCCGGGAACTGATGCTGTACTTTAACGAAGCATGTGTAGTGCTTACGTATTGTACCTAAGTACGTGCCATTGTAGTCAGAGTACCTACATGTAGTTGCTCATACTCTTCGAGAGCCTCAACAGCCAGCCTTACTGTAACGGCAGCAGCGAATAATTATTTTCCGCGTTTGCGCCATTTCCCCACCCCTCCTGCGTCTTCTAGTTCAACGCGGGGGCTTACTCCACTAGGTGTTTTGCTTTGCCCCTATAAAAGACATCACATAACGGATAGATTTCCTAGTGAGGAAGTTCTCAGGAGTAATACGGGGAAACGACCACGACGTCACCCATATTCTATGTACTCAATGTAGTTGCTATTGCAGCAGTGAATTGATTGGATGATTTCCTTCTACTCCAGGCTCGCGAGACGCGTGCATATCGTACGTAACGTAATTCCACAATCTATGCGATACGGTTCGGAAACATCAGTAGCAGAAAGAGAAAAAACTTCAGAACAGAAGGGGGAGGTGGAGCCGGGAAGGAAAGGGTTCTTGGATTTTTCTCGAAATGGACGGTCGATGAAGGATCTGTATGTAGAGGCTACCGAGACGAGACACCTGGGCAGGGGCACGTACAGGAAGAAAGAACCCCTCTCTGCCCTTTCTCTACTGATTGACATAAAGATATGATGGTGTATGGTGTGGTAGTATGTAGCCACCCAGGTGTGGGGGGTGCCCTGGGAATTCCAGGTGTAGAGTTCAAATTTCAGTCTCCTCAAAGGTGGAGGAGGGAAACCCTTGCCGCCCATTCACCCGATATCGACTTATGTAGTCTGCCTCAAAGCCTGTTCCTGGTTGACGATCATTAACTGCCATGTGTTCGTCCAGCTGGTCAATATCCAAGAAATGTAAATGCGAAACCCGAGACATAGAAAGGGGGTGATAGCACGCGGCGGGGGAGACGGGGAGGAGAATGGGCGAGTGGTGAGTGATGGTTCATGATACACCCTCCCCCCTCAACATGTGTTTGGAAGGTGGAATGGAAAGGTCAAGAAATGCCATCCCGTCCGCACCCCCGGGCGACCGAGATGGGGCCGAGGATAAGTATTATTTTTGATTCCATACGCGAGGGCATTTCCGTCATGTAACTTGAGGCATGCCACCCCCCCCCCCCTCTGTGCCATGTGCGACCTGGCCTGCATCGAAATCTTTTTTATAACTCATATAACTCATTCACCGCCCAATAGAACCTTTGGATGCCGCCATATGCGGGATGGTGGGGGAAACGCCCATGTCTTTGAATTCTCAATGGGGACGCCGAATATCAAGAGTGGAAACTATATCATTGTAAGAGTAAGAAAGCCAAATCTAGAGTGCTCAGCGTTTATGGACTGAATTGGGCCTTCAGATTACCAAAATCCGGTACGTACTTCATGTAAGATTGGACTTATACATACATATGTACTCTACATACATGTACATACATACTCCACGGCCGTTTGGGACAAACTCCCGTGTTTACGATGACAATCAACGACTGTAAACCCAGACCAGGACCAGGACCCAAAGCGGGGGCGTTGTACTCTACATAGAGTACCTCCAAGTTCCAGTCCAGCAGAGCAGAGTAGATGCATATACTCCAAGGTGCTTACATACATACAGCCACTCATCAAAAGTTTTCGTGATTTGGTTTTAATGTCAGTGCGCAGTGTGGCGCACTCGTAATGTTGATGTTACCGTTAAAAATATAATGTAGTTCGTGACTAACGTTTTGGACCGGGTACCGTGTCAGACCTAGAAGAGTGTCAATCCCATACAAATTTCCATGGGGATTTCTGTTGCCAAAGCTATCTCCACCATCTCTTGAGATATTTACAGCCTGATTTCTAGCAAATGAATTCCATTTAAACACACACGGATTCGGATGGTTTCCAGATGGATTATCCTCTATTATGGTGTTGTGGGGTCTTCGGGCTTTGTGTCTGGTTTTGGTGCCGTTGCCATGCGACACACTTCTAGGTCTGACACAGTACTGGGTCGAAAACGTTATAGATAAAAGAAGGTAGGCCATCGACCACATTCTTCATTGGTTACCGTTGGTCACTTGGAAACCTCCTGGGGGGGTTGATGATCCGCCACGATTACATAGTGAAATGTCTCACTCAGAAATCTGAATCACGAACATTTTTGCAGAGTGGCTGTACTTACATACTCTACATGCACTTGGAGTGATCTAGGTAATGTGCCCATGATACATACATGGTAGGCATGCGGGGGATTAGAAAACAAGGTGTCTGTCTCAAAGGCGTAAAACTTAAGGTATCCATGTACTTGTAGGTGGGCGCTCTTTGAATCGAGTTGAGGCTCTCAAAACCCAAGTATCAAAACTTCTCTGCGGAGCGCACATCCATTCTGCATCAATGCATGACATCCCTGATTGCCAATAAATTGATTTTCACCGCACAAACGACGGTCACGGGGGTTGAATCCTGCTACCCTGGAGTGGATAACATCCGTGTATCCTATGGGACCGCCCGTGAGCATTCAATACGTAAAAAGAAGTTAAACGAAGGATCTAGACAACTATTGATGAGAATGATTGTAGGTACTGAGAATTATGATTAAGCACGCTTTCTTCAGGGGGTATTGACGCGGTAACTCGGCATGCTTCCGCCTTAAAAATTGAAAGGTGAAAAATGAGTTTTCCACAATAAGGCGGCACAGACGGAACGACGGAGCTCATATATCCCGTGGGGGAAAAAGAAGGAAAGAAAAAAAAAACCGTTTCCATTTTTCCTTGTAAGCATGTCCTAAGGAGTGCGTGCCTAAGTACATGTTTTTGAACTTTTTTGATTCCCAAAGATATCCCCTCCCCCCAAAGGTTTACAAACGGAAAAAAGAATGGAACTCGTAACTGTATACTAAAAAATTTGCTAAAAAGAAAATACCTATAACTACGTTCTCATCGCTCCCCCGTGGAAGCCCGACTGTTGGTTAAATTGAACGTTTTTGTTGCCACGACCTCTTCCTTGCCCCCCCCCTCTGCCGCCTCTACCACCTTCATGGTCTCCGCGTCTGCCGCCTCTACCACCCCTGCCGCCTCCCCTTCCACCCTGGCCGCCCTCCGGGAAGCCGCCTTGACCCTGGGTCTTCTGCTCCAAGACACGCTCGTTCATCTCCATCAAACCACTAGCCTTATCGCTCAAGGTTAGGGCCAAAGTCTGAAGACGTGAGAGTTCAACCCCCTTCCTGAAGATAATGGCATTGTTGACTTGGTCTAACGCGGCGGCGATCTCCTCATGGGCGATCATCTTGCTGACCAAGGCTGAAACCTTCCTCTCCGAAAGATCGAACATCTCCACTAATCTGGAAATTGATAGTGTGTCGTAGAATGGAGCATAGGTAAAGAGATAAGTTCGCAGACCCTCCTCTTGGATCTTCTCGGAGAGCATATCCTTGATCTTCTGCGGTTCCGGTAGAAGATCCCAGATCTTAATGGCATGGATGAGCTCACTCGACCTCTTCCACTCTCCAGCAGCGAGTGCCTTGGCTGACTGCATAACATGATCACGTGTGTTCTCAGCAGGACCAGTAAATATTTGTCGTTCATGGTACTCAAGCATACGACGGAAAGTCTTGCTAATTACTCTCTTTTTCAGATCAGGGGATGATCCAGTAGCTGCCAGAGCCGGGATTTCGAGCAACATCGAGCATGTGAGATAGGCACACTCCAAAAGCTCTAGGTTGATGTGTTGATGGAATGGTAACTGTCTCTGTCGCTCAAGACGCTCCTGCTCGGGACTAACCTGTGAATACCTCTGAATCTGAACTCCCTGGGCTAACATTTCCTTCAATCTTCCAGTACCACATATCTCTTGTAGACAAGTCTGAGCCTCGTAGATCAAACCAGCGCGAAAAGCGCATAATCCAACTTGCACTAGGGTTCTGTTATAGAGGATTTGTGTGCTAACATCGGCGACATGGATGTTCTCCTGCAGATGCGACATAAGCATCAAATCACGGGCCTTGTAAAATTGATTATGAAGAGCGTAATGGTAGATATGACAGAGCATGGCCCGTGTACGAAGAACAGTAGCATCATGTTTGTAGAGGTAGGTGCAAAGGGTGTACAGAAGGTCACTAGCAGAAGTGGATGCCTTCTTGGCCGAAATTGCGGAGTCAAGACCTGCAGGGATTGATTTCCATGCATTATCTTCGACAGTCGAGATGACTTGTTCAGGCTATATATTATTAGTTTTTGGTACACAAGGTTTTTTTTTTTTTTTTTTTTGGGGGGGGGGGGTGCTCATTTATGATCGTTACCTTGAAGTATAAGTGCTCTAATCTACGCATGATAACACGGTTGATAGCCTCGTCAGTAGGGATGTTCTGATTTCTCTGTAGTCTTTCTAGGTATAGCTGGTTGCGGAGGATGGTTGTGTAAAGGGCACCTTCGTCGCTAAGCCTGTCAATATACTCTGTTGTGTGGGGATCAATATGTTGCAAAGATCGAGTAAGTTCGTCGTCAAGTCTATCAACAAATGAAACAACACTTCCGGGAATTTTAAGGACATCGCCGGCAGCTGGGACAGGCTGTTTTTCATCGTCATCCCACTCCTCCGCATTCTCAATCACAACATAATCCGGATTTGCCTCGAGAACTTCAAGCAATGTGTTGAATTCTTTCTCAGCACTATGAAGAGGCGATCAGCTTCGGGCACAACAACGACTGGAAGCGCGCGCTGGGGAACTCACGCTTTCCATTGTTCAGATGACATGTAAGATAGAGCGCCATAGGTAAGGTCAAAACGGGTAGAAATGAGAGCCAAAAGGACCTTGATCTTTTGGTATGGCGTCTGAGCAACCTCATATAACCTCTCCATAACCTTGATTTGCTCGCCTTTATCCGTATTCTTCTTTCCCCTCGCCTCAATAATGCCTCTGAGGTGCTTGAAAATGCTCTCCGGGGTGTAAGTTAAAGCCTTTCCACTTCTTCCAATAGTTGAAAAACCCCTATCGTCTCCGCTGTCCTGCTCGGGCTCGGCTGCTTTTGGTGCCTTACTAACGGCTCTGGGTGCTGCCGGCTTCTTATCCTCCTTCATAAAAGCCTCTGGATCCTTTTTGTACTCCTCAATCTCTTTCTCATAACCACGATTGTTACGCTTAAGGCGCTGCTTGATAGTATTGAGGGCACGAGCATTTGCTGCGTTCATCTTCTTAGCCGCGGCCTTGTCCTTGAGGGCCTCATTCATGAAATCTTCCAAGTCTGCTATGATTTTGATATACACCTTAGGAGCAGAAGTTTCTGTAGGCTTTGAAACAATCTTATTGAGCTTGTCGAATTCTTTGCGTTAAATCAATGTTAGCTGGTGTCCTTCATTACCGGAGTTGCCCCACTAAGCTACCCCGCCCCGCATTCGGTGATTAAATACGAACCTGCAGAAATGAGAACCCAATCATTGATCTTTTCTCCGTTTTCAATAAGCTTAGCAGAGGCCTCAATCTCTTCCATCCGCTTGTCCTTCTGACTTTTGACGACCCTCCGCCCATCATCTTCATCACTCTCATCATCACTCCCACCGCCTCCAACCAAAAACCGATTACCACCGGCTTCGTCACCAGACGCCTCCTCTTCATCGGTTCCATCCTCAGAACCTGACTCGGAGGAGTGGTCTTCTACCTCGGACTTCTCCTCTTCAGAATAAAGTTCTTCGTCTGAACTGCTGGTGTCGCTGTCGCTAAGGCCTCCATGGAAAAATCGAGACATGATGGGCTACTCGAGATGTAGAGACTGCTAGGGTTTATTTGAAGCAGCTATTTAATTTGATGGGCTCGATGCCGGCGCTCGTCAGTCGTTCGATAAATTCGACAAAGTGGGGTGCGATGGTTGTGATTCAGAAGCATGGTAGAGAAAACCATGTGTGTGGCCAGGGCTATCACCACTCGTAACCCTAAGCCTATCGGGTCACATCCGGATCACAAGGCCATTTAGCGTGAATCATTTTAGGTCACGGATGACTTAATTCGCATTCAACTACATGTACCTACAGCCGTCTTGGGGGCAACGACGGTCTTTGTCAGCCAAGACAGTGACGCCCAGGCTGATATTCAAGTAGTTATTGCGGATCTTATCCAGTCCTACATGCGATGGCTTTTGAGCAAGGGTAAAAAAAAAATAAGTATATGTACCTAGATGTAGACGCATACAATACCTTACGCCATATATACATTTATATACTTGTATCAATTAGAGACTTTGCGTAAATTAGGCCAGCTCTATATTTTGATTATCTGATTGGTTAATGGTGTGATCGGCACCAATCAGGTTGTCAAAATGGAGCTGGCTCCATTTGCGCAAAGTCTCTATTCATTGCATGCATCGGTGGTGTAAAGTACTGCGCCTACTAAATCATATACACCTGTATATACATGTACTTACATGTTATACATGTATTTTCATATGGAGATACATTACATAGTATATTTAATCGACCAACTCATCGATTTTCCGCTCCGTAAATAGGTGTGTGTAACATCATAGCCTGTCACTCGCAGGCCTAAGCCTAGGAACGTATGGGAATAGGTGATAACTTGGGAAAGAAGAGATCTAAATCTTCCTCTTCCTTATATAATGATAAGACGCACTTGAGGGAAAAGGAGGTTGCGATAATGAATTACTGACAAAAGAAAATGGCCCGACTGTCGCTCACATATATGGATCACTTCCAACATCCCGACGTGTCCTCGTCTCGTTGCTCTCCGAACATGAACCTAACCACACAGCCCGTTGAGGGTGGAAAAAAAAGGAGAGAAAAAAAACGAAAGAAAAAAACGGGGGGAGAGGGGGGGCATAGTATTTCCCTATGCAGTTCCGTAACCTCAACCCATCTCAGATCAGTTGGTCAATTTCATCTCGGCGTACCGGTACTGCAAGACAGGCATAAGAGACCACCACACCTTCACTCATAAGATCATACACACAATAACCAAGGGAAAGGGTGTGAAGAAAAGAAAAAACATGCTCGTTTTCACGCAGAGAAATTCGAAAAGAGCCCGTCCCACCCACTATAAGAAAATTAAACATCCAGCCCGAGACATGTTTCCTAACCTATCACCAGTGCTGATTGAAAAGACCATCTTCCAATGTTCGGTCCTCTAACGTTCTGACAACATTCTGGCTACGATATTGAGTTCCACCCCGACTTTGTCGTCGGCCCCGCCCCTGGCCAGGTTGATCATCTGGAATACCACCCGGTGGTGGAGGGAAATAAGCCGGGCTGGGCTGGAGGCGAATTGGTTGAGTGGGGTCCATCATTGATGCAGCTCTCTGAATTTGCGGAGGAACACCATCTACCATAGTGGCCGAACGTTGTCTGGCAGATCTTTGGCTGTTTTGCGCGTACAGCTGTTGTACAGGGTTGTACTGGTTTGCTGATGAAATCTGTGCAGGTTGTTGTGCATGCTGCTGCATTATGTTCAGTTGGTTTCCGTATTGATTTCCGCTGGGAGTATAGGCTGGAGGAGCTACCTGCTGCTGTTGTTGTTGCTGTGACTGCTGCTGAGGTTGCTGCTGAGGCTGCGAAGTATACATATTATTATACATTGCCGCAGCCGCCGTGGCAGGCGCGGCAGGCTGCGCGTGACTAGATGCTTGGTAGGGTGTTAATGGAACACCCGTAGAATAGCCCGTTTGTGTTTGCACGGCATGTGCTGCCTGTTGGGCCTGCTGTTGGGCCTGCTGTTGGGCCTGCTGCTGTTTCTGGCGCGCAGCCTGTTCCGCTCTTTGTTGTGCTTCCATTGAAGACATGGGTGATTTCTGTGGTTGTGGTGTTTTGAGGTTCATCGGAGGAATAAAGGGACCCGTGTATTTCTGTTGGGTGATAAAGGGGTGCATTTTTGCTTGTTGCGGAGACCACCGTTCCATAGGGTTGATATTGAGAAGGCCACGGACAAAATCAATGAAAGCTATACGATTGTTCATTTCTAGAAGAGTGCATCAGTAAATTCAAACCAGTGATAGAGAGTATTATTGGCGACCAACCTCTTTCTTGCTCAATCGGTTTCATACTTTTCCTGGGCATCGAATACTGTCGGATGATCTCAGGTAAAGTAGTAGCCTGGAAGTATTTCTTACTTGGCTGTTCCTTTGTTCCATGCTCCCTCGAATATTTCTCCATACTCTTAAGCTGATATGTCTTTCTCCCAAATTCGTCATGGACTTTCTCAAAAAATTCGCCCGCTTGCTTTCCCATTTCGATCATCCAAACTGGAGGCATACCAAGCATCTCAACTATTCTGGAAACTTGATTGTATTCGGAGCTGCCCGGGAACAGTGGGAGTCCCAAGAAAAGCTCTACCACAATACACCCGAGAGACCACATGTCGATCGATGATGAATATCTGAAACTTCATGAGCGGTTTTCGGACTAAATATAAGATTACGACTCACGGTAAACCCAGAAGGACTTCAGGGGATCGATAAAATCGGGACTGAATATATGTATACACTGTTTGCCGCTCGTCACACGCAGAACCAAAGTCGATAACCTTGATGATAGGGCTCTCTAAACTACATGCCCACTATAATTAGATTCCACTAACTTGGAGGGAAATATGCACCACTTACTTCTTTAGTAAAATGTTTTCCGGCTTCAAGTCACAGTGAATAAGTCTGGCCTTATTAAGAAGGCATAGGGCATGTAATAGCTGCTGTGCAAAGACTCGTACGAGTGTGGTACTCAATCCTCGGAACTGATTTTGTTTGATAAGTTCATAAAGATTGACACTAAGAAGCTCGAAAACAAGGCAGAGATGCTGTCGGTGGATAAATGTGTCCTTCAGTCGTAAAATATGATGATCATCATTTTTATCCAGCTTACTGTTGAGCTAAGATTTTAACATATCGTTAGCAAACTAGGTGTTCGGAGCGTTTCGTGGTGGCACACGAGTAATTCTCACCAAGTCCAAAACAGAAACCTCCATCATACTTTGGTTAAAGTAGGCGGTCCTGTTTTTCACTACCTTGACCGCCACAACTTCCTGGGTCTTTAGGTTTTGGCATTTGACTACCTGCCCAAAAGTACCCTGCCCTAGAACATCCAAGATGAGGTATCGATTTCTGTTGTGCGAGTTATAGTAAGTAGTTGCCCAACTAAAACAATTGAATTGGGAATAGAGTAATGCTCAACCAACGGACATACTTCGTTTCCTCAGATCCCAAAATATCATTCACGTAGAGAATATAGTCGCTGTCTTCATTATCATAGCCATCGTTCTTCACGCCCTTACTTGGCTTTGTCAAAACCCGCCGAGGATTCCGTGATGACTCGTATTTGAAGTTAGGATTACATATCCGGTATGTCGCAGGAAGATAGCTTGTCAAAGCTTGCAACGGCTATTTACCTAACATGTTAGAATAGCTGGAAGAATTCCATATCATGGGAACAAACATGTTTAACTTACACTGATGAATCCGCCTTCGGGATTTGCTCGTCTGAAAGCAGGTTGAGAGTTTGTCTGTGGGTTCAAATCATTAAGGTTGGTTACTCGTGAAAACCTTGGCGGTGGGTCTCTAGGAGGCGATTGGTGACGAGATAGTTGGTCAAACATGGAACCTTGGGGTCCCGTCGCGGTATGCTGCGGGTAATAACCACCGCGCCCACCATTTGGGTCTGGATCTTTAATCCAAAATTAGCATGGGAAACGTAATAAGAATCATTAGCGGGCGCAGAAACCTGAAGCAGATTGTTGTTGCTGTAATGGGTGTTGGTAATTTTGCATTGATGGCGGAGCGCTCGTTCGAGGAGATGCAGAGGTATTTTGAGTATAATAAGATCCTGAATTATTGGAATAATTTGGCCTAGAAGGGGATTGTCGGGACTGATAAGCTGGTATTTGGGTGTAGCTTGCTTGCTGTACTGTATGCCCAGTAGGAGGGGCAGCAGTATACGCAGCCTGTGAACTCGAACTAGCGTTCATGGGAGAATATCTTTGGGAGGCTGAGGATTCCTCAGAACCCAGATAAGGTTGTCGGGAACCCTGTGCAGCCTGCTGGTATTTTGTCCTGCTGTATGGATCGGCATCCTGCATTTGCACATCCATATTATAGTCCGGATTATTTTCAAGTCGAGTGGTTGGCGAGGTCACTGCTGATAAGTTACCTGATGTTCCATGATAAGCTTGATATGGTTGTTGAGTTGCCGCTGCAGCCCCTCCAGATGCTGCCATTGTAGTTAATTGTGGCGGTTGCTGGCCTGGGTTGAGATCTCGGGGGTGTTGTCCAGAAGAGCTACCCTGTTGTAGAACATTTGATGGGTATCTTTGTTGACGGCTTGCAGATGAGTCTCCAGAGAAAGCTGTCCAGGAATCCATGATGTTAAAATGGCCAGCGGATTCGCTCCGTGGTAAAGAAGGAGACAGTGCAGTGGAACTGCCCGGAGGTCACTTCGGCGCTGAATGGGTCGACTGCGCTGTTGTTGATACAGAAACGGCGACGGAACCGACCAAACCTCAAGACTAGCTGCACTTCACTCAGTAAGAACGTAGGCAAACGAGTTGACGGAGGCGAAGTCTGGGCCTCCAAATTGGCCCACTACGGCTTCGATATCAGAAACGGGTTTCGAGGTCGGGTTTTTCTTGCAACGAGTGGTGTGTTGGAGGGGTGATGTTGCTTAAGGTCGGTCGGTGGACTGTGTTGGGCTGAGGTACGTTGGATGGTCGTTGTTGGCGGGGAAGCAAGTGCAAACGCGGCGGTCGCAACGTACAGGGGAGTCTTCGCCAAAAGGAGGGGAGCTTCAAGGAAGAGAAAGAAAAAAAAACATGTATGGACGTCAGAATGAAGGGGAGTGGGGCGGAAATAGGAAGGGGGGGGGGGGGTAAGGAAAAAAACCATTAATGACCAATCCAACAAGCAAATATACATGTAGGTTTATTGGCAGGCACTGGATGAGGGACGACGACGCCGCAACATGTTGGAGAAATTGCGCCGGAGCCCATGAGAGAGCTCTACCGGCAACAGAAACTTTGTTGAGACCGGCAGTAGCCTAAATCAAGGAATGGGTACATGTATGATAGTAGAGTACATGTATGTACAATAGCGATCATTGCCCGCAAGTAAGAACCGTTAGTTGAATCTTGAAAACAGATAATCAGGGCTGCTATTACTTCAAACTACAATACTCCAGGCCGTTTAATAATCAGGATTATTCCCACTGATTTCCCTTTCCCTGATCTCAGCTACGTTTACGAATTCTTATAGGACTTAATTAATATACGAAGATATAAAGTACTACATGTACCTACATAATATCAAAAAGAATGACCTAGATAGGTAGATTTATTACTGCATGTGGTATGTTGTGTGCTGCATCAAGAGTATAAAGCCTTCTAATTCATATAGAATTGCAAATTACATGTATTCTACATCGTATAAGTACATGTATATGTACATGTATGTATTTAAGTAACGTCGTTGAACGAGTAGGGACACTGTTTAAGGGACATGTCGGTACATGTAAATGTATGTTTGTTGCCAAGCTCACCTTGAGTCAACACTGCCATTATTGTTTTCACGTGATCCGCCCACTTACGCCCGCGTCTTCTTTGGCTCAACACGTCTTCTAGATCAACATCTCACGACATATCTAACAAGTATTTCCACAAAATAAGTTGATATCAATAGAAATTTTAACCATGGATATCTCGCAGGACCTACAAAGGCCAAAGGACTTCCTCACATCCTCTACTAGACCACCTGTTCAGGTTTCTCGCCTGAGTCCAGGCGCATCTCCTATATCTGAAATAGAAACAGATCATCGAATAGTAGATACTTCTCAGGCCGGTATTCACAGCAAAATATCACAGGTCCTAGGAGATGTTGCGAATTTAGAAAGCTCGGGACTTATTGCTCAGGCCGTGGACCAGGAAGTTCTAGAGAAGGAGATTGCTTTAAAGGTAATCTTGACGTACACTTATCTATACGAGCTTATAAAGATCACCAACTGATAATTTTTGATGTATGTATATAGGCAGACCAGGCGATTGCTGGTAGAGAGAATGAACTTGATGAGAAGCGATTAGAAAAGGCCAACTATGAAAAAGAGTATACTGATCATTTGGAATAATTTTAATATTTAAGCTAAAACAAAAACAGGAAACTTGTGTATTCCCTTGGAAGGGTTCACGAAAAACTCAATTATACGAGAACGAAGCACAGTGAAAAGCCAGAACTTCGTGTACAGATCATGGAGCTTCAAGAGAAGACAGATGCACTCGATCAAGATATAGTGGATATAAAAGCTCGTATTAGTGCCCGCCATAGCAAAGCGGCTCAACTTTTGACTGCTCCAATTTTAGCAGCTTCTGAAAGATTGCCTACTGAAACCGAAAGAGAATTTCTTATCCGTGAGTTTCAAACTATCTAACTATTATTGACTACTAACGAACATTTTAGGAACTGGTAAAATCACGCCTTTTGCGCAAGTGCCCGGCGTGGAGAGGTCCAATTTAGACATCAAGCGGGATGTTGATGGCATTCTCTCCAACTCAATGGCTAGGATGTCACATCAGAATCTGAGAAAACCGGGTTTTCAAGAAGATATAGGTCTTGACTACGAGGAGAGTTCAGAAGAGGAAGATGGAATACCAAAAAAGCGCCGCCGCCTAGAAATCGCTAGAGTTAATTCCACAGAATCCGAGGATTTTGGGCCCATCCTACAAAATACTTCCAGAAAACTGAAGATACGTGAAGCATCTTCACACAGCGAAGACGATTACTACTCACCTGTCCCCCCAAAGAAGGCAAAGAAACATCGGAAGAGACTCAATAAGGAGGAAGATAATTTTACTGTAGCCGGGGGCGTGAGTGAGGATCGTACAGATGATGATGATGACGATGACGACGACGACGGTGATGGTGATTATATTGTTGAGGAGGAATCCATAACGGTAAAATCCGGAAAGAGAAAAGCGAGGTCAGTAGAGGTAGATGACTTGCAAAAATTAGATGATGGAGACGAGAAATACTATCAGAAAAGATTGAAGAAGTGGTCAGTTTCGCGGCGCACGGCCAGGAATCGAGAAAATAAATCGAACGGTGGTACCGCCAAAGGCTTGAACCCTAATCCTCTGCTTGATGAATGGCATATGCCCCATCCAAACAAGGCAGATACAGTATTTAGTGGGGGGTTCAAGATACCAGGAGACATATTCCCTTCCCTCTTCGATTACCAAAAGATTGGCGTACAATGGCTTTGGGAGCTCCACGCTCAAGATGCCGGTGGAATTATCGGTGATGAAATGGGACTTGGAAAAACTATTCAGATGATCTCCTTTATTGCGGGTCTACATCATAGTAGCATGTTGCGAAAGCCAGTCCTCATAGTCGCCCCGGCTACCGTCCTAAAACAATGGGCGAATGAGTTTCATCTTTGGTGGCCACCGCTCAGGGTGTCCATTCTTCACAGCAGTGGAAGTGGAATGCTGAATGTTAAACAAGAAGAAGATTATGATGAACTCCTCGAGGAAGGAAAATCATTTTCGGGGAGAAAGTCTCAAATAGGAGCAAGAAAGATTGTCAGCAAAGTTTTTGATAAAGGTCTTTTCTTTCTTGCCATATATCATCCATAAATGATGCCACTGACTTGTCTATAGGACATGTTCTTATTACGACTTATGCTGGGCTCAAGAGCTATGGAGATTTGCTACTAAATGAGGAATGGGAGTATGCAATTCTCGATGAAGGACACAAGATTCGTAATCCTAACGCTGAGATATCGCTCTCATGCAAAAAGCTCAAGGTGAATACCAAATAAATAAATGCATTCTCTAAACTTACCATCTGCTAAAAATGCAAAGACTCGTCACCGGATAATTCTTTCCGGAACCCCTCTACAAAATAATCTATCAGAGCTCTGGAGTCTCTTTGATTTCGTTTTCCCAGGTCGTCTTGGGACTTTACCTATTTTCCAAAACGAGTTCGCAACACCAATTAAGATGGGCGGTTACGCCAATGCCTCAAATGTCCAGGTTCAAACTGCCTACAAATGTGCAGTTGTTTTACGTGAACTTATCAGTCCCTACCTGCTGCGCCGACTCAAGGTTGATGTTGCTGCAGACCTACCAAGCAAAAGTGAACTTGTTCTGTTTTGTAAACTGACAAAAATACAAAAAGATGAGTACGGAAAGTTTCTGGAAAGTAAGCAATGTGCGCAGATTTTAGACGGGAAACTAAACAGTTTGTTCGGAATCGATATACTAAGAAAGATATGTAACCACCCAGATCTGGTGGATCGGGCTACACTTATGCATGCAAAAGACTATGAGTATGGGAAAGGCGCATATTCTGGAAAAATGCAGATTACAAAATCACTCCTGCAACTTTGGAAACAGCAAGGCCATCGTACACTCCTGTTTGCACAAACACGTCAAATGCTTGATATTCTAGAACACTTTGTCAAGAGCTTTCAAGGCTTCAATTATCGACGAATGGACGGCAATACTGCAATTCAACATCGACAAGAGCTTGTCGACGAGTTTAATCAGGACACTAGCATTGACGTTTTCTTACTAACCACAAAAGTTGGTGGTTTGGGGGTTAACCTTACTGGTGCAGATAGAGTTATCATTTTTGACCCAGATTGGTATGTCCTGATGAGTAAAGCGAATGTTTTTTATATGACTAATCCGGTATGTAATTGAAGGAATCCCTCGACGGATATGCAAGCCCGAGAGAGGGCTTGGAGACTTGGGCAGAAAAAGTCAGTCACCATTTACAGGCTATTAACCGCAGGAACAATTGAGGAAAAAATATATCATCGCCAGATCTACAAACAGCATCTGGCATTGAAAGTTCTTACTGATCCAAATCAGAAGCGATTTTTTAAAGTCCGTACATATATATAGTACATGATTTCTTCGTGAATTATGTATGCTAATTTCTAATACAGGCGGATGACTTGCATGACTTGTTCAAACTGGGTGACTCGACTGTTGGGACTGAGACGGGGAATATGTTCCGGGGTGCCGAGAAGATATATGGCGAGGGTATCTCTTCAGATACCACAACGGCGGCACCAGAAGAAAACGAAGATGACCCAACGGAACTGCGGAAGATTGCAGGAGTGGCTGCACTAGAAAATTTGTACGTTTTTCTAACAATTATGTGTACACGTAGTTTCTTATCGCTAACCGTGAAATTCAGTTCCAACGTCGCTAGCGGGGAAAATATTGCTAATCAAGATAAAACCGACGAAATGCGGTTCATGGAAAGCATCTTTGGCGGCTCTGGCGTTCTCAGTGCTCTAGAGCATGATACTGTGATGAATGCCTCCAATACGCAAGTCAATCTTGCAGAAAAA
Source organism: Morchella sp. 2018-W38C (assembly GCA_024713705.1). Classification (NCBI taxonomy): domain Eukaryota; kingdom Fungi; phylum Ascomycota; class Pezizomycetes; order Pezizales; family Morchellaceae; genus Morchella; species Morchella sp. 2018-W38C. The sequence goes on from JAMJEX010000001.1 coordinate 1,875,265, forward strand.
CAGGCCACGAAGGTCGCTGAAGCCGCAGCAAAGGCACTGCGTGAATCTATCAGGACAACCCAAGCCTCATCTATTGGAACTGTAACATGGACCGGGAAATTTGGCAGTGCTGGAAAGGAAGAAAATAAAGAATTGCCCGTCATCCCTACAGCAGCAGGCCTATTAGCTACTATGCGGAGAAGAAATAACGCTACTAGCGGAGGTGGCACTAGCTCCAACTCAAATTCAAGGTTCGGAAGTAGAAACTCCAGTGTAAACCCCACCATCTCATCACCACGGCAGTATCACTATAAGGGGGACGGATTGATTACGAGGTTGCGAGAGTATATGAGAGATAATGGTGGGAAAGCAACCTCGGTAGAAATATCTGAATTTGCAAAAGGGGTGATTGAAGTCGGGGACAAGCAGAGAATGGACGAATTCAGACACATGTTGAAGGAAATAGCAATACTAAAGAAACAAGACAGAACTTGGAGCTTAAAAAAAGAGTTTATGTGATGAGGAGCGAAGGATGTTACGAAATGTCCTCATGTTTTGTATACAGTGTTGCACCTACATGTATTTTATCATAGTTTTCTTCTTCGTTCTTTCATTCTTTTTAAAAACGTCACGCAAGGGATACTATATGTGGAAATGATCGGTTCGTTTTTTCATATATTCTCATTAGAGACTTTGCGCAAATGGAGCCAACTCCTTTTTCTGACAACCTGATTGGTGTCGATCACACCATTAACCAATCAGATAATCAAAATATAGAGCTGGCTCTATTTGCGCAAACTCTCTAATAAGTTTTGTTGAGCCTGTGACATTAATGTTATGGTTTGATATATATGCCAAATTCACTGTAGGTTTAGGGAGGGGTAACTGGATAATACTAAGGCTCACGATCTTAAAGCTGGTGGTGTTGTGTCTTGTCAGCTTCGTGTTTTGCTTTTCTACACAGTACGGATCACGGAAGCCTAAAAATAGCCCAAGCAACCCCTGGAAGCGAAAAACTGGCTTAAAGCGATCAGTACCTGTGCAGCGTCCTCCCGTCTTTCTCAGGGAAGCTCTTTCCAGGACAGGCACTTCTCTTGCTTTCTTATTCGTTGGTCGCATTGATCCCCTTTTTTTGACATTTTCTTCTGTCTGTGATCTCTCTTCCTTCAGCTCGCTTGTTTGGTTGATCAATCTTTTGTTGTTCTGTTTATTTTCACTCGTTTCATTGTTTTGGTAAAAGTCCGGTCGGTTTTTTTTTACCTGTCCTGCCACCCGAATCCCGTCCCGGCTTCTCAAATCTTGGAAACGCAGGGGATTTGACTGACAGACAGTTACATTCCTCACTTACCTGGCAGTCGCTTTCTCCTCTCCCACCCTTAGTCTCGTTCTCACACTCACTCGCTTTTGTCTTCTCATCACGTTAATTACCCCCTTGAGACTCATTCTGGGTAAGGGAGTTTCCACGAACAAAACCAACTTAAATCCTATTTCGTACCATCGTTCAACATGCGAAATTTCCAATTAATTTTCGGCCTCGCATTCTCGTTCGTAGCCCTGTCGGCGTCAGCTCACCCAGATGCATCTGTTCCAAATGCGTTGATGCCTCGACAAGGTGTGTTTTTGAGCCTACCGTTGACCTGTATCTTTGTTTACCAACACTTTATCCTAATCTGTTTATCATAGCTACGACAACCGCGGCCAGTGGAGCCCCTACTGCCGGTTCAGGAGATGTGGTGCAAGGCGATGTCGATGAAACCCCCGTAGAAACCACTGAGCAGAGCAACGCTTCCGCAACAGAAGAAGCAGATCCTGTGACAACAACCGATAAAAATGGCTCGACTATCACTGTTGCCCCTTCGACCACAGCCAAGGCGTCAGGAAAGTCATCCTCTACTAAAACAAAGAAGATCTCAGCAGATGCGCAAGCAGGTGGTGTGGCTATGAAAACTCCGGGTGTGTATGATGGATACCAAATCTACAAGATTGGTGATCCGGTTACATTCGTCTGGAATTATACCAGTCTTCAGGTCGCCCCAACTGCAATAAACGTTCAGGCATACTGTACCGATGGTGCACAGTACTTCCCCATTATGATGAACGCGAGTGCGGATACAACGGAAGCCATTTGGGACACCGAAGCATATCAAAGTTCAGCTTTATCGAAGCTCCCTGTGTAAGTGTCCTATACATATGAGGTTGATGTATTAGTGGACTAACATCTTCGTAATCTTAGCGCGACATACACTCTCTTCATTTATGATAATGCATATGCTCCTACTGCAGTCGCCTCTCCAGGACATTTAGGGCCATATTCAGGACTTACTTTCGGGATGTACACTCCTAAGCCTGCTATTCCTCTTGCCAGTATGTAATTCTTTTCATTTGCTCATCTCACCTTTATATATCACGCTGACAGAATTCTCCTAGGCTTTGAATGTGCCACCTGTGATCCCAGTTCAGCAAGTACCATGGACATGAGGGCGCTTGGCTTTCTTGTCGGCATGGGACTGGTCACTGCTTTGAGTTTCACGTGGTTTGTGGCAGGTGTGTTGTAAAACACAGTATGTGAATAGATTATTGCTTTAGCTCGAAGAATTATACCCTTGAATCGCTATTTTGCAAGGGTATCCTGAGTCCTAGGTTCTAGTGTTTTTTTTTTTTACTCTGGAGTTTTCTTTCCTTACTCTCTCGCATCGGCATCGCATCGCATCGCATCGGGATTTGGTACTAATGAAATATTTTTCTCTATACCTTCTTTTTTGACTACAGATGTAATTGGGACTTCTTCTTATTATCTTCATTATTAACGCTAGGTTATTCACGACGTGGGGTGAATGATTGCGGGCTACGAACTTGCTGAACGGGGAGAGGGGAAGTGCTATTTTGAAATCTGGGGATGATTTACTCAATATGTTACTGTTCTACTCTAGTATTGCTATAATATTGGATTTTTTTTCTACCAGGATGATGGGGTGTTTTTATTTTTCCCATAGCTTTATTCCAAGTTGTATTGTATATGTCCGACCCTTTCTTTTTCTTTTGATTTAAAGGGTGTATGATGCCAGTAAATAGATTTTTCTGTTTTACCCATGATCGCTTCAAAAGTGAATAACGTATCACTGACCCCACGAAATTTCTAAACAGATTACTTATTAACGTTTTGCTTTGGCCACAACCGCTCTCTAGTAATAGTAAATGGGGCTGTAATACTAATCATTTTGCCATTCCCGCGGTTCCGCTTAGCGGGGCATTTTGGAGCTGATCATTTAGAATAATCAGAGTGTATTTGCCAACCGTCAATTTCAACTATTGACACTTCAAAATTGAAGCAAAATTGACAGTTCCCCTCAGTGACCAAAATAGATCTAGTTAGCGGTATAACAGAATAGACCCCCGAAAACCAGACAATTCATCACACTACATATGAAATACGCTATTGGAACCGTAAACCCATACCCATGATGATACTAGTTTCGGTAGTAGCAAAACTAGGTACTTGTGGTATATCTCACAGCACGCTGTCCCACCGAAATTCAAATTGACGGTTGGCAGATACGCTCTATTGGACGTTATCGCGGTCACAATCTTATCTAAAGTAAATGGCTAAGCTCTTGGCAGGGGACGTGTTCTTCCTACGCGTGAGTTAAGAGAACGCTAATTTTGTTGATTCAATCCGGGCACCACTCCTGGCAACAGTGTAATCAGAACGGTTCTAAGTCACTCAGCCACAAACTCACTTAATTAGACACCCACGATACTTCGGAAATAACCTCAGTGATCTCTATTGAAACAGAGATAGACCGGATATCCGCTCTACGACCTTACGACTGCGTTCCATCCAACACGCAAAGATGGAGCGCTCCCGCCGTATCGGCACAAAACGCGCCCCGCATGAGAAATTTGCTGAATTGCGTGAGCTCAAGAAATCGGGTAAAACGCGCCTCTCTACATATGAGGTTGAGGAGGAAGAGGATCTATATGTGGAGGTCGATGAAGATGAGTATAAGAAAGTTGTACGCGACAGGCTGGAACAGGATGACTTTGTCGTCGACGACAATGGCGAGGGATACATAGATAATGGTATGGACGATTGGGGGGACGAGGGTAGAAGGGAAGGGAGCTATGACGAGGAGAGTGATGAGGGGGCCACGAAGAAGGGAAAAGGCAAGAGCGCAAAGAAGCGTGGGGATGAAGCAAAGAGAAAGATGGAGAGAGATAAGGATATCACTAAATATTTCAGCTCTGCAAGTATTATGCCATCTGTCAGGCCAAAGAAGGTATGGAGTGGCGGAACTTTTGTAACCATCTGTGTCTATTTTACTAACCAGCGCTTTATGGTGCAGCCAATAGCTACGGAAGAAGATACAGATTTCATGAATTCTCTGCTCGAGGAATTTAATAGTGAACTTCCTAACGATATATTATCCTCTAAACGCACCCGAGAGGAGCCCTCGACTCGTAAAACCCGTCGCCTCTCCCCCGCTTTAGGAGACAAGAAGAAACCTTCTGGTCTCAACAAATCTGCCAATAATGATACGAGACCTCCGATCCCGAGCTCCCCACCTGCAGTGCGTGTATTTGACGACGAGGACGATGAATATGGTGCCCCCATCGTCGATGACGATATACCCATGTCCGACGCCCAGATCCCGCCGCCTCCCCTAGCAGGCACAAAACAGCAAAAAAAAGTTACATTTAAACAGGAAGAAGAAGACTCTGATGATGATGACCTCGCGATTGCGGAGATAAAGGGGAACAAAGGGGCCAAATCCGAAGCAATAAACATATCTGCTTCGAGGCCTTCGCTCATGAGGGTTCCAGAGCCGCAACATGCGGCTAGCACTCCACGGAAGCCAATTGCTATTGATTCGTCTGCGTGGAAGAATTTGGCAGGGAGCTTGAATGTTATGAGCTCGCCACAAGTTGAGAATACCAAATATGGAAAACCAGCGACTGAAGATGTTTTAGAGGAGGATGGAGGCTTGAAGATATTTTGGCTGGATTACACAGAGGTTTCGGGGTCCCTATGTCTTTTTGGAAAAGTCATGGATAAAGGGACCAATAAATATATCAGCGCGTTCTTGAAGATTGATGGGATTCAAAGGAGTCTATTCTTTTTACCAAAAGACAACGAAGAGATCGAAATGACTCATGTTTACGACGAAGTCACTTCAATATTGGACAAAAATCGCATCACAGAATATAGATCTAAATCCACTTCCCGAAAATATGCATTCGAGCTTGCTGGAATTCCAAGAGAAGGTGATTACCTCAAAGTGCAATATTCATATAACCAGCCGGCATTACCACAGAAGCTTAGGGGCAACACCTTCTCACACGTTTTCGGTACCAACACCTCACTATTTGAACAGTTTGTCCTCTGCAGAGACGTAATGGGACCCTGTTGGCTCAAAATTGAAGGTGGGGACTTCAGCGCTGTTCAGAATGCATCATGGTGCAAATTAGAAGTCCAAGTCATGAAACCCACGCAAATCACGGTTTTCGGCGATGATTCTTCAGAGCCACCGCCACTCACACTCATGAGTATCGCTTTAAGGACACATATGAATGTAAAGGAGAATAAGCAGGAGATCATTGCTATATCCTGCAGAACTTACGAAAACGTCAGTCTTACTGATGCTGCATCGCCGGAGACACTACCATGTCAGACTTTCTCAATAGTCAGGCCTATTAACGAGGTTTTCCCCCATGGATTCGAGAAAGCTGCAGAGCGACACCGGGGAACGATTAGACAGGAAAAGACGGAAAATGTGTTACTCTCTTCATTTTTGGCAAAACTGCAGCAAGCCGACCCGGACGTGTTGATGGGACATCAGCTTGAGAGTGTGGATTATAGCATTCTCCTACATCGCATGAAAGAGCGAAAAACTCCGGGTTGGCACAGAATTGGGAGGATGAAGAGAATGTCCTGGCCGCAATATGGAGGGAAAATGGCAGGGAGCTTTTTCGCCGAACGGCAACTTGTCTCAGGACGATTAATGTGTGATCTTGCGAACGACCTTGGAAAATCACTTCTTATTAAATGCCAGTCTTGGAGTCTTACCGAGATCTGCGAGCTTGTTCTTTCAGAGAAGCGGCAGGAACTAGATAACGAGGAGGCACTTAGGACTTGGGCGTCGAACGGGGAAGGATTGCTTGATTACGTGCTACACTGTGAGGCGGATACATACTTCATTGCGGCCGCTGCACTCAAGATCCAAATGTTACCACTTACTAAACAACTCACTAACCTCGCTGGTAACTCATGGGCCCGCACACTTAGTGGAACCCGTGCAGAACGAAACGAGTACATTCTTCTCCATGAATTCTACCGTAACAAATTCGTCTGTCCCGATAAAGACTCTAGCAAGGGTAACAAAGCCATCAAAGCCGATGAGGAAGGAGGTGCAGACGGAGAAGCTGCCCTCGAAAAAAAGAAAGATAAATACAAGGGCGGTCTGGTATTTGAGCCTGAGAAAGGACTATACGACAAATTCATCTTAGTCATGGACTTCAACTCTCTATATCCTAGCATCATCCAGGAATACAACATATGTTTCACCACTGTCGAGAGGAATGATGATGATGAGGACAAGGTTCCCGAAGTCCCAGAGGAACAAGCATTGGGAATTTTGCCGAAGTTGATTAGTACATTGGTGCAAAGGAGACGGCTAGTCAAAAGTCTAATGAAGGATAAAGGCGCCACAGCGGTGCAGAAGTCACAGGTTTGTTTTCTAGCGTTGGCCACAGGGGGTATAGCTGACAGGGAATAGTGGGATATCAAACAACAAGCACTGAAGTTAACGGCCAACTCTATGTACGGTTGTCTGGGCTATACCCGTTCACGGTTTTATGCACGTCCTTTAGCCATGCTTACCACATTCAAGGGTCGTGAGATTTTACGTGCAACAAAGGAACTGGCAGAGTCAATGTCGCTGCGAGTTATTTATGGTGATACTGACTCCGTCATGATCAATACCAACGTAGACAATTATAGTGATGCCATAAAAATTGGAAACGAGTTTAAAAAGAAGGTCAATGAACGGTACAGGCTGCTAGAAATCGATATTGACAATATCTTCCAAAGACTGTTACTACATGCGAAGAAGAAGTATGCAGCTATTAATTACGTGGAGATCAACGGGAAGCTAGATACAAAACTGGAAGTAAAGGGATTGGATATGCGAAGACGAGAATTCTGTCAATTATCAAAAGAGGTTTCCTCGTAAGTTCATTTAGCTTTAAAAAAGGAGTGACCTGATACTAAGAGGAGATAGACATATTTTAAACGAAATATTTTCGGGGGATGAAACGGAGATAGTTGTGGAGAAAATTCACGACTATCTTCGTGATCTTGCAGCAAAAATCAGGGGGGCTAAATTCCCAATCATGAAGTACATCATCTACACCAAGCTTGGAAAGAACCCTGAAGATTATCCTTACGGGAAGACGATGCCACAGGTTCAGGTAGCCCTAAGAAAGAAAGCGCGAGGGGAGCCTGTCAAAAGCGGAGATGTTATATCATACGTTATCACGGGTGACGGAGAAGGGCATGACAAGAATCCCGCGGAAAGAGCGTACTCGATTCAAGATGTCCAGAAGCCCGACTCTGGTCTGAAGCCTGATCCAGAATGGTACCTTCTGAAGCAGATTTTCCCACCCATTGAACGTCTATGTGGGCCAATTGATGGCACAGACGCCATGAGATTAGCTGAGTGCCTAGGGCTTGATACGAAGAAATACCAAATCGTCAATTCTGCTCGGCAGGAGGAGCGTGAAATCCATCCTTTGGAATCTACTATTCCAGATGACGAACGATTTAAGAACACGGCAAAATTGAGTCTTCGATGCCGTTCATGTAAGGTGTCATTTGAATTTGAGGGGCTCTTTAGCTCCCAGAACCTGGTTTCAAAAGACGGAATTACATGCTCGAATACTTCTTGTAGGAAACTTGTCACTGTTACGAGTGTGGTTGCGCAGCTTGAGTATCAAATACGATCGTTGACAACCAAATATTATGATGCATGGTTGGTATGCGGCGACACACAATGCGGTAATCGTACCCGCCAAATGAGTGTGTATGGTAAAATGTGTTTGGGACCCAAAGGCCATGCAAGCGGATGCAGTGGGCTTATGAGCTACGAGTATACGGATAAGATGCTGTATAACCAACTGCTGTACTTTTCGAGTGTGTTTGATGTGGATAAGGCAAAGACAAGGGTCGAAGTTGATAAGAACGGTTTGCCACACTTCTCCGCCAGATGAAGACCAAGACTAATAATATAACAGAACCCCTTCATATATTGGCGGAAAACAATCGAATGAGGTTTAAGATTATATCAGATGCAGTTCAGAAATATTTAGAGAAATGTGGGAGACAGTGGGTTTCCATGGAGAGTATTTTCAGTTTTGCAGCATAGGCGCTGCGATGATAGTAGGATTCAACTGGACACTCTTCTCCCTGTTCAAAGTTGTATAATTATTATTTGATTGTCGGATAGTTATGGGGTAGGATGCATGAACTGATTAGATATCTGGATATGGTATAGCATTCGGGAGCAATAGAGTACTTGTATGCATATATACTCGTAGGGAGGATAAAGTACATGCAATACGGCGGTAGCGGCATACATACATATACATGTATGGTCGAGAACCTCACACGGTGTATTTACATACATGTCGTATTGTGATTGACAAAAGTTCTCGTGATTTTTGCATAGCAACAGGAGAAATTACCCAAAATACTAACGCACAAAGTTGGCAATTGAAATCCATACCTAGAAGGTATTCCCTATTAACCTTCAGCTATTTGGTCATATAACTATCTTCTTTAAATCCTTTGTAGTTGTGGAGTTAGAGTTGTTTCATGCCCCATTCTTGTACGAAATCACGAGAACTTTTGTCAGCCTATAATACTACTACTGAGAATAACTATGCCTGTATCGAGCTTGGTTTGGTGTCCTGCTTGGGATTATATTGGTCAAAGATATTCCACCACCACCACCGAGACTCCAGTGTAGTCACAGATACTGTATCAGAAAAATGGGATCAAACTGATACGGCATTGTGAGAATATGCCGTATTTTAACGAACTATCGGTAACGGCACGGCATTGCCAAAGACTGTCGTTTTATCCGTGTTTCTGTCTGTACATAGGGGCGGGGCATCACTATGTGTGCGTGTAGACGAGTGCCGGGCTATGAACAAAACCGTTGAAGTCTCTCTTTTTGGGCCCTGTGCCCTGGTGAAAACAAAATCGACTGCTGCCAAGACCCACTTTCTATTCCCCCAAATGGACTAGGGCGGGGAACTCCCGAGAGCCGTCCCAGAGAAAAAAATTTGGAAGGCTCTGTCTGGCTCGAACACCATGATAAGCACTGTGGATTGCCCCCTCCAAAGCCAACCTTTTCAACACTCATCTCTTTATTGCGGTCTTGTTGTCAGGGTCGTTCGATTAAAGTAACCGTCATTTGCTTGTGTGCATTGTGAAACCTTGCTCTCACCAGAGGCGGCCCAAGTGGGATATCATTCTATCGCGACATGAGGCGTCTGTCGGTAGGTCACTGCCCCCTTTGCCCCGGATTCCCTTCCACGTACACTTCAACCACCTCACATTTTCCTCCTATTCCTTCTCTTCACTATACTACATCTCCCTTTGTACTTCTACGACCTTTGGAAATCCATACAGCATTTAATATACCCTGTTCTTTGCCCTGCAGTCATCAACTACTACCAAAAACTCTTCAAGTGGCGTTTGATTTCTAACATTTTTTTCACACAACTTTTTTACAGAGCTTCCATTTGCGGTACATCATGCAACAACAACAAAATGCGTCCAGGTTCGCCACCCAGTCTCCCGTTAGTTCCTGGCGCGCAAGCTCAAGGCCTGGTGTCCTTCCTGCTCCAGTCCGACCCGCAAGCAACTTTTACGCTCCACCTGGGGAGGAGGCATGGACGCAGTACGATGGGCTTGGCCCCGTGGGCAACGGTAGAGATCTTGATAGGAGCTGGAGGAATCCAGCCGGAAGAGGAGGAAATAACAACAGGGACAACAGGTCTACCCACAATTCTCTATTCCAGCCACAGGGGTCGAAATCTAGCGGGCACAACTCCAGAGGACCAGTTCAGCGAAATAATAGGGGAGGTTTCAAATCACAGGGGCGAGAGCGATCCCCCCCAAGAGGAGCCGGGAGAGGGGGTGATAGAATGCACAATGAATGGCCCCAATCGAAATCCTCTGGTCACATGAAGTCTCGAGATGTGAGGCCAAGGGAACTCGTCGATGAAGCTTATTTAGAAAAGAATTTCGAGGCCCTAAAAGAGGATGATTATAAGAAGGCGCCGAAGGCACTATTTAATAACCCAAAGGCATTTTTATGGGATTACAAGACATTATCGCCAAAATCTGCATTCTTAGCCCATAAGGGCGGGCTTTATAGGTGTACAGTTATCGTCACGCTTCCAAATGGTCAAAAGATTGAGGCTGTTGGAGATCACCCTCATAAGGTTTGTTCAGGACCCTCTGGCCATTATTAATTGGATTCTAATATGTCTCTTCAATTCTTAGAAAAATTCGGAAAAAATCGCTTGCCAGCATTGTGTTCTTAAACTCCATTCCAGCGGCTTGCTCAAAGATATCATCTACCAAGGTTCCCATGAGGCCGCTTTTGACCAGGCTTTGTTAAACGATGAATCCGACGCGAAAATGGATATCTACGATTACTGTGCACGTTTCGATGCCGTTCCAATGTTCATCTTTCGTGAAACTCAACGGCCGGGAAACCGAAGGCCACTAGTTGAGTGCACTGTAGAGATGCCGGAACAGAATATTCAGGCCTCGGCCCGCGCTGCTGATAAAAAGGTCGCGGAGATTTTGGCATGTGTGGAGTTCAAGAAGCAGGCAGAGGAATATCACGCTAAGCACGGCGAATCGACAATTGTTGTTAAAGATCTATTAGCTCTTAGCACTCGTAACGCGAGAAAGTTTTTCGAATTCTACAAGATGCATAACCGAGGCGTCACATACGACTGTACTATAAAACAGGTTTCGGGAGGAACTAAACGACTGAAAGCTGGCTACTTCCTTGGGCAGATGATGCTCAATAACGAACCACTGGGAGACCCAGTGGAAATGCATAGTAAAAAGGCAGCAGATACTGCGGCTTATTTAACCGGTGCTGTGGAATTGAAGAAAAGAGAGCCAGGAATATTTCCGAAATTTTTGGAGGCTCTTAGGCTTGGAAACGGAGAACTTCTGAAGCCGATTACTCCCGCATGGATACATACGGAAAATGACTCGGTGATGGCTATGACTGATACTCTGATGAGTGTTAGGCGGGTCGGACTTCCCCCATCGGAAGAGGAAGAGGACATGATGGAGGCCAAGGGGGAGAATGGCAGGAGGATGAACCCGTGGAGGCGTTTAGATAAGGCATTCGTGGCAGTTAAAAATATCAAGCTGCAAGAGGATTACGAGAAGTATCTCAGCGATCCTGCATTGACTACTCTGAGGCAAAAGCGCGAGGAACTACCGATGAACCAATACCAGGCCAAGGTCCTGGATATTGTTGAAAACCACCCCGTTAGCATTATTGTTGGTGCCACTGGATCTGGAAAGACGAGTAAGTCCCAACTATCACCTTTCATCTTAAAAACCTATTAACCCATTATAGCCCAGGTACCTCAGATCCTGCTCGAGAAGGCGATTAAGGAAGGGAGGGGTGCTGAATGCAACATCATATGTACCCAACCTAGGCGGATTGCTGCCACCTCTGTGGCACAGCGAGTTGCAGTAGAGCGAAACGAATCTCTTCAAAAATCTATTGGTTACCACGTTCGATTCGACTCAAAGTTACCTTCTGCCGGCGGAAGTATCACCTATTGCACGACCGGTATCCTCCTTCAACAGCTTAGAAATTCTGCCGACGAAGCGTTAGAGGGTGTTACCCATCTCGTTATTGATGAAGTCCACGAACGCGATATACTTATCGATTTTTTGCTAATTATTTTGAAGCGGGTATTAAAAGAGAGAAAAATTCTTGGGAAGCCTAGTGTCAAGGTTGTGCTTATGAGTGCCACAATGGACACAGACCTTTTTTCCAACTACTTCGCGGAAAAGAACGAGCATAATCAGCTTGTACCCTGCCCTGATCTTAGTGTTCCTGGACGTACTTTCCCTGTCAAGGAGCTGTACCTCGAAGACATCAGGGGACTCCTCAAAGAGTCACATTCACCTGCCGATTTGTTTATGCTCAATGAGCCCGATTCGAGGGAGTATCTCGGAATCGAAGGCAACCTTTCGGCCTCCGCCCCTGTGTCTAGGCTTGCTTCGAGAGTTCCCTCCAGGGCTCCATCTAGAGCTGCTTCCACGCGAGAAGAGGCCCCCGAGGACGACGACGCGGTAGACAATTCCACTACTATTAATTGGAAACAAGAAGTTAAGCTTGGTGTCGATGGTCAAGCGGTTGTTTCAAATGAGAAGCAGGACGCCATTGTTCCAATCGGCCTTATTGCAACCACTATAGCCCATATCGCAAAGACAACTACTGAAGGCGCCATGCTGGTATTTTTGCCTGGTCTGGAGGAAATTACGGGACTTGATGAAGCCCTTCGAATTCGGAAACCACTTGGTGTTGATTTCAGTGATGCGAACAAGTTCAAGCTCTGCTTGCTTCATTCTTCTATCCCTAATCAAAATGACGTGTTTGATGATGTTCCAGAGGGCTGCCGCAAGGTTATCCTTTCCACCAACATTGCAGAAACTTCTATCACTATTCCAGATGTCAGATATGTTATCGATAGTGGGAAAATGAGGGAGAAGCAATACGAGCAAGCACGAAGAATCACTCAACTTGTATGCACCTGGATCAGTAAATCGAACTCAAAGCAAAGAGCTGGAAGAGCTGGGCGGGTTCAGAACGGAAACTACTGGGCATTGTTCTCTAGGAACAGATTCGAGTCGATGCGTGCCACAGGATTACCGGAAATGTTGAGATCAGATCTTCAGGAAATTTGTTTAGACATCAAGGCGCAAGGTTTTACCGACCCAGTTAAGCAGTTTTTGTCTGAGGCTATAGAAGCACCTACTCCAAACGTCATTGATGCTTCACTCAACCAACTGATGACACTTGGTGCCTTGACTGATAACGAACGCCTAACGCCTCTGGGGCGTGTGCTGGCCACCATGCCCGTTGAGCCCGCACTTGGAAAGATGATCCTGCTCGCTGTCATTTTCCGTTGTCTTGACCCGATCATAATCTTGGGTGCTTCTACAGCCGCCAGAGACCTATTCGTCAGCCCTCCAGAAAAACGACAAGATGCCAACCGTGCAAAGCATGCTTTTGTTCGCGGTACAGGTAGTGACCATATGGCTATGGTTAATGCTTTCCGTGAATGGAGGTGGATTCGTGATCAGAACGGTCAATACGCGGCGAGTAGATTCGCAGATGACAATTTCCTCCATAAAGGTGCTCTGAGGACTCTTGAGCAGACAGCCGAACAAATCGAGGAGATTTTGGTTCAGGCAAGTATCATTCCATTCACCAGGAAGGGCCAGCGTTACCAATCAGAAATTGGGCATGCACGCTTGAATGATAACTCAAACTGTGTGCCACTTATCAAAGCCCTTACTTTGGCTGGCATGTACCCTAACTTGGGTATCAACACTGGTGGAAGAGGGTTCCGAACTGCGAATGAGAATTTCACTATGATTCACCCAACATCTGTACACTACGTTAACAGAACCGACGATCAATTACCGTTTGGAACCCTTGTTACCTATTCAGCCAAGGCTAGGAGCAATGATGGATCAACTTTGCTTCTTCGTACTGTCACTGAAAGTTCACCTCTGGCGGCAATGCTATTTGGGGGGAAATTGACGAATTATGGAAACAACTTGGAGATCGATTCTTGGCTTCCATTCTTGGCGCCCACACAAACTGCGAAGATTACGCATGATTTTAGAAGACTATTGGATAGGGTAAGAACTTTTTCGAGTCATATAATATCAAATTGAAGCTAATTTATATACTCGTAGTTGCTTGCACATGCATTCCGTAGTCTTTCCAAGAGAGGTAACGACAGAAGTGGATTTTTAGCCGATGATCCGGCTCGTGAGACTTTCGCAAAAGGACTAGTAGAGGTATGCTTGTGTACCTTGATACTGGCTTTACGTACCAATCTAACATCGTAACAAATAGGTTCTTGAGTGTGATGTCCCAAAGAGACAACCCAACCGCCAGTGGGGGTCTGGTGGTCAAACAGATAGGGGGTATACACGCAGGTTCTAAAAAAAAATAAGGGTTTAAGCGGCGTGTATGGGTGGGAGGTTTCTTTCTGGTTTTTGTATGCTCCCGGCGTTAAATCTTTTGTGTTGTATTTGTGTTATCACGATCATTGTTAGTTTTTGTGCATCTCGATAGAGGTTCTCCTTCGTCTGTTCTGTAGTATACTTTACGATTATGGATTTAGAAAGTGTTCCGGTATGATGCACATGCTGCATTAGAAGTCAAGACGGGATGCTAGAGGACATAGAAAGAGTTATAGGAGGGTTTACAGGCCGGGAGATTGACGATTAGTGGGGTTTTTCTTGTACTATTTTAAAATACATCTCCACTTGATTATCCATTTGGGGGATTTTCGGGTAGCTTTACTTCATCGTTGTTCAAAGCGCATGATTGCGAATCTTTTAGCCTCAAATTTAGGTGTGGTACCCAGAAATGAGCACGGACAACTTCTTCGTTGAGAGGGAGTTATTAAGTCGATCAGGCTAACTTGAGCGTATAGTACTAGGACAGAAGTTTTTGAAATATACCCTTTTTACAGCCAAAGTTGCCATATTTAGCTACCCGAAACAACCACCCAACCTTTTTTTTTTTTTTTTTTGTTTAACTCATTAATTACATACAACCACCCAACCTCAAGATGGAGCTTAGATTTTTTTGGCGTGCAATCAAATTTTTTAAAATCATGATTTGGGTGTTTCTGATTTTGTATGGTATTCTCATACAAATTTTTGCAACCAAAGTTTACCAAAACTTCTGTACCTTGACTGCACATGTACTTTATACATATATCCAAGTCCATGCGTTATTTAATATAGTGCACATCCCATATTGTGTATGCTGATACTAGAGCACTATTTAAATGATCATTTCTTACGATTAATCTCCTGCAATTACGGCTACTCCTACAACACTAGGTTGGATTGACTTCTACACCTTTGCACAAAGAGTTCTGAAACTCATTAATTCCTCGAGCCTAGGAGGAAACATAAGGTTGTTGCTATAGCTGTTAATTTCCATCGGTCACTATGGTGCCAGTACAATGCTGCTACAGTAGATGGTAGAAACAAATGAATAGTCCTGTATATTAAGAGTTGAAACAAATCAATTCCTAACAGTGGGATACATTCGTTGTGCGAGTGATGTGCCATGATGGTCATTGTGTCGTGTACCCAGGTGCCGGAAAGTGATGTAACGATCAAATACAGTAGCAAAAAAGCGGGTGGATCTAGTATAAAACTACGGTATAATACATGTAGTTAGGATTCCGATTTAATTCGGAAGTTTTACACATCCCCTTTCTGGTACTGTAGTCCATATTCCTCAACAACCAAACTACATGTAGCTAACAGAATGTGGAGTGAATCTATGGTAATTGAGAACATGGAGATTATAGGTATGGTAAGAGTAATATATTATAATATGAATACATGCTATTGCTTCTTTCTTTTATTACTGTCTCGTCTTTTGCGGGCGGACTCTATTCTAGAGACTCATGTATCATGCATATGCATATATGACAAGAATATTCATCCTATTCAAGCATTATTTTGTGTTAAAAATTGAAATTCTAAGTGCCTTTCCGCATTGTTAGGTCAAACATTGCATCACTTTCCGGCACCCCTAGGTATATACAAATACAACATTGAATACCATGTATATGTAGTATTGACTACATGTAACTAAGGCCGCGTGTACGGATAAATGAAATCAAACGAGTGATAGCCATGATCTGGCATATGTATCCTGACTGAGTGCGGAGAAAGTTTTGTTTACCCGGTTGGCGTTAGGTCATGTGGGATGAATTCCGGGCAGGTCGGCTATTCCGATAAAAGAACACCCTTCTTACTGATGAAAGAAGAGACTAACGACGGTTATCCTGATAACTATATGGTTGAGACTTGACTTTCCTCAACACCACACTTTTGTTCAACAAAACATCAATATCGTCATCATCGTTATCATCATTATGTCAACTTGCTAGTGTATCTGCTCTTCTATATCCTTACGAAACACTTATATAACCTGCCACTATCCGTACATAACTCCAGACATCACCCTGTCTCGGAACCCCTGCAGCTCCCACCTCTCTGTCCAACCAAAAGGCTCCACCAAGCAAATCCTCCAGCTATTCCTCTTTGGTAAACCTCTCCCCTTTCTCCGGGAAATAATATTATGAAAACTCTCCCGTCCGCCGACTTCTCTCCCTTTGCTACTTCACCGCCTCCACCAAATTCATTCTCGCCCATAGAAACATCAAATTCAACAATGGTGAAGACGTCGACTCTCCTGCACTATGCTTGCCACCCCAATCAGTTGAGGGCAATCATTCAATGGTGAGAATCTTTATCGCCCCTTTCTTTCTGGCTTGACTTATCATTCATATTTCTTCTATCATCTCTTTCCACCTACATTTCCCAAACAAAGTCCCTATCTCTAACCAAATTTTATCTACCTAGGAAAGTTTGGCACACCCCTCTCCATGAGCGAGATGAAGAAAAAGAATCTCCATCTCTCAAGCGATGCTTCGAATTCCTGGATCTCACCTCCCGTTCCTTCAGCGCCGTGATCCAAGAGCTCTGCCCGGAACTCTGCGTTTCGGTCGCTCTCTTCTACCTTATCCTACGGGGTCTTGACACTATTGAAGACGACATGACAATTGCGCTATCAGAGAAGGAGCCTCTCCTACGATCATTCGACGAGGTTCTCGATAAGCAGGGGTGGAATTATAAAGGCAATGGCCCTAATGAAAAAGACAGGCAGCTCTGTGTCGAATTTGATGTTGTGATTAAGGAATTTGCCCTCATACCCGAGCCTCACCGGGTGATTATAAAGGACATTACAAAGAAGATGGGGAACGGTATGGCCGATTATGCCAACAACGCTGAACACAACGTTAATGGTGTCAACACCGTCGCTGATTATGATTTATACTGCCACTACGTTGCCGGACTTGTCGGGGAGGGTTTGACCCGCCTTTTTGTCGCCTCTGAGAAGGCCAACAAGGCACTTCTTGACCGTCCCCATCTTTCAAATGCGATGGGACTGTTCCTTCAGAAGACGAATATCATCCGTGATTACGCAGAAGATCTCGCAGATGGACGCAGGTTCTGGCCGAAAGAGATCTGGAGTAAATATATCACAACTTACAGCGAGTTTCCTAAGCCCGAGAATGAAGAAGCAGCGCTCAACTGTATCTCTGAAATGTGTCTGAATGCGCTCAGCCACGCCGATGAGTGTCTCTTCTACTTGGCTGGTATTCGAGAACAGAGCGTATTCAACTTTGCGGCTATCCCGCAGGTCATGGCTATTGCGACACTTTCTTTAGTTTTCAGGAACAAGGACGTATATCACAAAAATGTCAAAATCGCAAAGGGGGAGGCATGTGAGTTGATGCTGGAAGTTGGGAACTTAAGGAGTGTGTGCGAGGTCTTTCGAAAGTACCTGAAGGTCATCCACAAGAAAAACACACCCAAAGACCCTAACTTCCTCAAGATTAGCGCAGCTTGCGGAAAGGTCTGTTGGCTCCTATCCCAAACCAGCCCTATATTTGCTGACGATTGAAATCTAGGTTGAACAATTCATAGAATCAATCTACCCTACTCCCAAGGGGGATGATGAGATTGCAAACCATAGGCAACAAGAAGCAACTGGTGAGACACCAGAGCAGGCTGCAGAAGCGAAGAAGGAGATCTTCCTGTTAATTGCAGCTATTGTTGCAACTCTATTTGTTATATCTGCCATCATGGTTCGTCCCTTCCCCACCCCAGCCTCTTATAGGTACCTTGTATTAACTTAGTACAGGTTGGTATCGCCTGGATGCTTGGTGCGCGATTCGACATTGCCTTCCAGGAGCTCAAGAATGGTAACTTTAAGCCGAATGCAGTTAGCTCAGCCGTCGCATCTGCCGTAACCTCGGCCATTACTTCAATAGCACCGGAGCATGTCGAGCTGTAAATTTTGTTTTTAATTTTTCTTTCGGATTTACATTATTTTAACTCTTTTTTCTTCTTTCTTTCAAACACGGTTTGGGTTGTATCATTTTGATTGGACTTCGCATGCATGGCAAAAAATCTTTGGGAAATGATAACGATTGTTCTTTGATGTGGAAAACTTGGTGGACAAAAAGGAAGGGTCGGAGGAGGGAAGGAGCCTGGTTAGATAACTAGGCGGTTAGATAACTAGGCATGCTCGTAAGGTTTACGATAATATTTTAATCGCTTTTCTGGCCCCTTTTCTTTTCTACATACTATGCTGGAGAAGATAAGATGTAAGCGCATATGTTACTGGGAGCACTCATATGTTAAATTATGTGATTACTCAGTGGTGAAATCTGTTCTGGCACACGTACATAGCCTAGCCTCGGTCCCAGGCTCTGTATGGTAAGTTGCGCTACCATCTCAACGCCTGGTGAATTTGACAACGATGAATAAGTCACGTGCACTATTTAGATTTTCTGCGCGAGCTCTGGTTGTCAGGATCCCAGGCTTTGTGTGGTGCTTACCTCAGCACAGCTTCTCTCCGACAATTGACAGCTCGCGGCTACAATAGCGGTTTGCCGAACCGTCAATTTTGATTGATGAGGGTATCGGCACAGGGTACCGAAACTCTATCAATGCGCAAGGGGCCTTATATGTCTCGATCTCGTCACCACTGATAATGGTCGAGATCTACTAAATAATTTAAGTATAATGTCAATTTTGCGACCCGAAAATTGTCGAAATCGACAGCAAATACGCTCTATTGCGCCAAAATCATACTAAAATATAGACTTTCTGAGCTTATAACTCAACAACCAGGGCTCGCGCAGAAAATCTGAAAAGTGCAAATGGCTTAGCGCTTCTCAGAGAATCATCTGAGAGAAACTGTGTGTTTTTATGAATTTTCTTTTCTGATGGTCATTGCGCTCCCTCAATTTCACCAGGCTCTGAGATGGTAGCGTTGCGCGCACCAAATCTAGAGACTGGGACCGAGGCTAAGGCTATATAGCCCTAATGCATAACCGTGGGATTAGTAAGGCATCTGATTAACGTTGCACTAGATATGAACATTTCAACGATGACATTTCTCTTAATCCAAAACCGGTATTGACATTTCGGTAAAGAGTTGTAGAACCTGGGGGGTTGTTCGTTACTATCACAGCTATGTTTCAAGAGCTACCTCAAGTTTACAAGAGAACAATACTTACCCGAGGTGTATTTTTTGGCCCAATTATTTAGCCTATAAGTCTTCGAACATCTATACGGATGGTATAGCATATAGCACTACAATAAATAAGGTGGGATTCCCCTCGTTTGTTGGATTAACTTTAGTTCAAGAACAGAATTGGAAATGAGACTAGTTTTGAGCCCGTGTGAGGCGAATCGATTTCAACGGGGTAACCGCTGGCACGGTATTGACCCCGTACCTACTACTGCTGCACTGCTTTTTCTATCAATACTTATGATTTGCCTTTCGGGGGCTGAGTTAATGCTGGGGCCTGCTGTACTGCCGTACGTTATCCTTTAATATGTACTACCTTGTCTCCAAAACAATCATTGATCCCTGCCAACTGTAGTACGGTAATACTCCAGATATCTATCATAATGGCAGTGCACACGGCCCTGGACCTTGTACTGTACCATAATGCCAGTCTATCACCAGTGTATACGCTGTATATGTCAATCATTATGGTAGCCACTTGGATTATTGGTACAAGTGTTGGCGTCGCAGATTTAAAGAGAGGAAACGTCGCCCCCCACACGGGGCTGAAGGGGGAACTGATATATGGGTATTGTCTGGTGACCGGGGAAATGTTGAGCTATTATAGAAGATTGGGTTGCTTGGTTCCAAAAGCAAGGCTGCTGGATGAGGTCATTGTGTTATGAGTGGGTTAAAAATGGGGAGAGGTCTCCGCAGGGAGACACAAACTAATCTTTGTGGGGTCGGACATTAGAATTTTCTATATAATTTCGACAGTAATATCAGCAATCGCACACCACCGCAATAAAATTAATGGGGTAAAATATGCCAGGAACCTAACCCATAGGTGCACCAAACTTTTCAGTTCTGAAAAAGCAGCAACCTCCCGGATCTAGGGAGCTCGGGGTTTGAGGATCAACTATTCTAAACATCCTTTCATGATAACTCGCTGTTCGTGGTTAGCGAAGAAGATTATTCTCAATTTTGAAACCATCTTCAGGAAGAAGCTATGTACATATATGACTCATATGACCAGTGAAGCACCACCAATAACAAAAAGATAGGCCGTTAGGGGAAATTTCGCCAAAGCTCGAAAATTAGCTATTATCTCTAAAACGATTAGCTGAAAGGTATCGATCAACCTTAGAAGTATCCGTTTGTAGGTATTTATCTAGAAACTTGTGAGATGAGATGGCAGGGTGGAGTGGAGCGGAGAGGGTGGGATATATGTGGTGGACATTTCTGGAAGACGGGGATACCGATCTTTCTTTTGGGGGCTTTAGCAGTGGGTGTACCAACCACGTGATTAGTTTCGGCCAGTAAGCCTTTACTGGTTTCGGTGCATAAATTTACTATTATTGTTGGTCTGTATTAGAGACTTTGCGCAAATGGAGCCAGCTCCATTTTCTGACAACCTGATTGGCGCTGATCACACCATTAGCCAATCATATAATCAAAATATAGAGATGGCTCCACTTGCGCAAAGTCTCTATTATCAGGAGGATGAATGACTGAAATAAAATCTAGAGCGATCTGATCATGAACAGTGACGAACGCGCTCCCGATTACGTCCCGTTTAGGATGCCCTATCCCTTCGTGTGTTTTCACGACCTGGCGCTAATGGACAGCTTTTACTCGGTAATAAACCTATGTAAACCTCATTCCGTGAACCTTTTGTTGTGAAGTCACCTTCTGTGACCTCTCCTATACCTTTTTCAGGTGTCTCCACAGTCTGTAGGTAGCTAGATTTTTTGAATATCACCACGCCGTCGCGGGCCTAATATGTCTCCGATTTTGCTCTGACACACGAAGGGATCTACGAATGCTCGTGGATAGAGAATTTGTCGGACTAGATGATAGAGTACACATTAGAAACTT
This sequence comes from Morchella sp. 2018-W38C, assembly GCA_024713705.1. NCBI lineage: Eukaryota > Fungi > Ascomycota > Pezizomycetes > Pezizales > Morchellaceae > Morchella > Morchella sp. 2018-W38C. The sequence goes on from JAMJEX010000001.1 coordinate 1,896,588, forward strand.
TAGGCCAACGATCAATTTTGAAAAATACTATTTGCCACCCAGTAAAACGGTTCCCGCAACTAGCAGTTTTGAACCCATTTTTGTATGGAGATCAGCATGGAACCATCAATTTTACTACCCACAACCATCAATTTTGCAACCAACATTTTTCAAAATTGATGGTTGGCCTAAAACTTCTATTACATGTATGTACCCAGGAGGGTTGGAAAGTGATGCACATTTTGAACCCAAATCTCTATATTTTGCCACAACACAAAACATTCCCTAAATTCAGAATTCGGATACAGAACGTCACTGCTATGCCTGGGAATACATTGGCCAGTGTTTGAAAAATAAAATATACATTTCCAAGACAAAAGGTTGCTGTGAGGTAGCGAAAATTTATTAGAAAAGAACCCAGAAAACCGTTGACAAGAACCTACACGCCCAAATTGATCTTGGTGTACCCTCATGTGAACATTTATCCTCTCATTAGAGCGTATTTGCCAACCGTCAATTTCAACTATTGACACTTCAAAATTGACAGTTTCAGGAGGCAAAATTGACAGTTCCCCTCAGTGGCCAAAATAGATCTGGTTAGCGGTATGACAGAATAAACCCCGAAAATCAGACAGTTCATTACGCTACCTGTGAAATACGCTGTTGGAACTGAGAATTCATACCCATGATACTAGCTTCGATAGTAACAAAACTGGGTACTTGTGATCCTCCTGGTATATCTCACAGCACGCTGCCCCACCGAAATTCAAAATTAACAGCCCCGGTTGCCATTTCGGAGCCCCACAATTTGTAAATTCTTAAAATTGACGGTTGGCAAATACGCTCTATTGTTGAGATATCAACGAATGTGCATCATCTTCCGACACATTGGGTACATACATGTATCTATGAAATTATTATACCGCGTTCCGCCGATCTCTGGGGTTGTGATTTTGATGCCCTGTGATGTTCATGGCTACGTTACTCTATGGAAATCCAAGCAGATGATATCTACCATTTATGTAACTACTATAGCTTCTATATGAGGCATCACTTTCTCAATCTGCGAGGTGCATAGATGGTTCGTTGGACGGCTATCACAATATGGAGATTTTCCCTATCCTTCTCCCAAGAAGATTTAGGATGAGGTAGTCTCGCCGACACATATGTACATGTATGTATGAGTCTATCCCCGAGAGTGATCACCACGCTCGGCATGCCGAACGAATCCCGAGACGTGGCCCCTGCACGTCAATACGGCAATCCCCGTTACAACCCCTGCCCAGATCCCCGTTGAGCCGCAACTTAAAGCACGATGACGTATTCAGCGGTCGCCCAAGTCACACAAGTGCAATACGTAAGGCACCACAACTCCGAGTAACGTAACAAAGGCCACGATAGCCGTTAAAGTGTGTCAGGTTAGTATTCCACGGAGATGTGACACATAAAAAAGCTGGTACCGACGCGCTCACGACCTCACAGCCCTTTTGACTGGCGTTGAACTTTCTAACCTCAAGGCAAATAGAAAATCACATGCTATCACATAGCTACAGTAACTGTAAAGGCACAAATGAAGCGCAAACCCACACATGTGTCCCTCATTCCTTTTTAAAGTCCTAAGTCCTTCCAACCAAACACCATGCCCACTTCAACCATAGAACATCAGAATACAAAAGAAAAATACAGTAAACGATTGGTTCCCAGGCAAGAGAGACAAAGAATCGATCCCATAAGGCCGCCCACTACAAAAAAATGTCTAACCATGTATGTACGTCTCCCCTGATAAGTGGGATAATCCCAATCCTGGGGCGATAAGAACAGCACACCAAGTGCAAGCAAATAATCATACACTTCAAACTAAGGCTGGAGAGACTACTCGTTGTGTTCTTTCCTCTCGCCGCCGGCGGGGCCTGCTACTGGTTTACCGCCCCAACTAAACCACCCACCAGTCCTTGGAGTGCCAATGAACGTAAGGCCTTCTTTCTCGGCATCGCTCATTGTTACATGGTCGAAGTCGCCAGCCATATTTCCGGAGCTTGGTGACCTTGAAACATTTGCTTTGTTGGCATCGGACGCATTATCAAGGACTGCTGCAACACTAGTGTGGCTTGCATCCCCAGAAACTCGGTTTGTTTCCGCCTCTTGTTCCAGCGCAGCCATGAGTGTCTTCAATTTCTCCTTCTGCATCTCAATGAAACGTGCCTTTTCTTCCTTTCCTTCGATAGATGCAGGAATCAGAGTCGCAGTATTTGCGGGGTGGGGTGTTCCGACTGGCCCTCCCTCTGGTGTTTGCTGCTGAAGTGCTGAAGAAAGGAATTGGTAAAACTCTGTAGCCCTTTGGGGGGCGCCCGAGGCGATGGGTGCAACATTCCACTTTGAGAACAAATTTGTGACAAATGAAGCGGCGTCTTGAGAGAGTGGCTGCATTTTTGCTTCTGAGCCTTCTGGCAGAGGCCCAAATAACTGTTCCCTGGCCATATGGATGAGTTTTCGGATGTAGTCAATTCCCGCAGCCTTGGCCTGGTCGTGAGTTCGGGTGATAAGATCTTCAATCTCTTTCTCGTGAGCCTCGAGCGTAGGGTGGACATGTTCTACGTAAAGTCTCGTGGCACCCTGGAACTGTGGAAGGACAAGCCACATCATAAACCCAGCACGGATTTCTTGGTAAAATGGAAGCCTGGAACATGGGATTGGTTAGGCTCCAAAAGACAAATATAGTGTATGTAAAAACTAACCAGCACAGGATCCAGCCTGTCCATGACTCAACTACAGTGATGCATCCAATAACAACCCAGTACATCAGCCATGGCGTAAGCTGTGATGGATCGTTTGCTTTGAGGGCCTTGTACGACGCGAATACGGGGAAGAGGAAGGTTGCGACGGAGCTATTCACAGAACTGTTAGTGATTGCACAGTAGAAATAGGAACTCTACATGGTCGCGTGATGCCAGTGTATAGGAGGAATAATACTCACGAAAGCAGTTTTGATAGAAGGCCAAACATGATTTAGACTAGGTATGTGAACAATGTGAATATTTTGTAAATGGTTACTTTTGGACTGTTGGAATAGTGTTTGTAGCTACTTCCGTCAAGAAAGGTAGACAAGAACTGATTCTTTGACGAGGTAGAAGATGTGGAGGAAGAAGAAGAATCAATGGGAGGGGGGCCGGAAAGGATATATGAAGGAAGAGGGGAAGCTGATCTTCTAATAAAAGAGGGGACACAAAAAAAAAAAAGAGCTAGGTGAGTTGTAATCTCAGAGTTGTCGTTGTGGCTACAATGTGCAGCAGCAACAGCATCAGCAGCAAGTAATGTAGTAATGTGGTACAGACGCGGAGGATGCGGAGGGGTACCCAGCCGCAGCAGCAGCAGAAAAAAGGTCTGGGAAACCCCTCCACACCTCCAAGGGCTCTTGTGCATGACCTCCACTCGGAATATGGTCCAGTCCAATGCCAACCCCGTGATCGCATCAGCCGGAGTCAAGGGCAGTTGCCGGAAGGAGATTAGTCGAATCTGTATGTTTTACCGAGTTCTGCGGAGGCGGCCAGTGTAGGGTCACGAAAGCGGGATAGGAATTTTTTCTCTGGCTGTCACTCAACTACTGGAGCAGCCCTAACCACCACCACCACCACCACCACCCGGCCCGTTACCACCCGCACGAGAGTACAACCTGGACACCCTGAGACAGAGAAAACTCCTACTCACTCGATAGCTGGGGTGTGATATCCAATTCAACCCTCCCGAGAGGAACCGTGAAAGGACCCGGTAGAATACATACAATGCCGGTACTGTCATAATGTATGTACGGTACATACATGTATCATCTACCCTTACACCGAATATCCCGAGTGCCGCCGGGACCCGTTAACTTCATCTTGAGTCTCTTCGACTGCCCAAAAAGCTACAGTCCTTCCCCGAGGCTCAACTGCTTCGCATATGTATGTAGAAGTGCTGCAACGGTTGATGGTTTCAGCGATATGAACTGTACCTGCAGACCAGTGTGTACAGTACAAGTATTTGCCCCCCCAAAACCGAACAATAAAATACGCAAACCCAACCACAGCTCATCCTGGCCAGTTGCCAACAAATATCACGCCGCATCATGAGCTTTGCCTCCCATAACATCCCACAGACAAACACAGGAGTTAGAACCGATTATTTGTATGCTCATGCTAGAAAAATGCGACAGGATGCTCCTACTTCATGGGTTGTTGCGTGTTGCGCTGGCATGAAGTTTCTCAACTCCTTCTAGCTAAATAAACCTCCAATCCCCCAGGCGCATCTACACGTAAACTTGCCTACATACTCACTTTACCCCACCATTAAAAAAACGCCTCCTCGGTACTATTGTCTCTTTGATTTGACCTACATATAAACGAAACCCCTACCTAAGGACACTTCGTAGTAGAGTACCTACAGAACGACGAGAAACACCTCATCTGCGAGGTATATGCAACAATCCTAACTGATCCATCATATAAAAAATAATCACATAAAATGTGTATCCTGCTTGTCACCACCGCGCATCCAGAATACTCTTTGATAGTTCTCTCTAACAGAGATGTATGTTTTTCCTCCCATTGAAGATCAGCATGCGTCCACATCACCTATCCAAGATTCGAAGTTAATCGCGCATGTCACAGAAATACTAATTAATCCCCCCCTCTCTGATAGGAATTCCTCCACCGTCCTACCGCGCGTGCAGCTTTCTGGGAAGAACCCAACTCACACATCTTGTCGGGTCGAGATCTGGCCCGTCCTGAGCGAGGTCTGTCTACGTTTCTGCATCTCCTTCGTCCCCCGCCTGTTCACCCATCTTTTCAACCGGAATGCTCCTCCAATCATTCAGCAGCTAACACCCCCACCCCCCACAGGTACATGGCTTGGCATAACCCGCACCGGCCGTCTCGCTGTGCTTACAAACTACCGCGAACCCACCTCTCTTGCAGCACTGGCTGAGAAGTCCCGGGGTGCTATGGTTACTTCCTTCCTTACCTCTACCACAACTGATTCCTCCACTTCCGAATGGCTGCACTCCCTGCATGCCACGGGGGACCTACACGGCGTCGGTGGATTCTCTCTTCTTTGCGGGATCCTCCGTCCTAAGGATATTGCACTCGGAAGCCTCCAACCACTTGCTGTAATTTCTAACCGTACGCCGGCCGGAGACGACGGGGTTGAAAACAGTGCAACTTGGATAGCCGGCGAGAAAGGAGAGACATGGGGGCTTAGTAATTCGTTATTCGGGGAACCGTGGCCTAAGGTGAAGAGAGGGGAAAGTATCATAGCTGAGGTTGTAGATACCGCAGTCAAAGAAGGAAAAAACGAAGACGAGTTGTTGGAGAGTCTATTTGGCGTGCTGAGTTTTGATACTTTGCCGAAACTGAGCAGGGATAATGCGTCTTACCACACCCAGATGGAGTCTTTGAAGCATAGTATTTATGTTCCGGCCTTTTCTGCATGTCATGAGAAAGTGGATGCACATCCGGCGGATATGACTCCAATCACAGACGAAGACCCAGTCAAGGCTAATGTTCAAACTCAATGGTGGCGCGACCGAAAATATGGAACCCAGACTCAGACAATCATACTTGTGGGTCGGGATGGGAAGGTGAAGTATGTGGAGAGGACATTGTATGACGATCAAGTCAGGCCGTTAAAAAAAGAGGAGCGAGATGTTGCAATTGAGTTTATGATTGAGGGTTGGAACAATTAGTAGGTTCCATAACTTGTTTTTACGTACAAGGCCTTTTTTGCCGGTAGGTTGTGTGCTGCATAATTTCGGACGGTGTAGCTATTGCATTGTGTGCACATTTCTTTTTAGTTTTATGATACAACTCTATATAAAAAAATTCAAGTACATATTTGCTTGGATCTGGGGTACTCAGCCGTTTAAGCCATAAACAGGCAGGTGGCCACAGTGAGGATGATGGCACATGCTGCAACGAGCAATGGGGATGAGATGACCTATGAGCTCCGGATAAATCATTCGGCATTATTTATAAAGGGTCTCTGGTAATAAAAGGATCGGCGAATAAAAAGATCAGCGTAGTAGGTATGATACAGTACGTACCGTACTTTCTACGCCGCACTGTAATGGTATTAAAAGTACAGGCATGAGAGCATGGCTATCAGTCGCGTTTACCTGATCACATCAACCTCGTAAGGCTAGTAGAGGGTTATCTTTTTTCGCGCTGATATTGCACCGGCCGGTGGCTTAAAATGTCTATTATCAATTCTCAACACTCAGACAAGAGTATTGAAAATCTCGTTAGTAACTTCAAATAGTTTATGGTTAGTCCTTACGTGAAACTAACTGGCTTGGTTCAAGTTTAACTAAATATATGTACTAGTAGTAATAGTACTACTACATGTACCCAGGGTGTTGGAAAGTGATGCACATTTTGGCCCGACAACGCCTAAATACACTATTTTGACACAACACCAAACACTGTCTAGTCAGAATTCGGATACAGAACATCTCTGCTATGCCTGAGGATGTATTGGCCTGTGTTTGGAAATAAAATATCCACTCCCAAGACAAAGAGTTGCCGTGAGTAGCGAAAATATATAGTAAAAACCCAGAAAACATTGATGACAGACATTCTTTTTATTCTTTCATCATAATCTACACACCCAAGTTGACCTTTGCATGCCCTCATGTAAACATTCATTCTCTCATTGTTGAGACATCACCGAATGTGCATCATCCTCCGACACTCTGGGTACACTGACGTTTGTGGACGCGACTGATATTGCATGCCATACAAAAACACGCCAAGCTCATGATTTTGGGTGTATGCAACAGCGAAAAACGAGTAGTTGCGCCTACATGTACCTAATAATGAGGCTGGATTTGGGTTAGCAACCGGGCGTGGGTGTATTCACTAGTACGCCGGGATTTAATGCGAACTAAAAACTTCAGGGACGCCCGTTGCGGGGAGTACGCACGTACTAATGCTGCTGGCGGGTAGACCCTTCGAGCCATGACAAGTGGCCATATACTGAAATATTTTTCCGGAGATTGAAGCAGGAAACAGCGACGTAAAACATCATGGACAAGCGAACAAATGAAGCGCCTTCTCTGACTACACCACTATTTTGAGTGGATTCACTCATAAGGGAGGCATTTCCCAGAGCCTCTCTTAGTGTAGATCTAACCAAGTATATATATCTACATACCTAACGGCTTGAGGAGATCTATCTATTCCTTAAAGGTCGAGCACACAAGACTTATCGAATCACCAGTCGGTCGCTGGTATCCATAGAGGTACGCACATACCCAATAGGTTTAAGCCATTCACCCTATCAAAGATAAGAAATATAACTGGAGCAGCAGGTCCTCTTGATTCCATCAGATATCGAATGTGGACATAAAAGCATTGCGCTTCTAAGATGGACAGTGGTAGACATTTCCTTACTCACGAAGTTGAAGGCGACGGCGAAGATCGTGATGCGCACCGATTCTTCGGACTGATTCTGCCATCGATAACCATATCTATCGCTCAACTCAGCTCGGCATTATCCCACCACAAACACGGAATCAGTACGAAATTTCAGTACCACATCACATGACTATCATAGGAACACACCATCATAAGTTAACTATCTACTTTACTACTGGCTGGGCCAGTAAGTCTTCTTGATTCCCGATCCTGCCTCCCTGCAGGCGCCCCAAGTTTCGCGAATTCGATTGGTGGCGCTTGCTGGCATTATCAAGACAAGGACGCCGAATGACGTTACACCAAGTTAACTCGACTCAGTCATGAATGATTTTGGGTTAGGGTAAGAAAATACCATTGAGCTGAGCGCTAGATTTTTTGGGCGACCTCCCATGATATAAGAACACCCGATTTCTCACAATCAATAACTTGGTAAGATCACGCAGCAATTAGTATCATTCCTCTCTACACAAATACTCTCCCTCGCAATCGGCAGCCATATATCCACCCTCAAGCTCCAACTCACTACAACATCGATATGACAGAGATCATAGGAACTCTGGCGAGTATTTCAGCACTCATAGAGGCCGCCGCAGAGTGTTACAAGTTTTTCAGCGGGACATGGATCAGATCAAAAGAACCAAAAATCGGAAACGAGTTGGGCGTGCTCGAGGAGGTGCTTAAGAAGCTGATTCATATCATCGAAGGCCTGGAAGGCTATCCGTCACAAGAAACACTGTGCCTTATTAAGAATTGCGCCGAAGACTGCATTACCGAGATAACTAATTTTCAGGAGAAGATGGACACGAAATCAAAGGGGGGTATAAAAGTATTCTTGAGCAATCTACGGAGACAGCAAGAGGAGAAAAAGGCCCTAGAGTTTTTCTGTCTGATAGAGAGGCGTAAGAGCACTCTTACACTTATCTTGACGATGAGCCAACTGGTGTAAGTTAATCCTCACCCCTAAGTGTTAGGCATATATACTAAGTTAATCATACTGGGCAGTACTTCTCATGCGTTTGCATTGAGTCAATCTCAACCTGACCCGGAGAAATATGTGCCTACACGGACAACACAGACAGAATCGAACGGTACAATCGAAGCCGAGAAATGTCCTATTCGGAGTATTATAGATACTCATCAGTCTCTCAATCACAGAGACGATAGAGGCGTTCGCTTGTCTTCCAAGTCTCCAAAATCACGAAGGGAAGGAGACGAATACACGGAGAAAGCTCAAGAGCAGATCAGCACTTTTACCAACACGCCCTACTGTTCTGGTAAAGAGCCTATAAAAGATTGTTTTTTTTACAAGGCGTTAGATGGCTTGATATCGGTAGTAGTGATGTAAGTAACTCCCTCTTAAGCACTACGCTTGCATAGAGAACCCCATAGGCTTACACGGCATGTTCACAGAGGATGGGTGTGGAAATTCAGAAAGCATCAAGCCCCACTTGTGACCAGGTGACAAATTCTCCTCGGTATTTACGGTATTGTTTTTGATACCCCAAGAGGATATACATTTCGCAGTCAAGCATATTCAGACTGGTGTACTTCCTTCAGAGGTTTCCTTACTTTGAATTTGATACTAGAGTATCTTAACACGTACCTTGCCTTCTTTACTTCTCTTCCTTTGTCTTGCTTTAATTACGTACTCATATCTATATTTTATTTCTTTTTCAAAAACATTACAATGTATATCTCCAGCTGTTTATACTATCCTACCAATCGTAATGATTCATGTCAATTTTACAGCATATGTCTTTCCGATAGGTACAGCCTGTGGTAGACATCAGCCAGACCAGATATAGATTGTGAAAACTTGTAAACACCACAAATGTGCTGTTCATACTCCCTATGGCTTCTTTGATATATACGCTCAAGAAATGAAGCCCAAATCTAACGGTATCGGCATCATCCCATGTAAAGGGCGACTTGGGGTGGGAGTGAAGGGGGCACCCGGCTAGGGACAGCGTTTGGATTTGCAATACAGTTATTATAAATCGATACCTTCAAATCCACTATTATATATGTACTACATGTACCGAGGTGTGTGCTCGCCATAGCCTCTGGGTTGCATACAAACTACATATTTACATGTAAATAGCTACATGTATGTAGTAATGAAGTAATCAACCAACCAAAATGCATCGAGGTGTGCTAGCTATGCTAACTCCATGGCCATATATATATATACTAGGACCTTAAACTATTGCTTCACTGACCCGCCCCTTTGGTTTGTATCGTCTCTTTCTCACGTGACCACTACAAACCAGTACACGTGACTCAAGCTACCACAGGCCTCTCCCAGACAACATAATTAACAGCTGGTCCAATATCCCGACTCACCACGGCACCGGGCCCAGAGGGCGCGCGGTACGTGCCATTAAACTCAGGCGGCCGGCGTGTCGCTGAACTGACACACAACCAACTCTCCAACATGTACAGGTACATGTATGCATGTGCGCGTCACCTCCTATCACTCGGTTCTGCCAAAAGTCACTGTTTGTGTTCTGCCGGCTTGAGTAACTACAGTAGCAGAAATAGGGGTGATATTAGTGCACTTTGTTGCACAGAATCGAAGTAAACACAGGCTGGGCACGAGACTAGGGCGATATCTATGCTGCATTTAAGTAAATACCGTATTACTACAGTATCAGTACAAGGGTAGTATTGGTAGCGTAGCAGTAACATTACATGTAGTTTGGTAATTCGGGGTAAGCAGTAGTATTAATGTGGTATTTCGGGTAGGGGACTGGTATTGCTAGCTAGGGTATTCCAAGATTTGGATGTACCTATACCTAGAGAAAGATTCCCAGGGCCTAACCCATCATGAAGCATCACGGAATTTATCATCACCGCAATTCTGTTCATCAATAGTTCGCCCATTTCTAGTCTTTCATCACCGGGTGGTAAAGATTTCGGGAATACTTTTTAAAACCAAATTTTCCCCCGCTCGTGGATCTCAGTCTACCACAGTTGATCTATCAGTAGTTTGTGCTACAGCTTTCCTGATCATTGATCATGATCATCAAATACTAATTATACTATGGTGTTGAACTACTAGCTGGTAGAAGTGGACATGGTCCCGCACCCGTCCCCATCCCAACCCGAACCCCAATCCCAATCCCCGTCCCCGTTCCCGTTCCAGTCCCCGCCCCCTAGCCGCCCCACATACCCTTGCCTAGCAGTTAACCAGTTAACCAGTTAACCGTAACCTATTAGTTAGTTACACACTAAGTATTCCTACGGTAGTGCTGCGGTATTCCCCCAATAACACTAACTCCAAACAGTGTTGTATTATCTCCGTATTTGTAGAACGCGGTACTGTACGTACAATGTCGTAGTAATACGGTAGCACTACGGCACGAAAGCCACCCTTATTTCTGGTACTGTACATGCATCGCTGTTATCGTTGGATTCTGCCCCTATGACTGTGTGGTTAGTGCCAGTGCTTTTGGCGGGGCCGGCGCCGGGGGCTCGTGTTTTTTCCCAAACGAATATTCGGCGTACCTATCTGGCGGCCATGCCACGATCATAGGCTATCACTCGCTGGCGTCCCCCTTCCACCCCACTCTCGCCCAGGAGGGGGGGTGGGGGCCTTGCTGTGCGCCCTTGTTTCCCCCCCTTTCATACGGCTATGGACATATATAAAGCGGTTGTAGTAGAGCTGGGAGATGAGGGGACGTGGGGTATTTGAATTTGCAGGTGGGCCGGGGGACGCATTGTCATGAATAGACTGGTGGACTGTACTGCAAAGTGTATTGGAGGAGGGGGAAGCCTATAGACAGTATCTACCAGCCCAGTCGGACCACTCACCTGCAACTCCCGCCCATCCCCCCCCTCCCCAAGCTGCTGGAGAAAATGCGCCAAGCCGCGTTCCTCCCACCAAGAACTCCATTCGCCCCCGGAAGCAAAGGAACCCACACACACACCACGCTATATAATACCCTGAGTTGCGTGATCGGGCGATCTACGCAGCCACCCCGCCCCCCACCACCTGCCCGTTGACGGATAAAAGCTTGGAGGCCGGTCGGGAGCATATTAACGAAACCCTCCGTTGCCCCCCTTGCCCCGGCCGTGCAAGGGCCCGGGATATAACTACATGTCCCGTCAACCCGTTTATCGACAGCTCGGCTGGATCGAGGCGGTTTTTGATAGATGTACTTTGTCGGATCAGCTACCGCAGTATACGGATGCTAGGTACTCCGGAGACGGGAATTGCTATATATGGCTCTTAATACCGCTTCTATATGCCCATGATCTGGCAGTGGACTCGATCAAAAGGAAGGACGAGGCAAAGCTATGGCCATCCATGGAAATGGCGTATGTACACAAGATCTACCCGCCAGCTATTCTGTCTCAGAAGAATAATGCAATCTAGACTACTAACTGGCCAAAGGGAGCTACATACATACATCTCTCCTCTCGGATCTGATTAGATTACACGCCCGTCCACCAAGAATCTGCCGATTCCTCACCGAAGCTATATTGTATATTACAGGACCAAGACAAGACATCTCCTTTATGCCAGGATACTCGGGAGATTGACGTGAATCACCTCTCTCCCGGGCTAGTGCGATGCCCTCCCCTTCAATCCCTTCGATCAATATCATTGGTTCTCTCGTTCTTCGACATAAACAAAGCAAATCTAGTTCTTTATTCGTCATGTTGCGTATATGTACAGATTAAATTAATTCATATCATCATAATCATCATAAGCAATAGCTCCCATACCCCATACCCCATATCCCCATATTCCCAATCATTAACCAAACCCACATCCGCATCCGCATCCGCATCCGCATCCCGCCGCATATATATCTGCAGACCCAGGAAATGAGCGCAGAAAATCGTTTCTCAAGCCGGCGCCGTCCACAGCGGCCATACATCGGCCGAATCCAAAACAGCCATATTGTCCACCACCACCACCATCACCACCACAACCACTACCCAGCAGCAGTAAACATCCACCTCACCCCGTCGATCCATACTCCAGTTTCCTCAGCTAGAGCAATCAATGCTCAACACTCATCTATACCTGCACGACCGCAGACCGCCTCCCGAGTCGAAACCGGTCCCTTAATTTCAACGACCCCCACTGTCCACTCGTGCTCCTGCAATTGGAAATCCAGGGTTAGCAAACCCGTCTTCTCCGCGCTTCCTAAGGGGACATGACGCTCGCGGGGAGGGGGAGGGGGAGGGGGGTGGCTGCTCACGTTACTTCGGTCTTTGATCTTCTGATGGTGTTGCTCGATGGTAGAGACGCTGGCAGAGACATCGACGATGCTGAGGCCGGGAGGGGCGGCAGTGGGCGGTTTGGCGGCGGGCCGGGGGAGGGCGGGAGACGCCGCCAGGCTCTGGTGGTGATGGGGGCTCCTGGATGGGGGTTGTTAGTATTAATGAAGGAGTGGTAGAATACTACTACGAGTACTACTACTACTGTAGGTGCGTACCGGAATTCATGTCGACGTAGAGATCAAACCGCCGAGGGCGGGAGCGCCGCTCGGTTACGGGGAAGATTAATGTGATGTCCACTAGTGTAGGTGGTATTGTTAGTATTGGTGAGTTTGAATGGGGGGTGGAGAGCTAGATGTAGATGAGATGGAGGGAAAAACTACTGACTTTCGAGCTCTTCAGACACTTTTTCGAATTCAATCTCAATCTCGGTGAGCCAGTTATCGGCACAGTCGGGTTTCCGGAGCGCCATCCGGTAGTTTATTTCCTTGGTGTTGTCCATTGATCACGATGAGATGAGTTCGTGGGGCAGTTTGGTTTAGTATGTAGGTGAATGGGTGCCTAGTTGAAGATAAAAGTGATGGTGGGATTATATTCGTTGTGTGGTTTATGGGGCAGGCACTTTTTTATATATGGAGATGGGATATCAATGGAGAAAGGTAAAAAGTCGAACAAACACACATTTATATATACTCCGTACCTTATATATATATATATATATACATCTACACTTATATATATATATATATATATCGGCCGCCAACCAAACGCTGCGCATGCATTATACATCCCCATCCCCTCCACACGTATTTGCACTCGGCGCTGTACAGCCTCCTCCCCCTTCAGACACCCCGAAAATGCTAATTTATGGTCCCCCCTTCCACTCCACCCCTCCCCTTCCTCCCCTTCCTCCTTCCCCCAAGGCTTGGGTACAGGTATCAGGGCAACCCTTTCTCATATCGTCAGTAGTAGTGTGTAGTAGGGTCAGCTAGCCTAGGCATCTATCTGCTTACATGTAGGTACTAGGAACCGAAACACGCAGCGCCATGATCCCGACAGCTCGATCCCGTCCTTTCCAGAAAGCCTCGAAAGCTAGGTAGGGAGGGGGACCACGCCTTGCCGGATGCGGGATTATCGGAGGAGGAAAAAACAAGCACCGTACAACCCCGGAGAGATATTGGGCACCCCAGCTAGGGCAGACAGAGTACGAAATTGGTAGAGCTAGGCCTAGGATGGGCAGCTACTCCACTCTACTCTGCTCTGCCCTACTCCACTCCAGGTACTCTAGCTTAGCTAGCAGCAGCAGCAGCGGCGCCGGCAGTAGCAGCCTTGCATGAAATTTGGGGACGCGAGGCCACATGTAGTTTGTATGTGTCACACGTTCTAATCCCGATGTGTCGGTCATTGTCACTTGGAAACCCGGGAATAGGAATGTGAATAGGAATAGGAATAGGAATAGGAATAGGGGGGGGCCGGGAGGTCTAGAAATGCCAGTGAGGTTTTCGTTTCGGGTCGTTTCACTACTACTGACTGAGATGGCGATAATTTGGGGTGTTTGGGGGAGTGTTTGGTGGGTATTTCAAATATTAGTGCACTTGCAATTGTCTCTGCGGTCCCGGTGTTTGGAGGGATGGAGAGGTAATGGTTGGGGTTGTGTTGTGTAGAGTACCGTAGTGCTGCCCATGTATATGGGAGGTTTGTATTGTACTGTGAGAACCTGATGGAAGTACTAGTATGTATGTATATTGTAGGCTCGAGTGACACAGCCCAACGCACCCACGCACCCACGCACCCACGCACCCACGCACCCCCAACCCAACTCCCGTCCCGGTAGCAGAACCGATACTCCGTCATTTCGTTTTCAATGCCCTTGTTCTTAGTCCTGGACCTTTGTCTCATTGTCATTGACAGTGTAAACAAACGGGCGGGTGCCCGGACGCATGACGGAATGCGATATCGCAAGTCCGTCTCGACTCAAAACGGCCGGTGTAACGAAACACACATACGTACTGCGGTATGTACTCTGTGAGTATACGTCGTATCGTGTTCAGCCCGATCCATTCTCTTACACGCAGCAGAAGCACACAGACACATTCACGCGGCCATCCAAGGGCATAAACACAAATTCTCTCTCTCACACCTCACACCTCTCACCTCTCACCTCACCTCTCACACCTGCACTTTGCACTTTGCACTAACTTGCACTTTGCATGCACTCACCCACTCGCTCGCTGGAATCAGTAAAATCAAGCAGCTGAGTCGAGTCCGAGCCCGAGTCCGAAACCCATAAAAAACCAAACACCCGACAGCAACAGGTACATAACTCAGCATTCGATCCCCCCCCAAACCACTCAACCCGCGCGCGGGGGGCGAACTTATCTCAGATCCGTCCATCCTTCAATTTGGAATCTCTGCGTCCCCCCCTAGGTCTTTTTCAAGCAGTGTCGAGCACTGTATGGAAACACGTTGTATGTATGTACCAAGGGCCAGCTAGGTAGCCACATACTCCTACCTACCTGCTCCTCCTGCTGCAGATCACCACCACCACCCACCAGCGAGAGAATTGCTCCATCTTAGCAGAAGAAACAGGGGTCTAGAGACAGGGAGGGTTAATTTTTGCATGGCTGGCTGCCGGGTTAACTACAGCACACAGAGCACCCCGTTATATACATGTATGCATGTACTCTATTTACTTTCCGTCCGTTGCCAAGCACGCACATTCCAGACTCGGACCAGCCCTACAAAGCACCAGGCCCAGCTCCTCAGACCTGACGGCCCTCTGCCTACCTACCTACCCACATGTCCAAGCTCTCTGAGCTCAGACAGCGAGTGGGATAAGGCGTTTCTGGCAGCCGCTGTCCACCTATGTAGCTATTGTAGCTGAGGAGCTGACCGTGACAGTGTCTTATATACATGTACGTATATATATATATATATATTTCATGCCAGTTGTTTTGTGTTTTGCAATCTGTAGTGCTAGCTAGCTAGGGCTTGGCGGGTGCCTGGTTGTTTCTATTGTTTGCTACCGTACTGGCGCTTGTGTGCATGCACGCGGACACAACCCTGACCCTGGCCCTTTGTGGTGTGGTGTGATGTGCGAGTGATGCGCGGTGACGGCATATAGCTACAATGAATGTACATGTATGTAATTATACAATGTAATCCAAGTCCAGGGCCGTATAGGAATAGGAACATACTCCCGCCGTGTCGCCAGGGGGCATCGTGTAGAGCACATGTAGTGTAGTGTTATGTTATTGCGGACAGTATTCAGAGATCAAGACCTCGCCCATCAGCAGCGCTCCCCGATGCCGGCCGGCTAGCCAGGTGCACAATTAATTGCCAACCATCACCCCGTTTTTGTTTGCCTGCTTCAAACATCAACATGTAGACACCATATATACGCGTGGGGTCGCATCAGGGTACTCCACACCCCGCCTGTGTCGGCCCTGGTACAGTACATGTACTTACATGTAATTACCCCAAATCACCACCACCACCGGCATCTTGCATGCGATCATCAACACCAAATGAAAAACCACATTAAACAAATACTACTAAAGCCCAGAAGTTATTATAGGAAAAGAAAGTCTAATTAATGTACATGCAAATGGTATCGAATTAATGTACATGCAAATGGTATCGTTCGCCCTAACACTACTCCGAGTCGCTATCCACAATCACCGGCCCCCTCCTAGCCCTGCTAGCGCTAGGTCGTGGTGCTTCCTCTTCGTCATCCTCGTCTTCATCTTCACCAGCATCAGCCATGTCCATATCACCACGTCCCTTCGGCCAAGGCACCCCACCATCCGAATCGCCGTTCTCCTCCTCCTCCTCCTCCGCCCCCCGACCCTGTCTCATCCCGGGCACCACGGGCGTCGCATCCCTCGAGATCACACCCCGGTCCTCATCGTCCTCATCATCGAGCTCTTCGGTGGCATCGCTCTCCTCCACAACTCTTTTCTTCTTCTTCCTCTTCTCCGGACTCCCGCCCCCCACCTTCTTCCTTTTCTTCGTCGCCGCCGCCGTCGGCGCCCCAAGTCTCGAGAACAAGCCCGATGACGCCCCTCCCCCGGTCTCCATTCTCGCCGGCCCGCCCTCCCGCTGCGCCTTCTCGCGCAGCAAAAACGCCATCTCCTGCTCGGGATCCAGCTCGTCGTCCGACTCGTGCACGTATAACGTGCTCTTGATGGCTACCCGCTTCTCCTTCTCCTTCTGCAGCCGCGCCGCGAGCCGCTCTTCCGCGGCAGCGAGGGCGTCAAGGTCTGCTACTAACTCGTCCTCATCGAGGACGCGGCGTCGGCGTCGCGGCTTGGAGGGCTTCTTTCGTGGCTCTAGCGGCTGCGTCTCTGTGGGGCCGCCGGGGACGAATTCGTTTTCTTCGTCGTTTTCGTTTTCGTCGGGTTCGGAGTCGGGGGCAGGGAGTCGGGGGCGGGCTTTGCGCTTGATGAGGTCCTCGGCGGCGATGCCGTCGTCGATGACGATGGGGTCATTAGTATATTTCTTGAGGAGGTCGAAGGACTCCTTGAGGTTTTCAGAGGTGAGGGAGGAGGGGATGATCCATGGTGTTTCTGGGCTCTCATCGTCGATACCGAATTGCTCGAGCCCAAGGACAGTCATGAGAAGACGGAGTTTTGCATCTTTGAAGAGCGCGGTCTTACGCTCTTCGGTATCGGGTTTGATGGCTGGAGGTAGTTAGCTTTTAGAGTAATATAGATTTTGTATCGTGATGCAACTTACTGATGTATGGCGGCTTGGGTGCTTCGCTCTCAATGATCTCCGCGCCGGCATCTGCGGCAGCCTCTGCTTCAAGAATCCTGCGGGCTGCGTCTTCGCCCTCCCAGGCCTTGCGCTCGCTGACCGCCTTGTTGAGCACATCCTTAAGCCAGTCCACCGCATCGCCCTTATTGTCGTCAATCAGCACGGCAACGGCCACACCGATCTGCTCGTTCCTAGGCAGCCCTGGAATATGCAATTCCGCCGCCGGCCTACCGCACGTCAGTGTCAATGCCCAACAATTAGTAAAATCCGGGGAGGTACAAACCTAGGCACCCTGACCCTAATCTCCTTATCATAGCCATGCGTCAAGTAATGTATCGTGCTATTCATCTTTGTGAACAGCAACTCCACATACATCTCCGGCCGGCTTTCCAGCTTCTTGATCAGCTTCCGCAAGTAGTACTTCACAAACTGGTCCATCTCCTTCCTCGCCGGGTGGCCCAACGGCAGCCCATCCGGATCCTGCATGATGCGATAAAACTGCTCCACGATATCAATCCTAAACAGCAGTACCTCCTCCTGTCGCTTTACAAAGATGCGGTGGAAGAACGTGATGGCCCGCTTCACCTGCCCGTATGAGAGCTCCTTGTAGTTGTCTAGGAAGGCCAGGAACGTGCTGACGCAGCTCTGCTGCAGCAGCTTGCCCTCGAACTTTGCAAAGTCGAATGAGCGCTCCCGCATCGTGTTGCGCGACTGCATGGCGAGCTCCTCGTCGTCCTCCTCGTTGTTGTCGTCGGCGGGCATGTCGATTCCGTCCTGCTGCCGCTTCTTTTTTGTCTTCTGCTGCCGCTTGGAGCGGACGAAGAGGTGCTCGTGCTGCTTCGAGTAGCGCTCGAGCATCTTGAGATGCACGTGTACCATTTCTGTGCAGTCATCCAGCCAGCTGAAAGGCTGCTTGGTGTAGGAGCGCAGAATGCCAATGATAAGATCTAATGTGGTCTCCTCGTAGAACAACCGGTTCTGAATGTTCTCCGCAATCTCTTGATCTTCCTCCAGCGGTGATGCTGTCATGTCCTGCACTGTGAGCAGGATCTGCGTGAAGCAGCGCATCCCCGACTGGAGCTCTAGCCATGCCTTGGACTCATACCACTCTGTCATCCGCCGGTTCAGCGTGATCAGCATCTCCTGGTTCAGCACCGATGCTACAAGAGTGAAGGAATCATCCACCGCCGCATCCACGGTAGGCTGCTGTTGCTGCAGCTTCGCGGCCGCCTTTCGGCGTGCCCGCTCCGCTTTGAGGAACCAAGCGACGAGGTAGAAGAACTGGCGCTGATTAGTATTAAGAAGCCTTTCCGCATCACGGTCAACAGCGTGGCGGACATGGCTAAACAACGGATTAAAACCGGCGTCGAGAAATCCCTCCACAAAGGTTCTCATCTGCGCCTTTGAGGCACCCTCGAGAGTGACGACTAGGTCAAACTCGGTCTTGCGCCCAACACCCTTGGCATCACTGCCCTTGGGTTTCTTCCACTTTTTGCTAGAGTCTATCTTTTTCTGCGCCGTGTCTTTCCCCAGTAGTGCACCTTGCCCAGAGACGAATGCACGCCGCCCATCATCTTTCTCCACCCAAACCGTTGTGCCAAAGCGGTTATGCCTTGTACTCCTGCTTCTCGCCGCGGCCCTCTTCATTTCGTCTTCTTTCTTGAGCAAGTCCGTTAGACTCCCCGCTTTCTTGTTTCTTTCCTCCTCTTCCGTTCTGAACAGTTGCTCGATGTCCACGCTCTTGAGCAGGTGATATACAGCTTCCATAACGACTACATCCTGCGTGACAAACTCGCTGCCCATGTTACTCGCGATCGCGAGTAGCAGGTGCATGACATTCTGGTCGTTGAAAGCCTCGATAGTTGCGCAGCGATTGATATCTTCACCGGTGTCTGACTCGTTTGGGTTGGGGTGCTCGATCATAGCAATGTTCCGGAAAAAGTATAGGACTAGCCGGATAATGCCTTCATCTCTCTCGGTGCGTTCTGTGGCGGGGATGGCAACAGACGGAAGGGCGATACGTGCGATTGAAGAGAGAATCTTGCGCGACGGGTGTCGTAGGATTGTGGATTTATAGGAAGCTTGCGCGTGGATGAGGGCCGGCTGGTGACGGTGGTGATTCTGCGTCATCTCCGAGAGGGGCTTTTCGAATGGCCATGTGAGCGGGACAAGAATCTCGACTGCGAATCATTAATATGTTTTATACAAACCAATGGCCCAGTCCGGGAGTGCCGAAGGGAGTTATGGAGGCAGGCTTACCGCAGGCGAGTGCGAGTCTGTGTTTTGTTTTGTTTTCGGTGTCTTTTTCTTTCCAGTCGGCAAGAATCTCGACTAGATCCCCATTAACTAGATTCGCTTCCGCCATGCATCGTGCAACCTATATGTCCCCATCAGCACCTTTACCTATCCCCTTAACCTCTTCCCACTTCCGGGGGCGCCTCCTACATCATAGCGATTGAGCTTCTCGTCGTAGAGCCGTAACCATCTCCGTAGATCCTTCAGACAAGCCAGTGCATCGTCTCCCAAATCATATCCTGTAGGCGTAATTCCTCCGAGCTATATATTCCAACATCAGTTATTGCGAGTTGCCGGGGAAGGTAAGATAGGGCGGATTGGTTTTACCGCCGAAACTAGGGAAAGAATGTGCGCTCTCTGGATGAAACAACAAATGTTAGCTAGCTGCCCCCATCACTATCGGAATACAGGAAGATGCACAATGAGAGGATCCACAGTCTCTGGGGCTGCGGCAAAGGCCTGGGCGTCGCTCTCGCTGCCGGACTCCATTGTCGCAAGCTGTTGATCGCACCTCCGGAGCGTTTGGCGGGTGAGTTGATATTAAGAATTAGAGGAGTATAAATGTAAAATCTTAATACGAAAGCAGGCCTTTCGGGGGGGGGGGGGTGTTAATCAACGATTCGCCGTTCTGGTCTGTTCCGGTGCCTATGGCGGTTTGGGGTTTTCCGTTGTGGTAACGCGTTCAAGCGCGTCGCGTAAATTGATCTTGGCGGCGTGGCCTGTGCATGCATGCAGGGTCTTGGTCTCGATGATGCGGGTGAAGGAGAATACTTCACATCACCAGGGAACATGTATAGATGGGCCTTGTGGGTGGAATTTTGCCTATTCGCTAAGTGTATGCTGGTGCTGGTGCGTGATGTCTCGAACGGGGCTGTTGGAGAAGGAGGACGAGTTCACACGGGCGAGTGAGATCCCATGAAGTAACGAAGCCCTGGTCGAGAACAGTATCGTAGAAACTCACTCCAAAGTGACCAAAGCCAGAGAAGATCTCTGAGCTACGTGATGGGTGGAGAAGGGGGAGAAGGGAGAAGGGGGGGAGGGGGAGGAGGGGATGAATACATGTAATGAACAAGAAGCTAAAAAGACATTCGCCCGCCCAATTCCCAGCAGCCTGGACGTACCTGCAGTTACGGCATACATCAAGTCATGACCCACTGGCCATCCTTTTATTCTCTGTAATTAAGCTCCCCGGATGTCTAGTACTGATACTACATGTATATAGTTCCTTCCATACTCTTTATTTTCTGGGAGACAAGCTGCTGCGTGTAATCCAGCCCATATCTCCCCTCCATCAGCTTCCTCCAGAACGCCATGGCTGTGTGTTGACTCGGTCATGGGCAATCACTCGCACATTGAACACAGAGTCCTCAGAATTGACTCAACACCGGCAGATATGATCTAGATTCACACAAACGAATCACAGGCGCCAGCAATAAAGAGCGGAATTCGTATTTACATAGTAACAAACACGCCTGACTGGCTCGGGTCTGCCAGCTATTGATATCTCCCCAATGCACATACACACACACACACACACACGCATCCACATCTCCACGCACTGCACATATTCACGCCCGCCCGCACCAGAAAGCCACCGCCTCGACCAAGAATACAGCAGCTCAACCAACGATGATAAATTAAAAGAAAAAAGACCGAAGCAAAAAAAAAAAAAAAATCAGAACACCAAACCGCCCAATCCATTTTTTTTTTCTTCCTCAAAAAATCGTACCATCACTACACAATCATTTCATACATCCACGACTATAAAAAAAAAAGAACCGGAACGGGAACGAAAAAAGAAAAAGATGAAGATAAAAGATATTTCTACAACTTAATGTTGACTCCACTCAATCGTGTTCAAGTCCACACCCTCCTGCACCAGCTCCCACAACGGACTCAACTCCCTAAGGAACGTGACCCGCTCCTTGACGGCCTTCAACACGTAGTCGATCTCCTGCTCAGTCGTGAACCTGCCAATTCCGAAACGGATACTGCTGTGTGCGCTTTCGTCGCTGGAGCCGAGAGCGCGGAGAACGTACGAGGGCTCGAGCGACGCAGAGGTGCAGGCAGAGCCGGAGGAGAGTGCAATGTCCTTGAGTGCCATGAGGAGCGACTCGCCTTCAACGTAGGCAAAGGAGATATTGACGCAGCCGGGGTAGCGCGCGCTGGGGTCGCCGTTGAGAGTTGTGTGCTCCATTGCGAGAAGGCCGTCCGAGAGGCGCTTGGAGAGGGCTGAGATATGCTTGTGATCATACTAGAGAAAATGTCAATATGTTTTCATTGTAGCAATTGCGGAGAGGGATATTACCTCGAGTTCCTCATAAGCAATACGGCAGGCTTCACCGAACCCGATGACTAGGGGCGGCGCAAGAGTTCCACTTCGGAGACCACGCTCTTGGCCACCTCCCGAGATCAAAGGCTCGATTCTAACCCTCGGTCGTCTCCTGACATAGCAGGCACCAATTCCCTTCGGTCCGTACACCTTATGTCCGGAGATGGACATCAAGTCGATCTGCATCTTGTTGACATCGATTGGGATCTTTCCCACAGCCTGCGCTCCATCCGTATGGAAAAAGACCTTCTTCGACCTACACAAATTCCCAATTTCTTCCATCGGCTGGATAACCCCAATCTCGTTGTTGACCGCCATGATAGACACCAGCGACGTATCGGGGCGAATGGCTGCCTCCAGCTCCTTCAAGTCAACCAACCCATTCTCCTGTACTGGGAGATAGGTGACCTCAAAGCCCTCGCCCTCCAAGTGACGGCACGAGTCGAGCACGCACTTGTGCTCCGTCTGACTAGTGATGATGTGCTTCTTCTTGCTCTTGTAGAAGCGGGCAACACCCTTGATGCTCATGTTGTTTGACTCGGTGGCACCAGAGGTGAAGATGATCTCCTTTGGGTCTGCGCCAATGAGGCGCGCAATGTTGGCGCGGGCCTCCTCAGTGGCCTTCTCGGTCTCCCAGCCGTATGCGTGGGTGCGGGAGTGCGGGTTGCCGTAGAGGCCTGTGAAGAAGGGGAGCATAGCATCGAGAACACGGGGGTCGGTGGGGGTGGTAGCCTGCATGTCAAGGTAGATGGGGCGAGTGCCTTCGTCCATTATTGTGGCCTGCTTGAGGATCCCTGGTGGGTATTGCATTAGTGCTAGCCAACTACAATCCAATACCGGATGAATGGGTAAGAGGAGAGAAAAATCTGAAGATGGAGACGGAATAGCTACCTGCAGAAGGCGACATCATGGCATCGGCAGTCAATCCGTTACCAATTGGCATTTCCGACGGCTGCATCCCGCCAGTCTTGTTGACAAAGTCCTGGACATCAATCGCCCTGTTCTGCACATCGACATTGACAGCGGCATTGACAGCGGCATTCTTTTTTCCTGACGACGAGACATAGCATCTCGCCTGGCCCTGTAGCCTAGGGAGGAGCGTACGGGCCAGCGGCGATGACCTCAACGGCGCCGAGCATGCAGCAGCGGCGAGGTTTGTGGCGCGACACAGCGAAGGGAGCACCCTTGTGGGCACCGACATGACTGTAGATGTGAGTAGATAGTAGACGCTGGAGATATGCAGGTCTTATCAGATTGAGGGTAATATCTGACTGAGTGGGCTGATGTTTTTCCTGGGGGGAAGTAATGCGAGTGATGAGGGATGGGATGTGGGCGGGGGGCCAAGCTGCGTTGATATTCGCAGCCGCCCCTCATGGTGGCTTGGTAAGCGAGCTCGGTATCTCACCGCCCGTGGGTCGGGGGCGGCGGCCGAGACGGTTCGAATTCTAGAGGAGATCCCCCGATTTGTCGGAGGGATTTCGATATCACAGGCATTGCCGGAATATTCACGAGAGCGAGAGAAAAGGTCCATGTGCTATCTTTGTGGTCCACTCAAGGCCGGCGTTCTAACTGATTTATCATTTTATATTTTATCGTCGGTAAAATCATTGTCCCTGTCTCTATTGTATAATACATGTACAGTCCCTACCCAGATGTCTTCGTGATTCCGGAGGCTCGGCGGCAACCTCAAAACCCCACGAATTGACTAACGAATGATATGAGATCAATGCCTGATAGAGTTGCTGCAGTAATTGCAGCGGGCGGGTGGCAAACTAAATATTATGATACATGTTTTAACTAATTCATTGAGTACCTATTGATTGTTGATCATTGAATGCCGAGCGTCGACGAGCGTTCGTTGCCATTGCGCGCCGTACCACCCAAATCACGAAGACATCTGGGTAGGGACTGTATGTAGATACATCATACATGCAGCTGTGGTACAGCGGTGGACAATAAGTCATCGGACGACCTAGCCCACAATTTTGCCTGCAAACGGGTATTTTGGTGGCGTTCCATCCGATGACTTATTGCGAACCGCTGTACATCGAGGTGGCTGAACGCCCCTCCCCCCCGCCGTAGCCCTTGGCACGACCCAACCTGCTCGTCTATCGTGATCAACAGGATAGTAAGTACATACATCTTGCAATCGCCTCTAAAGTAGAGTCTGGACGCCAGGCTTGGGCAATTTTGGGTGCAAGGCGGTACTGCCTGGAGATCATGCATATACTGAGGTCCAATGAGCATCTTGGTCAACCACGCCTTTTCACCGAGCTGGAGTATGTCCTATTCCCGCCGTATATCCGATCTCCCAGGCGGGGTTACAGAACATTATGATATCTTCCGTGCCAGGCCGGGGGAGAGAGGAAAAAAACCCTTGTATCCGGATGCGATCACATATCCCTCATGACGTAAATACAAAGTATGGGGGAAGATGCACCGAGAGCTGCTCTTGGGTATAAATTCAACCACAACCCCCGCTCTGGATTCATCAAACCCAATTCCCCCATCTTGAATTAAACTATAGTCGATACCCCCCCAGTTATCCATCGAAAATGACTCGCATTCTGCTCACCGGTAAGTTGCTCCAGCTCAGTGCTTGAACAGCTACCCCAGCGCTCTAATAAACTCATACTGACGGTTCTTGCCTGCCAGGCGCATCTGGCTTCATTGCCTGTAAGTTCTTCTCCACCACCTGGGACCAATCTGCATCTGAGATGGTCATCAAATAACTAACCCCCGGCCTTCCCAGCCCACATTCTCGAGAAGCTCCTCGCCCGCGGCTACTCCGTCCGCTTCACCGTCCGCAGTGAAGACAAAGCGCAAAAGCTCCTCGCCGCCTACCCCTCGCACGCCGACAAGCTCGACTACGTCCTTGTCCCTGACATTGTCGTCCCGGGCGCCTTCGACGAGGCCGTGCAGTCCGACCCGCCCTTCGACGGGATCCTGCACACCGCCTCGCCCTTCCACTTCAACGTCACCAACCCGCAGAAGCAGCTCATGGAGCCCGCCATCCAGGGCACCGTGGGCATCCTCCAGGCCGCAAAGAAGTACGCCCCCAGCGTGAAGCGCATCGTCATCACCTCGTCGTTCGCCTCGATATTTGATGCCGCGCAGGGCAACTTCCCGGGAAAGACATACACGGAGGCCGACTGGAACCCAATCACGTGGGAGACTGGCTGCCAGAATGCGATGAACGGGTACCGCGCGAGTAAGAAGCTGGCGGAGGAGGCGGCGTGGGAGTTTGCGGAGAGGGAGAAGCCTGGGTTTGAGATTACGACAATTAACCCGCCGATGGTTTTTGGGCCGCCAAAGCCGTACATTTCGAGTTTAGAGAATCTGAATACTAGCAATGGTGTATGCTTTTTCCCTCTTTCTTTTCGAGGGAATGTAGCGAGGAAGCAAGGGCTAACGAACTAATGCACAGCGTACACTGGATTTTATTCGCGGTAAATGCAAGCAGGGTCTCCCACACACCGGTGTCTTCCTCTGGGTCGACGTTAGAGTAAGCCCCCAGACCCCACAATACACATCCCCATCTTCACACGCTAACCCCCGCAATAGGATGTAGCAGAGGCACACATCCTCGCCTTCGAGAAGCCCGATGCCGCCAACAAGCGTTTCCTGGTTACATCGGACAAGTATTATTCCAACCAGATGATTGCAGATATCATCAAGAAGAACTTCCCCGAATATGCCGACCAGCTTCCGGAGGAGAGGGAGCCTAACGATGGGCTGCCGGAGGGCGGGTGCTACAAGGGTGATAATAGCAGAAGTAGGGAGATCTTGGGATTGAGTTACAGGCCGCTGGAGGAGAGTATTAAGGACCTTGTTGACGCGCTAAAGGAGATGGGGCTGTAAGTGGTGGTTGTTGAGTATTGAGTTTGTTTTATCTGGGTATATATAGCTTACACCATAATAAACTATATATATATATATTTACACGTTAAGGTCGCCATCGTTACACGCAGGCCCTAGCGAAGATGATTTGGTAGATAAAAGGGGAATTGTGGGAGAAAACAAGCATGTAGCGGAGAACTACATGACTGCATGATAGTCTAGACGAAACCGCCCAGAAAAAGAAAATACATACCAAGATGATCCACATACATATGTGTATATACGAGTGATTGTACATGATTGTCCCAATGCAGTGAATTTTCTTGAAACGGAACGAAGAATGCGGATGTGCACAACACTGCACGTGTCTCACGTGCACAGCCCTTTCCCGCCATATCATCCCTATATATACAAACCAGTCCTGCTTGCATATCCCACTGGTCTTTTCATATCATCGATCGCGGCAGTATCCAGCACAAGCACCCTCTTGAAGTACTGCAATGTCAGCCATTTCTTTGTTGCATCATGAAACATCACTCGAGCACCAAGACGCCGCTTTTGACCATGCACGGCCCACGTATCTTCTTGGCCCAGTATATGTGCAGTGCAGCCGGCAGCGTCGATGAAGTTGGTTGGCCTTTCGCGTATGTACGTACATCTCTAGGATGATGTAAAGTTTGAACATCACAAAACGAACATATGCTCTTGAGATCATTCTAAAACGTCATGAAATTTATAAGAGCTACATGTACATAGTCTATACCGCACTCGCAATATATATTAATATACAAGTTATACAGAAAAGTCCAAACCATGTAAGTTGCTACCCAATCACACAAAATCTTCAAAAAACGCCTCCCCATCTCCTTTTCATCCCTTGATATATAGAAGATAACATAAAAACATAGTAAATCATCATAGGTCCTTCGCGGCAATCAAGAGGATTCTCGCTACACCGCCCTGTCCGATCACGGTCTTTGCCATTCCACGCTGGGCAACTGGAAGAGCCATACTCGCTGCGTCATAGTACCTCTCTTCCTGCGCATATTTGGCCTGCCTTGCGGTATCTCCGGTGAGGGTCTTGTATGCTGCAAGCGTGTCTTCATTGATAGCGTAGAGTTCAAGACTTCGCCAATATCTGAAATTGATGACATTAGTAATAGCTTCGGGGAAATTTGCAAAAGGACTTGGGGACATACAGTCCATCACTGTCATCCTTCAAGTAGGTCATAATGTAATCGGTATGTCTCTGGAACTCAGTCTTGATCTTTGAAGCAAGGCCTGAATTCGAGCCACCAAAGACTCTGATGTACTCTGACAATCCCTCGACAAGAAGCTGGCAGAAGAAGACATTGTCCCACCAGTATCTATGCTCAACGTTGGTAACCGAGGTGTCGAACAAGCCCTTACTTCTGTCGATTGCTGCCTCTGCAAGTTTTCTCGCCTTGGCTCCGCCGTTGTAACTAGGATTAACATCCTCCATCAACGAGATAGCAGTGATGGCAAGACCAGTATTGTAGCTATCATCCGGATTCTCGTTAGTAAAGTTATTGAGAAAACTAAAAGCTGGCCCACGTACGTGAAAGTTTGTCCATCATTAGGACCATCCTTGATCAGCCCCGAGTCCAGCTGCAACTCAGTAAGAACCCAGTCGATACACTTGGCCGCGAACGCAATCAACTGAGACTTAGACATTCCTGGGGTAACCTGTCCAAGCTTAACGAGTCTCAACATGGCCACGGCAGTCAAGGACGTTGTAACAGCGTTTCTGCCCGCATCACCATAATGCCAGATGACACCACCGTTGGTTTCGTCCCAACCCGCGGAGAGGAAGTCAATGACCTTCTGCGCTTGAGTAAGGTACATAGCCTTGTCAGGCAACCCGAGCTCGTATGCACGCAGGAACGCGATTGCGACTTGAGCATTGTCATCTGCGTTGTAAATTTTAGCCAATGGTCCGCGCACCGGAGAGTGCAAAAGATCTAGACAAACCATAGTAAGCATCTTTGTCGGTTCCCGGGTAGACCCATGCGGTGTATGCATTGAGTGAGCTTTGAAAGAATTTCCCAATGCCATTTGTGCCTAGGGCGGCGGTAATCTCAGATGAAAACTCGCCAGACTGAGCTTGGGCTTCCAGAAGGCCTTGGGTACCAACAACATATCCCCATAGAAGGGTTCCGTTGAAGCTTCCGAGCTTTAATTGATATTGTCAGTTGAAGATTCATAGAATGTAGACGTATATATAAGGTTTTTGTATATACATACAGTCTCCGATGTCTGTCTTTTGGATACATAGTGTTGTTTATCGGTGTCCCAGAAATAATTCCAAAAGTCATTCGATAACCTTACGCCCTCAGCAATCACAGAGCTTGAATCTCTACCCACAATACGCTCAGAACGCGGAGTGGTGGCATGCGGAACCGAGTGAAGATCTGTTTTAACTTCGGTAGGATACCCTCCCATTGAACGGGCATATCTGAGCTTAGTTGAGACAAGATCAGTTGTGATGGGTGTAGTAGGAACTCCGCCAAACGACGCAAAAACCTGGGATATAGGCATTGCAAGCAGCAAAGCTGCGAATGAAGATTTAGAGAAAAACATTATGGCGTATGAACGAACAACTCTTTGCACGGGGGACAATAGCGAAGATGTTTGGAGATAAAAGGCCGGGTGGAGAGCACTTTTTATTCTCCATTCCTCCCAGCCTTTATGTACTATTTTGGTAGGTATGTACTGACATTGAGAAAAGTAAGACATGCATACATATATGCGTGCCAGGGGTAAAAAGCCCTTGATCCATAGGCCGAGGATCCATTAGTAGATTCACTTTTGATAGGCGCAAAGGGGTACTATGCTGCGGCTCCCAAGTGTCCGGTGAGCTTAATCCATGAAAACGCCTCGGGGACATCCTAATATCTACATGCCAATGGCCTTGTTAAGTTAAGACATCCAAGTTTTTCGAGGTTCATGCAATGAAAAAATTAGGTTTTTTGTCACCCCCCTGCGTTGACGCGCCAAACGATGGATTGATGATGGTGATAACCGCTGTGGAACAACGGCCGGGGGGTTACCTATTGTATTTTAGGGGTTAGCACAATCATGTAGTGGAGCGGCAGAGCTAGAGACAAGCACTAAACTGGGCGGCAAATGGACATCATAGCTACGCACAAAGGCACAAGAATGATACCTACACAATTTGATGCGAAGGTACCTGGTAAAATTATATTCAAAGCCAAGTACTTAGTAATGCCCAGAAGTCGGAAATTTGTCTTTGTTTTACTGCTGTTATGTTGGTGGCGGGGTGATGATGATTTAGATGTTGACTCTTAGTTGTATACTGAACTAGGATACTGGGTGCTATCGATTAGGTACCAGGCAGTTACACCCGATAGGTGGTAGGTTGTAATAGAGTACCTAGTAGTAAGGTAGATCTATGATAGCTCTACCAATCCATAGGGCAGCTCTCTCAATACACTTACCAGCGGGATTCGATCTTTCCTCTCCATGACCCTCACTCACACCTTAATACCAGTTATCTACACGGTAATACAAAAAAGGGGTGCCGTAAAGGCACAATCGTTCTTGAAGATCGGTACGTAAGAAGATTAATTTCCTCACTTACGGGACGTCGCTGTGCCACGCCGTGCCACTAAATTATTATAGCCGAGGATCATTGACTATCACTCACTTGATTATTTTTAGAGATATGGTACTATATCCATGAAGAATTTCCATGCTGGAGGGTCCACGTATTATGCAGTTTCCAGGTATCGCCTGACCAATGACATGGGGAAACAAGTCAAATTCCTAGTTCCTGCTTCCCCAACATGTAACCCCGGCACTGGGCTTCGGGTTCTGTTTGACAACAGTGCAACTCTCCAGGCTGCGCCGAGAGCCTCATATCCCTACCCAAAACTACCGCGTATCTACATTCTATGACAGAATGTCTCTCCACTCCAGTAACTTCTTTGAATATACATTAGCCAAGAAGTGTTTCCAATGAGTTTTCGACAAGGCCAGTTGGAATGGAAGAAGAAGTAGGTCCTGACTGTTGTGGCAGTGCCTGATATCGCGGAAAACCAAAATAGCCGGGAGCGTCCTTAGCTCTACACGCTACCAGCTAGATTTTCCACAACTCCTGAGTCCAAATACATGTATTTATCCCAGCCATTTTAGTCATTAGAATTGGCTACATACACATACAGAGGGTGGTAACATTATTGCGAAAGTGGGTTTCCGTGACCCGATAGTCCTATTGGCTCTTAAAGGAATTTCTGCTGTGAGCACAGACCAAGAAATCCACAACTTTAGCGCTGACTTTCGCATTAATTCTACCAGACTCTGTACATGTAACTTTTGAGTATCTAGATACATGTAGTTAGTTGTCGGTTATTCTGGAATCATTATACGGAAACTCCCGGTGCAGCATATGTAGGCGAAGCTTTCAATAGATCGAGAATGATGACAGGGACCCAATTTACCAAGGGTAAATGCCGAGAGCCCTTGAAAGGCCTGCAAGAGCGGAGACAAAGGAAACCTGTCGTGAACAGTCTGATACATTGTTGAAGAAGAATGCTGAGAATTGGAGACAATAGGTAGGACTGATTATGGCCCGTCTAACATCAGGTGGAATATTATAGCAATGGGCAGGCTGTCTTAAATCCTGGTCAGGCCCTCAGACCTCATTATAATAGGTTCTCTGTTTGCAATAAGCATCCGGCCATGACAACACTGGCCATGTTGAGGTCTTGGCTGGCTGTCATAGGTATGCTGCATAGAGACCGCATGCATGTATCAGCGCCGCTATTTCCCCCCACGGTGTACCGGGGGTTATGGGTTAGTCTGAAGAACACCTTTCAATCCGAGTTCTTCAGACCAATGGTGAACACCCGGTACATACAGGCACTCTGACAGGGTGAAGGCGGATCCTGTCTGATGGCGGTTAGGGATATTTGAGGCCAATAGCAGAGACGCCAAGTGTAAATTACTGCAAAGACAACCATCAGACAGGATCCGCCGTCACTAGGTTAGCGACTATACTCTCCCCTTGAAGGGTCTCGGGTATGTTTCCCAGTTGGTTACTCCACCCAGTAGGCCCATACTCTAGAATAGGTGCTCTAGCTCAGTACCTAGAGTACATGGCCATGGATATAGACGTCTTCCCCACCCAGACCCCTCTCTAGTCGGTCAATTGATGATGATTGGTTGAGAAGAGGTATAGAAGCCGATTGCATTAACGTAGGCGTTTTTGTTGTATCAACTGTTTGAGTGAGTGGGATTTCCAAGCTAGTGAGTGATGAAGATATCGAGGTATACGATTATCGACGGGCTGGCCCGCTCTTGATCAGTTTTAGCTCATCCTGGACAGAGACTCTGATAGAGCAAGTTTACAACTTACTCAGGATTTCCGTTAGTATTAAACCAACGACTCTTGAAGGTTCTAGGTTGGCATGTCTAGCGAACCTGGTAGTGAGTGACATCTTATGATCTGGGCGACCCCGTTTCCAGCTCTTCACATGGCCGTGAAGCTGTGGACCGCGCTGGTGACTCCTTCAACCCCAACATTCCCCGGGCGTCCCGTAAAATCCATTTAGAGATGCCAGATGGTAGAGTATCTTAGCTGAGGAATAGGCATGGAGGTAATACATGTAGTTGACAGCTGGGTACATGTAATCATTGAGAAATACGCACGTGGGTAAACCTTAAATCTTTTAACAGCTCTCGAGATGGACCGACCTCTACACACACACCCAAAGTGCATGCTAGAATACAATCTCATCTTCCTCGGGGACTGATGTCGAAGTTGCCTTTCCCAGACAATATGCATGGAGATTAATATTAGGGACGTATTCACGGTAAATAACCAAATCGGGAGATATCAACGACTTGTGTGACAGGCCGTGGAGATGAATCAATGCCGCCCAGAATATCTACCTAGATAATCGCGAGAGTGCTGTATTGCTATAGTATAATATAGGTTAGGACTCCTGTTTAACTCGGAGGTTTTAAATTTACTTGCTATATACAGTATGTACACACATGTACCTATCGCATCCGTTTTAAATTTACTCTATATACAGTATGCAGCGCCATATCAAAAGTCATCCAAGTGCAACCACCACCACAACATAATTAATTGCCATCAACAATGAATAAGGCTTTAGGGGATGAAATATTGGCTATTAAATTTAATATCTCTGAAAGGACACTCTCTCAAGCAACCTGGAGATTCGGCTACATCCCATACAAATATGTGGTCTTGGCGCATTTTCTGCGACTTAGCGTACCAAAACTAACACAACTCATGCTAGAAATGTAGATAATATTGTAATTTTCTAGGGCGATTATCCATATACAAAATATGTAGTCTTTCAATTCTCAGTGGTTGGGGACCGGGTTGGGAAGTGGCATTTTTGGTGTCTTCCCATGACTTTTGATATGGCGCTGTACCTATTGCATCCGTTTTAAATTTTGTACTGTATCTGGCAGTACTGATATCTATACTTTGGAATTTGTTCCCATTTTCGAGGGGTTTAAAATAGTGCCCGTACTACTTAATTCACACAAATCTCGTCCTCCTTCAGAATACCTACCACAAGGGCCTATTCTCTTTCTGAACACCAGCGAAGCAACCTAGATTGCGCTCTACCCGTGAACTGGAAACTCGTTTACCTGGTAGTACCCAGGAGCATACATGTATTTACATCCAAGAAGAGCTTTGCTGCGCGCCTCCCATCCGTTATGCCGTGAATTCTCGAGAAATCCACTATCCCCGCTTCGCTAAATCTTAATTCCGGGTGAGAGAAGGACCTTAATGTATGTATGTATCCGCACGAATCCGTGAAGTTTGATACGCCAGTTCGTCTTGGTTCGGACTTACCACATACAAATATGAGAATTGACGATAGCTAATCAACAGAGGTTAGACACGTGCAAAAAACGTAAGACTGGTCTTGGCCGTTTCTGTTCGCTGACTGCAAGCGCTTATGATAATTGTATGGGGAGGGCTGAGTCGTGCGCTGCGCACGCGCGGAGGAGTTGGTTTGTACCAGCCTTGATAACGGTACAGCGCCGGACAGTCAAAATCAACCTTCATGTTCTTTTCAAGCCAGAAACTAGTCCTAATCGAGTGTTAATGATCATCTAATTGCGCATGGTAATCCAAATCAGGTAAAAATTATCCCAATTAATCTGGCCGCCTTGGCATAAAGTTATTATAGTTATTATTCCACACCTATGATTTTTTCGGGCAGATTGCACCAAATGTTTGAGAGGCCATAGTGCCGCCACTTCTTAATTATTTGAAATCTCCTTTTATGGAGATGTTTACAACCATTATTAGACCCATTTTACAAAAGATCATTATTTCTAGACAAATTTTGTGTTGTTGAAAGTCGATGGGTGATGGCACGACTAATCATTAGGCAGGTAGTCCAGGCAATACGCATGATGACGTAAAGATGATACCTACGAACAAGAAGCTTAAATACAAGCCTTATGCCCGTGTGTGCTCGGCAACCTGCAGGGCGGATATGTCACCTCCCGTGCTTTAGGGTATTCTACATGATTGATCACTTCAACGTCCAAGTTCGAGAGGTTTCATGTCTTCTCTTCGTATTTCCTTTACAGGGCTTTTTTCTTCTATCCTTATCAAGGTCAAATAATGCAGCGCCAAGTCAGAACATAAACACTCAACTGCAGACACAACCGGCCTGCGGAGGCCGTGGTTTCAACAGTTCTCACTGTCAACAGACTTACCCCAACACCCGTAGTTACATACATGTAGTTGAATAATTGGATGGAAACAAGGTCCTCTAATAAACGTACCCGCCTGCCCAGCCAAATTAACCCCTGACCCGTCATGGCGATCCCCCTGGGCTTAGGAACTGCAGGACATAGCCGAACTTGAAATACCTATCTTATATGGCGAACTCCCAGGCTCGTGTTGTACTCAAACAGATTCAGCACTCAGTGCTACTTGTTCAGCCCTCACGCCTTACAGGCTCTCCTCCAGCTGACAGACAACAATAGAATTGCATGTGCAATATTACCACACACTCCTCCAAGCCTCATCCCCCTCACTATTCTGACTCCACTTCTCAGAATTACATGACGAATTTCAGCCCCGCCACGATATATAACAGTCATCTTCTCTAGCCGTATTGTATTATCTGTGCGTATAAGAAGCCGATCACGATGACCAGGATGGCGCTCCCCCCCGTCCTCCCCCTCTACAAACCCCGCGAGCTCTTCGCGATGCCGGTCTCCTACCTCCCTTCACAGATCGACGGCGGCGCGTCTACCACGCCCTTGAACTTCCGCGACTCGCCATTCAAGCTGCTCTGGGCTGATATCAAGCTTGTCGCGAGTTTACTGTTATGGGTGCCGCATATATTTCTGCCCATGCGCTCGACAAACAAGTACTCGGAGCTGTACATGAGTCGCGGGAATATGCGCGATCTATTTCTTCATTTTGTTTTGGGTCTATTGGGAATGATATTCTTGATTGTTGCGGTACCGTTGGCTATTGGGGCGCCCGGGGGTGCATTTTTGCTCTTTGTGGGGTTATATTATGGCATAGTGTGGATATTGTGCATGACGTTGAGAGGACCACGGGTCGTCTATAGCAAGTTTAATTTGGACGGCTATGCGGTCAAGCCCGAAGAGAACTGGGTCTTTATAAACGGCGTGGCTGCAGGCGGGCACTGGTTACAAGGTTGGTTTTCTCTTGGGGTTGTAAGGGGTAGTTAAAATGATTTGAGAAGGGTTGATCTAATGTGAATATGTCCTCCTTACCAGAAAACATTGACATGCTCAGCTCAATATTTAAACGGCCTGTGGTTGGCGTGCATAACCAGACGTACGGCACAGTGTTCGACCTTATGGAATGTCTCGTCCAGAGGTGTTTTTCATACTCCACTGAAGACACCCGGATCATCTACCGGCATCTTAAGGGCGTCCTGATGAACCGTGAGATCACTAAAGTCGTAGTGATAGCGCACTCGCAGGGAGGCATAATTCTCTCCACAGCGCTGGACAGCTTGTTTGCCGATGTTCCGAGTGATGCGTTTGACAAGTTGGAGATCTATACTTTTGGGTATGTGTCTCACCTTCCCCTGTTGTGCACGTGTGCACGCTGTGCTGTACGCAATGCTGATCCGTGCATTTCACATACCAGCTGTGCTGCCAACCACTTCAACAATCCCGTCCGCTACGTTCCCACCCCTAGCGCTACATCCTCTGAGTATTCCACTAGCGTCAGTTCCTTCGCCACAAACTCGCAAACTACCTCCGCCGGCCCCCCCAAAGAGGAGAGGTTAATCCGCCACATTGAGCACTACGCAAATGAACATGACTTTGTTGCCCTCTTTGGCGTGCTCCACTTCACGCGCGACAAGTTGTCAAACAGGTTTGTGGGGAAGGTGTTTGAGAACAAAGGACATGGCGGCCATCTGATGAACCAGCACTACCTCGACCGTATGTTTGTAGATGAGGCGAGCGGGTTCTTGGATCAGGTGGTGGAGATCG
The DNA here is from genome assembly GCA_024713705.1 of Morchella sp. 2018-W38C. NCBI lineage: Eukaryota > Fungi > Ascomycota > Pezizomycetes > Pezizales > Morchellaceae > Morchella > Morchella sp. 2018-W38C. The sequence goes on from JAMJEX010000001.1 coordinate 1,931,997, forward strand.
ATGAGGACACTGCCATGCAGCGTGAGGAGGAAGCCGATCTGGAAGGTGCTTTGAACAGGACTGAGGTGGAGGCGAGAGCGGCGCATGGAGAGAATATGGCGCATGGTACGGCGGAAGCTGCGGGGGCTAGAGTAGATGCCTCAAGGTCTGTCGGGACCTTGGGTTCTATACATACGAGGGGTACGATGGATGCCAGAAGGAGCGTGGAGAGACAAAGAGGGAAGAGAGTGAGGGACTTGAGTAGGTTGTGGAAATATAAGGATGGCAACTCACCACAGGATTGAAACGACTTTTTTTTGTTTAATTCATACTCGCATGCAGACCGTCGTCTATGGCGGCGGATTGAAAGGACTCGATTACATACCATATGTGTATATACGGCGTTAATAGTCATCATAGTTATAGGAGTTTTGAATGGTTAGTAATATAGATGAGCCTAGCTAATGAATTTTCTTTCTTATGGATATACAAGTAATATCAGACATACCATCCCCATTGATGCATCTTCTCATGTGGGACAATGTTCGAGAATTCTTACAAGAAAAACAACGTCTACTCGGAGATCAAGATTTAGTATTTAATATCTGCCATAGGTGTGTAGAGTACGAAATAAATCCAAGAAGAATTTGTGTCACAGCAAATTGCAGTCACAAATTATCACTCGACACATACTCAAACAACACATAAATTACTGGAATATGCACTGTTATGAGGATTCAAATGCGACTACAGTACCAAATAAGGGGATGTAATAGGTTCTGTAAAATGCTGAACTGTGGAAAACTTCCGAATTAAATCGGAATCCAAACTGTTATACCGTGCCAGTGATAGTACCGCAACATGTGATGTTCTGCCAGGTGAGGCGCTGGGTTCGCCCGCTTTTTGGTGCTTTACTATACCAATCGTATAGAACCAGCGTGTAACACATGAATACATGCATGTAGTTTTGGCATCCCCCTCTGGAATTACGTGTGTGTAGGACTGGTAAACCGGTCACGAGAGATCACTCGGAGGACGATGTAAGTTCAATTTGGAACATTCTGTTGTTAAAGTGGTTTCCACCAACCAATTATCTGAAGTTGTCGCCGTAGGATTATATCAATCACCTCTACTCTCCATTAACGGCATGGAGAAGTAGATGATGGCTGGTTTTGCTTGTCCGAGTGCAGGCGAGAATGCACCGCATGGCGCTAGTAGTAAAGAGACATCACAGATACCTGGAAATATGTGTGACTCACAGGGTGGCTTGATCATACTATATCTTTTCCTTGGGACTATTTATAAGCTGGCTCTTCTTCGAGGCCAATTTCCCAACCTTCCAAGTTCGACAAAGCAATAGGTGGACGAGTAAAAGCTTAACCCTTCTATTCCCTAACCCTAATTCCGTATTTTAAGATTGAAGCATCTCAATTATCAACATCACCAGATATTAATCTATCAATAGATACTTGGGGGATCATTCTCTGATAATGGGCGTTCCAGAACTGGGATGTACTTTTAAAAAATAAATTTTCCTGGTCTAGGCATAATGCCTTATGCGAAAGAGGAATAATCCCCTCATGCAATCCCCTCAGGCGATGGTGGTAGCAATTGCAACCCGGTGCAGACTTACATGTGATGTTAAGATATTCGTAGGTGATGCATGCTGCCAATAGGACATGATATACGTACCATCAAGACAAGGCTAAGCTCAAAAGAAGCAACTAAACTACATGTACATATGCACGGAGCGAACTAACTACATGTACTGAGTCAGCATTGGAGGAAGCAGAACTCGACAGTTGGTTCATGGAATGAAAAAGCTGGGCATCGCCCGGAATCACGTTGGGCGTGTGTAGATAGAAGCAGGCTTTAGGAGAAAATCAGTCATGTAGCCTGTCCATAGAGAACTCACACACACTACCACTACTACATGTAGTACGCACTACATACATGTAAGCATCAATTGCAAGCATTGAGGTGCTAAGCTAGGCCGAACCCGAAGAAAAGACCATAGATTCATAACACCAAAACGCGGCCTGTAATTTTGTAGTAAGAGCAGCCAGTGATTAAGTTACTTTCGTATCTCACACTTTGAGTCCAGCCGACCGGACTGGGAAGGACTATGGTAACTCAGCGACTAGTACCGATGATGGGAGGTTAGTACCGATGATGGGAGGTTAACAGTCCGATTCCCGACGCCCTCAACCTTGGATTGGGACCCTTGGATGAGAAGAAAGCAGCCTGGCAAGTGTAAGTCTTTTGTCATGACGGATTACATGTAACCTGGGTTTTTAAAAATAGAAAATGTCCTGCTCGGCCGAGGAGAACTAGCGAAGAAGAAGGAAACATACCAAGTAGGGACTTTAGACCACACCCTAGACATGTGTGTCTAGTACCCATACCCTACGAGTAAGTACATAGGTTACTGCTAACCGACACCTTTACTTCCCTCTTATATATATATCTTCTCTATTGAATGTATATTTCCGCAAAGTTTTGGCACCCCCAGTCTCGAAGCTCATGAGTTTAAGTCATGATATCAACAACCAGATAAGAATGGCTACAAAGAAAAATTTATAGATAAGAGGATCAAAATACTTTGGTTGTTGCAATCGCGGACGCTTTTACAGGGTGCCAAAACTTTGCGGACGTGGCTGTACGTACCCACTAAAAAGGATCGCTTGCCAGACACTTTTTATTTTCAATTAGCTAACTAAAGAAATGTAAAGGAACCTTAGTGTAAGAGCTTCACTCAGAGGACGCAGAAGCCATTAGTTCCCCCCGAAAATAAAACTAAGCCACATCGTAATAACATTATGGCTCTCGATCTCAGGCATAAAGGAGGGGCCCTGTCATTGAACGTTTCTTCGTTGGGACAGGTACCCGAATGCACTCTAAGGTATAAGTACATGTAGTGTGAATTTAATGTTCCTGGAATTCGAACATTTGACTATATCATTGAATTAGTATGGACAGGGACATGGCGGAGTGGTATATATCAAGGTCCTAGAATATATAGCTTTGAGAATTTCACTTACTCCCCGCGGTTCTTGATATAATAACTTTCATATTTAATTTTAGTATATACATGTATATTCGATTGTTTCCCGTGCATCGGATGTAGCATTAGAGATGTTTTGTAGCGTCCGAAAACGAGGTTTTCGCACTGTGGGAGTGCATGAAGTCACACATATGGCCCCATTTGAGGGTTATGGCCCTTCATGTGCGCTGTAGGTCAAAAATTGGATGTCGGATACCAAGCATACTGATATCTTAAGCGGATGTACCCTCTTAAGTACTCTTCCTAGATATGTGCCTTCTTAAGTACTCCTCCTAGATAATGCTAGTTGGTGTATAAATCCCTCTACAAAAGGACTAGGCAACTCGCTCTAAGGCTTTCGGACCGCCCGACCGGTTGATGTCTTGCATTTAGCGTTTAGCGTACTGATCTATGTGCGTAAAGGCGTGTTCAGTACCAGTCTGTTTAGATCTTGGCGTCGTTTATATCATGTTCTATCACTCGGGCCTTGGAAGTATGTGTTCATATCACGTGGTTGCCAAGCACATCTAAGACATCTATTGCAATGAAAACAACAGCCGCAAGCTCTCACCCCTGCGTGATTTCACCGATTTTCCGACACCCAAATTCACGAAAAGAAAACCCTGATCTTCGCGCCCTCAGTAATAATATAATGGTCAAGGTCGACAAGCAAGCTGCAGGTTTCGATGAAGGGCGTCCGACGGTCGCAGATCTCTATGGTGACAATCCATTCGCGCAAGCTGCCAAACAGCACTGGTTAAAGGAGAAGCCCTCAAAATTTAGGCCAGATGCCTTAAAGACGGAATTCTATGATGTCTTGGAGAAGGATGGGTTTCGATTTAGGTCTTTATTGATCTTGGAGAATCTACAGTTCTTGGAAAAGTCCGTCGTGCTCTGCTGTCTGAGGAAATGGTTGTTAACGACCGTGCTACGAATAGGTTCCTATGGCCCAATTTCTCGGAGGATTCCTCGAATTTTCATATCATCTTGATTGCTTTGATGGTAAACGTGAAGCGGAGGGAGAATCTGGGGATCTGGGGTAAGAACCGAGAAGTACGTGGTGGATTGTTAAAGTGCTAATTGAGTGGACTAGATCACATCTCCGGATCCCCCGAGAACTTCTCAACCCTATTTCGCCGTATTCTATCCATGTGCATTGATTACAGCCTTTCACTCTCTATCCGAACCCATCTACTGACATTCATCGTCACATCATTCCAATCATTGGACAGCAGTCTCGTACGGAAGGAATGTGCGCCGTTGGTCTCGATAGGAATATGGCACAATCTGTCTACCGAGGAAATCCGGGAGGCACGATTCGACAAATATCCCCAAACAAAGAAAGCCTGGAGAGCAGCTAAGAAACGTTATGAAGCATCAGATGATAGTACTCAGGCAAGATTAAGGTTCGAGAGGATGTGGCTTTTCCAGATGATGCTAGATTTTCTAAATCTCATGTGGAAGCCTGTAGAGGGAGTTGATCTAAAACGTTTTTACGCCCATTCAAAGCATAATATTTATCGAGCTAACTTAGATTTAGAGACTTTGACTTATTGTGAACGCTTTATCGAGCTTCTTACCGACCTTGAATCTCAACTTCCCACAAGGCGTTATGTTAACCTTTTGGTTAAGGATCTTCACATCCTTACCGCCATTAAATTGTCACCTTTTTATGTAGATTCGGAAAATGGCCTTTTCCGAGATTTATATGTTCTCCTTGCTCATTATGTCAACTTTTCAATTGACGACCATTCTGGTCTCCAACTTTCCCAACAAGAATCACGACAAAATCATAATTCAGACCTCGCGAAGCTTCAGAGAACAGCTTTCAAACATTTCAAAGACAAGCTAACCATTCTTGCTCTTGCCAACTATGGAAGTATAGGGCAGAGGGATGAGCTTGCGACCCATCTTACAGAACTAGACGACGAAGAGGTTGCGAGATTATGTCAACTACTTGGATTACGAACAGACTACCCCAGAAATGTAGCTCTACCCGTAGACCGTGTGTTCTTGACAGAAGCATTGCTGGCTGTTCATGAGAGGAGAAAGACCTTCCAAGAACAAGCTAAAGAGCTTCCCGTGCTGCCGAACCAGAACACCCTTTTTGAGTCGTCTCTTCTCCGAAACGAGTACTACGATGGGTCTAGACCTCTAGCAATCCCAAAGCTCAATCTCCAGTACTTGACCGTGGGTGACTTCTTGTGGAGATCTTTTATTCTTTACCGATGCGAGGCATTCTTTGCAATCCGAAGGGATATCGAGGATTCACTACATCGGTTACAGCCTAAACTCCAATACCCAAGCATGCAAACCCAGTTTCATGGATTCTCCAAGATGGCGCTTTTGATCAGCAGACCTTCGTATGTATGCACCCCTCGTTTTGGCTGATTCCGAGACACTAATGGTCCCAGAATCCTCGAGACTGCACCCCCCCGTGTCGGTGAAGAAAAACCGGCTTATGTTCGCGCAGAGATTAGTATTGATCTCACCCGACTTTCTGATGAAGTTCGCCGTGACTGGGAAACCCTGCGACAAGATGATGTTGTTTTTCTCCTCGCGGTGAAGGGTATCGATGAGGGTGATAAGATGATCACTAATGGCGGGTCAGAAAAACTGAGCACTGCAGAGAAGTTTGGAATTAAGTGTTTGAGAGCCGCAGAAGTTATGCAAGTGCTCGACCAGGACGGAAGACAGTTGAGGAGTGGTGAGGGGCAAGTCAGGAGATCGGGTGGAAGATGTAGGTTGCACGTCAAACTAGACACGGAGATGTATAGGGTATGTGCACTACTATATTGACGCGTAATGGTTTTTCAGGGGAAATTACTAATGCACTTTACACCAGATTGATGCGGATCATATCAAGGCTGGCAAACCGGACGTCTATGACTCCATTAATGTATTAATCAAGAGAAAGGGCAGGGAGAATAACTTCAAGCCGGTATTGGAGTCGATCCAGGAGCTTACGCAAGCGGACATTCCCATGCCACTTTGGCTGCAGGAGGTCTTCTTGGGATATGGAGACCCAGCTGGTGCGAACTACACTAAACTTCCAAATCGTCCCAAGACCCTTGATTTCCGTGACACATTTGTTGATTGGCAACATTTATTGGAAAGCTTCCCGGGAATGGCATGTTCCCCATCTCTCATACATTGCCGATATCATTGATGCTAACGATATTAAAGAATCTTAAACCAAAAGAAGGCACCGAGGAAGGATGTAGTCCTCCATATGTCCTCTCGGATAAGCCATCCCAGGAACAGTCTAGGCCCGTAGTTAAGAAACGTAGAAGAGAAATTATGGAGACTGTTGAAAATGATGACCTTGAAGTTTCAACATATAAACTCCCAAACATGGGGCCTTACCCTGTTGACAAGCCGCGCACCAACCACATCAAGTTTACCCCGGCACAGGTTGAAGCAATCAGATCTGGAACCAATCCCGGTCTTACCGTCATCGTCGGACCTCCTGGCACTGGTAAAACTGATGTTGCTACTCAAATCATTAGTAATCTTTACCGCAACTTCCCGACGCAGAGGACACTGTTGATCGCACACAGTAACCAAGCGCTGAACCAGTTGTTTGAGAAGATTACTGCTTTAAACATTGATGAGAGGCATCTGTTGAGACTGGGCCATGGAGAGGAAGATCTGAAAACGGATACTAATTATAGTAAGCAAGGCAGAGTGGAATCGTTTATGGTGAGCTTAGCAATGTTCTATATTATCTTTCAACTTCTAACATTTTCTCAGGATAATCGCGTTCGATTACTCGCTGAAGTAGACCGATTGGCGCTTTGTATGGGTGCTCCGGGTGCCCACGGTGATTCGTGCGAGACTGCAGGCTACTTCAACCTCGTTTACATTCTACCAGCCTGGGAGAAATTTCAAGAAGACATTTCAAGTGACGACATAACCTCTGAAAAGATCTATGAGGCTTTCCCTTTCCACAGCTACTTCTCCAATGCACCCGAAAAGATGTTCCCAGACAGTGCAACAGCCGAGGGAACGCTTGAGGTTGCGGAGGGCGGGTATAGGCATATTTCAAGGTTGTTCTCAGAGTTGGAGGAGATCAGACCTTTTGAGCTATTGAGGACTGCTAGGGACAGGCAGAACTATCTGCTTACTAAAGAGGCGAGGATTGTCGCTATGACTTCGACCCATGCGGCTATGAAGGTGGGCTCATTTCTCCGGGCCAGACGTTTATATCCACATTCTAACAGTTTCTTTATAGCGTGGTGATATCGTTAAGCTAGGCTTCCACTATGATAACGTAGTGATGGAGGAAGCCGCACAGATCACCGAAGTGGAGACGTTCATCCCCCTGGCTCTTCAAGCTCCTAGGGATGGGGAGCTACCTTTGCAGAGAGTTGTGCTATGCGGTGATCATTATCAAAACTCCCCCATTGTCCAGAATATTGCGTTCCGCCAGTACGCAAACCTGGAGCAGAGTCTCTTCGCCAGACTGGTTAGGCTGGGTGTGCCCACAGTGAACCTTGACCAACAGGGCCGTGCGCGCCCAAGTATTGCACAGTTGTACAATTGGCGTTATCGCAACTTGGGAAACCTTCCATTGCTGGATCAAGAGCCGGAATATCAGACTGCAAATGCTGGGTATGTTCATTGCTCCTTTCGATTCGTTTTATAGCGGTAGACTTACTCATATCATCCAGATTCCGCCACGAATTTCAATTCATCAATGTCGAGGATTACAAAGGCCATGGGGAGCAGGAACCTGTGCCACATTTCATTCAGAATCTCGGGGAGGCAGAATATGCAGTCGCTGTGTATCAGTACATGCGTCTTTTGGGCTACCCTGCTGAGAAGATCACCATCCTCACAACATATGTGGGGCAGAGAGCACTCATCAGAGATGTTTTGAATCGCCGTTGCGCACGTAGCCCTCTGTTTGGCCTTCCAGCCGCACTTACTACCGTCGATAAGTACCAGGGCGAGCAGAATGACTGTAAGTTCTCTAGCGCACAGGATCCTTTCCCCTCACAGTTTACTAACAGATGGACAGACGTTATCCTCTCGTTGGTACGCACAAAGCGTGTCGGATATCTCCGTGACATCCGACGCATGACCGTCGCTCTTTCCCGCGCACGGCTCGGGCTCTACATCCTCGGAAGGCGTCAAGTTTTCGAATCTTGCTACGAGCTCTCGGAGGCGTTCAACAGGCTCCTCGAGAACAAGAGTGACAAGCTTCAGCTCGTCACGGGTGAAATGTGGCCCGCTAACCGAAAGCCTGAAGAAGATGTTGAGGCAGCAGAGATGTCGAATGTGGAGCATATCGGGCAGTATGTGTATGAGATGACAACGACAAAGGTGGAGAACATGAAGGCCGCAAGAGGGGGGGTATTATAAATAGAAAGTTGTAGAGTGTGTGTGGGTGTTGGGTGTGTATGTGTATGCCAGGATGTAACGATACAAAATGTGATGAGTTTTCGATATCAGTGTATAATATAAGTTTTGTAAAATGAAGGTCCGATGATTATTGATGCTGCTGAAATTCCTGGCTCTGCAATGATGTTGGGGATAATGGCCGTCTGGCACAATGTTTGGCTGTGGTTTAGGCTTTCTGTACTTCCGACTCGGCGACGTTGTAGGACGTTGCATACACTACTACGTAAGGCACAGGTTAAGCTGCATTCGGCTATCATCCTCCCAGAGAGCAGGAATAACAGCAAGATTCTAAGGACATTAAGAGGAAAGTCTTCTACCGATGGAAATCTATTACCAATCAAAATAAAGAGATTAAACCTGAGGCCCTCTGCCTATAAAACGATTACTGAGATGTGTGACACCATGCTGACTAACCCCCTGGTCTCAATTCCAGGGCTGATGGGCATTTTATATACATAGCCATAGTACGTACATCTTTGATGACTTGGCCTACCCTGATGCAGCTTTACTCGCTGCAGTGCAGCGGAGATTGGCTCATCAATCCGGGATTCAAGGTTTCGGACATGCTCTGGGGGTGTTTTTATGTGTTTTCTAGATCATTGACCCTTTTTTTTTTGCCAAATACCAAGCGTTGTGTCACAGGTCTCACACGACTGCAATTTGTATATATTAGACGGCCTATCTATCCCTCGGTATTGCTTCCAGAACGGCTGTTTATAACCCCGCCCCCCCCCCCCCCCCATTCTCCGTTATCTATACTACACCACACCACACCACACACCACACCACTGTACCGTTGCCCGCCCCCTCCTTCAAAACAACTAATAATCATAAAACCCCTTCCCAGACTTCTTTCCCAGCCAGCCGGCATCCACCATCCTCCCCAGCATCACCGCCGGCCTATACTTTGAGTCCCCCGTCTCGTCCGCCAGCACCCTCATGATGGCCAGGCACGTGTCGAGGCCGATAAAGTCTGCCAGCCTCAGGGGGCCCATGGGCACGCCCGTGCCGTTCTTCATGATGCCGTCAATGTCGTCGCGCGTGGCCACGCCCGTCTCGAGACACATGATGGCCTCGTTGATGTAGGGCATGAGGATGCGGTTGGCGATGAAGCCGGGGGTGTCGCGGGAGGTGGAGGGCGTCTTTCCCATTGCGGTGACAAAGGCGAGGGCGCGGGCGAGGGTGGTGGGCGAGGTCTGGAGCGCGGTGATGATCTCGACGCCGGGCTGGATGGGGACGGGGTTCATGAAGTGGGTGCTGAGGACGCGGTGGGCGGCGGCGGGGCCGGCGGCGGCGGCGAGCTTGGTGATTGAGAGGCTGGAGGTGTTTGTGGCGAGGATGGCGTCGGGGAGTGTGAGTGCGGGGAGGCGGGAGAAGATGTCGAGTTTGAGGGAGAGGATCTCCTAGAAGGGGTTGTTAGTGGGTGGGTTTTGGGGGGGGGGGGGGGGCTCGGGAAGAGTGGGAGGGGAAGTACGGGGACGGCTTCGATGATAAAGTCGGAGTCGTGTAGAGCTGAGAGGTCGGTGGATGTTGTGATGCGGGACTTGATCTCGGAGGCGGCCGAGGCGGTGATGCGAGACTTTTTGACGTCTTTGTCGAGGAGGGTATCTGGTGCGTGTTAGCTCCTCTCCTCTCCTCCTCCTCCTCCTCTAGATCTTCTTCTTCTTCTCTTCACCCCAACTCTGAGTATAAATCCACCATAATTCCAATGCCAATGGACAAGCAAGGGCTGGCCACTAACTCATAAAGTCGAGCGACTTCTGGATCGACGCTGGATTGCTGTCGATAACAGTGACAGGCACCCCGGCCACCTTTGCAGCTACGAGTGCAATTCCGAGACCCTGGATAGCACAGCAACTGTCAGCTTCTGACACCCAAATTTCAAACGGAGGTTGTAGATCCAATACCATCTGACCAGCACCGATAACCCCAAGCCTCTTTACGCCGTGCGCCGCCGCCTCAGCAGCAGCAGCAGTCGACACGGAGAACAGGCGTGCTGTGGGCTTGACGAGCGCAGAGCTAGCAGCACGCGGTACCAGTCTTGTCAACATTGCTGCAAACGGGGTGGGGGGGGGGGGTATATAGAATAGATGACAATTAGTATTCCGGGGGCGAGAGTTCTGGTTGGAGTGCTGCTTCGACACAGGCTCTACAGAACTGCATGTAAATATCTCTGTAGCAGCAGCGACGGAGGTGCTTTGTGGAGGTTGCCGAGCACACCGGCTGGCCGCGGGCTGTCACATGCAAGCCCAGCGCCAGACGCACATGTGGTCATGCTGCAGATTGAGGAATGGCCAGCCAGCGATGGCAATGGCGTGAGCTGCGGGGTGCAGAGTACATCTGGGGCCTGCTGGCCAATGATTGCGGGTGCCGCCGGGAGGCCGACCGGGAGAGAAAACTGAAATCCGGCGGTGAGTGATTCTCTGTGATGCACGGGAGGGGCTGAGTGATGCGTGGTGACCGGCAGCTCCAGCGGGGGAGGGGGGGCTGAGTGAGCGCTTGTGATGCGCTTCAAGCCTTGGGAGACTGATTAACTACATGTATGTATGTACATACATTAATTAATGCTGTAGACTGATCTAGTATTCTAGTATCACTTCTATATATATTCCCAGAGCTGAGATTATCCCCTTCTCAGGCGGTGGAGGCGCCGCTGCATCGCCTCACGCCCGGCGTCCCCGGCCGGAGAACGCTCGTCCTCGCAAGATCGAAGGGTCAATGATCCGCTGCCACAGAACGCCGAGTCGTTTGTCCGCCGCGCTGACGCCCGGCGCCGTTGCGCTCCGAAAACAGCCATTCCCTCATCACTCCACAACAATCCCTGTGCCGATCCCCCGCAGCACCACCACCACCACCACCACCACCGCCACCGCCGCCGCCGCCGCCATCCACAGCACCGCGCCCGCTCTCCTCCGCATGGCAAACTCAAAGTATCCCCTCCTCCCCTCCTCCCCTCCTCCCCTCCTCCTTCTCCCTTCTCCTCTCCCATTAACACTCCCCACGCAGGTTCGAGTACGTCCGCGCCTTCGAGCGCCCCGACCCCCTCCTCCCAAACACCTTCATCGTCATCCGCCTGGACGGCCGTTCCTTCCACTCCTTCAGCGCCCGCCATGCCTTCACAAAGCCCAACGACATGCGCGCCCTCCACCTCATGAACGCGGCCGCCGCCGCCGTCGTCCGCGACCTCCCCGACATTGCGATAGCCTACGGCGTGTCGGACGAGTTCTCGTTTGTGCTCCGCCGCGATACCACGCTCTTTGAGCGCAGAGAGGCAAAGCTGGTCACGACGGTGTGCAGCAGCTTTACGGGCTGGTATGTGTTTCTGTGGCCGCAGTTCTTTCCAGAGACGCCGCTGGTGCCGCCGCTGCCGTCGTTTGATGGCCGTGCGGTGTGCTATCCGGCGCTCGGGAATGTGAGGGATTACTTGAGCTGGAGGCAGGCAGATTGTGGGTTCCCTTTGTTTTGGGGGGGAGGCGGGGAGGAGAGAGGGCTGACTTGAGAGGGGGGGGGGGGGGGGTAGGTCATATTAACAATCTCTACAACACCACGTTCTGGGCGCTCGTGCAGCAGGGCGGAATGACGACGCAGGAGGCAGAGGAAGAGCTCAAGGCATACCCCCCTCCGCTGGATATAATATACATTCTTCTGTAGTGTTTTAACAAGTCCCACAGGGCACCTTCGCAAAAGACAAGAACGAGATCCTGTTCTCGCGCTTCAAGATCAACTACAACAACGAGCCCGAATTCTTCAAGAAGGGCAGCGTCATCTTCCGGGACTACACCGACGTTCTGCCCTCTCCTGCCCCCGCTTCCTCTTCCCCCGCCGCTGCTACCACCACCACCACCACCACCACCACTGCCGAGGCGCAAGAGACAGCGACGACGGCGGTGCCGCGGGAAAAGTCAAAGACGCAGATCGAGAAGGAGAAGAAGCGCGCGAAAAAGGCGCAGGTAGTGGTGGAGCATGTGGATATCATACAGGACGCGTTTTGGGAGAAGAGGCCGTGGATACTGGGGGATCGATGATCGGCCTGGAGAGGCCTTGAGGGGGGCTGTGAAATACTTAGATTGGGGTGGGTAACAAAAGGTCTATAGAGTTTATTTAATCGATGTTTCAGCAGTGTGGGATAATGTTGTATTGATTCTATCCTCGTCTACAAAGTAAAAGTATGCGGGGGCGGGCATCATTCAAATACCAATGCCAATGCCAATGCCAATGTTCAACTCAAACAACAAGAGGACCACCTCTACTTTTTTATAAACTCCGGCGACAGCTGGTCCACAATGTTGTTCTTATCCTCCCACGCAAGCTTCACATACCTTCGCACCTGTTAGCGTTTCCTCCCTATTCTTCCCTCATCCCGGGGGTGGGTTAAGGTAATGCCTACTTTGTGTGACTCCCCCTAGCAAACATCTCGTCCTTCTCATTCCAGAACTTGATATTCGTGAACGCCAACGTCTTGCCAACTACCCCCCATCTTCGCTTCAGCCTCATGAAAACCAAAACCGACTAGCTGGCAGAGTAAGGGCAGAGACTTACACTTATCACACGTCACCTCCGCCCTCACCTTGTTCCCCACGGGTCCTCCGGACGCGAGATACGTGACTAAATTATAACCACACACACAACCCTCAGCTTAATCTTAACAGCTTTCCCATCCAACTCAACCCCCCCCCCCCCACACACACACACACAGATAGGGAGGGGCAGGCCCCGGTTATATACCATTGATATCCGTACTCACCCCCGTCGAATACAACCCCTTCGACGCCACGGCAAGTGAGCCTCCAAGATCAACCATCGATGCGATAGTCCCGCCATGGAGGATTCCAAGTCTATTCTACTCTGCGCGTGAGCTGCCGCTGCACCTTTTTTTGTTGCCCCCCCTTAGATTGGGGGCCGCGGGGGGGGATAGTACGGTGTGCTGTTTTTCGACGTTGAGCTCGAACGAGACTTTACCGGGTTCGGCGTGGGTGAGTTTTAACTATTGCGGTGGTGGGGTGGTGGGGGTCAATGATCGTTGTGCTGGTATTGTAGAGGTGGGGGGGGAAGGGTACGTTTTGGAGAAGTCTGGAATTGCAGTCAGTGGATTTGGCTCAGATAGAAAAAAAGAGCTGGTGGAGAATGGTTACCGTGGCTCTAGTCCACTCGATTCGAGAAATGATGTCCAGACCTATATATATCCCAATCATTACCGCGATAACAATAAGCAATTGTTACCCCCCCCCCCCCAAAAAAAAAAAAAGACGATAAATCAAGAAGAAACTAACAGAGCGGACAAACTTTAATGCCGGTGTTGCAGCCATTCTCTATCGCAAATATTAGTGAGACTCAAAGCTTAACAATATATTAATTGGAGTTTATGAAGGTGAAAGTGAAAGTACCTACTCAAAGTAACAGACAGAGCTCTCCCGGCGAAATCTCGCATCCCCGGGTAACCGAGGTTGACAGAGTCGGGGGGGCGCGGGGTTACCCTGCCCTCTGCACCACCGCCCGGAGAAATCAGTTACCCTGCCCTAGCTCTCCGCCTGTCAATGACGGAATCACATTCTTTTTTTTTTTTTAAGCCTCAAAACAATTAACCCAATCTCAGTACAGTATCATCAGATCGACCCGCCGCAATGCTGTCCCGTGTCGGTGCGGCCAAGCAATTTCTGCAGGCCGCGAGGAGCAACAAGCATCTGAACGCCTTCATCTCACTCAAGTCCGAGGAGACGCTTCTTGCGGAGGCTGCGTCTGTGGACTCCCGGTTGGGGACTTCTTGTGAGTACTAGTTGTTTCCCCAGCAGAAGAGCTCTACAAGATGCAGTGTTTGTGATAGCGATAAGTAACATGATTGGAATGTTCTTAGTGCAAAGCTCGGAGCATAGCAGCATCTATGGCCGCATCATTGCCGTCAAGGACAATATCTGCACCACCGGCCTCCCCACGACCTGCGCTTCAGAGATGCTCCGAGGTTAGTCCAGTTCACTGCAATTGGCCCTGCGCAAGAGAGATCGAGACCGAGACTGAAGACCAGGACCGCCGGGACGCAGACTACGTCTCACCCTACGAAGCCACGGTCGTCCAGAACCTGAAGCGCGCCGGCGCAATCATCATGGGCAAGACCAACATGGACGAGTTCGGCATGGGGTAAGTCTTGCGCACCAACCTCGCTCCTCCGCCCCGAAATATATATATAGCTTCCGGATCTGATGCAGGAGTAAAGTAGATAACAAAGAAACCCCCCTTACAGATCCCATTCCATCTACTCCGCCTTTGGCGCCGTGGTTGGGCCCTCGCCGCCGGAGGACGAGCATCCGAGATATTCGGCGGGTGGAAGCTCGGGTGGGAGTGCGGTGGCTGTGGCCATGGGCATGTGTGATGCGTATGTAGCCCCCCCACCCCCTCCCCTTTGCTTCCTTCTGGGGGGGAATTGTAAAATTGAGATGCAGCGAATAGCGCGTTAGGAACAGATACCGGTGGATCGGTGCGCCTCCCTGCGTCGTATTGCGGGGTGGTGGGCTTCAAGCCGTCATATGGCATGCTCTCCCGGCTCGGGGTTGTGGCCTATGCAAACTCGCTGGACACCGTGGGGATCCTGGGGAAGGACGTGGAGAGCGTGAAGAGTGTTTTCGGTATGGGAAGGCCCCGATATCAAGACCCGGGGGGCCGTGTTTTTAACGCGCTGCAGATGAGATCAACGAGCACGATCCCCGCGACCCCACCAGCCTGTCCGCCGAGACCCGCAAACGCCTGCGCGTGAATCTGTCGAAAACAAGCTACAACAAGGAGTCTTTGCGGATAGGAATCCCAGCGGTTTGTAGCGCGATTGCTCGACGGTACCGCTCCTCCTTGCTGACTCTCGTACCAGGAATACAACGTCCGCGAACTCACCCCCGCCGTGCGCGAAGCCTGGGAAACGGTCGCCCAAAGGCTCCTCTCGCTCGGCCACCAAATCACCAACATCTCCCTCCCGCACACCAAGCACTCCCTCTCCTCCTACTATGTCCTCGCGCCCGCCGAGGCCTCCTCCAACCTCGCAAAGTACGACGGCGTGCGCTACGGCCACCGCTCCGACGCCGACCGCAGCACCCCCGACAACATCCTCTTCGCGCCCACCCGCCACACCGGCTTCGGCGCCGAGGTGCGCCGCCGCATCCTCATGGGCGCATACGCGCTCAGCTCCGAGGCCAAAGAAAACTACTTTATCCAAGCACAGCGGGTGCGCGCGCTCGTGCAGCGGGACTTTGACCAGGCCTTTGTGCAGCCGAACTGGCTCAAGTACCGCAAGGACAAGCGGGGGCCGCCGCCCGAGAACGGGGACCGCGTGGACGTGATTCTGGCGCCGTGCGCGCTGTCGGCGGCGCCGCTGCTGAGCGATGTGAGGGCGCAGGCGTCACCGCTAGATGCGTATGTGAATGATGTGTTGACGGTGCCGGCGAGCCTTGCGGGGGTGCCGGCGATCAGCGTGCCGGTGTTTGTGGAGAGTGGGCAGAACCCAAAGAGGAGGCCGATTGGGATGCAGATTATGGCGCAGTTTGGGGATGAGGGGGTGTTGTGGGAGGCGGCGAAAGCCTTGGAGGGGTTGGGGACTATCAAGGCCTAGGTAGGGAGATAAAGTAAGCCGTGGGTTCTAATTAGACGGAAATGCAAGTAGAAGATTAGAAAACAGGATCTTGTTATTCTGAAGACCCACTACTAACCATTATTTGGTATATATTTTATACTCTCTGTGCCAACATGTACTCATATATCTCCATACATCCTTGCCAAAACACTATTGGCGCGGTCAGGATAGAGTATTGGAGGCTTGGAAAATTGTAAATAAGCATGTGGTATTTGTCAATCAAATGCTCTTAAAAAGGTTTGCTTGTAAATTCTTGTTGGTGATATTATCATTTCCACCCGCCACTCCATATTCAGAAATACGCAATAAAAATATATTGAGTACTGGTACTGAGAAATACTGATAGGCGGTATCAAGACCAATTGCAAACTATGGAATGATTGAAGAGACAATGTCGGTATTATTATTAACAGGACTACTAGCATTTCTGGCTTTATACGGCATAAGAGAGGGCCCTCGTCATAAGTCTATTACGGTCTTAGTAGGAGCATTTAACTGATACAGCTGCTGTGGTTACTGCCCTGTTGCGACGGTGACAAAAGTGGTATAAAGGCCGTCTGCTTGAGATATTCTATGCAATAGGTTTTTCCCTCCTTTCACGTTGTAGACACTTGGACCAAGAGCTTCCGTGGCTATGCAGTGATGACAGCCATTTGCCTCCCCCACCCCCCGAGCTTGAAACTCGTCAAGCAGTGTCAAGACGAATTGTTCTCCCTGATCATGATGATTCCCTACGGCGGTACTGAGTTGTCGCAAGATTGGTATTTATGAACTACCGCTAGGAGTATCTGTTATTGGGTGAGCTCAAGCGGTGCCGTTCCCGACCCATGGCGAGCCAGACTGTGGAAATAGGCACCGGATCCGAGTTTGTGGACGATGCGATATCGCCCGTCGTGAATCTCGTCATCGATTTCGATGGGATGATAAGTAATATCCGCAGCTTCTGTGCTGCTCCAGGTCCTCGGCATCATCACCGAATCAATGATAAATCCTTGTAAGTGTCATGAGTGTAAGGAGAGCGTCCGAACTAGCTGAACTAGAACGGGAGCCTTAAACTATATTCCTAATACTACCTTGATATATCAATTCCGGTCCTCGTTTTTAACCTTGAGCATATATCCATCACGCCGGGATTTCACATGGAGTTTGTCCTTCGTTATTCATGGTATAATTTACATTCTCCTGCGTCTTCTGAAGTCCTACTACTGTTACTGTTCTTTAAAGATGAGCACTTGCTTTTTCCCGCCAAATGCCTGTCCACTACGTGCAACTGCCTCTTTTAATACTTCTACCTTTGTGGTGGGCGTCCAGGTAGTCTCCTGCACAGGCGTGTCCTTGAACTCGCCCGAAGTGATGTATCCGAATATCTCTTCAACCATGGCCTGTTTCTGCTCTGGGTTCTTGTCTGACCAGACTGAGACCCAGAAGCCGTGGAGGTGGATATCTTTGAATATGAAAAGAGACGTGGGGACGGTGATGGGCTGGCGGGACATGCCGCCGTAGGTTACGAGGTGGCCTCCGTGCCTGCGGTGGTGGTGGTAGTGGCGGTCATATCAGTAAGATTGGAATAGGTATACTGACGAGAGGGGGTGGAAATCCTACCCTAGTTGTCGGAGGAGATCTGTTGTTGCTTTTCCGCCAACGCAGTTCAACCCGAGTCTTATACCCTTCTCTCCGGCGGGTCCCTTGACTTCACGCATCCTTTCCCGGTCCGCAAGCTCTGACTCTGTCACCACCACGTCTGCACCCAGAGCTTCAAGCTCTTGCTTGAGTTCGACGGCGTTGTTCCTATCTCTGATGACATTGACACTCTTCAATCCCCACAATCTCCCAAACTGGATTGCGCTCCTTCCCACACCAGAGTTTGCGCCGTTCTGGATGAACCAGTCGCCCTTCTCCAGCGTCGTAAAGTCCTTCAGCATGCGGTAGGCCGTGCATGGGTTCACCGAGATAGTGGCAGCCTGGATGGGTGTGATGGCTTTGTCGTCGGGGATCTTGAGCAGGTTGGAGGATTTGGCGGAGGCGTGTGTGCGCCAGGTTCCGAAGCATACGCCGCGCATGATTGCGCGGTCGCCGGGCTTGAAACCGTCTACCTTTGCGCCGACGGCGACAACTTCGACGACGCCTTCGTTGCCGCCGACAGCGGAGGGTTCGGGGGTGCCGAGGGCGGCGGTTAGTTGGGGTTTGGAGGGGTAGACGCCTTCAATCTGGCGGGGAGAGGTGTTAGTGTGGGAAGGCCAATCATAAGAAAATATATATTTGCTAGGGATTTCCAAACCTGGTTGATATCTGCTGGGTTGATTGGAGAGGCCAGGAACTTGACGGTGATTTCATCATTGTAGGCTGGAGCTATGGAGTATGAGTGTAGGCTTCACGACGACGGTTCTCCGGCGTCAGCAACATGTCTCATGAATGAATTGACCGGTATCTTTTCGAACGGCGGGTAGGTGGCGGCGGGATACCTTAGGACGTCTTGTGGCTGGCCATATTTTGAGTATACGAGGGCTTTTGCCTGCGTGTAGCCAAATGCTGAGACATAGCGTTTGGACAGAACACATGGAGTATGGCTGTGGCGCAGAGATGCGAGCAGGGTGCGCTTCAACACTGTGCCGTTCATCATTTCAGCTCACTCGAGTGAATAGAACAGTGGGTGTCTCTGGAATGAATGAATGAATGGATTGAAGGATGTATCAGAGTTGGTGGTAACTGATCGATATATATGCAAATACAATCCATCTTATCGGGAGGAGGGAAGACTGGACCTCGGGTCCTGCCTACATGAACCAGCGACGTCATGCAATCCCTGGAAATATAATTCCCCTCTTCTCTCGCTCTGTCTTTCACCCCCCAGCGCTGCTCCTTTCGAAACCTCCCGTCTTTACTTGCCACTGCTCACTCTCCCGTCATCTCATCATGTACCGATCGCGGCGATCTTCTCGTGTTCCAGAGGACGATGAAATCTCACTCATTTCCATGCAGGAACTCGCCCCGTCACCTATTGAAGACGACGAGGCAGACTACTACTACAATGCAGAGCAGCTATCTGCGAATCCTGTAGAGAGGAAGGCTACCGACCTTTCCTCCTCCAATTACTCCAGTTATTCACAATCTTCGTCCACCCTGATCTTTTGGTGTAAGTTCTTGAAGCACAAAGAAAATATCGCTTTCATTAGTTATAGCGTAGACTCAACTCTGCTAACGCACTGTTTGATATACCGGCAGTGGCACGGTCACAAAAATACTCGTCCTATGCATTCAGTGCCTTCCTTGGTCTCCATGCTACAACAGTCTCATTGACTCCCCTCTTCCTCGGCCTCGATTCCGGGAACTCCTCTCTTCTCCTTGCGCGCACCTACTTCTACCAATCTCACCCAATTGTTGAATCAATACTCATTCCCGGGTCGCTGCTCCTGCACGTTGGGTCTGGGCTGGGGCTGCGGGCATACAGACACTACCAGCAGAGGCAGCGTTATGGAGGGAGCCCCCCACCGGCAGTATCGCAATGGCGTCTGAGGAACTTCTCGGGTATCAGTTTAGCGGGATGGGCCATGCTGCCATTTGTGGCAGCGCACACAGGGTTGCTGAGGGTTGTGCCTCTGTGGGTGGACGGTGGGAGTAGCGATATCACGTTGGAGTACCTGGGGCATGGGTTCAGTATGGGAAGGTGGGGGAAGTGGATTGGCACCGGGTTCTACACGGTGATGGTTGGGCTGGTGTCCTACCATGTCGTTTTCGGTGAGCAGCCTTTGGAGTGGAAAGTAAATCCTTTGTGCAAAGTTAACTAACTGAGGGGCAGGTTGGGCAAAATACCTAAAGATCGACAAGCGGCGGCGCATAACAGGTGCTACAGCAGTTGCAGTAGCTGGTACATGGCTTTCAGGGCTTTTTGTTATTGCCAAGTCGGGGCCGGTGAGAGGATACCTAGGAAAGCATTACGACCATCTTTACAATGTCTTTTTCATGAGATCAGTATAAAGCGCTTTACGAGGGCATGTAACATGAGTTGAAAGCATGGAAATGCGATGAAAAGTGCAGCATTTTGCAAGGCGCAAATTACTTGATAGATACTCTAGATAGTACATATTACACGCTAGCGAAAGTTATTGGTACGATTAGAGTGGCGGAATCGAATAATGATACCAAAGCTGTTAAATACAGGCTTTTCTCTCAGTCTGTAGGCTTCGCCGGATCATATCTTTCGTATCCTTCATCCTCTGTATCACTCTCCTCCGCCACCGCCGCTGCTGCTCCTGCCACTTTTATCTCCTCTGGGGCCGCAAATGCCTTCTTGAACCCACCGATTGATGCGGCCGGCACAACCTTCTTTTCCTCTTCCTTGCCAAACGCGCTCTTGAACCCGCCCTTCTTGAACCCGCCAGCTTTCTTTTCGTCCGCGGCGAGCTTGAGAGGCTTGATTGTGATGACCCCAGCTTTCTCATCCTGCCGGCGCTCACGCTCCCGGCGCTTCTCGGCCGTGGAAGGGTCGCGCTGCATAGCCTTCATCTCCTGGAACCGCTTCTTGTGCTGATGGTCGTAGGAGTTCTCGTGAGCTTCAAACTCGTTCATGCGGGAGTAACCCTTTGAGCATAGTTCGCCTAGAGGACGCGGACTTTTAGATATATTGTACTCATTTTTTTCTCATCCAATTGAGCATAGAGGGAGGAGGGTACAGTAGAATGACTTTCGGGCCTGGACTGCGCTCTCTGTTTTCGGAGGTGGTATTCCACCGCTGGTACGACCACCGCCCTGAGGCTGTTAGCATGGCAGTTTGGATGATGGGAGGTGAAGTACCTCGCCGGTTAGTCGTGACATTATTGCTTGAGGAGATTGTGTATCTGCGTGTATGCCGAGAGATGGTATTTCGGAGGTGATAGAAGCTCTGTAGGGGACCAGACCAAGCAATTGTGTCTATCGCAGGGGGTGGGGGGAGATCCCCAGGCTGAGAAGAGGAGAGCCGCACTGCACAGCATCTGCACGTTGGGAGAACCCCCCATGCTTTCTATTGGGTGTAATCTTGGCAGACGCACACAAAGCAGGCGAGTGACTCCGCTTTTTTCTGACTACGACGGGATGATTGCCACCAACGTCCATCCACCAGCCCCACTACAACCTCCATCTACCTCCATCGCATCCCCCAGATACAGCAAGGGAAAAGAAAGAAAAAACAATTCTAGGAACCTCTATTTCTCATAATTAATCATGCCTGACACCTCGTAAGCTTTCACTCTCCGATTTAAATAAATAAAAAAAAAAAAAAAAAAGGAAAAAATATTCCTCTCCAGCATCAGCCTCTAACCCCTCCCCCGAAACAGAAGAGCCAACTGGGCCGACGATGAAGAATTCGATGACCCAACAGTCCTCCCCCCTCAGCAAGTTCTGTCAAACCCCGATGGCACAAAGACAATAATTACCTTCCGCTTCAACGACGCCGGAAAGAAGATCAAAACTACACGCAAGATCCGCACAACAGTCGTCAAAGAACACGTCAACCCACGAGTCGCAGAGCGCAAGGAATGGCCCAAATTTGGCGCCGAGAAGGGCCACCCCCGAGGCCCGGATCTCTCCACAACCTCTGTGGGTGAGAACATCATTTTCCGCCCTTCATCAAACTGGAAGAGCTCAAATAAGGAGGAGGACAAGGAGGAGGACAGCCTGAGGGGTCAGCTGAAGGATAAGAAGGTTGCTTGTCGTATCTGTAAGGGCGACCATTTCACAGCCCGCTGTCCGTTCAAGGACACTCTTCCGCCTCTCGACGACGTTGCTGCCTCTGGTGCCGGTGCGGGCGATAGCGGTAATGCGGCTGAGGATGTCGGCGGCTTGGGAATGACAAAGGGAAGCTACGTCGCTCCTCATCTGCGTGGAAAGAAGGGTGCTGGAGAGACTATGGGTGGTGGAAACTTCAAGGACAGAGACGACCTTGCTACCCTTAGGGTTACAAACGTGTCTGAATTTGCGGAGGAGAACGACTTGAGGGATATGTTTGAGCGTTTCGGCAGGGTCACGAGGGTGTTCTTGGCCAAGGACAGAGAAACCGGAAGGGCAAAGGGCTTCGCATTCATCTCTTTTGCGGACAGGAGTGATGCGGCGAGGGCGTGCGAGAAGATGGATGGATGTGAGTATCTTTTGCATCTTCTCACTTTTCTATCAAACACTGATAGAGAATCTAGTTGGTTACGGGCACTTGATCTTGAGGGTCGAATTCGCCAAGAAATCAGCTTAAATCTAACGAAACCTTTTTTTTCTGCGTTTCTTTCTTTCGCGCTCCCTCTTATGGATAGTTTTAGGTCCAAAAAAAATATCCAAAATACTCAAAAAGTTTTCTCCCTGCTACTCTTTCATTACCTATCTCTTCCCTGAAAACAAAAACAAGCACGGATGTCAAATTACAACCCTGCACTTTAATTGCTGTTGGTTGCGCCGAAGATGTGCTGAGATTGAATATGCGATTGCTCGGTGACGAGGACCAATCCTGGAACGTGGCTCTCAGTCAGTGTCTAGTCGCGGGATTGGTAAAGCATGATATTTTTATTTCCGTTTCTATTCTCTCATGAGTTGATTTCCTGAAATCGTGAAGATGTGTTCCATAATACTATCAAGTCCACTGATTTTAGGACGTTAGCAGTAAGCAAGGCGGATTTTATACCATAATTAAGGTACAGCATCAGGTCATCTAAGGACTATCACTCATTATTTTCAGTCGGCAACTTGGAAATCTGGTGAATAAAGCCAAACCTTTCCAAGAGTTCTTTATCAGCTGGGAATACATGCATACTTGTCCCATCTGCTTCGCACTCTCAGCAGTCGAGCGTGTTCCAGTGACAGTGGAAGCGACAGTATTTTGGCCGAATGCATGGACGAGTGAGTCTTGGTGATTGCAAGATCAATCGTCTAATCAAATTACACAAGCAAGTCAAGCCAGTTACAGTTAAAAAACCATTACATAATATGTTGCTGCAAATTCTACAATTCAGTACTCGCCCCATGCACACAAATGAGATAAACACTTGGGGTTGAAGGAAGCGCGAATATCAATGTCTCGAATCTGTCTTTGGGTGAATATTGAACTTGTCGTTACCAACCCACCCAGGTAGATATCTAGGCATCCGATCCGCCCTTCTTATGGCAATACTCCTAAAAGTTCCATCATTCAGAAGCTGGAAATTGAAAAAGAATGGAGACGCGGGGAATCGAACCCCGGACCGCTTCTATGCTAAAGAAGCATTATACCACTAAACCACATCCCCTTTGAGCAATGAGCGTTTTTAATGTTTCTCATGAATAATATAACCAGACTGTGCTGAGATACTGAACTAGCGATCGATCTTCATTTTAGCCGGAAATCTCGCTTTAACCGCACACTGCTCCACCCAGGAAGCCTATACGCAGAAGATATATTCATCAAGGGTCCCGTGAAGATATCGGAAGGCCATCTTTAAAGACTTAACCGACGGCTTTGCTACATGGATCTGTTCAATCGGTCCGGTCCCGCCCGATTCACCGGTCCGCCGGGGCCGGAATAGATCTCACAATCCTTGCCCCAGATCGTTTATCAATATCAGCCGATTCAAGTTACACCAGAAGAAGATACGTTGAGGGAATTCTACATAAGGTGGTTGGTTCTTGTTTGCCTGTTTGTTTTGTGATATCGTTGTGTGAAGCTCGATTAGAAAGAGAGCGAGTGAGTCTTGGTGACGCTGAAGATGATAAAGGTATGTAAAAAACTTATCGCAGCAGAGTTAACAAAATATTCGAAGGAGACGAAACGGCTGCAATATTTGAGCCAGTGACCCTCCGGCCCGAGAGTCAGATCACTTGCCAAATAATAGCACTCGACTGACGTATTGTGCCTCAGACACCTGACGATCCAGTCATTCTTGCTTATTTGAATTTCGACGCCCTAATACACTATCACGACTATACCTTTAACTTTGTATACCTAAATAACTAAATATCACATAATATCGGGAAAACCGTGGCCATGACAGTTCTTCGCGCGACACAATTCGTTACTAATCATGACGTCGGTCCATCAACTCGCTCCTTGGCTACCAGGCCTCGGAAAGTCGTACAGCTTTGGGATCTCCTGGTAGTCTATCCGATTGTTGTGTCCATCGCCAAATGTCTTAATTTGAAAGAGCTGATTTCTCTGACACTGACCGACAAGAGTTGTTTCGCTTTCCTACGTGGTGGGGATTGGGGTGATGACTTGCGTCATTGGAACAACCTGAAGTCAAATTGCAATGAGATTTGTGAATTTAACTCCACACACGAATATCTGTCTCCTGTAAAGGACATCATGGCGTGCCACAAATGCAGGTACGGTGTCTGTAATGTAAGTATTCTAGCTACTCATTTCTTTAAGCTTCGATAGGCACTTAATTGATAGCTAATATTTGTTAATATGCAGCACTGTGTGGGCCCAGTAGGACATCTTGGGAACTCTCGCCGTCAGATATGCTCTAGCTGTGTTGGGAAACGCTTGGCTTCCCATAGCAGATATATGAACAAACCAGAACTCCCAAATTGCTCGTGTGCAGGCGCCGAGCCATGGCTGTGTCAAATGTGTTGGAAAGAGAACTACTTTTCCACTTTTCAAGAATCTGCGGGTACATGCTGCGATTGCGATTGCAAGTTCGTTGTTGGATCTAAAGCACATTTCGTCTGCAAATGGTGTAGAGGGAAGATGTTGTAACTCGGCAGTTCTTTTGGGGAGGTTGTATGTATCGACGATCTCTCTGCGATGCTGCTGAAGTGATGTAAGCGTTATTACTGTGTTTTGATACGTGTTCCTTTGTTGATTTGTTTATTGTAAAATTTGGCACGGGTGTTTGGAGTGGTACAATCTGTTGTCCTATTCTGTTTTTTTTTTCCTTTCCTCTTTCATGCCTATAATATATCACTACATACCTTTTTATTCTAAATATAACTATCCGGCCAGGCTAATGCGCCCTCTACGAACGTCAGTTCATCTGATGAGTTGGGGCACCATGTATACTTGTATACATGCATACGCAGATATTGCCGCTGTGCTACATATACATTAATTGTAGACATTCGTGCTTTGGATCTGGTTCGCGGCTTTCCTGTACTGCCGAGTGGATCAGGAATCGTCTAGGCACGTTCCCTCTCTCGATCGTTGGACGTTAAATTTCTCCACATTGTGGTACCGCACGGGACTCAAGTTCATGTATGTATCACCGGGAGTTTGTGTACTTGGTGAATCAATCACCAAGGATCACTCACTAGGGCAACAGCCCTTGGTATTCCTGGCGGTACCATCCATGAGTAACGCACTTACACATTTCCGCCCTCCAACCTAACTGAGAATTTTGCAGCAAATTGAAACCTAACCACCCCTCGCCGGAAGATCACTCCTGGTGGAACTTTGAGGTAATTCTGCGGCCATAACGCATCGGTTCCTCAGGAATCGTTCTCTATTTCGACTAACGCAAAGCACAACTCTTCCCGTTATTTATGGGTTGTTGGATGACTCTCGATCTCATTAAAACCTAAACACCCGTCCCTCTCCCCTGGCCATGGCTTATGTCACTATACTACCTTGATCCGTTTCAATTTGAATTTCCTCGGTTTTACCAATCGTCTTAATCACTGAGGTAAAGATATCTCAAGTCCCAGGTTCAAAAAATTAACAATATGCACTTTTTCTGGCGGCCCGGGCCGCACCCTGCATGTATGTACACATGTACCAAGTATATGTATGTATGTATATACAACCGTACAGCGAAAATGTAAAGTACGTATCTTGGTGTGACAATTTCAAGCATTATATTAACTGCATAGTCCCTAGAGTGTCCCTCCGCATGTCTTGTTGGCGCAAAGTCACGCCTTAGTCGACTCTATTCCGATGGGTTTATAACAGTGCAAAGGGATGGGTTGAAGATTTGAAAGACCCGGCATAATAGAGGTGGTCACCGGAACGCCATACTAAAGAAAAGTCGGAAAGAAAGGCGAATTTTAAGTCCTATCTAGCTACAAACCTCAAGTAGGCATCAGCGGATCATGGCTCACCCCCACAAACTCTCCGAGTATGGTAGTTTTCCTAAGGAGTGCAGCATGAATCATTATGCCATGGAACACATGCGGGGACCCGATAGACCGTTCATTCAATTCCTGGTTCTAGTTGACAACCGGGTAAGCCCGGTATCAAGCCTCGTGATCAGCGACAGGTTTCCAACTTTTGGGCATGATCTGTTCGTGAAAGGAGGGCAGTCTTTCATAGACCTATAATACTGCTCATATGCCTGGTCTATCCAGCACAATTTGCACAAAGGGGCCAAACGATATGTTTGCATCCTACATTGGCCAGTACTATGTTGCGCTCCTCCTCGTCAACACTAGCCACCACCATATTGGACCCGATTCTTGTATCACTTATACAACGTAACGGAAGATTCTATAACTAAAAAATATACGGAATACTTTAGCAATATCAAAGAGTTCCGATGTACGGAAACCCCTACTTATCATACGATATCACTTCAAACGATGTTTACACAGGATCAATTGGGGGAACTTGGTCAAGCATTTGCAAGTTCCCTCGTCCCGACGGGTGTGAAGCGACCAACGGGATGGAATTGCCAAACATGAACCAGAGATGTAGTGTTAAACATGACATGGGGTTGGTTACGCTTTTGACGGACAAGAAGGTGGGTTGCAAATGATGGAGTTTATCGAACAGGTGGCAGATCACAGGCAACATGAGACTGCCGGTGTTGTTGGCAAGAATACCTTTTATGGATGGTCACAAATATAGATTTTTTCGAGTGCCTAAGCGGTCATGCATTTCTTTTCTAGGTATGTCGATGGGTTATTGGAATCACAGCGAATCGAGTGTGAACGGAATCTCTGCAGAACGGTACAGCGTGAAGTAATCACAGATATTTTTACTCTTCGATTTTTACTTCGTCAGCATAATCCGTAACAGCATAATCCGTAACTGCGTATTTCTGTATATGTGGTGGATTGGATACCGATCCACGAGATGAAAAGTCCGGTTCCCATAGGTGATACACTAGTGCGTGTACGCACACGCACAGCTTATACCTGGAAATGAGACCGTAAGAATATTGTGTGTGCTGGTTTAGTTTGACATATGGGCTGTTTCCCATTCCTTTTTCTAATTAGACAGACATGCAAAAGAACGGGGTGAAACCAATCGAACACCATTAGAGCATTGTAAAAACGTTGCGTTTATAAATTTCTGCTACACCGACTAGCTATGATAATCTTGCAGTGCATCTTTTTTACTCAAAGTACCTACATGCAGCTGCAAGAGACATGTGTAATTTAAGCCGGCGTTTGAGGTGCACTGATGCGAGTGCAAGTATGATGCGATAATGTATATGGTATACGTGAGAGTGTAATACCGTGCACTTGTAACTAATCATAATCAGGGCTCAATGAGAATATTAGGCGCTAGATCATTGTAAATCGCTATGTGACGCATATTGCCTTTATATATCCCGTAGGCGTTCATGTAGCCATTCCTATAATACAGCGCGCGGTGGGTAATAAGTCATCGGATGACCTAGCCACAATTTTGCCTGCAAACGCGCACATGTATTTTAGTAGCGTTCCGTCCGATGACTTATTACCCACCGCTGTACCCAGGGGTGCCGGAAAGTGATGCAACGTTTAACCTAGCAACTCGGAAAGGCACTCAGAATTTCAATTTTTAACGTAATACAGTGCTTAGGCAGGATGGATTTTTTAGCTATACATCTGATATATGAGTCTCTAGAATAGAGTCTACATTTTTTTCAGGTCATTGATTTGGGGTTTTTAGCCTGAAAAAGGACAACTTGTGACAAAAGACAGTAATAAAAGAGAAGCAATAGCGATTCATATTAAATCCCACCATAACTATCATTCCTAGCTTCTGAATTACTATAGATTCGCTCCACATTCTGTTAGCTAGTCTGGTTGTTGAGGAATACGGACTATTTGATCGTTGCATCACTTTCCGGCACCGGTACATGTAAGTGTGGCTAAGTGAAGGCATGTACAGTACATATATGTACGTTGTATTGCCATAGACTACAATACCAAAAAAAGTGGGTGGATCCAGTACCGCACCTAGCAAAAACTACGGTATTGCTACGGTATTGCTGCGGTAAAATATTTAGAATTCCGATTTAATTCGGAAGTTTTAAACAATTCCGTATTGATACAGTACGTATTACGTCCCCTTTTTTGGTACTGTACGGTCTGCGCGCAATTAATGAATTAAACAAAAATAAATGTATGTATTTACATGCATGTACTTACGTTGTAGTCACGCCATAGGTTATCCTTTATGCGATCATTGTGTACCTAGAAACAGAAATCGAAATGACATAAAAAAAAAAAAAACTTACGTTGTAGTCACACGTGGCAAAGGCACGAGTGATTGTGTGTGATTCATATTAAACACCTCGAGTAAATGACACCTGGCTTGGCGACATTGTCTTCAGCTCGCGCTTGATGTCGTTCTTGAACATAGCATCCAAGATTAATCATTAAACACCAAAACACGACAAAATTCCCTCTCGATATACATCTATGCTTCCGAAAATCTCCGGAGATATTACCTACCTACCGGTTAAGGGGAAATCACTAGATCTAGCAACAGAGGAGCAACTACTCGAGCGAACTGAGCTAGGCATGATATTTTCCAAACACCCCTACAGTGAATTAACTAGTGAACATGGGTTTCAGGCCGTACTTGAAACCCCTTTTGTTCCTCTCCCTGGTGTTGAATTTGCTGGCCCGGCAGTTCAAAGTCACGACAAAGACAATGAAGTCTTCAATTATCTCCGCTTCAAACATCTCAAGGATTCAAGGGAGAAAAAAGTAGACGGTAAATTGAGAGACGTTCGCTGTCTTCTTGATTGGTCTACAGACGTATCTATTGCGCGGGAATCAGCCGTTGGGAACAATCCCGGTACGATGAAATTTATAGAGATCGGGTTTTTGACTCTTGGGGATTTTCTAATAGATGAAAAAAAGTTTTTTGTTGGTGTTCGGATTATCAAACTTCATATACATGGACGCCCATACATACAAACCGTAAAGGTTGTCAAGGAGCTTTTCCCCGGTCACCAAAATATCGATATCGACATTGTCTTGGGTAAAGACTTTTTGGATGCCTGCCCCGGGCTTGCCTTACAGCCAGTACTATCTGGAGGCTCACTTGAATTTGTTCCTTGGGATCATCGTGGCCAGGAAATTAATCCTTATAAAAGTTCCTTTACCGTCAATGAACAAGGCGAATTGTTGGTGTACATTTGTGGCCGCTCAGATAAAGATATCTCGAACCCGCATGCACGCGCTATAGGAGACACTGGGGTATTGCTGGAAGAGAGGGGAGCATATGGCGTCTTTTTTGGACCAAATTCTCCTTGGAATATGTCTTTAATTTCGACAATGAGAGGCACTCCAGTCAATGATACAGCGTTGATAGAAGGCGTAATAGCTGTATCAGATCTCTTGATAGATGGAGGGTTTATCTTCGGGAACCCTACCTTCTCTTCCGTCAGAGTTTTTACAGATTCTTCATTGGTTGTCGAATTGCTAAATTCGGATGCAAGAATTGAGGAATATGAAAAAAAGGGGTGGAAAAATAAGGGAGGGGTTCAATTGGGTATTGCTGAACCTTTATCGAAGTGGGCTCATTCGATCCGCGATCGATACAAATCAGTCTGCTATATTCCGTGGGTGAAAAAAAATCTTTTCATCTTTGAAAAGGTTGACAAAAAACGAAAGGGGCTTCAGGCTGCCCGTCACTTGGCCTCATCTGGCCTAAAAGCGGAGTTCTATCAATGTGATAAAGATCTTGGTGATGCTCGAAATTCTAACAGAGATATAGTTGGTTGGGAGGAGCTGAGATCTTCTGAATTTCTATACATGATCACTCCCAGAGTCACTTGTGGCACATTTATGATCAAACAAAAAATCTCCGACTTTCTTGACGGTCGTATTCAAGCAAATTCCAAGATTTCTCAAGAGGATGTAGAGGCGTATCCTAAGCCACACTCCTCACAAAGGTTTTTTACAAGTTACTTCCAGCCTGGGGACTCTTATGACTTTGATTCAATTATCTTCAATCTTAAAGCCTACCGTAATTTCAATGCCATGATGATTCTTGAGGCTTTGGATAGCTCATTTACAAAAGAAGTTGTGAGAATAGCAAAAGAAAAGAGAGGATTACCGGATTCTCTTGAATTTTTCAAAGAGGATGACGGGAAGATTCATTTCTTTCATATGGTCCCAGACGCATTTTCACGAAAGCCGCACCAAGATTCTGTTTTCATAGATACTCTTATGGGTGATTACTCCCCCATAAAGAATACCGCAGAATTTTAAACGCAGAACGTATGAAGTTGAGGGATATCAAGGGTACGTATTCTGATTCCCCAGCCGATGGTAGAGATAAGAACAAGAAAGTTAAAGCATGGCCATTGATCATAGGATCACAGCGATATGATCTTTGACTTGCCGGTACCGGGGCCACAAATATTAATAAAAGAGACATAAATAGGACGTCAGTGTCTATGAGAAGGATTTAATATTATTGGGTCTAATGACAGTTCGTCATAGGGATTGATTGGCATCATAATCAAGTTTGGTTCGGTCTAGTCTCATAAGCTTATGAATTGAATGTGCTTTAGAAATAAGGATTGAATCGAATGGACTTCGCATTCCCCAATCCGCGCTTAGCAATCATATAGGACGGAATCGAGAGGCGATACAATCTATCTCTCATGCATTGTGGTGGTAGGCGCTTTTTTTTTGCTTTTTTGCTTTTCTTTTGTATAATTCATTAATTAAATTTGTGGCAATAGGTTATATGTAGATTAATTAGTAAAATATCTCAAGTTAGAGTGATGAATCTTCGTCATTAGTACAGCGGTGGGTAATAAGTCACCAGATGACCTAGCCACAATATTGCCTGCAAACGCGTATTTTGGTGGCGTTCCGTCCAATGATTTATTACCCACCGCTGTACATGTAGCTTACGTGAATGCATTCAATGTTCTTTACATGCTACATGGGGAATTTTAAACCGGCATTTAATTCTTTATATCGTTACTCGAGTGATATTTCAAGGCCCCAACACAATTATTAACATTAGTGCAAGTATCGGTAGTACAATATTTAATGTATTTACTTTGACTACTTCGTATATACGCCCACTTTATAATAAACCTTGGTATGAGATTATAATTACATGTAGACACGGCTTCCCCAATAAATTGAATTTAAAAGAAAGTAAAGCGGTCACGTCAATACGAGTAATGAAGTAATCAATCAATCGAACGGCCACATCATCACCCATCACTCGACTTATGTAAGTCGCGAGCTTGCTTATGTATGTACTCTATTATCCCCTAGTGGGCGTAGCTAGGAGCATTAGTGACTGAAAATAAGTCGGCGACCTGCGAAGTTTATGGCATGCTGGCGCACCGTAATGCACACAGGAAAATCAAATGTAGTCTAGATGCAGTACTAAATTTCCCGCGTGTACACAATTTTTGTAGTACCACCCAGTTGATTTTACAACTTGGGTATTCATATATGTACAGCGGTGGGTAATAAGTGATGGAACGCCCTAAGACAGAGTGATACCTGTTTTGAGTAAAACGCCACCAACATATGGTGTTGTCAGGTATAACCGTATCTCAGGGCGTTCCATCACTTATTACTTATCGCTGTAACGTACATGAGTATGTGTATGTATAGGCCCTAGTGGTCGTGGAGAATCGATCGTCAACTGTTCTTATATTCAAAAATATACATATACACATACATGTATCCTCGGTGCTGGTGCGCGTGAATCGATTTCCGGCCGCTCCTTCGGATTTGTCCTTGTAAACACACATACATGCATACATATAGCTATAGTTACTACTAAATAGTTATTACTTATTAGACACAGTCATTCATGTCAGCCATTATTTAACGAGAAGACTTGCCTACTATACCCTAAGATACTTATACCTTACCTACATAGATTGTGGAAAACAGCAGGTTCAGTAGACTAAAATGTGGCCCATGGGTGACAAAAATTGGTTTATCATTAACAATGTGTGGTTTGCAGTTGAAAACACCGTACGCGTTGAAAGTATCACTATTCAACTTCAATAACGTCATCTGGATATCATAGGTGGTTCTTTCTTTAGACAATTGAGCTCTGCAGTCGTTGCTCATGATACTTGACAGGACCCGCACCACTATTCTCAACAGCATAAACCCTTCTCACTGCAACAACGGTACATGTAGTCTGCCCCTGCATATTTCCAACAATTCTTGTCGGTGTATTGTTAGGCCGTCCAGTGAGAATATTAGTCCTTGGTCAGCTCGGATTTTGTTTCGGTATCTCCAGGTTCTAACCCGACAGCCCAAAGTTACATTCTGGGTTTTCTTGATCTCGAGCTCCTCCGTTGACCAAGCGCGCGACTGCGCCCCCCCTCTTCCTCCCCCTCCGAAAGAGCGCCTCCATAGCCCTGTGTCCAAGAGTGGACTGGAGTATGCAGGTACCGAGCCGGCCGTTCAATTGTGGGGCAGTTGGCGGTAATCACCAGCGAGGTTGTTTGAAAGTGGTCTCGGCGCGTTTTGTAAGCTCCGACAAACCCAACTCGAAGAGGAAAGAATACATGTAGTTTAATAAGCGCCGATACATTTATCCGTAGAAGGTCGATAATATAATTTTATGTCGATATTGCCAATCGTCACCGTGAATCACTCGGGCTGAACCCGGGGATTAACCATTTTCCGATGGCTGCTAGGCCGTTCCGGTCGTAGCTGATTGGTTGGCACAGACATCTTCACATGCTTCACATGTTCTGGGCGCTGGTTGATCTGAAATTTCCGAACCCGCAACAAGTCGAACGATGTGTGCTGGAATGAGCTTAGTGCCTGCGGAGAATTGATAAGCTTCCCTTGCCCTCCCTTCCTCCCGACCGAAAAAATATGAAATTACATGATGTAGTAGCTGGTAGGAACTCAGAGCGATACGCTCGGGCGCAGAAAGCTGAATGCTATTAGTACTATAGTAACTAGAGGCTATTATTCATGGCTATTGTTATTGAAATGGCTATTATGCCCTGTGTCAGTACTAAGGTAAGTGCGGACATGAGAGGACTGACTAGGGTAATTTATTAGGTATATACGGTAGGTACAAGTATAAGAGCTGGCTGCTATTATATCTAGGCCCCTTATAGCCTACGTGTCTCTGGGCTGGTATCTATCAATTTTATTTTACTTAGATTAAGCAAGATCCAATGCAACTCCTACTAACATGATGTTCCTAGTAGGGTTTTGTCCACAAGTTATATGAAGAGATATATTACCTATACTGCAGACCACTAAGGGGACCCCATTATCAGCGCCACGGAGCGCGCCACCCCCAACTGGAGAAAGGATATATAATAACAATAAAAAGAAGAATAAGAAACGAATAGCGGGAGTCTTACTGTGTAATTAATTAAGCGAGAGCGGCAAGCAAGGCAAGTGCGCGAGTGGACCATGGGAATCCCTCAGTACATGTATCCACACCTCCCACCGTCCCACTAACCTGCAGCTGCCTCCACCAGACAGACACAGGAAGCCTCTCTCCCCACTCACTTACTCTAAATCTACGCTTATGCACGCTGTATCTTAGATGCATCTCCTGGTTCCTCCCTCCCTCCCTCCGGCTCGGTGATTGCAGCAGCACCTCGGTCAACAAACCATAAGGAGAACCCCAGGTAGGATCAACAGTCAATAGTGGGTGATCTGGATGCGAAATATTAACCCATGTCGCAAAGCGGCTTGCGTCACCCCATCAAAAGAGATTGATTGGGCCAATGAACCTTGAAGCATTCACCATCACGCCAGCCAGCCAGCCCAGCAGTTCTAGAACCCGAAGCACCGATGTGTCTCAGATTTAAGGTATGGCACTTTAGATTTGAACATGCGGCGATCGCGGTTGACAGCGAGGGGAGGGGTGGTGGTGTGGTGGTGTGGTGGTGAGGATTGATTGAAACGCTTTGGATTCTCCAGGTACTGGGATTTCTTTTCCTTAATGCCAGTTTCTTCTGCTGGCTATAGTAGCTATAGCTAATAGTAACGGGCCCTTTGCCGAGTCCCGACGTCCCGTGCATGCCCTAACCATTGATTGGTCTCTTTGGGACGTGACTTTAGCTAACAGTTATCCTACTGGCTGTAGGTACATGCACCACGCTCTGTTGACGGAGGTCATCTTTGATCACTCGTTAGAGGGGGGATCATGGTACGGAGAGAGAAGGCAGGGAACATGCTACTAAGAAGAAAAAAGAGTACAGTACTACTACCACCACCACTACATGTATGTATGTAGTACTGGGAATCTCTCATTTCGTTCCCGGGAGCTTGGTCGTTCCCGGATCCCCGCTCTCGGTCGCGTTGACCAGCCGGCTCCCACGCTGGTTCATTTGTAACGTGTCGGCGCCCTGTGCAGGCAGGTCTCCTAGTAGTACTGACGGATATGTGGACATCCTATCCCGGCCGAGCGAGTGTTTCCAAGCACCACTTAAATGCCCCTTTTATTAAACTCCCGAACCACGACTAACCAGTTGGCCCACCCGTCTGACTGGCAGGCCCCCGGGGGGGGGGGGGGGGGTAGTCTGACTGACACTTGGGCATATCTACTATTATACCACTTTACCGCCATTACTAATACTTCTGGATAGTTGTAACACTGGGCAGCAGCAGCAACAGTACTGGTATGTATTATATGGATTACTCAAAAATAGGAGACCGAACCAAGACAGATCACACTGGGTTCGGCCCACTCACAAGTAACTAAGATATGGGATGGTATTACTGAAATCGGGCTATTCAAGTTCCGAAAAGTCCCCATTGCTTCGTGGGCAAATTTAGACCTACAGCGCCAAGGTAGTGTTGTCTCCTAGCAACGGTGAGCTGCGGTTATGATTACTCAATGAGGAGTTTATTGGGGAAAAGGACATGTACAACCAGAGAGCTGTAACATGTACCTAGGGAGGTGGGTGTACGTACTCTACTATACACCACTCGTACCTACCGACTGACTGACTGACTGACTTGACTGGCTGATTGACAGTCGTATGACTTTCCGTTTAATCTGATCTGACATCACACACCCGCCCTTTCGATGAGCTTAATTTTTTTTGATTCAGCTGCACGTGGTATAGTGTCCTAAGGGGCCGTCTTGCGAATATTAAGCGAGCACTCATTCGGGTTGTGGGGCTCCACTAGACCAATTGATAGTCTGCGAGTGATATCCCGTGACGACACGCCTTCCTCCTGTGTGGGATAAAAGATAACAGCACTGGGGGAAAAGTTTCCCGAAAATAAAATTACAATAATACCTATTTGATTTTCGAAAACGTCTTCTAGAGGAAGGGGGAGGGAGGGAGGGAGGGAGGGGGGGTGGTTGACTCGAAAATCGCAAACTCCGGAGAGTCGATAAAAATACGCTCAGCCAAGAGCACCCTCGTACCATACCGGTACATGTTCGTTCTCTGGGGTAGGGTAGGCGCAACCGCTAGACATGGGTCTACCTGCATGGGACATGGATTTTCTAGAAAGGAAAAAAAAAACTGTGGGTTTTCGGTGAGATATTAACCGCGGTCCAAAGAGCTTGTGAGTGGTTGGTGTGTTGGGTGGCTTCTAGCTTCCTCCTCTTCTTGATCTTGTCTTGTCTTGTCTTGTCTTGTCTTGTCTTGTCTTGTCTTGTCTTGTCTTGTCTTGTCTTGCCTTGTCTTGTCTTTCACCCCCACCCCAGCACAGTACCTGCTTGGGTGCTCTATCCTAGGCTGAACTCTGGCGCTGGTGTCTGAGTTTGGACCTAGAATGTTATGCCTAACACAGCTATTGATTGTTTTGTTGCACCTGAACGGCCAGGGCATGTAAGTATCATCCGGTATCTGGCTGTGTATCTACACGACATATCGGGTTCTTGGCTTGTGTTTTATGACTTCGGCTGGGGAAGGGGCGTGGAGAGCAGAATTCTGCACCTCGTACACGACGTGGGGAAATGGATTGTGAGACATGTATTTGTTTCGCTGACGACGTCGTCGTCTGTCGGTCAGATCAGTGGGGCTAGGGTTGGGTTTCATTCGACTCACGCATGCCAAGCGCTTCTGTCGCTTATCAGATCTTGGGTGTGGTTGTGGTGGGTGACCTTAACGACGGACGACGACCAAGCTGATCAACAGCCACAGCTCCCACCCCCCCAACGACATCCTACCTACTCGCCCTTGTCAAACTCCACAGTCCTCACTGCTCAACAGCTTTCCACAAACCCCCCCTGATACTATCTCATATCACCCACCCGCCTAAGTAACAGTTATACCTGCAGCTATGTCTGGCGGTCTCGAAAAGGCTCTCTTCAACTTGAAGGTAGGATCCCCCCCCTTCGTCACCTATTGCCTATAATCCATCCCCCACCTCTCATCTCCCCTCCAATACAGACCCCCCCTTCCCCCTCCCGCCCGCTGAGCACTGACCGTTCTTCTTTCCGCACAGTTCACAGCAAAACAGCTGAACCGACAAGCAATCAAAGCCGGCAAAGATGAGAACTCCGAGAAGGCAAAAATTAAGAAGGTGCGCAACCCGCTCGCCGCCGGCTCCCGGATAACCTCGGCCCCCGCGCCTCTAAATTATACCGAAAGGGCAATATCATCTGAAAAGAAAAAAAAGAAAGAAGAAAAAAAAAATTTGAAATAAAGAAATAAAGAAATAAAGAAAAATGAAACTGACGGACAACCCGCCGCTCGCGCAAAAACTTTCTGGGTTTTTAAACAGGCAATGCAACAAGGCAACAATGACATCGCAAAGGTCTACGCACAGAACGCCGTCCGCAAGCAGAACGAGCGTCTAAACCTACTCCGACTCGCCTCCCGTATCGATGCCGTCGCCAGCAGAGTTCAGACCGCCGTCACGATGCGCCAGGTCACGGGCAGCATGGCAAACGTCGTAAAGGGCATGGACAGCGCAATGAAGACCATGAATCTCGAGAAGATATCCCTGATTATGGATAAATTTGAAAACCAGTTTGAGGACTTGGAGGTCGCTACCGGATATTATGAGAACGCAACCTCCTCCGCTACGGCGGTCGCTACGCCGCAAGAGGATGTGGATCGCCTCATGGGACAGGTCGCGGATGAAGCTGGTCTGGAGCTTAATCAGGAGTTCGCGGAGGCAACTCCTTCGCAACAAAAGATTGGACCGACTGAGCAGGAAGAGGATGGGTATGGCTACTCCTGTCTTGTAATGTTATTCTCTGTTGGTGGAACTGATGGGAAGGTGTTACAGGCTTGGCGAACGTCTAAGGGCTCTGAGGGGGTAGACAACAGCGAGTGACCCGCTACAATGGTTGGTTACGCGTCTTGCTCCTTGATAGAGCTAGCTTTGGGCATAACCCAGATGTTCATGATCTTTATTTCTTTGTGTTCCTTTTACCTTTCTTTTCCCCACCAGTGGTTTCGGATGCAATGATTCTTGTTTTTGTTTTTTGTTTTTTGTTTTTTTGTTTTTTGCTTTTTATGTAGCTATGACAGACATACAAGGCGAGGTGCGAGGTGTGAGGTGTGAGGTGTGAGGTGTGTGGTATTGGGGGTATTAAATTTAGCAATCCTGAGCGAAGCTTAAAAAAGAATTTCAGGCATTACGATAAAACACTAGTGAATAATATATGAATCACATGGTATAGACAAGCGGTTGCGATAAGTGCATGTAGGACAAGGCCTCCCCGGTCTAGAGTGCCATTCATTCCCGGCATGGAAAAAAACTATATACTGATTCAATAGTTACTTTTTGCAAAAAAAAAAAAAAAAAAAAAAAGGTAGCAATTGAAATGCCTAATCTATCTACTGTTGAAATACATCCCCGTGCCCCATATTCCAGATCCCGTTTCCCATTCCTCCATATTCCCATAGTTCCCATATGTCCTGACCAACCGTTGGAGTCATGTATAGCTACTAAGAAATACAATATTTCAGTGGCTTGCCTCGCTTATATAGCAGCATCCAAAAAAAGAGAAAGAAAATAAAAAAAGAGAGAGAGAGAGAGAGAGAGAGAGAAGTATGAGCAAAACCCGACCTGCCCAGCCGCCGCATAAGGTATAGATTCAAACGTCTTCTCTTTCTCTCAAGAAAGGAAACATCAGAGTCCAATGCTCCCGACAGGATATAAATAAGAGTATAGACAGGAAAGAAGGCATGAAAAATCACCTGACAGGGGTTGTCGAAACAAAAACGAGATGGGAAAATAAAATAAAATAATAGGTTTATCCGTTGTCCCGACAAAGATGAAAAGAATAGAAAAAGTAAATGGAAACTAAATAGAAAATGAGAGTAAAGGCAAACATCTGATGCCTCCCTTAATTTCCGGCTCTCTTTTGCCTGTTCATCCATGGGTATTGTATCGAACAACTAAAAATTACTCCGGGCTTGCTTGCATCTTTCTAAGGCTCGCGATTTTGTGGAAAGTTAGGGGGATGTGATGATGAACGCTTGCGCTGGTGTCCGAACTCCCGGCCAAACATGGATATCATCTTGTCTGGTCGGTCTGAATCTTGCTCATGTTGAGGAGCACCGGGAGCCCCCGCCGACCCTATTGATCCTGTTCCTCTGTTAAGGTATGACGAACTAAATGTGGTCGCATCCGCAGGTGCACTCATTTGAGGAATCTGGAATTCTTGCGGTGGGGCAAGAGGTGCCGTCGCGAAACCAGACATGGTTCCAGAGTGGGGTGTCAAGGGAGGTTGTGGGTATTTAAAGTCGGATAGGGTCAACGGTGGTGGGAAGCTTGGCGGTGGTCGTGCCTGATGCCCAGACGGTGGTGCTGGTGACGGATAAGGGTGGGTGTAAGGTCCTAGACAGGCAGGTTAGTTAGGTCAGATCTAAGATCGATCGCATCGTAGTAGCGGTCGAGACATAACGCTTATACATACCTTGTGGCGTGTGCACATATGGACTGTGAGGCGTTTCTGGAGGAACACTTCTTGGAGGTTCGTTGAAGGGTAATCCCTGTATTGAGTATGCGCTAGGGCTCAACTGGTATTCTCCGTGATCGATAGTATTTGCCGAATAGGGCGTACTAGATCTCAATGGAGAACTAGCAGATTCTGACATCGAACGTGGGATGTCTTGAAGCTGTAAGCGGGGCACACTAGTGCGAAAGGGATCGGTAGGCCGGGAAAATGGGTTTCCACGTTGCTGGGGGCCAAGTGGAGCTGTCATGTACCCGAGATACGACGGACGCTCCCCAGTAGAAGAGACAGGGGACAGTAGTTCACCAGACGAAGTTGTGGGCGTAAAAGACAGCCCGGCAAAACCCGGCGTAGTTGGCGATACGACAACATCCTCTTCGCCAAGGTGTCTACGTCGGAGGGGATCGTTCCGGCCATAGCCCATGTTTGTAGTTGGAGAATACTCTGTAGGCGAGGCAATCGGCGTCCCCATCATCCGACCTGAACCATATGTGTGCAATGTTTGGAGAATTGGGAACTCCTCTGGTAACGCGCGCGACTTCATCATGCGCTCTCGGTCATCGCTACTCATTCGTTTCAGTTTGGCTCTCCTGAGACATGCATTAGTCACCAAATCTCGGTTGTACAAGCTTTAGACCAAGGAACAATCCTACCTGTTTTGAAACCAGACCTGTACTTGACGAGGGCTTAATCCAGGGATCTCCCTAGCCAATCGTTCCCGATGAGCTGCATCAGGATGCGCTTGCCTGGCGAACTCACTCATGAGGAAGCGAGTTTGGTTATGTGTAAGACTTAATTTCCCCAGGTTTTGCGTCAGCCGGAATTGCGCACTTAGGGCGACTCAAAGCAGTCAAGATCAATTCTTACCGGAACCGTTTCATCTTTCTTTTTTCTTGTCGACGTTCGCTTAGAGACATATGATGTTCCCCTTGCGATCCGGAAGACTGACCAGTTATATCAACAGAATGTCTATGTTCTGAGTGTGAAGAAGGATGTGAGTGGGGACTGTCGATCATAGAACCAGCTGAGGAATGGGGAGAGCCTATATGCTCTTCATGGGACGCCGAGGTAGGCCATTCCCTGTACTCTTCGGCTTCGGATACTGGTCCCGGACTGTAATGCTCATATACAGGTGGTAATTGGTTGTGTGATTGATGGTGGTGGTGGTGGTGGTGTCCATCTTGCTCTTGGTGTAGTACGGATGAAGTATCTCTCTCCAAGCGTTGCTCTCTCCAAGGCATGTGTCCAGAGGACTGATCTGCGCCGAACTCTGACATTTGATTAAAGCTGTGGTTTTTCGAG
The DNA here is from genome assembly GCA_024713705.1 of Morchella sp. 2018-W38C. NCBI lineage: Eukaryota > Fungi > Ascomycota > Pezizomycetes > Pezizales > Morchellaceae > Morchella > Morchella sp. 2018-W38C. The sequence goes on from JAMJEX010000001.1 coordinate 1,972,332, forward strand.
GTCGAAGGATTGCCCCAAACTTCTAATCCTCGATCGTCCCGGTATGGAGGGGTGTTTAGTAGTGAAGGCACTTTGACGAATCAAAAATAATGTGTCAATACAACCAACAAAATGTGGTTGCTGAGTGCTTTTGGTAGATGTTGCTATAAAAGCAAAGATTGTGTACTACTGCCGTAGCAATAGTAGCGATAGTAGTAGATCACTGAATAGTACTCGGGAAAATGCTGCAAATAAAATAAAGTCGATATAGCCCCCAAAGTTTTCAGGCAAAAAGCAATTCGTATTATAGCTGTTCCTGCGTCTCGCCAAGTCTCTGTGATCAGGCCGTATTTTCGTGCTTCGTTTCGTTAATTCCGGGAATCCGGTGTGTGTAAGTGCGTGTGTGTTCAAGAATGGCGTCGAGCCTGGTGCAAAGAATTTTATTGACGTAATTGAGTTGTGATCTCCGAATAATTGTGAAAAACGCAAAAAATATTTGAAAAAAAAAAAAAAAAAGAATAGGCAAGATAGATCAATAATGGGCCTTGGAAGGACAAGTGAGCGAGGAGGAAGACTTGTGTGTGTGTGGCGCGGGCAAGGCACGGTATGTATAGTGACCGTTAAGCTGGACTGGAAGACTAACTATGTAGCAGTACTACAGTCGGACAGGCTGCTTGTATGGCGTGCAACTGAGTATGTAGGTAGTACCTAGAGACGCAAGAAAGAGTGACGAAGGACTGAGATCGGTGTAGCAACAAGGGGGATCAGTGTTGGTGATCTTTTTTGGGGCCAGACTGCTGGGGTAATTCGGGCAAGTAGACCGTCCACCGGCAAAAATGAGTGACAACGGTAAGTCTATATGGAGAAATGTTTGAATGAGGGAACGACCAGCGGGAGGCCAACAATAGCTTCACAGGTACTGATCCAGCAGCCGTGACCCAGCACAGAGAAGTTTAAGTAAAGAAAAAAGAGTGGTAGGGCAACAGTATGAGTATTGTTGCAGAGGACGAGCCAATAAGAAAGAATGAAAGAGAGAAGAAGAGAAGAGAACGAAGAGTAGAGATGATAATTCTCAAACAGAGAAGCTGGGGGTTGGTGGTTGTCAAGGTATATTATATGTAGGTAATAGTAGTAGAGGTATTGGGATTACTTGAAAGTCAAAGCGGAGACAGAGATACGACCCACAAACGGTTGTCAGGGAATCTATCAAGCGAAGGAGGACAGAATGGAAGAATGAACGAAGGCGGACTAGCACAACCAGAGATGCGGAATAGGCGCACGGGCTGTCGACGAATTTCTGAATCTGCAGTTGACGAGGAGTAGAACGAGGGTGGAGCGTGGGCACGGGGCCTGGTTGTGTAGCCTTTGCATGAATATAGATGGTCCGGGTTTGAGAATAAGGCGGGGCCCACGTATGAGCAGGAGGAGGAGGGTGAAAGGGTGAAGGAGGAGGAGTGATAGTGGTAGTGGAAGTAGCAGTGGAAGTAGTTGCAGAAATACTTAGTGACAGTAGTAAGAAGATAAGGATCAAGACTAAGGGTAGGAAGCAGGAGATTTAGAAACAAAATGTGGACTGCTCAGCCAACAGTAGGATTCAATAGTAGCAGCAATAACAAAATAATCAGCAGAAGATCAAGATGAAGCAGTTGCTAACAAACAGAGGCAATAAGTGACAGGGCAGATGGGTTGATACTCTACTGGGCGGATAGAGGAGCCACAACTAAGTGGGGACCGATTCAAGTTCCAGGAGTAGAGGTGTCGGAGGGGGGGATGGGTAGCCCCAAAGCAGTCTCTGTGTTATGAGACGAGTTTTGGGTCCGGATTAGCTACCACTGCTACGGCAGAAGTGATAGATATTGCAAAAATGGGACTGGCGATGGTGGTGGAGTATATGCAGGTGAAGTGCGGAAGCGACAACTGACTGTTCGTGAGGCTGCGGGGAACTGGTCTGGTCTGGTCTATCTTGCCTGAAATCTTTCTCGAGCTCATTTTTCTTTTCTCCCTTCTATCGGAGTACCCCCCCACCCCACTCCTATAGCTTCTGTCTTCTTGAAGCGCAGAATCATGCAGAATTATTTTCGGCATTGAAATGGAAAAGAACAGAAGAAAAACGTCTTCTTGCAGATCAAGGACGAGTACCTGTCAAGGCTGGTGCACACATGAAGCAGCAGCAGTAGTTACTAGCAGCAAAAGTAGTAACAGCAGCTGACTGACCGGCTAGAGGAGGACTACCGTACTCGCTCGCATAGGGGAGAAAAGTATCAGGAGAATTAAGCAAGAATTAGAACAATATTAACAAGTACAGGTAAAACGGCCAAACACCAAGAAGCTAAGCAGCTACTACTATTCCCAGGACAGCCATGTGTACGGGTAAAGTGCAGACAGGAACAACAGCAATGCATATTACAACAGCAGTAAATAGTAGCAACAAGTATAATCAAACAAAAAATACCGTAAGGGCGGGGTGTGGGTTTGGGAATAGGATTGGAAGTGGAAAAGTGTACCGGGAGTTGTTTCAAGTTGAGTGTTGCCTGCGCTCGAGCATTCCTGTAAATATGTACCGGAGCTTTTGCAACGAGGTTCCCGAAATCTCATTGCAGAGCTTAGAGACAGTAACAGTAGGGCCTGAGCAGGGCTCCAGGCTCGTCAGAGCAGCAATTGCAACGGCCGATGCGGATCATGGGTGGATTTGGGCATGGATGGGCGTATGTGATCCATCCATCATCACCCATCATGGCAGGGCATGCAGCCACGCTGCTGTTAGAAGCTGCGCGCTGCTGCTGCATCCTTGAACTGGTCTGTTTTGCTTTTTCGGTTCACACACCTTATCCGCCTAGTCGCTGCGGTAGCGGTGTCGTTGTGGCACATTTCCTTTAGCCCGTCCCTGGGTCTCCCCCATATCTGATCCCGCCATCGACGAATCCAGCTCCCAACTGCACGCAAGCGAAATGTTCCTGTCCCTAACTAGCAGGCTAGCCCAGATATATTTCTACCGAAGGGTATGTAGAGTAGAGTACTGTAGGTATCTGATCCTCCTCCCCAACCCGTAATTTTCTTTCTCTCTCTGTTATTTATTTATTTATTTTTCTTTTCTTTTTCTTTTTCTTTTTCTTTTTCTTTCCTGGCGGATAGCTTTGCCATGCCCAGCCCTTTTCTCTGAGCTTTTTGTATTTGCTTTATTTTTCTCTTTTAAACAGCTAGGTAGTGAAACCTGGGGTGCAAAACACAGCACGTACGGCTCGTCCCGAAGTAATCGATTTGATAGATATGTAGTATGTACTCTAAAGTGCCAACCAAATCCTTTATTTGGTTAGCAGGCGGCCCTGTCAAAACTCCCACGCTGGTTGTAGCTTTGGCCGATGACTCGGTGATGGCACCGCGTGGCATCGGTTTGACAAGAAATTTGACGGATTGCGATATCCCAGCCTTGGTGGGGTGGAAAATCCGTTGCTCGGCGGGAAAACTGTTGAGCCTGTTTTCAACGTCTTCCGTGGGGTCCGAGGATAGAAGGCGGGGATGAGAAGTTGAAGGAATTCTTTATGAGCAACCTCCGAGGGACGGGGCTGGACCTAGTTCGTTAGAGTTGGCCGACGCGTCTTTAGAATACCGATGAAGCACAAAAAAAAAAAAAAAGAAGGAGGGGGGGGGATAAAAAGATGAAAAGATAAACATCTCGCCTGTGGAAGCCTGCGTCTCGTTAAATCACGAACAAAGGTACACACCCATCCATGTGCGGAGAATTGTTCGGTGAAATTGAGATCGACGGGATCTAGTGATGAACAATCCCGGGGCGAAGAACAAACAATGAGAGAAGACGAACGGAAAAAAGCTATAGAGATAGGAATTATTATGTATGACAGCTGCATGTCTCGTGATGGATTCGCTATAATTCCCCGACGGAACCGTTTCCCTCCTTTCCCAACTTGCGTGTGTGAGCAGCAGCAGGAGCAAGCCAGCATGTGCGTGCATCAGGCACGGATCAGCTGGCTACCTGTAACTATGTTGTGAAGGAGAAGCCAAGAAAAAGGAAAGAGAGACAACATGTTGCCAGTATCATATCTACATGTTGCGTACTCTTGAGTACTTGGTTTTTGGAGTAACAAAATAAGAGAGAAAAAACCAAACTACATCGGAAAAGGGAATGAATGTACATACACACTTTATGCACGAATGACAAAATAGGATCACTAGGGGGTGGGGGTGTAATTTTCGGACGTTTTTGAACGACGTCCAACAAAGTTGCCCTTGCAGGTTTCCGGTGCTTAGCACCGAGGAGAAGGAGTGCAACGGTCAACCTGCAGTCTTTTGATAAGATGTAGAGTAAGAGATGCACACCACTGCACCCACTGCAGCAAACGGGCGAGCTGCGCGTCATCTAGCAGAAAGGCCAGGCTGTTTGCCACATTTTGTTTCTCGCAATTGCAAGGAACCCTGTCGAAACGAGATCGTTTTTCCTCTCCTTCTTGGAGGGCACTTCGATGTAAAGTCATCTGCATACATATTCCTTTTTCTTCCTTATGCGTAATAAATCGGTTTTTTTTCTTTTTCCCCCTCATGTTCAGCCTTAGAGTAGTTTCACTTCATCGCGAAAGAACCGATACAATCCTATCGTGCATGGACCCCAAGACTTTTCACGTCCTAATTACGACATTCGACACCTGCCTGAGACTGACTTCTAGAAGCCTTCCCCCACTAACAATGCTTGACGAAACACTACAAGTCTGAACCACCAATCCGGAGAAGTCATTCTGCGGAACAACCCTGAACCTGAACCGTGCGTCTTGACGTGATTTGCCGCAACAACCACCAAGGCCCTATATCCATCTTCACACACATGACATCTCATCCGCAAAAGGGTATATGTGGAAGCTGGTAAGTTTTGATTCGTATATTCCCTACACTGAGATGAAGCTATGTATCTAACAGCCTTATCGCGGAACTCGGGAACCAACCCCAATCGATCGAGCTGCATGCATGAGGTTTCGGTCTGGTGTCAAAGCGTGACAGGGCATTCACTACTGAAATATTTTTCTTCTTCGTTTATAGGCGGGGAGGAAGTTGAAGCTATAGAAACAGCATGATTGATATAGACAGTCTCGGCCCAATCCGATACATGGCACGTCCTCCTGCAACGTCTGTGCAGCACGGAGAATTGAAGGAGATCTTTTTGACCGCAAAAAGAAATATCTCAAAACTGCTTCTAGAAGATTTCGCTAAGCTTTTGGTGTCTTCTTCCATTACCTTCTCGAAGGGTTTAAGACTAGTGTTTTGGGGGAGTGTCAAGCATAACATATAATTAAATATGCGAAACAGTAGGTTTTTCCTGTGTGCTTAGTGATGGTAATAATTATCTCACTAGCCCTCAGGCACAGTAATTCGAGATCTTAATATTTATCGAGATCTTTACTATTGTTTTGATCTGAGACTGTAGTGTGGTTTCCATCACTATAATAATATCCGGGGCTCAGAACATTAGTCGAGGATTGTAGACAATATAAGACAATAAGCCGGAGACCTTTCTTGAGATAAATTGGTTTCGTACATGTAGTTCTTAGGTAAAATATGTAGACTCGCTACAATCTGAGTAAAATTTATCCTCCATATTTGTTGGCGCAATCAACCGACCACATGATCGTAAGTGAAACAGGTGATATAGCCACTGATAAATAAAGTTCGTACTTTATGGTAATCGATTTTTTTCATTGATCCTCACACAAGCATTCGTCACCAGTTGTAGTCGACCATGAACCAACGGTCTCAGACCAGAAATAAGGATCATTCATTGCTGGTAATGTGTTCAGCCCATCAAGTTTATTGCATAGGTTACAGCCCAATATGCTAACCAATGGAAACTGTCCCTAGTGATTAATGGTACCAGTGAGAAAGGGCTATACTCTTCAGATGATCAATCAATCATTTCCCGGTTTACTAGTAAACACAAAAATAGTGTATTCCAATCTCGATAGACGTCATATAAACCATTTCAACGCTGGAAACCTGGTACCTGGTATCGGGTTTATATTTCTGCTTTGTCTTTCTTGGGTTGATTGATTGACCTGATTGATTGCATGACGTCCATTGAAAACCCGGGGTACAGATGGCAGTAAGCTGGAAATCTGGTAGGAAAACCATTTCCCTGGTAAAACTAAAACAAAAAAATTAACATCAATATAAAAAAGACAAAAAAAAGGAACCTATAGTACTCTACGCACGCACGTTTTGATAACTGGATATAGGTACTATCAAGGGGACCCTCGCTTTTCCAGCCCAGAATCTCTCAGCTAGTCAGTAGGCAGGAGCAGTGCGTGCCCCCACCACTCAACTTCATCGAAACATGTCCGATTACACACAAATAATATGGCCACCCATCCATCGGTGTCATATTATCTATCTCTTCCCCTTATTATGCAAAGCATATGTACGTCAACTTTGTTAGAGTAGGTTGTATATAAAATGACCTTTCTCAGTTGGGTGCCTTAGCGATAACAAGCGAGCAAATGAACAAGTGGTGATTGCAAAATACGCATCGCATCTGTAGCCTTTGCCAGAATTAAAAGGAGAAATATCTACAGTTTGTGTCCTGCACCCCCCGCATTTACTGGCTGAGACTTGATCCAACACATGCAAGCGACTCGAAACCGAGACACGAGCGGCAGACAGGCATAAATGGCGGCGTATACACAAGTTAAACGCCCTTACCTGCGCCGGCATTCGGGTGAAGGTGAAGGGGGGCAAGCAAGAGTCGGTCAGTCAATGAGGCATCCGTAAACCTAGCAACTAAATTCGGATAAGAAAATGAATGAGAGCTATGACAAGTGACGAGTCATTACTATCGTCACGTCATACCATAATGCAAGTTCTCAGGTTAAAAACAATAGAAGCCAGTTTTCCCTCCATCGAACATAGGGATGCGGATTAAAAGCACAAGTTTCTTAAATAGGCTAGATGCTCCGTCGTGGCGTGAATGTTCCTCTGGTTAAAGGAAAAGAAGAAAATAAAAGAAAGGCTGGATGTAACCCGCACCTGTGCTGTTGTGCACAGGGCATCTCACGTCTCTAGCTCTCTGGCATCTGAAATTGTATTTATCCTCGAGTAGTGCTGCCGCGCAACCGGAGAGAGAAATAAGACAAGCACAATATGCCTGTATGTCTTGTCATATCAGTATAGGCACTCACGTTTCTTCTACTCTAAAGAACGAAAGAGAGATCCTTCTCCCAGCTTTCTTCGACCTGCTGCAGCAGGCATCGAGAACAGATGCACCCATTCGGCAGCATAAGCCTAAGCCCGGTCTCCCGTACCTGTATATATTTTTCCGGTATTGTAAAGAGCACTGGGCGGCAGCTGGGTGGCAAAGTAATATCTTTCACGTTTTCCCCTTCCCGAGCTTGGAACTAGTGGAGATTAATGATATATCGGCGCTTGCATTCCTCTCAACATGCAAGCATGGCTTCCTAGAGATGGTAAAAAGGGAAGATTTCAAGAAATTCCGGAGTTTGGCTCGGAAAAATATCAGAGGGGGGGGGGGGGTGTATCCACACCCCTACATACACCCCTCACAGTCGGAAGGACCCGGTAAAAGGATGAATATAAATGCGGAGAGTAGAGAACGAGAGAGAGTATGCTGTTTCGCGGAGATATGTATGGGGTGGCTAAAGTGGATGCTGGCTTCGATCACGAGGGGCCCTGACTGGGAACGATCATTCCTAATCTAAAGTTATAATCCCTGTCCGTCGTGCCGGCCTCATAATGGGCAAGAAAAAAGAAATTGAGGTATCAGCAGGCCTATGGGCATTTTGAGATGGGGTATTGGTAGTCCCTCAAGATTGGGAAGATCAGTACAATGAATTTTTCAGTGCACATGGAAATTGGGGGTTTTCCGCAGCTATTAATCGTTGTAATTTCAGCGTAGTTTATCGGAAGTTGCATATATTGAACTTAGAATGAGGGAACGGGGTACATATTGTATGACTAGGGTCATATTGCCCCCGCGTGTGCGTAGACGCTTTATTGAGAGCAGGGATTCGGTTTCGGGGCAAAAGGGTGCTCAACCTGATTTTGATTCTTTTTTTTTTTTTGGAGGAAAACACAGGATGAACGAGACAATGAGAAGGGTCAAGGCGGTAAAGATCTTCCAGATGTGTATCTACACCTATAGATTTCATTTCGGAATGAGAAGCCGGCCTAGGTTAAACGCCACGCATGGCCTATCACTTAAAACCTTTTGTTGCAGCCTTGAAGAAAGGTCCTAGTCGAAGGAATTCGTGTCCTCCCGGGCCTCAATCGACAGATAACCTTCTATTTGATAAAATTACCACCTCATTCTGATCCGTAGTGTAATTAAGGACCCCAAGCCGTTGTGCTGCCTTTTTGTCGAGATGCAGAGACTTCACATTCACACCTGATCTCAACTATCTCAACCTCACGAGCTCCTCCAAACTGAACCGGTTCACCCTCTTTTTCAAGTTGTTGTTGTGGGCTTTTAAAGTTCAACCAAATTTTACCGTGTCAGCCACAGTATTGCACTCTAGTTCCTATTAGACTCTGCTTGCTGGTTCACCTTCGGTTTTGCTTCTTCTTTCGCCTTTTCATCCACATCAAAAAGCATTTCCAGATCATTTCTTTCCTCGTCAAATTTATCATCAAATTTGTTGAATAAATGAAAGCGATCTCGCGATGCAATACGCAAGGCTTTCCACGTTTTCGTGAATTTTGCGTTTTGGGCTTCTTCGATATGCTGTGAAAAAAATGAGTCTTTGATATCTTCCTGAGCCTGTTGGACACCTGCTCGGAAAGACTCGGGTGTAGGGATACGATGTCTGGTGTGCGGATTAGTAAAAAATAAAAAAAAAAGTCCGGTGTAAAAATAAGTATGGGATCAGGTAGGAGTGTACCTCTCCTCGTCAGTTAATCCCTCCATTCCAGATGCGTCCCCAGTCCCTTGCCAGAGTCTGCTCAGAGTTGGTGTCCCCATGACATAGCGAAAAGGAGCCTCTGAGATGCACTGTTTTTCGGCCTTGAGTTTTGCATCTTCAAATTCTTCCTCGGCTAGAGGTAGCATATCAAATGGCTGGCAACTCTCCGCTTTCCACCGTACCCAGTTTTGTTCTCTAGTGAGAACGGTATTGATAAGACGCATAAAGAGTCTACCAGACTGGTTGGGCTGCAGGCTATTCGATATTTGGGTGCGGGTGCTGATAGCCCATTGCTCCTATGTGGTGTTGAGATTAGCTTCATAAGGAACATATCACATCGGCGGTACGTTGATCCGCCGGCTAAAGATGGTGTTGGCAGGTTGCGGAGAATCTCACATCTTCAGGACTCAGTGTATAGGAATATTGAACTGCTCTGTTGGGTGTCTTGATATCCTTCCACTTGTCTTTTGCCCCAGGTGTAAGGCTTAGTAAGAAGTCAATCAGAACCATTGCCTGTACGAGCACATGCCTTCTGAACGTTAAGTCACTGATCTATGATTTGTATGCATCTTAGCCTCAATTATGCACAATACCAAATGAAACCAAGATGTGTGAAGGGATGTATTTACCTCAAGTTCAAACAATTCCCGACTAGTCAGGTATTTAGGGTTAAACCCTTCTCCATGTGAATCATCTTCTTCGTCATCTCTTTTTCTTTTCTCTCCTGTGACTACTAGACTAGCTTTCTTGTCATCTGACCGCTTACTGTTGCTTGTTTGATTGTCTTTTTTTTCTCCTATGCCGCTACTTTTGATGGCTTCCTCATCTGCTATTTGGAATCTCGCCATTGTTGCGGCAAGTCCTTTTTTAAAAGTTTCTAAAGATTCCGGGGCCTGTAATAGCCGTTGTGGATCTGCGAAATCGCGTTGCAGGGACCAAAAAATGGGATATAGTGCGCTGGTACTTAGGACCTCGGAGGGTGTTTTCAGCTCCTGTCCAGCACTAAAAGAGACCGTTTTGGCACCCTTTGTGCCGTCTTCACTTTTTACGTCCCCCTCAAGAATAGCAGTCGATACTGATTCTTCAGTTTTTACCTCCTCCTCCTTCGTATCAACTTCCATTTCCACATCTAGGACGGGCTCCTGGGGAGGAGTGTCATCATACACAGTCACATTTTGAGTATTGAATTCTCCCCTCAGGTTGACCCCCGATTTTTCACCGATAGGAAAGCTCTTGCTTAGGAATATCAATATTCGCCCACAGAAAATAGTGTCTTCTGTTTTCGATAACCTCCGGAGTAATTCGTTGAGTAAACGCAACAAAATAAGACCTTTACCTTTACTCCCTTCGATACCTGCCGTTACCCGTTCGATGCGGGACTCAAGATATTGGAATAGTAGCTCGCATGACGGGATTGTTTGAGAGTCGAAGAGCTCCTCAATTAAGGCAAGAGGCAAACCGGGTTCGGAGATTTCTGTGTGGCTTGTGTAAGATAAAGTGTATATAGAAATCGAATAAGAGATGGTATACCAAGTTCTGCAAATACCAAGGCTAAATCTAGTAGATTCCCGAACGCGATCAAGGTTGCATTACTAACAGAGGTGTCTTTTGTCTAAACTTCGTTAGGAATTTTGATTTGATAGGTCCGCAGCGCGCACATACAGCAAGTTCATATAATATGGTTTTACACGCTATCTCAAGCGATGATTTGTAGAGTTCATCGACGGGTTGTGTTGCAGGTTTGATTATTTGACCCAAGAGCTCGGCATCGAAATCCGGCTCGCCCAGTGGGGGTTCAAGAGAGCTCTTTTCGATCGTCGAAAGAATTTGCTTCAGGCATGATACAAAAGAATCAACTCCTCCTAAGGTAGAAGCGCCACTAGCCAGAAGAGCTGGTGACATGGTGTGACTGAACGGTAAAAAACAGCGGAGGTATTTGAAAGCAGAAACAAAAGGGAGAAGACTTGAGAGGATGTTTAGACAGGGTTGCGTGTGGTATATTCTCACGCGTTAGGTTACCCGTCGCTTCGGTTAGTGGAACGAAACGCCAAGGGCTTTTACATTATGTGTTACCCTGCTCAGATTCTCATGATGAACCTCCCTCCCCTGCTCTTTTGGCCCCTGATTATCAAGTGCAATTTGTGTGTGCTACAGGAGGAGTCACGCAGAGGCACAAGTAGGTCTGGGCACAAGCACTGCGGGAAAGTGTGCACTGTGTGATTGAATTAATCTGATAAACAAACCCGGTCTTCCTCGTCCTCATCCTTCTCCCCTCCTCTCGGCTTCTTCGGAACACATTATTTGCCAGGGCGGCTTCACGAACCGTCTTCCATCCATTCATCCCAGATATTTATGACGGTATTTATCAGAGATCACCAATTAAAACTGGCCAGGAACGCTTAATAAATTCTACCGATATTGGAGGAAGGTGCCTTTCACCTTCCAACCGGAAAGAGCATCATCTCCAGGATGGCTAAGCTTTCTCGTGTAGCCTTATGTAAAATCAATTCTTATCCATGAGTTAGATGGTCATATTATATTACTTTTTGAACCACACCATCTTCGGTCTCGATTTCTGGAGATGGTGGGTTTTTTAGCTTATTGACAGCGGCTATAGCTTGTATTGTGGACCATTAAGGAAGTCGTCATCTTTATGTTTTAACGCGGCAAAGCTGTTCCTTGCAACCCGATGCCATTACGGAGTAATAGTAACCGAGTTTGTATGTACCATGAAGGAGCACCAAGGCTCGAAATTTAACCTCCTACACGTGATCAGGAAGGAATAACGAGATCACAGGTTATCACTCGCTTATCTAATACTACATTCACTCTAAGCCAGGTCGGGGCATGTAGATGTACGTATATGTAGGTGTATAATGTTGGCTTTTATAAAACCGGCAAAAAAGAGGTTTACTATCTTTCCGGATCCCCAACTTGGAGTCTTAATTTATATTAAGTTAATCAAATTAACTTGCATATAGTCTTACATACAACTTTAGTGAGAGATATCGAGTGATATTTGTAGCTGTGCATGCGACTATGGCGGCTCCCGGACTATGTAGTCTAAATGTATCCACAGCTGCGAATTCTAGAGTTTAGTCAATAAGCTAGCCTAATCAATATCGGCACATATCTCTAGAGAAACGAAACTATAGCTACATGTATTCCCTTGGCGTGGTTTCGGACTCCGGGCACCATTGATTTCTTGCATAATACGTTAATGCCTGAATTTATTTTCCTGAATGAAGTGTATGGAGTTAAAAAAGTGCTAGAGGTACTTAGTTAGGTCCCTCTTCGATATTTCACTACGTAATTAGGCCATGACCAAATATTAGGACAAAGAGTAAGCTATAAGCATCCTACATGATCGATAAGGCTTGACGATTTAATTAAGTGATATACCTATCCCTGGGTCAAAATAAGAGCATTTTGTGCGTGATTATAACTGACGGGGTATTTTGAAAAGCGATTTTGAATATATTAGTACGGATATAATAGTTGATCCATCGGAAAGTGAATTACATGTAGCTATTGAGGAAAGCTTCGAATGTTAAAGGGAACCTATCTACTTTAGAAATAGAGAAATCCACGCTCTCCTAATGTAACAAATGGTCAACGTATATCAACAGTTTTCTATTTATTTTATGACTACCTGCTTACTGGCTCTCACGCCAAACAAGACATCAATTCTGTTTAAACAGATCATCTTAATGCACTCTTGTGATGGTACAATTCCCCGCGCGCCTGCACACATTCGACATCTATCCAAAGCTGTCTTTTTATGTACATATTCAACCTCCCCATTCCAGAGTTCACAGTTATATTATAGCTACGGTATGCAGATTGATTATATAACTATACCATCATGTGCTCAAAGAAGCCTTGACGCAGACAGATTTTCTGTTTACCATAACCGAAAGTTTGCATGTAATTAATAAAAAAAAGATTCTGATCACCTATTATCACTCGAGTCTTGGCAACACCATGCAACGTCTGAAACCTTCAATTCTTGTCACCCATATAAGAATGATTGGTTCCAGTGGGGAAACCTCCCTCAATTGATGTGATACTTTCCAAAAGGGTGGTTTAGCCGCAAGTCCTTATGACACACACTAACTTCTTCTTAAAACCATCTTTTCTTGGATTTGAGGGTATTAGCTGCTCTTTGTATTCATGTCTTGAATCTTCTCAACCGATGTAAACGTGAGTTCATCGTGCTGCTAGAACAGCGTGATTCAATTGAAGTGATGATGATCTATAGTGACACAACGAAGACAAATCTATACTAGAGAGTTATCCATTCTAGACACTTGTCCTGCCCGCACTAACTACAAATAACTACATGTGTACGCTTCCTCCGCTGTTTCTGCTAATATGGGTTACATACATGTAGTCATAAAACAGGCCTAGGAGCTGCCGCAACATATACCACAGCCATCGACAGGCCTAAATGCGAGGGTCCTCCAGGACCTGTATAGTATATAGTATAGGCTGTCATGAGTAGAGTATAGGCAAATGGAGTGGCTTTATGATGTAACGATCACAGCTACTACCGTTTTACATGCAGTTAGTGGATATACACATTACATCAGATATTGCACGCACTTCAGGTCGAGATCCTCAAAGTAATGTACAGCTACACTGCAAATGTGTTCGTGATTCAGATTTAGGAGTGAGACATTTCTCTATGTAACCGTGGTGTACCATCAAAAAACCCTAATGGAAGACTTCCCCCCCAGCGACCAATGGCACCCGGAACCAATGAAGAATAAGATAAATGGTACCTTCTTTTATCTATAGTCACGAACTATACGGCATATCTTGCGTTATTTCGATCGAATCTCAACATGAAAGGTAACATCAACAATGCAATTAATGAATTAAACAAAAAAAACAAAAAGGTAACATCAACAGATGCGCCACACTAGTGCTGCACACTGACATTAAACCAGATCACAAATACCTTCGCTGAGTGGCTGTACATCTCACGGCGCAAACGGAAAAAACTTAGTGTAAGATGAGTTTGGCCCGGCCCATTGGTCCGTCTGGTGGGTACTATGAGAGCTCCACGTTGGGAGATAGACAACCTCCCGGGCCACTCGGACACCCCCTCACTCGGATAGTTAATCATGATTGATTGAAAAGAGGTATTGAAGCCACTTAAAACGTCGATCTTTTCTTTTTTATTTCTACGTTAACTGTCCGAGTGAGGGGGGTGTCCGCATGGCCCGGGAGGTTGTCTATTTTCGAAAAGAGTTGTCTCGGGCTAGACGTTGGGGCATGGGGACTTGGCATTGAGAAAGCCTAATTAGATTTAGCTCGACAATAAGGAGGAGTAATAGAGCGTATTTGCCAACCGTCAATTTCAAGAATCTACAGGTTGTGGGGTTCCGAAACGGCAGCCTGGGCTGTTAATTTTAATTTGGTGGGGTAGCGTGCTGTGAGATATACCAGGAGGATCACAAGTACCCAGTTTTGTTACTACCGAAGCTACATGTAATATCATGGTATGAATTTTCAGTTCCAACAGCGTATTTCACAGGTAGCATGATGAATTGTCTGATTTTTGGGGTTTATTCTGTCGTACCGCTAACCAGATATATTTTGGCCATTGAGGGAAACTGTCAATTTTGAAGTGTCAATAGTTGAAATTGACGGTTGGCAAATACGCTCTAATTCTCTAATTTAAAGAGTAGGACGGAGATACAACGAGCTCAGCACCGCAACGGCGAAACGAAACGCAACGAAGCCCAACTCGACGAAGCCCAATGCAATGAATTCAATTTTTTAAAGCTTGATAATTATTGTTACCAATATACTAGTATTCTCCTCCAGAAAAACGTATAGTGCTCGGTGTTGAGGTGTTATATCAGGTGCGAGCACGTACATATAGTCTTGTAGGTACAGCAGTGCCGAAAAGTCCTCGGGTCATGTGACCAAATTAAGCAGTAAGACCAACTACAATTGGGTTCACGTGACCCGACGACTTTTCGGCACCGCGAGTACTTCCGTCCTCGCGCTGCCAGATTGAACCCGCTCAGTAATTGATCTGAATGCTGCCAAAAAAACACGAGCTCTTATTGGCTGCCAGTTCACTCGCCACAGTTCTTTGAGTGGCTTCAAACCGGCGGAGTATGCACCTACATGTACGTACCTAGTAGACGCTTTCACGGGGGTACGGTCATCACGGGGTTACAGTCAATCTCAAATATACGCCGGAGTGATGTATAATACATAGAAAATTGATCGACTACCTCTTTTGGTTTCCATAACCCCGTGGACCGTGAAGATGGTTTTACGCACTGTCGACAGCTGATTGGTCGAGAAATATAAACCCTAGCCCACATGGCAATCAGCCCACCCCATAAATTGGGGAGATAGAAGGGCCAAAGGCCCCCATAATACATTGAAGCCCCCAAAGTTTAGAGAGAAGTGGATGAGACCGAAGGCGAATGCCTATTGAAGCTTAGACTGAGGCGGAAAGAGGTGGCCCGTTGAAGCTTCCCTTATAGTAGAGTTGGCAAAGTCTCTAGTAATTCAACTCGCGGTCACGAGTGAGATGGACCCCTTAGTGTACATACCTGTACCTATTTCAACCGTGCCGGCGATCTCGAGACCTCAAACAATGAGGTAAGCCTCGGGTCGCACACTATGTAGTTATAAATCCTACATTCGCGCTATGGAATATTACTTGAGGGAGCACAATAGATTAGAAGATACTACATGTAATTTACAATACCGTAAGTAAGCACATTTTTAGTAGGTTTATGTACCGGTTTAAGTAATTACTGGGGTCAGGCCTGGCGGCTTAAAGGGTAGCATAAAATTTCGACTATGCTATTTGCGTAAGACCGTGCCATCCATTCAAGCGAGTGATACGTTATGACCCATACAAAATATTATTATATGAAATGAAAAACACATGTAGCCGGCTTACATCTGGAGATCGCCACTTTTTTTTAAAAAAAACTCCTACCATAATCCGATTTTTCTTTTTAAAGAATACATTTACATGTACTTTGTCATCATACTAATTCATGATCGGATAGCAAATGAGAAAACTATCTAAGCAAAACAAATAACGAACCAGGAAATAGATAGACAATAGGGGAAAGAGATATAATAGGAAGCAAGCTAGGTTTAACGCTAGACCCCGGATGAATGCTTTCCTTAGAAAGGGAAAAAAAAAAGCCGTATTAATGTTCCTCCACAACCAAACCTTTATTTTATTGATGCCCATTGATAGGCATCCCACCGACAGCCGCAGCCATAGCGTCAGCAGCCAATTTTTTAGCCTCCGCTTCATGAACCACGCCCTTGATCACATTCTGTTCATCTGGACTCAGACCTTTTGTGAGCCCTTCATAGATCTGGGGTTGCTGCTGCTGCAATTCTATAAAACGGTTAGCAAAGGAAAGACCGCCCAATTTTGAATATAGAAGTTACATACCCAGCAATGCGTTTCTGAACAATTGGTAAGGTTCAATATTGTCCAATGGAGTCTCCATGAGAGTTTCCTCCTCAAGATCATCATCCTCATCATCCCAATTGGCAGACAAAACACCCCGAGCAGATGCCTCATTGTTTAGGAACTCCATATATGCACTACTTTCATCTGGTATATCAAGCTCATCGGCTAGAAAATTTTCATCAGCAGATTATTCGAGAATTGAACACTAAAGAACCATACCATCCTCACCCTCCTTGTTCCATGCTGCCTCTCCTTCCCACTCATTGTCACTGTCAGATCCATATGAATCGTCAAGTGTTAAGCCTTCTTTTTGAATTTCCTCACGATTCTTCATAGCAAAGGGCAAAGATTGAAAGAGTGGTACGATTCCCTGCATCAACTTCGGCCAGCCCGGCTGGATGCTTTGAGGAATCTGCTCTGGCGTGAGCTGGATCAATGCCACAATCGCCACGATAGAAAGCTTCTTGTCGTGCACCCTATTGAAATTCTCAATATTTGAAAACCAAAGACTGAAAAATTTGTTTGTCCAACCATTCCTCTCGAGGATCTGTAAGGTAGCGGCTGGGTTGTAGTAAATGCAGTTGATGACCATTTCCATCAAATGGATACGGTAAGACTTGATCTCATTAGGCGCTGTAAGGCATTGCATGGCAATCTCAACAAATTGAGGCAAGTATTGGTCAGCGTGTCCCCGAAGATTGAGCATCACAGCCTCAGCGAGCTTGCACCCGCAAATGCGGTCCATGGCACCTAGACGCTCGTTCGTAAAAATCTAGAAAATTTGTTAGAATCCCTAAATTTGTAACTCGATTGGATTAATTACAGTTGAAATGATATCGAACATTGCTGCCAAGTATGCTGGGTTTTGGATCAACATGTCGGAACCGTATGAGATGTAGTTGTCTAATGCGGGAAGCATTTCCTCGATGTATATCTCCGCACGGTCCTTGAAAGACTTGTGGATGAGTTCAAATACCGCCCACATGGTACCCGAGATAGCTTTGGCAGAGAAAGTGCAACTGTCAATGATTTCAAAGACCTCGTTGTACAAGTCTATCTCGTTCTTAGCAAAGGAGTCTCAGATTAAGTATTCTTGTACCTACCAAACAACTTATGTTCCAAAGTGACTGTAATAACTGGAACAAGAACTTGCTCTAATTGCAACAAAACTCCGGGAGAGCTTTCTAAAGTCAATATCAGGGTTCCAATGGTCTGCAAAACCCCAAGAGCTGTAATGCTCTTGTCATCCAGGTAGTTATCAACATCGTCATCAATAGAATTAGCACCCTTGTCAATGACATCTTGGATGATCCTGAGATAAGTGTCTCTCTAAAAATCCTGTTAGATTTTGTAGCAAGAAATTCGGGTGGTGATACCCACCAGCTGCTCTGTGAGCTGTACTGCAAATGGTGTCAACTCTGAAGCAAAAACTTCAACGAACTCCTCCATGACATTGGAAAGCGCATCCACGTCAACCTCATTAGCAAGTTGCAACAGTTTCTGCATAATATCCGCGATGCTCTGCTGCATGGATGTCCGAATGAAGTCATGCCTGATTAAAGGTTGTAGGGCCAACGCTGCTTCAACCCGTACAGGCAATTCGGCATCGTTGAGGCATTGCAAGATATTCTGGTAGATAACAACGACATTCTGAAAAGATGATTAGATCCACATACATCAATTGTGTAGATTGAACTTACATTCTCATCCCTAAAGTCAAGATCGGAGAACTTCTCAAGCACGTCGCACGCACGAGCTCGGAGAAATCCATGGCGGCTCCTAAACTCGGGGAAAACATGACGAACAAAGAAGTATTCCACCTGGTCAGCAATAGGACTACCCTTTCCAAGAATAATAGCAGATAAGGTTCCAATCATTCTTAAAGCTCCTTCCTTTTCTCTGTAATTCTTCTGATCATCTGGAGCTGCCTCATACCGGTTGACCACTTCATTGATAAAGTTAAGAACCGTAAATGTCTGCTTTCGACGGGCCTTGCTAAGTGTGTTCAAAAAATTTGTGGCGGCAACATCTGGAGCTGATATTTCCTCGTATAAGTTTATCTTGCGGTTCAAGTATTCACCCGGATCTGACTCAAAAGTCTCGAGGTCCTCATCGGTTTGGCAAAGTAGGGGGAAGAGAACATGAGAGATCAAGTTCTCAACGTGGGGGCTTAAGTGCTTCCATGTTGCTGATGGTTTGATGCTTCAAAGACTTTTTAGCTCCTTTCTATAAGTTCTATTGAAGGGAACTAACCACTCATCCATAAACGTAATAGTGCATGAAAGGCAGATCTTGCTCAACCATGCTTGCTTCGAAACCCACAGCTCAATCTGTTGAAGATATGCCTTTAGAATCTCTGGCGCAAAATTTTGAATGAAATGCTTAGAGAATTTTTCATAATTTTCTGAGTTATTTGTGGTGATGCTGGTAGGGTTGCCATATCTTTTAAGGGCCATGAAGGTCAGAAAATCATTTTGGAGAAGAAAGGTAGGGAATGAGAAATGTACCTCACAAAAAGCCTGTTTAGATTTGAGTAGGCCCACTTCTTCGCTTTCCACCACGGGTGAGCCTCCCGGTCTTCAATATCGTCAGGCATGGATTCTGCCGGTGCTTGTTTCCCTACTACCTTGATAAACAAGGTTGCCCAGGGGACAATTGAAGATTCCTCTCGAAGATGAGCCGCCAACTCGAACTATCCGCCTCGGCCATTAGTTTATGCCAATTAGTTCTTTAACAAGGGTTCAAAACTCACATATACAGCATGCTTGTATGTTTTAATAATCATCTTTAGCATGTCACCTGCGTCAGTGCTAATCTCATCCACCAATCTGTTGCCGATAACCAAGAGTGTGGGGAAGGTCGCTTGGGTGACACGGTCCAATTCTTCTCTCTTGTCGTTGGCTTGCTTAAATCTGTAAACGCGACAAAGCGAGAGCAAGCATTGCACTCCCGCAAATACCGACTGGATATCATTCGAACCAAGGAGCTGCAGGGTAATGTCCATGTAACCAGGCCATTTTACGGGGAAGTCATAATGAAGGACTTTCCCAATCAACGGCATAAGCTGTTGTCGTATCGGCGAGGCTGCCGAAGCAAGGGTTGGCACGAGCCGTTCGCGGAATGCTGCCTTCTCATCTTCAGAAATGGGCACGTTTTTCGGGAACTCCTCGTTGAATTCCCAGGATCTGATAACTTTATTTTTCAGGTACAAGACAGCTGTCGAGGGTAAGAAAGTTGTCGTCAGTTAAACTACTAGGAATGGGTAAATATTCGGAGAAGGGAGAGGTTTGAGTTTCGGTGCGATACCAGAAAGGCGAACCTGTGGTTCAGGATCTGCTGCTATGATATCCAGAAGTGCACCGATAAAGCCAGGTGTTGCTTCCGCCTGGAAATTTCGCGTTAGTAAAGAGGAAAACTCTCCCTCGTAGAAATGTAAAGGTGATCAAGAACCTGCTTCAGCTGCAGCTCGGCTTGTCGCCGAATGTCTGCATTTGTATCTAACGCTGAGAGTGTACACCCACGGAGAGCTGCGAGATCCATGGCTCTTTTTTATACTGATATTTTATGTAGAGCAGATGGTGGGTAGTTTAAGGAGATGAGATATTGGCTTATTGAGAGAAAAGAGATTTTCGAACGAAGGCCAGGGCGGGTGGGGGTGGGAGGTGAAGCCCAAGAAGTAGTGTGGTGTATGTAGTCGATCCACAGAGGAGATGGGCACTCACTCGAAAGCGTAGACTTTGATGGCGTGCAGAGAAGCGGCGGGGATGTGGAGAGAGGGGCAGTGGAGGGGCGAGGGGCACATTCAGATCAAAGGGACCACTTGAGAAAAAAAAAAGATCGTTGCGGAAAATGGCAAAAAAAAATTGGGCGAAAAAAAAAAAAAAATTCAAGTGCTAGTAATCACAGCCCTAGCGATAAGTAGGGCTCAATACTAGATAGGATGTATGTAGTGTGCGACGACTACCTAGCTAGCGAAACTAACGAAGTGAAAGTGGGAAGGGAGGAGTGGAGTAGGGTTGAAACGTCAAACGTCAAGTATCCTCTGGTTATTTATGAGTGCCCCTCTACAATACAATAACATAGTCTTCTCAACGCATGCTACAGGAAATCTATGGTAGGTAGATACCATGACATGCCATGCTATGCCGGCGACCCTTTCTTTTCTTTTCTTTCTTCGTATTTACTCTAGCTGCTTCGCGGGGTAAAAATAAGAGCCTCCCGCATCGGGAACCTACACCAACACGATCTAAGCCTTGGCAAGATGCTGCACATCAACAGAATAGCATCTTTGATAGGGAGGAGATATTTCCCTCCCAAGTCGCTACGAAACTACGCCCAGATCCTTTATAACGAACAGTACATGCTTTGATTTCCCGCATAAGGTTGCATACCAACAAATGCTGCATTAATGATGTCAAAAGATGTTTACTAGGCTATAGTTAGCATTACCTGTAGATTTAGTAAATATGTAAGCAGACAGATAAGTACTAACCAAGTACAACGAAGCGCAATGGCAAACATCCCTCTTAATCAACTCCTGGCACTCCTGCATCTTTGCGAAAAGTGATGGATCACCTATTATCCTCGCCGAGTTTTTAACCTCTCTACATGTTTCATCTAGCCTGGTGATCACTCTAACAATAGTGCCTTCAAGGACATCTGTGAGCTCAGTTATTTGATTGAAGGACATTCCCTTTGCCCATTCATAAACCACTTCCATAAGGGCGAAGCGCGGTCTCGCTTCAAAGTCATCGCTCTCCGCGTTTATCAATACTTGGTGTTGTATTTGAATCGAGTTGACCTTTTTCGCGATTTCGATTATTCTAGCCTTGCCTTTTTCAAGCTTAGGTGTTATTGTTGGTATAACGTCTGTCTTTTCGCTAAATACGAAGGCAGAGAGTAGGGCGACAATTTCCTCGGGTTCGTATTCCGCGAGAACATTCTCCAGCACTAATTCTGTCAAGACAAGCTCACTTGTTGAATTGACCTTTACATTATTAGCTCTAAATATTTTAGCCAGGTAGAAGATGAGGGCAGATGACTTACCTCGCAGGCTACCCGTCCTTTTAGTAGAACATTTTGGTTGTCATCGATAAATCCCAATTCCTTCAAGACTGAAACTCGTTGCCCATAGTCGGGTAAAAGTTGCAAATTCTGATCAGATATCAATTGTTTCAGTTTGGAAATATTATCCTGAAGTAAAAATTCTTCGTGTCGCATAGCAAACTGCAGGAAAATGTTAGACGAAATTCGCATCTGGAGGCCGAAGGAATACTAACGTGGGTAACAAAGTTAGGACACGAAAGACATGTACAGTTCAATATCGTTGTAGTCTCCTGTTGCTTCGATTGACGAAGTTCAATGAAAGTCATATCATTAATCTTACTCCAATCGCATTCGATCCATTCTGGTTTTTTCCAATCCCCAAGTAAGTCTAGGAGCTGTGCCTGTAATCCTGCGATTGCTAACTTGTCTCCACGACGAATTGCCTGGAAATCAAATTTTATTATAGTTTTCGAAACCCACTCAATACTAAATACCGGAATGATGGATTCTCTAAGTTTCCACTCTTTTGGGGGAGTATTGGGTAAATCCAAAGAGGAACAGGACGGAAACGGAACCAAATCGCCTATTTATATATAAGTAATCTATGACAGTATACTATGAATCTAATTCCATGACTTACTGGAGGATTTTTTGTTGGTGTCAGGTTTAAGCCACAATACTTGGAGCAGAGGGCGGGTACCCTGAAGTATTCCATCGTTTAGGAGTACGCCAACAGTCCTAGGTCCATTCTAAAGAAATTTGGTAAATATTATATCACCTAGATAGAGTTGGGGGCTGGGGAAACCAACTTCTTCTTGTATGACAATTAGCCGTCCAGGAGTGAACAATCGCCTGCCATGGGTAGTCGCCAATGATCTCAGTAATACATCTCCCGACAAAACCTTTAGTCTGATGCAAGCATTATGACAAGCCTCAAGATCAACACTACAGATTTCACAGTCCTCCCTTTTCAATTTTTTCAGCCCCTCTTCAGACAAAGCAACCTGCCGTTCGTGCTCGGGCATCATCGTTTGCGTCCTATTCTCACTGAAGCTCCGCTTAATCATTTCTTCTATTTTTAAAGCTTCAACACGAAGAAGGTTGAGGATCATGTTATATGTCAAGCGGAATTGACTTTGTAATTTCGTTGGGTCACCGAGGATCATGTGATTTAGTGTAGGGTACTACGAAAGGTCAGTGTAAGTCTTCACACAAAAGGGCCCTGTAGACTAACAGCCGGCGCTTCATCCATCGGAGAGACTATAATAACAGTCCCCTGGGGGTCCAACCCTCGACGACCAGCTCGACCAGCCATTTGAATATATTCACCAGGAAGAAGATCACGGAATTGCTTCCCATCGTGTTTCCTGTATCCAGAGAATACCACAGTACGTGTAGGAAGGTTGAGTCCCATGGCAAATGTTTCAGTCGCGAACAACACTTTGACTAGTGTTTTCGCGAATAGAATTTCAACAATTTCCTTAACGATTGGTAATAACCCTCCATGATGTACAGCTAATCCCCGAGCCAAAAGCTCTCTCATCCTCCTGATTTGTGGTAGTTGTCGATCCTCAGGCTTCAATCTTGCAATACTCTTCTCAATGATCATGTGGATGGCACTCTTCTCAGTTTGGCTGCAGTAATCTATATTGCTCAAGGCGTCAGCATTCTCCTCGCATCTCTTTTTCGAGAAAACAAAAATGCAAGCTGGTAAGAGCTCTTCTTTTTTCAAGTGTTGTACGAGGTGAACCCAAATGTTCTTGTCTTGAGCAGCAGTATTACGACCTCCCCTCCCACCCCTGGCTATGGTTCCGCTGCCTTGGCCGCGTTGCTGTGTCCCTCCACGCCCTCCCCGTTGATTCGGACCTCCTCGCTGGTTTGGGCCTCCTCGCTGGTTTGGGCCTCCGCGCTGATTGCTACCCCCACGTTGATTACCCGTGGGTGCTTGAGCTGGCGGTGGATCTTTCTTCCTCGATAACGCATTATTCGCATCTTTCCAACCTTGCATCAGGAACTTTTTGTCGGCGCTGACGATTTTATACATCACTTTATTGGCCCAAAGGTAATGTTCTAGAGGTACTGGCCTTTTTGGAGTTGAAATAACGTAAATATCCTTTTTCTTCGTTCTTCCGACCCAACTTGCGAATTCTTTGGTGTTTGGAACAGTTGCTGATAGCAGAATCAGATTTACATGGTCTGGAAGCATTATTATTACCTCCTCCCAAACCACGCCCCTCTGTCATCATAATTAGTGTTGAGAAGTGTGAAAAACGATATTTAGCCCTAAGTACCTCAAGATCGTTGACATAGTGGACTTCATCAAATATGACAAATTCCACATCACGGATAATATCTGCGCCCCTGTACAGCATGCTTCTTAAGATCTCGGTGGTCATAATCAAACAACTTGCTTCTGGATTGATTTGAACATCGCCGGTTAGGATTCCAACATCATCAAATACTTTTCTAAAGTCGCGAAATTTCTGATTGCTCAAAGCCTTAATGGGTGAGGTGTATATAGCCCTATTGACATAATGATATTAGTCTCTGCCAGGTAAGAAGAAAATAAACGAAAAATGCTTACTTCGTCATATGTTTTGTAGCAAGAGCAATAGCATACTCGGCAACAACTGTCTTCCCCGCAGATGTATGTGCGGCAACAAAGACAGAATCGCCATTTTCTAAATGATAAACAGCTTCCTTTTGAAAAGTATCCAACTCAAATGGCCACTGTACAAATTTAGCTTGCCAGTCAATTTCATGAAGAGCTCTCTACATACTTCTTTTGCCATGTTCGGTACAAGCTCGTGAAAATTGGTAATTTCTTTGTTCACATCGACCATATGTGCCCATTCTTTGGTCTTTGGCCTTGTCACTGCCAAAGGCAAGTTTCCTTTTGGTGCAAGCATGGGAAACTATCACATAGGTTAGCTATCGAATGCAGCATAGATTCCTCATACTCTGGATGGAGGCTATACCTCAATTGGTAATAAATCATCGATACTGTCCAATTCTGCTAAAGGTTTCTCGGCTTTCTTTATGGTAGTATCCGCGGTCTCTTCTTTATGTCTTCTTTTTTGAGCAACCTCACCGAATTTGAAGCCCTCTTCTTCCACGTCCACATTTTCCTCGACATCCTCCGCTTCTTCATTCTCTTCGTCGTTATCTTTTCTTAGCTTGAGACCTCTAGACATTCCTGGTGCAACTTTTAGTAATCCATCTTTGCCAATTCTTTCTTCTACCAAGGTCTCTTGTAATTCTAGTTCCTCGGGCCTCTCATTTGCAATTCCGATATCAATGCCCCCAGGGCTGAACGGAAAGAAGCCAGCTTTGCCTCTCACGAAATCGGCTTTAGAGGCAGGTTTGCGCAGAAGTGATGTAGAGTTTTTAGCTGTAATTGAGTGGGCTGGAACAGTGACCTCTCTATATCCTGTCACACGTCCCTCGAGACCTTCGCGAGTGAACCGTATGATGTTTCGGGACATTGTAGGAGCAAGTCCCATAAAAGAGACATAGTCGGGAGGGTCATCCCAACGCCTAATATTAATTAGTACATACGTGAGGATTGCGTTGAGTTGAAAGGGTAATTTACTGCTGAAGCTGATTTAACCATTTCGTGGAGAATACATGAGAAGGCGTAAGGAAATCCGTCTGAGTTTGTTTGTGTAGCTCGCCATCATCAGGCATGACCCTCTTGCGGGGTTGACATTCATCAAGAATGCTGTCAATCCAACCATCATCTTGTAAGTTTATACAAGACAAAGTTTGTATGGCATCGATAAAAGTAGTTGCAGATGACATCACTTCAAAGTATCGAGTTCCAAAACTGTCTGATAAAAGCGTTGATGTCCGAGGTTACAACTTAGAGTTACACACTTGAGCTCTTCAGGCCGTCGCCGATGCATTAAATGCTTACGTAACCACAAAATCAAATTACATTTAAAAACATACATGTACCCGTAGCTTGATAGCGTTTCCGAACACGACCAATATTACATACCATACAAAAAAGCGCCAAATCCACCTTTTTGTATGTCATGCAATATTGGTCCTACATGTACATGCACATACATGTGTATACCGCTGTATTTGAGGAAATTCATTGCGCTGCAGCAGGGGTGTTCTCTACCAAATCTTGCATATTGACGTCCAAATACTACGAATTTTCTCAAATGCAGTCACTCACGGGGTGAAGGCGGATCCTGTCTGATGGCGGTCAGGGATTCGAGGCCAATAGCAGAGTTAAGCTTTGGGCGCCAAGGGTAAATTACTACTAACACAACGGCCACCGCTCACCCAAAGACCCACTTCGGGCACTCGGCATGATGCCACTGTCAGATTTATATTTTTGCCTTTCATTTGTGTTATCCGGAAATTTTTTCGTTTTTTCTTAGGCGGGGTTTCCTTAGTCATCGACCTTGTAAGAGGAGTACGGTTGGTAGCGTACCACAGTTACTATATCTGGGGGAACTGGCATTGGGGATAGGTCTTTACGCCATAGTTTATACTTTATGCGGAGCTTGTGCCTAGAAACAATAGCTAGGATCCGCCGTCACTAGGTGAGCGACTGTACCTACAGCGGTACCTACATGTATGTACCAACTAATCCTTGGCGCTGAGTGATTGGCTCGACGACCCATGCATCTATGCAAACTTTAAAGACCATATGTATACTTCATGGTACTGTAACCAAACCTCAGAATACTTAACGATGGATTTACTAGATTAAAGTTATTCGCTATATAAATTCCAATGATAGACGTAATTGTACAGACACGCCATAGCTTAGGCTCCATGCGATATTCTTGTACCCAGAAATAAATGAAACACTGATATAAAAAAAAAAAAAAAACGTAATTGTATAGACATGCATGTTTGTCTACCAGTCTGGTGGTGGCCCGAAATCTGCCATGACTTCCATTTCATCCTCAAAATCATCTCCGAGCGATATACTTGCCGTAAGGGCGGTATTTACCGATTTGTTGGTTTTATCCTTTCCTGCTTCCTTTGGAAGTACTAGCAATGCATTTTCAGGAGCCGTGGTTCTTTCCATATTCATTAAGGCATCCAGCTCTTCATCATCTGGGCCCACACCGAAATCCTCATCATCGCTACCGTCTTCTACACTGCCTGACAGGAACAACGCGCCCGATGAATTTGCATGAGCTTGCACAATAGAAACACCCTGGGCCTCTGTCCCTGTGACTCGCTGTTGAGGGAAGCTATAGAGACCGCTGTCGTCTTGATTATCTGGTCCATCCTTGCGTGGTTCTTCGCTAGGAACTTCGTCCCCATCTTCTGCCCCTACCCGAAGAAGTCTTTCCTTTCGTTTACTTTCTTCGATCCAACTCAGTCTTTGGTCTTTCATACTTTTTGAGTGTCCCAATTTCTCGATAATTTTGAGAGTGTCACGGAACTTTGCTTTTTTATAAAGGTCATCCGCCCAAAATTGGTAATATGAGAGAAGTCTAGCGGTGTCTCGGTACTAGTACTTAGAGTTAGAAAAAGTAGTTTTTTCCCCCCACTGAGGTGATATATGTGTTGACGTCATGCTTACCTCGTGACCTTTACCCCTGAATTTGAGTTTTCTCGGAGCGTCCTGTTTCAATTTTGGTATTCCTAGGCCTGACATGAGCCTTCACGGTGTTAACAAAATTTCCCAAAAAGACAGCATATTTAGAATATACCTTTCCTCGTCCAACTTTACCGTAACTCTCTTTCTTCTAATTTTTACCTCTTTATCAATGCCTAACGTGTCTTTTTTTTCGGGAGGAGCGGTAGGTGCCCGAGTTGATATATCGATATCGGAAATCTCAGCATTATAGTCGAAGAGATCATCTTCCATGTAATCATCCCCAAGAGCTGTTGTTGTATTTGAGTCTACTACAGGCATATTGTTGATGGTCGACTGTTTGGTTGAAAGCTGGTCAAATTATGGGACTCAATGTGACAAAAAAGACGCGTGGAAAAGCAGGAAGAACGCGTCTCCAGAGTAGCATCTTAATTGGACTGAATATAACACGTGATATGTGTAGCACAGAGCACGCTATCCCTGATGGGGTTGCGGGGGTTCAACGTCAACTGATAATTACAGGTGAACTCGGCTCTAGTATATCCTAAACATCCCAACATTCTCCACTCATAATGGCCGTTCCTCCAAAGCAGCTTAACACTGACTACCCAGTATGTCTTTCCCCTGTACTCTTGTATTCTTTCAATGGCTCGTGGATTTAGTTTGGCTAATAACCTACCCAGGTCATTGACACAGACCCGTAAGCTACTCATTCGCAACCCAAATCTCAAACAACATGGCTAATATATAGTTTATAGGCACTTTTGGCGTGTTATTCGCTATGCCCGTCCATCAGACTACGCCGTAGGAGCTGGTACTGCGGCTGTCGGACCTGCTCTCTTCTGGTTATGGGAGAAAAAATCCCCCGCCATGCTCCCTAAGGGTGCGTTCGCACAGAGCATGCGCCTTGCCGGAGCCCTTGGAGTCACTGCTGGTTTCTTAAGATTCTACCTTGGATCATCATGTATGTATATTCCAGATATCTACAGTCTCTTCCAGACTAGTCCAAAAATAACTGATATACCTTAAATCGGCAGTGCGCTTCTGGGGCTGGACCGAGAACCAACGGGAAGTGGACATGGATATGAAGGAAATGATAGGAAAAGTGAAGAGGAGAGAGCCGCTTTATGGAGAGTCTATCTTGACTCCGTACATGCAAGGAGTTGCCGCTCGCAACTCTCGATACTCCCAAGTTTTTTTCCATGTGTTACCATGGTTCAACTTTGTCAACCACAACCAGGTGAGGCCTTCAAGTATCCTTCTTGATAAAATAATTCTGCCTAACAACATTGATAGCATGGCGTGGACACGACCAAATACTTTCTTGCTGCTGAAGAAGATCTAGAGAAAGAGCGTGTCCTCCGAGAAGGAAAATAGATATTCAACAACAAAGATGATTTTCCAATCGTACAGAAATGTACATACTCACAATCTTGTAAAGAACGGTACCCTTTCTTATTATTTAGAACTCTTTCAGTAAATCCTGTAAGCTTTTACCAGCCTCACTACCATCCCACACAAACCTAGTATCTGTTCCACCAGTCGCTCCTGTAACAATGGACAACCCTACCCTGGTTGCCTCGACGCGGATTTTTCTTGTCTGTTTTTCCACATTCCTCATCTCATTTCCTTGGGCTATTTGCTGCCACTTATCGCCCATGCATCGAATTTCGTTTACGACACTTCGCTCCAAGCACCAGCAAAGATACAATTCCATCTCTTCTACAGAGCTAAACTTATTCTCGCCCATTAATCGTGCGGAGACTCCGTCATGCGATGTGTTGATGGTGAATCCAGTCCCATACAACGGGTGTCCTAACATTGTCGACATTTGGATTTCAACCTTCCAACCACCCGGCAACACAAGTGTTGCTTCGCTCTCTAGTCTTCCCATAAAAGTATCTACGGCAGATTCCACGTCCTTAATTTCGGGTTGTCGGCAGTTTTGTAAAGGCTTCAACGAGTATTCGCCGTGTAGACCCGCAGACTTTGCGATGCCAATTAAGGATTTAAGTAGGCCTTGTAAATGCCTCAAGTGTTGATGATGAATAAGATGTGTTGCAATGGGTCTTACCAAGAGAAGTGGAGGTACAGGTTGTTTTCTCGGGCTCAGTGCAGGTGGTGGCTTGCTTCGCTTCTTGAGACTCATTCTGTGGTTATATGATAATAATATCCGAAAGGCCATTGCTACTCCTTGTGCCAACCCACTTTCTGGACTGTGAAAATCGAGCGTCGTATCATCATCAAGAGGAGCCTATATATCCATTAGGTTTCCCCCCAGTGACAAACATCGGTGATAATAAAACTCACCATATCTATTATGATGCTTCGATGTTCCCCAAGTTGAAGTGTCACGCCGTCCTCGCTGGTTCTTATTCCCTGGTTCGCCATGATCCTCGCCTCTCTCATAATTTCAAAGAAAAGCTCGTCCTCATAAACAAAGTTTCGTGCGCGCTCAATCACATCCTTCACGGATGTAGATTTTTTGTTTCCGCTCTGTACGCTGACTCCCTTAACCTCTCCGTTCTCTATAACACGAACTCTAAGCATCGCCTTCCCAAGGGAACCGGTGGTAGCTACGTCGTCCATTACAACACTTCCATCTTCGCCCCTTCTTAACGCCCCTATGCCTTTGCTCTTGTACTCCGCTGCCGATTCCGCAAATCCATACCTCACACCTAAGGTTTGTCTTTCTCGAGGTATACGTGTTATAACCCAACCCTCGTCGCGAATAGCCAGAACTTGTTCCCAGTATCTGCTCTCCTTCTCGACCTCTCGCCCAAGCTTCTCGGACGCACTCAACAAGGCGTCTGCCGCCGAGTTCAATCCTTCCATCTTCCAAGCTCTTGAAACAATTTCATCATCTTTGATTGCTTTCGGATCGGGTTTGCGCTGAATCTTATCGAAACCTAAACTACCAGCGGGCACAGCCTCTTTAAGAGCCGGAGACATGGTCAAGTTGCCGGTTTCTGGATTATGCAAAGACACAAGAAAAGATATGTAATCAAGGCCCAATAAAGCTTCATTTAAAGCATGTCTATTTTTCAAATTTACTTAATATTAGTGACTTTAAAGATCGCACCCGAAAAGCACCAAGCACGCACATACCCTACCAAAGCTGCCATCTTCACCTTTGCGTTCCTCAATTCCGTCGCGCTCTCTTGATCACCGACCGTCTTGTCCGCAGTACCTCCATTAGCTTTATTTTCGAGGTCGCCATGAAGCTCATCGTCCTGCGGCTCGTCTTTCCCGGCAGCTATCTCCTCCTCGAGTAAGCTTTCGTTGACATCGCGGAAATGGCCACGCTGAGCTTGTATTCTATTGATGAGAGATGAGACTGAGGTTTCTTCAATGTTCTCTTCCGGCCATGATTTCAATGAGAGTAAAAGCTGATCTGCATTCATCACTGCGTATTTCCTACCTGTTGGCTGTACTTTTTTTTTGGCGTTCTTTGGGTCGCAGACTGAAGTGGGAAACGTTGTGTCGAAGCTTTGTGCGGAGCCGCACCTAATCCTAAAATGGAAATGATGGCTCTGTTGCCAACGAGCTAGCCTGGGCAGCGCTGATCCGGTGTTGAGGTTGCCAAGTGAGGACTTGGCATTGAAAGGATACTACAAAGGCTTTAAGCGGTAACTCTTTCTTAAGCACCCTATGAGGGGTCGCAATTTGTATGCGAAGTCTATTATTTAACAAAGGGGACAAAAAAACCCGATTGTCGGTGGATGAATGCGACAGCATCGCCAGACGACTTCAAATTCAAAGGACTACATTTAGCATTGCCGATCAAATTATTCTGTGCCAGAGGTGTGTGGCTGATGGCCGGACGTAGGCCGGACGTAGGCCGGACGTAAAGTTGCTGATATCTATGTCCAGATAATTCTAGTCCCCTAGCTAGGCCTCGAGTGAGATCGAGAGTTAATTCCTCTATTGAAATGAATTTGTTCGCCGAAATTTTAAAGCAACTCCAACTTGTAGCTAGACAGTAAAGAAGTCCGCCAGGGTTAGGGTTTTTTACACGACTTTGCGCTGACATAACTGATCACAATGCCAAATGGAGCTGGCTCCATTTTCCGGTCATTGGTGCCAATCCCATCAGCTGCCGGTCAGATAACGGGAATTTAGAGCCGGCTCCATTTACGCAGTCTCTAATCGTATCTAGATCACTTCCACTTTTAGTAATTATTTGTACTGGATTATGGGAGTATGCAATGTGTATTTTAAAGGTTTTGATTGGCTGTTTGGAATTTTTTTTCTTTCCTCGAGCCATGTATGTATGTATTGATTAGGGTGAGTCAGCTGAAAACAAAGGTTATGTTGGAGGTTATGTTAGGTTACCGTTTCTTTTATCACTGAATTCTGCTATTCAGTGATTGTGATATATGCTTTGTGATTTTGATATGCTTTGGGATTGTTCGGTGATCGCGATATACCGCTTTCACAGGGCAGTGCACCTCACTGGTGACACTTTTCATTATTACTTATTTCATTATCCTCACCGACCAAAGGCCAGAGCCGGCTTGTAATATGTATTTAGAAGCAGTCATATTACTGCACATATACAGAGACTTAAATTAAGTAAGTGCTAACTACAGCAGCCTAAACTCATACAGGCAACTTCCAATTAAGCTTCTTTAAGGTCTATCTTACGACTACTTGGAATGTTATACTTCTACCATAGCATTCTCCCTAACAGGTACTGAATGTCTCTAGCCCCGAGAATAACATTATATAACCGCGCCTTCGTTCTAGTTGGCATATTCGTAATTTCCTTACGGCCTACAATATAGAGGGCGCCCGGACCTAGATATCCTACCGATACCTATCTATAATATGTATACATGTAATTATATGTAACTTAGCTATGGTGTAAGAAGGAATAGAGGGCGACCCTGTCAACCTGTATACACCACTTCAGTCAATTCTTTCATTGGCTCTGGGAAGCAAACATTGAAGAGCCTCTGCTTTATGGCTGTAAGGGCTACAATACTGAACTGGTGTGAACGGGGTTACAAGGTCGCCCCCCAAGGCTTCCCGCACCATACATAAGACAATAGCGCTACTAGGTGTCGTTCCTGGCCTTGTACAGCGGTGGGTAATAAGTCATCGAGCGGAACGCCACCAAAATGCGCGTTTGCAGGCAAAATCGTGCTAGGTCGTCCGATGACTTATTATCAACCGCTGTACTACTCTGCATCAATACACCTGTCGGCCTGGCCCTAGTCCAGGCGTCTCTCATACAGCACATTTAACTAGGGATCTACGTCATTACGAGTACGTCAATATCGATTCAACTATAATTAAATGTATCCCTCGTTTAGTAAATATAGAGCCTAGCCCGAGCAGCCAGAGAACGTGTATAGTTACGCCCGCTGCATCACGAAGAAATTTCACATGAATGCACACCACCCAATATACCTGCATGTATTTTATGTTAGCATCGTCCAAAGCCTATAAACAAATAACAAAAAGAAGCTTCGAAGGCCATAGTTTACATTGCACAAAGATTACCCGGGTCGACGGCTGATCGTAATAATTCCTGGACCTGTCCCTCTACTGACAGCGGAACAGTTTCACCTTGGAGGAGACCTCGGAGTTTGTTCTGAATGTTTTTCAGGACATCCTTAGGCGTCTCAGGAATTTTGATGTTTGTTTTTTTCTATACTTTAATTAGCCCTGAATCGAAATCGAATTTTGTAAATACCATGCTTACCTTCTTGACCATATCAACGGCCGGATCATGTAGGAAAGTCTCTAGAACTGTCATAAGTGTGTCTTCATTATTCCTCAATACTCTAAGGGTCGTTTCACAGGTTCTCCGGAAGGTGCCTATGAATAAATTGTTGTAAATTCATGTATCTAAAGGGTCTCTTGAAAACAAGTTTTTACCTTCATATCCTGTCACTCCCAGCGCATCAACCATGTTGTGTGTGAGACGGAACGGCACTCTCTCTGGTTTCTCAAATCCTAGACCCTATAGTTACAGTATTTTCTTAGAAAGATCAACCACTTTTCAATCAACGATGTCAACACTTACCTTATCAAATAGACAGTTGAAATCAACGTGGAGAGTATCGCCATTGGTTTCATCGAAGAGAATATTCTCTCCGTGACGATCACCAAGTCTATCTCAGTCAGAAAGATATTCATAAACCAATCAAAAAGTACCGTCCCCATACCCTAATATATGTCCAACCATCGACATAACAGCTGAGGTCCTCGAGTAACCGACCCTGCTGGCAAACCAAGCGGCTGGCCCTGAAAACATCTCAACAAACCACTCATGGAATACGGGAGGATATCTAAGGTGAATTAATATATTTCATAACTCAAACCCAATGATCATAATCTATTAGTTTACCTTGGAAGCACAGAATCGGTAAATATATGAGACTTTGAGGGATCTGAACAGGCTTTATCGAGAAGAACACGAATTTCGGAGTACTAATATGTATGTCAGATCAATATTCTTAATATCAAGAGAGAGAAATGAATGAATCAATTGCTAACCTGCACAACAATTCCCTTTGTTTTATATGATTTCAAAAGGATGTCCCGAAGCGGTCGTACGTTATTAACCCACTCAATAAGACCGCATTCTTCGTTCAAAGGGGTGACCATATATGTTCGAATATCTTGCGACGCGTTAGCTCTTAAAATCTAAGGCCGTGAATATCGCTTCTTACATAAACGCCTGCGACTAGAATCGGTGTCTTTCTTCAGGAAACGGTTGATCATATTGTTGAATTCCATCAAACGAGCATCTTTACGTAGATCGTCTTTTGGCTTACACAAAAATGGGTACATTTTCCCATCAGAGCCACGCATCTTAATTTTTCGAGGCTTTTGTAAAGACGACATGATATCCGCATCATCGGCAAATCCTAAGAGAATTTTCAGTGATGCGTGCCAAAAACAAAACACGAGAGCCTCAAAGACACATCCATACTGATAAATAATGGGATGAAGTGTACGTACCTACAATAGTAGGCGCAGATAAATTAAATGGAACATGGTTTTTTATCGATTCTGGGGTTGGGGGAAGTGTCACTGTGAGAACTGTTTGTAAAGGTACCACAAGCATACAAGGTGCTACGGAATGATGAAATCCAAGGTCTTTCGTCAAACTGACAGTGACTGCTTTTGAAGGTAGATTAGCGTCACAGAGACGCAGTAACTGATCCGTGAGCTTTTGCGACTGCAATATTAAATTCTTTAACTCATTGTCTGCTTCTCTCCGCCCCTTTGTGGCATAATTTTCTTTTATCCTGTTGATTATCCTCGCACCACGACTGGATCTTTCTCTTGATGTTGACTTGCACACCGCTGTAAGTGACCAGAGGGCTTGTCTGGGATGTGTTGAAACAACTTTTACAATGATGTTCTGAAGATGCGTGTATACCTCTTGGCTAGGGTGGACAATTCGAGATATTATTTGGGGAAATGCAGTATAAAACATCCACGCGGGTAGCCTCTCGCTATACTTTTGTACCGAGAGGTGTAGATTGGTCAAATTCTTGAGTCTCTCTCTTAAAATATGACTCCTGAAATCCGCGTTTCCGTGAACTTCTTCTAATTCCTGGTTTTCACCTAGATCCAGCCAAAGGGTTAATACTCGAGGCATTGTCTGGAATATATATTTCGTTCCGAATGCAAGAGCACGAAGGTAAGACTGGCAGACTAATCGTGCTGTTTCACCATTTAAGAAGGGCTGACTTTGATTGAGTGGCGCAATCCCCTTCTCGGCCTCATGGAGCTTATTATAATGCCGTCCGAGAAAGTAATGGCCTTGCTCCCATCTAACAAAGTATGATGATGCCTTGGTGTATTTCGAAATGATCTCCTTTGAATGAGTTTGGCCTGCCCCATCCAGCCACCTTGCTAATAAAAGAATGGCTTTCGCTGAGACAATATTCTGAGGGTGGCTCTTTCCAGATTGTATAGTCTCAGCGATGGGGTCGCTGGTTTGTATCATATTTGAAGAAATTGCCCCCTCAAGATTTTGTATAGCCTTCCGATGTTGGCCTTCGTGCCACAGTAGTTTTGCATGTTCTACAGTCGCGAGTGGTGCACCGAGTCTTGAGGCATGGAGAACCGAATTGAATGATTGATGTATTTGACCTGCCTTCCTTGCAAAGCGAGCACTAGCGAGCCAAGTGGACGCAATATTGTCCTTAGCTAATTCGGCACTACGGCAATCAGCTTTGTCCAAGCGTTTTTTTTTATGGATAGTGTTTTATACCCGGAAAGCTGGAATACAGCCCGACGAAGAGCTAGAATGTATTGCTTATGATTCGAGTAAGTCCCCATCACATCAAGACGCCTCTCTAGGTTTGCCGAGAAACTTGCTTTATCAAAGGTTCCTTGCTGTAACGCCAAGCTGATTTCCTCAAGCTCTGATAATGAATGAAGTTTGACCATTGAATCATGGCACTGGCGTAAGGACCCAGTAAGAGATTCGGACAACCTGCTTACGATATTTTCCCGCGCTCTGGCTATCTCCTTTGTAAATGTATCCGTGTCTTGCTTGCGCAGCGCAGATAAAGCGCTACCTATTTTGATTTCATAAGACGATTCTATCGATCCCTCCGACCTCGTGAGATATTTATCCAACACGTCCCATTTTCCAGAAATCCAGGAGGCTTCAATGGCAAATTCTAGTATTCTTGGGTGGGGATTTTGGGAGCTGGCCATTATGCCGTCAGCCTGGTTTAAAAGCATTTCTAAATGTAGTGTTAGGAAACCGATAAAACATGCTGATAATAATAAAGCCTACCATGTTGCCCGGACTCTTTCAAGCAGGTTAAAAGATTTGTCTGAATTTCCAAATCATCTGGTTTCTCGCATAAGAGAAGTTCATACCAACTCTGTGCAGCTGTCCATCTTCCAGCCTTCCGATGTTCGAGAATTTGTTGGTCGTGATTGAGAACAGGCAATTTTGTCGAAATGCCCTCAATTCCATCTGGTTCGTCAATCTGAGTATATATATGCTGTAGCCTCTCATATAAAGGCGTCATCTCATCTTCACGTGCAGTATCTCTTTTCTGGCGGATATGTTGTTCCCAATAAAAAAGAGCTCTTGCATATGATTGGCATTCAAATGAACGTATGCCCATCATGTCTGGAGGTATTACAGAAAGGACTGATTCGACCCGTTCAACAGCAATATCGCTCCCAGTCTCATCTTCTAAAGCAACGTGTCGATTTTGTTGCCTTGCTCGTTGAACCTGAAGGGATGAGTTTAATTTTTTTTTATCGCGTAACCACCTTGTTAAATGGTCTATGAGAAGAAAAACCGTCTATAGACATTAGTTTTCCTTCCAAAATTCTGATGATTCAAAACAAACCTCGGTGCATTGCTTAAGATTTTCTGAAGCCATAATGCTTTCTGAACCCTCTGCAGGTCGTAGCACGGCTAATATTTCGCTGGCAATGTTTTTTCGATCACTGTCTTCTCCCGCAATGATGACGTTCAATGTGACAAATGGTAGTAAAAACAGAGATATAGAGATATCTTGGCCTTTTAATATCCGGCCGCATGTCGAGAATATACCTTCAGCATTCACACCTCTAGCCTTCGATAATAAATCCATAAGTAGTAAGTGAAGCCAGCTGCGATGTGTCTTGTTCGGAGAGAAAACTGGGTATGAACAAGATGAAACCTGGGCTTTCTGCTGGAGAATATATTTGGACCCCAGAAACGGCGTCAGGGCACTCCGGGCTGTTGTGCTAAAGGATGCCCATCTTTCAGCTGCGACTGTAGAATGGGGAACTCGTGCGCCACGGCTGCGACTGACATCAACTCCTACTTCGATAAATCTTAGTAGCTCTTGCATTCCAAATGCGAGGAAAGCCTGGACTTTCGTATCAGTAGCTGAAAGAAATGCCTTTACGACCTTCTCTTCTAGGAAAAAAACAACAAATTCAACACTCTCGTCTGCCTTCTCGAAGTTGTGTAAGACCACCATATCGCGTATCTCTCGAGTTGTTTCCACACGATTCGGATCCACGGCTCCTATCAAGCCGAGTGATTCAGCACAAAGACGTTGGATATTCAGCTGAACCTTAGGATTAGAGATTAGGTCCGTGTTTTTGAACGCAACAACAACATCTAGAAGTGTCCTTATTAACTGAGGAACCACCTCGTCAGGCTGTTCATTTATGGCCGCTGTATGTATGAATGCTTGGTTTTCCTTAATAAACCCTGTCAGCTCAATCAATGCCTGTTCTACGACAGCAACATTTTCATGGCGACAACGCCGTGAAAGAAGGTCGAAACGTTGTTTTACACCAATGGAACATCTCCATTCTTTCAGTTGTGTTTCAAAATGCGAAGATGATGGTATCAATGCTAAGGAAGGAATCATGCCAACATCTTTTTCGATAGTCCGAGAATATTTATTGAAAAAGTGTGTAATGATTTCTTGAGCTCTCTTCCTCGCATCGTCCTGAAAAGCATTCCAGTATTGCAATATCACTGAGAAAGTTTGAACTAGCAATGGGCTGATTACTTCTGCAGGCAAGGTTGTTATGATTGCACTCCAAGCATATAAAGCGCTTGTCCGCAGTTGTTCGGTTTCCAGTGCTGATTGTAAACAGGCGCATATCTTGACAAATATAATTAAAATAAATTTTAAGACGAAAAAAATGGGTCCTATAAGCAAAGAACTGGATTACCTGCGGTAGTGCGCCACTTATATACCCCCCGGCCAATATAACCATCTCATCAATGGCTTTTATAATACGGATCTTTTCTACCATCGGGGTAGGGGCTTCTTTCAACAATGTCATGAATTCGGTGAATATTCCGAGAACATTTAATTTGAAAAATTCGTCTAAAGGTGCTTCCTTGCTCTCGGCCGATTTCGTTGTTCGACTAAGCTCAGCTACCAATGCCAGTGCTCTATGTATCTATTTGGACTTAGTTATTTAATTTCTTAAGCCGGAATTTACGTCCAAAGCACAAACCGGTTCCTTATTCTCTTGATCTGCATCGCCAGCAGCTTTCAACAGTTCAGTTGCAAGAGTGATTTTCTCAGGCCTTACCAGCTCTCTCAATGAACATGACTTAAAATTCTCTGAAGCGTTTATGAGTAGAGCCATTGTCGTTTGTTCGATATCTCCCACGTCTTGGGCAAGAAGAAGAGCAAGAATAAAGGTCATATTTTCATGGCATACAACCCAAGCACTCTTACCGCACGCCTGTGCAATCTTTTCAACTATTTCTACCCGTTTCCACAATATCATGTAAGGAAGTGTATACGTTTGAGTGGTCCCCAAGAAGTCGTCTACACTAATCCCCAATATATCTGAAAGGTATCCAGCAATCTGCGGTTTGGACTGTAGCTGTTTAACAACATTTGCGCTGATGCTTCGCCAATATGGTGTCAGTAGCTGTTTGGGTGTTACATCATGTATTTCTGCGAGGAATTGGATCTAGCACAGTAAATATTAATGATTTAAGATAATCGATCAGAAATGAATACTCTACTTCGTTGTAAGCGACCCCGATTATGAACGAATTCGCATGCCCAAGATACTCTACCAGCCTTATTAGTGAAAAATTTAGCTCCGAGCCTGCCGATACTCTTGGAAAAAATGTCAGCACAAAACTTTGTCTAATTATGCACGAACCTTACCTCCCTATTTGGCTCCAAGCCAAAACAAAAGTCTCTTGATACTGCAGCTCATCACTCATCGACTTTGCTCGTAAATAACGAAGGATTTCTATTCTATTCTCTTTCAGAAGTCCTTCATCATGGCTAAAACCAACAAAGGATGGCAATGTTCGTCTAAAGAAAAGTCTATTAGCTCAGACTTATCACAAGAATATATATTTGTAAAGTATACCCAGCGGCAATTCTAATTTCCCTTCTTGAACTCTTCAAAGATTCAAAGCAACATTTCCCAAAGGCCCCAAATAAGCTTAGATGCTTTAAATTTCTTGTATGATTCAAAATCCGTTTGATACTCATCAAACCCCATACCCTCACTCTTGAAGAACCCCGGAAGTTGTCCAACTTCTGAAGAATCTCCAAAACTGTGAATAGCACATCATTGCGCTCATCGGCATATGATCTGGCTGCTAAGGATATACCTGTGGTTTCAGCGTCACAGTAGGAGCAATAATAGTGGGTACATTGCAAGTTCCTTTGATCAAGCTCTGGGCCCTCGGTCAGATTGCCGGCCAAGATACAAGAGATGAGCCCAAGAGATTGAACAACAGTACATTGCTCATCCTTATCGATTTTATTGAAAGCGTCTCCTAACACCACCGCGCTCAACCCCTGTAGACCAGCTACCCCTTGGTATCCCAGAAGGCGGAATGTCTCTAATACCAAAGGGTGAGTTTCCACACAGGGCACCTCGTCTTTTATCATGAGCCTAGGACGTTTTCTACGGCCGCTGTTATTGCCTTTCTGCTCCAAAGATTCTGATATCTCAATGGTCCTGAGTCGATCGGCCTCCTCCTGTAATTTTTCGTTTCTAAAATTACACCCCCCTACTGTATCTGATCGCAGGAGAGATCTCGCTTTTATTGTAATCTCAGAATCTTTAGAAACATCGAGAGCAAGACGTATTACTACCATCTATGAGATAATCAGTCAAGATTTTCTCTATCAGGGATAAACCACTTAGCAATATACTTGAAGATCATGATGTAGAATTTCCCATGTTATATCATTATTCATAACCTTGAATGCCACGGGAAGAGCCTGCTCCCTCAAAAGTTCACCAACCGAGGGCGTGTCGCCTGCGACTAATAAGACTCCAAGAAATACACTTGCCAGGACAAGTTCTGTGGGTTGGTTTGCTTGTTCCACTAATTGTCCCAAAGTCTCACTAGCACACCGGACTATAAGCAGGCATAAATTATCGCATTTTATACCCCCATATTTCGATCTTGGTATTTGACCCACGGAATTCCCTAATGCCTCCAAAATATTGATGCGGATCCTAGAAACTTTTGCCTGTAACATCGGAATAGACTCCCAGATTTTCATACTTTTCCATAGCTTTGAGATGTTTTGCAAGAACCACAAGAAATTGCCTGCGGCAGTTTTTAGTGTAGGGATATTATCGCTAGAAGCAGAAATCCTGGAGAGTACGGCAAAAAGATGAATGGCTACGCAAGCTGCGTTTTCTGGATCCTTAATAACAAATCTGAGGGAATGATGCGCCATCGGGGGAGAATTTATGGGCAGCTGTGATAGATTGACCGAAAAGTCTTCGTCTGGAAGCTCCAGCCTAAAGGAATTGGACATGGCAGCGGTGATTTTCGCGGTGCTATGGAATGAATCGATGATACCTTTATAATTAAAACCCAACATCTCTATCAGCGGTCGCTTAAGAAATATAATCACTACTAGTAAAAGGTGTCAAAAAAGCATACAAGTAACGCAGCTCCGACAGTACCCCATCACCGTTGTCAGATATCTCCACGCCTCAGACTCCTTCGCTGCGGCTATAAGGATAGCTTCTATCGTCTGTATTAGTTCTAGCTTTATGCTTTCCGCAACTTTGTGCCCAAGAAGCGGAAACAATCTAGGTAATAACCATAAGAAAAGTATTGGTCGATTCGGTTCGGCGGCGTGCTCAACAGGTGGTTGACAAAATAGCACCTGTGGCGATCTTTGGATTGTTAACCTCACCACAAGTAGGCTGTTCGTTGCTTGAAGCAGTAAATCGCTGGTAGAAGCAAATGGGTCTCCATTTAATAGGACGCTGATTCCAGCTTCCATGACCACTTCCACAACTTTGTAATTTATCTTTACGTTGTCTTCGAGGCTTGCATCTGAAGGGTCCCCATCTGTTCCCATTACTTCCGCCAGTAACTGCTGAAATGTGTCGCGATCAACCATTCGAGAGGAACCACTTCCATTTTTTGATAAATTTTGGACAATAACTGCGACAGAAGAGGGTGGAGGCTGATCTCCGTGTTGAGAGCCTGAGAATTGCAGAGGTGGTGGCGGCATAGAGCCAGTCACCGTAGCTAATGTTTTTCTCCTAACAGACATTAGCAGACACAGATTTTCCTCAACGCAGGATTTGACGGGTGATGAGTAGAGAGAGACGAAGAAAAACGGGATGATACTGGGAAGACGCGTGCAACTAGGATGACGAGAAGGGTTAGGGCATCTCTTATTATCAGCCTTATCAGAGATTATCTACTTTTCACGTGACTCTCCCAATACCGAGTGACGAATTGTGATAAGAATCCCTCTGGCTAAATAAAATAACTCATTCTATAGTTCTTAGTCTGGCTTTTATCACACAAGTTGTATACTAAACGTACATACACACAGTGTACATACAGTGACAGAAACATGGATAAAATGACCACCACAGTCTTTGGCAACGTCGTACCACTGCGATAGCTCCGTATAGTTCGTTAAAATACGGGGTAAAACGGCATGTTCTCAAAATGCCATACTGATGCGGTATCGGTTTAACCCCCACTTCTGATACTGTAGTTTTGGGGGTAGATTTAATTTCTAAAGCACACAGAAATAAATACACATGTATTCTAGGCTATCTACAGCCCTGGAGTTGTCCGTTATATACCATACATGTAGTTGTATGTATGCACAGTACCAAAAAGCAGGTGGATCCAGTACAGCGGTGGGTAATAAGTCATCGGACGTAGCCACAATTTTGCCTGCAAAGCAGCGTTCCGTCCGATGACTTATTGCCCACCACTGTAAATGTAGTCAAGTATGGGCCGTTGTATGTTCCCAATCAAGTATGAACTTTTAAAAATATATTTCCGAACATTGGTCAGTCAAGCAGAAATACATGTATTTCTGATTCATGGTCTGGCCAAGCGCCAGCCTCAGCCAGAGTTGACTTTAAATGAACCCACCTATAACTTTATGTAGGTGCACGCATCCGATTAGGCAGCCGTGCAGGCATCGGAGTTATCAACACCCTTGTATCCATATATATTAGCTTTCCTCCATGTAAATGTCTCGGCCCTCCATTTAGAGGACCGAACTTCTACTCGTAGCTACCTGAGACCCTTAAAAAGGGAGAAAAGAAAGAAAAGAAGAGATGAGTTCTTAGCAAGAGATTTGTTAGGCTCGTAGTATAGTCTAATTCATACAGTGTTCTTCTAATGTAGTTATTTCATCCATTTAGGGGTACGATAGGATTGAATGCAGTGGGATTGAAGAGCATGCGTGTACATGCTAAATACACATTAAACATTATTGACCTCAAGTTTGGGTAACAAAGGCATTAATTTCGTTAGGGAATTGGCATATTAGAACAAACAACCGTGAGACACCGGGTGTAATCATGCATTACTCTTGCATGCACATTTCTAAAGAAGAAGGAAAAAAAATACGCACTCTAAATCTTGGTGCCGCCGAGAATATCTGCAAGTTCATCAACGACAGCATCCTTTCTCTGGGGCACTTTCTTCTGCTCTTCATCTTCCGCATCCTTGACGATATCCTCTTTCTCATCGTCTTCCTCCTCATCCTCATCCTCGTCCTCATCCTCGTCTGATTCTTCTTCTAGCTCATCGAGCTCATCTAGCTCTCCAAATCCTCTATCTTCGAAGATTTCCCTCAGCGCACTAATAGCGGTATCATCCTCTGAAAACTTATTTCCATTAAGCTCCATGAGTCTCAGCGAGGGAAGTGACTGCTTAACAGTACGTTCGAGGGCTTCAATACCCTTGGCGTCAATTTCGTTGAACTGTAGCCTTAATGTTTGGATCGCCTTGTTCTTCCCCTGACCCAACGCT
The DNA here is from genome assembly GCA_024713705.1 of Morchella sp. 2018-W38C. Taxonomy (NCBI): domain Eukaryota; kingdom Fungi; phylum Ascomycota; class Pezizomycetes; order Pezizales; family Morchellaceae; genus Morchella; species Morchella sp. 2018-W38C. The sequence goes on from JAMJEX010000001.1 coordinate 2,015,060, forward strand.
TCGGCCAGTATAACACCCCCCCGCGCGCCCAACAAACAATCACCGACAGCCAGCTCCACCATATCTGACCAGCCAGTTACAACTGTGGCCAAGGCAGTAGCACCATAGGATGTGAATGTGTTGTCCTGCAAGTCGACTGTCTCAAGCCCGGCACATTTTGAGAGTCCATCTCTCAATAACTTGTCGATTCCCTCTTGCCTAATACCGTTTTGTACCATCTTTACTGTTTTAAGCGTCTTATGCGCAGCATATGCAGCAGCCCATGCATCCATAGACCCGTTTTCAAGTCTGTTACGACCACAAACGATCGTTTCGAGTGGGGGGAATGAAGAGTTTGTAGATTTGAGAGAAGCAAGGTCCCTGATGGCATTAGCGACTATGGTACCGCCAGCAGGACCAAGTCCGTTGTTATTCAACAGAAGGTGGCGCAGGGGCCCTGCTTTAGAGTAGAAATCGCGCAGTGGTTCAGCCAAACGGCCGCCGAAGGCGTTGTCGGATAGATCTACAGTGTGGAGATGTGGCAGGTCCAGGAGAGGGGTGAGGAGGGCTGTGAGAGCATCTGGGATCTCGGAAATAAGGCGACCAGTAAAGATATCATCTGCTTTGAATACCTGGGAAAGTTAGAATGGTTAATGATAATAAGAGAGCACATGAGATAGACCTTGAGATTTTTGTTTGACTTGAGAATTTCACCAAGAGCTCTGCATGCGTCGATTCCAAGAGTGTTTCCGCCGAGTCTTATCTCTTCCACAGTAGTGTTTCCTTTAAGAGACGAAATGTAGGGTTCGACGTCGATCTAAAAGCGGTTTAAGAGAACTATTAGTTCATCAATCCATGTATTTCAAATTTCCGCCCAGGTTATCTTCGAAATTTTGCTTTAATAAAGGAAGCCAACTGACTGCGGTGTCAAGCTTAAGTGGCTTGCCATCTTTGGACTTGAGAATGAATATCTTGTCACTCATATCGATATATCTTCGTTTTAATCTTTTTCCTGTAGCTAAGTGGCTAGGGCAGTGGCGTTTGCTTGTTTATGAGACGTTTAAAGGAAAAGGGGGTTTATTAACGGTGGGGTACGTATTTTTCTAGGTGGGGTTTTTTTCCCACGTGCTCATGATTATTGCCCCTTCCAATTACCCGGTCTGGTGCCAAGAATTGAGGCTTAAAATCTTTAATTTCACTTCCTAGGCCTTTCAGGGTTCCCTTCGATGACCTTTTATGGCACCTATGTCATCAGGGTTCTTGAGACTTTGCGCAAATGGAGCCAGCTCCATTTTCTGACAACCTGATTGGTGCCGATCACACCATTAGCCAATCATATAATCAAAATATAGAGCTGGCTCCGTTTGCGCAAAGTCTCTATTATCTAAAACGATCTCCGGAGGGCCTAAACTTCCAAAAATTTGCTAACGTCACACAACATACGGCAGTTACCGGTGTTCGGAGGTCCTTCACATCGTGGCCGGGGGCCAGGCGAGAAACCAACAAAGATTTGTGGGTGACCTGAGCTATCCCTTTACATATCTCTTCGAGAATATTGAATTCGGAAGATTGGAAACCATTATGTACGGTAGGCGATAAGTGTTTGGTCGGATACGCGGATGTCCGCCACCGACCGTCGGCAATTCGACGTTACCCCCTTGCGAGGGTCTCTCAAACTGCGTGTCCGGCAATGGTAGAACAAACACCAGTGCCTGTAGAGCTCGTACTACATGTACATGTAGTTTGCCATAAGTAAATAAAACTCAGTGTCGATATATCATACAGTGAGTGGCATGGCCTTCATTGGCAACAATTTGCAATTGCTCCCTAAAGCTTCAGTCTGAACCTAGCGTCGGAACTCGACCCTGTAAGGCTAGTCAAAAACTAATTCCAATCATCTCCCTTGCAGCAATCATCCGGGGACACGGCCATGAATAGATCTTACATACTGCTGGTCTCGTACGAGTAATATACTCCGCAAGTTCCATAATATTCGACTAACGATGTGGTTGACTATGATCAAAGGAAGTCCTTTTAAACGGAACGAGGTACATTAGGATCGAGGTGGAGGTTTACCTGCGTACATCGATGCAGGCACCGCGGTATTCTGAGCAGCGCAAAGCACGAGAATCCAACTCCATAATATCAATACTAAGCATAAGCCTTGCTGCACTGCAAGGCTAGAAGCCGTTGGGTGAGGATCGACGACGTTACGTGTTCCGTGTGTTTGCTTGCTTGCACATCCGGTCGCTTGCTTGCTTACTTCGGGCATGGGGTTTCAGGGCCTATCGTCGATGATGAGAAGACGCGTGCATGCTTGTGTCACCATTCTATTTTTTGAGCAAATACTGGGTGCAAGGGGTGCATCATATGTCAGTAAGTCAGGTCAAGAGAGAAGAATAAAAACGCGATTTACCGCCAATGCTTGTTTCTCGTAGTATTAAGTTCAGAGAGAAATTTACCCCTTGTTTTCTAGTTTTGTTTCAAACATTTTTTCTGCTGTTGCTTTTGATACCTTTGCTCCGTTTGTCTGCATGACACGCAGGCATACGCTCCACATTCTGCATATCCTACATACATACAGCCCATAACAAAAGCTTTAGAGCTCCATCTAAGACAATCAGGACGATCCAAGACTCTCTCTGCCTACTACCGAGTAGTCCATCCATCACACAGTACCCACTTACCCTACATACAACCACCACCACCCCTATCATTCCCCTTAACACCATTCCCCTCCCCCACCCCACCGGTTCCGAACAATAATCCCATTCGCAATGGCACCCAATGGAATTCCTCACCTTCAGCTGCCCACACTGGCTCCTCTAGAGCCCCTCACCTCTGGCACTAACTTGCCCCACGTCCCCGCTGGAGAGCTGATTCCTACCGAGAATATCACAAGAGACCCAAGGCCTCCACCAACGCCTACGTCTCTGGATGCTTCCCCCACGACGCCACCACAGTCCCCAGGACGCCCTACATCTATGCGTCGTTTTCTCTCCCGTGTCTCCCTAAACTCTTCATACACTCACGAAGACGACGACAAATCTTCCATTCTCTCAGGGCCCCTATCTCCAACGGCGTCAGTCATGTCACGCGACAGCAAAAGAAAGGTTTCTGGGGGCAAGAAAGGGTCTTGGTGGAAAAAATCTAAGAAAGAAGATAAAACTCAGAACCTTCCAAGACTTCCACCTGTCGCTGCTGCTGCCGCGACTATGATTGCTGCTCAGGTTGCTGCCCCAGCTCATACCGAAAGCTCCCCGAGTAGCTCTCCTACAAATTTGACTCGTACGAAAACGGTGCAATCCATTGCTCCACCGCCGAGGTTGCCGGACGATCTCTTTGATAGTGGATTTTCGAGCTTGGATAGCGATATGTTCAAGAATTTCAAATAGGATATCATCGGCGACGATAGGCAGGTAAATGGAATGCTGAACCACGAGGAGGGCTGAAGGCTTTATTTCCTTGCTTTTTCTCTTTTTCTTTCTTTTTCTACATCATGTCTTTTTCGGACCCCTCCCCCTATTTCTTCATAATGGGAAACGGAACACACTCAGTACTACAATATGCTCTTATTGAAGTTATTTCAAGGTTGCTCGAATGATTCATATCTAAGATATGGAATAAGGGATGTTTTCGGTTATGTTGCTTTCTCTCTTTCCTATCTTTTTTTTTTAAAACAACTTCATTATTGCACTTCTTTTAGGGAGATCTATTATCGTTAGGAAAGAAGTTTGCTTCTAGGGGATATTGTGGGAAAATCGTCGGGTACGGCGTTCTCTTGGGGATTAGGCTTAGTTGTGCTTTTTTCTTTCTTTTTCTTCTCTTTATATATTCTTATCGGGTATGGCACGGAAGGGTAGCATTTTTCTTTTTCTTAACTTTGTAAACACCTAATTATTTTTTGCTGCCTTGTATCACGTAGCTGGTTTCCCTGTATTAGCTTCTGTTCTTTGTTTTATGATGAAGCATTGTGTTTCCTTTTACAATTATTTCTTGTGTTGTGCTCTTTTCCTAAGCTGCGTATCTACTTAAGTTTTATACCATACAAATGCCCCCCCCCCCCCTCTTCATTAATCATTTGACTCAAATTAGGTTTGCAACCGCCTACATATCTGTTTGCATCGCTTTATCTTCTACGGTCCGCGCCCACATTTATCTTTAATTAACCAATCAGAGCACAAGATGATACCAGGGCTATTCTTTTTTCCACTATCGCCTTTCAGGTCGTAATGTTTTTATATCCGTGAGCCAGATTCGATTATAGCGGGCGGGGTACTTTATGGGTTGGAGTGTAGTGTAATTCAGATAAGACGCCTCGATTTGTGAAGCAGGGTATATATATTCAATGAAAGATGCTAGAATGATCATTTCCATTGATAACCTATGTACATGTAAGCGCATGCAGGTGCGGCAAGGATGTTGCCACCGATGCCGCTGTCATGAGAGCTGACGAATCGGGTATTATTATTCCCGCCCTCGTGTGGGGGGCTACTTTCCAGAAAGTTGCATGGATGTGACATTATCATTTATAGGCCGAACGCATTTATAGATCGAATACAAGCGAGATTTATAGGTATATACAGTCGTTCACGAATACTACCACTTAACGAACAGGGGGCTATGGGTCAATAAAAACCAAAAAACTGGAGATCTCGCAGCTTAACTGTTGCTGTTTCTTGCCATACTTAGAATCCCTGTTCGTCAAGTGGCAGTATTCGTCAAGAGGACTGTACTATAAAGAAGTGCGGTTGAACTTGGGTGAGTTATCCTTCTTAGCAATGAGTGACATAAGGTTTGATGGTTATAGATAGTTACATGTACATGTAGTTTCCTGCCATTTTAGATGTAGCGGTACATCCGAGTGATCTGCAGTGACCTCATCAATGTCAATCAACTACATACATACGTGCTTACGAAGGTTCCCAAGGTAATACGACCATTATACCCTTACTCCATATCGAGAGATGGTTATTAACTACCTAGTCCAAGATCTATATAAAAATTAGTATATCGCGCAGCGCGGAACAAAAACGAAGCGGCGCCACTTGAACTCCAAAACTAGATTGTGCACATCCATGTCTAAGTTATTAAGCTGGCGGGCTACGCCCATGAGAAACCTCACTTATTAGAAGCAAGAAAGTAGATGTTACTTGAGTCACACACCTTAACCACTCGGTCATCCTTCCTCGCTGGTTTTGATGCAGAATTAATTATAATGCCTCGTTATTTGTACTAGTTATATCAGGAAACCAATTCAAATGGCTTGAAAGCTGCCCCCAAGTGAGATCTAATACTCTTTCGAAATCTCTGTGTCTTCTTGACCCTCACGAAAAAAAGAATTGTCGGTCTAGACCCTTTTGTGTTAGCGCGCGTTACATAGATAATCACTCGCATGCCTCGGTCGATAAGCGCAACCAAAATTCCTCCCTTGCTACTTGGGAAATAAGTTTTTGGTTTATCCGCGACTGATATAATCGGCAGTCATATGGTATAAAACGCATCCCATCAACCTACCCTTAACCTCTAGCGAAAGGCTCATTTTGCCGAGCGATGATAGACTATAAATAACGCTTGCCAAGGCCTTATCAACCTCAGAATGGGCTGTGAGCAGAGTTTGGGGTTTTGTTTTGTTAATTTGCATGTTTGAAGCTTTTGTATTAGGTAAATAATAATTTACCATGGACGTATTGTTTGAATACCAAATCAAAATGATCAGATACACTCTTTTGGAAAAAACTACTATATAGCAAGGCTCAAATAGTGCTAGAAAGTTACAACTCTTGGTATCCGGAAAACATAGATGCTGTTATTCCCCACTCCGATCGCTCCCAAATGCTAAAGAAAGAAATGAAGAAAGAGTTAAAGAAAGAAATAAAGGAATCCAGGCCCAGTCCATATATCCTGCCCGACACATCAGCTTATGTGCGCACCATCTGGGGGATGCCAATAATTTAGGAATCAGCTGGCATTCCATTTTCTAATAAATCGTGCAACTCATCCAAACTGCTAACAGTTTCAGCTGGATTTGCAACCCATACAGTAGTTCCGGCCATGCGTGCCTTAAAGTCGTTGTGTCCTGCGCTTAAAAATTGGTCTCCGATGTGCAAAGTTTCGCTCCCCTTGATTTCACCAAAGAACCTCTGGCAACAAAGTACACCCAACCTCTTGTCGCCTATATCGACGAATACATCGTTACCACCATTGAACGCACAAAACGGTAGCCTCCGCCCAACTTCACTGAGCTCCAATGTTTTTTGAACGACGAGCACAGCTTCCTCGAGTTGTTCCCGCTCAAACTTGGCACCAGCAACAATTGGAACAATTCCTACAGCGCGTGGTTTACGCAGGACAGTGGCTTTCAGTGACATAGTCGATACTGACTCTAAAAGAGCGGCCTCGGCGATGTCAAGGAGCCTTTGGATATCTTCTTCTGTCCAAAGGCGCATTTCATCGAGTGCCCATACATCACGAGAAACACCTGAGAGAAGAGTATCTGAGGTTGCATCAAATTTGAAGAGGTAAGATGATTCACCACCGAGGATGATAAGATTTTTACGCTGTTCGTCTATAAGGAGTGGAGATGTATCGATAGCCTCAAGGAGGCCGTAGAGACGCTCCTTATACCGAGCACCGTCAGTGTAGCCTGCTGCCGTTACAATTCCAATACAGAGGCCTTTGGACATGAGGTGGATTATCCGCGGGATCACTGGGTTCTGGGGAGAGAGGCAATGTCCGTCATCATAGAGGGTCACATCTCCGTCGAAAGTGACAAGTTTGAGACCATTCTGGGTGGTAAGCGACATTATTTGTGCCGTGTTGAGAATCAGTCGGATATCATTGAATGACGGTGCTACAAATCTACGGCATGAAATTGCCCGCCGAGAGTCCTGGGCCACGAAGGCAGCTTCAAGGAAGAGTGGAGTGAAAAAGGTTCCGACAGAAGGTACGAGGAAGCGAAGTTTGGAGCGTTCGGGGGTTCTGGCACGTTCATTATTGACTGAAGTATCATGGGATCAGCAAATGATGAGATTGAGATAAATTAGAGACAATGGTGTGTTACTGTGATCATTGATGAGTTCTTCAACATCCTTCATAATTTCCCTGTATCGGCGACGGGCCTCAATGGCCATGTTGGGGAGGGACGCATCCCCGGCTACGGCTACGGCGGTGGGCTGGGAGTGAAGAACAAAGGGGACAGCAAGGAGTCCCTTGATGAATTCGATAAGTGCATCTCGACGGTGAGCCTAGACGTTGAGATTAGAGCTCTGGATTGAGGTTCAATGGGCTGATTCTGCTGCATCCAGAAATTATGTACCTTGAGAGCGTATTCAACACGGTATCTAGAAGTGAAGAAGTAGAGTTAGAATACGATTACGAAGCAGCGAGTACGGCAATATGTAGGGTTCTTGCTGCTTACCTCGTTGTCATTCTCGACGCTAGCTACTGTATTTAGGTGCTTCTGGATAAAGGGTGATCTCCCTGGTGGATGCAGGAGCCAGGAATGCGATAAAGATACGATAGATGGTAGCTTTAGGAGCCTTGAGTTGAAGCTTCTGGGGGGCATCAAAAGGGGAGCAGGTCTATGTTAAATACTGTAGCTACGTAGATGGATAGCCTTACTGTACTGGCAGCTCATTGACTGACTGGCGGCGACAGACAGCTTGCCCAACTTTGCTCAGCTCCACCGCGCGCCGTGTGGACCAGCTGCTCAGTATGTAGTTTGGCTGAGAATATGCAGAGCCCTGGTCGGCGATGCGTATGATCTAGTGTTATCTATAGTCTGGTAGGCGAGAGGGGTGATTATGAATGCAGTGCGCAGATCCGAACAAATGTCAGATGGGCATTACGATACAGGTTTGGTGCAGGCCCGAGTTGTTGTCGGAGAGCCGCCCGGGAAACCGACTGGGCCCGCCCGACAACTTGATTCGCGGATAACCGTCAGGACAGAGAGGAGCGTTGCATGATGGTCACGCGGCAACTGGGTACATAAATACATTATTCCCTTCAGTGTTTTTCAATTCTCAATTGGAACAAGTCCCCATCATCCGAAGACGACGTTCGTTTGAATAGACATCTCACCGCGAACTCTTGGTCACCATCACGCTCTGGTCAAACGTTGGGGGCAGCCGGGTTCTGATGGCTGGGGTCTTGATGAACTTATCCAAAAGACAACTTAAGCTAAGAGTTTTCAGTCTTCACCCGGTTATTGTATCCTCCCTCAAAGGCCTACCATAGGGTGAATGATGATTGTAAATGATCAATAGTACCTATACTTGGAGAATAATACTCGGGGCAGGCAAGAAGAACCTGAACATCGTTTTTTTGGTAGCAACCACTTTGGCCCCTGCTAGCGCGTTTTTATGTTCAGGTTCTATTTGCCTGCAATTTCTCATATAAAAGGTACATGTATGTATTTGTCAAATGCCTTTGGAGAATCTGCACCAGGTTACCGGGAAATTGTGCGGGAGTCTTTTCGCTCAATTACAGCGACCGGAATGATCTATGAAAAAAACAGGGGGTGAAATTGTATGGCGAAATGTCTGTGCACCATATAACTGTTATTTCCATAGATCATTCCTATCGCTGTATGTAGCTGTCTGTGGCTGGTGAGTCTGGGAAATCTGCAAGCCTCGGAAAATCAGTGGTACATACATGTGCTTACATTGCTAGGAGCTGTTCCTAGGATCCTACTGGCCGGCATCAATGGGTACATGTAGATATCAATGATAATAGAGCGTTTTGGCAACCAACTTCTGTGTCTAAATATTAACTTCTTGGCGACGGTTTTTGGTGTGGATAGCCCGCCAAGAGCTCAGAATTTGAGCTCAGAAGCTGCCAAAACGCTCTACAGCCAACTTTGGAGCAACGACAACGAGGTTAGTTTCGTCGTTGCCCCCAAGACGACTGTAAGGTACTACATGTAGGTACATGTGTCACTGACATTTATCGTTACATGCGCCTTAGACAAGCAATTCAATTGAATAGAGCGATTTGGCCAACGACTTCTGAATCTAAATATTGACAGATTTTGGTGTGGAAATCCCGCCAAGACCTCAAAATTTGAGCTCAAAATCTGGGAAACAGGGGTTGACGATCCCTCTGGTAAGCGAAGCATAACAGTATAATTGGCTTACTCACCATACATGAAGTGCTGTCAGTTTATCCAATGATTAACAGTTTGCATTCTCTAATTTACAGATTGACATCCCAGTAACCTTTCGTGTTCGAACTCGCAAATGACCGTTTTCGGATTCGTATTCTGCCCCTTTGCAAAGGTTAGGGCCAATTGTCAAATTGGCATAGGCTTCTTGGCTTCGGATAATTAGGTTTCCATCAATGTATTCCGGGGCTTAACCGTAACAGACGATTTTTAGTTGCATTCGAGCCTCACCCCTTTTAATATCACTGAACCCTTTTAAATTTGTTCAACATCTACTTACTCTCTTATCTTCATCCTCAACTCCGCTCACTCACGAAATCATCCTTCAATTTCTTGCTTCGCTTTTTATCGGTTCAATACTTCCTTTAATTACACAGTCTACCAACGTTCAAAATGACTTCTAGCAGACTAGAGAACGAGGACCACAGCCGTGATGCTGCCTTCAATAAGGCAATGCACGGAAAGTCTTCAGAGCTTAAGGGTGGTTTCTCTGCCATGCTTGGAAAGGATAAGGAGGCCCAGAGTGCGGCAGTTGATGAGTACTTCAAATTCTGGGATGGAAAGGGCGCCGGGAAAGAGACGGAGGATGATATGAAGGAACGTGTTGACAGCTATGCCACGTTGACAAGACAGTATGTTTTACCAACCTCGAAACAATTCATAACGAATAAAGTATTGGAAAAAATTCTTACATATGATTTTAGCTACTACAATCTTGCCACAGATCTCTATGAGAACGGCTGGGGCCAATGCTTCCATTTCTGCCGTTTTTATGAGGGTGAAAACTTCTACCAAGCCATTGCCCGCCACGAGCACTACCTTGCACACAAGATGGGTCTTCGCGAGGGAATGACCGTTCTTGATGTTGGTTGTGGTGTTGGTGGACCTGCTAGAGAAATTACAAGGTTCTCAGGAGTCAACATTGTTGGATTGAACAATAACGATTACCAGATCGACCGCGCGACTAACTACGCCAAAATCTGCGGTTTGGCTGATAAGCATAAGTTTGTCAAGGGTGACTTCATGCAGATGTCATTCGAGCCCAACACATTTGATGCCGTGTAAGCATTTCCGTTATCGTCCCATGCCTGGAACAATAAGCTAATAAGGCCCTCACCCAAAAGCTATGCAATTGAGGCAACTGTCCATGCTCCTTCCCTCGAAGGTGTCTATGGCCAGATCTACAAGGTTCTCAAGCCAGGTGGTATTTTCGGTGTGTATGAATGGTTGATGACCGAAAACTACGACGCAACAAATCCCCGCCATCGTGAGATTTGCCATGGAATTGAAGTCGGTGATGGTATCTCCCAAATGGTTAAGATCTCTGAGGCCATTCGCGCCATTAAGGCTTGCGGGTTTGAGTTGGAGTTCCACGAAGATCTTGCGCAGAGGCCCGACGCCATCCCATGGTATTACCCAATTGGTAAGAACCCCCCCCCTTCCACTGAGAATTGGCATAATTAATGATTGATATAGCTGGTGATCTGAAACATGTTCGCTCTGCGGGTGACTTCCTTACTGTTCTTCGCATGACCAAGATTGGTCGTGGCCTTATGCACAAGTTTATCGGTGGGCTTGAAACCGTCGGTGTCGCTCCTGCTGGTACACAGAAGACCGCCGATGCCCTTGCAGTGGCTGCGGACTCGCTGGTGGCTGGTGCCAAGGAGAATCTGTTCACTCCTATGTACATGATGATAGCCAGGAAGCCCTTGAACGCTTAAGTGTGGTTTGTGGGTTTCAAATTCTGGTGATCAAGTAATTAGTTCTTTGGATGGCATAGGGCAGGGGTTTCGGGGAAAATTATGCACTTAGCTATGTAGTCGTAATAATTCGATTCGGTGGAGTTTCTCGTGTATCTATTATATCTTGTATTTTTAAGGTGAACTAAACGTTTAGTTTTGTCTCAAGATTGTTAGTCTGTTTTTGAGGTTTGGCATTCTGTTAGCTGTGTGGAGTACTTGATCGCATCTAGAGCCCCTTACGCCAATATTGAAACTATTTTGGAATATTGGGTCTGTGTGGTGTGCCTCGGGTTAGGATGGACGACGCCTTTTACATCGAATCAGGCTGGGGATATCAGCATTGGTGTTGAGACGGGACATGTCATGCCTCAACCTAGGCCGGCCCAGGCGTAAATAAACCCACACCCGGTGACTCCAATATACAAACTAAATTAGACGTCTCAAGTGTATAAATATTCATTCGGATTGATTGAAATGCTGTATAATGCATTTCAATCTAGCAGCAACTTTGATAAGTGCCAGCACATGTCTATATGTATGTACGTGTACCTACTCAGCAGTAGTACTTTCTCACTACATCATTGCATTGCTCTTGAGTACATGTAGAAAAGCTTTAAATTCACTTCGGCCGTTTTGATAAGATTTCGATAAGGGCCAATTTGATCCCCCCCAGTCACGAGTACCAGCGTCAAGGAGCCTTGCGAAACCCGGTCAAATAAGGGTTAATTGAACCAAATTCCAGTCAATGCCACATGATTCATAATTATTGTTCTATAGCTTTTTAGAATTACTATATAGGATCGTGGATTCGTTCGTACTTGGGCACAAAGAAATAGACATCCACATAGTTATATCCCTTACATCATATGCCAAACTGTATTATATGCATGTCAAAAACAATTCTCGCTTTTTAGATCATCTTAGCCCTAACTAGCAATACAAGCCGATCTATGTAGTATCGTCTAACCTGGCATATCATCTTAAGCAGGCGTCAAAGCCTTCAACTCTTCGGCTTTAAACAGTCCTTTCTTAACCATTGCCGCAGCTTGCTCATTGTAGGCAACCTTGACCGCATCCACCGACTTATCCTTCTGTAATCGTACAGCAAATTCGCCGAGATCCTCGGGATCGATCTTTGAAATGATCAAGTCAACGTCAGAAAGAAGGTCATCGATAGCCTTGGGAGAAGCGTCACCAGACACAAAGTAGTTTGTGTCCTTGACAGCTCCCTTGAGTACACGCCTGTTCTTCTTGACAGCAGTCTTGGCGGCCTCCTTGGCCTTCTTAGAGTCAGCTTGCTTGAGCTTCGCCGCGGCCTCCTCTTCTTCCTTGCGCTTCTTCTCCTCCTCATCCTTGAGTTTCTTTTCCTCCGCTGCACGCTTTTCTTCGGCCTCACGAGCATCGCGCTTGGCGTTGCGCTGCTTCTTCTCCTCGTCTTTGAACTTCTTAATTCTAGTATCGAGGGCAAGAACGTCGTCAACGAGCTTACGAAGACGGGCAGTGTCCTCAGTCTTTCTCTTTGCACGAGAAGCCTTGTTCTTTCGCTCGACAAATCGCTTCTGATCACGGTTCTCGTTGTCATCTGGGACGTCCTCATCGAGATATTCGAATGTACGCCATGAGTCGAAATTGTACCAGAAGTTGTAAAATTCTTCAACCTCCTCCTTGGTTGAGAATTCGTCGCCGAATTTAGGGACTGGGTGCTTCTTTGAAAAACGGGCCTCAGACTCAAAAACGGCAGACCAGAGCTTATAAAAGTTTCCTTTCGCCTTCTTTGATGGTGGTTCGCGGTTGGCACTCTCATCAACGGAATCGAACTGGCGGCGTCTCACGGGGTCAGAAAGAACCTCCATTGCTATACTTATTGTCAGTATCAAGGCGGCTGGGAATATTATATTATGGCGTACCTTTCTGGATACACTTGAAGAATGAGTCGTCTTCGGTAGCACCGCTGGCGGCCTTCTTGTCGGGGTGATGCTTAAGGACCTTTCTGCGGTGGGCCTTCTTGATCTGCTCATCCGTCGCCTTGTAACGGTATTTTGAGATACCGAGGACGGCATAGTGATCTTGGTTCTATGTTCGTAGATTAACGTTAAATTATCGGTTACTAAAACTAAATAAAAATTTGTAGATACCTTCCAGTCCTTTGGATCTCTCTGAAGAAGCATTGCATCTTCAGGCTCATCTGCCTCAGCACCGTCGTCGTCTTCGATGTCCTTTACATTCTGCGAGGCTTGGATTCGATCATCCTCAGAGAAGGTGCGCGAGTGACGCTTCTATAGGGAGTTTAAAACGAATTAGTTTATGAAAAAGTAATTATCAGAGAAACAAACTAGAGCTTACTCTTCGGGCATGAGCGAGGAAGTGAGGTCCGACAGGCTCAAGTTTTCGGTTGACTGAAGAGGAGAGCGGGGCATGAACGACGAAATTTGATTCGGCTGACCATCCCTCAGGAAGAGGGGGGAGAGGCTTGAGTGATTTGACCGAGGCCATCGTTACTATTGATGGTTGGTTGTTTCAAATGTGAAGTGTATGTTAGGGTGTACAAAAATGTTGAAGAACTTCTCGGGCGAGGGGTTACGAGTTGTATGTTATGTGGGATAAAAACCTTCATTAGTGTGGTGGGCGTTATCACGTGTATGGCTAGTACAAAGCTACATTGATTGAGATGATATTAAAAACAGCACTACTTCGGTGGACCGGCTTCGGCGTATCAGTATTTATCTCTTGCCTTTTACCAGAGATAACCATGCGTACGAGCACTAGCGGTCCCTAAATAATCTTTGGAACCCATCAGCGAAAGCGACGCTCGTTCGAACCCTGCTCCTTTCACTTATCTTTTTACTTGGCACCAAGTATGGTTGGGGACGCCTTGACACAGAGTGGTTCCTGGAGTCAACTTCAATCGCTAATGACTTTCCCCAACCACGCCCACACTCTAATTTTCTGTTGTTTGATAGCTCTGTACCTCCTCTATAACTTATTAATTTTATCATTTGTGGTGGTGGAGTTTGGATTTTCTAAAAGCTTGGTTTTTGGTGGGGGTCCAACCAATGTCGCACCCATAATTGCCTATTTGGGATAACTGAATTGTCTGATTAAGAAAGTTTTCATCTGTATTGAGCGAGAGGTCCTCGTTTATGAGCGCAAAGTGGCTGATCTTGGCAAATCACTGGCGGTAAATGATTAAATAGTTACCGGATTGGGTAATTGATCGTCCGAAATCAATGTCGCGACTCTGGCTCTAGGCGCGGCGAGTCCCGTGTGATACCCATCCAGGTGGCTGACTGTACCTGAAATGGTAGCTTCATGTAGATAAAGGGACGAAACCTCCTTACCAGCAACTGCCATCCCACAACAAACACCATGAAGAAGTTTCGTTTGTTAATACCCGTCTTGGTACAGCTCGCGGCAGCTATACAGCCCGCGGCAGCTATACAGCCCTCCGCGCGCGATCCGTTGCCCAACCAGCAGTTCCGCGATCTGAAATGGGGGCAACTCAACTTCTTACACACCACCGATAAGTCAGTTTTTGCGTTTTTCTCCAAGCCATGATAATACTCAAGGAACTAACGTGGAGAAAAGTCACGGCTGGCATGCAGGACATCTTCAGGAACCGCAGTACTCGGCAGATTTCGGGGACTACATCTCGTTCGTTAAGCACATGCGGCGACTCGCCGACGAGAAGGAGGCAGATCTTGTTGTGGTCGATACAGGCGACCGCGCTGAAGGCAAGGGAGCCACCATTCAGTAGCTTTGGCGAGAGATAGTACTGTGACTTATCGTCTGTGTCTTTTACTTTTAGGCAACGGTCTATGGGATGCGTCAGACCCGAAGGGGAACTACACGAGGAACTTCTACCGCAAGCTCGACATAGATGTTATCACCAATGGTAATCACGAGCTATACAACAAAACTACAGCCCAAAATGAGTTTGACGAGATGATTCCATACTACAACGGGAAATACGTCGCGTCGAATGTTGATATCGACGTAGAAGGGAAATGGGAACCCTTTGCGAACAGGTCTCATAAGCTAGTGACGAAGAATTTGGGACTGAAGATTGCATCCTTTGGTTTCCTTTTCAACTTTACTGGAAATTACAACAACACTCGGGTTAAGGCTCCCAGCGAAGTGATCAAGGAAGAGTGGTTTCACGAAGCAATTTCCGATAAGGATGTTGACCTATTCATGGTTATCGGGCACATCGATGTCGAGGACCATGAGCTCGGTATGGTTCTGGCGGCAATTCGTGAAATCAACCCGGACACCCCGGTTCAGATCTTTGGGGGCCACAGCCATCTCAGGAAATTTGTCCAGTATGATGACAAGTCAACCGCGCTGGAGTCTGGGCGTTATTTCGAGACTGTTGGGTTCTTGAGTATCGATGGTCTTGCGACAAAGGCAAAGAAAGCCGCATCAAAGTTAAACTTCTTCAGGAGATACATCGACGCAAATAGAGTCGGGTATCAACACCATACCGGAACGAATGAAGACACCTTCGATACTCCCGAAGGCCTGGAAATGTCCGCAGGACTCACCAAATATCGTGCAGAATTGGGACTCGACCGTCTAATCGGCTGTGCGCCGCAGGACTGGTCCCTTAACAAGGACATGTACGGCAGTCCTAATAACTGGTACACATTCCTCGAGGAAACTGTTCTTCCCAAGGTTGTCACCAACAAAGACCGCCATGATGTCCCACGCATGATTTTTATAAATACTGGCTCTCAGCGATTCGACGTCTTCCAGGGTCCATTTACATATGACACTAGCTTCCTTGTATCTCCATTCACCAGCAAATTCAGGTTTGCCCCGAATGTGCCATGGGAATATGCCTCGCAACTCCGTAAGTATTTCGAGGACGACTCAAATCCGTACCTCCACACCCTTGGGGGCCCCGAACGTGAAGGCCATCGACCAAAAGCTCCCAAGTCAAACTCCTTTAGAGTGAACCAGGGACAGCAGAACATTCTTGCCAATAGTGCCCCACCCACAATAGTCCCAGGCTATACCACCCGCGATGATTTTGGCGACGATGGTGATGACACAGTCCACTCTCGGATTATGTGGCACTTTGCTCCCAAGGTTATCCAGGGCAATGCTTCTTTCCCTGATGGCTGGGAGACTAGCCCTCCCGAGACCGTGGATGTAGTTTTCATGGATTTCATTGGATGGAATGTTGCGGCGGGGCTGAACGAACTTTCGGGGAAAGATTCGTACAGAGCTGTTGATTTCCAGCCTTACATGGGCGAGGAAGATACAATGACGAAGTTGCTGCTGGACTATGTGGAGGAGGAGTGGAGACATGATTGTGTTTAAGAGGGGCCGGGCATGGTGTTTTAGTACCAGGAGTGCTTTGTATAGAGTATACGCCGACTTGTTCTCTGCATGCGTTTTTATTTGGATCAGCAACGTCTTTGTCGGTTTACATCCATACATGTACATACCAGCGATATTATCTTAGCAATATTACATCATATACATATCAGAAGTATGCAGAGTTCAAGTTGCATTCTGTAACCCCAGCAAGAAAAAGAGAAGGGGGAATGGCACTTCCAGGCGCTCATTTGGCTTTCGTACACCTTACCATACTTGGTGGCATCGAACCTTTCGAGCCCCATGTATACATGTATGTGGGAGGAAAGGTTGTAAGTGAGCAGCTATGGCGGGCCCATGCATGTACTCGCATATCTAGAATGTATTGGCGCAACCAGCGAAACACACCAAAAATCGATGTTTTTAATAGCATAGACATTTCCACAGATGTTTTAAAGACTCAACAACCGAGTGGAGTCTTATTTAAAGGTCTCTAATTACATGTAATCTTAGTAATTTTATACAATAACCATAGTTGATTATTCTGAATAGGAAATATATCAACTTTGCCATTTATAGCAGATTAATACCAAGGGGCACAGAATCCTGAGAGACTTCTTATCTCCCCTGATATTGATATGGTGTATCTAGGCACTAGAAGGGGTCTAAAGGCAAGTTATAGGCGTTGGTCATAAGGAATGAACCCAATGGTAAAAAAGGGTATGTTTTGCTGGTTGCGCCAATACATACTGGATATGCGAGTAGTCGGCCATCTACATATAGCTTACCCGAGTGCTCCTAGAGGCGTCCTACCTGGATAGCAGCACTCGCATACCGGGAAATCCCTTGTCCCTTGAACCAGTACTGGAATAACACCAAGCCGGTGCGAGAGCTGTTGCCAACCGTTCAAAATCGCCAAGTACCCAAGAACTGGTCGCGGCCACCACGCCGGCAGACCCTGAATGATGATACACACAAATGTTCGCCCCAGTGTGATGCGTTGCAGAAGCTTCAGCACTGGCCATGGTCTTGCTGGATATGTGTCGCTCAACTTGCAAAGCATGCAGTAAGGTCATTGTCACGTCACGTCGTCGGTGCCGAACAGGGAAGGAAGGACCCGCTGTTATTAAAAGGAATGTGTCCTACTCGGGCTCCGATAAGATACACACGTAGCTTATCAACAACAACTGAAGCTTTCAGACTCGTTCTATTTTCAACACGCTTCTAACACTGCAAGCAGTTAATGGAGTGTCCATCAATCCCACACGCCACTCTAAGTTGGACCGAGTCATAATCCATGATGCACCAGCTCCACAGCTAGCAACAGTCATATTGTCATTCTTCTATTTTGGGTATTCATAAAATGACTACAAGATGCGCATCCTCCTATGCACACACATACACAGCCTAGATCTATCTACATGTTTGCCGTAGCTGTCTTGGGGGCGTTCTTGAACCGCCAATTAATGGTGGCTAAGATGGTGTACATGGACCTACGCATTCGTATCAAATCAGCACAATCTCACAATTACCGTTGAGGGGGATAGGGTGAGATAGGGCGGCAGGGAGGGAGGCAGAAAGAGAAGATGAGGTGGAAGTTCCGGGGTTTCCCTACTTTATACACGGTACCTCCACCCCCGCACTTTCCGCAATCCTCCACACATTCCCACAATACGCCTCAAGCTCCATCTGCAACCCCTTCCTCGCATCCTGCAGCATACTGGGCACGATAGGTGGTGCTTTCAATGTCCACCCCATGCGCTCCTCAACCAATGTATCCGCATCAATCTTCACGCCTATCGCATTCGCCGTCTTGGCCACCTCACGGATGATCTTTTCCACCAGCTCCACCGCCTGCGGCGAGCTCGCGAGGAAAGACTGCGTATCCAAGTTTGTGGCCGCGCACACCACGTTCCATGATCCGTTCCAACCCAGCTTGCCCCAGCGGTGAACGTGGATCTCGTCGGTGGCGGCACACGGGAAGCCCGATGCATCAAACAGCGCGGCGAGGTACTGAATCTTTGACTTGTCGGTTGGGTCATCCGCGCGGTCGTAGAGACCGATGGTCATTGTTGCGATGGCGCCATTTTGGAGGATGTGGCCCGGGGAGGGCTGGCTGGCGGTGATGTAGGCAACGCCTGAGGCGATTGGGTTGGTTGGAAAAGCCTCGCGGTAAGGCTTCTCGATGCCAACGCCGTTCTGAATGAGCACAATGGGGACGTCGGGTTGCAGGGGGAAGCGGGCGAGTGTGAGAGAGGGCTGTGGGAGGACTTTGGTGGTCACGATCACGTAGTCGTATGTCTCGCCATGGATCTCGTGGGGGTCACGGATGACGCGGTAGGGGTGGCAGGTGTGGTTACCCCAGTTGCTGGTGGTGATCTTGAAGCCGAACTGGGAGACAATGTCGTAGTTTCCTCGGCAGGCTATTGTGATTTGAACGTTGGCGAATTTAGAGGTGGAGAGGAGGTGGGAGTAGAGCCCACCGAGGGCTGCAGTAATGGGTATGGATTAGCTTCAGCTTGTTGAGCTCAGTTAACAGGAATTGGGTGCCAGGGTGCTTACAGCCACCGCCAAAGATGAAGATTTTGAGAGACTTCTTGGTTGTTGTAGATTCCATCATTTCCAGTGGCGGGGAATTGGTGGTTGGAGATAATCAACGTGGTAGCGGTAGCACTGAGTACGGCAGCGACCGATATATGATTACCAGATCGGAGTGGGCATGTGAAGTGTCAAGTACATGTAGGTAGCCGAGGGTAAAGCATTGGTGCCGGTCTGAGATCTCGTGCAAGTAGTCCCCTCGATTGATCAAGGCAAAGAAAAAAAAGAATGTGAAATTAAATTCCGGAGAAGATTTGGTATGGTTACTGTGGGTCGGGGTTCGGGTTTTGATAGCAGTGAAATATATATACTCCTCCAATCAACTGACCCTCAGGTTTTTGAAGCATATTTGGAAGTCCGGTGATTTGCCGTTAAAACGACCCCCAAGTGCCGGAATGTCCTGCTCTAAATATATTTATCTAGGAGATATGATCCTCATACATACCCTTGGACGAGTTTAGAGTACGCATCGCATACAATTGCTTTCGGGCCTCATTAAGCTTTCAAGTCAAGTAAACAGTCGTTACATGCGTGGGACATGGATCAGCACTCGCTGTGGGGCAGCGGGCGAAATAGATTAACAGTTGCAGCGCATTTCTCAGCCTCAACAACCCGGCCCCCAAACCCCGCCATTCCAAGCTTCCCTGTGCGGCAGCAGTCTAGAGGTAGTGCGATAACGGCCACCGGAGACTGATTGAGCCCGATTAAATTACAACAAAGATATATTACTATAGTAGCAGCTGGTCGCGTGGGTCGTAATATATCCACAGACACTGTTTTTCTTTTCTTTTCTTTCCTTTCTCCAAACAGCATTCACATCTCTTTCAACGGCCGCAATGGCACCCTCTACTACACGCAATGTCGAGGTACAGAGAGACACAAGCAGATCCGTTGGCCTGATCGGCATGGGCGACATGGGCAAGATGTATGCGCGCTGCATCGCCGGCGCCGGGTGGAGGTACGCCTGCCTGCCCATCTGTTACTGCTGCTGCAGCACCTTCGGGCGATTATACTGAGATAGCTTTTTGCAGAGTCAATGCCTGCGACCGCGCCGAAAAGTATGAAGCGCTGAAGGAGGAGTTTGCAGGTATATCTCTCTTCTCTCTCTCTCTCCTTTCTCTCTCTCCCGCTTTGTAGGGGGAGGGGAGGGGGAGGAGGAGGAGGAAGGACGCTCGCTCAGCAGTGTTTATTGATGGCCCATTCCTTGTTGACGCTCTAGAGAGATTGAAAACATCCGCATCTACGTCAACGGGCACTTTGTCGCACGCCAGAGTGACTACATCATCTATTGCGTCGAGGCCGAGCTCATCGACGCTGTTGTCGCCGCATACGGGCCCTGTGAGTGAAGTCGCACCTAGGAGAGTTATGACGAAGAGAACGGGGAGCTGATAGCAAAGCAGCGACGAAACTCGGGGCGATAGTCGGCGGACAGACGTCTTGTAAGGCGCCGGAAATTAAGGCGTTTGAGAAACATCTACCGTCGGATGTCGAGATTGTGTCGTGCCACTCGCTGCACGGGCCGAGTGTGAATCCTGCCGGGCAGCCATTGGTGAGTAGCTGGCCCGCCCACCCTCGCTGTAATTGAGTGGAGCAGATAGAAGGCTGATGCTGGGGATCCGGGAGCTGCAAAAATAGGTATTGATCAGGCACCGGTCGTCTGATGCGAGCTTTGCGCTGGTTGAGCAGATCCTGTCGTGCTTCCGGTCAAAATTTGTCTATTTGACCGCGGAGGAGCACGATCGTATTACCGCCGACACCCAAGCCGTAACACATGCGGCATTTTTGAGGTTGCAAATTCTGAATTCCGAATACTCGCAATATCACATACTGATGGATGGGTCGGTGTGTCAATGATAGCATGGGCACGGCCTGGCACGCAAACAACCAGTTCCCCTGGGAAGTTACAAAGTGGCGTAGCGGCATCGAGAACATCAAAATTAACATCACACTGCGCATCTACAGCAACAAATGGCACGTCTACGCCGGTCCGTCCCCGCCTCTCATCCCCGCCCTCCCACAACCACTAATAGAACCGCAGGCCTCGCAATTCTCAACCCGGCGGCCCAACAGCAGATCCGCCAATATGCCAGCTCCGTCACCGAGCTGTTCAAACTCATCCTCGAGGGCAAGCGGCAAGAGTTCGAAACGCGCATTCGCACGGCCGGCGAATTCGTCTTTGGGAAGCAGAGGGACGAGCTACTGCTGCGCGACGACATCCTCGACCAGTTCTCACTCAGCGGGGTGCCGAAAGCCGAGAGGAAGCCGAATAGCCATCTGTCGCTACTGGGGATGGTTGATTGTTGGTGGAAGTGCAATATTGTACCTTATGATCACATGATATGCTCCACACCTGTATGTGCGCCCTTTTCTTTTCTTTTTACTGCGTCTTACTGTGTTTGTGTTTGTGGGAGAGAGGGGAGGAGAGAGCCGTGATAGCCATACTTGTATTCATGCAATGTGGGGACCGGGGTAATCTTATCGGTCGTGGGGGGGGGGGGGTAATGATTGACGTAACGGGACGGGCTGATGTGCGGCGTGTGTTGCCGTGTAGCTGTTCCGGCTGTGGTTGGGCGCAACCGAGTATCTCTTCCGCCAGCCCGATCTGCTGGATGACTGTATTCGTTTTGCACTTGACGACGATTCCTTCCGCTCCGACGATTTAGAGTTTACGTTTGCCGCGCGGGTATGTTGCGATCACCCGGTCTTTGTTCTTTGCCTCCCACCCTGCCTTGCCCCCCACCCTGCCTTGCCCGCACCCCGCATGTATCATATCATATTACCCCAAGTTTCCATTGTCTACCTAACCATTACCTACCACACCTGCTACCACCCCCCGGGGTCGACTTCCTCAGTACTCCCCCACTAACGAAACACACAGGGCTGGAGCGACGCCGTCTCGTTTGGGGACTTCAACTCCTACCGCCTCCGCTTCGAGAAGCCGCAGGAATACTTTGCCCCCCGCTTCCCCGAGGCCACAAAGCTGGGGAACGAGATGATCAAGACTATTCTGCAGAAGATGAAGTCTGTAGAGGAAGCCGGCGCTTCTGTAACTACCACTGCTGCGAGTGCTTTATAATGGAGAGCTGGGGAGGGAAAAAGGGCAATGACCGTTCTTGCATGTTTTTTGGATGTGGAATCGAATACCTTTTTTTCTCACTTTGCGTTACAGTGATCAGTAACAGTGAATGAATGGGGTGTAGGGACCAGAGCCATAATTATGCTACGTGACAAAAAATAAAGAAATGAAAAAAAAATGCCTTGGCGAAAAGTACATGCCTCGAATGAGAAGTTGAAATAAAAGGGCATAAAAATGAATGAAAACTCCCCTAAAAACCAACCAACACCCACACATAAAACATCGTCGTTCATAAACATCCTTCATCCAAATTAGATTAGTTCCACTCCTTTTGGGGAGGGTTGTGATTACGGCTATTGCTGACCGCGTACGCTGGAGAATACTCGTTTTTGCTATTCTACAAATGGGCCCGACCATGCCCCCCCCGCCGTCATGTAAGCCAGGTGTAACCCTTTCTATAACAATGTATATAACCAAACGGAAGTAGTGTAATAAAAAAAGAAATAATAAAAAGAATGATAATCAATAAAGCACTCATTAAACCGCCCCTCTCTCTTAGCACCCTCCCCAGACCACAAAAGCGGGCATACATTCCCCAAAACATTCGTTCACTTCATTTCATTCACATGACTTCTTTCAACGGAATGGACTTCTGTCTCCTTACCTCTCTCGACCGCTCTTTGAGCAGGTAAAACAGCGCATACAGCGCCGCCATGACCGCCACAACCACCAGATATGTGATGACCCATCCCCGACTCGCGTTCGCCAGCTCGGGACCCAGCCCGATACCGCCGTTGACGATGCCGAGGATGATGACGATGCGGCCGAACCAGATGTGCGCGTACGACCAGGTGGACCGCGTGCCCGTGATAAGGAACTGGCGGTGGTGCATCTGGCCGAGCACGCCCTGCAGCGGCAGCAGGCACACAATGATGATGCCCATCACTTGGTGGTAGGAGCGCCATTGCTATTCTGCGATTAGTCAATTGCACAAACACGCTTTCCAGTTATGGCTGGTTGGGTAAATGTATGGGTAGAAGGTTAAATGATATATGCACAATAGGAAGGTGGATAGGGGATTGAGATATATATATAAAAAAAAGGACATATATGTGATTTTTGATATTTCTTTCCCCAATATCAATTGGCTAAGGATGATTGGAGGTTCGGGAACATCTAGGGGTGTTGATATATATTAGGCTCGTAGGGAGACCTACCGTCCCAGTCATATTGCTCCTCCACACACCCATGATCATGCCGATGAACACCAATACCAGATTGAAGATCTGCACGCCGCGATGCAGCGCCAGGGCATTCGGGACCCGATTGTTCAGCAGCCGGATGAGCGCCGCACCGAACGGGAAGAGTAGCACGAATGTGACGCCCATTATGACACCTAAGAAGCAGCACCAGTGTAATATAAGAATCTGTCTGTCTGTCTGTCTCTCTCTGCATGCATGCACAACGCAAAAGAATATAGCTAAGAACAAATAAAAGAAAGAAGAGAAAAAATAAAGTTATACAGGACTCGTCATGCCCCAGGCATGCAGCGGCAATAAATAGAAGTGACAAGAAACAAGTATTTCTAATGCGGCGTAGCTGTTTGACGGCTGCCCTGCAGTGTTTCCGCCGGGGTATTTGTGTGTATGCATCAGGGGGTATATATGAATCGGAGCTCGCAAGGGTATGTCAAAAGAGTGTGATATATATAATCGAATCGCTGCTTCTTGTTCTGTTTGCTGTCGCCTAGGGTTGTGGTTTTTCACGCTACATAAAATGACCAAAAGTAAACGCCGCAAGGCTCAAAACCATACCATGTGCAATCAATACCCTATCCGCCTTTGTCCTCGGCGCCGCGATCGAGCTCCCAGTCGATACTATTGAGTCGTTGCTCGTAAACGGGTTCGTATCGTTCCCACCGGTCGCTGCGACCATGTTGAGAGTGTAGAAACCATATAGCCTGTGCTGGTGGATTGTCACAGATTTATCTGTAGTTGCGACTTGTTCGTCGTTGCCCACAGACCATAGCAAGTTCTGAGTGGTGCTGTTGACATCGAGTGACCCACCGTTCCATTCCCGACAGTTAGAACCTGCAATGAATGTGGTTAGAAGCTACTTAGAGGGCGAAAGTCGGGTCGGATTGAGATTTACATCTGATATTGGCGGTCATGATACCGTTTGCGACACCGCTTCCATCCAGCAGCTCGTACACGATCGATTCCTCAAACAAGGGCTCGAATTCACCACTATAAATTTCACCATATCAGATCGACGTCGCTCCTCTTTCTTCTCCCCCAAAAATAGGAAATCCAATCCGTACAGTCCAAGTCGCGCCGAAGCGGTAACTCCTCCATTCCCGTCCGAATAGATGACAAACATCAATGCGCCCTTCATCCCCGTGCCAATTCCCGTCCCAACCCAGCCAGCGGATGCGGGTCCGTTGAGTTGGATGAAAGTGTCATTGCCGGATGCGGGGATGTTGAAACTCACCGAGTAGCCGGCGGCTGATCGGTTTATATATGTTGATATTTGGGCATTGCTCACAGTGACTGTATTTGTTTTGAAGATATATATATATAAGCTGTCTTGTTCTTTGATTGTTTGAAAAGGAAGTCAGAAGTTGGGTGGTACACACCAAGTGCCAATACTGATGAAAGAGCCTTTATCGTGGATCTGAAAGAAACCATTTTTATGTATAGATTTCGGTTGTTTTGTGGTTCCTGCCGGTGTTTGTCGACTCGCGCTTACCGGGGTATTTAAAACCTGGGGAAGTAGTGGCAGTAGGTAGTGAATATTAAAGAACGTCGAAATATGCTTGGGTACTGTTGTTGAACTCCACCTGCACTCTCACGGCGAAGAGAGGGACTGGGTAGCTAGCTGGCTGGATGTACGAATAAGAGAAGAAGGGGAGCAAAAATGCCAGAAACAAAAAAAAAGTGCGGACTCACTTCAACTTGTACCGGTGGGGGGGGGGGGTGTGTGGAGGGATAGGGCAAAAAGTTCGCCCAAGGTGTAGGTAAAGTATGCATACTGTAGAGTAGTAAGATTCGGCTGGATTATTAACATCCCCCCACTGGCTGAGACATTGTTCTACATTTTACTCTACGCAGCTCGCTCCCTACACTGGCTCAGACATAGTCAGCACGGGGCAGCGCGCCGCGGCACTGGTACATAAAAGCCTATCCCAGCCCCCACGATTGATTTGCCAAAAAAAGCTAGTTCGGTTTCCTTTTTTGACGGGAGAAGCGAACAGGATCGATGTCGCACTGTCTGCTGCTACTGTTCCTGCTGCCCTGCGAGATGTGCTGTAGCAATAGAGACTTTACGTACATATTTCGAGGTACGCAGTTGTAGATATATGTATATATAGTATTGGCTGCGATGATGATGATGATGATGATGATGATGATGAATTCGGTGTATTGTTGCCCTAAAGAAAGATATATTCCTGATCACAAATCACATACATGTAGTTACGTAGACATTGGGGAGGAGGGACTTCTGACAAAGCCCAGATGGAAGGTACATGTAGACAATTGATGAATCCCATACATACTACAGATACTTACACGTAGCTGTACGTACTCTACATACTTCAACCTATTCCTAGCTGATATTCCCCAGCTGGGCGAGTGTAGAAATGTATGTATGTAGGGCGCTTCCAAACGCACAGAAAAGTAGGGGGGCTGAGTCCTTCGTTGTTTTGTCGGTTGCGGTCCATTTTGGCTTTTAGTGACCTGGGGTGTGTGGACCAGCCAAAACAGACCTTGCCTCTCCCGGGTAGCGCTGTTCTCAGGCGAAATGCTTGTTCGAGCTAAGCTAGCGGGGACCCTGCTGATGTCTTCTTTTTTTACCCAGGGTCTGTCTGCATCGATGTAGCTTTTGTAGCCAATCGCTAAATAAACAATAGATTAAAAACACGGCCGTGGTACGCAAGCTTGTTTCTGGGTAATTTACATGTAATATTCGATACCTCAACCTCACGGGTAAAAAGTGAAGGCAGGCAACCAAAAATGCACCAAAATTAGCTTAAACAGAACGAAAACACACATCCCAATTGCAATCAGAAATCAACAAGACTTTATAGAGTAAGACTTTGGGTATCAAATTTAATATATCTAAAAGGGCACTCTCCCAGGTCGGATGTGAAAGAAAGTACATGAGCTACCGCAGAGTCTCAGGAATAACGAATCTGACTGGGCTGGAATACCACTTACCCATTGGTCAAGACGACTAAAAGTTACGCTTTGGGTCTGTCGGATTGAGGCTCAACAAGTATTTGACCAATCCGAAGCCCAAGGTTCCAGTCCAGTTCGATTTGTTATTCCTGAGATTTTGCGGTAGAAGTAGGGCAATTTGGAGATTCGGCTACATCCCATACAAATATGTGGTCTTGGCGTGTTCTTTGGTAACTCAACACAATAAAATCAACACAGCTCATGCTAGAGGCATAATAGTTAATTTTGAGCTTATAGGGCAATTCTTGACATGCAAAAAATATACTTCTCCATTCTCGGGGATTATTCATGATAATTGGTGGTCTAGGCCATTGATCACATTCTTCATGGTCCGCTGTACATACATAGCATTTCCCTCAGAATTCCAACTGCAGCAATACACGCACCGACATTCGTTCCAAAGCCACAAGCAATTGCTGTTGTTGGGAAAGTGCTGAACGGGATTGTCTCTAGTCCGTTTCAATGCAATCCCTGGTTTGCTGCGCTACACTTGGCTGGCAACCACCACCATTGGGTTCTGCACCACGGAATGCCCTTGGGACTAAACGAATAAATAGGAAAAAGGAATGTTTTTACTGGCTACCGACAGCCGAGAATCAGTGCCTACATGTGTGGTTTCATAACACGTTGGCCCGGGTACGACAACGACGACGTCGACTCTGCAGTCAATCGAGCTGCTAAGCTGGGCTAGCCGGCACCTCTGTCACTATACAACCCCCCCCCCCCCCAGGCACAAATAACGGCCACTAGGCTCCGCAACATCTAATGTCTAGATATCATGAATGGTGTGCACATGATGATTGATAGATAGACTGGGCGGCCTACCCAACGATGGATCGCCATCAAATATAAGCATTTCTGAGAACAGGACTCGCCATCAATGCCTAATCATCCGTTCTTCTATCAAATTCTACAGACCGAAAAGTGACCCCGTGTAACTACAGCGCATTTCCTGCAACTTTTGCCCATACAGGAAATTCAGAGGAGAGGAATCCCAAGGGAAAAAGAAAGAAAAATTCGCATGTAGACCCCTCTATTGAAAGTCTTACTAACTCCCAACCCTGTATACGTGGATAGTGAAAGATACTAAAGAAATTTTCCATACACATGTCTTTCATTTCTAGTAGCGACTACACACCTTTTTATGGCCCCCCCTCGCAATATCTGTACAGTCGATACAGACATTGATACAGAGAGATGACTTAAAAGTCTAATCATAGTCAGTCTCAGGTCTTTTCTTAGAGGAGATTGATGTGGATATACAAAAGTCAAAGAAGACTCGATCTTCTTTCAGTTTCGGGAGTCTCTCCTGATCTCGTGCCTGTTGGTATGCCTCCGTGAACTTAGAATGATCATTTACATCCTCATCGCAATCCCGGAACGACATAGGCTCGATACGGCAACGCTCCAATGAATGGAAATTGGAGTCTTTCCAGAAGTCCCCACAGATACGATAAGGTTTCCAGCAGAGGTATGAAACGTTAGTACAGCACTTGCGGATTGTGCTACAGAGATGCGATCTCGTATACGACATTTCATCTGCCGTGGAATTTCCAAAAGGATCGACCCAAACAAAGTAGATAAGACGAGTGATCCGACTTGGGTCAGGCAACTTTTCGATTGCACGCGCAAGCCCTATAAAGCCGTTAATGATATGCAATCATAAATATGTTTTGAAAACCGAAAGACTACCTCCAGAAGTAACTAATTTACAATCCACAATCACAAGAGTCGTCAAGTTTTTAAGCTTCGGGCAAAGAGCTGCCAGACCCTTGTCAGAAATTTCCGGACATCGCTCCATCGTAAGCGCCTTTAAAATGATTTCGTTGCCGCCTTTTAACTGGAAGAACTTTGGTGAAAATTTGAGGTTATCGAAGTTTGTCGCAGCATTTTCCTGACAATGAAAAATCCTGAAATTTTCCAGGTTTGGATAGTTTCTCGCCAAATTGATCCAAATATTTCGGGCCACAATGCCCTTGCTCCTATCATCCTTGATTTGGATTTCTCTCATCATTGGGAACCTCTCGATGACCAGGTTAAATCCCATGATAGCACCATGCATGTTCACCGATAGTACTTGAAGTTGGGGGCAACTATGCATCATTCTGATAAAGAGTTGTGCCAAATCACCGACTTTTGGCATCTCCGCTAACTGCTTTGAAGCTTGTCTGTCATGGGCCATATATGATGCCCCACCATGTATGTTTACTTTGATGGCGCGGACCATGTTACCCAATTCCTCGTCTTCGCTGATTGTCCGGACAAACAGCTCAAAACTAGGAAGCTTGTTCAGATTGACATATTTACAGACAATCTGTTGGCCCAGATGACGCCAATAGTGGCAGGAACGGAGGACTGCCCTCAGACGTCGATACCTTGTTGTGGTAAAGCTGGTATCAAATTTGAAGCTATTTCCAATGTGAACATTTTTCGTTTCCATTTGGTCTTCTGGCATGAGGCCGTCAGCGAGATAGCTGAAAATCGTCGTCAAATTGTCTTCAGATAATTTTCTAATGCCGGTGACTGCTCCATCAGAGTAACGTCCAATGTGGCTCCTGTCAGCTCTAGCCATTACTGATTTTGGTCCATCGAATTTCGGCGCTTCGAGGAGCTCTTCGGGTGCCGACTCTGCTCTCTCAACGCCTCCATTCAAAACAACTCCTCCCCTGGTGGTTTTCCTTTTTTCCCTCTTTTTTGGAACCAACTTTGTAGGCTGGGCAGCTTCGGTTCCCATGAATTTACCAAGAAGTACGCCTCCATTGTCATCTTGATCTGGCAAATCTCTGGCCGCATGGGCTTTTCTGATCCGACATTTACTTTTCTTTCCGGTCTTTCTAGCTTCCTGTTTTTCGATTACCTCATCCTCGGACCATGGTTTGTTGATCCCTTGATAATCCCATGTACCGTTGTCGTTATCATTGACCTGATTCCTCCTGGTTTTTGAACTTACAAGAACATTTGCTTCACAAGGAGCGTCATGATTACCCCCACAAAGCCAGCAAGTCTTTGTCTGAGGAGTTGTAGAAGGCCCGCCCTTAGGGTTCTCTTTTGCTACTCGGGGATAGGGGGACGGAGTCACCTTTGCGTTTTCTACCCACTTGGGGGGTGAAATATGAGCATTGTCCGGAATACGGACAGATGTAGAAACACGAACAGGAGCGGGGGCACGAATAGGGTCAGAGACACTTCCAGGAACGCCAGGAACGCCAGGAACGGTGGGGAGGGCGGAAAGCTTCTCCTTTGTATTTCGATTTTTGGGCTTCAAGTTGGGTTTGGGAAGAGTGCCTGTGACAGGCCATATAGATAAAAGAGTTGCAGGTGGGGGTAATCCCGACCCTGGCCGAGGGTGCGTTGATAGTGCCGGTCTTGTTGCAGAAGGCGTCGGTGGCGTCGGTGGTGCCGGTGATGCCGGTGGTTCGGGTGGTTCCGGTGGTGTCGGTGGTGCCAGCGCTGGTAGGGACGGTGTCGGCGGTGCCGGCGCTGGCAGGGACGGTGTCGGTGGTGCCGGCACTGGCAGAGATGGTGGTACTGGGTTGAAACCTCTATCGCCCGGTTTTTCTTCAGCAACACCTCTGTTGCCCTTGGTAAACTGGTCGGGTTTCTGTAAATTGGGGGCGGCCAGAATAGGATCTTCGCTCCGCGTGCGCTCCTTATCCGTTATACTCTCTGGTAGGGAGGCCTTCACGTCATCAAACACAGTATCAGTGCTCGCGGCGTGACTCCATTTGGTGGCCTTTTTTTCTGTCGATTCGTTTTTCCCCGGTAAAAATTCTGCATCTCATATCAATATCATGTTCAGTATATATATATCGTATGGATCATTACCAAGCCAGGGATCCGGATTTGATTCCTTTTTGGCTTCCCTCCCATGATCATA
Organism: Morchella sp. 2018-W38C; assembly: GCA_024713705.1. NCBI lineage: Eukaryota > Fungi > Ascomycota > Pezizomycetes > Pezizales > Morchellaceae > Morchella > Morchella sp. 2018-W38C. The sequence continues at coordinate 2,045,052 of JAMJEX010000001.1, forward strand.
AAATAATCTCAGTGCACTCCGGTCGACACCGGGCTCGGGCGAATACCTAATATGGAGGTCCGCTGGTTGGGCCGGCTCAGGCGTGTACCTGCCCGGGCTTTCAGAGCCCGAGTCTGTATAATGTAATATGCCCGGTTGATGGTCATCCGGGTCGCTTTTTGGTGGACAAATCGCATAAATCAGGCTTCGATTTGCGTGTAGCCCTGACCCAAGCCCGCTATTATAGCTACCACTATTATAATTCCCTACATCTCTGCATTTAAGAGCTGGTATATGCGGGGGTCCTTCGAGAGCCCGCTTTTCTGCATGTTGCGGTTGATCTATCGGGGCATAATTATTTTCAACCCTGCGGTTTGGGGGAGTGTGATTTGCTAGGGTCACCGTTGTATTACCATTGGCAGTTGATTGATAATCCGTCTCACCTCTTTTATCCAGACCAGGGGTCCAGCTGTGGTCTTGGCGGCTTGTTCTTGCTATGTTTTCTGACGGGCGATTATCATCGCCGGGTAATGAATACCCCAAGGACTCGGACCCGGCTTGAAAGGGTCTCCCTTGCCTGAGGTTGTGCACACCACTTGCTGGACTGGGACTATGAATGCTTTTATTTATAGGTGTTGAATATCCTGGTTGAAGGTCGCGGCCAACGGGCGAACCCACAGAGCCATGTGCGCTTGAGTCAGTCCTAACAGATCCAGGAAATTTAGCTGAGGGAGCCGCGAGCTGCTGGCGAGCTATAGTCCCTCTATCACTGGTGTATCCTTTATAGCTACGGCTGGTATATCCCCCATTCCTACCGTTGGTATATCCTCCATTCCTACCGTTGGTATATCCTCCATCCCTACCGTTGGTATATCCTCCATTGTTACCGTTGGTGCACCCTCCATTGTTATCGTCGGTATATCGTCCATTGTTATCGTCGGTATATCCCCCATTGTTACCGTTGGTGGTGTACCCTCCATTGTTACCGTTGGTATATCTTCCATTGTTACCGTTGGTGTACCCTCCATTGTTATCGTCGGTATATCGTCCATTGTTATCGTCGGTATATCCCCCATTGTTACCGTCGGTATATCCCCCATTGTTAACGTTGGTATATCCTCCATTGTTACCGTTGGTGCACCCTCCGTTCCTACCGTTGGTATATCCTCCATTCCTACCGTTGGTATATCCTCCATTGTTACCGTTGGTATATCCTCCATTGTTACCGTTGGTGTATCCTCCATTATTACCGCTGGTGTACCCTCCATCATTGCCTCCATTGTTACCGCTGGTGTATCCTCCATTATTACCGTTGGTGTACCCTCCATTATTACCGTTGGCGTACCCTCGGTTGTTACCGTGGGTGTATCCTCCAGTGTTTGTGGGCCCATTTTCGGACCGATCAACTGAACCCGGGTAATGATAGCTGCTGTCCCCTTGCCGAAAATTATTCCTAGGACCCGTGGCTATTCGATGTTGATTGCCACCAAATGGTTGATGAATTGCTGCCCTCCCCGCCAGAGAACCTTGACTCTGCAAAGTACGGAGATTGCCCGCTGCTTCTTGATTGGGCCATTGACCATTGGGTCCGCTCGGGGTATGGGAGAGTCCTCTCTGCATCTTTCTTTGTAAAACCACATCGCGCGGAGCTGGGATAATTCCACCTATATTCCTCATGACCTGAACCATCACATTCTGGATATTAACTGCCGTTTTCGGTGTATTTCTATTCGGGGGGGTAGGGTCCGTTTGAGAGGCACTAACAGGGAAACCATTGCCGATCGGTCCTGATTTGATGTTACTTTGACCGATTGACCCAAAGCTTTGCTGACCACCTCCAGTGTTATTAACATGTGGCAGAGGATCATGGCTCGTGTGAAATTGATCTTGATATATCCCCATATTCGAATATTCCTGAAAACCATTGACATTACCATGAAATGGATAATACTGTTTGTTGTTATGGCGGTTTTGTCCATGGGGGTAAAAACTTGGTGCTCGCGCCGACGGCGGTGGTGGTGGTCGTGGTGGTGGCGGCGGTGGTGGTGTTTGATCATAATTCATCACTCGTTGTTCGTGGATGACGTCATTTTGATGTACGGACGGATGAGATACCTCGCTCCCTTGGTAAGATGCGTGCCTATTAAGGTTGGGACTGTATGATGAACGATTAGATTCTGGAATATGGCTAATTGAATTGTCCCTAGGCGGATGGATATGGTTTATAGCTGGCGCAGATCTTCCCCGTGGCTCGTTATCATAGTTCGCTTGTTCATTGTAGAAACTTCCGCCTGAAGGAGAATTAAAGATAGAACTTGCAGTAGGGCCGTTGTCTGATCTACTAGCTGTGATGATTGAACCAATAGCATGTCTAATGGGTGCATTGTAGTCCACTGGCCTCTCGGCTTGCGGTAGATCCGTCTGGTTAGTCAATGATACACCGCCTGATTCAGCCACTTGGGCCTCTTCCAAAGTGCTGGACGGCAATTGAACACCCGATGATATATGGATCAGTGGGCAATCTTCCATTCGAGAGCAGTAATCTAATATTCGTTTTAGTCATCCTTGTGTATTCAGGTTACATTCCAAGGGCATCATTTGCGCTCAATACTTTTCCTTAAGAAATGATCTCTGCACAATGGCCTAATATCGTCGGGCCCAACCTCGTGCTTCCAGGGGCAATCCGGGGCGGAACATTTCCCTGTATGTTATTAGTCTATATATGTGGTATGGCGCTGAGACAGTACTAGTACGATGATGAAGATGGGATGCGGAGGAAGCTGGGTAAGGTATCCTTACCGTAAATCAACTGCCTGCGACACAGGACAGAACCATTACTCCGCTCAAATTTTTCTTGCTCATACTCGGGCTCCCCCACCGCAGACATAGTGATGAAATTTAGGTCCCTTTATTGTTGTACTCAATTTGCCGGTTAGCTAAGTGATCGTAAGAGTGTCGGGTTGTTGAACAAAACGATTAAAAACAGAAGTCGCTTTCGAATGGGAGGGAGCGGCTTGACGAAGAGAGCCAAGCAGGCGTAAAATTCAGTAATTGTAGAAGTGTAAGAGGGGCGCGCTTAGGATCAAGTTGATGTATATAATGCGTTGGAGGAGGGGGGGGGGGGGCGTTAAGATGAAGAGAAGAAGATGATTATGACGGATATGAATTGTAAAGGAGGCGCCAATGAAAAGCGCCAGATTGAAGAAGATGAAACTAGTGAATTATGAGGGGCCGGTTACGATGGAAATATAGGAATATGGGAAGCAGGGCAGCACCGGTTGGGCTCTTGGGAAGAGACAATTGCACAACCGATAGTGATAATGAGTGAAGCTGCGGTGATGAGGTTGTGGGGTACTAGTTAGGTAGTGCGCAGATACAGAGTCCCACTATAATGAGAGCGCCTTCAGTCTATCAGACGAGCGGGGTACAGGGCGGGCGAATACTCTGGTACCAGGAAAAGCGCATGTAGGCAGGCAGGCAGATATCGTCAATCCGTAGTTGTGGGGGAATTGGTGTGTCGGTTGCCTGAATCTTGCACGGGCCACACAGAAACCGTTCACCTTTCTATGTATGTAGACTATTACGCATTGCGCGCATGGCTCCCGCCGCCCCCCATGTATCGCTTGATTGCATTCCATGCAGCCTGCGCCTAAGACAATTGCGAATTGTCTCTCCACAGAAAGTATGCCAAGCGAAGCACTCATCAATAAGAAGGCACCTAAGGTATCAGGGGGGGAAATATCAAATAGAGTAGCAGTGCAGACAAGTACCTAGCGAACTGTCTATTGAGGCAAGTGTCGATTGGCTTATAATCTATAATGTACTATCGCTAATTTTTCTAACATTGGAACGGTTTGATTGGCTGCTGGTGCAGGGGTATGGATTAGTCAGCACGGAACATCTGGCACACCGAAACCCTAACCCAGACTGACCCCTGCATGGAAACCGGCCCACCCAACGGAACTCTTTATAATTAAATAATAAATATAAATTTTAAATACGTGTAGTCAACTATGAGTAGTAGGAGCAGTAGAGGGGGGGTGGAGGCCAGTGGGTGAACACAGTACTGGAGTGGCATTAACTGTGGCTGGCAGTAATTAGAGCCGGCACTGGAGCTGGCACTGGAGATTGGAGCATGTATATATTGCGGTGGGCATTGGAGTCGGCATTAGAGCTGGCAGGCATCGGGGGCGGGCATTGGACTCGGAGCTGGCATATATTGGAGCTGGCATCGGGGCGGGCATTGGAGCTGGCACTGGACCTGGCATTGGACTCGGAGCTGGCATATATTGGAGCTGGCATCGGGGCGGGCATTGGAGCTGGCACTGGACCTGGCATTGGAGCTGGCAGTCGAAATATCTGATAATTAACGGAAAGATTTAGATTGCCTAGCAGCATTTGGGCATCGCCGTGGGAACTGGCCATGCATGAGAGGGCTAAGGCAAAGCGAATCAACTACTGGAGGTGCATGGATACTACACGGAGGTGGGAGAGAGGAATACCTCGCGGTCGCGAGGTGGCGCACCCCTAGTCATACATGTACTTCTTGCAAAGAGCACTGAAAGCTGGGTCGATACAACAACGATAGGCTTATCTCGCCCACTTTTGCATATGTATGTATTGTAATTGGCGGTTCGTCTCTTCCGGGAGGTTTAACTTCAAGTCTACAGTGGGATTTACAGATAGATAAAGACAGAGAGCCTTAGCAGTACAGCGCATTCAGGGAATGAAATGGACAGGACACGCCAAAGCATGAATTATTAGGACTGTGTTTGGCAATTCAGCTGGTAATATTCTGATGGAGGAGCTGGAAATCCATTGATACATGTAGTCATATCTACATAACGGGTATATCTGTCTTTGTATAGGCGAAACCGAACCTCCTATTAAGATACAGTGACAAACTTCAAGAGTTTGGACTGTTACCTGAGCTCGGCTGTAGTCTATTGGACAGGGCCATATTAGACCATCCCTCGGCCAACGTTTTCTTTTCTTTCATCCCAAATATTTTTCCCTGAACAAGAGCAGACCTAGATAACCTCATTAGCAATGGATGCACAGCCTGAGCCATTCTTAAACACCCCCAGCCCATCCAAAAGATGGCCACCCAGTTCCTGATATTCCCACATGGGCAGAACTTGGTAACCAGAATGGGGGTATCTTTAGGCGCGGAGTATAAAAAACATAATATGTACCGTCTTCTCATTCTCCCACACACCGGCACTCCTTGCGATTACGCCAACGATGGTATCTGGGTCGTTCTTGGTGAACTTTCCTTCCTCCTTGTGCCTGGAAACCACAATACTCCTTCCTATAATCTCCCACACTTCCACCGGCTTATCCAGTAGCACAGTACCAATACCAGTTAAACCCACTTCCACGGTTCCGAGTTGGCCTCGCGACGGTTCGTTATCTTTGGCCTTTTCATCTTCCCAGATACCGCCTGTTGAGGCCGCCCCTTGTGAGATATCTCCGGTAGCCCTGACTGTGGCATGGTAGGTCCCAGGTGATAACCCACGGATAGTAAGGTCGAGGATTGTAAGCTTTGCTGAAACTTGAACCATACGTACAAGGCCGCGGACAGGATCTGCGATACCTGGGGTATGTGTTTCTAGGATAGCTACGGCAGCGCCTGGGTCCAAGTCAATTCCAACCTGTTGGTACATGATGGGGGGTATATCTGGTGAGTAATGAATGGCATACTGTTAGGATTCCCGCTCCCGCGCAGGATTGCATCTCTTCCGGTGCTCTGAATTGCTGATACTATTGCCGATGGTGCTACTTAAGGGAGGTTAGAATTTTCTTCCGCGCTAGTAGATAGAACGAAGGAGACCGGTGCTTCATACCAGTCCCTTCGACCGAAACCAATTGCTTCACAAGATCCGCGTCCACGTTTAAGATACCTTTTGTAGACCGAGTAAGTCACTGCATGGCCGAGAGAGGTGCCAGGGGCCAAGAAATTACCAGGAAGCTTTTGGAGCGATTTCGTAACATCATTAATGCATGAATCGCATTCTAATGGAACTGCGAAAAGGGTCTGTATTCACACCTTTTTATCAGCTTATCGAACTTGTAAATATGAGTAGAAATGGAATTTGGACCTTGAACGGGTGAATCATGGCCGAGGTTTCAGTATAGTCACCGAGTAAACATAAAGATAGGTACGAGGATGAATAATATTTCGGTGAGGGGCAGTCAAGTGGGGTGTTGAGTATTATTTTGGGGAATGTTCACGCAATTGCTTGGTAATACATAGACTACATGTACAGCGGTAGGTAATAAATGATAACAGTTGGAAAATGGCCGGTTTAGTTATTCGCCGTTGACCCATAAAATACTTCACACTGGAACTACCCGGTCCGGTTTAGAATCGCAAATTGTTCTAGGCGATACCAAATCTTCAACAATCAACATAGGTACCCCCAAGACCTCGACAGCACGACGAACCTCACCCACAATGTCAGCCAATATTGGTAGGGTGCGTATCCTCCTCCTCCTCCCTCTTTTCCTACAATTGCATAAAAGTTGACTGAGACAGACTTCCCTGGCTTACAGCCGCACATGGCACCACGTCGATATGGGCCACGACCAGCGGGCCTTTGGACGTATCGCAACACAGATTGCAATTACCTTGATGGGTAAACACAAGCCTATTTACGACCCGAGTAGTTAGTTTCCCTCAATCCCTCGGACAGGAGCGCAACTTGTTCTGACGCATATGCGGGGGATTTGCAGCGGATTGCGGGGACTACGTTGTAGCGACGGGATGTGCATACCTCAAGACCACCGGTGACAAACGTAACTTGAAGAAATACTATTCTCATTCGACCAGGCCTGGTTCCTTAAAGGAGATCAGTATGGACAGAATGATCGCAAAATATGGTGGTGCTGAGGTGTTGCGAAGGGCCGTTTCTGGAATGTTGCCAAAGAATCGGTTGAGGAGCGTACGGTTAGAGAGGCTAAAAGGTATGTTGCTAGTCTTCTCTCTCTATTTTCTGATCTCCTTCTATATGCGGGGACTGATGTTCTACTCACTAATACAAACCTTTGGACAGCCTTCGACGGTTTTGGTCACCCGTATAAGAAGAATTTGGTGAAGTTTCTTGACCCTTCACATCCTGGGCATTCCTCTAAGTCCAAGACACCAGTTATGGATGCTATTAAAGACTTGTCACAGCCAGAGGCAGCAACATCTGCGACTCCATAAAGTTCTTGTTGAATAGGGGTTGTATATATATAAATTAAAGACTTCTGCTAATTCCTGAAACAATGCAACATTCTAACTTGGATATATATGTATAAAAAAAAAACAGTACATAAATTCATGAAATTATGCTCCCTGGATACAAATAGTTCGTACACTCGAGATTGTTTCAGTATCAGGATGAAGCATAATCATAAAATACAATATTTGCCATAATATCTCAAAAGAAATAGATTTGTGGGAGATAGATCTAAAGTTTTGAGAGGACCTTTGAGGCCCCAGGTCTTGAAACGGTGCATTTAATAAGCCCATTGGGGTTGGATTGTGGAGCATAAACCTCCGCGTCTTTTCCTGTATTCTTTAGTCCGTTGAACCATTCGAGATCTGTGTGTTATTTGTCAGCCCTGCGCAACCCAAATTAGGCAACAAGGCTTTGTAACACCTATGCTTGCTACCATGCTTGAAGTGGCCTTATTGGTGGACTTACTGATCTCAAAATAATGTTTGTTTGGGAGCGAATAGTCCACATGATTTACTTGCGGAACTGCAGCAAGGATCTGATCTGCCATTTTGTACATGGTAGCTTGAACGCTAGCACTGTTGTCTTCGGCAAAGGTCTTCAAAGTGATGTCTCGGGCTTTCTGCCACGCGGCATCGAAGTTAGGGATGAGCTTCCTGACGTCATCGAGGGTCTTGAACAAGTTCCATTCCCAGGTTGAATCAACCTCAGTGCTCAATATCCGGTCCTGGGTTTCGCCCAAAGTTGTATATTCATCTCGTACGAAACCGTGAAATGCGGAACCAGTGCTCTTCAATACCAAAAGCCCCTGAAGCCCAGACCTGATGGTAATACCAGTTTCTCTTCTACATGTCACATCTACGTTCCTGGTTTCCGCGCCGTCACGGAGGAAGGAATGGGGATGTGGTTTCCCATCAATGTTCATACGTGTCCATCGATAGGTAATAATCTTGACATGCGCGGCACGGATATGAGGGTATTTTGTTGGGAAGTGCGAGGCCACGATGGAACCAAAGAGTTCTGGTGGCGTGACCGGATTCTGTTTTGCCAGAACTGTACCCCTGAATTAGCGAGCTGAAACATCGCCAGAAAGAGCTCTCTACTCACCATAAACAGTGTTCTTCATTGTATCGGTTGCGACCACAACACTGTTATCTGCGTTTGTGTATCTACAATACTCATTTAGCTGACGATACTCGTTTTGGAGTAAACCCAAGGGAACATACGATGTCTGGATATCACCTTCAAGCAAGACACAAACTGTCATCTCTGTGACAGTGTGAGTCTTTGTGGCCTCATCCCGGTGCACTTTGTATAGACGGATGTTGTCCTAAGCAGCTCAAAGTCAGCAAAATACACTCACGCGTTCGAAATGGCATTGGTTACAGTACCTTGCCATAGCGAGCTGCGGAGACCTGTGATGCCATTGTTGGAATTTTTAGAGGATTATATAGAGCGCAGGAGTTTGTAGAGATCTTTAGGATGTGTATTTGATAGCTCCTAAGAGGTTTGCGGGACTCTGGGGTGTTATATAGCTTATCAGAGCTCTTCATTGTGCTAAGAGAAAATACCCATACAGTACCGTACTGTGGCCCTGTTCCAGCCCCCAACCTGTTATAAGACTAGCATTGGGCTTTTCGGGGACAATGATCAGCGGTGATTCCCTACACGGACCATTGGAATAAAGAGTAATAGCTGTTAAGCTATTGTGTGCAGTTACTTCTGTTTCTAGGCGTTGGGTTCCTTTTTCTGAACGCTGATTGGTTTCCGGATTTTTGCTAATATTTCTCGAGAGGCGGACCGGTACGCTCGGCTCGGAATTTCTGTACCTTAGAGAGGGCATCGTACGGCAACCGTTCGATATTTCTGCTAATCTAGCGGAGGTAGCCGCACGGCGATCGCCGTAATGTCAAGCCTCTGTCTCCGCTGGTAGAGGAGTATCATCTCGAAGGGTATGGTCGGCTATCCTCCACCCAGGGAAAAACGCTTATCTGCATCGACACACTTTTAATTTTATTTCTTATATTTGCGGTCATATGCGATAGCTGGTATCATTGATGTCAGTGAACCAACTTTATTCTTTAGCATACCCGTTGGTAAAATATACATGTAGTACTGTATGTAGCTAGCTGCCTCCTACCATATCGGCCGGAGCCCATAGGTGTGGGAAGCCTCGAGAGAAGGGGTCGGGCAGTCAACTTAAACACTCTGCCACATTGGAGATCGGGGATCAGCCACAGATGCAAAGACTTAAATCTGCAATGCTGTAGTATTTAGAATTGCAAGAATCACCTGTAACCCTTCGAGGTACTTTATCTTGTAAGTTGATGATGCTTGTGCAGCGGTATGGGCAGTTCTGTTTTATTGAAGGTTTTCACGTCAGATATGCTGTTGGGACCGTTGTTTTTGGACAACCCTCCGTGTTGTCTGTTCCCAGCCTCAACTCAACCTTAGCCTTCCCCCGCCATACCCCCTCCAATCTGCCCAACAACCGACCCCGCGTCACCAAAAGCTTCGACGTATCCAAGCTTTGGAACGCTATTTCATCTGTCTCGTGAACATCGCCGTTCCGTGACTGCCCAGTACCCCCCCCCCCCCCGTCTCTGGAAGCTCGGGCTGCCACAACGCGACTTGTTCCCTCCACCGTCACGGAAGACCGGGGCGTCATACACTCTCCCGCCATCTCCCACGTTATCTCGTATATCCATGTTCAAGCTTCAATCGGAAGCTTGACCCGACCCTGATTTGAACAGGTGCTTCATGGGAGTGCAAACCATGTCCAACGTCTTTACTTCATCCCCAAAGTCGGTATCTGGAACTGCATCCCCCATACCCCGGCTTCGAGGTGCCAGCGGAGGTGATAGGGAAGTCCTACTCCAACCTCGTACCAATGGCATCAGGCCTAGTGCTAGTTACGGCGGCGTTGCCGGTATGAGTGTTGGAGGCACGACTGTGAATGGACCGGGAAGTTTCAGTGCAAGTCTAAGGAGTGCGACTACCACTGTACCGACACCAAGTGGTCTTTCAGGAATAGTCGATACTCCGAGCTCAACGAGTCCATTAACCTCAGAGAGATTGGTCGAGGAGCTTACCGATCAACTCAACAGAGCTATCAAATACAAGGAAGGAGCTGAAAACCTGCTGCAAGTTCTGGACTCAAAAAAGATCAAAGAAGCAAAACAGGCACGAAACCAGGCAGAGAAGGAGTACAATGCCAGGAATCAAGAGATTACACAACTCAAAACCCAGATTGAGGCGATAACAAAGCCAAAAGATATTCCACGGAGGCCACGAGAAGGAAACAAGTTCCAGGGGACGCCTATAAGGCCGGACGAGGCAAATGGGATTTCTATGTTAGGTACATCGGAGTGGAATCCCGGGAGTGAATCGCCGACAATAACGCTCGCGGAGTTATTGGGGGATTTAGAAGAGAAAGACAAAAAGCCTGAGTATTATGTGGATAAGGCTAATGGCTTGGTCATGCTGTTCAAACGGCATCAAAATCTCAAATATGAATTATCGTGGTCCACTTTCGGGCTTAGGGTTCAGTTCATGCTGCTTCACGAGGCCAAAGAAGTAGTTGCGGCTGGTTACCGTATAACGAGATACGCTATTACTGATCTTCATTCGCTCAGAAGTATCAGGAGCTTGCGAACAGACTATATTACTATTGGGTACGGAATTTTTACAATCAGCTTTTGTAGTACTATATACTGAACTCTTTGTCTAGCTCATTAATCAAAGATTCGAGGGCCAATGTGGAACGTGAACAAGCGTTAAAGTTTGTACGTGCATTCATAGAAGTCCCTGGGGGGGTCAAAGAAATCTCTAGAGGGATTGTTCGAGGCATTGTTGCATGTGCAGAACAAACTGATGATAGACTACGAGCAATTTCTATGGAAACCTTGGCAGAAATTTGTAAGCTCGTTCCCTTAATTCCCCATAAATCTCTGTTAATCTTTCATGCAGTGATCTTGGACCCATCACTTGTTGTTGCTGCTGGGGGTGTTAGAATACTTACCCAAGTTCTGTCGGATGGACCTTACGAACTTTCAGATACGATATCATTGGCGTTTTTGTATTTATTGGACATGCCTTCTTCGAGAAAATATATACGACCAGGGAACGATATAGAGGTTAGTCATATACCATGTTTTGAAGGTTATTTGGCTCTGATATTCATGGTACCAAGGTTGTTTTTTCGGTGTTTACGGATTGTCATTCAGTAAAGGTTCCAGTTCCAGAAGAGAAATTGAAGTCTAGCGCAAAAGTAATCAGTTGCATGCTCAAGTCATGGCCAGGTATGCAACACCAAGGTCCGGTCGGAGATATATCTTTGTTCTAATCGCAACCGTAGGCCTCCTGGCATTAACAATGTACAATCTACGTGCTCCCAAATCTCTAGTTGATGCGCTATTCATACCATCTCCTAGTGTTAGAGTATATCCCCCCTTCACTAACAATGGACCCGCCCGAGACCTGCTAACAGTTTCAAGGACACAATACTCGAGTTGTTTTTTGATATCTTTAAGATTAAACCTCCTTCGTGGTCCTCTAGTTTCCTCGCTGGTCGTCGGCTTACTAGTAAGTGCCTAGATGCCCTGCAGAGAACTGATGATAAGACTGCGTTTTCTAATTCAATGACCAGCCTATGGGAGGGTGGCCAATCTCAAATCTGAGGCGTCTACAAAGCCCGCAAGATCAGAAGGAGATAGTAATCATGGAAATCTGGTTGATCACTTCACAGCTCTGTTGCTTGCAGTATTCTTTGAAGCAGGTCTACTAAAAGTTAGTACCTGAGTCTATCACAGCAAATCTTGCCACTAATGTAGAAACTTAGGCTTTAATGGCCTTAGTAGAGGATAGCAGCGATCCAGCAATAGTTCGAAAAACCACTCTTCTCCTTGGGGAAGTTTTAAAGTTAGCCAGTCGCCTACTTCCAAGCACTTACAGTGCACATCAACAGCTTCTTCCCGATCTCTTTCAGTCTGCGGCAAAATTCGGCATCGATGGTCGGTTTGCTGCTTCTTCCGCTGTCTACCAAATCGATAGCCTTAACAGGACATTACATCGCTCTTTAGCAACCCAGACCGCCCAACGCACCTCTCTCGATGAAGAAAAAAGAGGCCAGAGACAGGTAGAACTAAAATTGAAGATAAATATGACAATCGATGAAAAGCACTTTTCACAACTAATCGTCGAAAGCGGGGTACAAAATCTTTGGCAGACTGGTTTAAGGCTTATGACTGACTAAGTCCTACAGGTTTTGAACACGAAAAGCTACATTAAGTGGAATTGGGATTCCCTAAATGAGATGATTCAAGGCCCATTGCTCAATCCAAAAAGGCTTGAAGAGGCGATTAAGGGAACCAAATTCATGAAGAGGTTGATGTCTTTCTACCGGCCATTCAAGTACAAGTTCTCAGATGTCAAAAATACAAAACCCAACCAGCGGTACGTTAGGATAGGGTGTGCTCTATTCCAAACTCTTTTAAAGACTGCCGAAGGTGTCAAATATTTGAGTGAAAATAAGATATTAAGGCAGATCGCTGAATGCTTGGCACAATTGGATCGAGTGAGTTTACAAGATCCAAATAACACACTTGCATTGGCAGAGATTAATAGATACTAGATGAGCGGAATAACCTCCCCTGAACCACTTTTTTCCACCTCGAGATTGGCAGACACCCTAAGCAGTGGCTATTTCGCTATGCTGGGAACATTGAGTAGTGATCCGAAGGGCCTTCAGTGGGTTGCTCCTGTCAATATCAATAGTTATAGCTAATTTCCTCGCAGAATGATGGAACGCTGGCGCATGTTCAACATGTTCTACCATATCAGTGATTTGCCTGATAGACCAGACCTGATGGAACTCTTTGTTTTAAATATGGACTTTACTCTGTATGGAACCAGTGATATGATCTATATATTTTTATATTTTTAGTTGAAACATTCTAATCCCGTACATTAGGGAGGGTCATCCCCGAATTATTCTTGGGAAGGTTTTAACTGCGGGTCCAAAGGTGACTTCCTCCATCTTATGACTGACAGAAAGAGGCTTGCCTGACATTTTTTAGACCGCGCGGTTATTTGCCACTAACCACCTCCGAAGTCTTATTTCAACCACATCTGCTGGGAAAACACCTTCACAAACCCAGCAAAGCAATGAGACTGCGGAATGGGCAATAGGACTTCTCATGACTCAGCTTTACGACCCTGATGTCGAGGTTTGTGAAACTGCGGTAAAAATTCTTGAAGAGGCTTGCAACGCGACACATAACCTAGAATATGTAGTTAAACGCCGGCCACAACTCGATCATCTGGGTGAAATCGGTGCACCGCTACTATTGAGGTTTGTGGTTCCCCCTCGACGTAGATCATGTTAGTTGATGATTTTGTTAGATTTTTATCGACATCCGTGGGTTATCATTACCTAAATGAGCTTGATTACATCAACAGGGAAATGGATGATTGGTTTCATGTAAGTTATTCTTCGTGAACCCCCCCCCCCCCTTTCTCTGGCCGCGATGGACTGACATTTAGCCAGGGGCGTAATGATTCGTATGTTCTGACTGTTGAGGCATCACTTGCGAGAGCTTTCGCCGATGAAGAGCCTGTAAAGAAGCGCCCAAGTGATATCAATGCGATAGACCGAGATATGATGGGCATAGTACCCCCGCATTTCTACCGAGAACTAGCGAGAACAAGCGAAGGGTGTGTCCTGCTGAGAGAAAAGGGCCACTTTGACCAATTTGCGTGGTTTATTCAAAAACATGGATTGGAGGATGATGACCTTGAGATCGTCACTAAGGTCAAGGGTTGCCTGTGGGCCGTAGGAAATATTGGATCAATGCCCTTCGGAGCTCCGTTTTTAGATGAAGCAAATATCGTCGAAGCGATCGTCAAGATAGCAGAGCAATCTCAAGTGCTAACTCTCAAAGGTACTGCATTTTTTGTCTTGGGCTTAATCTCAAAAACCATGCAAGGCTTAGAGATCCTTCTCGAACACGGGTGGGACGGTACCACGTCTACTATGGGGGATTCTCTGGGGTTTTGCGTACCATTACAGCTTGGGCGCTTATTCTCTGTAAGTCTTATCCCAGTGCACTGCAAGCCCCACATTTTCGGACTGGCAAGCTAATCTATATACAGCTCCGACCCTGGGTACATACGGGTGACGAGACCAACGCAGTCAATCGGCCGTCACCACTGTCATCTGTGATTGGTGACGATCCGCTCGATGCAAAGATACTCACGGCCATCGCGAACCTGAACAACCACATTATGGAAGGCACGTCTACGAAGGAGTTGAACAGGTCAGGGATCTATGTCACCTTACCCATAGACTGAACTAACCATAAAAAAATCACAGGCTGAAAGCGAATCATGTGTCACACTTCCAGAGTTCTGATCTGTATCGCCGAGTCATGACGTTACTAGAATCGTATCGGTATCGACAGCATGTCCGACGGTATATCATTGACCTTTTTGACAAGTCCGTCGTGGAACAGATAGTAAGGGATGGAAGAGCAGAGCAAGATTCTATAGAATTGCCGCAGACACCCGAAGACGTGCGGTAGCCCTTTGAGTCCCTCGAAAGGTCTCTTCCCGAACATTTTTATCTATTTTTGAGCTTGTAAAATACGAAATGCTTGTACTTCTAAAGACCGCGTTTTATGTGGCTGGTTGGGTTATGGGGGTGAACGGGTTCGGCAAAAGGAGGGTGTTTTTTTGTTTTTCTCGGCGTAAAGTACATAGCTCAATTCCATCCTGTCATGTTTCTTATTCCATGGACTCTAAAGTTAATGCCAAGTCAATGGTTACCTAGAGTATTCTGACAGAAGCACCAGCAGAATGCGGATATGCAAGTCTGTACTTACCTATTATGTAGTTGCTTATTAGGCTACAAAGGAAAGCCTTTATGACTAATGCGAGTTAATCCGCCGACTCTAGAGTGTAACGGGACCTCCTTCCCGCCGATCTTGCTTCATGCGGTTAATCAAGGAACGTTAACAAATCTGTTTCGGTAAGCTGCGGCATGACATAAGTAGGGCACGCTGTAGCTTGCTACTTTAATGGTGCACCCGTAGTAGTAAAATACATCATGGAATTTCACTCGTATGATATTACCTAATTTGGTATGTCGGCTTTACAATGCACCACCAATGAACTTAATCCCTTCGTCTGTACCTGGCCCCCACAACTTACCGGACTGTGGACGACGTGGTGATGGACGGAAATACAACAACGATTGTTTAATGCACTGCTCGATTGAGGATCTTTGCAGCCGTTTCTAGGTAGCCACGAATTGCCACAAGTACAAAGGGATGAGCGACTCCAGAATGCTCCCACCTTGGAACAAATGAGTCAACTTTTTGATCAGCGGCCGATCAGAGATGATATCGCTGCTCTTAGGATAGGTGGGTGAATGATCTGATTTTGGGGGGTTTCTTATCTTAGATAATATAGACTTTGCGCAAAGTCCCTAATAGGCAATACATACCAATGAGATTCTATAACTGTAGACTCCACCCTGAAGGCCTGAAGGGGTTCTGTCAGGACATCATCCCGACTAACTAAAGTGGGCTGCCAAGAGTCCATTGTTCTGGGCCCTCACAGGTAGTAGCTATTGACGTGACAAGGGTTGACCATGGTTTGACAATCGATACTCTAGAGGCGCGTTGCTAGTTATCTGTCACCACTCTAGGCTTCCTGCTCCTACTGAAGGGTCTCTGGTCGCAACAAATCGCTGAATTTCTCGGTGCCTCCTATTCGCCTTAATATTGATTCGGCGATTCTATTAAGGGTTAAGTTTACCTGTTATTAGGTACTTATGTTTGAAGACGGGGTAAGTTCAAAGGAGATTAATGTTATTAAGTGTTGTTGGAGTTGGCGTCTAGATTGAGAGCGGTTGTTTTCTGTAACGGTCGGGTTACTAATGGAGTGGCTGGAGGCCTCGGGTACGGGACTGAAAGTGCGCCCGACGGACTAGGGTGTACCTAGTACGGGAGAGATCGAGAGGGGCGCAGCCTTCCTTCCCCAGCCTGGGAACGCCTAATACGATAAACTAACTGGGTGAAAAAGATGAAGGAGAAGAAAGATCGACGCATACTGTATTAAGCGAGCTGTCGCCCAATCCCCAGGGTTGGTGGCTGAATGTATGACGCGCAGACCGCGTTCACACATTCTCACATTACATACCCTGTTTCATGCACATGTGTATTTAATACGCAGGTCTCCCAGATACCGATAGAGTACATATATGTACATATACCAACTCTACTGTGTACACATACGGACTCCTTTCCTTATTTCTTTCTTTCTTTTCTCCTATCTGAGTGAGGTTGTGGGTTTGTGGGTTGTGCGGAGTACCACACACTCTGCTTTTAGAGTATTCACGAGGCCCATCTAAATATGATGCGGTAATCTACTTTAATCTGGATTCCAGACGGGAGAGAAGGGGTGGTCCTTTTGAATAAATTTCCGCGTGTTTGATTCCCCGAACGTGTCATGAGTGTGAGGTTGTGTAGCCTGATACATCTGGATACCCTGTTATATTTTGTGCGTTACAGTGCGTGGTAACGCATGTCAATACGTTATCTGTAGGAACAACCGGGTGATCCGTAAGGAAAGGAGTAAAGCAACATCCAGTGACAAGATTAAATCAAAACGTGGGAAATGAATGATAGGGTAGGCAGGTTGAAAGTGTATGTCTGTTATTCAAAGTATGTATATGTATTTTTTTTTACAAAGTACCAGATGGAGTATGCGTGTGAGAGTGATGAACTGTGGTGTGTGTTGAGTGTTTATGTAGACTACCAGAAAGGTAGTAGCGTATGCATGCTAGGTGTGGTACCTGAGCCTGTTTTGGGGGATATTTTTGATGAGTCGTGTGTGTTGCTGTTGCTGGCTCAAAGAGTTCCTAACGAGTTAGGTCTGGCGACGAGGGCAGAAAGTCTCGATCGCAGCACAGAGTCCTGATCTGTGAAAACACATCGAACTCTTAATCCAAGATCACGCTTGCTGGGCATCGCTCACTTCCTTCTTTCCTTCCTTCCCTACACTTGCTTTGTGAATATGGCCACACCAGCTGCCACTGTCCAGGACAAATGTCCCTGACCAGAAGGTGCAGCCGGCTGTAGTTCTGGAGAAGATTAAACAGGTACAGTATGTAGTTTGCAGGGCTCAAGAGGACAAAGGAACTGGGGAAACAGGGATTGAGGTCACCACGAGGAAGACATGCCAGAATGGGAATTATGGGTGCAGGTGAAGGGAAAGAGTGGAATGGAAGTGGAGAGAGAGGGGTGCGAGGTGATAATTAATGATGCGAGATCTATGGCCTGGAAACACGGGGGAGTTATGAATAAGTACCTCCAACAAAGTACGAGCAAGCCATGTAACATCAATGCTCAGTTTTTTTCTACCTATCATATATACATGTGTACATGTACATGTTAAATAAAAATAAAATATATCCGTTCTGCTAGATCTAGCTATCCCCTTGTTAATGCTGTGATTGTTATTCCTTGCCCGTAGCTTCTCTCATCATTGATGGTCCAGCAACAGCCTCTTCTCATCGGAGGACCCAGTACCAGTGGTCGATCCCCAATCGAGATCGAAGACTTCAATCGGCTCCCCCCCAGTAAATCCACCCCCCTCGCCCTTCTGCTTATGCTACTCTCTCCCCTCACCAGGTTACTCGTCCCACTCGTCCCACCAAGATACTTCAGACCAAAATACTGGTTTAATAAAATAAAATACATTTCCAGTTCCTAAGGTGACTGGATACGCCTCGCAACGGTAGACGGCATTTTCCCCAAGAACAGTCTGTCACGTCTCGAAACTGCTAAAAGGAACTCACTTCTCCCTTCTTTCATCCTTCAAAAATACGCCCCCCAAATATCTGTGGCAAAGATCTTTTTTGTGCTATTTATCACGAGCCACTACCTCATTGCTTTCACAGTTTTGCTTTTCTTCATATCATTAGTGCCCCCGAGGATTCTTTCGGTCCCTTTTTTTTTTTTTTACCACAAGGCAGCACCGTTACTACTGCCACTATTGCTACCACCCTAAGCAGCAAGCAATACTACTACGATTACCACATCTACCTTTCAACTCCTTTAAAGACACGCCCTTCCTCCCATTGCCCCTCACCCCCCTTCCCAACTTTTTATATCCTCGACTCCCCCTCCTTACTTGGCCACTGCCGTTCACCCATACAGGGACCGCTTCTTTAATAAATAGACTTAGGGTAGCTATCTTCGTTAAATGCACTGGACCTAACGTAGGGCAAAAGGCACTTGACTAGCCTGACGGTAATATATACGATTATTGCTATGGAGAAAGTTATGGTTTTGGGGGGGTATTCTGAGGAGCCTGCTTGTGACGGGTTTCATGATGCTCGGGCCATTGTACGGCTTGCGCAATGCTCGGTCTGCTCGCTCCCTCTTCAGCAACCCCGAACACTTCCCTGTGGAAACTCCATATGTCTTCCGTGTCTTCCTCAGTTCTACTTGCGACAAAACATATCATATCCACCATTACCAGGCCGACAGCAAGGATTTGAGTGTCCGTTTATGGAATGTCGGAAAGAGCATTCGGTTGCAGACATTGCGCTGGATGTAACATTATCGAAGGTGACAGATATCTTTGAGAAAGATCTAGGTTGCCATCGTTCGGAAGCGCTTCCTGTGGAGGTTAAGGAAATTTTGGATTTTGAAATATCGGACGTCGAATCGGATGGAGGTGAAAATGTGGAACGGAAATGGGTAGTGAGCGGTGGGCGTTTGATGGCTATTTACACGCTTGTAAAGAAAGCCGAACTTCTATACGACACAGATGTCACCTGCACGTCACTTCTCCCGGATGGTTGCGACTCTGCTGCCTTTGACCGGGAGCTTGTGCAAACTTTAAGGATAAAGATTATGTCGGAAATGGAATGCCAAGTTTGCTATGGACTACTTCTAGATCCTATCACTACATATTGTGGACATACGTTTTGCCGGAAATGTCTGGAGCGCGTACTTGATCACTCGCAACATTGCCCTGCCTGTCGACGACAGCTACATCTTCCAAATGTTCTCCCGGCACAATCAAGCAATAAGCGCCTAACAGATATATTAGTTGGTCTATGTTCAGAGGCTTTGGCACATAGAGCAACAGCTGTAATGGAGGAACTCTCTGCTTCTGAAGACGACGATTTGAATACGCCAATATTCGTATGCACAGCTTCCTACCCTGGCATGCCGACACCTCTGCATGTTTTTGAACCTCGCTACCGATTGATGATACGACGAGTATGCGAGAATGGTACTAGGAGATTTGGCATGTTGCTACCAAATCGAACTGGACAACCGCAAGGGGAACTTGGTGTTGTACCATTCATGCAATATGGAACAATGCTCCAAATTGAAGGCGCTAATATGTACCCGGATGGCCGCAGCGACATCTGGACTGTAGGAATCTCTAGATTTAGGGTCAAAAAATGGGGAATTCGTGATGATTATATGGTCTCGGATGTAGAGCGGGTGGACGACATTCCGCACATTGACGAGGAGGCTTTAGAGGTGTCTGATACTTCGCTACGCATAAACTTATCCCTGGACCTTTCACCTCCGTGGACACGACTCCCAACCCAATCCCTTTTGCAAATTGGGCACAATTTTGTCGATCAAATGCAAGCAATCTCAGCCCCATGGCTTCACGAGAATAATATTCTTGCTTTCGGGAACCGGCCCGACGATGCAGCAATGTTCCCATATTGGCTTGCGAGTGTTCTGCCAGTTGCGGAGGATGAGAAGTACCGTCTTTTGGTGTGTACTAGCGTGAGGGAGAGGCTTAAGATAGTGGTTGGGTGGATTAAAAAAATTGAGAGCCATCGATGGTTAGTTGTACCAGCCTGCACGGGATTTAATTGATGCTGACTTCCAGTCGCAGGTTCTCTCCATCTACCTGTGCGATTGTTTGAAGCCTGGACATTACATTTCATCCGGATATATAGACCAGCGGCTGTTCTGATAGTTTCATCATATGTTGTCCTACGTTTCTTCATCTTCATGGTTGGATATCTGCTTGCTTGTTTGTTTTATTCTTTAGGCGTATTCTGGAGCATACTATGTTAAATTTATTTCCTTTCCTTGGGGCATGGTTCGGGTTTTCTTACTTGGGTTCACTTTTCACGGTATATGATCTCTATTCTGTGTTTTTATTTTGTAGGGGGTTTTCAAAAAATATCTGTAACAAAATTTAAAGATAAAACTTTCGACCTGTAGTAATTAAAACTGTTCCTATTTATTTCATTTTGTGCTTCTAGTTTTTTCCTGTCGTGGTTGCTTACCTGCACTTTCTTCACTTGGGGGTTTTAGAATGATATCAAGAACTACGCATTGATCAGGAGTAGGCAGATGAACGAATGATATTCTGTGATCGGTTCACTGAAATAGTTTTTCAGGGACACTCCCTGGACGACTAGACCGTTAGCTGTAGATGGCCTCCGAATTTGCCCTTCCAGGATGTTAGTGTCTTACTAGTGGTGTATGTTGCAGTATTATATCCGCACTCACGGACAAACAGTGCATGAAACCCTCTATTAAAAAATTCTAGAACTTAAAAACGATAATCCGCACAATGTACAGTCCCTACCTACCCAGATGTCTTCGTGATTCCGGAGGCTCGGCGGCACCCTCAAAACCCCACGAATTTACTCACGAATGATATGAGATCAATGCCTGATAGAGTTGCTGCAGTAATTGCAGCGGGCGGGTGGCAAACTAAATATTATGATACATGTTTTAACTAATTCATTGAGTACCTATTGATTGTTGATCATTCAATGCCGAGCGTCGACGAGCGTTCGTTGCCATTGCGCGCCGTACCACCCGAATCACGAAGACATCTGGGTAGGGACTGTACGTTCGCGTCTCTTTGAGGATACCGCGCGGTGATATCTCCTTACTCTACATTTAATGACGATTATTTTTTCTCACATGCTGCTTCCTATTGGTGGGGGAAATCATACATGCAGCTGTGCTCTTTTGGGGGTAGAGAGACGTAGACATGTGATGCATTGGGGATACATATTGAGAGCCGATAACGGCCCTGCATGAATACGTAAGTAGCTCAATTGGGAGAATAAGTCGATTTACCCTTGTGAGTTCTGATCTCTTCTCTGGAGCCTGATGCCCTTGAATCGCGGAATTCTGATTTTCGGAACGGTTGAGTGTACACGTGTGGGATACCAGTACGGCGAAACAGCTTCGACCATGGATTCCGGGTTATTTTCCATAAATTTTTCCGTTTCAATTCCTAGCTATGCTTGGATGTCAAATACCGCATGTAGCCTTCGGTATCTTGTACACCTCTGTCTACACGTATCTAGTCCATCTTCAAGGATCGACCTGAGGCAATCTAACAATTAGCAATTGGCCCACAACAGAGTTGATAATACGTATATACTGTATATATACTCCAATCTTTAATATAACTTCAGCACCTCCTGTGTCATATTGTGCCTCATGACCAGTAAGCTCCCTCCCCTATTCTCCTATTGTTGTTTCTTATCGATAACGGATTTTTTTTTTTTCTTTAAAAAGAAAATATGCTCCATGCATGCGTGATGCGTGCAAGCCTTCCCCCGGCCAAATCTCAACCTGCAAGCCAAGCCAAGATATTTAAACCCATAACAACAAGGGTCCGGGTTTCAAACTGGTGAACTTGCTCATGAAGCAGGTACCTCGAGTACGAGTACCTTCTGAGCTGTTTAACTATCCTGGCCCTGATCCATGGGTTGTGATCCAGAATCCAGATCGCGGATCGCATATTGATTGAGCACTTTCCTACTCTAGGTAAGTATCTTTGTTGGCTCTTCTTTTTTCTTCTTTCCCCCCCATTGTTTGTTCCGTGCCGAAGTGGAATGGATAAGGCATTCCCGTGGCTTACATGTCACGACCGGGCTGCCGGAATAATGTGGCTGTTTGTTGTGATCACTGATTAACTGTCAAATTCTGGCCATGATTTCGTAATCATTCCAGGTTCAAGACGACGGCCTTATCTACTTCGAGGCACACCCAGAGCGGAGACATTTCGGGTTAGCGAGTGATAGCTGATGACTTTGCCTACTTTGCTCGGGTGCGGTTGCGCGGGATGTAGTTCATTTTGCAATAATTGTTTACGCTTCGTCCAGTTTTAAATTTGCGACTCGATAACCGGCCCCTGTGGTTATATCCTCTAGACCACTAACTTAGCACTAGGCTTGAAATCCAACCATGATAAATACATGTAGTTAGATATGCCAGCTGCAGATCAAAATCATCTCTGTAGGCGTAAGACTACATCATGTACTCACTTGTATATAATTGCTAGGTGTCGTCCGCAGGTGAAACCCAGACCACGAGGTTACAAGCCATGAGCAGACCGATAGCAAAGGTTAATAAAGTGAAACAACCCGGGAATGCGCCCTTTCCCGAATAACACGCCATGACAGTTCCGTCTTTGGTCCTAGCATCACATAAAAGCAAGCTGGAAGCTGTTCGATCCTGTGATCGATGGAACCGACCCAGGGTATCGTTACCTAAAAACATATGACCATGTTTGGCTTTCTAAGCTGCCCCTCTCAAAGTCGGAAATGGTGTAGAATGGAATTAGCAACTTCGTGGAATTTGTGTCAATGATAACAACTAAATTATCCGATAGATTGCTGGCTAGTCTCGAGATATAAGAATTCACATTACTGTATATACTGTTGGTAGTATTGTAAGTTTATAATGTTCCAAACATATGGTTGGTTGCCGCGAAACTCTGAGCATATCCCACTCGAGCTAGATAGATGCCAATAGGTGAGAATATAGTATGGTTTGATAGGCTAGGGTGTTCTCTCCCTCGTTTATCTTAACGTGCCATTAACTCACGAAATGTGTCCGTCTGCATTATTTTCTGTGCAGTTATACTTGTCGTTGACTACATGTATGTACATAGGTACTGTGCATGTATAGTACTAGTTAAGACCAACAGAGTAAGAACGTCACATGGCCTATAGACCAACCACAAATCACATTTGCTAACGACGATTAACACCCGAAGAATATCAAACGGATTCCTTAAGTGCTCACGATTTATGTTTTTAAACTGGCAAACAGCATCTCACTGTGTCCATTATGTTACCTACCAGTGAGATCTCGAGAACCTACCAGTGAGAGTGAGCCTTGAATCCTTCCGAGCTCGATAACAAAGAGATGATGCATAGATAAATCAAGTGTTATATTTATTGATATGTCATCGATCGTGGAGGACATAGTGCGGGTATACCAATAAATGGTATTGCCCCAGTGTCATTGAAACCCTCATCTACATGCATGTTCTACCCCAGCTGTTACATAAGCTTTTTCATGGGTCGGACTGGCCCTCTAATAAATCCACCATGGCCAGATGGTAGGTCATATATGTTTCAGGTACGGCATCATGAATAACACAATAGTGATAGCCAGGAAATATAGTTAAAGTACATATCCGAGGAATAGGTCGTGGCCAACTTAACTCGGTTACATAAGTTAGCCCAATATAGTCATTTCAAATCCTCTTATCTGATATCAGTAGTATACCTAATTTATGTCTCAAGCCCAGCAAGTCAACAAGACGGATCTAGATTTACAACTACAGTATTTATTCTACTTTGCAATTTGTCTTAAATATATCTGACACAAAGGATAATCGCTTCCAACTCTAAATCTTCACAATTACGTAGTGCAGCTGCAGGTCAGACGTTGACTTTGATGCACTACATGTAGCTACCGCACTACATGTAGGTTCGAGTGATCAATATAGTATGTCTGAGTGGCCTTCACTTGATCCAGCGGAATTATGCATGCGAGTGCATCAATTAAAAATAATCGTGATTTTAGATCGCGACAAAGCGATGGAACGCCAACAACAAAGAACAGTACCACTCGCAGGATGGGCATAATTCAAACACAGCAACACACAAACATTTCTCTTCCTCGGAGGAGACGAGAAAGGAAAAGAAGAGATGGGAAGCGTGAAATTTAGGGCAGGTACGGCCACGGTGAGTAACAAGCTAGACAGGTATTCAGGGTATGAGGGAGTCATTTATGGGAAAAGGAGGGAAGACGGAAGAAGAGACAAGATGAAATTTGAGCAGTAGATTACAAGATTGGATATTAGTTTTTGTTTTTAGTTTTCTTTTTACTTTGTACGTGGTGATGGATGTAGCTGGCTTGCCGAATACCCTTTATTGGGCGTGGCCGGGAGTCAGCGGGGTGGTTAAGGGGTTGTGGTATTTCCATAGACTACGGTCTGCATGCAATTAATGAATTAAACAAAGAAAAAGAAAAAAAGCGAGCAAATTAGACTTACGATGCAGTGTAATCATAGCCTCTCACTCGGTACAATCACTATCGACACGCAATAGTTTGGGGCTTTTTTTTATAGCTAGAAATTACTGTAGAATACCTAGGTATCCTAAATATGAAGGGTAAGAGCTACTCGAGTGCCCCTTATAAATACAGTAGCAAAAACCGGGGTGTCCTCGATACCGTAGTGCTACGGCAGTAGTGCGATATCTGTTACAATGCCGCATTTCTGGGCAAATACGGAGATAATTCAGCATATATTCATTGGGGCTAGCGCTAGAGTATTTCAAAGACTGCCGTAGAAGTACTGCTGCAGCACTGCTAGGCATGTACATATGTAACTGACCGCCAGGTTACGGTTAACTGGTTAACTGCCCGCCCGCACCCTACTGGTACTGTGCCCACTCCAGCCAGTTATGTAGCAGTTCCAACACCGTGATATAGGTGTTCGGCCATGGCCATCATCATCATTACCATCGTGATGATCAGCTATGAGGAGAGTTATCACACAAGCCACAGGCAGGACTAGAAATGTACATATAATAGTTCCGGGAGAGAAGTTTTTTTTTAAAAAGTATTCCCTAAATCTTTATCACCCGATAATACAGTCAACTGCAAAAGTCTTGATTTCCCTCTTTCGCCTTTCGTCAACTTTTTTTTCAGGGGAGTCGGGAACTTGCAACGTCAACCATATCATGCCCAGCCTGAAGGTTAGTTCAAGTCAAATCTTTCATATTTAAAAGGCAATTGAAATAAAACAGTATATGAAAATATTATATCACTCCAAACCACAATATCTCCTATTTGGCATATTGTCAAAAAATAATTTGAATTATTTTGCACAATCTTGGGACTTAATGGGCGAAAATGGCGGATTTTTTCAAAAAAAAACAGCGTTGGGTAAGCCATAAAAAAAATCAAAACTTTTGCAGTAAACTGTAATTAAGGAACCAGAATTGATTGAACAATTGATAAAATGAATTGTGATGATAAATTCTGTGATGCTTCATGGTAATTACATTAAACTCTGGGGATCTTTTTCTAGGTGTACATCCAAGTCTTGCATGTACATCAAAAGAAACCGGTAGTGGGGAATTAAAGATTTAAACTATGCGATAGCAGTGCGACATTTGAAAGGAATACCATAGCAATACGCCACCTACGCTCCGAAATGCCCACAAACCCTTTTGCTTGTAAAAATACTACAGGAAATATACGGAGTGCAGCCAAATGCCGCAGTCTCGCAGCACGAAAAATAGCCCGTTTTTTTGGTATTGTAGCTAGTGCTGGGTGTCGTAAATTCGAGCTAGCGCTATACTCCCTACAAGTCGTTCCCGGCCTTCAGCCGGTTAGGACAATCATTACTTTTGTATCCTTATTGATAGAATACCAACAAAAGCAACATCACTCTCTACCTAAGTTAAGCCCTGAATCATAACTAATATCATCAATAGTCACCAATACCAACACTAACAAAATGCAAGCCCCGAATCACCACCAATATCAATATCAAGATGAGGTCATATCACTCTTAATACTACAAAAAGCAAGACCCGAATCGCCACCAATACTAACAAAAAGGTAACTCCGAATAGCCACCAATGTCAATACTAACAAAAAGGAAACCTCGAATTGTCAATACCAATACTAACAAAAGCAAACCCGAGTCGCCACCAACAACAACACCAACCTAATCACTAAATCTAGGGAACGCAATTGTCAAATTCTCATACCTAGACAATCAAAACCTTTAAATCGCACATTGCATATCAGGTATACCTATATACTTATTAGATAGCCCTAATTAATCTGTCGTGAACTCCGGCTCTAAGCTAGGGTTAAAATGGAAGCACTTTTTGTGTGTTTAATTCTTGTCTAATTCATTAAAATGGAAGCACTTGGTCGATGCATGTGTGTATGTTTATAACCGGCCGTGGATATTATTGTATATGTAGTGATATATGATCCTTGTCTATATATAAAGTACGCCTTTTCTCGAATAGACTAATCTTTGGATCGAGGCATCTGTAAATCGTTACAATAGAATCTTAAATTTCAAGGTTTCCACTCTGCTGCTTTCTGAGATTGAAGCCGTCTAGCTAGACCTTATAGATTTCTGTCATGTGTGCTCCATTTCTTTTATTTCATCTCTTGTGGTATCACAGATCATACTAAAGGATTAGCCTTCGGGAAAATTTCACCGGCACGGTAGATTTGACACTGGACCGGAAATATTTTCTCAAGCCATACTATACGTATATGTGAGTAGCATGACGAAAGTCTCAGGGAATACCGCCTATATCGTAAAAATCGCCACATGGAATGCGTGGCGCATCTATTTAGGTGTTTATTCGCGAAGCCATATCCTATCCCAATGGCCCACAGATCTACTCAGACAGATAACAATGATCTCCGTTTGACTTGACCCTACGGTCCTGATATCCTCCCTAGAACCTTAGGCAGAGTTGTAGGTCTATATGGACTATCAATAATACAGTGGCCAGCCAAACCTTCAATGGCCAGATGCCGGTACGGTTAGATGGTCTTGGGTTTATACCAGTCCAGTATTGTGGCTCATCGGATAGAACAGTATATATTGATCGGTCGTGTAATTTGGCTAGCTAAAATTAGCGGACTATCGTTGAGCAGCAGATGCCTAAGCTTTTCGGTATAGGCCCTTCACCAGAGACAGAGGCATAAAATTGACCCTCTGTATATATGTACTTGCTGTTCACTAGTATGGGAACATACCTTGGAACCAGCTTACATCTCTGTGGCGTCCGGTTCTTGTGTAGATGTCTACCGAGTGATGGCCTGTGAATGAGACAATCGCTGACATTAGTCGACCCATATTCACGGTGTTCGGCAAGGGATTAGATTACTATAAACACTATTATATTACTTATGGTACCTAATGCCTCAGCACCTCAAGTCAGATATCTTATGTCGGAAAGGGTGTATACATACAAGGCTCTGGGATTTAGTGAGTGAACGGATTCTCACCTGTCAACACCCAATTTTGTTCATTCACTTAATGCCAGACCCCTGTACTCATGAGCGCGCCACATGCCAGGATGCTCAACTTACGTGTGGTTATTGGATATAACTTTTCTCACTCGTATCACGGCTCAGGCTGAATATACTTACGTCTACATTACGTTTTCCAGATATCCCTTGACTAATACCTGGTACCACAATGCATGCAGCTTATATAGGTTGTGATTATGATGTCTTCCGATAGCCCTTCATGAATTATCACTCGTTTAAGTGGCTTTGAATGGCAAAAACACTGATGGCGGGAAAGTGCGGTAATTCGCCTCATGCCAGTTTTACCGATCTATCTTGAAGCGCTCTTACTTACAAATACCCTCTCCCTAGACATATGCGGGATGCCGTCCTTGAGTCAATGATTGAAGGAACTCTAAACGAATTTCTCCCTAGCAACCCCAGAAACATCTACAACCCCGAAGTCTTTTATACGAAACATCTTCTCAGCTACTATGAACCATGTCTTAAACGTTGGTCATATAAGGAAATCCTCAAAACATCCCTAAACCTTTTGCTCTCACGCTCCTTTCATCGATCTATGGGAAACGTATAGTACAGTTGGTTATATCATAATTATT
Source organism: Morchella sp. 2018-W38C (assembly GCA_024713705.1). Classification (NCBI taxonomy): domain Eukaryota; kingdom Fungi; phylum Ascomycota; class Pezizomycetes; order Pezizales; family Morchellaceae; genus Morchella; species Morchella sp. 2018-W38C. The sequence goes on from JAMJEX010000001.1 coordinate 2,073,243, forward strand.
TATATTCTTCAAGTCCTATTAAATTCTTTATATTACTCTCCGTGATTGATATCATACTTTAAACGCATGTGGAACAACGGTTCGTTAACGATATGTCTGGCGGGGTCATGGTTCAGGGCGTTAATTAAACATCAGCAATAGGTTGAGTTTAAGGTCAGTGCGGGAAAGCTCTCAAGCTAGTACTACTACCCCGGCCGGCCAGTTGGACCAAATTTTCCTTCTTTCTACCCCACTCACTGATGCAAGTAAGCACATCCACATAAAACATAACATCAACAAGGAAGCGGCTGAACTCTTGAGATTGCCTGTTTTCAAGTAGAAGTGGTGAGGTGCAGAAGAACAGCTAAATGACTGTGTTGAGGTTTGGGTATGTGTGCACGTATTTCGTTGCAAAGTCTTGAAGATCAAGGTACCAAACCACTTTTGATACAAATCATGCAGGCCTAGATGGCCTGGATTATTTGTGTTTTGGGCGCAGGGCTGTGGATCGGTTAATTGGTTTACCTGGTTCACGGAACGCATGAACATGATGATTTTCTTTGCAGAAGACCAGTGTGGTTCTTATATACCGGTTGAGTTTATTGGGAAGGAGTTTGTGCATGTAAGTGAAGTCGAAGGTCGAAAGGCAGAGGGGGGGGTAAAGTGCTGAAGAGGCGTTTTAGAGTGGAACAGAATCATCCCAACCGCCGATCAATAGATATCAGAGGCGCTCTTGTTGTGACAGTTGGCGCTGGATATCAGTTTCATGATATCAAGTTTGCTCACCAAAACCTAGTGCCACCCTGTTTCGAGTTTTTGGTTACTGCTTTATGTGCGACACAGCGGATTTGAAGCTTGAACTGCTAAGCATCCAACGCTAAATAATATCTGGGGCGATAGGCGATTTCTATCATTAATTACAACCACCACTACATGTATCGCCATTTATGTTTGCTCCAGATCTACCAAACGGAACAAAAGCATGCATATTAGAGACTTTGCGCAAATGGAGCCAGCTCCATTTTCTGACAACCTGATTGGTGCCGATCACACCATTAGCCAATCATATAATCAAAATATAGAGCTGGCTCCATTTGCGCAAAGTCTCTATTATTGCATATAGCATAAATACAACCTAACGCCATGTTCCACCCAGCAAGCGCGGTGCAGTTAATTACATGTAAAGGTTACCTAACTTGCAAATTTACTTGCTTTCCCAACCGGCACGGTACACTGAGTTATGAAATGAGTTCGATGAGGACACGATAGCTGCTAAGTACCTACATGTGCCTACATGTACCTACATAGCTGCCGAAGTAACCGTGAGGACGCGTGGGAAATGCATGGTATTATGTGGGTTTTAGCATCATTTCCCTCTATCTGAAGCTGAGTATATTGGGATAGCTAGTCGAGGAGACGAGCAATGTCAAGGTACCACGGGCCCGAAGACCCGAATAATAATTTCGTCGTGCGTAAGTATCTAACTACACCAGTCAACCAACTACTGGTTAGGAAGCTAGCAAGCCATCAATCATATCATTGGCACAGACTTACATGCCCAACAACACACTCCTATTCCCCCTCTCTTCCTCAGACTCTCCTCTTCCTTTCCCATCGTCGCCTCTTTGCTTTGTCCTTGACTCCAGCTTCAGTATCTTTGCGTTACAATCAGAAACAGACTGCCTCCCTAACTAACAGGGCTCTCTCAAGCTTGCTGCTGCTGTTACTACCGCTTTTCTGGAGGCTCCTTGTCGTAGTCTCCCACCCCACCTTCCTCGATCTCACCCGTATTGTCCCAGGAGGCTGTCGCACCGTAAGCGCCTGTTATCGCGTGGTAACTGACCATTGTGCTCCATCTCGCATTCAAATTGGACCCTGTTCCCGCCGGCTGAGTTGTTGGGCCCTTCTCTCTGCGTTCCCCGGACTAATTCCGTTGCCGTTCTCTCTCTGATCTGGGATATCCAGCGATATACTGGCCCCAACGTACTCGTCTTTCGACAACTTATTTTTTTGTTTTCGCCTCACCTTCATTTCCCTCAGCTTGCCATTAATTCTTATTCATTAATCCAGTCTCTCCAAACACAAGTTTTTTAGACCCTTTACTCGAGTGCTTTTGGGCTTAACTCTACCTTTCATTTCTTCTGGATTTTGCTTTAATCTGCGCCACCCTAATACAGTATTCTTGGTACTACTACTCATCAATAACTGAGCATACCTACCCCACATACGAAAAATAGAATTCCACATCGAATACCCTCGGAATAAAAATATACAGGCCCTGGCGCTGGCACTTTATTAATTAAATCATCTGATTCCGATATCCTTTTGCGAACATTCTAATCAAAATCTACCCTTGACACCGGCTGGCTGGCCAGCAGCATTCGTTCGACTTATTTTGTTAAATTTCCCCCCAACCACCCCTCTTGGCCCCTGGCGTCGACCGTTGCAACCCCCCCTTTACACACGTCCATCTTTGACGTCCATCGATAATTTTCCTACTACCCACGTCGGATCTTACGAAACAACCTATCAACCACCGGGAAAAAAAGCTTTAAGGGAAAACTTGATATCTCTGTAGTGTACTTGTTAGAAGTCATGTCTCTCAAACAGGTAAGTTGGGCCCGGACTGCGGTGGTGGTGGTGGAATATGGAGCCGCAGAGGCTCAAGGGGGCTTCCTGCTAAAAGATACATTGGGGGGATTTGTAGGAAATCGAAAGCTGGGTGGAGGCGTTAAACTATTATGATGCACAAGAATACGAGGATGCCTTGAGGATATTCGAACAGAATGCCGACACCTCAAAGATATACTTCAACATTGGAATGATCCATGCAACACTCGGCGAGCACGAAAAAGCTGTAAGTTGTTGATCCTCCTCTTATATACACACATATATGCCTCCTTAATACTGGTGGGCATATAACCTTGCGCCTTTCTAACAAAGAGTGATGCTTGGTACTTCAGGTCGAGGCTTATCAAAGAGCAACAAAGCTCGACCAGTTCCTCGCCGTTGCCTACTTCCAGCAAGGGGTCTCAAATTTCCTGCTAGGGGAGTTCACGGAGGCTATGGCCAATTTCAACGAGGCACTTCTATATCTGCGGGGGAATACCTTGATCGACTATGAACAGCTAGGGCTCAAATTTAAGCTATTTTCCTGCGAGGTTTTGTTCAACAGGGGTTTGTGCTACATATATGATCAGCAGATTGAGCTTGGGATGAAGGATCTGGAGTATGCGGCCAAAGAGAAGCAGGTGGAGGATCATAGTGTCATTGATGATGCTATCAGGGAGCAGGCGGAGGTACTATCATATACCCCCCCTGTTGCTGCGGTTCAGGCCTTGGATATTGATCATCTCTTTAGAGGTACACTGTGTTTTCTGTAGGAGTCGGCGTTCTCTACCGCCCCAACGAAGCCAAGGTCAGGAACGTCAAGGCAAAGGATTACCTGGGCAAGGCTCGGTTGGTTGCAGCCTCGGATGCCCAGAATGCCTTCACAGGATTCGCCGGTACGGAGGTTAAGAAGGTGAGGCCCGGGAGAGCACCTTACTACGTAAATTGGAAGCTAACCGGAGGTACAGCAAATGAATTCCGAGAACTTGGCGACCGATGACCGCGCGCCGACCGAGATTTCCTTTGCTGCAACAAATCTTGTAAATCCCGACCTAGTTCCATCTCGCCGCAAGTCAGATACCGCACCCTCAAAGGAGGGGTCCGCCGCCAGCATACGGGGCGCAGATCGTCAAGTATTTCCCCCAACACCTCCACCAGAAAACGAGTTCTCATCATCGAAGCCAATACGAAGTAATACCGTCGCCGGAATTCCATCGAGTGGTAGCAGCAGCAGATCGCTCTCAATCCGGGGAGCACCTCCTCGAGCGAGAAGCCGTGACGGAGGTCGGGACGATCGAGGTGGGATGGATGACGATGAAAGATATTTGCAGCAGCAGCGAAGACCTCCACCGGGACACCTCCGCGGTCAGTCAGTCGAACCCCGCCGTGCGTACTCCACTCGTGCTCCGGCTCCAGCGCAGCCAGCGACCGCCCAGCGATCGCGAACCGTCCGCGAGCGCGGAGACCGGCACCAGGATGAAGAGGGTCAAACACAGTACTCGGAGGATATCTATACCGCGTATAGCCATGAGCGTGATACATCTAGGCGCGGTGGCGGTGGTGGCGGCTCCATTAGGCGCGGCCTCACCCGCCGGGGAACAAATAGTAGGCAGGAACGCGTTGTGGATGAAGACGAATATGCTAGTGACGCTTATGAGGGATCTTCGTTCGATGAAGATGATTTTGAGATGCTTGATAACCGTAGTATTCGTAGTGGAGCTTCCCGTCGTGCCCCGGAGGTAAAAAAGGTACGTTTCCACTTAAACCCGAGAAACCGGCTTTTAGAGTTCATTGAGATAAACAAATGTTGACCGTTTTTATTAATTAGATCAAAGTCAAGGCTCACGGCGAAGATACGCGGATGATCATGATAAATGTCAATATCGATTTTGATGAATTCGTCACCCGCCTCCAAGACAAATTTGGATACCGTCGCAAGACCAGATGCAAAATCAGGGACGAGGATGGTGACGGTTTTATCAGCCTCTCTGATCAGGAGGATCTTGACATGGCGATCTCATCGGCCAAAAAGAATGCAAGGCGCGAGCGTTCCGAGTTTGGAAAACTTGAGGTCTGTTCCGAATCTTTTTTAAACGGTTTATTTTCGAATTACGTCATATGCAGATCCATTGCTGACTCTCTTCTGCGATCGTAGATTTGGGTCCACGAAGTGTAAATGATCCGAGACCTGGATCACCGGAAACTTCGGCAGCCCTCATGTCCCTGTTTTACGTCAACCTTCCTTGTTCCCCTTATCACTAATCCTTTCCCTGGGCGAAACCCAACCAAACAAACATCAGCCCTATGGATTATTGTCATTTTCATTTGGTCCAGCTTTTATTCGATCGATATACTGGTTGTGCTTTTCTTTCTCCTTACTGGACCACGGCATCTTTCTGCAAAACCCGGGCTGGAAACAGCTCTTCCTCATCGATATGCATCATACCCTTTGTGAATGGTTTTCTTTGCGAACCCATTCTCCCTCTTGTTTTTTTTTGTTCATCTCTTATCTTATCCGAGTCGTGGTTTATTTTTTGCATTGGTTTGGTAGTTGGTCTTTGGTTATATACTTTGGTAGCTGGTGTTTGTTTTGTAATGTTACCCACGAGCTATGTGAACGAGCTCGAGAGAGCGGTCCGGAGAAGGAGATCTAGCGAGAGGTTGTAGTGCAGCGCAGTGGACGATACTTTGTTGCTCTATTTATTTTATTTTATTTATATATATATATATTTTTTATTGTCAAGCAGCATACTTTTGATGTTACCATGATAAAAAACGCTCCTTTAAAGTATTTATAGAGTATGATTTTAGTGGATTGTTGGCTTGAAGTTTGGTATGGACATGAGATACCTTCGAAAGAGGTACAGTCGTCTTGGGGGCAACGACGAAACCGGTTGAACGACGAACAGGGGTCATCGCCAGTCAAGACAGCGGCGCTCAGGCTGGCATGCAACCACTTGTTTGGCTGAAATCTGTGTTTTCGTCGTTGTCCCAGGTTCGTCGTTGCCCCAAAGTTGACTGTACATATATTCCGATAACGCTCTAAACTAAAAAAAGGTCCCAATAACCATGTGATGTGCTGTGATGAAATGTGGTTGATAGAGAGATAGAGCGATTGATGGAGAGATGGCAAGTGATAGATGCTTGTCGCTGTCACTTGTACTGGTAATGGCAATGGTCATCGAATCTAAATCCTTATATTTAGTATGAGTCATTGCGCAATTAACAATGATGGACAACCAACAAGCTTCCGAGTCCCGTCTATACGAAACACCAGTGTGGAGCTCTGCATCATCACTACTACTACTACTACTACTTACTACAGTATCAGAAATGGGGGTAAAACTGATACCGTATTAGTACGGCATTTTGAGAATATGCCGCTTTATCTCCGTATTTCAGCGAACTATACGGTAGTGTTACCGCAGTGGTACGGCATTGCCAAAAACTGCGGCAGTCACTCTACCCATGTTTCTGTTACTGTAGGTACTACTACTACTACTACTAGAGGTATATTGTCACCGAGAAGCTTCTGATGATGATGATGACTGTTTATCCCTCCCGAGCTAATCACTAAGCAACGGTGGAACCGGAGCTCCGTGTTGGCTGCGAACAAATTTCGAGCCTGACAAATGTTCTCTCACTCTCTTCCCGTTCCTTCCCTTCCCCTTCCGAGTCATCAAGTCACACCAAACAAAAACCAATCCCTCCGTCGGTGAGTCTTACTTCCGTCTCTTGTTCGTTTATTTGACCTATGTAGCGAGCGTGGTGAGTAATACCTTTCCTTCGTACCCCATGCTCGCATTCCGCAGTGCGTGCGTTTCCTTCCCCCCCCCCCCCCCTACGTTTACCTCAGACAGTAGAGGTGAGGGGAGGGGGAGCTGTCAAACACAAGCCCAGCTACGGCGACGACCCTCGCCAATCTTAATCCACGGAACGGACCCGATCCCTCACAGCTGCTACAGAGCTGGGACTCATACTTTTGTGCTGTGCTGTGCTGTGTGTCAGCACCATAGAGGATACTCCATGTAGAATACTTGATACTACCTACCTAACACAATTAAACGAAACACCCACACACGTACACCGAGGAATGGAATGTGCACAAAAAAAAAAGGTTTATCGTCTCTCGCTAATCATAACGAGAGGCTTATGGATTGCCGGTTGGGGAATGTTAAACGTAAACTTTGTGCTGTAGGGCAGACTCAAACTCAATCAGGGAGGGGGCCTCAGGGTGGTCCGTCCACCGGGCTCCAATTAATTACATATAATTACTAGATTCTACTCTACTCGACTCTGCCATACAGAGACATGGGCATACAGCCTCTATCTAGTAATCGGGGGCTTACAAACACAAGTAGTGTAGATGCTATACTGCCCCCCAGCGCCGGCGGACAGGCCAAACATGTGTAGTCATGCCAAACAGCCCCGAGAAATATCGGTACGTGCAAAAAGCCACCACCACCACCACCACCACCACGATTGTCATCATCACACTGGTCTCTCGCTTCGTTCCGATGTGGAACAGCGGGGTAGTTACTCTAGTTTGGGGAGCGAGATGTAACGTTGCTGATGCTGATGACGATGATGATGGTGGTGGTGATGATTACTACGAGGGGGCTGTCCGGGGGGAAGCGGCGGAGATAAGCAGCGGAAAGAAGAAGCTTCTTCCACAGCGCCCTTCTAGAAGCATGGGAAATGTGCAGAAAGGGTACTGTCATTCACGGGGTATTGGCGGGTACTGGGTGTTGGCGGACAAGCTTGAAAAGAGACAGCCAAGCCAACCTTTGGCTTCAATCCGCCAATACCCAGTATCCGCCAACACCCCGTGAATGACAGTAACATAAGCGGGCTGTTACTCCCGAGCTATGACAGTAAATGATCCTCCTCCGCCTCTCCTCTCCGCATTATCAATCAATCGTCGGGTGGGATAAGGGATAATGGGAATATGGGATATGTAAGCCCTGTCGGATGGGTAAATCCTGGCGCGAGAGGTAACTACAGTCGGGTCACAGAGTGTGAGTGGGTAAAGAAAGAAAAGACGCAGACTCACGGATTCACGGATTCACAGCCAGCTAGGAGAGGGCATGGTAGCAGAGCACCTACCATGCCCGGTAACATAGGGCCGAATTCAGTAGCAGCATCAGCACGCAAAACGTACAGGCATCCGTCGCTCGCTTTCTTCCCCGCCGCCGCCTCACCTCGCCGCATAGATAGATTGTGGTTGAGGGTGTTTCCCCACCACCACCACTTCCACTTTGGTTACCCGTTACAGAAGGCGTAGACGTCGTGCAGGGCTGCCCACCGATTCTGGGGATGGGAAGAAGCGGGCGTATCGAAATCGTCGAACCGTGTATCATATGCTATCTTGATGCCGTGCAGCAGCAGAGATTTATGCTTCTTTGCGCTGGTCTGTCTGGCTGCTGGCTATTCTATTCTGGCTGGTGTGTTAGAGGTTGAGACCGCAGCCTCCTCCGGAACGGTTGGTACGAATCGAGTAGGGTCAGTGGTGTACAGCACAGCAGAGTAGCAGACATACTTCGGTTACTACTACAAAGGAAGGAAGGTGAGTGAGAGTAGGGAAGCAGTTATGCGCTAGGCAGCTAGCACTGCTATTATTACTCCAAATACCATGTAGACTACGCCATGTACCTCTCCACCACGGGAGTTTCAGAGTAAGTGAGTGATAGAGATAGGTTATGTGGCTGTGAGCTGAGCTCGTTCGCTACTGTGCTTTGCTGTGCTGTGCTGTGCTGTGTGCTAGCTGTGATAGCTGTGCTCAAGTCTACATATGGCGCGCACATCACAACGCTACCAAATCGAGACTCCCAAGCGAGAAGTGGGAAACTTCTTTTCTCCCACCACGAGGGCTCCAATTCCCCAAAGAGGGCACTCGTAGCCGGTGTAGCAAGAAGTTTTGCTTTTCTTTTTCGTGCAAGCGATGGATGGGACTTGTGATGGAGATCGACATGAAGCTCGATGGAGTTTTCTTACATCCATCAATGGGGTTGCTTCACTTTAGGCTTCTCGCTTATGGCGGTGAGGCTCCTTCCGCTGCTACTGCAGCTGCTGCTGCTGTTGCTGCTGTTGCTGCATGTGTGTGTTGCTTGCTTGTGTCTTGTCTGCCTCGATTATGTGTACGGGTGTAGTAATTGTTTTGTTTATGGAAGTCTGAAGACTGTCAGACAGTCTGCCTGTCAACGATCCGGATCTGCGGGCCTCTTGTTCACCTTCGATCCCCCCAACAACTGGGCGGATGGCTGGGATGGGGATCACTTTGTCGCCGTCTTCCGCTTGTTACTGTTGATTGATCGAAACCTTTGTTTACAGACAAACAGAGACAGGCCGTCTACCTTACTGGACCAGCTGGTAGCTCGTAGAATAGCTAGTAGAAGTCCAGGCACAGGCCAACAACAGCCGCCTGTGATTTGTTGTTACACTTCCACTTACCGAGGGCGAGGATCAGCGGATCTACATACATTCAAAGCAAAACAACCCCCCCAAAAAAAACCTTAACCCAACCAACCAGGTCCCTCTCCTTCACCCTCGAAGCGAAAGAAAGGAAACTGGTCGGTGCTCGGCACAACAATCGGAGCCCGTGAACGGGGGGGGTGGAAAGGAAGGGTCGGCCGGTAAGTGCCTCGTGCGAGAGAAATCAAGTCTAACTGCTGTAAGCAATGAACAAACTCGGGCGTCACCAGCCATAAGAGCTCTCTGATATGATACTACGCGCGTACTCGACAATACGCCAAGTTTCGCGTTAGAGGGGCCAATGGTCCGCCCCAGCTTATCCGGTTTATCCGAAAGGAGGCAGCAAAGACGACGGACGGCGACGGCGAGAGGGAAAACGGTTGTCATCGTTGTAATGTCGTCGTTCGCTCGTCTCTATCATTGGCATGTTCTTTTGGAGGGGGTGACAAATCCTGCTTAGGCTTACACTTCTACCATGCTTACAACAAGCCATGCTATTAAGGCTACTACTACTGCTTTATGTAGGCGTCATTACTTTAAGTATTTGGCATCGAATCAGATCAGATCAGATAGCAGATTTCTAATTGATCACCGAAATGAAGTTGCCAGAAATAGCGAGATGTGGCTTAATAATTGGGTGGGGGGGGGACGCATCAATGATAGTTGAGCAAGTATCTACACTTCATCTCAATTATATGTATATACAAATAAAGAAAGGCGCAATCACAGCCATGATCAATGCTCGTCTAAATCCCTAATCGCTAATTGCCCCCAAAACGGCCGTCCAGGTAGAAATCAAATGATTGGGGGTAGGGTAAAAAAAAAATGAGAAAAGAAAAAACTAAGGCATCGTACCTGCTCTACTTTATCGTAGCCCTGCGGTATCGCCGTGCATAATGAAATTGAAGCGGGGTTTGGTTCTGAGAACGAACCTTTGGGACGGAACCACCGGTCGTTTGTGTCCTGCTAGACATGCTCTACAAGGGGAAATGATTTCCTTGTTTATTTTGTTTATTTTTACTACAACCGTCGTGCGATTATTTCCCCGGAATGCCGTCAGCCTCGCGAAGATGTGATGTGTGTGGTGTGAATTGGCACAGCAAGCAACAGCAGCAGCTTGGTCGGATAATAATGTCTGTTTCGCAAAGAGAACGAGCAGACGGACAAGCAGGCAAGCAAGGACCGAAATGAGGGTGGATTTGCATTCCGACAGGCAGGATATTTCATTTCTATCTCTACATCGCGGCATATGGGGCAGCTTCAACTAAGTCCGTGGGAACAACAGTTCGTACATGTATAGACGAATAGAGTATCTAGACGAGAGTTAACCTCGCTCGGGTTCGGTCCCTGTCGGTGCCAGCGGACAAACTGAAAGCCCTATCCCTCGTCGCTCTTCACACCCCCCTGTCGGATGCGACGGACTAGAGTAGACGAGAGGATCTGCCTGTCTTCCAAGGAGAGAAACAGGACCCGCTGGGAGGGGTCGGACTCCAGTTTGTCAGTATGCTTTGTTGTGTGGACCCTGTAAAATCACAATTCGTAGCAGGTCCACCATCTGGGTCTCAGCTGGTCCGTGGGGAATTTCCTGTGAGTTGGGAAGAGGACCAGCATCCGTGCACTTTTTCCCAGTTGATCACAGATCACACACACACACATTTCAAACTCTCACTCGGAACTCCCGCACAGCCTGAGCCCTCGGGTACTCGTGGGGGACAGGGGTTTAGGTTTTGGTTCTTTTCTGGGCGTGGGTGAGTGAGCGAGCGAGCGAACAAGAGATCCTCGCGGTGATGGAAATAAGGGAGCTCGGTACTTCCGTACTCCCGTAATCCGAAAATGGACATTACAGTCATCCCGACTGCGTGGGTTCGCGCCTTGTGATGATGCACTCGTAGTTAACATTACCTGCGAACAAGTCCATGGATCCCGCGCCCGTTCATCAAAGCGTGAAGCGTGAGGTGTGTGTGTGAGGTCAGTCAGCTATGTTATGTGTGGGATAGCAGCTAGACTGGGGGGTGGGAGTGGGAGTGGGAGTGGGAGTGGGACTCGCCCATTCCCCCCCAGTTCCATATTAAAGACCGGCGTCTGCCTCCCCACTCAGTGTTCCTTCTCCCCCAACCCCCCCCCCCCCCCTCAAGATCAATAAGCATAAGCATCATCAATATCCTACTTATCTATCCACATATCTCTCCGCCAATTTACCTATCTATCTCCACATCGAAGACCTCCCACCACCCATCACCATTACTACCACCCCTTTCTCGATCTCATACAGACAGACACTTGCTCCTGGCACTTCCAACACAGCACAGTTGCAACATACATTACAGATATTGTACACGAGTCATAGCGTCCGCCTACCCAGCCAACCGGATCTCTGAACCCGCTAAAACCAAAGCAAGGTATGTAAATAATTATGCGGCTCGCTGCCTGCCTGCCTGCTGCTCCTTCCTCCCCAAAAAAACACTCTCCTGCAATTCTGCACTTCACCCTCCCACAGAAAGAAAAATTCCATTCGTGCACGGCCAACAACTGACTCACGCATAATAGTTAGACTCAGAACCTTACATAGCTGGTAGATAGCAGCGAAAAATAAATACCCTCGCACAACCACCTCCACGCTTAAATATGTCGACACAATCCATCTACCCTACCACCTCATCGTTACAATATCAATCATCATCATCACATCCTTCACTACAACTCAGACAGAATCCACAGAAGATGAGCATCACACAAACATTCTACCTGGCACACAAAGCCAGAGGCAAGCTCTCATCTGAGGCTTCCCGATCAGACCACAACCTCCGCCTTCTAGTCGGTTAGTAAACATACTCTCTCCCAATGACAATTGTTTCTTACCCATTGCTAACTTTTATGCTACAGGACACGCAAACCTTTTGGACACATTGATGATCCACCTGTCAGAAGCCGAGCGCGATCAGGAGATCTGGTACAACAACATGGTTCGCGGAAACGAGGAGTCAAGGGAATCAGTACAGCAATGGCCCGAGACAATCCCCGAGGAGACAGAAGAGTACGGATCATTGGCCGCCGACTACGAGTCAGACTCAGAGTCGAGCGAAGAGGATGAGGATGAGGAGGAGGAGGAGGAGGAGGAGGAGGAGGAGGAATATGAAGATGAGGAGATGATGGATCTCGACATGAGTTATGACCTTACTCTTACCCGCGAGCCATCACACACATCAGCATACAGCAAGTACTACCAGACACATGGCACCGTCATTGGCGTATCTGAGATTGGCGAGGATGATGAGGAATACGAGGGCGATGAGGACGATTGCGATGAGGACGGCATGTTTTCGCTCACGCGAACAACATCACACCGCCCGCCTTCGCTGTGCTCAGATCTTTCGGATGACGAGGACGAAGACTCGAATCCGCCTTCGCCTCCTCAGCCTACAATGTCGCATCCGCCCATGTCACACAAAGAACAAGAACAAGCCCGCGCCTACTTTGAACACAACGATACACCAGGTCTAAGCGAAGAACGGGGATCATTATTCGAACACGATTACTTCGTACCCGATCGATCATCGCCGACAATGATAAGCACGTTCTAGCACATTGCCCATTGTTGTCTTTATTATGGTCACGATTCTTGTATATTGATTGGGCTTGTATATTTTTTCACTAGTTTTTCTTTATTTTTTCGGTTAGGCGCGGGCTTTTTTCCTTTTCACTTATTCATGAGCGGGCGGGTTTTGGGCGTTACTTTTTTTTTGACATAGTAATCTTTTTATTGGGTAATCCAGGCGGTTGCCTCAGTTGTATATCTTCACAACTCACTTCATATCTTTTTTTTTGTAATATCTTCTGCATATCTGTGGGGTACACATTTTTGGACTTTCTCTTGTCATCATTTTCATTGCGTGGATGGCTTTTTTCTCTATTTTTTATTTTTTATTTTTATGGGTTTTGTTTCTTATTACGAGGTCATATGGGGTTGTCCTCAAGACAGAAGGTAAATGTCTGCAGAGCATGTTGTTGAAGATTGTATGGGGCTACGTCATAGCAATATCCGGTTCTCCCCTGCTAGAGGGGGATGGCAGAAATACAAGGAAAAATAACAATCTTACTACATACATCTATATTTTCCGTCCACTAATCTACTATCATTGCTGGCATACTTATTCGAAAAGGTAAACTCCTACTATTACTATTACTATCACTACTATTACCTGATCTACTTTACTCTAGCTGGTATCTGGACCCTGCGTATAATGTGCGTGCGTGCGTTGTTGTTCACGGGGTGGAGGGCGGTCTGGTGATTGTGGGGTAGGCGGGATGATGACTGTGACTGATATGGACGTTGCAGTCACTTGGCGTAAACACAGAGACAGAATACACACAGAGATGAAGATCAAAAAGAAACCAGTCATTTTTTACCCATGAGATGAAGCGTCGACGCGGACGGCCGGATGTTCCGTGTTGATACGGGGTAGGGAATAAAAATAAGTACTCTACGTACGTTCCATCTACTTATGTAAATAAACTCTGGTCCTCCACCGGAAGAAGCTTGTTGTCGTGTGACAAATATCTCGAGGGTCCCAGGTGGAAATGATTTCGACTACTAGTACAGGGCTCTGGCATTTAGTGAGTGAACGGATTCCCACCTGTCAACACTCAATTTTGTTCATTCACTTAATGCCAGACCCTTGTACCCTGTTCCGAACCTCTAAAAATGTACAGCGCCCTCTCAAAAGTCATTGACCGGCAACCAAACCACACCAAATGCAACCACCACCCACAACATAAATATTGCCATTTATAAATCGATAAGCCTTTTTTTTTTTTTTTTTTTTTTTTTGGGGTGGGGGTGAAATATTGGCTATTAAATCTAACAAGTCTAAAAGGACACTCCCTGAAATCAGGGGTGGAAGTTACATGAGCTAGAAGTACTCGTGGTGCCAGAATTAAAATACCGCCGATCAGCCCAAATTAAGTATGATTTGGTAGTAAAATATTAATTAAGTAAACAGCAATTTAATTTTGGCAGAGTGAGTAGAGCCGCTTGGAGATTCGGTTGCATCCATACAAATATGTGGTCCTGGCACGTTTTTGGCAACTTGACACAATGGGGTCGGCACAGCTCATGCTAGGGACATAATATTGTAATTTTCAGCTCATAGAGCGATTTTCCATATATATAAAATATATAGTCTTCCAATTTTCAGATAGTATCCATCATAATTGGTGGTTGAGGACCGCCGGTCAATGACCTTTGAGAGGGCGCTATACCTACAATACTGTACCTTGTGTTGAGAGCAACAACTAAACTTGAGTAGGTACGAACCCGTTACACAGGAAGGGATGTCTGGAAATACGGAGCCGCGTAACAAAGAGTCGACGATTTTCCGCAGCAGCGCTTGTTCGCAAATTAGACAGTCTACATGACCTATCTACATGACCCATATGTACTTGCGTGCTTTACAACATCTGTATCTGTTCTCAAGAGGAGGAGGAGGATGGATGCCTAGAAGGAGGGAATTCGAAAGCATGTGGAGATTAGAGAGAGGGGTAAGTACCAAATTGCATCATTGTTCACATTCACTGCAGCATGTTCAAAGTGTGCGAATAAATTTTTCCGCGCCCAACGCTCAACAATTGTGAATATTCTACTCAACCTACTCTATGGAGTAGCCCCGCATCAGCAGGCACGGGGGGAGAAGCGGGGAGGAGGGGAAACAATATCGTCACTGAATGACCTAGTGTGTGCATCGCCGGCCACTGTCGGATTGCTTTTGAAATGAGGTCTTCATATGCCATATGGGTCCCCATATTGGAGAGGGGGAGAAAGAAAAAAATAAACGGCGAAATTTTTTTTTCCACACGATGGCATGGCACGGCATGGAAGAAGGGGACTTGTGGAGGCTTGTTTTTTTCTTTCCATTCGGCAGGTTTGGTCGCGGTTATGCCCTTCCTAAAGCCGGTTGTTGTAGTTTCGTTTACTTGATTCCAGGTCAGGACTCCCGGGCTTCTTACCTACCGTTTCTCCACATTTTTTTCTTTCTTTTCTACCCTTAAAGCCTCAAAGGGAAAAGAAGGGACAGCAACAAAACCATTTGTTTATACTTGGTTTCCCCCTCCCTCTGGCTAGCTCTCCCCACCAATCCGTCTTTCAGTCATGTCACGTCAGTTCGCTACCGGAACTTTGTTTACAGTGGAAGTTGGCCTGGTTGGTCGTGGGGTTAGTCGGTGTTGCATGAGGAAATCAAGATGCGTCGTTGGTTCTACTCTAATGGCTCTAAAGTATCACCACCAAGCTATCGTTCCCCTTATGTCCATCCTGCATGGAAAAGTTTGAAATCCAGCAGCAGCAGCACCACATCCTCCACGATAGACAGCTACCCGAACACCCCCCTCACCCGAACAGTCAACGTCAAAAAGAAAGGATCTTCGTTGCAACCGGTGTGTGTACCAATCATACTCAACTGTTCGAGTGAGGGGGGTGTTCGGGTGGCTAGGGAAGCCATCTATAGCGCAATAGAGTAGTTTCCAATGTCCCCGTAGATAGAGGGTGTGTGTTTCCTCATGTAGGATGCCATCGAAGAGGGCCCTTCCCCACCTTAAGCTTGCGTGTGAGCCTATCCCCAGCGCTGGAGGCTCTGACATGTCCACGATCATTCGTGATATTTTCCCGTGGCATGCAGGGTGTGAAACGTTATCGACATCGTTGCTTGGCAATGAGATAAGCTGCTGGGGCACGCACTAGTGAACTCAGATTTAAGGTGACCTATGATCTGGCCGGTTCATGGTAGTGGAGAGGTAGGTGGCTACACCACATACCTGGGCGCACATCATTTCCAGAGGACTGGGACTACAGCTCATGGCTGAGTGCTCACACGATGATGATATCCTTACTAGGCCAGTGTTAAGTTCTGTAGCTAGTTGGTTGGGTGTATACCATTAGAATCAGAATCTGGAAAAAAGTAACGAAATCAGATACATATATCTGCATTTCTCTCTCTCTCTCTTCCTTGTCATGTAATGGGTGTATCAGAGTTTTTTCCACGGAAGGCATACGTGGTTGACAGACACTGCACTGTGCTGCTGTTATTGTTGCTCCTCAAGATGTTGAATTTTTTTTACATTTGATACTCACATACAAGACTACCAAAGTTTCTGACTTTGCGTCCCCTCTCCCAGTTCCCCTCTCCCAGTTCCCCTCCCCCGATGTGATCGGAGACAGGGGGAATCGGACAGACGTCAGATTCGGTACTCTACTAGTATCGGGCCGGGTCTCACATACTATGCGTATCTAAACCTCAATCTCCACCTGTCTAGGTCATTCTGCCGGACTGGCCGATTGGGCGTGTTCCGGTCTCTCGTGGCAAGAATGGGTTCTGCGTGCTGGGCGCTGGCCAGGTCGCACACTCTGTGCTGTGAAGACATGACGCTCATACCTGTATCGTAGATCTCAAAGGGTGGTTATATCACCAGGCGTCAGTCTATCTGTACTCAACTGTCTGTCGATATCATAATGAAACCCATTTGCGGCAACTAACTAACGTAGGGGGTTTATGCACACTATATGATACAGATATCTGTTTCGAAGGTTGTGCTCGCTGGATCGCATACAAGAGCTCGTTGGAGTATTGACCAGACGAGGTCTGTCTGTCTGTCTGTCTCTATAATGTCCGTAGGTATGTATGTCTGTTCTGTCGTGAGACCCAGGTGTTTCTTGTGACCTCGAGATTTCTTTGATGTCCCGAAGTTACCCTCGGGCTTGCGGGTCGGTAGGACCCATCATCAAGATCTCTGGGTCGTTGCTGCCGATGATCAATCCCGAACCCGTACGTGCGTCCTTCCCCTTCTCTCTCTTCCTTTCCGCTTTGCATGGAATATTCCGTTTCGTTCTTCTGTGCTCTCTTTTGATGCAAGACGTTTCCGTCTCTATTTTCCGAAGAGAAAACTTTCCTGTCAACGGAATTCGCTAGCATCCTCCGAGAAGTGCACTAGACCGCTCTCTAATTCACTTTGAGCAGGGGACCGTGACGGAAGTGAATCCTTTAGATCTAGGAGATTAAAACAACGGCTAGCAGCCAATCGGAGGCCACGGGGAGCAGTGTATGTACATGTATGTATGTAGGAAGTAGCCTTCCATCTCCGGCCTAGACCTGCCCTACGTGTATTCTAGCCCTTAGGAGTAGGACTATATGTACCCTTCGCCAACCCCAGCTTTACTCTAGACTCTAGAGCATGCAAGCTATCTGTCGAGTATGTACTCGTAGTTTTTTTACGTTTCCGAACTGGACTGGGTCTGCATATGGACATAAATCGTTCTTGGCAATTGGATTTTGGTGGTATGCAGACCCAGCTCAGTTCGGAAACGTTAGAAAACTACGAGTAGAAATTTTTTTCTTACAGGCCCAAACAAGTCTCGGGTAGGAAGGACGCTTTCTCTCGTCCCTTGCAAAAAAACACGTTTCTACATACTCTAAGACAAGGGCCCGTTGTTTCTGATGCCCGGAAGGGGAAGTGCGCTTGCTATCCATTTGATAGTCATAGCCGGTCCGCAGCTCAGGGTCCTTTTTATCTAGATTTCGTTTGGACTAGCGCCAAGATCACCCACTTCTGAGGCTCTCAAAAAGCTTGTTTCTCCACAATCCACAGCAGCGCCGCAGGCTGTATCACGTGGGGGCTGCTTGGTGGGAGCGAGTCCAACAGAGAGAGTGTGCACCCCCAAGTGCACCCCCAAGTTCCAACCACACAGGTCCTGTATGGGGAAAGGATTCACAACAGGTCCTGACGACTCCTCAATGGAGAATAAATATTCTGCATACTGTACAATGATAATGATAATTCGATTCCAGCGCGTTTAGGGTCCTATCTCCTCGGCTCTGTTCTTTGCTGTGTCCCCGGGCCGGATCCCACACCTACGCATACATGTGGGCATGTCTCCCCCAAACTCTCCAGCAACTGCCGCGACAGTCGATCTCTGAGCGCTCGGGTTGAAGGCTCCCTTTTCGCCTTTTCGTGGTGTCGTGAAGTGAGTTGTCTTTACGCACTTGACAACCCCCATAACCCAGTACATAGCGCCTCAATGCCGCAGATCTAGATAACAAGGCCTCCTTTCGGCAATCAGCAAAGGGGAAGTACGCCCACAGCAGTTTCAAGTTTTTCTCCACATTTCAATTTACACGCCAGATTTGTAACAGCAGCCACTGTGCAGTTTAAAACTCTTTGTGTACCCAAGGTGTTGTGTATTATACTGAGCTCTCATATGTAGAGACTCTACGAGAAATATTTTAGGAGGGGTGGGGAGGACAGGGCTCGGTGAATTCCAGGAATGTCTTGGGTCCCTTTGATTCTCTTGGTATTTCTTGGTACTGGGACCCTCCACGCGTCCCTTGGGGGTGAGAAAGGTGGGGTGGCGGAGAAATCATATCAATCACCTCCCGTGTTCCCCGAAAGTTTTGTCTAGTAATAAACATCAGTATCCGTGCCTTCCTTCCTCACTCTCTACTCGGCGTCCGCATAGCCCTCCCCGAAAATATAACGGATATCTCAAAGCACCAGCACCGTACGATCTGGGCGGCCGCGTGGACTGGCCCGGGGGGGGGGGGGGTGAAAGAGCTGCTATTTAAATACGGATTGGCAGATGAGTTCTGGGCTGGCCAGAATCCGACTGGGGGGTTCGTCTGTGGGACGGGATATTTCATGGGGGTATCGGAGCCCAGCCAAGAAGAGATGATAGCCGATAATGTTTCTTCTCCTTATTCCTTTTTTTAATTCCCTTGATGCACTACACACCCATCCGAACGTCGTGGTCAAGCGTTTTGGCATCCCACCTGACCCCAATGGATTGTTGTTCCCCCCCATTGTGGTTCCTTACCTCCATCATCCTATCCTACCTATCCCCACCCCCCCACCCACCCCACAGCTAAAGCCGGATGGAATCCCCACGGAGACTCGTGAGATTATTCTCCGGGCTGACCAAGATATACTCAATCCTCTTCCTCCCACGGCAAGTTACTCTACGGGCCATCAGGAGAAGTTACGCGTACAACTGCATGCGCACTGGTATCCTACATGTCAAGTACCGTAATGTGTAGTGATTGTAGTAATTGCAGTACCAGCCTGCTGCTTACAGCTTTCCTGGGCATCGCCGAGAACTCGTAGACTACCAGCGTGACCCCACCATTATGTCATCCACGATGCTCTCTCTCATTGCACCGCCTCCCCAATCAATTCAAAGTCTTGGGCGTCCTCGGAACCTAGCACTGAGGTTCTGAGCCAGAGGTACAAAACCATTCATTGACACTCGGGGAATAATAGAAAGGCACATTGCAGGAAAGCAAGCCTCCTCCCCCCCATTTCCTCTTTGCTACTCACCGCCGAATTTTCCCGTGATCACAAACGATATCTTGTCGTCGTCGAAAGCTGTAACCTCCGTCATACACCCTACATACTCGTACATACAGAGACCCTTTATTGTGTGTTTCGCGGTCCCACCTCCGTCTCTACTTACACCACGCGTCTAAATCGTTCCCGTCTCCGCCTTTGCTTTCGGCCCCAATCCCCCGTCTCCGCCTTCTTCATCTGCTGCTGCTGCTTCTTGGACATTTCCAAAACCCACCTAATCACTACGTATTGAGGCATTGTCCCCCGTCCACCTACATCAACCGTCCAGCTTCCTTCACTCCATTCAGCCATCAGGTACTTATATCCTTCTAGGCGGCCAAAACATCCCCCCCTCCCCCCCACTTGAAAACCCGAAGAAGGAAAGGGCCCCTGGCTCTTTGTTTTTGGCTGGTTGTTCTTGATAGCTGTTGAGACTAAGCTTCTCGGCTATCTTTCTCAGATCGTGCACCCCTTCTTGGGAAGTCATCAGTCATCCAGCAGCTCTCTATTCAGGGAAAAGTAAAAAATAACCAATTCTATAATTTCCATTAAACAAGCGGGGAAGAAAGAGAAAGCAAAAAAGCAAAATACCAAGTGACAAGAGAATAATCATTAGCTGCAGCGAGATTCTATTACCAACCCAGGTTTCCTTTTTCTCTTTTGGATGACTTCCTCTCCTAAGCAAGCAGCAGCAGGAGAACTTGTCGAGAAGAACGGAGCTCGCCCAGCCTCCATATCTTGGGCAAACGTCCCTGAAACACCTTCTGCTGAGGGTCGTCGACGTCGTCAATCTTCCTTAGCCTCAAGTACAGGCAGCGGAAGCGTGGGAAGTGTGGGAAGCTTGGGTGGTGTATTACCGAGCGCATCCGGGGGTTCTAGGGCTACTCGCCAGAGATCGCTATCGTCTCCGCCTCCGCCTCCGTTCGTCAAACCCTCCCCCTCACTGGTCATTTTTTTACCTCACCTTACCCCCCCGCATTCTCCACCCCCCTTGGCATTCCTTTCATTTCCCTCAGTCATATACCCAATAATCGTGAAGCTATGTCTGCGAGTGACGTCGGACTAACACATATCAACCTGCCCGTGGATAATAGTACCTTTTTGAAACGAGTCTCTTTCGACACCTTCGATAACAAGGATGCTTCTGATTTTTCGCTCACGCTGAAATCAAAGCACAAAGACTATGCCTACACCCGACGATCGCGCACCTTTCTCTGCGGCACAGATCAGAATGATTATTCGGAATTCGCGCTCGAGTGGCTCATCGACGAGCTCGTCGATGATGGCGACGAAATAGTCTGCCTGCGTGTTGTCGATAAGGATAGTAAAATGAGCAGTGATTCTGCACTGCAGGAAAAGCAGTACCGGCAAGAAGCCAAGAAGCTATTGAACCAAATCATAGAGAAGAATGATGAGGACAAGACAATCTCCATCATCTTAGAGTTCGCCGTCGGGAAAGTACACGAGACGATTCAGAAAATGGTACGACCCGCTCTTACCCCACCACGCAACGTTGCATTGCGTGACTTGAAATGCTAAATCACTAAACACCTTTTTCTTTTCTTTCTTGTAGATACATATTTATGAGCCTGTGATTTTGATTGTGGGCACTCGTGGTCGTTCACTGGGTGGTCTGCAAGGCCTCCTCCCAGGTTCCGTTTCAAAATACTGTCTCCAACATTCACCGGTTCCGGTCATCGTTGTGCGGCCATCATCAAAACGGGAGAAGAAGAAGGAAAAACGCAAGGCCGATCCCGGTAGAAAGGTCTACCAAGAGATATTGCAAAGCTCGGGCGAATTCATGACGCACAACAACCACAGTCATGGTGGTGTCTCTGCGATTTCAGGAATCACAGAGGGCATGTCGAACACATCGATTAGCTCACTTGGGGAAATCAGCCCCGGAACTCAAATTGACCCAGAAGTGTCCCCAAAGACCTCGACATTTGCTACCTCAGACTCGCCTTCTCCGCAATCGCTCACACCGAATCTTGAGACGACACCTATTAGCACACCGACGGAGGAGAAGCAGGAAGGAAACAAGTGATTGGCGTTAAGATATCATACGATAAAGGTTTTTAGGGTGGCATCATGGAGTTTTTTTCCTTCTTTTCTTTTTTTCCCTCTTAGTTTTTTGTTTGTTTGTTGTTTTTTACTATTCATTTTCTCTTTAAACCAGGAAGACACTGGGTAAGTGATATTACATGACTAAAGTTTTCCTCTTTCTCGACCACTGTACTGTTTTGTTATAGTTGCTTTTTTATTATAGCTTTCACACTTTCAATTGTAATCATGAGGACACTGGTTGTTGCATTATACATTGCTTCCCCAAAGAATTTGCTGTAAAATATCATAAATGGAGTTTTGGCAGCTTTGTTGGAGCTAGGCGTTGCTTTCCATATCTGAATCCTGTACTAACTACTAATATATAGTCGGATCTAATCGGACCGGGATGCGCATAGCCCTGGGAAACCTCTCGAAACCAGAATATCTGGAGCATAGATAGGTGCGGAGTGAACTGTAACTTGGAGACGAAAGTGCATATGCAACTTTGGCCCGGCGTAAGAACAGAAGCCTTACTCTGTATCACCCGCACAGCAGCCATTGGCCGTGTCATGTGATCTTGAAGTCTATCAGCTTTTTACTTTCTTCATCCCCCAGCCAAAGCCTGGGTCACACCCCAGTTTCAATCGAAAACCGTCGGAAACTAACCCCGGATATCCCACAATTCAGCCTCTTTTCCCCGTCCAGGTAAAATGCTTATCCTTTCCATACCTTCTCCCTCTACCATATCCGGCTGTTTTCCCCAAGAGGCTCGATGGTGGTGGGACAACGAATCGAAACCACAAGACCAGACGATAACGGATGGCGGACGGACGGACGATAAATGCAAACAAGTCCCATGCAGTGCACTTGACGGTATGATAAGCGAACAAGACCGGAGAGATAGTTGTCTAAGTACGAGGCCCTACTTGTGCGGATCATGCAGGTTATGCTGGGGTACAGAATGAGCGTTGATCTAGGTTCCGTGCAAGTTGTGCGGCGGGCCTACCTAGCTAGAGCTATTGGAAAAACGGTTTTGTGAATTGAGGATTAGGTATGTCACATTGAGTGTTGTTGTGAATTGGACCCTAAAGTAGGATCTGCGAATGATATTCGAATGTAATATGGGACATGCACATGATTTCGATCTGGGATCTTGTACAGTATTGCATTGAGGCCCGCGGTTACACACTATTTAAATTCCTGCCACGAAGAAGGGAGAGTATTTATCAATAGGTCTTTTAAATTAAGATCCGTGATTTCCGGGGTGCTTCGTCTGTGCCATTATTTGAATATTGTATCGATCATAGAACATCACTCGGTATAGCCGAGGTCTGGAACTGGCCGGCGGTAATATGAAACTGTGCCACACATACGGTCTATTTGGGTGTCGTTCTAGGAAAAGGTACCTGTGTGGCAACGCAACAAGGCCTCACCAGCTCGCTACGGCACTCTACAGGCTCCAATTTATGGAACCAATGTCAGAAAAATTAATTCTGGGCTCTCACCAAGGTCCTCTGAGCTTTATGAAAAGTTGGAGTTTATCGGTTGTTTGGTTCGTCGGAATAAGTATTTGGCTGTGCGGACGGTTTTCCTAGAACGACACCCATTTGATCCTTGTTATTATTTTGGCGCCGAGTATACGCGCCACACTCCCATTTACACATTCAAGCCATAATCAATTGGGACAAACGACGGACGCAATGGCGCTTCCTTGTGTGCCACGCCGTTTATATAGCCTAAGGATATATATGTGGCTCACGTTAGACACCGGATCAGATCATGTGAAGCTTCAAAGGGGTACTTGAGGGCGGCACCTCATGTCCCACAAAGCCGGATATTGTAGATCTTGGTAAACGCCGGATTTATATCAGGCAAGACAACTGCATCGTACAATACGGCAAAGTGAGGTTTCTTGTCTAAATAGTGGCACCAACAAGATAGGTCACGAATAACCTTTGATTTTCCCCTAAGGACACGGCGCTTCATGACAGGACAGTTGACTTGTTTCTGTAAGTAGCTTGGCCTCGAACTGATTAATATTAATGGACTCTAACGCCCCTTGCGTTGTTGACCTGGTGAGTTGAAAGAAACAGAACCAATGTATAGGGGCCTTCGTTGACTCGGGGGTTCTTGTCAGCATCTCTGCACAGGTAATGTTAGCGTTGGTGCTGGAGGCACGTTTTTGGCCAGGTTTTATTCAACGTGGGCTGCTTAGTTTTAGAAACAACATATCCCACAATGCACTCATGGATAGTGTTTAGGGTCGGAGTCAAATGGATCGACGTACTTCGATGATCTATATTACTAGAGCGGCGGAACATTTGGAGCGCCCGTCCTTCTTTCTAGCAATCAGGCAATCAATCGGTACTTGAGCAGTTGAATCTTTAATAGTTAAATTTCCCGGTGAAAGATTCATCGTATTATAAACGTTTATAGGTAGATGATAATAAGTGGATCTCGCTGGAACAATGGCCATTCTCATTGCCTATGGATGATGTGGTGGAGTGGGGGGAATACATTTTAAAAATCGTTAGAAAATAGAAGCTAAACTGAATTTGATTTTGGACACTTGAGTTACTCTGGGAACGAGTGCAAGCTAGCACATCTGTGGCCTAGAAAGTGCAGAGTAATTGCATTTATAAACTGGATGAGAGCGAGCACAAGCTGATAATATTACATGTAGTAAAATATGATTGCTTCACCAGGAGGGCCTTTAATTATTTTCTAGAATATATATGTAGTTTTTATTTATGAATATGCAAGCGCAAGTGTTCCGGGTGCGGGGACGAATTAGGAAAGAAATTCCCTCGACACGCACTAGATATACTCGTAATTTCGTGACGTTTGTAAACGGAACAACTATTGCATACCATACAAAGACGCCCTAAGTCCGCAATTTAGTATGCTATGCAATAGCGGTTCCTTTTACAAACGTCAAGAAATTGCGAGTAGAAATATATCAAGCTTCCCAGACATGGCATACGATCATCATCACTTTACTACATGTGCTTCGGGAGTAGGGGTAAGTGAGAAGACACCCTTCACGCAATCTTGGTAGTGTGGTGTCTTCTCACTTACCCCTGATACCGAAGTACAGCGCGATTTCGGAAGTAAAGAGATGGCAACCAAACCACACAGAAATGCGTCCAAATGCAACCCCCACCTCACAACATAATCGCCATTAACAATGAATAAGGCTTTAGGGGGTGAAATATTGGCCACTGAATTTAATATACCCAAAAGGGCACTCTCTGGAGTTAGGTGTGGAAGAAGTTACATGAGCTAGAAGTAGAGCAACTTGGAGATTCAGTTGCATCCCATACAAATATCCATCAAAATTGGTGGTTGGGGACCGGGTTGAAAAGTGGCGTTTTTGGTGTAAAATGGGTGCCATCTCTTCACTTCCGAGATCGCGCTGTACATGTAGTTCATATTATTATACTTACATATAACTTCTCTTGCTCGTGACAGTGATTGTTTACTAGGTTTTCCCTTAAGGTTATGGGACAGTGCGGGGGCGCATGCTATTGACAACTTAACACTTAGTCAGAAGTTTGATTGGAATACCTTCACTTTAACTTTAGGCTGAGTATGAACTGTATATATTTGATTATGAAATTCAGACGGTTACTTTATTCATGAATTATCACTCGGCAGGGATATTCTATATGTATATTTGGGGAGCCAGTCAAGCTAAACTCAGATTATGTTAGGGTCTCATCTTGATATACTTTTCCTGCAACGGTTCTGAATTGCATATAGGTTGACGAAAAATTGGTATATCACCGAGTGATATCATATGAACCTATGCTTCAAAATTACCAAACAGGAAGGGCGTTTGCGTGTTAGCGCAGTTTGAATTTATCGCCGTATAGGCCACTAAAAACAATATGGGATGGTCTACAAAAAGAGACTAAAGCCGGGAAAACAAATATCCAACGAAAGATAAATAAAAGAAAACCAAAAGTCTACTCCTACTCCGCATGAGGCCGCATTGAAACAAGCTATTACTAGAACTAAAAATAGTCGACATAAAAAAAGAGAACAAACGCTACGCTTTAGAAAGCAATTTACAATTTTTTTTTGGGTGTGGCTTTGATAGATACCAGTCTACATGCAAACCTCATGATATGGTGCCCAAACTTTCTCCTTCTTCTTCCCTTTCTTCTTCCCACCTGCACCTGCGCTTATCCCACCAATAGATTCATCTATCTCAACAAGTATGGTATCTCTATTCCGGACAACAGGTAGTTCTACCTTGCTACCCGCTGTCATTTTCCCGCACTTTTTGCAGGGGGCGGAATATATAGTTATATAGGTCGTGAGCATTTCCTATAGTATGGTTAGTTAATGCACTCAGTTCATAGGGCATGGGGTAAGTCATACCAAAAGGAGCTGGAGATTCCCAGCGTTTGGCCTCGTAGTAATGCTCCGGAGAATAGAGGTGTATAAATGGGGCGTTGCTTGCTCAGGCTTTTTCGCGTTGGTCACAGAAGACACGATAAATCGTCTTGCGGCCGAAGATGGGTCCGTAATATCATGTGTCGGCGAAGATGACGGGATATCGATGGTGAATAGTAGGTCTGCCGGCGAGGGTAGTGTAATCTATAAGAGTGCTCGGGGCTTAGAATCCAAATAACTAGGCATAATTTAAGGTTAAATTACCTTGACAGTCCTTCCTGAGTCCTTCACCTCGATATCAATCTTCAGTCCGGCGTCATTTCCCTTAAATGCCTCGAGTAACCCGTCGACGTCCTCCTCTTTTGTATCTTCCACGACCTCTTCTTCCTCAACCTCTTCTTCGTCGCCTTCTTTCATTTCCGTGTCCTCGTCTTTCTTTTTCGCCTCTTCAATCGCTTCTTCTTCTTCTCCATCGTCTGGGTAGAACATGTCGTAAACTGACACAGCTTGAATCCCCTGAGGGTTTTTTACTCGTGACTGGTTGGCATGTTCGAAGACGCCTGCTGAATCGACGAATAGTTTGTTGAATGCGAGGACTTCTTCGGACGCGCCTCGGGCGCGGGTCGAAAGATCTTCATATAGTTCTGCGGCTGTGAGCACCGAGGTCAGTGACTGTTACTTTATCGCAAGGCAATATGCTCTATTGGTCTGAACACATCTCCAGGATTGAAGATTAATCGAGGCGGAGACGGGAAGAGGAGGGTCGGCTCACGGGAAGGATGGCTCGTCGACAACGGCAACGTCAACCGCGGGATCACAGTGCGAAGGCTAATCAACTACATGAAGTGGTTAGCTCCGCAGGCGACGGAATTTTTTGTTGCTATTCGTTTTTATTTTTACGGAGAACGCGGGGGAGGGGACAAGATTGACGAACCTTGGAATGTAGATCATCAAGGCGCTTCAGCGCATCTACTAATTTCTCGTCTGTCCACTCCCCAGATTCTTGGCTCTGTTGGTTTTGGTTCGGGTGCTGATTTTTCTGGGGGTTCTTCTTCTGTTGGAGCTGCTGCTGCTGCTGAGCTTGTTGTTGCTGGACTGGGGGAGGAACTGCGATGTTTACAGGTGGCTTCGACATTATTACTATTAGTTGTTTTGTGTTGGGGGCGACGTGGATATGAGTGCAGATCAGGTAGAAATTCCTTGAACTGCTCGTGGCAGAGCTCTGAGTTAGCGGCGGGAGGGAGGGTTGGTGGGATGTTGTCCCTGGATCCTTGGCAGTCACCTGTACCGATTGACGTGTCTTACAACTGCAGTACCGTACCTACATATTTTATAGGATGCGATTGGGGGTCGTATTGGCGATAGATTTATACAATAAATTATAAATTACGCCTGTGCATTGTAACTTTTCGTTTAACTTTCACGGTTGTTGATTATATAATAAACCCTAACCCTTGCCAGTGCTCAGAACGATAACCGCAACGAAATGGTAGCAATTGCATTTACGGTCGTGGTATTTATGTGGAAGCATTTATAAATATCCGGAGATTAAATTATTTATGCAATCATTCCCCGGTCCATTGAGGCTTCTTCTTCTCAGCAAAGGCGGTCATACCTGATCATTGATGCCGTCAGCAACTGATCCCGGAAAAATCATGTGAAGTTATCTTACCAATCTTCTGGTCTCTTGTGGCAAATAGGGACTGGAACACCCTCCT
The DNA here is from genome assembly GCA_024713705.1 of Morchella sp. 2018-W38C. Lineage (NCBI taxonomy): Eukaryota > Fungi > Ascomycota > Pezizomycetes > Pezizales > Morchellaceae > Morchella > Morchella sp. 2018-W38C. The sequence goes on from JAMJEX010000001.1 coordinate 2,100,833, forward strand.
CTCAAACTTGACTCCCTCACTCAATCCGTTCTCTAGGCTCTGATTAATTACTTCCTTTGCTGCCTTTACTGCCAGTCTCCCGTAGCTTGCAATAGTCTCTGCAGTGTCCAAGGCACCCTCTACACACGCCTCTGGGGTTTCAAATACCCTCGCAGCAAGGCCCCAACGTTCAGCCTCCTCTGCAGAGAAGTTCTTTCCTGTAAGAATAATTTCCATGGCTTTCGCTTTCCCAATTGCCCATGTAAGCCTCTGAGAACCACCGGCACCGGGGATGACGCCGAGCTTGATCTCCGGCTGTCCAAATGTGGCCTTGGGACCACAATAAAGAATATCGGCCATCATGGCGAGCTCACAGCCTCCACCGAGAGCGTATCCGTTGACAGCAGCAATAATGGGAATACTAATCTGGGTGAGCTCGGACCAATTCTTGATGAAGTCGTTCCCGAAAGCACTGGCAAAATTGAGATCTTTCATCTCTTTGATATCAGCACCAGCAGCAAAGGCCCTTTCACTACCAGTGATAACAACGGCGCCGGCTTCTTTTGAAGCCTCGAAGGCTCTGAGGGCAGCATTGAGCTCGATCATGAGGGGAGTAGAGAGGGCATTCAAGGCCTTTGGGCGGTTTAGTGTGACTGGGAATTGCTTAGCAACAGCTCATTGATTATCAGGACGGGGTTATTTACTCTGGCCAACTCCAGGCCTAGGAGTAGAGATTACGATATATTCATAACTAGCTTCTGCTGAAGTAGACATTTGACGAACGGCCACAATACGAGGAATGGTAAATCGAAGAGTAGAAACAGGCCTGAAGGAGCGAGCGAACATGATGTTTGATAGTAGAAAAGGAAAAGTATCAATTTTGGGTACCACTCGTAAATGTGAGGAGGTAGGAGTGGTGCATATCCATTTCCGTGGCGTCGGCGTCGTAAAAATACTAGTGACAGTTACTGCAAGTGAACTCCCGTGACTCGGCGGACGCTGCGGGGAACCGTAGAAAGCCGAGGCCGGGAGGAAAGGATACTCATAGTTTTCTAACGTTTCCGAACTGAACTGGGTCTGCATACCACCAAAATCTAGTTGCCAAGCACGATTTACGCCCATATGCAGATCCAGTCCAGTTCGGAAAGGTAAAAAAACTACGAGTAGCTTATTATGTATGTACCTGGACAGTGCTTCTAGAGTCAGACCCTGGTATTTGGTTGCTATTGCCTGGGCAATATTGATTGCGTCACAAAGCTATTGCGGGACGGGAACTTATGCCAATCAACACAATGCCCTTGTTTTCTGGAACAGGGCTATGTCTCTGAAGACGTTGCCTCCCACAAGACACAGGACAAGACCTGTTCCATCTAAAATTGCTTTCCCGACATTCTTTGCCTACAGCCTCGTCGCTCTTTTCCTTCGCAAAGAAACATCAAACGAAAACAATACAGAATTCATATCATCATGGACTCGCAACCCCCTGACAGCGCGTTCCCGGCTGCCTTCAGTGCCCATACATCACGTATCACTAGAGTCTGTACCCCCTGAAGCTCATTCTTCCCGGTCAATGATGCTAACGTGGCGACATCGCGACGTAGGCATACCAAACATATCTAGACAAAGCAACTCCGTTTGTAATCTACAGATGGGCTGGAACGATCTTTTTACTGCTGGTCTTTATGGCGAGAATTTTAGTGTCTCAGGGGTGGTATATTGGTAATTCCACCTTTCACTCGCCTTCCCCGTTTGTCGCATCTTATATTCAATTCTAGGCCCCCCCCCCCGGAATTTTGCTAATATGCTCAATAGTTTGCTACTCACTTGGGATCTACCTCCTGAATCTCTTTCTCGCTTTCCTGACCCCTAAATTCGACCCTTCACTCGAACAAGATGAAGAGCTCGAGTCTGGTGGGCCAAGCGCTCTCCCGACTAAACAAGACGAGGAGTTCAGGCCCTTCATTCGCCGTCTCCCAGAATTCAAGTTTTGGCATTCGGCGACTAGAGCTATTGCGATCGGGTTCTTTTGCACTTGGTTTAGCGTGTTTGACATCCCAGTGTTTTGGCCTGTACTGGTTATCTACTGGTTTGTTCTGTTTGCACTTACAAGTAAGTTCTGATCCCTGGGAATTACAGTTTATTAGTGGCTGATACCTTGTAGTGAGGAGGCAAATCCAGCACATGATCAAGTACCGCTACATTCCTTTCAGTCTTGGAAAGACTCGGTACTCTAGATCTTAAGAGACGCACGTATTCACACGACGAAACGGCATTTAGGGTTGTAATTTGTATGTTTTGGGGATGCTAGGGAATGGCAGGAAAATGTGTTTGGAAAAGGCGTTTGGCTCTAGCCCACACTTTGTTCGAAAGCCATTATCAACTCATTAGTATCCCTGAGGGACAATAATGGGAAGTGGCGTATATCTAAATATGCTTATAATGTTTACTGGGATCATGGGAGCTTATCTGTCCCAGTCTATTGTTTTATTTCTATTTTCATGCATGTCTCGAGTAACAAGCTGAATTTATTGATATTAGCTGTGAACATGATAGAGGGCCTTTATCTTATTTATCTTCATTGCCGTTCCGTTTGGAATTGGCTTTTTCTTAGTGGGGATAGGGACGGGACGGGATAGGGTGGAAACATATGACACCCCTTATCATGGATGAGTGAAACTCCAGCAAAGCAAATACGTAGTTATCATGCAATATAGAGTACTCTACACATTATAGCAAGAAAGATCGGCCCAATACTTAATTATCGATCGATCTGGTAGATGTCTTAGCCAAACACTACAGTAATAAGATCTACAACGTTTTTTCATTAGATCCATGCCGGTATGAATTAGTAGGATATGGTACTGTAGCTGTAACCCAATCCAATGAGATGCCCACGCGAAATCTCCGACGATGGGTGCCATTCAACGGTTGTTCCTTTAGACCCCGATCTCCAGCCAAACGGCGTTCCTGAATAGATGTCGAGCGAAGATGAAAGTTTCCTCCCCCAGTTGCTAAAGATTGAGGTGCAGTAAGGTTCGGTTTTTCCTGCATGGCATTTCCTTACCAGTAAGCAGGGCAAGCCGTCAGAGCCAGTAATTGCCAGTATTGTATGAGTCTGTTTCGCAGTCTCGTAGATAGTTGGTAATCCCATGCCCATAGCCAGTTCCATTCAGATTATGCCTATAGGTAGGCTGGTAAGTGGCTTCGGTAATTAACCGGCGTCGGCCTCCATCTTTAAAGAAATACCATGATAATATAAAGCCCTTTGCCGACTGCGATTCATGGCTCCAATATGTAGGCGCTGTTAGAAAGCGCAGCGGGCCGAATGTCTCTCACTCCGGATAAACTTCAATGATCGTGTGTGCGCGCGCATGCGTGTATGGACTTTTTGTATCCCGAATTGTGCAGACATTTATTTCCGACGGATGGTTCCTTGAAGATCCAAGTATCGGCAGGTACCCGATTGGCAGTGCTGGAACTTCCTTGTAATCAGGAGAAAATCGGACTTTTGAGGTACAATACATGTCGTACCTGTACGATTGTATTGCCTTATTCAGTCAAGCATGGTGTGTCCGTTAATGGTAGCATTCAACTGTCAGGACGAAAATATAGGGCTGTATCCTGGTATATATAGGGCTGTGTCTGTCGGTACTCAAAGTAGAGTGGACCTATAAGTATGTATAGTCGTCCCTGGGTCAACGGCGAACCCGGCTCGATGACGAATGGTGACTTTTCTGGCTGGTACATAGCAGTCAAGGCAAAGGGCTTTTGTTGACTTCAATTGGTCTAGTCGGCATCGAACCGGGCTCGTCGTTGACTGTACAAGGCTCTGGGATTTAGTGAGTGAACGGATTCTCACCTGTCAACGCCCAATTTTGTTCATTCACTTAATGCCAGACCCTTGTAGGTACATGCGGCGATCTAGCACCCCTGGCATTTTATGGGTTTCCCGGCACTCGTGCGGGCGGATATTTATTAAAGGTCAATGAGATTTTAGTATATGGCGGCATGGCGTCGATTTCCCAAATTACCATTCATTTGCGCAAAACCCCTTTGGGCTTTCTTTTCTTCTTTTTCTCTTTCCAGAAGATTGCAACAATAGAGGGATTCTGCAACTTCCGTTAGCTCAGTGACCCGGGTGTTGATGTTCCCTGAAGTGCAACAAGCGGACAGTTGCTAAATGAGTTTCTGCTGTTGAGGGATCGCTATTGCGCCAAGTCAGCGCTGTTGTCATGACAGCTACAGTCAATAAAATCAGTTCAATAAAATTGAAAGTTGAAATGGATATATTATGAGCCTTGATAAATATATTTCGGCTCCTTTGTTAGCTACTTCTGAGTAAAGTCGCAAGATATATGTTATTGGTAGCTTGATGTTTTCTGGCATCTTTCTGCTATCATAATAGAATTTTTAGCTTCCGCTATTGATTTCCGGCATCTGGTTGTCGATACCGGGCGTTGCGGAATCCCTCTAATAGTACCCGTAACTTGTAAGGAAACGCGGGGATAGGACCAGTACGGTCATTCACGGGGTGTTGGCGGATACTGGGCATTGGCGGATTGAAGCTAAAAGTTGGCTTGGCTGTCTCTTTTTAGGCTTGTCCGCCAACACCAATACCCCGTGAATGACAGTACCTTCTTCTCTGCCCCTTGACTGTAAACTGCCTGTGAATGTCGATACCTTGGATGAACAGCACAGCGAAACATCATGATTATCGCCATTAACGTCACGAATTAGCAATCCTTGCTTGCAAAAGGTTCCTAGCCCAATGTATGTATTTGAAAGAATCTATGTAGATACAAGTACCTACATCCTCAAGTAATGGATAGTAGGATATATGTAGGTACAACACATGTGCTTATGATACGTGCATAGCAATTTTTTTTATCAAACAGAGGGGAGACATGTAATATCAGCATAGACAGGAATGCAAGAATAAAGAAAGTACTCAATGAGTGGCCGTTGGGCTTACCTACATGTAGTCCCCGTGAGCTTGTCTTGTATGCACAGCCGATTCCAAAGTGGGATCAGAAGCTTCCAATCCACCTGTATTCCTTCGCCCGGCAGACAATCAGCAATCAGCAATCATCAATCAGCAGTATCCCGAGACTGGGAGTGAGGAAAACAAATAGATCACCACTTCCATTCCCTTACGAGTTGTGGCTTGACAATCGATCACTTATCACTCTGCAGTCGACTGCGGCGTTAAAAAGTCCCTCGATCGCTCCTCTCCTGAAATAACCACCACTACATACCTTGACCCCGGTACCCTGGTCCGCTTGACACCTCCACGATAACATCGCTCCTCATCTTACTTGCTTACATCCTTTTGCTTTTACTCTTCTCTTATTCTTTCTCTCTTCCTTTTCTTTCCTCTCCTCTCTCCCTTCTCTTCTCCAACCAACATCAGAAGTCTGCTTTGCAATCTCCTACAACCAGCTCATTCAGGTTATTTACCCTCAATCTTCTACCGGCTCCTCTTTCCTTATATCCATCTCTCGATTAAATAACATTCAAAATGCCACTCTGCGGCTCAAACAAGGTTGCGAGTTCTATTCCTTCGCTTCTCACTTTCATTTGCCCGTTCTGTTCTACGTAATAGGCGGGTTCAGGTCATGATTTGCTAACATTAGACCCTTTTCGTGTATATAGACGACCCAGCGGAAGATTGTACTATTAGGTATGTGAAAAACCTTTCTTGTCTTACGGATTAGACGCTGACAATGATACAGGAGATGGTGCCTGTGGAAAGACCTCATTACTGAACGTCTTTACAAGAGGGTGTGTTATTCTCTATGCAAGAGATATGGGGCGACTCATGAAATCGGGAGCTAAGGGTTAATGATATGGACGAACATTAGATACTTCCCGCAGGTCTACGAACCCACAGTTTTCGAGAACTATGTTCACGGTAATTATATACACACGCTCAAGGTTTCAGGGACCAGCCTCGCTAATATCATCACGTGTAGACATCTATGTTGACAATACACATATCGAGCTTTCACTCTGGGACACGGCTGGCCAGGAGGAATTCGACAGACTGCGATCACTCTCATATAGCGATACCCATACCATTATGCTCTGCTTCAGTGTAGACTCCCGCGATTCACTCGAGAACGTCGAATCGAAATGGGTCGGCGAAATTGCAGACCAATGCCAGGGTGTGAAGCTGGTACTGGTTGCGTTAAAGTGTGATTTGAGAGAGGCTGGGGATGGCGATGGCCCGGAGAAGAATGTTCCCGGAGGATTCATTCAATATCCGGAGGGACTTGCTGTTGCTGAGAGGATAAAAGCATTGCGTTACCTTGGTAGGGATTTCCGTGGGGCAGGGAATTATGTTTTCAAGGGCAGGGTTTGTTCAGAGCGCCAGGCTAACTCGTTTCGGTGATTAGAATGCTCCGCTAAAATGAATCGTGGGGTCAATGAAGCGTTCACGGAGGCCGCCAGAGTTGCATTGAGCGCGAACGCAAAGGGCAGCAAAGATTCACGGGCATCGGGATGTGTTATACAGTAAATAATCAACATTCAGTATCGACACGGATATCACCCCATTAAATCGAAACAAGTTTTTTCGGGGCCGGAATTGGAAATAGCGGATCGGTGGAGTTTAGGACGAGCGATGAAGGCTACAACAGCTTCATCTAAGGGTTATTTTATCGTATAGTTTTGGTCTACTTTTTGGTCGGTTTTGTTCATTATTAACTTTGCTAGCGCTTATTTGTTTGATTGCTTGCGCTGCTGTTTTCCGACTTCCTTTTGGTTTGGTGAAGTCTTGGTGTTCTGTTCTTCTCGGAGCGTTCGATGATACTATGTACATTATTAGTATTACCATTAGTTTATTTTATTCTCTCTTTTGTCAGTGCTATTGTTTTTGTTCGGGGAAGAAAGCCCAACATTCGGTTTATTCGTGATAATTCCTCTGTTTTCGAATAATGGGTAGCACTATTACCGATGTTTTGTATCTAAAGTACAGTACTGCGGTACAGTACACAAAAGTATGAATTGGCCAAAATATTGCGGTTATGCACAACATCTTGAAATGTCAGACTAGTAGCATTCAGTTCTGAGAAATTCAGTACTGTACCGTAGGTGTTCTGTTTTAGAGATCTCATTGTTGTACGTATTGAGGTGTTTTGTCCGTCTCTTCCATCCTTATTATAACGCTAGTGCCACAGTCACCTACACTCATATTTCACGTCCTCACGAAGATTCAAACCACGTTCTGCCAACCACTCTCAACCCCATTTATATCACTCGCTGGTCTCTTTTTCTTTTCTTTTTCTCTTCAGGCTTTGGGATGGATTGCTCACTGACATCTAGTCTATTTAGAGTATGTATTTTCTACATAGTGCTGAATACTTCATCCCAGCATTTGCGTTGATAGGCATGCTATGTAACCTTCTCTGCCTGATCGCAAGTAAGTATTATAGTTATGTACCAGCTATCTTTCATTACTTGTCCAAAAATTTAATTGTTCTTAGTATTCTTTCTCATCTGCTTGATGATCCGGAGAATCCTCAGATACTTCGGACTAATGATTGATTTTGAAGCGTTAAGGGATTAGGGGATTGCGGGGCATAGAGGGGAGGAGGGGAGGAGCCACAGGCTTTTTAAGGGGTTAAGGTCTTCTGAGAGTAGCTACATACAGGGCGTATCTCACTTAGACTATCGACCTTACATATGCTATCTTGATAATAGTTTTTTTATTTGTGCTACTGCTTAATGATGAAGACGATAACATACGAGTGAGACGTTTAGTACCTAATTAAGATGAATGTAGTAGGCATCGGATGAACCTGCATTAAGAAGCGCGCCGTGACATGAAGGGTTCACGTGGCAGTCACATACATAGGGGTATGCACTGGGGTGTCTCGGAGACAGGAGGTTTGAAAGTCCATACATACAAAACAGTGGGATCTTCAAATCAACAATGAAGATGGCTGAACAAGCCTGTTCAACAGAGTAACAAAGGGTTATCAACACAGTGGGTGTGTCGATGATCATTAGGGCGAATGATGCTCGTTCTGTTGGGGGATTGATTAGGTGGACATCCAATCAATCTCGAGCTTTCCAGGTATGTCTTTTTCTAAAAAAAAACGGTTTCTCTGTGCCGTAAGACAGGATTGGACTCAGGGGTAGGGCGGCCAAGATACCGAGTGATAAACGATGACATGTTTCTCGTTGTGATGCTTGGATGCCTAGGGCCTTGGGTAAATCTCGCAAAAAAGAAAGGAAAAATGAGAGTAAATATTCGGGTGTATATACGTATTGTACTTGTATGTTCGGTGCGAAGTGCAATATATGCAGGTACCTGTCTGCGCCCCACATAAAAGCTCCGCGGAGGGAAGGGACCTGAGACATAGGGCTGAACAGCTACTGACTCCTAAATAAACTTTTGTCGAACCGATCTTATGGATCTTATGTCTATGACATACGTGCACGCAGCATTGTTCACACAGCCATGCGAACAGGAGTGTTACTGGCCACTAGCTAGGGTGGTGTATAACTTAAGTACAAATCAACCTAACGATTACAAGGGTTAAATCCCAATTTCACGAGGGTTATAAGGCAAAGGAGGGGGCCATATTCTGGTCAGTGCAAGAAGAACGTGTAGTGTAGATCGCTAGACGAGCACGAATGAATGAGCTCATTATCCTGCTACCCAACCCAGCCACTGCGCACAAAGAGTCCTTCCTTCATTCCTTCTTTCCTTCCATGGCGCAGCACTTCTGGATCTACCTGCCTAGGCATAACCGTATTCTAATAACAACATGTGTGTCAGTGAATTGATGGTCGACGGACCTGCCATTTCCTAATTTTAATAGTATTGTAGAAGAAAGTGCGCAGGCGGTAAACATGTGTTCTGCTCGCCTGGAGGATGATAATCTTCTGGATACAGCTTACGCGCCGCCAGTTAGACCCACGCCAGCTGGCCAGTATCTCTCTAACAGATGTATGAATCTCTGTATTATAGGCCCTGGTAAGTGCAGTTGCCTAGCTTTTTGCGTCCACAGGCATACCATGGGCGGGGTTTCAATTGGCTCACTCAAGACGGAGGTAGCTTGAAGAATCGCTCTTGTGATTCACAGGATAATTCCATATCGAAATTTTAGCAAATTGTAGAGCTTCAATACCGGCTTGTAGTGTTGAATTAACGGGAAATATGTTTAGCTAGCAGCATATGTCCGGCAATGGTGTACCTACTTTGCTGGATTAGGCTTGAACTGGTTGTCAGTTCTATTCACTTCTCCCCCTTTCTCACCACATTTTGTTGAGGAGTGTAACAGTCTGTTGCCTGAGAGGCATGCAATTAACACAATCATGCCAAACAAAGTAATATTCAACAAGGCCTAAAGTGTGCCTTCACGGACTGGGTGTCTTTCTGTTTCGAAAAGACCAATGAGTTGATGTCGCTTGATGAGTCAACCAATGAACGATTACTATATAACAATCCTTCTTGTGCACCTGCTGCATTCAGCGATTTTCCAGAAAGCCTTGGAGAAGTTCCTTCACCAGAGATTTCTCTGGTGTAACTGCTGCCTGGCATGTTTGACCAGGTTCCTGGAGCTGGACGATGTGAATCTAGTCCAACGTCCATCGGCTGCTTCCGAAGCCCAGCCACAGGGGCCCCCTGGCTTCAAATTCAGTCTATGTAGTTCCAGGTTAGAGAATACATGTACCTATATGTACATGTAATTGATAGTCATGGTTATTATGCACGTATCTCTGGTTCAAGGAAAATTGCTCACAGCTATTCGTGGGCTCATTATATCAATTAACGTACCAAGCCGTTACTCAGTTATGGTCTCGATTCTGGGCCCTTTCTGTGATGTGCGAAGTACATCAAACATCCCATTTTAATTTGCAGAGGTTTACATCATACATTGGACGATACTGATGTTACGGGGATATGGAAGGCCGGGTACATGTTACAGGAACTCAGATCAAGGGTGGGCCAGACATTACAGTACCACTAACATGATGGCCACGAGAATATCAGGAACGCTGTAACACACCTGCTCTAACAATTCTACTGTTAACTCACTGCGCATGTGTCATTTACCTGTTGCATTACACGCATACGTGTATGTTTATGTTTATGTTCGATATGAACAAGCACTAATTATGAGTATATCTTCCGTACATTGCAGTGGTTTTCTGTTCGATGCTTAACTGATACCGCGGAGGGAGAAAGCAGCGTATCACGACCCTCTCGATGAGGTTTGTTGCGTAAATAGCTGCAGTGTATTTGTGAAAGCAATAACTCCGAATTCAGCTCGAATATTGGATGGATTTGATGGGCTATTGCCATGTTACATATATTGATACTGTTTGAGTTCGGGGACTGCTATTAAACTTTGTCTAGACAGTGCTCCAACTCAGTATTGCCATGGGCTGAATGTTAGATTGAATGTAGTGGCTTATCTTTGCTTCTATCATTCTTGGAGGGAGTATTAACGGCGCCTTGACGGTTCTTATGCATCATACATATACACAAATGAAAAATAAAGAAGGGAAATATAATAAATGTGCGGGGCTCTTTCTCTGGGGATTGAATACATTCTTCATGAATCGGTCACTTGGTAGTAGGTATAGAGCTGAGCATCATAGGAAGTTATAAATGGTTGTAACCATATGTATTGGCCAATTGCAAAGAATGAGTTAAAATGCCGTTAATTTTTATCTTTAACAAAAGAAATCATACGACGACAGTCCAATAATAACAAAAGAAAACAGGTGGCAGCCCAGTAATACTAGTAACACATGACCTCAGATGCTGCTATCACAATCCACCTTACAACCATTATCATCACCCCTGGCGTAAACCCCCCCACAATACTCTATTACAAGCCAGAAAAATAACTTCCATAAACTCTCAAACTCATAATCATGACCCTATATCTTCTACAGAGAAGAAAATAGATGCGTATCATATCAACTTCCCCCAATTTCTCCTAGCGTGCAAATTGTTCTCAACCAAAAGTGTCTATTGCAAGGTATAGGGCGAAGTGCTGATGATGGTGGAGGGAAAGTACTGCATGTGTGTATCGCTATTTTTATGCGTACTGATATCGTAAGGTTTGTCTGATTCGATGAGGCGAGCAGATGGTTCGATTTGTCTATTATTGAGGGAGTGGTCCTAAGATGCTGTTGGTGGTAACAAAGGCATCCCGCACAAAGTGCTCCATAGGTATAGGAATCAAGTCTTTCCGCAATGTTCGACAGCTTCGGGGAGCACCACGAGAGTATTCTTGTCTTGGTGGCTTTGGTGGCTTTGCTTGCCAGAGTGACGACCAGAGCCGGCTCTATATTTGCCGCACTCGATGCAAGCAGCGTGAAGCTCAGAGTTGTGTGGGCCGAAACCACAAGTCCCACAGTACCAATTGGACATGATAATGGTCGAAAAGTTATAAATGTATAGAAAAATAGACTGTTGCGGATGAAGATTGGAGAAATCAATATAAAACTCCGTAGAGGCTTAGGGTAGTGAAGTGGGGAGAGCCGGTTTAAGAACTTGACCTCGTAAAACTGTTTTCTATAAGTAATTGAATGAAGACACTGAGAAATTGTGCTGGATGGGGAGTGATTGAACCCGGGAGGAGATGTCTCTATATAAAAAAAAATCACACATGGTGTGATTAAGGTACGGCTGTGGACTTGGTTTCCCTAAAGCAAGTCTATACACTGCCTAGTATGTTATGATACCAAATATCATGCTCCAAACACCCTTTCTAGCCTATCATTCATTCATCAAATCCCCGACCTGGCTCTTACGAGTATGGTTCGTAGGGCGAATTTTGAGTGATAGCTAGGCAGCGAACATGGCCCCTTGAAGCTTTGCAAGAGAATGACTGACAGACCCATGGAGGCACTGCAAAAGAAAAAAAAAAGCACGATAAATGAGCAAACCTTTTCCCCCGTTATTACCGAGAATGGTTTCTAAAAACATGTGTGCTTGTAGTTCGCAAATTTTAGTTAGTAGCCATTGAGAGGCACTGCAGCGCCAGGAATCACAAAGGCTCGTTGCAGGCCTAGAGTTAACAACCCTACATGTATCTTTGTGCGGCGTGATATATTGATCGCTATGATGTACATGCACATAATAGGGTGGTTGATGCTGCTAGCGGATGGCTGTGGATGCAGTATGATATTGTAGTTTGGTTTAAGTAAATGTCACGCTTCTAGTTCCCAATAATTAGATGTAGGTATACTCAGTGTCGGAAAGTGATGGCATGCGCCAGGGAGCTTCTTTTTTTGTTGTTTCGCGGACTCATGATGTCTCTGTTCGACAGGACCTATAAACCCTGTTAGGTAGTACTTTGCCTCGCGTGAAGCGTGTAGGTAGAAATCCCAAGAATAAAGTCCACCATGCGAATTCGCGATCAGTCAGCGTATGTAGTTAGGCCTGCAGGCACAGTTTCAGAAGAAGGAGTTACAGCGATATGTAACGCAACTATCCCACCAGCCTCTTGAGCTTCTCCTCACTTCTAGATATTCTACCAGTGTCAGTTTAATTACAACAAGAAGATAGCCAATCCTCAAGAGAAGAAGAAGAGGCGGGTCCAGGACTCTAGGTAGCCAGGGGGGGTGAGATTTCAGCCGCAGGTAACGGGGGGTGAGTATGTAGGTACATACTTATCTACCTAGACTCTTGTCCAGATACAAAGGACAGGAGCGAAACTTGGCTGTGGGGGAGCATACTCGCCTAGCGAAAGAAAAACATAGATTAACCGAACAACCAGGAATTTACAGCAGTGGCTGAGTTGTGAAGTCTAACTGAATTATCATTTTCCTACTAGCCGTGACACTTGGAGCCTCAGACCGGTGAGTGACCCTGTAGCCTGTAGGTAGCTGGGGCTTTCGGAGGTAGTCCCATATATAAAATTCATAAATAAAATTTTCCAAGGCATTTCGTCGATTTTTCACAAAGCTCAAAACGAAGCCTGCTCAAGGACCCTGGCCTGCGGCGAAAGTAATGTTTGTGGTTGAATCGATTCGCACGGGATGTCCCGGCGGGTTGTTGAGCCTCAGTCGATAAGCGCAACCACCCATTTGATATTCCACAGTAGCTCCGGCATCGATATGGGGGGAAACAACTGAGAATGCCAGAGGTGTACTGTTATATATATGCGAAAGGGGAGGAGAGCTAGAGGTCTGTAAGTGTCATTTGCCACCATTTGTTTACCTATAATGACCTGTTGAAAGCCCGCGTTTGTTTCAGCTGGTATCTGCGCAACTGATATTTACTTTGCCGCCGACTGTACAGCGGTAGGCAATAAGTGATGGAACGCCCTGAGACAGAGTGATGCCTGTTTTGAGTAAAACACCATCAACATACGGTGCTTGCAGGTATAACTGTATCTCAGGGCGTTCCATCACTTATTACCTGTCGCTGTACATACATCTTGTCCACGCGCGTGTCCCCGAATTTCAATTTCTCTGAACACTGCATTAGAAACATTTTGCTGGGTTTTGTGGCGCTCGCAATCCAATGAAATGGCAAGTTCTACTTTTATGTGTACTAACCGATTAGCTAGGCGCGTTTAACGTTTAGCCTGACGCCTAGCAATGAACAACAACCGCCTGGAAGCGATAGCGCGGGTATTAGCAAAGAGGTCACAGATTCATGTATGTACTACACCTATATCGGGCCGGAATGTAGTAATGATGCTTTGACCTCTGTATTATTTACCGCGGCAATGAGCCACCACTGTAAAGCGGTGGATAATAAGTGATGGAACGGGCCGCGGGCTGAGACAGAGTGATAGAACGTATCTCAGGGCGTTCCATCACTTATACCTCTCGCTGCATATCCCGAGCTTGATTGCTCAATAACATATCAATATAATATCTATTGTATCGTGAAGATCCGATACTGGAATTTTTTAAAACTCTTATTAGTCGTTTTAAACTCGACAGTATTAATATTCTCAATTTACACCTTTACCATGAGGCAGTCCCCTAGCTACTCCATATAAAGAGTACCTCATTTTATGCAATTAAACTAAATCCCATTACACTGTACTTCTTGGAGCAATAAAAGAAAGGCTTAAGCGTGCTATTCAATCAAATCACAATCCTTAAGTTATAAGTCTTCCTTCGATCGGATGCTGGTACGGTGTGTGGCCTCATTAATTGGACAGCAGCTAATTCGATAGGTCTTGAGTTCGAATTCGTACGCGGCTAGAAACAACTGTTCTGTATTTATAGTATTGTAGGTACATGCGGGACTGGATTTTTAAGCTATGATTTAGATAGTATCGACCATAGTGCTAAAAAGGGGATGTAATACGTACTGTATCAATACGGAATTGTGTAAACCCCCGAATTGAAACCCCCGAATTAAATCGGAATCCTAACTATTATACCGTAGCAATACCACAGTTTTGCGGTATTCCGCTAGGTGCGGTACTGGATCCACCCGTCTTTTGGTACTATAGGCACTAGGAAAATACAACTAGGTAGACAGTTCAAATCTGCATAAACATACATGTATGTATTCATGGGAGATTGAGTCATTAAGAGAGGGGACGCTGAAAATATTGCAGGGCCAACCGTTAACACTAGCTAGGCGGCCTAGGATTAACTCACAATGCAGCATAATAAATAACCCCCCGCCGTGAAATCGTATCAAAGGTGGTAAAACATCGGCCCATATTACATGTATCCAGATTGTCACACCTAAGTGTGCTGTAGGTACTGAAGTTACAGGGGGGGATTCACAGCGTCATACATGTACCTATTGTTGAGTGTCACACCTGCGCCATCTTGATTATGCATAAGCGTGTTTCTTCGGCGTAGATACATAAAACGAATGAATCACAATTTGTGTTTATGATCAGCAGAGAAATCCTCAGAAAAATCTCAAGGCGTAATTGTGTATTATGACTCGCAGAAAATGTCGAGTGATTTCCCGTGAGTGATGCAACGGTTGCGGCTCAGCGTTCATCGCTGGCACGCATCCGAGCCCAAATTCGGAAAACGCCCCACCACCACCGTTAGAACAATCCTCGATAGGAGACACCTCACCTCCACGATGTCCACGCCCGAATTCCCTAAAATTGCTACTCCGGGGCAACCGCTAGCACCGGTAGCACCCTACACCCTAGGCACCGGCGTCCACATATTCAATGGCCAGATTTGCGCGTCAGTTGTTGGACAACCTTCGCTCTCTGCTTCCACAACAAAGAGTGAGTCAAAGCAGATACTTTCGGTCCTCCGGCCGAGTCAGTCTGGGAAGCAGGAGGATGTAGCTTTGACGAACCTGCTGCCACAGGTGGGGAACAATGTACTGGCAAGAGTTACCAGAATCAACCCAAGACAGGCGACAGTGGCTATCTTTGTGGTGGGAGATACGGTTTGCAACGACGAGTTCCAGGGAATCATCAGGTTTAGAAACTCTAGAATAAGAGGAGGTTGGGTCCGTAACTAATTGCTTTTGGGGTGGGCAGACAGCAGGATGTTAGGGCGACGGAGAAGGACAAAATCAAGATATTTTCGAGCTTTAGGCCTGGAGATATCGTGAGAGCCCAAGTCGTACGTATTCCTAATAAAACTTCCCCAAAACACACACTTATTATATCTCCTAGATATCTCTTGGTGACCAGTCAAACTACTACCTCTCGACAGCCAGCAACAGTTTAGGGGTCGTAGTCGCTCACTCTGGTCGAGTCCCTCCATATCTAGATATCTTAACAATTTTTCATTATTTACTAACTGCGTTACAGATTCTGGCGACCCATTATATCCTCTAAATTGGCGCCAGATGGCTTCATCGCGGACAGGTACGGTGGAAGAGAGAAAAGTAGCCAAGCCAATATAAGGAAAAGAAGGAAAAAGTATTGAATATTTGGACTTTTGGGCGGTAAGATATTATGTTGTAAGGAACGAACAAAGACTGGATCTATGGAAGTCGTCTAGTTGGGGCATGATAATCTCCATAGCTAGGATAATCGTAATACCTCCCACCATGGATATAACCGATGCTTAAGGCTTCGATTGATGCGAGAATGAAAACATTATATCCAATATCCTGAGGGGGGTTAACACTGTACGTACGATTAATAACCACATTATGGCGGAATTCAACAGCCTCCAAAAACACGGGCAACTACAGACTAACGACATGTTTTTTTTTTTTGTTTAACTCATGACTAACGACATGGCTTTAGACCCCAAATCTCACTTCCAAACCCAAATATCGGAGGTTGTGGGTTTGGAGAACGACTCGAAACCTAAGGGCAACCCACGGATAAAGCTATTTAACAGTGGAAGCGACACAGCATAGGGCCGGTAATGGATTATATGCCGATATCACTGCTCAATGAGTATTTGAATTGATCTGCTCGAACACCGCGCATGATATAAAATCGAATTGACCTCTTGTGGTAAACTGGAATCGGTTTTACCATAGACTACGGTCTGCATGTAATTAATGAGTTGAACAAACAAACAAAAAAAAAACTGGAATCGGTTCACCACTTATCACTCTGTCATCACGGATAAGCTGGATTTACTCGATAATGTAGTCAGCGCACCTCTCACCGTAGGGGCCGGTATTTTGTGCGATTAAGAACTACATGTAACTATACATGTAGTTATAACTACTCGAATCTACTAAGTTAATTATTGGTATTTCAAGCTCCTGTCACATGAGTTCTTGCATGGTGGAGGACAGGAAAGCGTATTATATTCAGGCAAGCAATCGATCCGCAATGTATTATGTCGATGCGATCATAAAACGTACCCAAGTTTATTGTCCACATATATTACAGATTAAGCCCTTTTTTTTTATAACTCATTTCAACCTCTGTCCCCAGGTACACATACAGATTAAGCCCTACATGTAGCACTAGTATATCCCAAAAATGAAAATAAATTTGGTACCTTAGACGTACTCACGGGGGTGTGGCGACCACGGTGGTATGGGGATTTATGGTTTGTTTCTTTCCACAGGACAGCTAAATTGATAAAAACAAGTGAATTCGAAATAGCACATGAAATTTGAGTTCTTGAAAATCGATTTTGGTACTCACCACGTTGAGATAGAAAAATCCCCACACCCCCGGGTTCGTCACACCCCCGTGAGTGCGCCTACCTTCTAAACGTGCTTAAGAAGATAGGAAATATGTAAAATTGTAGCCCACTGAATGAATACCTTGTATATGTATATGTGAATGCCCTTCCCAGATAGAAACAGAAACAGAGAAAGAAGGGATAAAAACAAGCCAATAAAAACACTCCTAGTACAATAAAGTTGAAACGACTTTAGAGCCCCCCCCCAAAAAAAATTGAAAGAAAAAAATGACATACCGCCATATTTGTCGCCGCGAAAATAAGAGTGAGCAAGTGCCAAGAATGTATATAAAAAAGGAAGGAAAAAGGAAAAGACAACCCTAGGCATAACAAAACCCTTCTTTTGTCCGTAAGTCCCGTTTTTTTTTTCATGAATACATGCCAAAATCCTTTGTGCAAGACCTCTCCCCTACACCGCCTCCATATACAATGAACCGAAAATAAGAATCAAGCACTGAACTATGCCTTCCTTTTCCCCGAATCAATCGGGTTCTGTCTCACTGACCACTCTAGAACTGTCTCGTAACAGAGTACAAACTGTCTCAAGCTTTGTACCATCGACAATCTTTGATCTCTAAGATCCGCAACAGCCTTAGAGATCAAGTCCTCGTCATCCTTCAATAACCAATCCCCATTCTTCTCCTCAGAATCACTAAGACCCAATCTTCCCATCCTTCCGTGGCCTTCTCCATCAGAACAAGAATCCCCACCATCGCGTAATAGTCGCTTTTGTTTTAGGCGTTGGCTCTGCAACATGCTTATAACCGAATCTATTGCGCAAAAGGCACCTGTCCGCCCACAACCGGCACTGCAATGTACAAGGACGGGTCTCCGTGACGGTGAAGAAGACGAATCGGTGGTTCCGCTGGACCTTACTACGGCATCAGTATGTTCAATTAATCCTAGGATGTGGGCCGGGTGTGCTGGGGCTCCGAAATCCGGCCAAGAAGAATACTGGAGTTGAGTTATCTCACGCATCGGCGAAAATGGGTGTGACATGTGCTCGAGTGTAAACTTTCTTACGATGACGAAAGGAATATTCGAATCAAGAGGCGGAGGTCCATTTGCATGGCTCTCGGTTGAGCGTCTTTTCGGACTAGCCTTCAAATATGAAGGATCAAGCGAAACACGGACTTCCGATAACGATGCCAGTTTCAAAGGCCCATATTTTTTGGATTCCCAATATTTATGACTCTTAACTTGTCCCCCTTCCTCTTCAGCAGTCAACATGACAATAACTCGAACATCCTGCTCCCAGATCATGCTCCAGAAGTCCTATATTCTATTAGAATGGCGACAAGTAAATTGATTGGAGACTTTGAACTTACCCTGAAAGTAGCAGGTAAGGGAGCTTGAGATGCAATATAACGCTTCGAGCTATTTTTCGCTGAAACATGACTAGCGTTGACATAATCACATTCCTGATCGGGGTAATCCTGCAACTTTACTCGGGCATGATCGTACGGCCAGATGTTGTTATACCGATTCTTGTTTCCCTTCTCCACGCCAGCAAGAACATGTGGCTTTACAGTCGTTGATAAGGGGGAATCGTATACTACTGAAACGTTGAGGGCATCCTGCATTCGTCGTTGCTCTGCTGTTTCCAAGCTCAAAAACTTATCCGCTATGATCTTTGAAGCATTTTTATCCAAGGCAACGTTCCTCAGCCATGATGGCAGGGCGTTGATCGTATCTTTCCCCATATTCTGCGGCAGCGTTATTGGGATTTCGCCAACACCGCCAATCAGGTCCATATTTTGCCGGATGTTTGAGAAAAACGGGTTCGCGACAGTTTTTTGAGATGTCGGCATTGGGCAATATAATGGACCAACACCCTTCTGGGCACCAGGAAACTTGCCGGTCAACGATAAACTCTTTGGTGAAGTTGCGCCTACAAGTTGTGATTTGTCGATTTTTTCGGGATACTTCGTAGAGAATTCGTTGAATCCACCTAAAGAAGTTAGATGTTTGTATTTCATGTTTCGACTGCCCACAAACCTTTCAGAATATAAGCCTGGCCCTTCCAACCCTCCCTTACAAATTTACTTAGCGTATGTAAAGGTGCAGATGCCGCAGCATCCTTATCATTCTGAGATTCACTGTCGTATACAACAATATATTTCATATCTTTCCATCTTGCAAATCTTTCTTTATCCTCTTCTTTTGCAAAGGTTTCTGATAACTTAGTGACGTTAAAAGATGGTCGTTTCAACAATGTCGTAGGAATGCAGAGATTCACAGCCTTTGTGACTCGTGATTGCGCAAAAACCTTATATGTTCGAACGTCCAACAATAATAAGCTTGAAGTTTTCCCCTCTAGTAGATCTGAAAGTGTTGAGGCCGACACAAATACAGGCTGTCCCTCTTTGGAAGGGTTTGGCAATGTTGCTGACCGTCCGTGACTCTTCTTCCGCTGCAAGGCAATGTCGGAGAGTGTCGATGTCAGGTTTGGAGGTTGAGGGCTTGAAGGCGCCGATAAACGGGAAAGACTACTATCACTTGGCCGTGTAAAGGCGCTCAAACCTCTCTCAAATGAAACCGGAGATGCCATATAGGCTCCATTAAAGATGCTTGGTCTTGTTGATGAGTTGGCATTATGACCCATTGCACCTAAAGCGCTTAATGGGTCTTGGTTGACACTGTTAACATCGGGGGTAGGGGGGACATTAAGGGGGTTGACATAAGACCCAGGTGCTAGAGGTGAAAAGCTACTCCTATCGTCGAAATGTTCACTGGAGGCATAGTCGGCATCGTTGACATGTGGCATGCTATTTGTCCGATTGAGTTGAAGGCTCATAGCTATCGCCTCTGACTGCCTTTGGAATAACGTAGAGACATTGTCAAGGTGGACTGGACGAGGTGATCGCGCTGCTGTTGACCTAACTGATGAGCCAGAGGAAGACCAATTATTATTTGCATTGGGTTGGTTGTCGGCGGAATCTATCACGAGTCCGAAATATCCACCACCTCCACCTGAACCTGGAGTGTTGTGGTTCTGCGGTCTTGGTCCGGTGCCTGAAGGGGGTGCGGCGGGGTGTACTGATGCTGGAACTGGTACTGTCGCGGGATGCGATGTTGGTTGTACAGGAGCAGGCACAGGGTGCTGTGGACGAATGTGGGATTGGGCGCTATTGGTAGTATTGATGGAAAACTCGAGTGACGAACGTGGTGACGGCCGAGAAGTGGTAACAGACATTTGCGGAATGTTTGGTTGCCCAATATCCGTTTCGATCTTTTTGTGATCCAGTTGGGCGAATTTACTTTTAAATTATGGGGAGGATTTGGATGTAATTGCAGAAAGATGCAAAAGAGAGAGGGGGGGGGGGGGTTGCCTTCCTTTTAGGGAGGATGCCGGGGAAGAGGGAGATATGACGACAGATGGCGGCGAAGGCGGGCAGGGCAGAGCAGGATGACGGCGGAAGGCAGGACGTGCGTTAGGTAGTGTCAGAGAACCCTTAAGTTGTGCCTAATGCTCATGATCACGGGATATCACAGGGGATTTGGAATGGGAATGGGAAGAAAAATTCCTTCGAGGTTGGGAAGATCGCGGGAAAGTGGCGTTTGGGATCCGGTTTTTCTGCCCGGCTTCCAGAAAATTGATTATGCGGCGCAACAATTTCAGGAACAATTGTTTCCCTTACGTTCAAATTTCCCTTTCCCGTCCTTTTCAGTCTCGTTCGTATGATACCCCTCCGAGCTTCCTCTTTATCCTTTCACGTCGATAGATTGCCAGATAATCGTGATATTAATGGATTTGGTTTGCCTTGATAATCCCCCAAACGTCACCAATACACTATTTTTCTATAAAAAAGAATCAATTGCGTGACGTCGTCGTCGCCCAATTCATTCCCGTTCTCCGTATTGTTATTTCCTTCTCCTTATTCTTTCTCAGTAGGAGGTATGCACCGGTTGGATTGTGAACGACAGCAGAGGAACAATGGCGATGGCGGGGAGCCTTCTTGTGAGATACCTAGATCTAGGTACAGGCGACGTATAAGGCCCGGTTAGTGGATATGGGGGGGGTGAAGTGAGGCGGCCGACCTATTTCAACTATTTCAACAACTGGCGGGCAGAAAGGGGATTTTGAGGGCACCAAGCTAGGCTGATCAACCACGGTGGCACCCTCAGTAAAGAGGGGATCAAGTATAAGGCAAGTCAAGCAGGGCCTAGATCTTTTTCTATCCCTGGCCCTGTCCTGTACGAGTATCTTAATTTTCTTAACCATTATTTATTCTTGTGGTGGTGTGGAGCGGGGGATTACCGCCGTGGAGGAGGCGGAGGGATGCAGGGAGCCAAGTACATGTAGCCAAGCAGGGCAGCATGGGAGTGGTGCTTCTCAACCAGCAGATTGCCACTTCCTTAAACTGGGTAGGGATAGGAAGGGACAACTACATGTACCTCTACAAAGTAGGTATTTACACTTACATGTCAAGACATTACAGATCACCCCTTCCTATTCCTCCTTGCAAACATGTAAAAAGCTCAGATAGAGTAGAGGCAGACATTGCCTTGCTCCAGAAACGTGCATACTCGCCTGTGCTCAAGTTGCAATTGCTTATACAGCTACACCTCGCTATAAGAAACGCCAATATTTCCTATAGCAAGTAAGATTTTGGCGTAGAGCTGTTAGCGTGTATCCTATAGCGAGGTGTAGCTGTATGCTGTATGTTGAGCTCTGTATGCTCTACCTGCAAGCACTACTACTCGTAATTTCGTGACGTTTACAAAAGGAACCACTACTGCATACCATACAAAGACGCCCCAAGTCCACGATTTAGTATGGTATGCAATAGCGGTTCCTTTTACAAACATCAAGAAATTACGAGTATACATGTAATACATGCCCAAGAGCAGTACAAGAAGATCCAGATATTTCTAGTCTCCAAAGCAACAACCCTTAGTCCTCGAACCTACTCCCACGGCTTCAGAGCTCTAGAGTAGGTACTTACATTACAGTCTACCTCGAGCTCTATAGCCCTATATCTGATCCTACCTATGATATCTTTAGAGTACATCTCCTGTCATTCTTGGCAAACGCGCCCGCAAGCCATGCCTGAAAAAAATGTCCGCTGTGCCCATGTCGCGTGGCTATTGCTGGTCGGTGAGAGCTAAAACAGTCCACCGATGACGCTATTCGGGCCCCAGTCGCTCAGTCGGATCAAAGTTATCGTAAAAGTAAGACCTGTGAATCCCCTGAACCCCAGGTTCATCGTCATTGTGTTACAAGACAATCTTAAACGCAAATAGGTATTTACAATGCCTGGAATCAGGAAACGGCCTAAGTGTAGTCTGCAGATACCCTATTGTTGGGGGAGAAAGCGACCTGCGCAATTCGAAATTATCATTAACTCCCCTTTCGGTATCAAAATAGAAACATGACCCTCCGGCAGACGTGTCTCGAAATAAGGCGACCAAGAAGAGAGAGCAAGTCCTTCCCCTTTTTAGGCCTGGGCCATTTCTTACAAGGTTTCCGAGAAATCCTCCCCAAAACCAGGCCAACGGGATCGTCACCGCGACCACGCATCTACGGCAAAAAAGCAAAAAAAGGAGCTCTGCTTGGCTTGGTCTAACCGAAGATCCAAGCCAAGCAAAAAAGACTAATGGTTGAACATCCGCCAAGACACACGCCAGTTCAACAACTATCAGACATAATCTTCTCATTATCCTGTTGATCTCCCAGAATAAGCGATAGGCATCATGGCATTGTCAGCTTCTCGACAAAGAGCATAGTGCAAAACCAGCGCTGCGTCGATAGATAGGCACGTTCCTTATGATCGTTTCTGGAAACCTTGCATGCTGACATATCATTCAAGGGATTAAAAAAAGCAAACAAGTTTATATTCTATCGTCATTCACCAGGATGGCATAGTAAGCCAAAGGGCGATAATGATAAATACAAAAATCCTGATGACTCGTTATAACAAAACTGCTTGAATACAGGAAGCGAGATGTAGGTACTACGGGTGCCGGGGTAAGCCTGTCAACAGGTGGCGGTGACACAGGCAAATATTCAAAAATCTTCAACCAATGCACCACCACCTGACAGACTTTCTCCTACCACCAAGTAGAACTCCCCATTCCACAACGTTTTCGAACACAACCGCTGTTGCATACCTTATAAGAATATGGCTTGGCGGGTTTTTGTTTGGCATGCATTAATGGCGGTTGTGTTCGAAAATGTTGTGAAATGGGGAGTACAAGGAGCAAAAACAAACCCTAGCCTATTATGTACCAGAATATGTACTAGTAGAGTACCAACACTATGATGGAATCTGGAACTCGCTGCCGCGGAGTCAAACAATAATTATTGGGCCCTAGCTCAACAGATCTCCCCGCCTTGCCCGTACCTGGCTTTCACGAATGTGGCTTCCGACGGCGAAAATTCTGCATTCAACTAGTCTTCCACCAGGTGAACAACCAAAGCCTTGAAAGCTGGCAGAAGAGTGTCATATTCCGTTAAGTTTGTATACTAAACCCCCTTTTTCGTTATGTGTCATGATCATGGGAAGTAAAGAATATACTACATACTTTAAACCAACAAATGGGGGTTTAGTCAATGATCAACAAGACACATAAAACCAAGTACCAATTTGGACTGCAATCTATAGATGGCTTTAGCTGGATAGGGAATCGGAGTACTTGTTTGGATAGAAGTCCCTGCATCAAGGACTTAAAAACAAAATCTCGAAAATAAAAGTAAATGCAGTAGCATGTTAAATTCCCAAACCAACATTTATCTCTTCGTCTGTCGGAAAATGTTGCCCACCCAAGAAAAAGGAAATTTGGTGTGGCTTTACTAGCAGGCCCCGTTATCTCTCTTACGAAATAACAGATCTCTCACACAAATTTGATTTCTCAATTATAGGGTGGGCAGCATCGACAGACGAAGGGATAATTAATTACCTATCAAAACCCCTCCTCTCCACCTGTTGGATAGAGAGTTTAAAGTCTGCCAGTGGATACTTCTGTGGGAATGGTACTGCAATAGGTACATACACTGAATCTCGGCCAATTAAAAGGATACACTGAATCGTGGAATCATGAATTATCACTCGATACAGTCTGCATAAATCAAAAGCCCTTTGGGGTTTAGTACTTAAGCACCAGAGGTTTCCAGTATCACATGCACCTCGAAACTGGAAACCATGAAAGCCTTCGTTTTGCGGCGTTATCGCTAGCGGATATCCCGCTTGCTGCTCCATGGCCAGCGCGCAGCGCATGACAGTGGGGGTCATTTAAATCGGTATCTCCACCGGTGTCCGCCTCCCACGCGGTAAGCGGAAAGCTTGTTCTTTCTATAAAAAGAATATGTCCGATCATTAGCACCCAGAGTAGAATTGTGTTCACTCTTGAATACCCGCCAATATAACACAGCTTGGTTTGCATATCACCAAAATCAGTTGTCTCATGCACAATATTTGACCTGTACCTATGTGGAGCTATGTTCGGAAACATTATGAGTAATGAGTGTATGCTTCCTGCAGTTCTAGGCGATACAGGGCAGGTACCATCGGATTCTCATCATTTAGCCAGGTATCAAAAGTCTGGCAGTCATAAGAAGCACGCAACCCTCCTTCATAATTGCTGGAGCGTTCTACAAACAGCACATTTACTCGAAAATGGGGGATTTCCCCACAAACAACCGTTTGACGCTCTGGTATGTTGGGAATCGTATACAAACTACAAGGCTAATGATATTGTAATATCGCAGGATTGTTTGAGGCCGCATTCAGAGGTCAGAGGATACTTCTATCTATATCTCAGGAACGCACCCTAGGTGCTGTACGTACATCATACCTACCTAAATACATACATGTCTACATATAAATATATGCAGGCACCGAGATATATTACAGGGCATGTCCATGATAAAATGGAGGGGAAGGTATCCTGGTATTGAGCGCAAAAGTCTTGCGCGTGACAGTTAGAAGATCAGGGTCTGAACGGGCTAGCTAGTCAGGTGAAACACAGCACGAGGATTCTAATACATACGCGGGGAAGTGAAGTTTGGGTGAAGGGAAGGACCTGGGAAGGAAGGAAGGGCCGAACATACGAAGCGTCGACCGCGACTCCCGCGCGGTGACGCGATATGAAACTACTCTCCATGTTGCTGACTGCGGTGCGGGGAGAAAAGAAAGAAGTTTTATTTTATTTTTTTCGTTTCCGAAGGTGCTAGCGGGCCCAAATGGTATTTATCTGCAAGCCCGCCGGAATGTTCATCCGGGGTATTTTATTTCGATTTTCTGCATGGTGGTGTTATTTTTTTCTTCTCTAGGTGCTGCTTAGTTGCGGGTTTCTTTCGTTCCCGCCCCGCCTTTCTCTCCTCTGTGTCCCGCGTGCGGGGGGTTACGGATACCAACCGGTGTCTGATATGGTCTGGACAACTGGCATTACATGACGACGACAGCAACTGATAATAATACAGCGACACAAAAGAAATTAAAGAACCGCCATCCCCCCTCGATCATGCTGAAAACCAGCTTCTCTCTCCGCCTATCGTTTTTTAAATTTACATTACGATTATCAAGTTAGAACCCCCCCCCTCCGATATGCTTGACCACGGTCACGGCGAAAACCAGTGCAGTCCGTGCCCCACAGGCCATGTTTTTTTGATTATCAAAGGCCAGAACAAGGAGAAAAGGCAATATGTGAATGTGCACACAACTCCATGTGTCTACTTCATATTAAGGGCAAATAAGGGCAGCCAGATCAGTAAGTACATACATGTAAGTGTACTCGTAGTTTTTTGGCGTTTCCGGACGCAACTGCTATTGCATACACAGAAAAACCCCGCCAAGGCTATCTTTTGTATGGCATGCAATAGCAGTTGCGTCCGGAAACGCCAGAACAAGGAGAAAAGGCAATATGTGAATGTGCACACAACTCCATGTGTCTACTTCATATTAAGGGCAAATAAGGGCAGCCAGATCAGTAAGTACATACATGTAAGTGTAGAGTACAGCGAGAGGTAAAATTATTGTAGAAACAGGGGTCTAAAAACAGGGTTTGTATGGCTGGTCAAGCCAATAGGGTTCCTCCCGTATTTCTACAATAATCTTATCACAAGCTGTATAGTTTGCATCGAGGCTACGCTACCCAAGTACCATCACTATATACACGTGGAGATTGTTTGCATAGCTACAGAAATTACAGCTAGAGACAGACGTATAGATTGTCCAACCATGGCCAGCCTACCTGGTAACAGCCATGGGCCAGTCGACCAGCGCCTGTCGACGTTGCACCGCCTAAGAAACAAAAACGAAATGAACGAAACGTGTATCCAGAGGATTAAACGGCCACCGTTCTTTTTCAAACAATAGCAAACGACAACGGCAAAAGATTTGCAAACAGCACTTCACTCAGTTTCGATCCTTCTTATCGCATCGGCGCGTCCTCTGTACAGCAGAAGGACGCCTTGATGCGCACCTGAGATGCAACTAATAGCTCTAATCAGTGTTGGCTTCGCATACTATAAAACTAAGAGTAGAATAAAATAAGAGGAATCCCTTTGTCGATTCTAAAGTTCATTACTAGCTGTGAAGTTGGGGTCAAAGACAAAGAAAGAACGCTTCATATAAAACGCCCCTCAGATACATTTTCCAAAGCCCACAGAGCAAATATGTCCTCCTCTGCCTCCTCCGCGTCCCTCCAACTAATGCTTCTAAACATCCTCGTCCTCTCCTACATTTCTACATACTGTGCCGACTCGATACTGGCCAGGATAGTCAATGGGTGGATCCTCCTCTCTAGCATTTTGGCCTTTCTGGTGTCGTATCCGTCGTATTTTTCCCCGAGCACTTGCTTTAGGGGTCTTACTACTGGGTTGTGAGAATATTAGTAGGTTTCTAGAGATATATTCGATATTGTATCGATGTTGTGGCTAATAAGAGAGAAGACAACGCCTTGGTTTGTAAATATGGTGTTTTCTGGTAAACATTAAGACGACACATTTACGGGCGAGGAAAACCGCCTTTTTAGTTGGAGCTTCTCAGGTTAGCGCCCAAGATGAGACTATTGATGATACAGGACGGATTTGGTTTTGCTCTGAGCCGAGTCTAGAATCCGAGTGACTGTCCGTGAATCCGGATGGCTGGCTGACTAGAATGATCCTGGGTTATCGGTTCAGGGTTGTAATTGTAGATGGATACATAGATGTATGTAGATAGATATGAGCGTTATAGGTGTTCTTCATCCTAATTTTTTTTTTTTTTTTTGCCGGAGTCCTGCATGCTGTACAGCGGTGGGTAATAAGCCATTGGACGGAACGCCACCAAAATACGCGTTTTCAGGCAAAATTGTGGCTAGGTCATCCGATGACTTATTACCCACCGCTGTACGATGTAATAATATCACGGGTGTGCTATTATGCTATCTTCGATGTGATCGTAAGGGAATAGTAGAATAATATGGTTCGGGTCATGGCCATCTCAGATCTTGTCTCCAATTGGTAATCGATCAAGGGTTTGGTTGGTAGAACCGACTAATAATTGTACGCGTACATACATGTAGATTCATGCATGTATCGATGTATTTATTGATATATGCAGCAGATAAGAGCGTTATATTTCCCCTCTTTTTATTAGTAGAATCCTTTATGGTATACGTATATTCTTAGAATAAGACACAAGGTCTAATATCATAGCAAAGCGAGATATATTTCGTTATCCTGGTTGTAGAGAAATGTCCCAGTAATCACATAGATATCCAGAATATGGCATATGTAAATACAATAGTCAGATCGCGCAAGAGTACTGCACTCCGCCATGTGCTGCACTGAGGTGCAGATTCTTGACCGTTTGGCCGAGTGGCAAATATAAAGCCGGTAGGAAATCGATCAAGAAGCAAGTGCTCGTAGCTGGCTGGGTAATTGAACCCGGCGGTTCGGAATTGTAGATACCATAATAAGACTTCTCCTGATTTCCTTGTGCCGCTTGTTTGTATGTACGCTTGCTCGCCGCGCCGCACAAATCCTGCTCGCGCTGTGCATGTAGATATCCTATCGCGGAGAAATAATAGTATGTACTCGCAATTTCATAGCGTTTTTGAACACAACCAATATTGCATACACACATGCAATAGCGGTTGTGTTTAGAAACGCTATGAAGTTGCGAGTACTCACTCTGCCAAAATTAAATTGCCCCTTACTTAATATTTTACCACCAAATCATACTTAATTGGGGTTGATCGGCGGCATTTTAATTTTGGCACCACGAGTAGTGAGTAGGTATCCAGATTATGTACCTGTGTTGATCAAAAAAGTACGTACGTTGGCTGCGCTTAATCAACTATCTATGGCAGCATCTCGATGAATGGTGGACCTGCAACACGCTCGATACTCGGGTCAGCGCCCACAGGGGATTGATCGGACTTAAGGGAACGTACGCAAGCAGCTAGGGTCGATCAAATCGAGGATCTACACGGCGGCATATGCACGTAAATATCTGGGAGTTATTGTTTAAGGAATACGGAAACATACCTCAGTAACGTTTTAGACCGGGTACCGTGTCAGACCTAGAAGAGTGTCAATCCCATACAAATTTCCATGGGGATTTCTGTTGCCAAAGCTATCTCCACCATCTCTTGAGATATTTACAGCCTGATTTCTAGCAAATGAATTCCATTTAAACACACACGGATTCGGATGGTTTCCAGATGGATTATCCTCTATTATGGTGTTGTGGGGTCTTCGGGCTTTGTGTCTGGTTTTGGTGCCGTTGCCATGCGACACACTTCTAGGTCTGACACAGTACCGGGTCGAAAACGTTATGGTTGAGAACAAGAATAATAATAGTAATCAATGGCTTGGGCGGACAGAGGTGTTTGATAAATATTTATTTGTGAGGAAATCATAATAACCACGTAAGAGGCGGGGCATCGAAAGCGCTGGCTGATAAGGCGGTCAAAAACCACAGGTTAGTATCCTTACAATCTACATGTGCTAGCTAGGAATCAGGAGAGAAGTCTAGAAGGATCGGTGATCGGAGTTTTATATATTTTATTTATTATACGGATTCCACCTGGCTAAGCCTACAGGTATCATATCATCCCATCTCGACCCGTACATGTAGTTATATTAAAAGAGTTTTCGGGAGTGACCTTCCCTCCCGCCTGTCCTGTCCGAGAGATAGGTAATCCGGTTGCAATCACGATCACTCGTGCTCGGTTTATGTCCCAACCCAGACAACCCAGACAACCCAGAGAAAGGTAGAGTACGAGAACCAGCGGGAGTCGGTTAAATTTGCCTTAACTAAACCATGCCCTGAGCCTAGAGTGCATATGTGCCTTTGGTTAAATTCGACCCAATGGTCTGGAATCACTAGGATGGGGTACTGGACGGGTTTCGGCAGATCTGACATGGTAGAGATTTCGAGATTTCGGGCTCGGTATTGGAAGGTGTATAGTCGCTCACCTAGTGACGGCGGATCCTGTCTGATGGTTGTGCTCGTAGTAATTTACTCTTGGCGTCAAACTTAACTTTCAAATCCCTGACCGCCATCAGACAGGATCCGCCTTCACCCCGTGAGTGACTGTGTATGTTGAATATGTCAACTGCCCCGTTTGAGTTGATGCAAACACATGAATAAAATCGTTTGTTAGGATATATGGTTGTTGAAAAGAGGTGGTGAAGATGATGGTTAACTGCGTGCATAGGTGTAAGTAGTTGGGGGAGAAATAGAGTTTGAAGAGCGGCTATCATTGCTGGCTCTGGCTCTAAATTATCAACGTTTAGCTTGAATTCCGATTTACCCAAAGCTGTTCTCTCGTGGCTAAACGCCAATTAAGGAGATGGTCCTTTGAGAATATGCTGTCGGTATTGGAAACACTCAACCTCAGTCACTAAGTCGGCCCATTATGTCTTTTGCCTTTGGATTTGCATGAAGGTTTTAAGGCCAGCAAGATCGAGAGGTGCCCAATGGGACCGGATGTTTATTCCAGTGATTCTCTGAGGATTAGAACTCTAGGCTTTTGCAGAAGATAAAACATCAATGCCACCTCACATTACATTGCCTGTGACGTCAATGTAGGCCGGCAGAAGAAAATTATGGACCCTTAACTAGATGTAATCCTTATTCTAGAATGGTTAGCCCCCCTTATTTCCAGCTGGATAAAGAGATCTCCGTTATAATTACGAGGGATATATCATAGGGGCTAACGCAGTTGTGGCCGTGTATCCCTGCCGGGGACGCCGTGTCCAGGTAGAAGGCAAGAACCGACCAAGTCTCATATAGCGAATTTTCTTCTTTTCTTTTCCTCTGTACCGCTGCATCCCTCTGAATCATGAACAAGCTGGGGAAACCCTTGTTACGCGGATGGAGTGTTTAAGGCGAGGTTCAAAAAGGAAAGAAGGGGATTTCACTGGAATGTGTTGATCTAACCATGGTAGGAGTTGGTATCGGACAAAACATCGATTTGTTTGGCTAATTGATTGGGTCGAGTGACATTTTATGAAAGAAAAAACGGTTACAGACCACGCGAAATTGACGGCGGGAGGAGAAGTGTGATCGTTTATATGCAAGCAGCCGGCTCATCGGATGAACTCAAGGCAACCAGCAAGATGGACCATCTAGTAAACCCGGGATAGGGATAAATATTGGTACCTGTACGGGTGGACCCTTACGTCTATATTGGAGTACTCTACATATGCAGTATCAAGGTTAAGATTGCATCTAGAGATGCTAGTGTGACTAGTAGCACCAATATTGGTCAAGATGTGAAATATTGGTCGGTCAAGTTGACGGCTGGATGATCTTGGGAATTGCTGTGCGAATACAGAAATTCTTGCCAGGAAGTCATAACACTAGTGCACTGGGCAATCCGGCATATCGAATTCGCATATAGGTGTGTGGATACTCTATATCACAACAACAGTATATTATCACACACTACAATCATTAAGCACCAACGCCGCCACACTTGCGAAGCAGACAAACGATGAATGGCTAGGTTCAGGGCCGGCGGATCGGCGAATATT
Organism: Morchella sp. 2018-W38C; assembly: GCA_024713705.1. Taxonomy (NCBI): domain Eukaryota; kingdom Fungi; phylum Ascomycota; class Pezizomycetes; order Pezizales; family Morchellaceae; genus Morchella; species Morchella sp. 2018-W38C. The sequence continues at coordinate 2,131,863 of JAMJEX010000001.1, forward strand.
CCGCGAGCGTGGAAAACGTGGTTTGAGCCGCATTTTTCTTTTTTGGGAGAGAGGTTGCAGCTATGGTGCGAGAGGTTTTGGGGGGCGACATTGTAATCCCTGTTCACACCAGTTCAGTATTGTAGCCATAAAGTCGAGTTAGAGGTGAGGCTCTTCAATGTTTGCTTCCCAGAGCCAATGAAAGGATTGACTGAAGTGGCGTATACAGGGTTGACAAGGTCGCCCTCTATTCCTTCTTGCACCATAGTATTTCTAGAGTAGTGCGAGCGGGTGGGAGATGTAGGGCATCAGACCACCTTCCTACTCTGCGTGTAACAACAGAGTATCCATCCCTCACCCAAAGCCCCTGGGGCTTGCATGTTTGGGCGCTCCGAGGACATTGCCACTGCTTCCCGAGTTGGGGAACTCGAAGTAACACATGCGTGTGAGTGTTAAGAGAGTTGGGGCGAGAGTACCTACATACAATACCTACAATACAGTGTTCAAAGAATTAGGCGATGTCACGTTCGGGAACCCTAGCTCTGACCACTTTGTTTGTGCTTTCACTCTCCCCCGCAGGTTGAGTGTGGCTGCCCTTCAGTTGAATGTGGTAACAGCTGCCGTTACTTCACTAAACTTTTCGGAATTGCTTCCAGTTTGAGTCCGCGGGGATTATATCCGTTCTTCTGCGTTTCTGAACAAGTGCTTGGGCTCCAAGGAAAAGGAAGAAAAGAAAAAAAAAGACGAACACCCCTGGTCGCTACCGATTGACCAATCTCCTATGGGCATTGGCTTCTTCATTATGAGTACTCTATATATCGCACCGGCTTTCTGGACCTGCCATGATCCGTACCCGGGTTGTGTTTTTTTTTTTGTTGTGCTTTTATATATATAAGACCATATGGCACCACTTTTTTCTTCCTGGCTTATCCGTCTGTGATTGTTGCCGCTGCCTTTTCGTTCCAGCCAGCTTGATTGTTTGATCTTAGATCTGCGCCGCTTTCGTCCCCCGCCTAAAGCTGGCCTGCAAGAGCTACGGCCATCTAATTGATATTATTCGATACCCCGCGCACGTTACTTACCGTAATCATAATATCAACTGCGATGTCTGCTACGTCTGTTGATGTTGTAATTGTAGGGGCCGGTGTGTGATATTTTTCTCTTTTACTATATTTATTTTGCACTTTCCCCTTGGCCTCGGCCTCATATTCATTTTACAACTTGCCCTTCTATAATCCGGGGAAGGGGAATATTATTCTCTTTTTTATCTTCTCCATTGCATATGCAAGAAGGAACCGTGCTGAACAAAGATGCGGGCTCCCGTGGCCCAACTCCGGGCACAAAATAGGTCCCTTTGGAATTATTGCTGCAAAAACATATCTCGAACTCAACCCCACGGCTCTACTGACAATCCTCGAAACCGACACCTCTTTGGGAGGAGCATGGAGCAAGACCCGAATCTACTCAGGGATGTACTCGCAGTCTCCCCTAGGGATGATCGAGTTCAGTGATGTGCCCATGAAACCAACGAAGGATCAGTTTCATGGGTATGTCCCAGCACAACATGTCTATGAGTACCTGGAAGAGTACACAAAGACGCACGTCTACAATGGCCGTGACATCAAGAGTCGAATACGCTTCGACAGTCGTGTCACCAGCATCAGGAAGGTACGGAATACAAACTCTGTAAGGAACTCTTGGGTTGTGTGTACCGACAAAGGCGATGTCATCACAAGTGACAAGCTTATGCTCGCAACCGGCATCACCTCAAAACCAAACATCCCAGTATTTGAAAATGAGGGATTCACGCCGCCAATGCTGCATACAAAGGATTTGGCACGACTAGCACCTTCGTTCGTGGAGTCGGAGGGTGTTAGGAATGTGGTAGTGCTGGGGGGATCAAAGTCTGCATTCGATGCGGTTCATATGTTTCTGTCAGCTGGGAAGAACTTGCAGTGGATTATCAGAGATAAAGGTTCTGGGCCAGCGGGGATGAGCGCACCTGATAGTGCGCCGGTGTATTATGATAATGCGCATCAGATATTGGCAACTAGGTTGATGTCGAAACTGAGTCCATGTATCTTTGAGCCGAGGGACTCATGGATGAAGTTCTTTCATCAGACGAAAATGGGAAGGTGGATTACGGACAGGGTGTGGAGTAGCATGCAGTCGAGGTGGATAAGAGCGGCCAAGTATGAGCGAAGTGATAACATGAATAGACTGAGACCTCAGCTTCCGTGGGTTTCCCTTTTATCTGGGGGTGAGATATGTTTGGATGCACCGATTTCTCCCCAAGTATAGTACCATGAAGGTCATACTAAATAATTAATATCACAGGATATTTTGGAGTTCCGACAATGTCGGCGTCTCTAATACACCCGGCTTCTGGGATACAATTTCATGCGCCAAAGTACACCGAACGTCAATATCAAAACTAGTCGATTCATCTATTCTCCTCAAAAACGGTGGGTCTCTCCCTTGTGACCTCCTTATAATGTCCACAGGATGGGACATAACCTTCCCCTTCTTCGCCCCTGAGGATTCCGCCGCCCTGGGTCTTCCAGTGCCCATATCCTTCCAGTCCATGGTCGACGCCAAGAACTGGGAGCATCTCGAAGCTGCAGCTGACGAGAAGATCATCTCGATGTTCCCGCGCCTGCGATCGCCACCGGACCACTACCGGCAACCGCCAAGCACGACGCAGTTCTATTTATACCGTGGAATAGTATCACCGCACGAGGTGGCATCGGGTGATAACTCGATCGTCTTCCTGGGACAGGTGGGCGCAGCACAGTCATTCCAGATCGCTGAGACGCAGAGTATCTGGGCTGCTGCGTATCTGATGGGAGATCTGCAGCTGCCTGATGTGCATGAGATTGAGAATGATATCGCACTGACGAATGTGTGGAGACGGAGGAGATATCTCTCGGCCGGCGAGAGGAAACCGACCTTTATGCATGATGAACTTGCGGTTTGGACCCCACCCTGTGGAAAAATTGACTGCGAGTGATATCTAATGATTTGCATTTTTTTCAGTATGTAAGCATGCTGCTCCGAGACCTCGGCGTAAACCACCTAAGGAAGGGTGGGTGGAGGGAGATGGTGCAGCCGTACTGCAACAAGGACTACCGGGGAATGCTTGACGAGTATAAGAGGATTCGGGCAAAACAGGAGGACTATAATAGTAATATCAAGCTGAATATAGAAGTGTAAGTTTTGAGAGAGAGAGAGAGACGGAGATATAATAATATTTATGATATCATGCCTAGCCTAAAAATGGAACGCAAAGAACAAAACAAACTATCTTTACCCTTATTTACCGTATTTTGTTCACCTGTGCGCGTTATGGTTGTGATTCTAGGCTAGGGTTCTTAATTTCTCTTGAACTCAAGGCTGGAGTAGGCTGGAGTAGCAAAGCTACACAACTGGCTAGGCGCCAGTACAGTATTTTCTCTCCCAAAACAACACTCATGCACAGGTGTCTCCACAACATAGAACGAAATGTTCACCCAAAACTATTTCAACGTCTCAACTCACTGCCACTCCGCCAGCCAGCAAGGAAGGTACAAACTAGTGTGGGAGTTGACTCGTTGGTTGGGGCACCGCCCCTCAAACAACTCCCCCCCTGGCTCGGGAAAAAGAGTTATCAAGACTGCACGAACCCGAAGTCCGAAATTTTAAAAAATTAAGGGTCACCAAAAGCAACATTTAGGGTTCAACGATCATAATTGACCCCGCACGCACACGAAACTCGAAACGCTGTTACCATGCACGACAGGATGTCCCATGAGCGCGTGTGGATCATATCATATCAAGTAGCAAAGCGTTGATCACGCTGCACTTATTGGTTAGATGCTGTGCTATCATACCTGTATAGGGACAGCGAGTGGAATATACATACAACTAGTGTGGTGCAGTATCAATTTATACGTATACACATGTTTCTCTAGTCCCCACACCATGTTTGGCTGAAAGATGTAGGCGGGCTAGTGCAGTGCAGTATTGGCCAGGCTTGAGTAGGTGCTGGTTTAAGGTTTTCGTGCTTAATGTTTTGTTTCTTTTATGTCATGTACGTATTTGTAGAGTACCGTGGTTGTGGTGTAGGTCCCCAGATCGACTCATCACGATATCGATATCGATATGGACGGGTCGAGGGATTCTCCCCAAACCTACATGTACATATACGTATGCACATGTGCTCTACACGGAGTAGACCGGTCGATGAGCGTATATATGCGGTCACTATCCCCATGATCAGCGAGCCCTGGAGGGTATCTGTCTACGTATGTGTAGTACTGGTTGACACTTACTGTGTCATTCCGCCGAGCGATTAGATAGCCTAGGACTCGCCGACTGGGGATGTTTTGAAGGCAAGTGGTCTGATAGCTATTGGTACTACCAGTATTCGATATTCTCCGACCAACATACAGTGAATATGCCTGCCATCAATATTGGGTTATGGGGACGCTGTGGCCTGTGACGTTCCTTAGATTCTCTCCATATCTTAAGTATATATAACAGTGGCCTTCGGCCATGGCAATGGCTTGCCCCTGGTAGTGGGTGCGTTGGCGTATTGCTAATCCTCATGATTGAAGCTTTTCCTCCGATATATATGATCCCACTAATAACGTTAACATTAACCTAGGAAGAAGCCACTTCTGCACTAAACGCCCCCATCAAGCACTAGAGGTTTACATACAGAATGTGGCTCTTGATGGCTGATCGAGTGCGTCTGGCTCCACGTGATGGTCGTTTATGACATAGCCTACATGTGATACTAGGGGACTGAGGTCCAGTAAAGCCGACTGGGGAGTGAGAGGTCAATTTATGCCAAAACTAGATCGAATATGGGTCTAGGGAGTGGATGGTTCTTATCTCAGTGCTGAGTGATCTTTGAGGGCCGGAGCGGAGAATTGGTCATGAAATTCGGGCGGGCGGGTGGCTAGCCTGGTGTAAGCCCTAGATGTATATTGTGAGGCGGTATCTTTCATGAGAAGGGGGGGGTTGATCCCGACCAGGCAGCTTCGCCGGAGGTTTTGATCGCTCAGAGGATATGGTTGCCATTCGGTATCACTAGAAGTGTTGCTTCAATATTAATTCTATGATGACAGTTACTATATGTAGGCTCGTACCCAACCCCCTGCTTCCATCCTTCCATCCTTCCAGGTGCTACTAAGTAGAGGCTGGGTACAAGAGTACATGTAGACAGTTACATGTAGCTCTGTACTCGGTCATAACAATTTAGAATGCATGCACGTACACACGCACTGGGTACCCAAACATACATGTACATGTAGTCTCGTGCCCAGCCTGTGTTTACTTCGATTCTGCGCACAACGAAGTGCAACACAAAACAATCTGGGAACGAGACTAATGCACATGTATATTAAGAATCACCGCAATGTGTTTTTACAGATTGTTCTCTACACGCAAGCTAGCTTGACTAGTTACTCTCGTAGTGAAGTCTTCATCCCGTAATTATGAAGCAGCGTCAGATTTCATGCACATGTAGTTGTTTGCTAGTCGTATATATGCCAATCCATTGAGACGCATTACCCCCCAAAAGTCCCTAGCTTGGACATCAGGGTGAAAGGATGGAATGAGCTGGTGCATTGAAATACATGTAGTGTCCAACCTGCCTCTAAAGAGTATTATCTCTAGTGTACATCTGTTCGAGTACTATTCTATGCTATCTATTTCCTCGTGAAGATTACGTGCAATCCGCCCATCATATCACTTTTGCACGGTTCCTGAGTATTGCGGTTCGTGGCATGCCATTGTGGTTCTGTTGCCAGCGTTCCGTTGTGTAGTTTTGATGTGGCCAGTACTTTTATCTTTGGAAGAACAGGCTGCTCTTTGACTTTAACTACAAGAGGGACTTTTTTCTTTCTTTCTTTTTTTGTTTCACTCATTAATTGCATGCAGACTACAGGAGGGATTTGGATTCCTACTTCATTTCAGTTCTCAGACACAACGGGCTTGATCTTCTTCAATTCTCTTCTACTCAAATACCTTTTTGAATAAAGTTATACCACCAGCGCCAGGGAAATAGATACAGTCGCTCACCTAGTGACGGCGGATCCTGTCTGATGGCTGTGCTCGTAGTAATTTACTCTTGGCGTCCCAAACTTAACTCTGCTATTGGCCTCAAATCCCTGACCGCCATCAGACAGGATCCGCCTTCACCCCGTGAGTGACCGTATATACATATATATACAGTCACGTCCGCGATTGCAACAAACAAAGGTCATACAAAGTGTTATGATATACAGCAGTATGGAAATATCTATCTATAAATTTCGTTCTTATCCGGTTGTTGATATCATGATTTAAACTCATGGGCTTCGAGACTGGGAGTGCCAAAGCTTGCGGACGCGGCTGTACAATGGAAGGTCTAGTATAGGATGTATCATCTCGCTACCGAGGCTGCCATAGGGCCGTAGGTTGGCACGTAGGTCCCATCTCGGCTTTTATTCTGATCCTGGCACTATCCGCCTGAAACTCGAGGGTTCTGTCTGAAACAAATACTCATATATATTCACCTTAAACATATATAAACCCCGCGCTTGAGTACTGGGCGCACTTTTTCAAGCCTATCTTACCCCCGCCCCGAAACAAAGCGTACAAACTTGAAACCAACAGATAACACTAGATGATACTCCCAAGCATTTGTTGTAGATTGGCAAGCACGCTACTTTACTCCTAGAAGGCTAACCAGCCAGTATGTGTTTCACCGGGAAAGCGATTATCACCGGGAAAGCAATCAAGGGTGAGAAGTGTTATTTAGACACCTCCCAACTATTTTTGACATGATCTACCTCTATCTAGCGAGAGTATTATTTCAGAGAGGTCGTTGACTGTGTTAGGGAGTGCAAGCTTTATCGACTTTACCAAATTTTGGTTTATATTCATTATATAACTCCAGATTCGGAAAAGAGGCGCTGAACCCCCTTATATGTGCCTGCCTTCATATATTGTTTTTTGATGCCCACAACCTCTTTTTGGGAAGTTCGGTTGCTTTCCCGGTGAAATACGTAAGGTTTCATCCAGGGTCTGATCCTTTCTGGACTCACTCACTCACTCACTCATAAAAACTCCATCCAGACTACAAAGAACCGAAAGGAAAAAGAGAAAGAAAAAAAAATGCACCCAAGGCCTTTCCCCACCCAAAGGGGCATTTCAAGCATGTGATCGGCGAAGCGAGTGATAGTCTATGATCCTAATTTCAGCACAGACGCCCCGAGCTAGACAAGAGTGCCTATTTCCCATTTCTGCGAGGTACCATCTATCTGTACTTACGAGTCAAATCTGAGAGCGATACGGCGGTTTTGAGGGAAGGTTCGGGCCCGGTGGCGAGATTAGCAGAGTTACTAGCCCTAACCCTTGGTTGTGGATTAGCGATGTTTCTGGTCTCTCCTTTTTTGGAGGTTTGGATTTCACCAAAAGGCATGGTGGAGAAGATGCATTACTGGCGGAGGATCGAACGGGTGGACGGGGTTGCGATAAATTTTGAGCCATGAGGCACTTTGGGGATCGAATCTGGGTAAGTAGGGATCATACTTGTCCCCCCCCCTCCCCATGTGCATACAGGAATTACAAGATGTGAAGATGTGGCATCAAGCGGCTCCTTGGCTTTCTACGGTTGAGGCTGACTCCCATCTTTATTACAGCGAGAAAGTCATTGAAGTTGAGTTGAGAAAGTGGTTGTGGAAAGAAGAAAAAAGCCGCTGATTCCCACGGCGGAGGATCCTCAAATAATTGTCGCTTGTTGTTCAACTACATAGAATCGTAGCCTGCACTGCACATGGCCAACCAGCCAGCAACATCACAATATGATTGGTGCGGAGAGATCAGGAGACTTTGTATGATCTGTATTGGAAAGCCCTCTTTTCTTTCCACCTCACACACGTGATGGAGGAGTGATGGTGACGGCGAAGCGTTGAGGTGAAGATGTGAGGTGAAGATGTGAGGGTCAAGTCAGCACATACAGTATCAACCACGAATGGAGAGCGAATTCAAACCTGTAAGCAGAGGCGGCTCGGATCGGCCGCTCCGGAAAAAATGGCAGGAGATAAGAAATTACATTAGTCGCAGTTGTTATAAAGGCTGCCCACCCCCCCCTCCCCTCCCCCTCCAATCTTTTTGTTTTAAAAGCTCCATCTTCTTGTGGGTAAAAAAAAATCAGGGTTCTAACAAACACACCCATCTAAACTACAGTTGGTTGTGGAAAAAAATTTGCCATCTTTTTGAGGCTTCTTCACCAGCAATCAACCGGCCGCACACCTACTCCGAGTCATCGGTAATCACTCGATTACGTGTACACGGTATAACGCAACGCAACGAACAATAACTCGATCATCTCTCCAGATCTCTCCAAGATTTTTTCTTCTTGCTACTAGTGCGGTAGCTTTGGTCTTGCACCAGTGGGTGGTGGGCTGTGGATAGCTTAAAAAGAGGAAAAAACGGCAAACCCCGCCAGTCACTTTTTGGGCCTCCTCCCCGGTTGTTTTAAAAGGGAGAAAGGGAGCAAATAATAATAATAATAAAAAGAGTTCGACTGGCCGGTTAGGTTGTTTCAGTGAATCGTTTTCTTGAAAATACTTTCAACTCTCAACCAACCAACTCAACCAAGCCACAGGCAGGCAGGCAGGCAGGACAAGTCAGCTGGGGTTGACTACTATTACTACTATTGCTGCTGCTGCTGCTGTTGCTGCTGCTGCTAAGAACCTTTTTGTTTGTTGCACCCGTTGATTTTTGTTCCAACACAGGGGGGGGGGGGTCCCAGTTCCGTGTATCACGGACCTTCTTCTTCTTATTCCTCTTCCTCCTCCTCTTCTTTTTATTCTTTTAGTACATACATACATAGCTCTCTCTTTCTTGGTTTCGACTCTTGCATCGTCTTTACTTCGCTTCAAGCTTAAATCGAGCCTGAGTGTGAGCCTGCATTTACTACCTACATAACCTTCCCTTCCCGTCCCTTCCCTTCCCTTCCCTTTCCTTCCCTTCCCTTTCCTCTTCAATCCACAATCCCACTCGCGAGGCAAACAACAACCATAGATCCTCCCCATTGGTATGTTCCAACCCCCCCCCCCCCCCCCCCCCACACACGCACACACACAGCCGTCGCTTATTCATAAAGCAGGTCAATCATCACACTCCTCGTAACACCCAAAGGCTAAACCCCATCCTAAACCAGTCAACAATTTCCTTTTCCTATTCCACATCACAACCACTACCACAACCTCAACCACCAAAAAATAAAAATAAAAAAGCCATGACAAAACCCACCACCACCACCGCCCCAGCAACCACCACAACCGCCAACCCACAACAACCTCACAAACGTCGCCGCCGCCGCCGCTCCACAATAAAAACCGCCAACCCCCCCATCCCACCTGCCTCAACTGACATCGACCACTTTTTCCAAAGCGGACCCTTCTCAGCGCTCCCACAGGGCGCCTCTCCCGCCGAGGTCGAGGCAGACCTTAAGCGCATACGCGCCGCTGTAGCCCGCCTTGCGAGCATACTCCTCGGCGCCGCCGTTGGCAGCGGCAGCATCTCGCCCGTTTGCGAAGCGCAGCAAGAGGAAGAGGAAGCACTATTTGTGCGCGGCGTGTCATTATCGCCGAGAAGAGAAGGCGGGAGAGGGTTGTCGCCAGCTACGGCCGCCGAGCCGCTTACTCCAGAGTCATTTTATGGCGAGGATACCGTGGGGGAGAGGGAGAAGGAAAGGAAAAGGAAGGCAAGGAGAGAGGCGGAGGCAGCCGATGCTCCTTGGGTCCGTTCGCCTACGGGGGTGAGGAGAGAGAGGCACAAGGGGTTGGGCGGAGTCCCGATGAAAAAGCACCGGGCGAGGTTCAGCCCTTACGTGTCGACGACGACATAAAGCGCGACTACATCGGCAGCAATTTAGAGAGCTGTATCTCTATTTAGTGAGGGTTTTTTTTTTTTTTTTTTTTTGATTTAAAGTGTTACTTTCTTTCTTTTCTTTTTATTTGTGAAAAGAACTATATAATTGTGCAGCAAGAGGAATGACTGCGCTTGTTTTCTCGTCGCGATGGAGCGGAGAAGACTTGTCCATATCCTGTAATAATTTTCTTCACACCAATTCCTAACGTCTAAATATTAGCAGGAGGCCAGGGGGAAATGATTTTTATTCTTTTTTTTTTTCGGTAGACGGGAAGGCGAGGCTTTAGGAGCCCGAGACTGTCTGTGGAATTTTTATCATTTTTAACATCGTTTTCATTTTCTTTTACGGAGTTTATTTGGGGACTTGTAAATATTTCGTTTATGGGATTTATGGTTATTATATCCAGCACTGAGCTACATCTATATCGCATTTTACGAAAAAGAAATCTACAACAGCAGCTGTGCGCACCTGGAGTTCTCAAAAAATGTGACACGAATTCCTTACCCCCCTCTAACCCTCATCCTCTCACAAGTGCCGCAAGAGCGGCAATGATACCATCAGCCACAAACCATCCGCCGCCAGAAACCGGTGCCAGCTTCACACCGCATCACTCACCCCCTCTATTCTCCGCGGCCACTCGAGAGCCGTGTGGACTATGCATAGACATTGTGATCCAGTCTTTACCGCCTACGCAAGCACCCTGGCGTGTTGTAGCTGTCGTCCCCACTGCCATAAAGAAAAAAACAGGGCATGCCATGTTTGGCCCACGTGGTCGTGGGTTAGGGTTATAATTTAGAAGAGGGGGCCGATCTAGCTGTAGATGTAGGGGCCTGTCGGGGGGTTGTGTAGACTAGTGTGAACCGGAATACGGGAGAGGATTTATCAGGTAATGGGGGAGCTGATTAGTTGGCTTGCTGGTGCAGCCAGCGCATGGGGCCGAGGGATCTCGACAGCTGGATACCTCTCTAGCGTTGTTCGTGGTTTATCTGTAGATCTGGGGCTAACAAGGTGTATGTGCGCCCTGTGGATTACATGCGCGGGAGTATCGGACCACAACTCTCCGTAAAACAGGGCTTATGGGCGAAAAAGGATGGAAACGGCAATCGAGTGATTTTCAGTGATTCTGTGGCGGTGGACAGGCCTAGCGCGAATATAATGGTTAGAAGTTTATTTGGGTCTTTGGTTTTCTCTTTGGTATTGGGATAGATATTGCTTATAAGTTTCTAGTTCTGTCCTCTGAGTTTGGCAGGTTATAGTTTTCCCTCGCTCCTTGGGTAGGCGGGTGGATATGTGGACTCGTTGGAGCGAGGAAGAGAAGAAGAAAAAAGAGGAGAAGAGAAGGAACAGGCTCCTCTTGTAGGCCAACGAAAGAACAGGTGTTTGGACAGACAAATACAGCATGTCTAGACTGTTTGAGGCCACGTCCAAATTATAATTACAGCGCGACTAACAACAATGCAATCGTATTCTAACTACGTCTCAGTGACTGACATGGATAGCGCCCCACAACATATCAACTAGATTCGATATCATATATCTCCTTCTGGTTTGTATTGTTCTATATCCAGAGCTCCTCATAGAGGATGGGGACGAGACTACATGTCAACATACTATCCCGCGGCACCGGACACAGCCAATCGATAGTCTCGGGCCATCCGTCAAGAGCCGCAGTCTGCTCCGGTAAGATATGTAGGAACATCTCGTTCTGGTAAAAGATAGTTATGTATAATATGTGCTGATAAAGATCCCACCAGATTTATCTAGCAGGGTTGGAAAGGTGCTCCTCGACGCAGCCCAGAAAGGTCTGTGTTTAGGAGCGGAATCGGCCCAAGAACCACCCACATTGACCAATTAATCGGGGCCTAGAGAATATTCGAAGAGTTGATAGCGGGGTATCGGCCGTTACTCATAGATTTCTCTATGCCTAGCACGTGCTTATTGTGGTAAAAGTCGCGAGGAAAGTTGGATGGTACTCTAGATATTGTACCATATATCAATTAACGAGGAAGTTTCCAGGGGGGGTTAAGCTTAACTTGGGTAACTCCCAAGCATTAGGGTCTAGAGTCAAGCCTATAACCTCTAGACCAGCTGACCTCTCTTAGAAATTAGGGTTCCTAGTCGGGGGACTTTCGTCTCGTGTCCATCACCAAACTATCGATTAGGGTGATGAAGGTTCTTTGCTTCTTCCTACCTCCATAATCTAGCGGGATGGAAGCATCGATTAAATTACCCGAGTTTACGAAAAGGCCATAATTTCGCGCAAGACAACGTTGAACAATGCCCCCATTTCAAAACTACTTTCCGGTTGTCTCTTCCTTACCCATGGACCGGTCAATGGATAGTCGGTCGGGCCAATTGCATACCATAGTCCTCGGCATCACGAGCTCTTACCACTTCGCACTTTACCCTAGTAATGAGTACCACTCAAGGACCTCAGTGAAGTGCCTGGGGTGCGCAATAGTCGCGCACACAACTCTTTATCGGCTTTCGTCAGTCGGGCACACCTACAGAGTAGTACATCATCGCGGCCATGTTACATGTAATGATGCTTCCTCTTGCATTTTTCGTTCCCCAGACTACATCTAGTCGGTAGGGCTAGGTTTAGTGCGCCTTGGCTGCTGGGTACCTTTTGACTTCTCGACAGACTGTGAGCTGTTTGTGAGCAGCTCGTCGATAGCCCGCAGACGCAGGCCATTATCAAAACAGCTTATCCTAGGTGTGGCCTGGTTCGTCGACCTTTCGGATTTCGGTGATGATGGGGTGCACTATTCAGTAACGTTTACGACTGGCCGGTGGAGCGACAGGGCATGGCGACTTGCAGCCGTCAGGTCCGACTAACTAGCTCCGAGCCCAATCCCGACCCCGACCCTTCAGCACCATACAGAATATGTACAGTAAGCTCGCTTCCATTCCCCGCCCCAGATCAAGAGCTACACCATGCAGAAAACCAAGGCAGTACAAAACCTAGATCTACCAACTGCCGCGTTGACAAAACGCCTATCTCCGAGACACCATCATAATAAGGCACATCTTGTACTTCACACACTTTCACACACCTAAGGGTTCCACTTTCGGATGCCCTTCTCCCGCATCTTGCCGGCCGTGTGTACACGCTGTCGATATAATCGCATTAGAGCAGCGCGCAAAGCAACCCCCAGTAATCTTCACCCTACTCTGGAACCGGACCGCGCGGATCTAGTACCCCCGTTAGCCTATTCGAAACGAGCCCTGGTAGGGACTCGTCTCGTCTCGTCTCGTCTCATCTTGTCTTATATGAAGTATGAGATTGGTTTATTAACTCTTTTCATGCGTCTAAGCTCGGGCTTTGTAAGTATGCTATTAATTGAGATCGCGGAAGGTGGTAAGTTGGTGGTCTTAGGTGTCCTCCAAGGAAGCGATTCTTAGGAAATATTTTGCATATAACACCATTAATATTATGATATTACTAGGGCCCTAATCTTATTGAAATTGGGGGAAACCTTGGGAAGGAGAACCCTGAATGACCTTTGACCTTGGTGAAGTTACTCGGCATCTGGCTACGTAACGTATATCACTTAGTACTATTGATATTATTAATTCTTGGTAGTCTCAAGCCTGATGAAGCCCAAACTTAACAGTCCCAACTCATGCTAAGTTCAGTCTTATGCATTTGAGTCTTGTATCTTGAGACGGGTCTATGCGCCCTCTCGTCTCATAGGCGGTACACACCATGGGGATCGACCAGCCGCCGTGCCACCCGGCCAGCTCTAGTTCCATTTATCAGATTAGGATTTCGATAATATGCTCTAATTAAGAAGACTTACAACCTTTGCCGGAAATAAAGCTCCTGTGGTGGATGGTTGGTCCTGGGGACCCTAAATCGGACCAAGTATCGAGGGTAAATATGGACGAGTGATAGTTGATGATCCAATATTCAACGGGACATGTTGGTTTTCCTACCTTCAGACAGCTGTTATTTCTGGCTGTGCTGTTGAAGAGCACTCGCAGCAGTGAGGCTAAAAGCGAATTAGTGTATTAGGGCTCGACTGTACTCGTGGGAATATTGTGGAACATGACTCAATTCTAGATCATAGCTAAAGGCGGTCAGTGATTATGGTTTCCAAGACTATATTGAACGATCGCAATTATCTCTATCCCTGAAGACTTCTAGAACTAGATACCACCACAAAACACAATCTAGAACTATGCCTAATGATATATATTACTAGCATTAATACCCCTTTCTAGCTCATAGCCACACAAACACACAAACACACAAACACACAGAACCGTCTACTCCCATCTACTCCGCGCCACCACCACTAGTCATGATAAGCAGTGTCGCACCCAGCAACACCCACCAGTACCTATACATCACAAGCACACATTAGTACACACAGTCCACAACAATAGCCACAGAACACAGCGGCGGAAAACTCACTTCTGCAGGAATGTCTTCTCCACCTCCGGCACCGGAATCTTGCCATCAGGCGTCAAAACAATCGGCTTATTCAGCACGGGCTGCGGGCCCGGCGCCTGCGTCAAGATGCGCACAGTGGGCGAGGAAGACTATACAATCAATGCTCAGTTAGCCAACAGTCCAGTCCAATTCATTCAGCCGACCCAACAGGACTCAATGGCCAACATACGGCTTCATCGCCGGCCTTGTACTGCACATGCCATGCCTTTCCCGTATCATCAACCCTAACCGTAATATCCGCATTCTCCGGATGCTTCAACGTTTTCTACAGCGGCCATCCAGCGCATTAGCATCCACTTCATCCGAAAGCGACCCTGCCACCCAAAAACGCCCACAGAGCCATACTCACACCAACAACCACACATCCAAAGAGCCACGTCTCCCCATTCCACACGCCCACACGAACCTCCTCCTCCTCGCCACTCTCCGCCCACGCACCACTGTGCTCCGCAACGCCGAATCCGCCCTCGCCCGTCGCCGAGTCATACGAGACTTTCCCTAGGATCGTTGGATGGGGCGCGCCGAGCGGCCATTGGTGCAGCGTTAGGGTGTGCGTGTGGGTGGTTATCGCGTTTGCAGTGGCCGAGAGGAGTGATAGCACTGGTAGCAGGAGTGAGAATGCGCGCATTTTGGTTTTTGTAGGAGGTGGGATTTTGGGGATCGTGATATTGAGAGAGGTGATATGATGCGGCTCGGTTGGGATTGTATGTGGTGAGAGGGTGGGTCTTGGGTAGTAAGAGGCGCTTATCGCGGCTGTGGGAAGATACGTGGCTGTTTGAGATTTTTCTTCTTCTCGAAAAGATTCAAGCTACAGCTACAGTGTTGAAAGAGCAAATATCTGCTGGAAAAGCTCTACTAAAAGCTCAAGTGGTATAAAGCACACTTCCATAGCATTATTCCACA
This sequence comes from Morchella sp. 2018-W38C, assembly GCA_024713705.1. Lineage (NCBI taxonomy): Eukaryota > Fungi > Ascomycota > Pezizomycetes > Pezizales > Morchellaceae > Morchella > Morchella sp. 2018-W38C. The sequence continues at coordinate 2,147,114 of JAMJEX010000001.1, forward strand.
TGGTAAAGCTCCAGAGCTTCAAACCCCGTTTCTCGTAGTTGGGCAGAACTGGCAAAACAGAGGGCCAAAACATGAGCTCCCACAGGGCTGCTAAAATCTCAGAAAACCTCACAAGTTCACATTGAATGAAGACTCAAAATAATCCCTTCTATAATGACAGCACGTAGGCTGCCATCTGTTATTTCATTCTGTTTCGTCTCTATAAAAGGTATCTCAGTCTTCTCAGTCTCCCCCCGCTCATGCACCTCCTGAAAGAAGCAGGCTTGTGTAACATGACTGCTTCTTGTCCACCGCACCGCCCGCGCACAAATCCAATCCAGTGCCAAAACTAAAGGTAGTAGAGTAACAAGTCCCGCAAAAAAAGACACCTGCCATCATCATGCAAAGAAACGCAACAAACACCGTCCCTGGCTCGCCCGCCATGCCAAACCGAAATAAACCATCGAGAAAAAGGTGTAAAATACTCAGATCCTTTGCACTAAGCAGTATATCCTCGATACCCCGCCAAAAGCGAAAAGGAAAAGGAAAAAAAAAAAACGAGGCAAAAAACAACAAAAAACTCCACTTGCAAATTGACCGATAAAAGTACTAATAACATAAACATAACAAAAACTAATTAAACAGCCCAACCGCAGAAGAAAAATAATCATCTCAAGCGAAAAGGGGATAAAAAAACATCGCTGGCGGAAACTCGGTAGGGCGTTCGACATGCTATTAAGCCGAACATAACCCCCACGAGCAAACTACGTCACTAGATAATACGCAGCTGTTCCGAGCTATACCAACGAGTTTGGGCTTTAAACCAGCTCGAAATCCTCGTCAGAGTCCTCATAATCGACGACTTCATACTCGTTCTTGATGAGAGTCGTCAACTCCTTGTGCTCGAACTTCTTAACAGCCTCTGTTACGGCATAACTAAGGGTGTCGGTTCCGGCACGTGGTCCGGACTGGTCATAGGAGTACGCGATACCGGCAATAGAGTCGTTATCCGATGATGAATCCTCCCAACGGTCTTCCAACGCCGCCGAAGGGGTCAGAGGGTTGGTTCGGGCGGTGCAAATCTCATCATCAAAGTACAACTTGCGAGCAGCCCTCTTTTTGGCAAGCCCCTTGGTGTTCCAGCCTCGGCAGCTGCAGCAGTGGCAGACCTTCACGAGACTAAGGTCACGGGTCATCTTGAATCTAAAGGAAAATGAGTCAGAATTTCAACTCTGGAGCAACACAAAGGACGGACATCATTTCGAGAGAGGGGGGTTAAGGTTGTTACGGGCTGTTACGGGCTGTTACGGGTGAAATAACCAAAAGTCAGGAATTACTTACTTGTTCTTATCATTCCAGCAGGGAGCACCTAATTTCTTGTTTGAGAATGCTACTGGCTGACCGAGGAGGGCTACATTGACGTTTCGGTACTTGACACGACGCTGGGGGATGTTTATTAGCATGATGGTTCACTTCACCCGGGGGTGGGATGACTTGTATGACTCACCTCTTTGCTGCGGCGCTGTTCAACGGCTGCGCTTCTAAGGTCGCCGGTGGACTGAACGATGGAGTTTGTGAGAGCCATGATGTTGGATTTAGGTGATGGGATTGGAATTGAGGGAGAGGGTATTGCGGCTGATTTGGTGATGAACGTGCTTGGTTGGCGAAGGACTGGCGACAACAAGACGACAACGAACGAATTAGGCTGTGAGGGAGGAGTGGAAACTTGTTGATATCAATGGATGTGAGGAGGAGGAGGAGGAGGAGGAGGGTTACAGTTACAAGTATAAGCAGGCTGTAGACAGCAGGCAGTAGGCGAGGGAGGAGGGAGAAGAAGGAAGATGAGTTTCGGAAAGGGCCAGATATATAGGGAGCAGGTGCGGAAACGGAAAGGGTGGTACCTAACACGATAGCTCTTTATAGCTCAAGCAGATAGGTAGGTTTAGGTGGAGCAGCTGGCAGCTACTTGACCTGACTTGAGCTAGCGTTTCCGGAGAGGGCGAGCGAGCGAGAGTCAGTCAGGAGCAGCAGCAGGCCTTACTTGAAATGTTATCACCAAGCTGTATCATACCTTCATGCTTACATACATACATACATCATCATCATCCACCCATCCATCCATCCATCCATACCATCCGACTATGTAATCGCATTCGACCATCCCCCACTCTCTTTCCACAGCCATCTTTTGTGACCATGACTCTACATTCTATTGCTATTGTTGTAATGTAAATATCGGGGGGGCACATGGGGGGGGGGGGGGCCTAGGGTTGTGTTTCCCCAGCTTCGTTATTATTGCTACACTCTATTATTCTGTTGGGGGTTGTTACTTCAGTCTTGTAGCTTTCTGTTGCTGCTCCCTTGCACTCCCTTGTCTCGTTTGTCTCGTTGCAGCACGCATCCCATCCAGCCTCAGCAAATGGCAGCCAGAGGCAGAGGGAGAGAGAGAGAGAGAGAGCACCTGGCTGGCCAGCGCTGAATACCGTGGCTACCCAGCTTGCCTGCCTGCCAGACAGCCAGCTACCTCATCCTCTCCGCCAGTAACGTAATCAAATGCTAACATCACTGATTCCCCCACCATACAAAACCTCCTTGAATAGAGCTCATGCACCTACACTACATACACGTAAGAAGATGTAAGTCCTCTAGAGCAGTATAGTAGTCAGTTGTAGTGCCGGTAGAGTGCACGCCCCCTCCCTCTCTCTCTTTCTCTCTCTCCCTCTCTCTCTCTCTCTCTCTCTCTCTCTCTAAACCGAGGTGGGGCCGAGCTAGGGAAGCTATCTAGCGAGAGAATGAACGTGAATGAATGAACGAAACCCCAAACCATTCCAATCTCCCCCCCCCCCTGCCACCCCACTACATACTACCAACAAACAAGCAGCAGCGGGAAAAATAGGTTTAGTTTAAGGGGGGGGGGGGTGTCGGTGGATCGAGAGAATTGATAACCACGATTTCTCTCTCATTCTCTAGCTATCCTATCCGTCCGTCCCTCCCCTATCCCTGACTTTCGTTATCCGAACAGTGTTACCTCTCTCACTTTCTCTCTCTCTCTGTCTGGCACATACATACATACTACATACAGAATTAGCCCAACCCAAGGCCTTATCCCGTCACGGTATCGCCCGTGCCTCAGTGAGTGAATGAGGGAGGGCTGAGAGAGATAAACACCCGTCCGGGTTGGCAGAGTGGAATAGATAGTCCAAATACAGATGTTTGTTCTATATGGGAGGGCACATAACGGGGGGTGGGGGGGGCGCGTAGATAACTATCATAATCTACAATACAGCTTTAGTAGCAGCAGCAGCAGCAGTAGATAGATAGTAGATACTAGATAGATTAGTAGTAGCATACTCTAGATATGAGGAGCTACGAAACTTGGAAATGTTTTTTTTCCCCTACCCCTTTCATATCTCTCCGAACAAAAACCTGGAAATTTGCCTTTCATGGAATTAATCGGGAGTCGTGAAACGCCTTTTCGATCCGCGATCCCACACTTTAGCGATAAGCAGGAGAGATAAATAGACAGGCAGGCAGATAGAGTATGAGCAGATAGAAACAAAAAAATCCGTGCCTACATATTCTTGCACGTATGTACCCCTAATCTACATCAACCTTCTACATGCCTACTGTAGGTACATGTATGTACCTTTAGCCCAGGTGACGTAGAACGGAAGGAACGAAATTAACCGAGCCTCACTGTGGCTCATCCCCATAATAGCAGCTGCCGGGTACACGCGCATCCATCCATCCATCCATCCATCCATCCATCCATCCATCCATCCATCTGAGAGTCTCAGTCATAGAAGTTTACTCACCAGCTTCACTGACTCCCCCATACTTTACTCTGTATCCCATACTAGAGTACACCCTCGGAACCCTAACCTAGCTACCCCATATCAATCATCAAGTATCTCCAAATTAATATGTAAGAAAGAAAAAAACCATGACTCCCTCTCTTTGCTGTTTCAGTCATCGCCGCCGTCACTGTACTCCGAGCCCTCAGAGGGCAGGCTGCCAGGAAACCATCCAAAGCCATCCAGGTCCACCTGAAGCGCTCCCCTTGCCCGTGTCGTCACGGTTACTCCCTCATTGCGCAGAGCCTGTGCATGACGTGCTGCGGCGGTAGGGTCATCCCTTTTATTTTATTTTATTTCGGTCAATCACTCGCTCAGTAGACCAAGTCCAAACAAAGAAACAACACAAGCGGAACAGAAACAGCAATGTAATGCCAATAACGGATAAATAAAGCCCGAAACAACGGAAGCCGGAAAACATTGTTGTTGTTGGCATTGTTGTAAGTGCAAGTATGTAAATAAGGCTGTTTTGGCAAATGGAAAGAGATCGAGTAGGTACTGAGAGAGAGAGGGGGGGGGGGGGTTGAGAGGGAGAGTGGGAGGGCTTTACCTGATGGGAATTATCCCATTTGACGATATGACCCTCTGCCACGGAACATTGCCGTTGTGGAAGACGATGGTATTACCCTGAGCGTCGTTGCTGCTGCTTGGGAGGTGCTTGAGGGCTTGACCGACCTGTCTGTGACCGGTTAGAGCCATGGAGCATACCCGGTGGGTGGAAGAAGTAGGAGGTTGAAATGGAAGCTTTCAAAATCCTTCCCCCGAGAGCCCCCGGTATCTTCTTCCTTCTTTTCCGGGTTTCCAGAATTAGGGTCCACAGTGGTGCTGTTGTTTACCTTGGGCATTGGGCTGGGTGCCCGTGGGGGAGAGCCACATCAGCTACACTGCGCTCTTCTTTCTTCCTTCCTTTCTTTACCTCTAAGCATGTTGTATCGAAACGAAGAGTGCTATCTTCCCCATACGAAGGGAATATACCAAAACCAAAACACAGAACAGAACAGAACAGAACACAGAACGGGCTGTCTTACGCTTCCCTATCAAGTATGCAATGTGACCATACGAAGTGACTTTACCGTGAGGGATTTCCTGTTCGGCTCGCCGCATCATCTCAGCTCAGCTGGCTGGGGGTATCTTAACTGAGTTTGAGCTATTCTGATATCTGAATGGGGTTGGAGGGGCGGGCTCCATAGCTATCACCTACTCAGACTACTCTAGGTACCACCTACATGTAGGTACGGGGGCGGGGGGGGTAGGTACGAGGTGCGAGGTGCGAGGTACATACCTGGACAGCCATATAAACGCCCACCACGAAGGCCTCTGCCTCGTCTGTCCGTGCCATTCCGAGCTAGGTATTCTCTGGAGTATGTGGGTGTGTGTGGGTGTGGGTGGTGTGGGTGTGTGTGTGTGTGTGTGTGTGTGTGTGGGCAGATCTGGGCGCATCTGCTCCTACTTGCTTGGAGACGAGCGAGGTGGTGAATGGAGTTGTTTCCGAGCTCTCACCTCACAGCTGTCTGTCTGTGTCTCTCTGCTCTTAGTAAGAGTAAGGCGGCGGTCGCACAAAGCAAGAGACTTGGCAGCAACCAATCAGCGCAGTCACGTGGAAGCACTCGCGCGCGCCGAATGCGGCAATCGATCTGCGGATGCCGTTGCCAGGGTGGCTGTCTGACTGTCTGTCCCTTTCCTCGATTCGATACCATCGTGAGGTGCGAGGAATAGCTTCTTCTTCTTCTTCTTCTTCCCCACACAGCAGAAACCACCCAATAGTAATGTCCCTGTCCACATACCTCGCCCAGAAATACCTCACAAAGGACGAGCCAGACAAGAAAAAGTCAAAGAAGCGAAAAAGAAAGGCCCAGCAGGAAGGCGGCGTGATAATTGCCGACGACGATGCCCTGGGCTGGGACCAAGGCAACGACGACGATGATGACGACGGCCCTGTGACCAGTACGCCTCCCCGCCACAGAACCCCCCCCCCCCCCAAACCTCAAACATTTCCCCAAAAACCTGAATGGCAAAGAATTGAAGCTATACTGACCTCACAAACAAAGTTGGCGAAACAACAAAAGCCTTCCGCCGCACCACAAAGTCCAACTGGACCTCTGTCGATGCCGATGCCGCCGAGACCGCCGCCGCCGACGCCATAATTGCGCAAGCTCCGCCACAGGCTGACGACCCGGACGACCAGCCCGCGATCGTCGGCGCCGACGACAAGTCTATGCAGAAGATGTCGAGCGGCGCGCACGCGGGCCTCCAGACCGCAGCGCAGGTGACGGCGCAGCTCGAGCAGCAGCGCAAAGCCGAGCTTGCGCGCTTCAACGCGCAGGACCCGCGCGAGACGGGCAAGGGTCAGGAGACAATCTACCGTGATGCATCGGGGCGCATCATCAACATCGCTATGGCGCGGCAGGAGGCGCGCAAGAAGCTGGAGGAGGAGGAGGCCAAGCAGCGGCAGGTGGTGGAGCAGAACAAGGGCGAGCTGCAGGCGGTGCAGCGCGAGGAGCGGAAGAAGGAGCTGGAGGAGGCAAAGTATATGACGCTGGCGCGGTATGCGGATGATAAGGAGCTCAATGAGGAGATGAAGGAGAAGGAGCTGTGGAATGATCCGGCAGCGGCTTTCTTGACGAATAAGAAGAAGGGACTGAGCAAGACGGGGCGGCCGCTGTATAAGGGTGCCGCACCGCCGAATAGATATCATATCCTGCCAGGGCATCGGTGGGATGGGGTCGATAGAGGGAATGGCTTCGAGAAGAAGTGGTTCCAGGCGCAGAATGTGAGGAAGAACAGGGCGCAACTGGAGCACGATTGGCAGACGGATATGTAGAATCTGCTGTGTCTCTTATCTTAATAATGTAAATAGCTGTTAACGTTTCAATGATCAAAAGTTGCTTTTTTTTTATTAGAACAGTCATTGCCTTATCTGTCTCCGATTAATCAACTGCAATTCACGAAACACAAGTTGGCCAGCCAAACAGCATCCCGAGAGTCTACTGATCACAATGGACTCATTACTACAGTCAACTTTGGGGCAACGACGAACCTGGGACAACGACGGAAACACAGATTTTCAGCCAAAGTAGTAGTTGCATACCAGCCTGAGCGTCACTGTCTTGACTGACAAAGACCCCTGTTCGTCGTTCAACCAGTTTCGTCGTTGCCCCCAAGACGACTGTACATACATTGTAATATTAGAGCCTACTATCTAGTTATAATAATTGCTTTTTTATGCCGAGAGCGTCCGTTACTAAGCCGCCGCGCAGTGGATCCATAGTGGTGGATCCAACTTAGTACTCGCCCCCCTGCACAACACTCAAACACTCGTCGAGTCTCACCTACTAATTCACTATCAATTGCCCGCCCCACGCCCCAGCCCCGGCTGCCCAGGGAGTCCCATTCTCTGCGGCCAAGGAACCCCCCAACCCAAGTGGCCAATTATTTGCAAAAGCCTCTCTCTCAACGAGTGCCTCGGCTTTACTGGTTCGAGTGATGAGCCCTAAAAACAAAAAGAAGATATCAGTATCAGTATCAGTATCAGTATCAGTATCAGTATCAGTACCAGTACACCGATACCTAAATGGCACTACTATACCCCCCACCACTGACGCCCATTGAGCGGGTGCTCGCCCCCGCTGCGGTGCCGGGCCACACGCCGCCAAAGAAGATCTGTCCGGAGCCGTATGTCTACCTGAAGCTTGTGCGGCTGCGGCCGATTACTGGCGTGGGTGTCAATTTCAGGATGAAGTTTTCTGACGAGGTGAATTTTGTGTATGGTCAGTACCTGGCAACATCACCTATATATATATATAGCTGGCTAGAGAGGATACTAGCTAACACATTATGTGCGGACAGCCTATTTCGTCAGCACCGAGTTCGACAGGTTTGTGCACAACGGGACCATAAAGGTTGGGCAAATCATTGAAGTGCGGCGGTACATGTTGGGCGTACATCCGAGTAACGGTACGAGGTATGTATATATATATATATATATATGGTGTAGACGTTGTGCTGTAGGTGCTTTGAGATTGACAATGAGGTGCGTACATGTAGCTTTGTGGGGCTGGTGTGGATACACCCAATCCCGACTGTTATTAATGGCCCGAGTGCTGCCGTCAATGGTGGCCCAACAGTTGTCAATGGCCCAACGGCTGTCAAGGACCGAAATGCTACCGCCAATGGCTCAAATACAGTAGACAATGGCAATAGTATCCGGGCCGCCGTCAATGACCAAAATAATATTATCAGCATCGCCGTCCCAGCTCTCCAATGGCCCCCGGTCCCCGTACCGAATATCTGGCTCATATCCAGCGCCAAACTAACAGACGACATGATCAACATGAAAAGAACCATGCTAAACAACCTGGCAAACAAAAACATGAGGAACGCTAGTACGTCCCCTCTCCTCATACAGCATTGAAAGTTTGATATAAGGGTGCTCACTCACATGGCCATCTAGATTTTCTCGTTGTCATACTAGAGAGGCGGAAACGCCCTGATAGTAAAACAATTGTATATACCCCCCTTACCCCAAAGCGCTCTCCACCCTGGCACCCTGTTTTAACCAACCCCCAAACAGCCCAAGCAAGATTGGTACCTCTGGGACCAGTCCTCCAACGACCGCAAGACCATAATCAGCGTCTGGGGTGACCTCTGCGCCGAGTTCCAGCCCGCCCTAGGAACAATCGTCGCCCTATGGGATGTCCAGATCAACACCAGGTACGAGGACAACCCAAACTCAGCAAGGTTGACACGCTTGTCAAAGGGCGGGCTGGGCCACTTGAATGCCTACAAGAACAAGCGTCCAAAGGGCCTGATGGACCCGGAAGATGTGATGGGGTACCATGAGTTGAAGGAGGCATGGCAGGCATTGCAGCGCGGGAGAATTACTTGGGAGGTTTGAGCTAAAGTTTTCTTCTTTTTTTCCTAGCTAGCTAGCAGATTTCGGGTATCCGAGATACGGCACCTACTACTTTATTGCTTTAATGAACGGATATATTGTTACTTGGATTGCTTACAATAATATTTACCGGTTTGCCTCATAGATCGCACACCCTGGAGCGAGAGTCCGAGCTTTAATATCTCATGGGCACCACAAGTACACTGCACGACAACTAATTGCATGATGCGAGTGATTTTTGGTGACTCAATTGGGGGGGTGGGAAATATCGGTTTTACTTGTCTACGATACACATAAATCTACGTGCTCATATGAATGTGGACCTGGTTACAACACCAAATTTGACGATCTATAAGGATTGAAGGGGTTGATGAATTTGGCAAGCTAGTCAGAACAACCGAGTGATGTTTCATGACGCGAATCCCTGTCAAGAGATCATTCAGATGCTCTTGGTCACATCTTTCCTTACTAAGAAGAGATCCATCCTTCAAAGTTACAGCTCGAGCAACATCGAAAACTGGGTAACGTTAACCCCCCACGTGTATAGTTGGAAAAATGGCAAGTAAGCCTTAGTAACTCCTGCTTTGCTATTTTTAACTAAAAATACAAAAAGCATACTTGAAATATCCAACTCAGGATTCTTCGGACAAAAAATATCAGGTCCACCTTTGTTATATTTTCTCGAACCCACAATTTGGCTCCTCATGTAACTGCAGAAAAGCCAAGCCTAACTTCCAAGCCTGTGTCCCTGCCCACGATGTGTCCACTGACTATTGGTCGGTGCAAAGATCCCCCGACCTGAGGCAGCTGTCCCCGGTGCAGTTGGTACCGGCCTGATAGAGGGGCCTGTTGGGGCCCTCGGTCTTGGTCCTGAAGTATTATCGCCCGGAGTATCAAAAAGCGCATGTATCCAGTTTGGAGTGACGATGAAGTTTCGCCCGCCACCGAGTCTGGGGTAGATATCCGTAAGGAAGAGGTAAAGATGTGCTGCAACAAGACCAGTTGCTTCGACAAGTGCTGCACCAGTGCCAGCCTGCACGAAAGTCATGGCGAGCATGACAAGGGGAAGGAACTTGACAGGGAAGGTGGCGATGAAGAAACTGACTTTCTTGCTACTGTCCTCGAGAGCGGTCCAGTAGTACGCGAGGGCTAAGATCAGGGCTTGGCAGAATACCATACCACCAATGAAGGCGGAGTTGAGAGCCTTTTCCTCACATCACAGATATTAGAATCAAGACTCCCTATAGCCCATTTGTACAATGTGGGTGTCTACTTACCACTATCACTGACCCGCAAAACATCAGAAACACTAGAAAATCGCCTGGTCGTGTAAATTTGGTTCTTTCACAGCTGTAAAAACCTTCAGTATATATTCTCGAAGAATAGTTCGGCAGGATTACTCACTCGCTAGCATATCTATAAACTGTAAACCCCCACAAATTCAAAGTCAGATTACGAAGCTCCCCAATTCTCTGAACTTTCGTATTCAAACTTGGTAGTATCTACTCACGAAAAAATGTATCCATAATTATTCCCTGAAGCTTGAGTCAGCATATATGTTCGTGGCCAGGTTCTTGAATGTAGGACCTACATACCAATTTTGGACTCGTCAGGAAGAACGAAGTTAACGGCCGCCATAGCTCAGGCCTCGATAGTTTCCACACCAACGGCGCATGGTACACAAGAAACCTAGGGTGTATCAGACCCAGTGCCTGAGAGGCAAACGAGAGGAGGAAAGCTGTCCCGGCGAGGGTTCTAGGATCACAACGTGAGCTTTGATCCACTTGCGTCGACGCGACGCAGGGAAAATGGCAAGATTGCAAACTTACCTGCTGACTGGTGGAGCTTGTTGAATAAAGGCTGATATGTTATCCGACATGATCTCTCTCTTTCTAAGTTTCTTCTGGGAATTGATGGTAGAGGTAGTTCACATAGCCTTCATGATCTCAAGGTGTCATTAAGGGTGGTCAGATCGTGTGTGGATTACTCAGCTGCCAGGTTCCCTATCACGTGATAGCGAGTACAAAAAGGCTTGCGCCAAGTCCTGTACTTGAATGGGGCATACGGGAGGGCCGTTAATTAATTTGGGGGCGAAATCAACATCGTACAACCCAGGACAATTAATTATAAGAATCAGCCTATTCCCGTAGCTAATGGAAATATATTGCATGAACTCCCTGGGACATGAAGAATCATCTCAAGTAGAGAGCTAGAGTGCCTACCTCATTTGCCTAGGGCCTAGAAGCCAAAGATCTTAAGATCGAAGGGAGCTACTCTAGATAGAGCTAGGAATGAAGAATGGCATTCCTAGCTAGACAACTACAGATGATAACTGTGACATTAGACGGCATGGCCGCAGTTCAAAGTAGCCAGCAACCGATCATTGATACACGCTTTACGTAGAGGATTCTAGCTTCTAGAAAGCGATATCCCTAAACTAAAGATTAGATATAGTCCCTCTTGTCCCTGCTCGTATGGCAACTTCTATTTCTAGCTCTACGGAGATCAGATATGCATATCGAATTTAATTTCACGGATAGCAACTCCGCCTTTTATAAATTTTAATGTTGACAGACCTGAGGACGGGTTTTCTAGCTACATGTATGTGGCCCCTGTTCTTCGCCTAGACTCCAACGGTCTTGCCCGTCAGCTAAAAGCTCGCCTAGGTACATACAGTACCGTATGTACCGGGGGTTAAGGGTAAGTACTGAGAACCCCTTTTGGGCTGAGAGGGCCAGCGGGGGTCTACTATTGGTCGATTCAAATAAAATGACACTTGGCGGCCAAGAGTGTATTTGAATTGTGTGTGTTGCAGCTTTTGCAACGCAAACTCCATTCCTCTTTTCCACTCCTGTTCTTTTCGAACTTCACTAAAACTTCTTTGTTAACTTCGAATCGATACCCAGGTGGAGCTGTGGGAAAGGGCTATTCACTGGTTATTTTTTTGTATTTTTAGGGAAATATTTGTATTTTTATGTGAACATAGATAAAACGCCTCGGTATTTTTTCCCTCCATATAAGTTTCAGGGCCAAGACCAAAATTCAAATTCATTGGCTACTTTTTGGTTGCTATGGGCAGTTTCAATACAAAATCCAAGGCGTCTCGGTATTTAACGTGCACACCCGGTACTCTATCATGGTCTAGGAAAGGCGTTGGGAGACTCTATACCCTCCTCGAAGTAATTTCCTTCCATTGATAGAACAATTTATCATCCCAAATATCGATTAGGCGTCGTAGACTACATGTAGTTATTCGGAGGGTTGCCAAGACCACCTGCTAAACTACATTTAGTTTAGATCCTTCCTCTAGAGGTGAAGATCCTCGAGATTTGGCGGTATATCGATTGGTAGAGTGTGTGCATGCAATCAGATCCCCATACCGTTAGAAAGAAGCCGAGGCATAGAAGATTTCAGAATTACAAGCAGATGTTTCTCAACTTTACTAATAGTTGACCCTGATAGGGTAATTACGCCAAGAACTTCAGAGGCTGAAAATCCCACGAATATTCCTGTGCAGCGAGTGCACAGTGCACAGTGCGTGACAAGCTCTCAACGACACGCGCCCTGGCTAGGTCTTAGAGCGCTTGAAGAGTTGGGGGAAGAAAAGGAAAGAACGGGGTGAAATTGGAAGTAAAACTTTCGGTTAGGATAATAGAGCAAAGTATCATGTAGGCAGCCATGCTACGCGTACGTCTGATATCAGAGGCAGAGTATCAAAGAGTGAGTACTAGTGAGTGACAACCGCGCGGTTGCTTTGATATCTGGCTCGCGAATTCGGTTGTGGGCGATTCCGCATAGGCGAAGGGAAGAAAAATTTCCGCTGTTTGCCCTCAGTCAATCGGATGTCAACTCGGACACGGGCACAGGCACATTCCCCGCTTGCGACATCTTTGGTCCGGTAATTACTCTAAATTATCTGTGGCAGCGAGGCGAATGTTGCCGATCTGATCGAGGCCACATCTTCGGTCAATTGGCTTCTAGACGAACACATGTAAGTAGGGACTTAATTCAGCACCTGATTGATCGATAAGGGTAAGGTCTAGCACATTAAGATTCGAGGAATCCATACCTACAGTTTGAGTACCATGGACTCCATGGGCGACAAGACCCTTCCACACACCCACCTAACGTTTTTTTTTTTTTTTCCTTTCGAGAATGTGCGACATATTTTTGGGTTCCACGGGAATGGAAGCATTGGAGAAGGGCTTTTTTTTGACATGCATCTCAATTTCCTTTGCTTTTCCTTTCCACAGAGGGAACCTAGCAAGCAATGCCATGGCTCGCTGATATTTTTTCATTCATTTCTTTTTTTCGCTGTTCCCCTGCCGTAGAGGAGCAAGAGAGATTTCGCACGGACACTCTGCCAGTGCCTGCAAGATGAGTTTTTTTTGATACACATTTGCTGAACATCGGACTTTGGCTTTTTAAACCTCGCTCTTGAACACGACTACAGGAAAGTACCTACCATCTTGAGCTGCATACATGGCACTTGGGACCGGGACTGGATCAGACAGTAGAAGGCGATCGCAAGCTTGGTGCCCTCAGGCGGTAGGTAGGCGATATGGCTTCAGAGTCTCGTCGTAAAATACCGGGTGATTAGGGATTCATGTGGTAGGAACGGCGGAACGAACAAGGATTGAAAAGAAAGCAAGCAGCTGCATGGGCTCGCTATTAGAGTGACTGTAGAAAATCTTCTCCGTCGAGGAACGAAAGAGAAGTTCACCAGATCTGCATCAAGAGCTCCCATTTGTAGGTAGCTTAACTGTAAAGTAGCCAGCCCAACCACTTTTTGGGCCCCATCAACATCCCTCCCTCCATCGATCAATCCATCCCATACCTACTACTTGTACCGTATGTACTTACATGTACCATTCCCAATTGCCCCCCCCCCCCCATCCCATCATGATCATCCCAACCGTTCATCCAGCGCCGCCGTTTGACCCGTTATTTTGTAGGTTAGTATCGAGTGAACTAGTAAATAAGACTCTATATGGCGCCAGTACACACATTCATTACCCTATTGCTCATGTTTGCGCCTTAGCATGCTTTGGGCAATAGAAAATAATAATGACAATCCAAATGATAGTGAGATACCATATGAGGCCAGAAGAATTTACCTATCTATGTTCTAATCCACGTTATTAAATATGAATACTTCCTTCTCCCGTTCCTAATAGTGTGTGCTCCTCCTACTCCTCCTTTTTCCCTTTCTTTCTTCTTCTTTCTCCTCCCCTCTTCTCACCGCCATCTCTCTCACTTTCTCTTTAAATTTCACTGCCTCACGCTCTCGTCATCTGCATTCTGTAGAAGCCGTCAGCAACTGCAGAAGACAACGGGGAAGAAGAACAAGAGGAAGAAGCAGAAGTATAAGAAGCAGCGTCGGCCTGCCTTTAAAAGATTTCGAAATTTCTTAAAAGAGAAGGGCGAGGTTCACGCTGTTTGGTGCATTATCTTCATAATATTATCCCTTGTGGCACGGGCGTCGAATCCTTCGTCCCACCTTCGTCTCTTCCACAATCCCTGGAGCCCTTTTTCGCTTTCTTCCTTTGGATTCCCTTTAGGAAGATATTTTATCCTTCCGTAGGCGGCCCCCCCCCCCCCCCGCATACGTACTCTAAATACTGAGGGCGCGGAAGTACATTGCATTTTCTAGCTCAGTTCTCCACCACCGGCGCGCCTCAAACACTTGTGTCGAACGCCCCCCCCTACCTTGCCAACCCTTACCACCCCCCAAACCTTCATCTCCCCGAGGAATATCACGGCCATCTTGCCATCAACCTGTCTGGTAATCCGTGTCCAGCATACAATCCGGACGTCTTTTCACCGCCGCTGCTGGCTGCTACTCGTCTCGTCCTTTATATATTTCTTTTGTCTATCGGTCTCCTCCGCTGTTCAATTGTCCTGCCCCGGCTGACGACGACGCTCTCTCTCTCATAACTCCTGCCTTGCTGCGGCTACATAGCTACTAGTGCTTGCTGTCATTGATTTTCGTACCCGAGTAGCTCGCCCATATTTTGTATCTCAGATCCCGTCATTATTTTTAGTGCCCCTGCATACATATACCCAAGGCTTTCTTCCTTGAACGACAAGAAGACGACAACGACAGAAGAAGAAAAAACCCCCAACTGTTGTTTTCGATAAGCTCTTTTATTCCCTCCCATCCGAGATCGCTCCATCCGCCCGTCGAACAACACCAGCTTCAGGGATCAGAACAAGACAAAGAACACCTGCTGGATTTAGTTCTTCTCTTAAAAGAATACCAAGAAAGAAAAAAGAAGAGAGGGGAGGAGAAAAAAATCACTTCAGTGAAAGAAGAAGAAAGGAAAGCAAGAAAAGAAAAACCAAAAATAAGTGGGTTTGTAATAGGAACGAAAGGCTTTCTTTACTGTCGTTTACGGATCTACGCAACACGCACGTCGCCGCCTCTTCCTTCGCTTCTCTCCCTTTGATCCATCTGTCGTTACCCGTGCAGACAACGGGATACCGAAGAATCGCTTGTGGAGTCTCGGCCATATCCGCAAGAAGGCTTTGGAAACGCAATTGGTCTATCTAGGCCATTCCCGTCATCCTGTCGACCGCAACAGCGCTGTCTAGGCCCTCCATAACAAGGTCCGGCCTATCCACAATAGCGCGCCCTGGGTTACAGACCGTGCTTGAGATTCGATCACCAAGTAGCACCCAGAGGCCTGGGTCTAGCTTCTCAGACTCGGATCTGATGGAGCAACAGATCCCGAGTGAGCCGAACCCGAGAACCCCCTTCTCCGGCGAGGCAGGACAACAGATCCCACCATTGAATACCGCCGATTCAAAGAACGAAAACACAAGTAGTCCAGAGATGGACGGTATGACACTCTCGGGCCCAATGGACACCCCGATGGGAAATACTCCTAATTCGGGACCAGGAATGGCGCTCGGGGGTGCTGCAGGGATACAACAGCCAAAGGTCCAGACGGCGTTCATCCACAAACTTTACAAGTACTGAATTTCCAACACATCAGTACTCATTGGAACTAGGAAAAGTATTGTAGGCTGACATTTGGAAAAAAAATCGTGTAGCATGCTCGAGGACGCCAATATTCAGCACTTGATCTCCTGGTCGCCTTCGAATGATAGTTTTGTAGTGCAGCCTACAGGAGAATTTTCGAAAGTTTTAAGGTGCGCGTTGAAACAAAAATAACTTGGCATATAAAGCTAACTATTAAAACCTATAGCCAATATTTCAAGCATACCAACATATCATCATTTGTCCGCCAACTCAACATGTATGGTTTTCATAAAGGTAACTCTTACATGCGCTACTGGCAGGAGGTCATTACTGATCCTTTCTGAAGTAAACGATGTATTCCATACTGGTTCTCCGGATTCAACATTATGGGAATTCAAACATGGCAATGGAAGTTTTAAACGTGGGGATCTAGTTGGCCTAAGAGACATAAAGCGACGGGCTTCAAGACACGCTCTAATACATCGGGATTCGTTCCCTGGATCAAAAAGCGCTGGTCCATCAGTACCTGGAACCCCCAATGAGCAAATGGGAGATTCTATAGAAAACCGAATGTCGGTGTTTGAGCACACGATAAATGATATCGCATTCAGGCTTAGCCGGACAGAAGAAACCAATGTCATGCTTTCCAATCGCTGCCAAACTGCGATCGAGGGGCTTACGAGATGCCATCAGGTGAGCCCCAGATCTAAAGCTTTCTCTACCTACCTTGAGCTTTCTCATTCCTTTTCTTTCCTCTTTACCCTATGTTACTCGCCTTGCCATTTTTGGCGTTTATTGCACTCTTCCCCATTCCTTCTAGCCTATTTAGATGCGCGGCTCGCTCATACGTATATAGTGGACAATTGACCTATCGCAATTCATGACGAATTTGTTTCCCCCTGATGCGCCAATTTTACGTGAAAGTAAGAATTGGACCAAGCCATTCCCCTTCAGCAGGTTATTGAACTAACATGATGTCAAGTAAACTCCATGCAAAAGGAGATTGAACGTCATACTCAGCTCTTGGAGGAACCGCAAGATCTGATGCTTCGTGACCGACAGACTATGTTCGCATCATCGCTAGGTATGGATAATTCTGCGCCTTTGTCGCCGAGGCAAAGGCCTCTAGACGATGAGTCCCGAAGGTCTTCTATAACCGGCCCACTACGACCGGGCGGTTACTTCCGGACCCCAGCACCACCACACATACCGAACCCACCTAGACGGTTTGCTTCCGGGGCTCTTGCAGGGTCGTCCTCTCCGAATTCACTTCGACCTCAACAGCCCCCTCAGCCCCCACAGCAGCACCCACTCGCCAATTTTCAATCACCGCCCAGTCATTTGTCACGGCGCCACACCTCGGCGGACATCCGACTCCAGGGCTGGCAGGCAAATTCGCCTTTCAGCGGTCTTCCTCAGAGCGGTGGTCCAGGTCATCAATGGCCACCCTCACCAAATAGGCATCCCCACCCCCAGCATGACAACACAAGAGAAATACTGGCAAACTATGAAATCCAACAGCATAGACCACCTATCTTCTCTTCACAAACCACGCCGCCACTCAGCGAGACCACATCCACCAACGGCGTCCAAGACAGTGGATGGAACTTCAGTGGTCCGCCAAAGTTCAATCCACGAGAAGCGGCCCACACGGCACCTCCAACTAGGCGCTCAAGCCTTGCATCCAGCAGTGTACATGCTTTACTGAACCCCACGGACAACTCCTCTGGTGATAACGATAGAGATCGGAGGGAGGGAATGTCTGACGGTGAGCCGGAAGACAGGAATAAGCGGAAAAGAATCCAATAAGAACGAATAAAACGGGAAGGGGGCGGATAAATAAGGGTTAAGGTTGCTATTGGTGGAGAAATTTTTCGGAAACATATGTTTATGGCGTTTTAAGAGCTTCATTTCTTGTATTATTTGATTGTTTGATTATCCTAATGTCCGCGACGCCTGTTGCTGGGTGAGAGGCACGGGAAAGGAGATGTAACTTTAACGGAAGGAAATTTGGTACTCGTAACTAAACGTATATCCATGCGATGTGGGTAGAAATTGCTTACCCTTCTTCTCTTCTGCTGGAAGATACCTGTTGATTTATTATTTCCGTTTCTTTTTTCTCTTTTTCTGGCGTTTGGGGAAGAACAAGTTTACGATGTTCATAACCTAACCTGTGTACGTTAATATCATCGAAAGGAACGATGATCGTAAGATACCCTACGAGTAGCTAGTGCAACATATTGATGCTTTGGGGGAACAAAATTTTATTATTTACTATAGTACAGTTGACTCTAAAGATACCATCTAGTCCCAAATTTGCTTTATCAGTTCTTAGTTGGCAAGCTGCTTATTTTTCTTCTTTTTCTTCTTTGCCTTTTCAGCTTTGTGCACATCAAGATATGTTCCGAGTCGGGTAGGACCTTTAGGGGAAGATTTTGTGCTCTCTTCTTTGTCGGCAGAGCTATGAGGTTTGGAGTCCTTTTCAACACCTTCCGTAATATCCTCGATCTTTTCCTCTTTGGCGACTCCCTTAGATTCATCTTTTTCCTTTGTCTTCATTTTCCCGATCTTTTGACGCTTTGGTTTTCCCAATGACGACCGCCCCTCCTCTTCATCGTCCTCGTCGTCGTTTTTGGTGCTCGGTTGATCATTACCGCTTCGTGGCCGAGGTTTAGAAGCTTCTTGGTTACTGGAAGATGGCTTTGTTCTCCCCATAATTTTCCGTTTGAGGTGCTCATTGGTTGATATTGCTTGTCGCCGGGCCTTGGGGTCTGCGCTATCGAGGAAGTCTTTAGGGATTGGTGCACCAAGGCCTAGTCTGTATGGAATTAAGTATGAAATTAATTAAAATATCCCCGGAAACCATATTTTAAGGCATTAAAATTAAAAAAATGTTGGAATGTGGGTAACAGTTGGAATCTACCTAGGAGGCATGGGCTTAAATAATTCTGCATCTTCCTTGGCTAGCTGCTCGTCGGTTTTCTGCGATGCAATTTCTTGTGGTGTTGGGGGAGGAAGCCATGACGAGATCAGGCGACGAGATTGGACTACTGAAACATTTATTGCAGCTTGGATTGCAGCCACAGAAGAAGCTGTAGAGGTCGCCATCGGTGAATTACATGTGTCTGACTTCTGGAGATGTTCTATGTATGTGAAACCAAGACCAGAAAAAGCTTGGGTGGCCGGGTAACGATGTAGCGTGACCGACCCCCTCTAACGTTACTCCCTGACTCTCCCGACTCCCGAGGCGCTGGGGATAGATAAAAACCCATCTTCACATCAGACCACAACTGCAGCTTGTAGTAATCACTTACATTACATCACTCCTAATCTCCGCTCCTCTCCATCATGTTTAGGCTCACCAGAAGTAGGCCCGTTTTGGCAGCTTTCAAAGCTGTCAAGGTATGTTGTTTTGTTTGTTTCTATTATAGCCGTATATTTCAATTTCAATTTTTTTTTTTTTGGTTTGATACCGGGGTTTATCGTGCTGATTTTGGGTAGGAATCATCAATCAAAAACAATATTTTGCAGTCCCAGAAGCGAAACTTGTCGATTCATGAATATCTCTCGGCCAATCTCCTGAAATCCGTGAGTGAGCTCCATAAATAGCTGTATATATATTATGATATATTATTACATATATTTGGCTACCATCGTGCTGATGGGCAGTGTTGAATTTTGTTTTTCGGTTTTTTGCGAGAAATAGTATGGTATTGGAGTGCCTAAGGGTGCATACGCGAAAAATGCCGAAGAAGCAGAGGCGGTTGCAAAGGAGATCGGTTCGTGAGCATCTTATTCAGGTGCGAAAACAGACTTAGGATTACTGATGTTAAAATACAGGAGGCGATGATATGGTCATCAAAGCACAGGTGCTCGCTGGTGGACGTGGAAAGGGAACTTTCAGTAACGGGCTCAAGGGTGGTGTACGTGTGATATATTCGTATGTCACCCAACACGCTTTTATCTTCTAGCCTCAAAGGATATGTATTGATTGTTCCTAGACCAACAGAGGCCAAGATGTTTGCTGGGCAGATGATCGGCCAGAAACTCATCACTAAGCAGACTGGCGCGGCTGGAAAGCTCTGCACAGGTGTCTATATCTGTGAGCGGAAATTCGCTCGCCGCGAGTTCTACCTTGCCATTTTGATGGACCGTGCTACTCAGGGGCCAATAATTGTCTCTTCCTCCCAAGGAGGTATGGACATTGAGGGTGTTGCAAAGGAGAACCCCGAAGCTATCATTACCACCCCTGTTGACATCCACACCGGTGTCACTAATGCCATGGCTACTAAAATTGCTACTGATCTTGGATTCTCTGAGCAATGCATTGAGGAAGCAGCCGATACTATCAAGAAACTTTACAAGGTTTTCGTTGAAAAGGATGCTACCCAGATCGAGATCAATCCCCTGAGCGAGACCAATGATCACAGGGTCATGGCCATGGATGCAAAGTTGGGTTTTGACGACAACGCAGAGTTCAGACAAAAGGAAATCTTCTCATGGAGGGACAAGTCCCAGGAGGACCCTGATGAAGTTAAGGCTGCTGAGTATGTAGCTTCCTTAAACATAAATTGCTTTGTTTTGCATTACTAATTCGTGTACAGTCACGGCTTGAACTTCATCAAGCTTGATGGTGACATTGGATGCTTGGTCAATGGTGCCGGTCTTGCTATGGCCACCATGGATATCATTAAGTTGAACGGTGGCCAGCCCGCAAACTTCTTGGACTGTGGTGGTGGAGCTACTGCTCAGGCTATTGAACAAGCTTTCAAGCTCATCACTAGCGACCCTAAGGTCACTGCTATCTTTGTCAACATTTTCGGCGGTATCGTAAGATGTGACGCTATTGCTCAGGGGTTGATCGCCACTGTGTCAAATATGAATCTCAGAATCCCAATTGTTGCTCGTCTCCAAGGCACTAACATGCAGGAGGCTCAGAGATTGGTAATTTGATCATTTCCGAAAACTTCATTGGATCTTGTGGCTGACTTGGAGGATTTAGATCAATGACTCTGGATTGAAGATTTTCTCATTTGAGGACCTACAGGATGCTGCTGAGAAAGCAGTGCAGTTCTCGAAAGTCGTTAAGATGGGTAAGCGTCTATATTCACAATCTACTATATAATATGCTAACCAAATCTAGCGCGTGATATCGATGTTGGCGTTGAGTTCACTCTAGGAATCTGAATATAAGTATTTAGTATATATTGTTAGTGCTATATACTTGGTGCTGCGGTTAGAAGAGATTTGATTGCTATTGATTCTGGTTGTTGGCATTCTTTGTACAGCTTACTGGTTTTTTTTTTCTCTCTCTCTCTATATCTGTCTGTTTTTAGTACTTTTATTCCCCATTTTCCTTTTTAGCAAATGATGCGCGCTATAAAGTAGCGGACCTCAGCCCGCCCAAGTGCCCTGAAGTTTGCTTGTTTGCTTCATGGTTAAGCAGGCATGCGACTAAGTCTATATTAAGTGAAAGATTTGGCTACATTTTATACCAAAAATGAAAATATATTAGGAAATCATAGGGAAATATAGGTACATGTAGGTACATGTAGGTACATGTATCATGATGTATGTAGGTGCCTGAGTACTAGGAACTAACTCCAGTTTAGGCTGGTCTGTTATTACAAATCCACTAAGATGGGCCCTTGCCAAGTTTTAATCATCTGTTTTTGTTTTGGCCCCTCCAACGGTCACAACCGTGAGATCCATACCATCTTAGGAAAAGTTTCACTGCACTTCACCCCACCAAGAGCCTCACGCTGTCATGTATACTACCTATGCACCCACAAAATTAGATGAGGGGAAACCGCTTGAACCTGAAGAGGATATCTTACTTGAACAGACAAGAAGTACATTCAAAATGCCAACAGAACTTGTGAGATTATCTCCCCCATTTCTTGACTCAAATTGATTGCTAATCGAATCCATGGAAACTAGGAAGAGCTTGTAGGATTTTTGGGATCTCCGCGACCAGAGATCAGACAAATAGGTATGAAACTAGTTTTGGCAGAATGCCGTTTCACCCTCGAAGGCTACTTTCAGAGCAGAGACTGACCAGATTGCTCTCTTGAAGCGCTTGAGAACTTAGTTGGATACAGCAAAGGCCCTCAGTCTGTAATCTTTAGGCCAGAGGGTCTTGCGCCTATCAAAAACCTTAAACTTCTTGTCGGCGATGTCTCAGTAAGAGCTCCAGGAGAAACTTACAGCAATAGTGAACTAATATAATAAAACCGCCCATTAGGCACGAGCAGTCCATGCCTTAAAGATATTAATAAATATTTCCGATGACGCAGCTGTGCTCAAGGACATCGCAAACGATGATCTCTTTCTTGAGCTGTTGCTCTCAAAGATCACAGACCCGGAAAACGCACATGCAGACCTAATCGCGATGCTCCTAGCTAATATGGCGAAGAGCGACTCAATTCAACGGATTTTGGACCTTAAGCGCGCTGTTCCGGGGAAGGGAGTTAGCGACAGCTCTAATGCTCTCGATCAACTCATGGACTGCTTCGTAAAGGGCGCAGAGAAGAAACTTAACAAGAACGCCGACTTCGACTATCTAGCTTACTTCTTTGCGGACCTAAGTAGACTGCCACAGGGCAGAAAATATTTTATTGCGAGACAGGCATATGATGATGTCATTCCAATCTCCAAATTAGTTGTGTTCACGGAACACCATAGTACCGTTAGGAGGAAGGGCGTCGCATCTACTATCAAGTAAATATTTACCCGGTGGTTTTTTTATGACATAAATACTAACATTATGTCTTAAGAAACTCATGCTTCGATATACCTTCACACGCTGCTTTCTTGAGTGAGGACGAGGTGAACCTTTTGCCGTATATCTTACTACCACTATGCGGGCCTGAAGAGTTCCCTGAAGATGTAAGTTATATCTTTAATAATGCTAATCATCGAGAAAGAGATGCTGATCAGAGCTTTTGATGACAGGAAATGTTGGAAATGCCAGCTGATCTTCAGATGCTTCCTCCGGACAAGAAGCGTGACGCTGACATGTCAATCATTGTTACACATCTTGAAACACTTTTGATTCTCACCACCACAAGACCAGCACGAGAATACATAAGAAAGGTCAACGTCTATACAGTAATCAAGGAGTGCCATATGGCGGTTGACGACGATGATGTTCAGGATGCATGTGACAGACTTGTCCAAGTCCTGATGAGAGATGAGGCCAATGATGATGAGGGTGGGTTCGTGCAGACGGCCGAAGATGACGAGGAAGATGAGGACGATGATAAGATAGTTGAGATATTGTGAGGGGACCTTTTCCTGCTTTTCCTTTTTTTTCTCTCTGTATAAATGGTATAATTTAGAGTAGAGCTCGGGGGTTGGTTGTTTCATGGCTAGAGGTTTCCGGTTACACTCAGTTCTAAATGCAAAAAATTCGATATCAGGCAGGCCCCTTTGTCTAAGGGACCTTCGTTCACCTTTGGCAATCCGCTTTCAAATTTGTCTATGAGATAGGCATCAAAAAAGCTTCAATAGTTGCATGCACTAAACAACCAAACAGGCAGCTCAATATTTCTGGATAAACATTTCCAGTTACCCGGCTGTTGCACCGTTCCTGCATGTGGCATCACCAGGCCAAATTCCCAGAAACAACCGGATTAACCCCAGTCCAAAATCCGGTTCAGCGCCCCGTTCAACCTACTTCCACGATAAAGTAGATCTGTCATCATCAATATCCACACCCCAGCGTCCGTAAAGCTTCGCAATGCAGCGCTCCGGTTATCTTCCAGCATCCGGTGCATCACCTCCTCTTCACCATCCCGTTCCCCAGCACCATGTACCTATTCCAGTGATGCATTCCCCACCACCTCCACATACTGCTACGGCGTACAGCTCGCCATACGCCCAACAACCAATGCAGAACATAATGGGAAATCAACAGCCAACCCAGGGCATTCATCCCGCGTATGGCGATTTCTTTAGCGACCCCAGGGCCGCGATGGCTTTTCAGGTCGGAGGAAGAGCCACTGAAGCTGCTGGTGCTTATGTGGAGCAAAACGTAGGTTCCCCCGCCTCAGGTTCTAGCCAATTGGAGGACGCCTGCAGATTTCTAAGTGGATTATCCTCTAGTTTGGGAAATATTTGCAAGTAGGTGCATTGAAACATTACTTCAACGTCTCCAATAGTTACGTGCTCCGGAAACTATACCTTGTACTTTTCCCGTGGCGACATAAGCCATGGTCTCGCAGTGGGTCTCAAAGAGCTGGGGCAAATGGCCAGGTTGATACTTATTTCCTTCCACCGAGAGATGATATCAATTCGCCCGACATGTATATTCCAGGTACATCGTGTTTACCCAAGTAGCGTTGTTCATAGCTTACCCAGTTTGATGGCATGCAGTCATGGCGTTTGTCACTTACATCCTTCTATCAACTCTCCTTTACGGTCTTGCCGGCAATTTTAACCCCGAGCAGCTCGGTTACACCGCATCCTTTGCATTTACTATTGTGATCCTTGAGATCGGTATTATTAAGATCGGATGTTATCTTTTGAGCATCAATAATGACAGTCAATTGATGGATCTCGTGGCGTACTCTGGGTATAAGTTCCTGGGGATTATCGTCACGCTGGCTATGACAACTATCGGGTCCCGATGGTTAGAATATTTGGTATTTGCTTATACTTTCAACGCGAATGCGTTCTTTTTAGTATGTGCTAGTTGCCTATCATTGATTCATCCAATGGTATAGTTTCTAACTCGAAACAGTTACGGAGCTTGAAATATGTTCTGCTTCCGGATAGCACAGCAGATAATCCACGAGGCACTATGTATGCTGTCAATCGAACCCAAAAGAACCGTCGCACTCAATTCTTATTCTTGTACAGCTATATTGTCCAAGTTGTTTTTATGTGGGCACTTTCATCAGGATTCAATAGCGCAACCTCTGGGAAAAAATAAGCACTTAGCTTACTGACAGAAAATGTTTGGAAAATATCAGTGTAGTTTGGGGTGCAAGGGAGTTTCTTTTATTTAATCTGCATTGCTCCTTGGGAATGACATTTATATATACCGGCGCGTAGCATTTGTTGGCTGTAAATACACACATCAAAGTTCGGTTTGTTTACGAAGAAACTGATGCAGCAATATATCATCCGTTTTAAAGCTATAACAACGAACAAGGGACTACATACAGTTATTGGCTTCCTACGATCAAACTTGGTCGCATATTGACGGTTTGCTGCATAACTTATCACTCGCGTGCCGCGCCACACCACCTGAAATAGAATGTGCATCCCGAAAATGAACACTTAGAGCTTTCAGAAGGACAGTTTTATAAAAAAAACAGCTGTTTAACTGCCCTAGATACTTTGCTAGATATCCCACCTCCTCCTCTATCCCAAAATAAACACACGAATGCCACCCCTCAACATGCTCCCGGTCAAGAAAACCCCCGAGCGTAACCAAAATCCCGGAGTAGGGTTCTACTCGATTCCCAGAGATCTTTATAAACGCGCCACTGAACGGCGATACGAGAACTGTAGCGTCCCCCAAAGCCCTGCCATAAGTCCTATAAAACCCCATTGCACACCAATTAGATACTTAACCCACGCCTCGCCCAGCCCTAGCAGAGTAATAGGCTACGAGTCTGTTGGTTGTAGTGATTCAATGAGTGTCTACGAATGTGGTGGGTGGGGAGTTTTAGAAGGTGGATTAATATACTGAGAGTTTGACCCATTTTACACCAAAAATGCTACTTTTTAACGTGGCCCTAATGAATAAACCCCGAGAATTGGAGAAGTATATTTCATGCATGTCAAGAATTGCCCTATCAGCTCAAAATTGAACTACCATTCCTCTAGCATGAGCTGTGTTGATTTTATTGTGCTGAGTTGCCAAAAACACGCCAAGACCACACATTTGTATGGGATGTAGCCGAATCTCTACTTCTAGCTCACGTACCTTCTTTCACATCTAACCTTAGAGAGTGACCTTTTAGATATATTAAATTTGATACCCGAAGTCTTACTCTATAAAGCCTTTTTGGTTCCTGATCGCAATTGGGATGTGTGTTTTCGTTCTGTTTAAGCTGCATGCCTTCACTTTTCACCTCGCGCTGTAGGTATTTACATACATGTTTGCTTTAAGTTGTAACCTTATCATTTCCCGGAGCTTGCAGCTAATGTTTCTCCTCATTATTATTCTAACCAACGTACTAGCTAGGGTGTGTTGACATAATATAAAATAAAAAATACGATGCATATATATATAGCTGGGGGTCTTTTGGGAAACGGTGCTCTTTACAACCTCGTACTTGTGCGTGCGCCGAGTGCCATAGTGACTTGATATTAGGTCGGGTACGAGCCATCCATAGATTACTGTTATCCTCTTCCCTGCTTTATCCTGCCTATTCTCTTTTGAAGTGGCCTCTGAGCTAACTGCTAGAGAGCAGAAATCCAGCAGCTTATTAGTCCAATTCCATACCCATGCATGAATCCAGGGATCTAGAGCTATAGCTAACTGGCCATCGTGACATAACCTGTGACCTCCCGAAGCAGTCGGACATACGGACTCATAGAGGTAGTCGAATCTGCGACGGGATATCCCATGCCCTTGGCGGATATAGGGTTGTTAAAAGTTCAACAACAATCGTGTTTACCGGCATTTAATTAATCCGATGACGTGTCCAATAGACACCTGGAGTTTATTCGGTCTCTACTACCCCTAGAGGATCTCCGTTTATCTTTGGGCAAAATAAATGGTTCCGAAAGCATCCATTCTCAGAAGTCTCCGCCATGTACGCCACCCCCCAGGACGGAACATCTTGAGATCGTCCAGGTCTAGTCGACCACTATACCTCGCCTTTTTTTTTTTTACCTAGAAGAGTTTTTAACAAATCTTCATCTCCTATTCATGAATTCAGCACGCGCACTATACTGGTGCCTATATCTATGAATCTAATGAGTGGTTTGCACCAGCCAAGTCGGCGGTGTGATGTGCCATGGATGGCAAGCTCGGTGACTGCTTTACTAGTAAGAATATCAGATAGCTCAAAGAGGCTATCCACCGTTATTCGACGAAACAAACCAACTAAAATCAACATGTAACTTCTACTTTTCTTTATTATAGGACGGCTGCAGAATTGCCCCCAGGTTGTGTGTCAATGATCGCCATCACAGGTTTTTTATTTTGGGCTTATACAGTTTAAAGAAGGCTAAATGAGCCCTCTAATGGGATGAATCTACATGCATCTATAGCAGCTACTGATCTAGCATCGGATTAAGATATACTCAGAGCCATAGATGGTTCCGAGGGCTACATGTAGGCGAAATTGCAGCTAACCAGGGTACATACTTTAATCTTGGTTACCCGGAACAAACTGTCAAGTCTTTAATCATTTACCCCACCAACCCCCACCATTAGCCACCACCACAACAATCACTCGAGCACTCCCGCAACCACGCCCCCCGCAGTCCAGAATGACTACACCTGCAAAATCCCTAGAATCATCCACGCTGTCGCTCCTAACATTAATATCACACAGCCGCAACCTCATCTCCAGCGGCGGCATAGCCTCAGCCTCCAAGCCCTCCACCGACAACCCACTCGACATCCTCCGCGACATCGGCACCCTCACGCGCGCCCACACCACCAAGCTCTCCATCGCGGTCCGGCCGCCAAACATCATCTACGATGCCGCCGCGCGCTGTGTCCAGGATATCACACAATTCATTGTGCCCCCGCTCCTAGCCACAGTAGAGCTGATGTCGCCCCAGCAGCACGGAAGCACTCTGTATGCTGCTGTGCTCAGGGCCGCTGACAACGCCCTGGCGGCACTGGAGGAGTTTGCAAAGGAGATCCCCGAGATCTGCCGGGTGGGCAAGAGCGCGGGGGCGAGAGATCGGCTTGCGAGCACGGGTGTGGTGTGGCAGGCTGCGGATGCCCTGGTCGCGTTGAGGGCGAAGGGTCTTGCCGGGGTGGTCCAGGATGTGGTCGAGTCGCATATGGCGATGCTGAAAGACGCTATGGCGGAACTCAAGGAGTGGCTTGAGAGCATCGATGACGACGGCGGAGATGATGAGGCGGAGGGCGAAGCCGAGGACGATGATGCGTTTTGGGATGCGCCAAAGAAAGGCCTCTCAAAGAACGACACTGAGGCTAGGGAGAAAGTGGACGCATCGTTAAAGAAAATGAAGTTGGCCACGATTCTCCTCGGCGCGGTGGCAAAGCGAAGATTAGCAGGTGAGGGAAAGCTACAGGATGCCCAGCGATTGGATAAGATCGCGGAATTGGCAAAGAGTGTGGCAAACTCGGGAGACGATATCGGAATGGGATACTATGAGGACGATGCAGATGAGGCTGTGCGGGCTCCTCTTTCTTCTCCATTATTGAAGTTACTAATTGAGACTATTGACAGGCTGAGGCGCAAAAAGAGTTTGAGAAAAAAGCCATTGAGTTGGCAGAGCTGGCAACCCTTGCGAACGATGGTAATGATGACTCGTTCAGCAAGTGGTTCCGGAATTGTAAAGACGCAATTTCAAAGAATGGCTGATCAGAAAGCGATGAATAAAACAAAAAATATAGACAAATACCCTCAATTATCAACGAGCAATAATACTTGGCTTCTGGATCATGGGATATCACTCGACCCAATCGGAGACATTACGGGTAATGTGCCTCAGCACCACGGATACACTTTTCGCCGAAGATCCGATACTACGCCACGCGATGCGCACAACTGTAGATATCCAAAACAAAACCAAAGCTCAAATACATGTGCCCCCAATTTAATTCTATACATTCCCACTATTCCACATCCTCATCTATACAACTAAATCCAACCCAATAAACCACATGCTAAGTATGCTTATATGCAAATATGCAATCCGCCAGCCAGCCAGACCAGACACCTTCAACAGCAAAAAAAAAAGAAAAAGAAAAAAAAGACGAAAAAAGAAATACACACGCCAAAGGAATGACAAAAACTGGAACCCAAGCCATCAAGCCATCAAACTATCCCATCCGTCCTTTTCACTTCCAAAAATAAATAAGTGTAACCAATGCAAAGAAAGAATGCGAAAAATGCCAAAGGAACAAAAAAAGCTATATATACATTTCCCAAGCTAAAAGAAGTCCAAACCCGCTGCTTACGTGAGAATAAGATAGGAATAAAATAGTAATACTGAAACCCGAGCTTTTTTTAATCGATTGCTGATCACGCTATTTTAACGCTGACTGTTGTTGCTAAGTGAAGGCTGCAGGAGCAGGTCTCTCCACAACATTAGCACTATTAATCGTCGTCAACCCCGCACCCGCCCGTGCCGTCTCCGCACCCGCCACTTCAACTGCCGGGGGCGCAGGCTCATTAACCGTAACCGACGAGCCCGCTCTACTCCCGCTCATGCGTCGGTTAAAGACCCTTCTTAGTCTACTGATCCCCAACTCTGGCGCGCGGCTCCTTGGCGGTCTGGTGCCGTTCTCTTCTCGCAGCTGCCTCAAGGCGGCCATGCGTTCGTCACTTGAAGAGCTGCCGCGTGCGATATCGAGATAGCGCATTATGCGGCTGCCACTCTGAATTGGTTCTGGGGCTGGTGGAAGGGTTACTTCGATGGATTGACGTTGGTCTTCAGGGCGGAGGTCGATACGGCTGTTCCGGGATATTAGTTACAGAGCTTGTAGAGAGGCATGAGTGATGTTTATACATACCATAATGGACAAGAGCCAGCTACGTTGAGTAGCCATGGGTCTATACAATCTGGGTGAAAGCTGTGGTGGCACGGCAGGACACGCAGATCCACTCCAGACTCAAAATCCTCCATACAAACCGGGCATCTTAGCTGCGACGGGTCCATCTCTGAAGTTGACATCACCGCCGGCTCGGCACCCTCCCTCGCAACGGTATCCTCACCAGTAATTGGTGCAATCCCACTCACATTGGGTGTGGACTGCGATGCCACCGAAGGTACGACAGACCTTCTACGATCCTCCTCAGATGTTCTGGATGTGATTGAGTCAGGTGCCATCTCCAGGTCGGTTGGTTTGGCAATCCCATCACTGGCACCTTCCGGAGCAGGCGGATCTCCGAAACGGACGATCGGCAGGGTGTCCAAGACTGCCCTTGCAAGGCCTTTGGCTCGTGACTGGCGGGGGCGGCCGAACCGGGGCGCTCGCGGGCCGTAACGTTCCGGATGCCTGTGGGCCCGGATTGCACCGATCAGGATGATGAGCAGGAACAATGCAGTGATAACTCCGGTGATGCTGTAGAGGATTATCAACGCCACGCTGGTAGACGGCGAGGGCCCCAGAACACTGTTATTCTGGTTGGAAGACAGGCTGTTTCGGTCCTGTTGGGTTGGCTGATCTTCGACGCTGCTGTCATAGTTTATCGAGACATCGAGCTTATCGTTGGTGGTATTCATGAGAAGCTGGAAATCGTTTGCAGATTCTCTGTCGAGGGTTGTAAATACGAGGTCGTAATTGTAGTCTTGCTGTGGATTGTAGTCGCAATAGTCGTGCTCGACGGTGTAGAATATCACGCAGTATGGTTGGGGTTTCTGGGAGATTGCTTTGAGGAAGGTAGCGGAGGCATTATTTCCGTTGGAGGAGTCGCAGGATATGAATGCCAAGTTGCCAGTGGAGAATTCCCGGTCCGTATCGGAAGTGTACAGGACTAGGTTGTTGACAAAGTTCTTCACCTTCTGGGATTGGCCAAATTAGTAACATGTTCATATCTCCATATTCATGTTTTCGTAACAAGCATCCCCCACTCAGACGAAACAAATAACCAGATAAGATATACAGATAAAGCACATCCACAGTTTAACTCTCTCGCTCACTCTCCCATGCAGAACGGATAATACTTGTAACATACCCTTGTATTAGCTTGATCGTGATTTGCATCTAGTGGCAGTTGGTTTATTGGGACTGAGTACGCCCGTGTTCCGGCCGTGGTGGACATGACAAGCCCACTGCGGTTTATCAGGTCCCCATTGTCCCCCGTTTCAATCAATTCTCCCACCGCCCTCCCAGACAACATCATGACCATGACGAGGACAATAGCGACCGCAGACAACGACCATGACTGAAAATATGGCGGACCCCGGTTGAGACGATGCGCGCGGCTAGATCTTGCAGGAGCCTCCATCTCGCAGCAGCAGCAGCAGCAGAATGAGGATAAACACAGCGAATGATGCGGGGGCCCCGAGCAGCGCAAAAAACTTAAAAGGAATCGGTAGAGGGGAGAGGGGGGCTACAGTATTTTGTACTTTTTTTTGAGGGGGCAGCTGAGGCTCGACCGCAGACTGCGGATACGCTGACAAGGGGGAAGGGGGGGGGGGGGGCAAATTGTGGAGATGGACGACGATTTATCATTCAAACAGGCTTTGTGTATGTACCTAATTACTGACTCTCACTGCCGCAGTTTCTCTTGGCTGTGTTGTTCTGTTTGGATATCAGGCAAAACGCTTTGTTTGGCTGATTTAGTGCGGAGTATGGAATGGAAACAACTCTGACTGGTGGTACATACATATCTCTCGCCCTGTGTATATTTTTAAACAATTGTTTCTACTATTCTTGATCGCCAAACAAAAACATTATGATGCCATACATTAATATCCTGTACATGCTCTCTACTCTATCAGTCCCCCGTTGATCAATCAAATTCAGCCTTGATTGCTAGGTATGTACATACAAATCCTTCCGCTACTCTACTTTCCTACCAATACTACAACAACAACCACTGTAGGTACTACCACCACAACCTACGCCTCTCCTCCCCCAGCCTGGGAGCTTGAAAACTCGATGTGGGTGTACGTCTCATAACCTCGGGGGAATGCGATACACTACAAGCTTCACTACGCGATCGCCCAGGCATACCGATTGGAGGATTTAAGGCCATCAGGGGTTATGATACTGGGTTGTTGGCTGTTCTGGGATCCCATCATGCCCATAATTGAGACAAATAGCCTGTCACATCCGCAATTGGATCTTGCCCAACTCTTCGTCATCTTCCTCACGATGATAGAGAGAGGGGTATTCTATATTCTGGGAAGTAAAGCTTCTGGTAGCCGGGATTGCCGAGGATATGCCCAGAGATCGGAGTAATAGTTGATTATTTTCTGATCACCAATGTGCGGTGGGTAGCAACTTTTTGTCGGAAAATCCACAAGCAACCGGCTGCTAGGTACACAGCGATGGGGAAAATTATTGTTCTAAAAACAGGGTTTAGGTGGCTGGCCCGGCCAATAGGACACTTGCCATACTTCTACAATAATTTTCCCCATCGCTGTACAACCGAATAGTAGTTCCGCACTTGCATGTACAGATGCACTTACCTACTCTGCTGAGCCAGAGATGTTTCTCGTTGTCCCTTGCGTTGCCAAGGTCGACTAATAAGAGAAAGTGCTAATCATGGGCTGTTTTGATCAAACAATTGTATTTACAAACTCCTAGACATTGTCATCGTCTAAATTTGTATAGCCACTCTTCAAAGTTGGTCAGTGCGTGATGTGGCTTGCCAGATTTTACAGTCAAATTGAGGAACTAAAATGTATCTATATAATTGTATCCAGTGAGTGACAGAGAATAAAAATACCATGAATGTCTATTATTGGCTTTGACCATCATTGACTGTATTAAATCCGAATCACGAACACTTTTGATGAGTGGCTGTACAGACACGCCCGACCAACATTCGGTGAACTTTGTTTCCGCTCCGATGGTAATTGTGATCTTTCCCAAACCAATAACTCCAGGCATGTCGCTAGGATATTTCTTTGTGCGGGGTGGTGTGGGTGTGGGGCATAGCATTGATGAGATTTGTGGGGAGGAAAGGCACAATGCGTGTGGGGTCCTTCGGAATCGGGTCCAGAGATGCACCCGGGAAGGCGCCCCCACAACCGAACTACAGGAAAAACCCTAGGAAGAAGGATGTCTCGGTGCTAAGGACCAATTTGCCACTCGCTCTGATCGGAATCGGAGCCAAATGAAATCGAAAATTGACAGATACAACATATCGGAGGTTTCGTTCGTTATGTATTTATTGAGGTGAAGTGACATGCACGTGGCATATAGAGTTGTGGAGGTTGTGTTTCAAAAAACAACCCTCCGGATTAACCGGGAGATCTTGCCCGGGCACCGGCCCTAGCGTCCTCCCCGGAAAAATGGAAGAATTGAAGACCCGGCCGTGCCTGGTCATCTCCCCCAGTTTTTTGATTTTATGCTCCGGTGTTTATTCCCCACAGTAACATGAGGAAAAAGGGTTCTAAAGGGTAATCTAAATTCTTGCAGGTACCTTGGGGTCATCGGTTGCGCACGGAGAACAGTGAAACCCCAGAAAATTAATTTATCAGAGATCCCTCTTCGACTGTGCTAGCCTCTTATTAGTACCCCATAATGATGATGACCGCGGCGATGATTTCTAGGGAGATAGTATATACTAGCTCTTGGCCTAAGCTTGAAGTCACTCCGTTGCTTGGGACTGAAACCTCTGAGTGACATGTCGTGATCCAAAAACATTGATACATCCCCACCCACAAGGTAGCTAAAAACATCTGCTCCAGAAAGCCCTCAACGTACTAGCAGGATGAGACCAGGAAACCGGGGCCAGAAAAGAAACCTGCATATATCTCATGTTTGTCGCTGCGACACGTGTGACAGGAGAGGTTTTTGGATACCGGATAAAATGCGATAAATCCGGATCTTTGCCGAAAAGCATTCCCCATAAAACGTAGGAACTAGGCCAATACGATACAACACTGGCAGGTAGGTCAATCAACTTGGTTCCAGCTAATCTTGTTTGTAATTTCTGGTTAATATCGAGGTTTTTGTAACTGGGGTGGAAAGCAAGCCCTCAGATAAATGAGGGAAACAATTGAGAGCATGTTAGGTACATTACATGTAGATGACATTTGAGGGCGATGACCACATCTTACTTATCAGCCAGATGCTAACTACATGTATGTAGTAAATGAGAAAGACCTAAAGAGGCTCGTGCTAGATGTGGGTGAAACTTAATAATTTTGTCATCCTGAGACATCTAGATCATCAGCAACGACGTGCTTAGAAAGACTAGAAGAGAAGATCAGGCATTGCAGGCGAGAAATTAAACAGTATCGGTGATGTTCCAGCTGAAAAACTGGCCCCAAAAACATAATCTTTGAGCGAAGCTCCAGTCTAGCCCTCTTTCCTAGGTGGTCTAACGCACATGACCCATAGCCCTATTTCGAAATCTAACCCATCAAGTCAAATATATTGCTTTCTTTTCAGCTAATTGTTCTAAGCCGCTTGGCCTCAGCACCAATAATCATCTATTTTCTTATTCGTGTAGGCACTATCGGGTTTAGATCTAAGGTTTTGGACGAGGGGCGGGAGATATAGTTCTGACTAGGCTCTCTACACTGAGTGTGGGCGTTTCTGCGCACCAGCAGCCCGCTACATACATATATCCGCTTCTTCTTTCCACCCTTTGCTCCCTAGCAATATATGAGGGAGGGCGGTCATCTTTGCATGGGGCGAAAGGGATGATGATCAACGTTAGACCTTATGTAGGGCGTTATATTAAACCAGTGGGCTTTAAATAAAGCTAGATTGCATTTTTGCCCGCTGTCCACATCAATATCTTCCAGGTATATATGTTGTGTGGTTAGGAAAAGATTGCTGGATAAAAGATATACACTGTTTTTAGGTGACTATGGGTTTCGGGCGAAGTTGAGTAAAATTCGAGTGATAATGCGTGAACGGAATTTGCGTGCCATGCATATAAACACAAAAATAAGTGCACAAACTGATACGAGGTTCAAGTAATAGGTCCTTAACGTAAATCTGGGTTTAAAGGGCGGAGTTATCATGGGATTGACGACATCGTCTTAATGGCGTCTGTAGTTATATACATGTAGATACCGACATAATTTGGATTTGGGAATAGGCCTAGGCGCTGACGCTTAACCTCTACTAAGCAAATAAGACCAAGCGAACATTTGTCGATCGACCGCTTGGGCCCTAGAAGTCTTCCGCCATAAGCTCAACTAATCGTTGCGAGGATTCTCTATCTTCGTTGGTGCTGATCCCCCACTTCAACCTCCTTTGGCTTCCACCTTCCTTACGGATACCCCGCCATGCGTTCTATTACCACAACCCCGCCCTTATCACAATCACACTGATGACCCAATCGGTATCTCACCCTGTCGGATAGCCCTGTAGAGTACTCCTACTCGCGGCATGATCCAGTATCTCGCGTTGGTTGACCTTTCCATTTCCAGAATAGGCGTGGGCGTATTCCGTGATTTAAGACATGGCCCTATGCAGATGTAATTGACCGTGAACAGTAAGTTGTGCATATGCACTCCATGATCTTCCGAGCCCTTCAAATAACGTTATAGAGCTCTTCGATTTAGTACCTGACCCAGTCTCTAGAGCTGCAGAGAATCTCCCTTAATTCGTCAATTTTAACATTCTCATGAGTATGCTCTCGTTACCCCTGATGGTTTTGGGTTCTAGAAAGAAAAAAGACTTTGGTCTTGAGTATCTGACTCCATAGGGTAATAATTCTCTGCTGTGGGCCATCTCATAATCGTAAGCGGCCCCGATCGTTACTCGCATATTCGACTAACTAGATATGCGGGATAATAATTAAACAGCCGCGGGTTTGGTCTTTCTGCTAGACATTGCTGCAGCTTCTTTTGGAGCTAAAGTATGGAGGATTACTCTAACTGAGCGACTGGGCAGAGTAGAAAGGCTGAATGCCTATGTGGAGTAGGTGATGTGGAGTAGTTGATCTAGCTCCCATGCAGCCTGCAAGTACGTACTCTAGACTCGTAGTGTAGATAAGGTCACTCTACTAAGACCTTCGTACAGCTTTCAAAGAACCCCGAAATCGAACGCTGAGTTACGTTTCCCCGGTATTAAATCCTTTTCCGAGGACATCTAGAGTTGTATCTGTCGAAAACCGAATGACATCACGAAATTATTGTTCGCGCAGAATTTTCTTGTCAATGCAGCATAGTAAAGAATTTTCAAAACGCTGGCGTTGCTGTCAAGTGTAAGGGCTGATGCAGGGGGTACATCCTCACATTCGCATATTGCAGACGACATACTTTAAATCCCCCAGAGTATGTAGAGTGTTGACGTCGATTGTTTCAGTGCGCACTGGGGCTGCATTGATTAACCGCTACCACTGCATCTATGGTATCATTGCGTACCGAGATTTCCGTTTCCGTTTCCACTGATCTGCCCCGCACATTGATAGTTTTGAAGAAAACGATTATTGATGGTGGTTGTTGTAGTCGGGTATGGGTGCTTTGTGGACCAGACAGGCCCAAAGAAAATTCCATTTTTCTAGCGGTTATGTTGGCCATCATCTCTCCCGATTGGTGACACGTACATTCGGTAACTAAGCACCTTCTCTGGAAGCTTTTCCATCAAAATTTTCGTCTTTTCTAACGATGGGGCCGGTTGAAACCATGACAGCTGTTACCCCAGAATTCTGAAACTTGCGCCAAAAAAAACTCACATAGTCCCGAAATCACGCTTCCGGCTGCTAAAGCTGATAGACACTGCTTCTAAGAAATCGGGTAGAGCTTCTCACCAGTTTCACGAACAATCCACATGTGATTGTAACTGGAGCTGGAAAGCTGAGAATTCTACTCCCGGAATACCGACCGACGGAGCACTGCAGTAACTAAATCTAGCGCCGAATCGGAACAGATGGAAGAGAGCAATATGGATATGCAAATACTCCAAGAAAGCCGATGTAATCAGATAACTGATATGAATGCCCGATAGCCAGTAGATGTTGAACCCCTCATGGAAACTAGTTCCGATGCGAGGGGTTCGGGTTCGGGCCCTTATTGGCGGTCCTTGTCTCCTCATTGGTAATCTTGGTTTCTTGTGAGAAACTCGAGTGATGTTGGGTGATAGTGGCTGGCTAGGACGCAAAATATTCGAGATTCTAAATATTGTCGTTGTTATTGTTGCCTTTTCAGGAACGAGATAATGTACCATGCACACCCAGCTCAGAGGTGCAGAACTAGTGTCTTGAGGGGAGCATTGGTACCATTGCGGATTGTGGGGCAATTCTGCGGTGAGGTTATGTAGAACAGACATTAGCTTGTGTTAGAAACCTCGAGAAGGTGCTCTAGTGTCTTTGATTGTGGGAAAATGTGTGTGCACGAAGCCCGTGGGGTTTGTGCGGGGGAGAGAAGCTCGGGTGGTGGTGGTCGTCTAAATAAACATCGACAAGTCAATGATGGAGAATGTATCTTTTGGTAAACGTAACGGTTGCGTGATTACAGCTGCCGAGGAGAATTCTAGAAGCAAGCAAGTAAGCATGCTAAAGGGCTGAGAAGATGGCAGTGAAACAAAAGGAAAACAGGAAGCGAATGGAAACATTATTGCAATCTAAATATATTCCGGGAGGGGGTGTAGAACGCATTAGGCTGAAGGCGAATAGAATGTTTGAACTTGCGTAAGAAATCCCAGCTAGACAGCGCGAACGGACTGATTCAGGGGAGTGCTTACGAACATCCAGTAACAGTGCGTTATGCGTGCCATGCGTGCCACATCAGAAGGTTCACTGTGTGCACTGTGCAGCGAAAGGTTGGGAAAAAGATTTCTCGTATGCACATATCTGCACATGCTCTAGGTACATGTAGGCACTCTGGGTACTCTACATTCTCACAGAAATGCTTGTTAGAGTGCCCACTGTAGCTAGAGCGAGAGAATTCCATTGTCGTCCAACGGCATGACGGGAAAGAAGGTGTCTAGAATAAAGTGATTTCCTAGGCATGTCGGCCCTGGCTCGCTCTGAAGAAAACCCGGGAGTTGGATAAGCCTGTCGTGTTGCGAACACTTTATTTAGTCGGAGAGTCCAGCCGGCGAACGGCGTGGGACTTGTGCCGCGCCGAAACCAGTATGCACAGGGTTGTAATCCCTCCAGCCCAATTTCGAATGGGGCTGGGGAACTTCCCATGTGGGAAGGGGAACTGCCCAAAGAGCAGGATCCCTTTGTATGGCGGCGATCCTATCCTGTTGTGTGAAAGCGTGGTCCTGTGTGGATGAGGAAGGGAGGTCAGCTCAAGACTTCACACATAAAGAGACCACGCTGTCCTCAGTGTCCCTGGTTTCCTTTCTCTCCCCAACACACCAGTCTCTGCGCTCCAGCTGAGTTCTCGATGAAGTGGCCTATTCAAGGTGACGCTGTTCGTTAGCCAGCGGTCTTCATTAGGGAATTGTTTCTGTGACTCTTCTCTGACTCTTCCTATTCTGACTCCTCGAGTCACGTTTTACACTCACTATTTCGTTTGTGTTTATCTGTCCTCAACTTTGTTTACACACTTCATCTTCCCGTCCTGCATCAGTCTGCAGTGGGGAAAGAAGGAGCTATCCACTACTACTTCCACACATTGCACTTATTACCAACAAATTCCATCACAAACACGTCTAGATTGATCTTGCATACACACGGCATCTCATCATTCTCTCATCACCATCCCCATCTTCATCAGCTTCATTGTCTGTTGAATACCCCCCTTTCTTCATTACGTCATGCCTTCACAATTCGTCGACTCTTTCTCTCCAATGGAGGCTTCTATCGATTCTCCCACCGTTACAAAGGACGAACCTCTCGACTTCGATGATTTCAGTAGTCTCGGTATGTTGATGACCGGCCCAATCACTCCAGCCTCAACAGCTCCGAGTGATCTCTACATCGGAACCCCCTGCGGTGATTCTCCTACTCCCAGCTATTCGGAAAGCCCTGGAAACAGTCTCTCCCCAACTCCTGGCCCGGGTGAAGCCCCGAAAGATGGCGAAAAGAAGCCAGTCAAGAAGCGAAAGTCATGGGGTCAAGTTCTTCCTACACCAACAACCAACCTCCCTCCTCGGTATGTGTAATCCCTTTTTAGAAATTAAAAATGACCACATAGCTAACCCCGTATAGCAAACGTGCCAAGACTGAACCTGAAAAGGAACAGCGTAGGATTGAGCGTGTTATTAGAAACCGCCAAGCAGCACAAACCTCTCGGGAACGAAAACGGTTAGAGTACGAGGCACTCGAAAAAGCCAAGGCTGCTCTAGAGGTTGACAACAACGAGCTCAAGAGCAAGTTGACTCTCACCGAAAGGGAAAACATCGAGCTTGCCCAACGTCTTTCTAACCTTGAACAACAAGTCAAGATGTTCCAAGACACCATGAACGTTGCCAGACAGATCGCCGACAAGGTCAATTTCTCACAGTCTGGTGTTCCAGTCCCAACTGACATCCCATCACCTGTCGGCTCTGATGATGTTCCTTCCAGAATGTCCTTTGTCGACAACACCCTTGATCCAAATACCCTTTTCTCTAATGAAGCAAGTAATACATCATCCCCGGCGTTGGATATCAACGTTGAAGCTCTCTACGAGACACAACAAACTGCTGTTTTGTTGTGTGACCTGCCGTGTCTGCAGAGAGCTTCGCGTCCTTCCCCGGAACTTTTGACTATTTGGATGATGCAGTACCTACTGTTGGCAACAATGACATCGACGATCTATTCGATTCAGATGCCTTTTCTACAACTTTTCTTGAGTCTCAAACGGGGGACCAAGATTCCGGATACTCAACTAGCACGCTTTTCTCCCTTGATTCTTTGGTTGATTACGACCAAACCGACCAAGCAGCTTTGGCGACGACTTCTGACCTGCAACCCGGCCTGCGCGCTCCTCTTGGTAGCGACGGACGAGCGACTGCAATCGGAGTCGAGTAAGCTGTTTGGTAAGTTTGGTTCGTTGTCAGGCGGAAATGATGGGGGGTCTGGTTTGTTGGGCGGGAATCCGGCCAGTGAACTTCGGAGACTAGTGGAAAGTTTGGATTTGGATAGACAATGTGATGAGATTGATTACGGACCCGTGAAACGGTCTGCAACATGGAACATCTCAAGGCGTCCTGGAAGTCCAGGTTGTGGGGGGTTTGTTTGATTCTGTCGGCGAATATTTGGGTCATAGGGTTTAGTTTAATCTTTTCCTTTGTTCCTTTCCTTTTTTTTTTTACGCATCTCGTGCCTCTAATGCCTTTTCTTTGTTTGGGAGTGGGTGGATGTGGGTTCATCCAAAAAAAAATATGCGGGGAAATGGAAGGAGGGGGGAGCTCAGGGAGTCTCCGCCTGTTCTTATTTTCTTATGAGGGTTTTTCTTTACGGTGTTAGAAGGGGCTTGCTCAGATTTTTACTTTCGCTTTGTGTTCTGGGGTGTGATTTTCTTCGATTGTTCTTTCTTTTTATATTCTAGCGTTTTTATCGCGTGAATAATCTGGTACACAAGACTGTTCGTATTGTGGTTTATACTAGCTAGTGAGCTGGTTAGAAACAGGCCCGCCTACAAATACCAGACAAAGCCTCAGGCTTAAAATAAATATTTACACTTTGTCCATCATATATGACCTGAGTGATGTTCTGCTCTGCTCAATCCTGATTTTGAAATCGACTGGATCAGATGAGATGAGATGGAAGTTCTGATTTCCTTCCATACATACGCCGTACATAGTGTGTTGGCCGTTTCAAAATTTATGATATCACATTAAGTCGCCCCAGCCCTATCAAGCACACCCCCTTTTTGCAGAATTTTTCAGAGATAATCCGTGCCGTGATATTTCTTCTTTCAACATTTCTGTGTTGGCTGGCGTCGGTAGGCATGAATGTTTCTGCAGGGGAAAGGGATGGACTGGCTTAAAACTTTCCCACATCTGCCAAAATCAAATTCCCGCTTAGTTAATATTTTACCACCAAATCATACTTAATTGGGGTTGATCGGCGGCATTTTAATTCTGGCACCACGAGCAGAAGGAAAAGGAATCAATAGATGAGTGGGCGCGGGCTTACTTGATATTGATCCCTGCAACCTTGGTGGGTTGATGGGTGGTGATGGAGGTTCTTTGCATACTGCCGGTGCTTTCACCGGGATCGCGTTAATGTCCCCCACACTTGTTCTTCTGGGCATTCTTCCATTATCATCATCATGGGCAATCAATTGCTTGTCCAGTCGTACCTTGTTATAATTATAAAAAAACAAGGCGATATCAGCGAAAAAGCCAAGATTCAGGCAAGGCGTTCTTGAGCTGGTAATATTAATCCGTACAATACAGCAAAGACCTATGCGACACATATAAGGAGATCGCAGGTTCCCCGCAGTTAGGGTTTTCCTCATCTGAAGCCATCTCTGTTACTCCCGGATCGGTTGTATTTCTTATACTCAGAGCAGAAAGGTACATTCAGATTAGTACACATGCGAAATAAATACCATGTGGTCGGGATGGCTGAATTTATCCATTAGAGCTGCAGTGCATTTTCACCCCGCTCGCCAGTCCAGTTCATGAGCTCCGAGTACATGTTTTATGCTCAGCATGTTTACAGGCTACTCAAGTAGGCCCTCGTGATATACTATGTATCCACCATCAATTCCTTATTTTTATTAACCCCTCATCTCCACTTCTCGACACATCGGTAGGTGCATATAAAGGCTACTGGCCAGGCTCTTTCATATCCAAAAAAAACATCACCTATCTTATATAACTATCAACAATGGCTTCAGAAAGCTACTTCCTCGGTGTTGACGTCGGAACCGGCAGTGCTCGGGTTTGTATTATTGATAGTACCGGTGAAATCAAGGGCGTTGAGTCGAAAGAGATTCAAACATGGAATCCCCGAGCAAATTATTATGTAAGTTGCTATACCAACTACTCCGGTAATTTCTGGAGCTAAGGAATACACAGGAACAATCGACAGCAGATATCT
Source organism: Morchella sp. 2018-W38C (assembly GCA_024713705.1). Lineage (NCBI taxonomy): Eukaryota > Fungi > Ascomycota > Pezizomycetes > Pezizales > Morchellaceae > Morchella > Morchella sp. 2018-W38C. Next base: position 2,188,559 of record JAMJEX010000001.1, read on the forward strand.
GGTTCGCAATCTGCTACTGCAGTCGTCTTGTCCTCCAGAAATCAGGCATAGACCCGGAATTGGTGAAGGGGATTGGATTCGATGCCACCTGCTCGTTGGCTGTCATGTCTGAGGATACAAACGAGCCGATTTCTGTGGCTGGCCCGGATTTCACAGAGACGGCGAGGAACGTTATTTGTATGTTGCAATATTCCTTTAATGGATTGAACCCTGACTAAGACTTACGAATGTTATTGTCTAGTATGGATGGACCATGTAAGAAGAGCAATGACCTCATCGATCGTTATCGTAGACCGCATCTAATATTTGAGAAATCTATTATAGCGTCCCGTCAAAGAAACCGCAAAAATCAATGCCACGAAACACAATCTCCTCCAATACGTTGGAGGCTCAATGTCAATCGAGATGGAAATCCCGAAGGTTCTCTGGTTGAAAAATAATATGCCAAAGGAGCTCTTTGAGAGGTGCAAATTCTACGATCTGGCAGATGTTCTGACACATCTTGCAACTGGGAAGGAGACTAGATCTTTCTGCAGTGCCGTGTGCAAGCAAGGCTTTGTCCCTGTTGGTATTGACGGAAGTGTTAAGGGTTGGCAGGACGACTTTTTGAACGCCATCGGGTTACCAGAACTTTGCGAAGATAACTTTAGAAGGATGGGTGGTGTCCATGGACAGGTACAGAGTGCATCGGATCCTTCAGCTTACAATTTCTAACATGATTTATTTTTACAGAATGGCACAATGTTATCCGCCGGCGAGTTAGTTGGAGAATTGAGCGAGAACGCTGCAAAAGAACTTGGCCTCAAAGCTGGAACCAAGATTGGTAGCGGTGTCATCGATGCCTACGCAGGATGGATTGGAACAGTTGGAGCAAAAGTTAAGATGAACGAGGACTTGCTGGACCAAGACCACTCTAAGAGTGATATCGAGCAATGTTTTAAGCGTCTAGCAGCGGTAGCTGGTACAAGCACATGTCATTTGGTTATGTCCAGAGATCCCGTATTTGTGCCTGGAGTATGGTAGGTCATAAACTTAAGGCCACATCCTTGAAGACCCGGCAATTAATCAAAAGAAAACCACCCAGGGGACCCTACCGCGACGTTCTTCTTCCCGGTTTTTGGATGGCTGAAGGCGGCCAGTCCTCCACCGGCAGTCTCCTCCACAATGTCCTTACTACTCACGTCTCCTATGCCAAAGCCCTCGAAGAGGCTAAAATTATTGGCACAAACATCTTCGACTACCTCAACTCCCACCTAGAGGATATGCGCAAAGCCCAAAATGCACCTACGATCGCCTATGTTGCCCGCCATCTCTTCTTTTACGGGGATAAGCACGGTAACCGTTCGCCCATCGCTAATTCTGAGATGCGTGGCTCCATTGTTGGGTTGAGTATGGATTCCAGCGTCAATGATTTGGCGCTGCAGTACTTCACTGCTATGGAGTTCATTGCTCAACAGACAAGGCATATTATTGAGGCGCTGAACAATAGTGGACATTCTATTACTAGTATCTTCATGAGTGGTGGACAGTGCAAGAACAAACTCCTGATGCACCTTATTGCTGATGCGACTGGTTATCCTGTATCTATCCCAAGATACATTGATGCGGCAGTTGTTCTCGGTGCTGCCATGCTCGGTGCTAAGGCTGCCAGCGTGGACGCTCAAGGAAACACTGCAAACCTATGGTCAATCATGGATAAGATGAGCAAGCCAGGAACTATCATTGAGCCTACCACAAACAATAAGGAGAAGAAGCTTCTGGATGCTAAATATAAGGTGAGTGATTGCGCTATCTATGCACCCTGTAGATCGATCTCCTCTAATCGTTTCCGTAGGTCTTCCTCGAGATGGCAAAAGCACAGCAAGTTTACCGGAAGAGTATTGACGAGGCAGTTGGCGATTGGTCTGCCTAATCTAGTACTAGTGGATCTAAGCAAGGCTTTATTTTGGATTCATTTTGTTGAGATTTCGTGATATAGGGAGGTTTTTATTCTTCTACTCAAGGGGAACTAGATTATGACTATAAAAATGATATGAACGTATCTGTGTAGGCATCAAAAAGAAAACCGATAAGTTTTAGCACAAAAGAAACTCCCAGACCCCAACATGTGTGTAGAGAAATGGTTGGCCACAGGAAAAGTACCCTTTGATGCATGAATTATCGTCACATTACAGCATAAGCGCATAATTGCCCTCAAGATACGAGTACGAAAAAGTGTAAATTTGGTTTCAAATAACCCTTAAACCCTGAACAAACAATGCCGCTTATCAAGCACCAGAAAATAATCAAAAAAAAAGAAAGAAAAAACAAGCCCGAATCTAGGCTCTAATACTGGTATCAACCTATCATCACCACCAAGTCCTATCGTTGCATCATAATTTATCACTCGCCACATATCCTTTCACAATTTTGCCTTCTCTTTGAACGACGGCGCACACAAAGAATCATATGCTGAGCTTGATAATGTGTCTGAAGCAGTCGAGACGGTGTGTGTAAACAGTCCTCTCGTGTCAACCATAGATGGGTTCAAGTCCTCGACCTTGTTAGCGCCGATCAAACGCATGTTCATCACAAATTCATCCTGGTCGATGTTAGGTTCTACATAAAAAAGATAAATACACAGAAGGGGGAATTACCTTCAACAACTGCATGGCCCTGTTGACACCAGCCTCACCGTACGCACTCATCGCGTACAAGAACGGTCTTCCAATACCCACACCCTTGGCACCCAAGCAAAGCGCCTTGATGATATCAGTCGCACGCCTAATACCACCGTCGATGTAAATCTCAATTTTGTTTTCCATGCCCCTCTTCCGGAGCTCGGGCATGACCTCTGCAAGTACTTCAATTCCCGAGGGTGCAGTGTCGAGCTGTCTTCCACCATGGTTAGAGAGGACTACACCAGCACAGCCATGCTCGACAGCTAAGATGACATCTTCGACGCGCTGCACACCCTTGAGGACAATTGGCATCTTGGTGATGGATTGAAAGTAGGCAACATCTTTCCATGAGAGGGAGGGGTCAATGAAGGAGGAGATCGCACGTGCAGCACCCTGAGAGCGGTCGACATTATCGTTTTCAACCTTTTGTACGCTGGTGCCAACATCTTCGAACTTAGAGCGCATGTCCTTCTCACGTCGTCCAAGTTGCGGTGCGTCAACGGTTATGAAAAGCCCTTTGCACCCGCGCTTTTCGGCGTGCTCTACTATGCGACGAGTGACGTCGCGGTTCTTGTTGACGTAGAGCTGGAGCCATTGGACTTGATCTCCCCTTTTCGCATCCACAATCTCGTCGAAAGAGCAGGACGCAAGTGTAGGGATCATTTGAATGACATCATGCTTATGCGCTGCCCTGGTCAATACCACCTCACCCTCAGGGTTCCCAAGCTTCCCTAATGCCGTTGCAGTAACATAGAACGGAATTGAACACTTATCGCCCAGCATTGTTGTACTAGTGTCTACATGTTCCACGTCAATAAGGATTCTCGGGCGGAACCATATCTTGTGGAACGCTGAGTGGTTTTCCCGCATTGTGATTTCGTCGTCGGCACCGGAAGAGTAGTAAGCCCATGCTGTGCGCTTCATGACATGTTTTGCGACAGCTTCAAAGTCAAGGAGGTTGTAGCATTGCTCAAGGACAGGCATGCTCGCGATACGTTCCTGGCGGGCGGCTTCTTCGGGGTCTTCAGCTTTGACTTCAGCTTCAACGGTGGACATGTCGACTGGTCCTAGGTGCTTGGATTTGTCAAGGTACTGGACCTGGTGTTAGTTTATCCATTTTACGAGGACCTTGAGGGTTGTGAAGAGCTCACCTTGTCAAGAGTGTCTGGGGGGTGGATAGGGTCAAATTCTTCTGTCGCATCTTTTCCGGCATACTTCAGAATAATCTTCGAGCCACCGGGGTGCTCTGGTAGGAATTCTGTGACATCGTAGGCTTTTCCGTGTACGATAACCCAGCAAGAGTCCTTGTTGTTGTGTTTTGCCACGTCCTGGCCGGTCAATTTGGCGTGCATTTTTACAATCGAGAAGCTGGAGGTCGGAGAGAGAAAAGTCCGTGCAAAGAGAAAATCTGGTAAGTTAAGTGGGTTTTAAAAACGAAAGAAGTTGCTCGGGTTTAAGACGGGGAAGAACAGGTCGCGGGACACTAACAAGCATTTGTCGGCATTGCTCGGGCTCGGCTGAATGGTTTGCGAAATGTGGGGTGCCAAGAAAGCCTATTTACCCCAACCTCACACAGAAAGCCACCGCCGGGAGCTCCGTTGAAGGGGTTGATATTGGTACACTGATACGGCTGTTGTCTTTCTTCACCGATACCGATACTGATTAACTTCTTAGATCCTGAAGGCAAACTTCCTTACTTTTCACAGAAAGAATCTGCTTGGAAAACACTGATAAAATGTTACTATTACATGTAGGTACATGTAGATACATTGTTTATGGCTGGTCCAAATTCTTTATTTATAACCTTGAATAATCGACTTATCATAGGCCCAAGGAGCTCACGGGGAAACTGCCGGTACGGCCACTTTTCGTAAACAATCACAGCTCAAAGTGGTAGGTACATGTAGGTACATAATACCAAAGAATGGTCACTGCTAGAATTCAGTGCAGATTTTTGGCGCAGCTGGCCGCTATTGATTCTGTGGAGCCGAATGCGTGAAATCTTGGCAAATCGTTGCCAAGCGTGTCATAAAAAGCTTTTTATTGGAATAAACCCCCCCCCGAGAAAGGTGGTGGAATTTTGATAGTTTCTGGTGATTGCCATCCCAGTTATGGTATTATAACGCCCCCTCGAATAAGGAAAGAGCCTAGGGGGAATGATGCAGTCATTTGAAAGGCTGAAATTCCTCGTGAGTCTAAGGGATCGATTAGTAGACTTCATAATCGATTTCTTGCTGACGTCCAGCAGTCAGCTGCGTAAACAGTGATAGAAATACCTACAATTACAATAACGTGGGGCGTATTAGTGTTCTCGTGATATATACAATACATACAATACAATATTGTACGCTTATCTGACTCGACCCCAAGACGAATATGAGGCAGGAAAACACTTTCTATTCCTGTGACCCGGACTGACCACCAGTTGTGACACGCGCCTAACCTCTGGTTATACTGCTAGTGTCATTGCGATAGGGCTATATAATAATTATCCGTTATGGGAAAACAATACCCGTGTAGTGGCGGCGGCGGCTGTTTCAAGTGTTGTTTCAAGTTGTTGGGAAAAACTCTGCAGCCGGTGCTCATCTTAAAGAGTTGGATAAGAAGCCACCGCAATAATGTGCCAGAGTAGGTAATTATTCGAGAAATGAAGCGGGCGAAGATCCAGAGGTTTAATTTGAACTGTGGCTGTGACTGTGATATCTTAGACATAGATAGCATTCAGCTGCAGATGACTGGTGACTGGTCGTTGGGATCGTCTCTATGATGATGCTGAGCGGCGCAGGACGTCGCACAAACGAAACAACCGTGCACCCAACCAATCACGGGTGTAAACATGAGACACCTTGTTGACTGGGGCTCCTTCCTGGGTTGTATTCTTCCCTTTCACCCAGGGACGGGCTATCGAGGTTTCTGGTGCTGGGTGTATTGGCACATCCTCAATAGTACCTACAGTAGCTATAGGTATATGTAAGGTATTTCTGTAGGAGGTATGTATGTATATGCTCTGATATATGTACCCCTATGTAAGGTACTTTGCGTATTGGTTTTGCGTATTGTCCCCTGGGTCTTGGTCCACATATCTTTACACAGTATCGTAGGTTCTCACTTCAGCAAACCACCGCCGCCGGCTCACCGCGTGGCCCGTTTCCGTTCCAGCTTCTGCTCCACATAGGTAACTCTCGACTCTCTTACCTACATACTCATAGTTACCCTGCACCGTATTGTAGACGAGGCTTAGCTAGGCGTCCCCCCACCACCACGACGCCGGGAGTCTGTTTATCATCTCACCTCTACTACAGAGGCCCCCCTACCTGATACTTCATACCTTCGCTCTTCCCAATACATTCGGGTCCCTACATCTGCACTTTACCATTCCAGTCCAGTCCAGTCCAGAGCAGTCGTTCGATATAACCACTCCACTATTCTTTTCACAAAACCTACCTTCGTATGAACGATCGCCAGGATATGAGTGAGAGTCTCGAGGCAAAGCTGGTGGTGCTAGGCACTCAAGGTTGGTTTTAAGTTTTTTTTTTGTTGATCGCTACGTTCGGATGTCCGCGGACTAGTCCGAGCGCTTGTAGGAGGAGGGGTACCTAGCTAGAGTATATGAGAGAGGAGAGGAGAGAGCTGTGGAATTTAGCGGTGATGGTGAAAGAGGGGGAAAGGCTATTCAAAAGGATATGATAGCTAACAGTCCATCTTGATTGGGATAAATAGGCGTGGGCAAGACTTCGCTCGTCGTCAGGTATAACATACGCCACCCCTAGCTAGATAATGAGAAATCTATATCTGCGCTTTCAACGGAACAGTATTAGTAACAGCCAGCTTGCGAGGAATTAATTAGATATGTCAAAAACACCTTTGATCCCGCGTCGGCGTCAACGATAGGCGCTTCATTTCTTGCCAAGAAGGTTGTGGTCGATGATTGCCTTGTGCGGCTACAAGTAAGCTCTTTCCTTCCCCGGCGGGATCGATAGTAGTTCTAATGAGCTAATTAATTGCGAATAACAGATATGGGTAAATAAGCATAACCACTTACCTTGGTAACAGGACTCGTGGGACTTATATTTCAAAAATTTAGGACACTGCCGGTCAAGAGCGCTACCGCTCTATATCGAAACTCTACTACCGCTCCGCAAACTGCGGAATTCTCTGTTACGACATAACTTCAGAGGCGTCATTCATTGCAATGCATTCATGGTATGTTCCTCTCTATTATATCCCCCCTCCATCTATTTTATTATATTTCATTGTCTCTCTTTTTTTTCTTCCGCCAACCTAAACAAACCACTCCTTCTATGCTACTTCTAAAGGCTTCTCGAACTCAAGAAGAACGTAAACAACGAAAACATCATCATCCATATCGTAGGAACCAAGGCCGACCTAGTGAACGCCGACCCGTCGAAACGGGAGGTACCGTTTGAGCGTTGTGTTGCATATGCTGCGGAGCATCTGGGTGATGATGAGGCTGCATCATGGATGGGCATGGATACATGTCATGAGATATCGGCACGAGATGATCAAGGTTAACAACATGACTCCTCGCAGTGGAAGTGTACGCGTGCTAAAGAAAATGCATAGGCGTCGATGAAGTATTCCAAGTAATTGCACGAAAGCTGGTTGAGCGACGCGCCGAAATTGAGCGAGTACGGGGATATGCCGGCGGAGGCGGGGAATATGGTGATAGTGGGGGTACTAGAGACGGCATGAGAATTGATGCTTCGTTAGACTCGAATGAGAAGAAGAAGGGCGGAAGGTGCTGTTAGATATTTCATTAGTATTGGATGGAAAAGGCCCCATGCACGACATACACGACCATAACGACCGTTCCCCTTCTCTCCTGGGCAACCTATTGATGTATTGTTTTATGCGTTTTGTCATGTTTTTGTGCGGTGTTTATGATTTTTCTTTTCTTTTTCGACCCTTTCTTTTTTCTATATCAGTGTAATTGGTTCTGGTCTTTTACAGCGGGTTCTTCATATTTTTAAACTATTCGGCAAATGCTATTTTACTACGATAGCCAGTCAAATTCATTTCACATCTAGACCCTGCACGTGAAGAGACCGCTGATTTGGTCCTAAATAACGCCACTACAAGGGTTGCCTTGAGGGACGCAAATCTACTGGACGAGGTGGTACGTTTATGCAGGTACCCATTACCTAAAAGGCTCGAATATTGCAAGGGCATGGATTTCAGTTACACAGTTGTTTCTAGCCGAGTGACAATATGTGACTGAAACTACGATCTGCCATCAGCACCATTTTTAAGTGACAATTAAGATCTTAATTTAGTCATATATAAGCTCTTAGGAATTAAGAGAGTGTAAAATTCCAATAAGTGTTAGTGTGTTCATATAGATGCTTACATGTAGTTATGAGATTGGGGTCGAGTGAGAATATATGTTCCGGATTAGGTGATTTTGCGAGGTTGGATTCTTTCTGCATCGTATAGTTATTCTTCTTCTGAGCCATACTGTACTACTCAGCGGGGATGCCCATCTCTCTTTCCCCACCAATAATGATTTGGTATAATTACAAGGGGCTCCGAATAGCTAGAAATTGATCAGAAATTTAGAATATCATATAAATCTAATTAGTACTGGGCACGAGACAAGACGAGACTTGGGGAAATCTCGCTTCGTCTTATACATTTTAAAGTGGGTTTTGTAAAAACTCGAGACAATGGTCTCGTCTTGTTTGCCAATTAAGGTCTTGAGACTTACTCCCGAACTCGATCTCCAGACCTGGTCTTGTTTTAGGTTTCTTCCCATCTTTAACATTGGAGGAGCAAAGTATTTTATTCACCTACCATCAATCCTAGGTTGTCCCTAAACTATCGTTAGTTCTCCTTGGTTTTTTTGCAGTCCCCCTCGTGGAGGTGCACCGGAGGTGGTGACGAGAAAGGTGGGCTTATGTAAAACTTTCTATTTCTCTCTGTAGGTAGGATCTCCCATGTGCACTTCTACCTTCTACCTTCTACCCCCCCTAAGTTACATACATCCTAAGCATCGCTCAATTACTACTCTAGCTAGAAGCTCAGATGGTTCTATATTTGCTCTGATCATGAGATTAGGAGAGAGCATTTGTCCCTTCACTTGAAGAAGATGCAACTGAATATCTCTACTATAATTTCTATGGGGTCGTTTCAGAGGAGCTTTGGTCGAGAGTAAAGCTAGACCCCACAACTTCTGTTGCATCTACTATATATACTATAAAAATTCGATCTGAAACGGTTTGCTAAACTTAAACCTATATCCGCTCTGACCATAGGGAAAGAGGGGGAGGTAATGTCTACTGAGCTACTAGGCGTCAGAGAAGACGAATGTCCCATGACAACGAAAGACAGTGAGGGGTCAGTAGTACGGTTGCGGGTGAAGTGGAATTACTGGTTCGTACCTTCCGTCTCCCCCCTCCCTCTTTAGTAGCAATCTATGAGCGGTTTCATATATAGAGCCTATTCTTAAGAGCTTTGTAATTTGCGAACAGCTATCCTCTTCTGTTTGTTTAATCTGTTTCGTCTATGAGTATACGTAAGGATATTTACTAAGATCCGATCGGCCAGTCAAAAAGTTCCGAGGTACCGCTAATGACCTTTCTTTCCCACAACCAAGAGTCAGGTACAGTAACTTTTTATTGATGGCGGTTACCATCTTGCTAATACTATCATTACCATTGATTACTAATCATAGTGAGATTGCTCTGTTAGGCCGACCAGATGCATGCACCTGTGGTCCTGCAAGAGCTGTTTGTTCAACCGAAGCATCGGGAGAATGAACCTGCATTTTAAAAACGATCAAAAGCCAATGGATTGTACTTCGTGTATTTGAGGTGCAGATCAGGTACTTACAATAATCTGTGACCCATATGCTATCGCCATTGGCCGGGCCGGCAGAGTATGTGGGTGATTGAAGGTAGCCCAGCTTCATTCGTGCTACACACATGAAGCAGTTCCCTGATTATTTCGTTCAACAATGCGGTGAATATCCGTCTCAACGCCAGAACAAACGGAAGGTACAGTCAAAGTCTTTTGTAATAATACATGTAGTAATAGTCTCAAGGATTTCACATCCATGTACTCGCGCGAGTAAGGTACTGCGAAATAGAGTCTGGTCTGGTTATAATTGGGAGGTTTCAACAATTTTTTTGTTTTCCGAATCTGCCAGCAGCCGGCGATCGGGGTATCTGGCTCTGCGGGCTGTTGCTGACCCAGGGACTAGAGTAATTATACTGAGCTAACTGTCCTGCATTAGACTTTCCGACAAAGCCTGGCTTGTCGTCATGCTGCAGGAAATCTCTTTTCTACTAATGCAGGAACCACGTGGAAGCTCATCCCAGATTCACTCTAGTAGTGAAGTGCAAATGGAAGGTGGGAAGCAAATTTCAATCGTACAGCGGCTTCTTCCGCACCGGCTGGTCGTTATCGCGGGCCCACGTGAGATTAAAGATGCTATTGCTCTTTCAGGCCATCTAATCACCACAAAAAAATGAAAAAAATCGATTTTACATGACGATTTAAATAGCCGGAAAAATAAAACCCGTACAAAAAAAGACTACTAAGTTACAACACTGACACGAGCTGGGAAGTTGGGGATAGCAAGTTCTTGGAGATCTTCCTATTTAAAATACACGCCTTCCAAAACCCTAGTGCCCGTTTGGCTTTGTGGAAGCTTCTGCAGCCAATTTGTCATGGGCGTCAATGTCACTGTGTTTGATGTTAGTCTACATAGGAATCAAAACAGAAAACGAGCGATGGAAACGTACGTAGCCTCCCACGGGTAGCAACACCAAACATTCCCGACTGTCTCAGCAGCAAGGTAGCGGCCCTCATCCATCATGTCTTTGGGAAGAGCTCCTCCCTTAGGTTTATCCTTGTTCTATGTAGCCCCTTGTATTAGCCAAATATCACCCTCGTTTGTTTTTTCCTCTTGGAAACGCACATGAAGGACAAATATGTAGAAGTTTGTCTTCTCGGTAGAGCCCAGTTTCTTGGCCTGAGCCTCAACATCTTTACTCAGCTCTTGAACGGCATATTGCAATGTAGTCCTGGTATCGTCGACCTCATCTACAATGAGGATGTTCTTTCCAATTAGGTCTGTGTTCTTCAACGAAGAGAAGTCGAGCCACTGAGTCCTGGTGACCTTGGTACCAGGTTCCTCCTCGGGGCCATCCTCGGAAACGAGCTTCTCGTACAACGAAAGCCCAATAGCTTGAATCGGGATGTTGGGAGATCCAGGAGTTTTCAAAAATGATCTTAGTGAGTGGGTTGGTAGTTAGTATAAATAATATGTAGCAACTACATGTAGGTAGGTGTTTGGAGAAACTAACCGAAGAATTCGGGCAGGTACATATCCTCCGCCGCCAATACTGGGGGGGGGGGGGGGGTCAGCAAATAAAGGATCTTGATATCCAGCCTTGAAATGAGAAACATACGCAATCATGAGATTTGGCTTGAACTCCTCGAGTATCCTTTTAGCAGAAGCCTGGCAAAGCTTGTGGACCTGGTTATAGGTGATGTACTTCCTTTCAACGGCCATTTCAATGTTTGTAGAGACGAGAAGCGATGAGAAGTGATGCGAAATCAGCTGTAGATGAAAGGGCAAGAAGAAATGTTGGTTTGAATGCAAGACAAGGCGAGAGACGTTGGGATTTAGAGGTCTATTACCAGAAGGCTGCAGGAGTACCTAGTTTTACACAGAGCCATCTCCTGCACTCTTCAAAGGGGAAGGAAAAAAAAAGACTGACATGAAAATTGCCCCGCGATCATGAATCAAAGCTAAGCCAGATTAGCTCATCGGCTTGGCTCTTAACCCCGCCAGGGCAAGGGTGCAAGGTGAATGGCAGAAAGATGAGAGGCTGTCGGCGAGATCCGCCCACTGGGCCCCCCCGTGTCCGAATCCTTGGGAGGAGTTTCGGAGTTCTCCCCATCTGCACTACCGCCAGCCTCGGTTGGCCGATTGTGGGGCGGGCTAAGGCTCTTTTAAAGATGGCGCTGAGTCATGTGACGCCAGAATCATAGTCTGTCACTCGCTGGTTCAATGGCATGAACTTTATTATTGACCGAGATGCACCGGTTTGCTGCAGTGTTTTGAGTTTGGGCTTTACTAGCTATGCCCAAACGTGCAGATTTATATGCTAATTTACGATGACCAACACCGATGCTTGCAAGCCTCTTGCGTATACGATTTCGATCTCGTTGGGGAAAGAATGCCTCGAGACAGAACAAGGTGATGGCGCTCACACTCATAATTGCATGTATGCTCTGCACCTGCCCATATGTACTGCGCACGTGTAGCCATACGAAACCCTTGGATCTGAGCCCTCTGCGCAAAGAGTGACATTAATTATCACTGTCACCGCTGCCGCCATAGTGACGGTCCAGCGTGGCCTGAAAGTTGAGGGTTGTTTATGCCGACCGCTCTATTTCTGCCTCGCCGGGGGATAAAAATAGGGGTATAATCTTTACTCTTATTGATACATACCAAGCACATTTCAAGGCCTTGAGGAACCGGGACCTTATGGTATGTATCTTGAAGATAATTTGCCCTATACTGGTACAACCAACACCACCTTACTCCCCTTCTTAAAGTACGAGGCCCAACAGCGCTGCACAGACCAAAGGAAGAAATGATGGAATACGTTTAACACAGGAGCCTTCTCGTTGATTGATAAATTACTCACGATGCCCTTCATAGGAGCGGGTGCTATTGGTGATGTCACCTAGGCATGTGATTGGAGATGACTCTATAACCCAAGAGTGTAGAGACAAATGGGGTGGCTTTACTTAGTGGTAAATCTTAGTCAATGAGCTTCCAGTTCTTCTATTCACTATCGCCAGCACGGGGGGAGAGTGATGGGTTATGGATGAATATGAATGGAGAGGGATGGATGGATGGATGGAAAGACGAGAATTTATGCAAATGCCTGGTTGCTATGCAACATGTCCGGGGTAGCATTTTACAATCACACAGTATCACTCGCCCCAAGAAACACATCCCTCGCTCTGCGATCCTTAGCTAGCAGCCCACGACCATATCTGACCTAGATTAAACATGATCTTTTATCGGCCCAAAAGAGGGTGGCCAGCTGTGGATCATGATATACGTCGTGATACAGTAGATACTCGTTATCGCCTGGCCGGCCGAGACCTGCTCAGAATCTGGTGCATAAGTTTCTACATAGGGTAATGATCAAATTGAGATTACAAGAAGAAATGCCCACAAACAGTAATTCTTGGTGTAAAGCTACCAAGGCTGCAGAGCACCAGATTCTGAGCAGGTCTCGGCCGACCAGGCGATAAGGATAAGGTCGGGATCAAGAATATGTATCCTTGTAGCGAAATATCCTATAGAAAGTAGGGAATGCCAGCAGAACGGCGGCTGTGGGCCGGCCACTGTTATCCTTATAGCGAGCATATAAGGATATCAAATATCCCTATAGCAAGAGTCTACTGTAGATTCATACCATGGCAGGGTTAGATTTCCCTAGCTCCCTTACCATCACCCCCTTAAGTATTGCTTCCGGACAACTGAAAACTGTGTGGGCGAGCGTGATCTAGTGGTAGACGCCTTGTCAACAGAGGGCACCGAGTGAGCCAAGCCTCCATGACCATCAGTCGTTCATGGGTTCAGTTAGACCCCCTGGGGTTGGGGGTCTATACTGGGGTGTATGTGTAACAAATGGCACTCATCCCCCTTAAAAGCATCCCCTCAACAAGACTTTTATTACCATGAGCTCGTCGTTAAGTTGATTACATATAGCTCTTTCACCCCATCTCCCCCAATAACGTAGCTCATCGTTAGACTCCATTCAATTAATAGACAGGGTCGGATATAGGGTGTTAAGGTTAGCGAAACTTTTCCGATCTATATTCTTTTATAGAGTAGTAGATACTCGCCCAAGTGGCCGAATTTGGGGGTTGGTCTTACCGATTAAACACTTAGAACACGGAGATCTTTAACGGGATCGAGTTTACGCGATCAGGTGCAAGACGTAAGGTCAATAACAATCGACCCCTAGTACTAGAATCCTTCTGCTCATAAAACACAAATAAATATGCATGTATATATGCACCTCTGTAATCTCCTTAGGATGTAGTAGGCTGTTAGCTAAGGATGAATTACTGTTATGACCGGACAGTATGGCTGATGGCCATGCTAACTCTAATGGTGCAGTTGGCTAGAACTCACAGGGAGGTCCTTTTCCTCTCTGCTATAAGGTTATCTGGCCTGTAGTACCTATGCCAAGTCCTAATTAATCCCATCTACCGGTATATCTATGAAGGTATGGTTCACTAAATATGATCTCTAGTGGGAGAGGCAGTTTTGAAGAATATTGTCTAGCTAGTAGTTTGATTTCATAAGATGGAATAGATATCTCTTTCTTATCATAAGATTCCACCCATCAATCCTCATGATATAATCGCAGAACCCAGCAAAAGAGTGATAAAAGTACATGTTATCCACTCCTTAATCATAGATTTTGAAATATGTGGACAGGGCTGCACATGATTGAATATGAAGGACGCCAGCGTCCTCATTCAGGTCCAGGTACTCCTTTTAAACATCAGTGTTTTATGAGTCATCCACCCTTCTCTTTTTGTGACTCCTGCCTTCCTTCGTTTCTGTTGTTTTGGTCTCGCTGCCGCTTACAGTCTCTCCAGCCATTTTCTTGGCACACCACGCAGTCCCATACTCCAGGTATTCCGCCCTTGTAACCTGTCTCCTCTTCATCTCTGCCTTATTCAGCGCCAGTGTTACACCACCTTGCCAGGCATATGTGATTGGATCCTCTGGTTTCGCAATCCTTACAACCGCATCCGAGGGTGCAAGAGGCTGTAGCTCGCTCTGCAGTCGCTCCAAAAAGCCGGGGATATTGGCATTGCCGCCTACAACCACCACATTTGCCAGTAATAGGTTCCGGTAACGTTCCGGCACACTTTCAAGTGACTGAATGACAGTTTCTGGGATGCCGGATTGTTTGAGCCCTATATCAGTCGGTGAGAAGAGTAATTCTGGCACAGTAAATCGTTCGTTCCCCAAAACCATAACCTGCTCGTCATCTCTGGCAGGTCCAAGCCTCTTTGGAATATGGGCCCGCTGATGCCCAAGTTTGCCAGAGTTATAGTCAGGAAGAACATAATCCACTACGATGGGATTGGCCGAGTTTTTAAGTGCCTTGCATTTCTCAAGATCGCCCGAGAAATCTGTAGATATATAACAGACGGACTCTTTGACCTGATTGACCAAATAGGGTTCTTCCATCATGTTGTAGGTCCGTAAGGAGACCATTTCTTTAAGGTAGTTGGTTAGAAACTTCCCACCGACGTCGATACGGCGTACACCCGAGTTCCAGAGTTGACCGTTAATTATCGGGGTTACATAGGTATGGGAGAAACCGGAATCGATAACAAGGCATGCTTCGGCGGGGGGTTTAGTGGAGGGGTTATAGTCAGGTGTGTGTAGAGCACTGATGTTGTTCCAGGGTATCAAGGTTGGACCTAGATGGGGAGGGTTAGCGGGTCAAAGTGGGGAGGGAGTGGCTGGCGGGAGATAGACCTACGCAACGATAGTAGGCGCTGAACTCGTATTCTTCAAAGACCATTTGATCGCAATTTGATTGCAGTGCTGATGGTGCATTAGGAGCCTCAGTGAGTACGAGAACTGTTTCCCTAGGATCGCACTGTTTGGAAGTCAGATTTAAATGGCTTAGACGAAAGCCTTAGGGTCTTGTGTACTTGTAACTTTGAGTCTGAATCTAGAAAGGTCCTGTCCCATATTTCCTTCTCTGCCTCCCAGTTCACCAGATAACCCTTTGGTAGAGATAGTTAGCTGGAAACGAACCGTAGGTCATCGTAGAGGATAAACGTACCTTCTCGACAGGTCTTCGAAATGACATAGATCCAAAGTCTCGACAACTATCCAGCTGCTGACCAACCAGCACGCGTTTGTCTCTTGCGCGGGCAAGACAGTTTGGGACTTGTAAGCAATCTCCTGGAACCGCATTTTCAGTAGAAAATCCAGCTTTGATTGTGTATGAACCGTTGTCCACTACAAGCGTTCTTGTGGGCTTTGTAGGCATATTGTATTGCTGTGCTGCGCCGTTGTGGGCCTCGTCGTCAGTGTCGATGTTTTTTTACTTCAGGCCCTGACACCGCAGCAGAGGCTCAAGTGCGCAACCCCGACAGCACCCGCCAAACCTCTTCCGTCACCCCTACAGAAATTGGCTAGGATCTTTTTCAAGAATGACCAGAGAAGTTTAAAAGACCGCGAACGTCCCTTTTTTATAAAAATACCACCCCGCGTCTTCCCCCTCTCCACACACCCAATATAAAAAGTTCTACATAAAACAGTTCTCGAGGATACCTTAAAACGCCAACGCGTTTTCTCCTATCACTGCTTCACTAGGTTTTACTACTCCTTCAAATATGTCAGATCGTGAATTCGGAGGAGGTATATTACTGCACCCCATCCCATCCCTTTGCTTTTGTTTGACTTGCCGCTTTTCTTATCCCCCCTTCCTATTTTCCCCACATAGCTACCTCCCCCATAGCTTCAGTACTATGAACTAATAGCTATCTCTCTCTCTCTCACCTATTAGCGGATGACCTATCGCTCCCTAAAGCCACTGTCCAGAAGATCATCTCCGAGATCCTCCCTTATGACCTCGCCTTCGCCAAGGATGCGCGCGACCTCCTAATCGACTGCTGCGTCGAATTCATCACTCTTATTTCCTCGGAGGCCAACGAGATTGCCGAGCGCGAAGCGAAAAAGACTATCGCGGCTGAACATGTCATCCGAGCCCTTCGGGACCTCGGCTTCGAGGAGTACATCGACCAAATTCAGAATGTGGCGCAGGAGCATAAGGAACATCAGAAAGTATTACCCCGGCGGCTGGTGTGCATGTGGATGATATAATATCGCACTCGGATGATGCTGACAGTTACGAGCAACAGTCCCGCGAAAAGAAGCAAACGAAACTCGAGCAGTCCGGGCTGTCGCAGGAGGAGCTCTTGAGGCAGCAGGAGGAGCTGTTCGGGTCGGCTAGGGCCAAATTCAACCAGCAAGGCCCTGGCCAGGAGTAGATTCCACCGCCCACCCAACATTGATACGAACGTAATAACGGGTGTATTGAAGGATTGATAGACTAGGATGACGCGGAAGGAATCTTTTCATAGAGATCTACCGGTGGATCGATCTGACTGCTCTTTTTACTCTCTTCCATTGCTTACCAAGGAAGTAGGAGGGCTGATATCCATGTTAATAACGGGGGTTTTTTTTTTTTGTTGTGCGTTTTATTTTCGGAATTAACGGCGCAGTAGTGTTATGTAGTCTTTGGTTTTTCTTTCTTCTTTTGGTTGACTTGGTTCTTTCTGGGTTGCCGGTTACTCTTTTATTATTATTATTTCTTTTAAACCGGGGAGATGGATGGAGTATAGGGTACTAGGATGTTTCTTATACCCTCTTCTGGGGAAGGGCCTAGGTGTCCCTAATCCCTTGTACAAAGAACGATGAAGGTTCATCATAATATCACTCTCTGGTAGGGGAAAGAATATAATTCCTCAATTTATTTGTGTTAAACAGCAAGCAGATGTTTCGGTTTTTCTGATTAGTCTACAATAGATTTTAGATGTTCACGAGTGATATACTATGATGAACTGTGCCCCACATCACATGGGTCATATCAACTGCCATCAAACTGCAGGAGTATCTTCACCAATATTGAGTAAAATATACACTCCTTGGCTAACCCTTTAGACGAAGCTACCCAATCTACGCGCCAGCGCCGGATAAATTATGCCTAACTTCGTCGAAACCCATTCGCTGCCAAACACCACCGATCATCTCAAGAAGCCTCAAAAACTCGTCATCGTGGATGGCGTTTATGATGAAATCTTCGACTTGCCTGAACTCTTCTTCTTCATGTGTACGGAGATGTTCACCCCTTTGTTTTTTCGGTCCTTGCTCGTCAATATCGTCGTCATGGTCTTGTTTCCGCTTCCCTCCTCCTGCTCCTTCTCCTCCTCCTATGTTGGGGTTTCGAGCGCCTGTAGTAGGTGTAACTGCAATATCGCCGGCAGCTTTCTGCCTTTCCTGTGGGACGGCCGGTAAAAAAGTTTCGGACCTCAATTCCGGCTTTTTATAGCCACGTGGGAACACTGGAAATCCTCCACGATCTTTTGTGTCGTTCGCCCTCGCATGCTCTTCAACAATCTCAGGCAGCCCGGACCTATAACCTCCCGCTCTAGTTTTCGTGGCTAAGCCTTGACTGTCACTCTGTTGTTGGAAGGCGCTAACCCCAGACCTAGGTCTAGAAGAATGATTGAAGTCGGATCCATGATATGCAGCTGTATTATCACTAGTAAAGACTAATGAGGGCGCTTTTTTCACTGGCGTTGGTTTCGGGAGTGGCGGGAGACTTCCAATCGAACTCACCGGAGCTCTATTGTTTGTGATATTTGTCGGATTCTGCACGGTGGGTTTTCCAGATAGGAAGCTGGATGGTGGGCGTGGTGGTGGAATATCATCTTCCAGAAACGTATCCGAAGGCTTTACTGTGCTAGGATACAGGTCTTGGGGAGCAAAATATGAAGGTGCTGAGTGGGGATCGTTTGTTTGTTGAAAGTTACTGGGTGTACTGTTGGTTGTAATCACACTAGCTTATAGTCAGCACAGGTCTATGAGATAATGTCTTTCCGGGCGAATTGATCCCCCAAGAAATATAACTCTTGGGTGTTTAGAGAGAAAACAGACCTCGGTGTGTAGCCCGAAGAAGATCTAGGTGGAGTACGTAACACTTGGATAGTATTATTACGGAGAGGGATTGGTGGGCCTGCCTGTGCAAACTGGAGTTGAGAAGGTGGCTCGTGTTTATCTGCTGGAGGTGTGCCAATTGGGCAGTTTGCTTGCTCGAGAAGTGCTGTGGCTGACCGGTAAGCGGTATCCGACTGAAATTTGATTTGAAATCGACGAATCTAAATTCGACATAAACTCGGTATATCAGTAGACCTTTCTGGAAATTGAACTCTTTTGTTAAGTTACTAACAGTTTGATCTTCTGTTTTAAAATATTTGATGGCTAGAGATGGCGAGCGCCCAAGCGCCATGAAAGCCGGCTTATGGAACTGTGATGAATCATGAGACGGGATAGTCTGTTTATCTAGGCTTGTTAAGTCTAAACTCTCCTGTTTTAAAGTATCAGGGTCCATTTTCTCTAGCCATGCTCTAAACCACGGCCAAAGATAGATCTCACCATTGTCTCGAGACCCCATACGACTTTTAGCCTTGTATGCTTGTCAACAAACTTTCCATCGTTCTGAATGTATCCAGGAACACGATGAGTATCGATCACCAGAAATACATTGTCCCTGTGTGGGAAGTGTGACCATGAAGGGTGGGTCGAGTCTGTTACTAAGGAAGCAGAAGAAGAGTACTTTAGGAGCGGCCAACTAGACAATGAAAGAGGGGAACTGGCTGCCGACAGAGGGAGCTTCCGGGAATCCATTTTTAACATGTATGGCTGTGGGAAGAGAGTAATAAAAATTGCTCGCCCTGGCCTATACAAGACTAGGCCAGTAATGCAGTTGAGTTGTAAGCATACATGTGTTTAAAGTTTTCTATCCATATATGCAGAATAATTAAGTTTGTGAGTACTAAGCTGATTGATGAATGCAATCCGGACGTAGAACATGTTTTACTTCGTAGGTACATTGTGTAACTTGGATCTCGACAATCATCATAGATCACTCGACATAAGAATGAGAGAATGCAAAGAGCATTTAGGGTACAATATACGTGTATCGGTAAGGGTGAGCTCTAGAATTTGATCACTCTTGAATTCATTTGTGGTTTAGTACATGCCCATGTATTAACACCCCCTTCAGTTCTATCGTATCACGTGGTGTGAACGCCCACAGAGAAAGTTGTTTCACCTTCTCTTTAAACCTCCATCTAGACTCTGAATGTGTGTAAGGCACGCAGCTCTTTTCTTAGAAAGTTGCAACCCCCCAGTTTCTTGGCAAGGTCCCCGGACCTGATAAGGCTGGATGCATGTATTTACTTGTTCATGTCTATTTTGTGGTATGCAGCTGGCATGCAATGTGAAAGGGCTCGGCGTTAAAGCAACCTCAATTCAACTCAACTCGGAAAAGGAGCCTCAATCAGGACGCGTTTTCTCGTCGCTTTCAGAATCGTCGCGGTCTTGCTCGTGTTTTCCTTGTCCAGTGAACTCTTTAAAACCCACTGCTGTTCCGTAGGGTCGCGTTTCCCCTGCCATTCTTACCCAGCCCAAGCGTGTCGATCGATATAAAGCGCAAGTTCAGAAAAGCGAAGAAAGGGAAAAAGAAAAGAAAAAGGGAAAAAAGGAAAGAAAGAAAACATTTAGTAGAAGGACGAGAGAGGGAGAGAGAGAGGAGAGGAAAGGGGATAATCTAAAATGTCAGAAAGCTCAATGGCAGCGCCAACACCCGAGCGCGAGCGCAAAGGGCCATGGGCAAACAGAGTTCTCAGTACCGACATCGAAAAGACGCCTGAATACGACGAGTTCATCAAAAAGCTATCCGAATACCACGAGAAGCGAGGGTTGGTTGCTCCTTAGGGTCCAGTTTGGCGTAGAAAACGTTTTGGTTTGGTTTGGTTTGGTGCTCTTACTAACTCTTTCGCGACTGAACCTCCTAGGACCACACTCACCATCGAGCCTGAACTCGGACGGAAGCTCCTTGACTTGCGAAAACTTTACCAGAAGGTCACGGCTCTAGGAGGTTACGACAAAGTGACAGAAGAGAAGGGTAAGATATTGGATGTTAAATGCCCTATGGCGATGGAAACAGAGGGGCGGGGAGCGGGCAATTGAGGTTGACTTTTTTTCTTTCGCGAAATCACAGGTGCCTGGAGAGATCTTGCACTACAGTACAAGCTTGCTGCGAACAACACCAACGCAGGTTACCTTTTAAAGACGATCTATTACAAGAATCTCGCGTGCGTTTCTCCCCATCTAATCCCTTTGTTTCCCCAACTCTGTGATAGCTAAAATATAGAGCCCACAGCGCCTACGAAATTTCAAATTTCTTCGGGAAAGAGCCCCCCCCAAAAGAGTGGTTAGAGGAGCGATCCGCTGCTGGAGGGTCAATCATGACGAGAACCGCAGAAGATTTTCAAGCGCCTTCGCCAAAGTCTGAATCAAAAGTAGAGCGGTCTCCAACCCCACCACCCACGGAGAAGCGAAGTATGTTATTGTGGTTATTGTTCTCTTTCCTGTCTATCTGTCCTAATCTTTAATGTCGGGATTATCCCACAGGTCTACGTCAAGCACCGACACCAAGAACTTTTTATAATCCGGATACGACTTCTCAGCGCCATAACCCACCCAGAGCCACAAGCTTACAGCACCAACAGCAGAACTCCCAGCAGTCGCAGCAGCAGCAACAGCAAAACCATCAAGTGTCACCTGGTAACCAGTGGAACGGAAGCGCTATGAATTTTCCCAATTTTTCATCCAACACGGTCAATGCGCCCATTGGAATGCCTGTACCAACACCTAGAAATGCTCCACATGAGTTTATCACCCAGAAAAGGAAAGCCGAACAGTATGCCGCAACAACAAATATGGCTAGGTTTGGAGGTAACTATTCCTTTCCATTCCTCTTCTTCCTGGTGATGATAACGGTGTATATACTGATGGATAGAGCATTTAGTCGGTCACACGGGCCCTACCAACATGACACGCATTGCAATGGGATTGAAATCCGGCCTGCCAGAAGAGGTGGACTTTGCTTTGAGCCAACTGGTTAAAACCTCATACGAAGCCGGCGATGACCTCCGTGCTGAACAATTCCCTGGTTTAGCTGAGGCGCTGTATGATAAACTACAGTCAGTTACTCGTTTGATGAAACTACATTCTCTCAACGGTAGCGAGGAAGTCCTGGAGGATCCTACATTCACGAAGCAGCTCGAGAAGGTCAATGAAGCGGCTTTGATATTACGCAACATGTCCTTCCAGGTGGACAACGCTAGATACTTTTCACGCCTCAAGAATGCTAGGTCTATCATAGTCGCGGGCCTGAATCTCCCCAACCAAACCTGTTTCATGGAGTTAAAGCATTATATCCTCGATATGGTCGAGTCAATGGCTACCCACCTCGTGCTTTCAACGCATGATAACATGTTCGAGGCGCTACATGTCAATTTATTATCAGATGACCGTGGTCTACTTTTGGGGTCACTCAAGTCAATCTGTAGATTCGTCATGGGACGTGACGAAAGTAATCGCTTGGGAGAAATTGGCATGGATGCCATCAACCGAATACGCAATCTTCTGATGCTTGAAGATGAAGACTTGGTTTCTGCTTGTTTGGACTTTTTGTACCAATACACTACTAATGAGGAAAACGTCGAGAAGCTTATGCAACCTCCTGATGGTATCGAATTGATAAAGCAGTTGATGAGATTGTTACTCTACCAAGCCATTCCCGGCGAACAGACTGTGTGGCTAAAAACTAGAATACCTCGCCCAACTCCGCCTAGAGAGATCCCGAATCTTCCACAGGAAATTGTCAATGACCTCCTGACTTATATGGAGCCAGAAAGAGCAACCAAGTGGTGAGTTCCATTTTTATTTAAGCCCCAAATCAGGAATGTCTAACCCCCATACCAGGATGAGATGCTGTTTTGAAGAAGATCCAAACTCGGATATCACCCAAATCGCGCTTTGGCAGGCCTACCAAGCCCGCTTCAACGATTACGTCCCGGCCGGCCGCAACCTTCTCCCCGCCGCTGAATTTATTAAAAATGTCAGCATCGCGTTCTCTGTCGCTTCCGCAATGGTCTTGACTCTCCCCACAGGCGGTCAGAAGTTTATCATCAAAGGTATCAGAGCTAGAGAGACTCCGATGTCACTCAAAGGCCAGATCTACGTTGCTTGCAAATGGATCGATACCACCGGCAATGGCTCTAGATGCCACGCACAGCTTCCGACGCCTCAGGACCTATGGGTTCATGTATTGAACGATCATATCGGAGCTCCGACGGATCCTGGGAGAAAACTGCACTGCAACTGGGGCGGATGCGGAAAGTATAATCATCAAGCCGGAGAAGAGGACCGTAGGAAAGTCATTGGACATGTCCGAACTCATATTCCTGACTTGAACGATCTCCGCGCTGCCCGAATTGCTGGAATGGAGGATGTTGATGGTGGTATCGGGGGTGACGAAGAGCCGAATTCGAAGGTCATCATCAGGAGAAACCAAACTGGCATTGATGATCGCGGGGAGGCGGCAGGAATCCCATTAACTGCCGCCTTAGTATTAAGGAACATGGCCAGGAGGGGTATGAACGATGTCAGGGAAATTTTGGGGGCGGAGAGGGGCGCGTTATTTGAAGTCATGGCAGTCAATAAGCCCCTTGCGGCTTATGTTGCCGATCTATTAGTGGAAGATGGTATGGTTATTGATGATTAGGTTACACATTGTAGAAAAGTATTTATGCGGAATGAGGGCCACGGTTTAGAATGGATTGGGATGCCGTAAGTGGTTTTGAAATGTTGGCCGTGAAAGTATCACTGTCTACTATACCATTAATCGACTGTGTGTATAATGCATTTTCTTCTTCATTTAATTTTTTTATTTTTTTTATTTCTATTCAAAAAAGTATCAGTTTGTTTCGACATTGGTTTTACCTTTCGTTTCGAATAAGGTTTCCAAGCCGATGATCAAATATGTGGTTGTCAGTACGAACCGCTGTTAGATGTAGTCACTATGGTGTCAATGGTAGACGGTGGAGGTAACTAGATGGTCTGATATATCATGAGTTATCATATTTCCAACATTCAACGATAAAAAATATATATATATCGAGTGATAGTTCATGATGATAACAATAAACTTGAATCACTGCCCGTGTGTGTGTGCGTGCACTTGTATATTGTTTACCCTGTCTCGGGATTCGGCTGAAAGCAGAAGCTTAAACAGTCTCAACGTTTACCCGGATACAAGTAAGCCTGGGGGAATTGTGGGGTACAACAACAGTTCCCTGGGAATCACATGCACAATGATCATGGGTTAATAAAGCGATGCTGGATCGCGAGTCAACTGGACGACCACTGTACTTCAAGCTACATACTCGTAGTTTCTTGGCGTTTTTGGACTGGGTCACTATTGCATACACCTAAAATCAGGGTCTTGGCGTATTTTTGTATGGTATGCAATATCAGTCGCGTTCAAAAACGTCAGGAAGTTGCGAGTATATGTATGTATGTACCTGGTACATACATGGGGGGAAGCTTTGACCGCGGACACTCATGCAGCTCTCACTCGTAATCATTGCCAATGGATAAATGGTTTGGTTATTATTAGTGAGAGGTAAAGGTAAACCGAAGGTGTATTCTAAATCAAACGTTGGGGGTGACCTTGGATCCAGTGGTTAATCTTTGTTGTTGCAAACTTACCTGGGTTAGGTTACCATCTGCGGTGTAAATTGGGCTCTTGGGATCGAACGAGGGCCCGTGTGGCACAGTCACTTTGCCACCGTCTTTTTGGTGTTGCAAGGGGTTTGTTTTTTCCGTTGTTGCAAGGCGGAAGATATGTTGTTGCGCATGGTTTTCTAGAAAGTCCGAGTGCCAGATCATCATCACCAACAAGGCAAGCAAGTGATGTTGGGTTTCGCAGGATTGACTAAGGCGAGTACGGTTTTTCTTTTCTTTTTCCTTGTGCGTAGTTAATTGAGCAATATTAATGGCAATTGTTTCACCGCCTGTAGTTTTTTTTTTATTTTTATTTTTTTATTTTAATAACGGGTAAATAAATGTTGTGTTTGGCCATGGGCATCGGGGAAGCTCGATGGCCAGCGCAGGCAGGCAGGCCCTTTGGACCCTTAAATACCAAACGGAGAAGTGGGGATTTTATGTACCTACTCCAGGGCGGCATGCAGCTTGGATCCTTTGCTGGTCTAAGCTTAGTGTAAAGGGGAGAGGCGTTTTATTTTGGTTAGCCTTAATCCACGGGTAACTGCTTTTTTCTCTCTTGTTTGTCTTTCTCTGCTGCAAACGAAGGGGAAGAGGAAGATTGTTGATGTGCATGAGCTTGTTGTATAAACACTGCCTAAGTGAGCGTGTATCGACAAGTCTGAACGAACGAACGAACGAACGAACGAGGGAACGAACGAACGAACGAGGGAACGAACGAACGAACGAGGGAACGAATCCTTTATTTCTCTGACATTCTCTACTGTACTGTCATCTAAGGACGTCGAGTCCCGTTCGTCCTCTCCCATTCTTACCTCCATCCAATCCCATTCTCGTTCAACTTCTCTTCCTACCAAGTCCATCTTTCGTGTCTATCTCATCTGCCATTCAGTCATACATCATCATCATCATCATCATCATCATCATCATCATCATCCCATTTTATCACACCAACGTCCCTCCCACCACTGCCCCCATCCCTCTCCCCAATCTAGGATAGAGACTTTGCTGCTGCTGCTGTCTATCGGTCATCCAGTCATTTGCCATCTCCTACTCGCCAGTCTCTACTACCCTCACCCCCCCCACAGCACTTATCCCGCTGTTGCATCTGCTGCTGCTGCCGCTGCCAGATACTACTTCAGACTAGGCCGGCGTAGTTACTTTATACTTACAGCCTGTCTCATCACCAACTCACATTTACCTACCATACTTGCCCATTCCTTCCCACCACCCCCCCGGCCCTCCCCCCTAGTCCGCTATTAAACATCAAATACACATCACATATATTTCCCCACTAAAAGGGGACAATGACGGAGCAACAACGGCCGCTATTCGACAAGAGGAACTCTTCGACCTCGTCCGTCCTAAGCGGGGGTAATGGAAATGACAATTCCAATACTACCACCGACCGAGACACGTCCTCAAACGACGAGCAGGCCCAGGCCACCCACCAGCCCTCTCGGCAGCACCACCCCAAGAAGCACCAATTCGTCGTCGGCGGCGCACATTCTCGCCATCACACCCGCGTCCCGTCCTACGGGCGCAATTTAAACAAGCTGGGGAAATTGGCTCCGATTGCGACATCTCCGGGCAGCGGTAAGGCGCGTGGGGAGGAGAAGGGTAGGTCCTCGGCGAAGCGGGCGACGTTCGAGCTCGGCGGAGACAACCGCCAAAACAGCAACGGGAACAGCAGGCCAGGCAGCTACAAGGAAGAAGGAGGGTACACAAACGGGAACGCAACGAACACGAGCAACGGAACGACGCCGCCGCTCACCACTGTTGCTACCAACAAGGGTACAAGCGGCTTGGTCAAGTCATCGAGCACAAAGTCTCTTGACCGTAAACCAAGAGACGGCGCACGAAGACTAAAACGAGAAGAGAAGCGCGAGAGATCACAATCCAAAACCCGCGACACTGTACCCCCTCCTCCTCCCCCTCCTCCCCCTCCTGCTCCTACCCCTGCTGCAAGCCGTCACCACTCTGCTGAAGAGGAAGTGCTTGTCGAGATGAATAACAAACGCCAGGCCGAGGTGCAGCCACAGACACAGACACAATTTCAGCTCCCTACCCCACCGCAGGCAAAGGTACAAGCACCACCGCCACAACACCAGAATCAGCACTTTCAATCTCAGCATCCATCGCATGTCCCGACACATGCACCGACGCATCTGCTCCAGCATACAAAGGTTGGTGGGGCCGCACCTCCCAAGGTCAGCGTTGAGTCTGTGCAGGGCACCCAGCCAACCGTGTCGGCCAAGATCCGGCGCACAACCGCGCAGCAAAATGGAGCCTATGTGACCCCTGCGCATTCCCTTCCAGACTCGCATGAGCAACCCCTGACATCGCGATTCATCGATTCTTCGCTGGGAAACTCAAATTCTATATCGCCCTCATCTGCAGCAAAGGCATACGGGCTGTCGCCATCGTATCGGGAAAGCCTGCCCACAATAGTGTCAACCCCGCCCGACAAGGCGCCGGTTACACCTGTGATCTCGTCGCCCACTCCCGCATCGGCAACCGCAACTGTACCCTCGCGCACGCAGCAGAAGCTATGGCTTCAACGACAATCATCGCAGCACGAGGCCCCTGAACATTTTCAGAACCAAAATAGGATGGGGCCTGGGTCGGAATGGTATGCGCTGCAGCCACGGGCCCAGAAGGAGTTTGAGCGCGTAAACCGAGAGTACCTGAACACGCGGCGTTTCAAGAACCCCGCCGCACAGAGCATTGAAAGGATCCGGGATAAACATGCCGAGCGGCGGATCCCGAAGCGCAAGGAAGGGCAGAGCGTGGACGGAGCGGGGGCAATGGGATTGAGTCAGTCGCTGAAGGAGACGGGGGCAACCAAGTCGGCACGGAAGGAGCTGAAGATCGGCTCAAAAGACGACTCGGGCGTGAAGCAGACGACAACGAATGGAAAAGAACGGGATAGGGCAGAAGGGTTGCACGCAATATTGGTGAAGCTGTGGAACACAAAAGAGATGATTCCCTCCAATGAATAACCCCCCCCCCCCCATTCCTTCCTTCCATCCAACATATTCTTAATCTTCTGTATTCCCCCTCGGTTTTTTTATTATTATTATTATTACTGAGTTGAAGAAGAAGAAGAAGTTTACTTGTTTATTTTGCGCGCGAGCGAGGGTTTCTCTTTATTGGTTCTTTTTTTTTTTGTCCTTTCCCTTTCAATGCATTTATTTGCTTTGTAATTTAACGTCCTTTTTTTCTTCTTCTTTCTCTTTCTCTTTCTGTGTCTGCTGGCTGTTTTTATTTGGCGGCATTGTACACACATCACGAGCCATGCGGTGGGTGAAGTGGGTTGGGGGGTGGGGTTGGGGGGTTGGGGGGGAGACTACCGTTTTGCCCGAGGTTGCCCGAGGAGTCTGTTTATTTTGTTCTATTATATCATTTGTTTTGAAAATTACGGCGTGTAAGATTAACATTTCAAGTGCCCTCCTGATACTACGGAAAAACAGAATGAGGGAAGCAGGAAATGGGGATGGCGAGAGACGATTGCTAGGTGTCCATGACATTCTATATTTATACCATCATTTTTTGCATCGTTCTACATTTTGCATAGAGCGGGGGGAAGGAAAAGCAAGAGGGGAAAAAACCAATACGAATGAGGTATCACGGGATTAAACAACTTGTGCCTACGCACCCCACTGCCTCCCACCTCTCTTCCTGCCCCCATCCATCTATCCAACATACATATAAAACCCCACCCACCCACCCACCCACCCACCCAAGAAGCACCACACCGCACCACAGAGCTCACAACAAGGTAGTGATATACTCGTCGAGCTCCTTATACGCCGTCTCCAGGTTGTCATTGACAATGATCTTGTCGTGGGCGCCGGGCTGGGCCGCGTACTCGAGCTCTTTCTGCGCCTGCGTCAGGCGCTTCTGCAGCGAGTCTGGGGTCTCGGTGCCGCGGCCCTCGAGGCGCGCCTTGAGCGCCTCCATGCTCGGGGGCTTGAGGAAGACGAACTTTGCGTTGAGGTCGGTATTCTTGACTTGTTTTACGCCCTGGTGGTTGGATTGTGTGTTAGTGGTTCACTTTACTTTACTCCCGGTGGCTACTGCTAGTAGTAGATGGCAGATGGCACATAGCACCCCACTACTGCCCCGCAGTGTACAGCACACCCCCCGCCCCCCCAAGTCGGCAAACAGATAGACAGATAGACAGAGAAAGAGTGAGGTAGAGAAAGAGTGAGGTAGAGAAAGAGTGAGGTAGAGAAAGAGTGAGGTAGAGAAAGAGTGAGGTAGAGAAAGAGTGAGGTAGAGAAAGAGTGAGGTAGAGAAAGAGCGAGGTAGAGAAAGAGTGAGGTAGAGAAAGAGAGAGAAAGAGTGAGGTAGAGAAAGAGAGAGAGAGAGAGAGAGAGAGAGGGAGAGAGCCTTACCTCCATCTCGATATCCAAAATGCACACCAGGCCCTTGGAAGCCACGTCCTTGACGGCCTTGACGCTCGTGCCGTAGCAGTTGCCCGAGAACTGGGCGTGCTCGACGAAGGCGTTCTCGGCCACGAGGGCCTCGAAGGCCTCGCGCGTGGTGAAGTGGTACTCGACGCCGTCGGTCTCGCCGGCGCGGGGGAGGCGGGTCGTGTCTTTTTGGGTTTGGTTTGGTTGGTTAGTGTCTGGGAAGGAAGAGGGGAAGGAGAGAGGGAGAGGGAGGGGGAGAGAGAGAGAGAGAGAGAGAGGTACGAGAGACAGAGAAGCCAAAGGTGTTTGGGTATGCGGCAAAGAGGCGCTTGAGGAGGGTTGATTTCCCGGTGCCGGAGGGGCCGGAGATGACGATTGGGGGCCTTGGGGACGCTGTGCAGCAGAGCTGTGTATCAGTATTGTTTCTTCTCCATCCATCCATTTAACTGTAATTGCAGAGAGAGAGAGAGATTCCCACCGGGTGCCATTCTCAGTGCGGGGTGTTTTGTCGTGGGTGTAGCAGCGGCTGTGAGCGTGCGGAGGGGGGGGGATATTGGGGAGGAGGATGGGGAGGAGGGGGACGAAAAGAGGCGGAAGAGGGCGCGGCTCCGGGGCAGCAGCATGGCGACGGCGGAGTGTTGGGTCGTTGTGTTGTTGACTGCACCAATTGCAGGGAGGGACGGGGGGGGTGAATGAGGGTTTCTTCTGTCCGCTGTGCATGGCGGGCCTTTTCTCTCCCGGGCCTCTACTGTAGCTAGCTGCTCCCGGGCCCGGTGCCTGCCGGTCGCCGGTCCCGGTTGCTGGGACTCTCGCGGGCCCCGGTCGGTCGGTCGGTCGGCCGGTCGCTGGGACTCAGAATCAGAATCTCGCGGGCCCCGGTCGGCCGGTCGGTCGGTCGGTCGGTCCCTGCCAAGCGCCCGGCTGCCCCGCCATCCAGGCAAAGAATGAGAAGGAAAAAAAAAACTGCAGAAAACGTCACTTTGGGCCCCTCGCACGCCAAACCGCATTTTCTTTTTTTGGGAGAGAGAGATAGAGAGAGAAAAAAAGAAAAAAGAAAAGAAAAACACCGTTCTTGCTATTTAAAAGGCCCCTCCAGAATCTAATCCCGACTAGGAGAGAGAGGTAACTCAGTCAGTCTAGTTGATATTATACATACACACATACGGTACTGTAGTTTACAGCGGACAGGCAAGCAAGTCTTTCCACGGTGTCTGCCCTAATCGCCCGCCAGCCGCTGCCCTTCCGCCACCTCTTCCTCCTCTGCCGCCGCCTCTCTTTCAATAACAGCCCGCACACCCCGCACACCCGCACCCACACCCCCACCCCCACCCGCACCAGGCCCCTCACCACGCCCGCAATGGCCGCATACGCAACCGAACGCCGCATCGCCGAGCTCGCCGTCCAGCGCGCCTGCCTGCTCACCGACAAAGTCTACCACTCGCGCGTCAAGGGCACCGTCACAAAGGGCGACAAGTCCCCCGTCACCAGTACGTTCTCTCTCCCCTCTCTCCACCCACCTTCCCAAACTCACACACGCCTCACAAACAGTCGCCGACTTTGGCGCCCAAGCCCTCGTCATCGGCGCCGTGCACACCGTCTTCCCCCACGACTCCATCGTCGGCGAAGAAGACGCCGACGTCCTCCGCACCGAGGCCGACAAGCGCGAGTCCGTGTGGGCCCTTGTCCAATCAGCCGTCGACGACAGCGCCGCGCTGACCGTAGACATTGGCGCCGTGCAGGACGCCGAGGAGATGATGGCGCTGATTGATCTGGGGAACCATGCGGGGGGCTCTGCCGGCCGTGAGTAACATACATCGTCACCGCACCCACTACCTAGCTAGCTAAGCCTAGGCAGAAAAGAAAGAAGAAAGAAAGAAAAAGCGGTAATAGCAATCATTGGCTGATGATACCGTGTATGTGTGGGGGGTGATAGGGATATGGGCACTCGACCCAATCGACGGCACAAAGGGCTTTCTCCGCGGCGACCAGTACGCAGTGTGTCTGGCGCTCATTGTCGACGGGAGCGTCCAAGTCGGCGCCCTCGGCTGCCCGAACCTGCCCGTTGACCCTGCGCAGCCGGAGGGCGAGAAGGGGATCCTCCTCTCTGCCGTGCGCGGGCAGGGTGCCACCATCGTACGCCCCCTCCCCCAATCACAACCCATCACTCGCACCACTAACCCCTCTAACAGCGCCCACTCTCCAACCTCTCCGCAACGCCCACGCCAATCAGCATGCGCGCCATCAGCGAGCTGTCCGCCGCCACGTTCTGCGAGGGCGTCGAGGCAGGCCACTCCTCGCATGGGCAGCAGGCGGCCATTGCTGCCGCGCTCGGCATCACAAACAGCTCGGTCAAGATGGACTCGCAGGCAAAGTACGCGACGGTGGCGCGCGGCGTGGCGGATATCTACCTGAGGCTACCGACGAGCGCGACCTACCAGGAAAAGATCTGGGTATGCCACTTGCCCCTCTTTTTCTTTTTGTGTTTGGATGGTGGTGGTGGTGGTGGAGAGGGCTGACTGGATTGGGGCGAGGGGTGAACAGGACCACGCAGCCGGCTCCCTCATCGTCGAAGAGGCCGGCGGGATCGTGAGCGACGCGCACGGCAACGCGCTCAACTTTGGCGTGGGCAGGACGCTGAGCGAGAACAAGGGCGTGGTGGCCGCCACAAGGAACATCCACGCCGAGGTCATTGCCGCGGTCAAGGCCGAGCTGGCGAAGGCGCAGTTGTAGGTGGAGGGATGTGGAGTGTGTCGCCTGGGCTAGATACAGAACTTGGGCTAGATACAGCTATAGAGAAAGAAATTGAATGACGGATCCTGCAGTGTTATTGTAGACAAGTATTTTGGGGGGGAGGGGGGGGGGGGGGTGGTGTTTGTGACAAACCCAGAAATGATACAGAAGACAGTCTTGGCAGCCCACCGAGTGACAGCCCGTGACGCCGTTCCCCCCAGCCCAGCCGGCAGCCACACGCACCGCATGAATAATCACCCGGCTGTCGCGCAGCCAAAGAGCCGCAACAGCTCAACCTCCAGCTGCAGCGATGATGTCATCGTGATGTCAAGCGGCCGTGGTGATACTTGCATGTATATTACACTCTCTCCAGTGCTCCGAGCACCTTCTCTCCTCTACACTGTCCCAAATACATCACCTACCAACTCAATTAGCCCCCACCCCCCACTCCAATCCGCAATGCTGCCCCCCACCACCGCCTCCTCCTCCTCCTCCCCCGCACCACCACCACCACCACCCGCCTACTAGCCACCGCCGCCGCCCGCCAGCACCCGCAGCAGGGCCGCCCCGTCCCCTCAAAAGACGACATCAACACCTCCAGCAAAGAAAGCACGCGCAGCAGCACAAACGACGAGGTCGCGCACGCAAACGAGGCCGCCTACGGCCGGGCCACGAACCCGGCCGAGGAGAAGCAGATTGCTGATCGCGAGGTAGGTGCCCCCCCCCCCCTCCCCTTCTTTTTCTTCTTTTTCGTCTAAACCAGGGAGAGGTGGGTGGTGGGGAAGAGGGGAGAGACTGCTAACAAGGGCGTGGGGCAGGAGAAGACGACGGAGCCGGGGTCCCCGCTGGAGGTTTCGCCCGCGAACCCGCAGGTGAGCCATCAGGGCGAGGAGGACAAGAGCCCCACGAGGGGCACGAAGGATGCAAAGAGGACGTCGGGGGGGAGCCGGAATGCTACGTAGGAGGGTGCGGCGTTCTTTAATTGAGGTATAAAGCGGGAAGGGGGGTCTTGTTTTTTCTTTCTTGTTATTGTTATTGTATAAAATGCATATGCATATATATGGGAGAGGTTTTGGGGTTGCAAGCTGTGACGATATATCACACGCATGCATGACCAGAGCTGGGCCGGGTATATAATGGACAAATTGATCATTTATAGAGGGCAGATTTTAAAGTATCTCGCAATATACTGGATACCATTCATCAATTGAGCTCTTTGCGGCATTCACGATCTCTGAAGAAGTGCTTATTAAGTTACTGGAGTGTTAATTGTCATTTAATTTACATTTAATCGACTATTTTTTACTGTGATATCTATTAATCGATCGTTATATTATAGAAAACCCCTAGCCCTCCACATCATCCCCACTCTCTAAAACCACCCTAGATCTTCGTCTTCAGGGTCTTCCAGGAGTTCCTCCTCCTCATCGCTCCCCCCCTCCCCGCGAACGGATCGGCCGCCTTGGTCCTCGTCGTTCTCTTCGACGATAAAACCACCACCGCCTTCATCCCCGCCGTTATCATCGACGATGAACCCACCACCTTGGTTCCCGTCTTTATCATCAACCACAAAACCATCACCGCCAGGATCTTTGTCATCAACCATGAACCCACCTCCATGGTCGTTGTTGTCGACTATGAATCCCCCGCCGCTGCCCTCAGCACTAACAACTGGCGCACCACCAGGAGGACCAGAGAAATGATCTTCAGCTTCGGGGGAAAACCCATCACCGGATGGCTGGACCTCAGCTTCGGCGAAGAACCCGCCGCCAGAGACCCGGTCTCCAGTTTCGGCGAAAAACCCACCGCCCGTATCCACATCCCCACCATCTTTAGCCTTATCCCCAGCGCGGTCATTGGCCGCCTCCACCTTATCCATCTGCTTCACGTCCTCATAAATGCCCAGCCTCTCCCTGATTCTCACTCCCATCAGGAACCGTCTCCATCGCTTCAATGCCTCAATGCTCTTCTTGTATTCCTCCGCCTCGTTCTTCTCGTCTAAAAGTGCTGTCATGACTGTCATAACCGCCTCGCGGTATTCCTGCGCGACAATGATGCCGTTCATGATCGGTGAGACTTGGCGGTTTTTGAAATCGAAGCCAGTCTATATTGGTACTGCTGTCAGTACGGGAAGATATCTATATATTTGAGAAGATGAAGAAGAAGAAGAAGAAGAAGAAGAGATAGGAGTCCTTACCACTGCCTCAGCATAATCAATGCCCAGTAATTGAGCAACCTTTACAAGACCCTTATCTACGAGACAATATCTGTAAGCTTCCTATCCACAAGCCGCACAAAGTCACTAGAATCAAAAAAACCCCACAAGGCAAATGCACAGCTCCCTTCGGCACCATCGAAGGCACAAACACATCCAAATTACCAAAACTATTCTTCGGCACCCTCCCATGGACCACACTCGGCGGCACATAGAGCTCCGTCTGAAACTCGGCATACATCGCCGACTGTCTAGGCCCGCCATCTCCGCCTTCTTCTTCTTCTTCTTCCTCTTCAGGCTCGCTGTCCAGGTAATCATCCCTTCTGCCCTTTACGCGTCGGCGGGCGGTGACGTATTTGAGTGGCTGTTCCCCTGCTTTGAGTTCACGCCCCACACGGTACCATTGCCCGCTGGTCTTGACGACTTTCACGTCCTGTCTTCTGTAGATTGTTTCGGTGACTTTCTTATTCCCGATGCCTGTTGTGATGGAGCCGACTTTTCTTTCGGGGTGTATTATTTCGCCTCGTTTCAGGTGCCTCTTGAGTGCAAACCTACATGTAGTCCCGAGGTTAGCAAAAGCACTTTCGGTGAATCAAGATTTGCACGTCTTACAGAGGATGGCCTTTTAGGTCCTGGATGTTATTAGGTACGGGCTCAATGACTTCCCTGTCCAGCAATTCTGCGGCTTCTAATTGATCTCGGTCCTAACACGGTTTAGGTCCTGCATATTTTAAGAAGATGGCTGGAATGCGTACCATTTCCCATCCTCGTTGGAACACTCGGAGCACACGATCCCACCACTCTAACCCACCTTTGGTGGATGAGACTCTCAGCTTTCTAGTCTTCCCATTGTAGCTCTTTACATATCGCCTTGTTACGTCCGCAGCCTGGCCCTCTAATTGAATTTCAAAAAAGGTAGGTTAGCGTTCCAGCCAGTAATCAACCTATTATATAACAGGCTTATACGAACCCTCTTCAAAAGCAACTACATAACACATGGAATTCTCCCCGTCCACCATGGGAGGCTCAAGTTTACTCGGCTTTCCAACAGTGGATGTTACTAGAGGGTCCACAGCAACCCATTTCTGTGTCGCCGTATTCCATGCCTCAACCCAGTAAACTGGATACGGGCCTTCCCAGATTCGGAGGCGGGCTGTAGGCTTTTCTGGAGCGGGAGCTGTAACGAGTGGTTCTCGGAACCCGGGCCTTCGCAAGCCTCCTCCTCCTGTTGGCGACGGCCTTGCTGGCGCCGGTCCAGGG
Organism: Morchella sp. 2018-W38C; assembly: GCA_024713705.1. NCBI lineage: Eukaryota > Fungi > Ascomycota > Pezizomycetes > Pezizales > Morchellaceae > Morchella > Morchella sp. 2018-W38C. Next base: position 2,223,293 of record JAMJEX010000001.1, read on the forward strand.
CCACCAAATCTATTGTCGACTTGCATCTTGCTATCATTATCCCTGGCAGCAGCTTCACTAAAGATAAAATCCGCAATTATTTGTGCTGCTTTGGCCGGAGCTTGCTTGTCCTGGAAAGTGAATGACAACGGCTGGAGGGAGCATACCAGCCTGCAGGTCACCCCAACAGAGCGGAGTAGTGCACAGAAAAGTTGGGCCCCCAAATCCCTCGAGCCTGCACGATCTATTGAAGCGGCCTGGAAGTCATCTCGTCTCATAGGGGGATCTCCGCTTCTTGGAGGGTTCGAGAGCATTTCAATTACGGCTTCATTATCGCGCCAGCGCGGTTTCGACAGTCCTTTGTTTGTGATTCGAAATTCTTTTTTCCACACATCTGATGCTTTTCGCAATCCTTCATTAAAACTCCATGAGCGTCTAAACTGCTGGTCATCTGGGTTTGGGTGGAGCAATGATAAGATCTCCCTGTTTACTAGAGGTCTTAAATTATCCTATAAGTTGATACTTAGCATGTTAGTACTAGCAGGGACCTGTTAGTGTTTAAATTACCTTTACAGCTGAGTTGTTACACCATCGGCTCCTCTGATATACATGCATGAGGAGGCATAGAATGTGCATTTTATGAATCTCGAGTCGAATGCGACGGTCAACGGCTGTTATCACTCGTCTTACCGGACCGGGCTTTCGCTTTTCTTTTGTGTCTAGAATGAGCTCTAGGGTCTTAGGTTTAGGGGGTTCCTCAAAGCGTTTGATTGCTGTACAAACTGTTAGCAAAGGCATATATCGAATGACTTGATATCAAGACAGACGTTTACTGAGATCGACGTCTTCCCAGTCTTCTTCTTCTTCTTCTTCTTCCTCTTCTTCTTCCTCTTCTTCTTCTTCTTCCTCTTCTTCTTCTTCACTCTTATCTTCATCCGTGATGGGAGCTTCAAATTCTTCGTTATTTAGGTCATCTTCTTCTAAAGGTTGTTCTGGGTGCTCCTCTGAGGAGTCTTCACGAAGAACACCTTTCCCTTTATCTTTACTGTTTGATGGACCCGGTTCACTTTTAAAATTCCCTACCGCTTTTTGTCTCTTAGCAGGCCTTCCCTCCGAATCCGAGCGCTCTCGCTGCCGTTGTCTGTTTTTTGAGGGGCCGACTACTCCGGTTACCATTTCCCGATAAATATCGATATCTTGCATTTCACCCTGTGCCCTTGCATTTCTGCCCGCCCCTCTAGCTCGTCGAGGAGTGGTGGTACTCCCTCGAGCAGTTCTTTTGTTATTAGGTCTTGTGCGATTAGCTGAGACATTTTCTCCTGTCGCAGCTGCGCTAGCACCAGACCCAGTAGCTTGGGCTGTAGGTTGAGATCTCGTGCTACTTCGCGTTTCGCGAGTGCCACCGCTGCCACCGCCGCGTCGTTTTGGCGGCATTATGAATTAATTTGGCTGTTGTTGTCCGGAAGTGAAATACATGTAAAGAGGTATTGACACGCTCAAAGGGAGGGAAGGATGGGAAGACGCGGCGGTTATGACTCTACCGAATCCTTGCCCTGATGACGACATGTGTGCAACCAGCACCTTATGTAAACATGGCGAGTGATAGTAAATGATTCGAAGCTTAAGTCCCCCACCACGACTTTAACACTCAAGGGAAGAGAGAAAAAAGGATTTATCTTTCTAATTAAATATCAGTGGTTCTTGAGATGGTGTTTTTTTCCAGCATCAGCGGATTTCTATATCTCGTTTTAATTACACTCACCTTATTATCCAAATCTCTTGCCTTTTCTCTCCCCTTCCCTCGCACACAAGGAAAGAGCCCCTCTATCTTAGAGACCCAGACTACAGATCATGAAAGCGATGTTCTATCTGAAGCTCTCTCACGAGCATTCCCTCCCTCTTATGGCCACAATCCAGCCTATGTAGCAGCCCTCGCTGTTTTCCGTGATCTTGAATCGAAAACATCCTGCCACAGGACTGCTGCCGCATCCCTAGTTTCCGACTGCAGCACGATTGAAGGTAGAAACGATATTCTCAAGATTACTTACGCAGCCCAACTGGCGGTTTGCGAGCTCGAGGCTACCGGAATCAAGTATCCTCGGGAATGCCAGAGCTCGGGTGGCAGCCCGTTGCGGGAGGCAAGAGTTATGGAGTGCGTTAGGAGATTGGAGGAACGTCCACAGTGGTGGACTACACTCAGTAATAATATACAAAGTGCCGTGGTGATGTGCTCTGCGGTTAGGCATGAGGTTGAGAAAGGTATGACACTGCTTCTCATCATTAGTCACCACCTTGCTAATTGTGGTCACGCAGATGAAATTCTGATTCTCCATAAGAACATAACCAAGACTCAAAAGTCTCTATTTTCGGCGCTGTCTACGTCTTTGGAGGAGGCTTGGGAGTCGGTAACAGCACAGAAAAGCTTCAAGGGGGTCTGGAAAACCACATTAAATGGCGTGCTGGAGGATCTTGCTGAGACCAAGGGGAAGGTTGTGGACGCATTAAGGGATGCTGAAGCCAATGCTACTAGTATCATTAAAAACTTGACTCAAGAACTAGAGATGCGAAGGAAAGAGCAAATACACACTGTTCATGAGCTGGATCAGGTATATAAATCGGTCCCGAGAATATTTTAAACTAAGAATCTGGCTGATAGAACGGGTTAGTTTGTTCTTGGGGCGATAAATAAATTCCAAGAGTTAGGAGAACATTCAGAGAAAATAGCGGGAGTGGTTGAAACGGCAATGGTAGATCTATCTACTGATATCAACACAAAGAGAGGGGCCATCGAACAGAGCTTATATTCAATTCATCGGGTATGCTTATTATGCCCATGACGAAAGTGGTGATATTGAATCTGACGGTTTTACAACAGATCAGTTCTCAATTTTATGTTGACTTCAACTCGTCAATTGATGATATGCTGCGTACAGTTGACAGTCTCTCAATTAGAATAGTATTTATACTTTCCATTCATTTATTGCAACCAAACCTCCTCCTAACATGGTTCCACAAAAGATCGATTCATCTGTGAAGCTTGAAACTCTTGCCAATACGTTTAAATCACATTCATCGGTGAGTGTGTGAGATCAGTAAATGCAAATGGAGAAGTGACCAGCTAATTAGATTTACAACACACAGCTTTTTGATTCAATCTCAAGTTCTTATACCGAACTCACAAAAAATCACGTAACTCTCACAAAGTCTCTTGTCAAACAGGAAGAAACACAGCAACAATTATTCTCTTCATTGGAAAAGTCTCATGACAGAGTAAATATTACGTTCGTAAATTTATTGTTAATGATGGATAATCTTAGCCAAAGTCTGGAGCAAACAAGTACAGCAATCCATTCATGGAGGGTTAATGGGTCAGACTGGGCTGGGATACCAATAAGCTCCATCATGTTTATATCTGGGATATTATTCGCAAAGGGATGGGAGAAAGTCATCTTGATTTCTCTCGGTGCTCTAGGTTTGTTAAATACTCGTTAATCTGTTCTTCTTACTAACTAGATAATATAGTTATCATCGCGCTAGTTATTTTAATTGGGTTCGTTCAATTCAACGGTACAGGATTCCTCGGGATGTTCGGCCATGGTGTTTTTAGGAAGCTACCTTCTGCGGTCGAGCCCTTTATTGGTGAGAACCTCGATAATAATGGTCGCGTGGTATTATCATCGCATTGGCTTTGGCTTGGCTGTTTTATGGCAATAGCGATATGTGGAATATTTTGCTTTTCACTATCTCGAGCCCGATCCATGACCTTGATCAAAGGTTTTGATTAAATCGATGCATTGGCTTTAAATGTTGGATATTGATTGCATGAAGTACTTTATGTACACATTTTCAAGAAAATAAAGGACATGGACGTTGCTAGAGCTCATATAAATAATTTTGACTGTGGTCTTTGAACGGTCTAGAAAGTATCTCTTATCCACGGCCTATAACGTTTTTTACGGACCAGTTAAACTTTTTCTTTAGCCCAAACGAGCGCTCGATTAATTCGGAGAGGTTTCTGAATCAAGCTTTTACTTAAAAAGGTGAACTGTACATCGCAATGTTCTTGGCCCACTCAAGAAACCTCCACCCCACGATTAGGCCAATCTCAAGCTGTCCATTCTTGTATGTGGTAAAAAAAAGAGAAAGAAAAGAAAAAGCTCTTGTATTTCATCAGATCTAGATCGGACTCTAATTGATTGAGAGTCGTCCACATAGTAGAAGCTCAGTATGTATGCGGGGCGATGAGACATATTTAGATGTCACTTTTCTCGGGTGAACTGGTCCATGATTATGAGTTAAACAAAAAAACAAAAAAACAAAAACTGGTCCATGATTCGCGGGTGGATCAAACGAGTGACAGGCCATGTCTACGCAGGGCCTTGGCAGCCAGTGCCCATCAATCTGTTCAAATTTACCGCCCACAAACCTTAGTTTGCCTAACCACCGAACGTTCCAGAGTGCTTTTCAAAGTAAATGCCCCTAGGCCTCTTGAAGCAATATTGATGAAAAAAGAATACGTTGTGATGTCTCCATGCCTGCTTGAGGAGTATATTAATCTGAGCTCGATCCCATTCCCCAAATCTCTTGGCAGTCACATGATTTTCTGACAAAATATTAACCTGGCTTGCTAGGAGTTTACGATAAACACAATTACTCTTCGAAGGCGCGCATTGCGATATTTCTTGGGAACAACGCGTTTCAAAGAAGCGCTCTCAACACAACTAAAGTCACCACTTGATTATTTCATGTTCCAATCACAGAATATCACTCGATTAATCAACAACCAATCTTTGCCAACACCAAAGGTGCCTTTGAGGATAACAATTGCTTTGAGTCTCAATACAATGTGATCTTCCTAGACACGCCGCGTGCTCCTGCGAATAAGCACAAACACTGCTTGCTTTGACACCTTCTCAATAGACTAAGAAATATGATATTATATAACTCCAAGCTACATGTATCTAGCAGAATATTTCGGGAGCTAACAGGTTTAAAACTCCGCACATCCAGGAAGATCTTATAATAATCTTTACAAACCGTTCTTCCCGCCTTCGTAACTTTCTACGTCATACTCATCGGGATACTCCTCAATGATCCTCTTAAGTTGCCGTAACTGTTCATTCAAATCCTCGCTCGGTTTCTCAAAGATGTCAAGAAATAGATTCTTGATAGCTGGCTTCTTTTCTCTCTCGGCACGTGCAAATGCTTGCAGCACTTCTTTGCGCAGGTTTGTCCGGAGCTGTGTCTCTTCATCAGCTGACCACCAAGATCTAAGTTCAAGCCATTTCCGCATCCTCGTGATTGGATTATCTCGTCGTTTCCAGTCTGTATATATCGACACCATTAGATTAGCAACCATGGATTTAGACCATCCCCAGAAAGAAAGATATACCCTCGACTTCCACTTTCGCTCTATAAGCAAACGAATCATCACTTGTTGAGTGATGCGAAACGCGGTAGGACATAGCCTCAATCAAGACTGGTTTTTGTTTGGTCATGGCTATATTTCTCGCTTGTTTCGTCACTTCCATTACCGCCATGATCTATCCCGTTCAGCTGTCAATAAAGAATACACTACTACCCATGATGGACTGAAACTTACATCATTCCCATCAACTCTAATGGTATCAATACCATAGCCTACACCTCTACTTGCAATGCCATCTCCCTTGTATTGCTCCAAGGTGGGTGTACTGATAGCGTACCCGTTGTTCCTACAAATGAAAACAACTGGACAGGATCTCGTTGCAGCAATGTTAAGTGCTGCATGGAAGTCGCCCTCCGAGGCAGCACCCTCACCGAAATAGCAGACAGCTATACGATTTTCGCCGGAGAGTTTTAGAGCATATCTATTTTGAGAGGAGTTAGTGTAAGTATAATCCGTGATATAAAAGGTTTTCAGGTGATATATCCTTACGCTGCGCCTACTGAATGTGGGATTTGAGTAGCCAGTGGGGACGAAATCGAGTGCTTGATAATATTGGTTAGGCCATTGTTTACGCGAATAAAATAGACCTATCCTTACTAAGTATAATCTCTCACTCATGTAATGCACGGGCATATTCCTTCCTTTTCCATAATCAAATCTATTCGCAAATAACTGATTCATGAACTAGTGCATCCAACAATTCTCATTAGTATTGTCAAAGACCCAAATACGAAGACTCTCTAAGTAAATTCTATACCTCGTCTAGTGTAAAACCCCTGTACATCATTGCACCTTGTTCTCTGTACTGGGAGAAGATGATATCATTGTCTGCCAATGCAGCAGCGGATCCGACTGCTATACCCTCTTCGCCGGCAGAAACCTAGATAATTGATTAAAAAAAGAACAATTGGCGGATTCGCCCAAATCTAAAGAAATTCTGTACCATGTAGAAACTTATTCTTCCTTGCCGTTGGGATTCATACCTACCAGAGTAAGAAGCTAAAATTAAAAAAAATTCTAATATTGGATGACCTACATAAGTAAATCCATAACACTAGCTATACATAACATTCTTGTATCAGCAATGTCACTCGCTATGTCCCATTGCGTTCGTAGGAGAGTGATTTACTAGCAACCATATCCCTATACATCTTCAAAGCCTTTTCTCTACTCAAGTCTGGCTCTCTGCTGGTATCTAACAGAGTCCCATTGGTGTCGAGTAGTCTGTATGTTGGTATCGCTGGTGTATCTTCCGATTGATGGAATTTTAGAGTATTCGAGAACTTCGAATTGAGGGCACCGGGGAAATGAACACTATTTTATGGTAAGGAAACCGAAACAATTAGTATTTGGTATGAAGCTTGAGGTTTAGGGAGTTAACCTGTCAGAATGGGGCGGTTGGCGTACACCTGCATTCTGCAGAGCTCGGCTTGAGGATACAAAAGGGCGTCCGAAAGCTACTTTAGGGCGCTGTGTAAGGACCCGAATCGAAGTTGAACGAATGTATTTCTTTAAAGGGGTTGTTAACATAATTGTGGACAAATTGTTGTATCTAAGTGTTGAAGCGGAGCTACAGGTAATTGGGATCACAAGAACTACAAGCAACAGAATCCGGGGTTCGGTTATTGCCGGCGTGACAGGGGCCCCGTGACGCTGCTCCCCGCCATTTGGCTCGGGATTAAGCCACAGGGGTTGTACTCGGGTGTGTGCAAAAGTGATCAGAACTCGACGACGATTGGTTATGGGTTTGCAGAAGCCACAGCGTGGGAGCCAATAATATCTGCCAAGAATTTACATTTTAGGTGGGGGAAAAAAGTCATCAGAACTGTTTCCAAATCTCCATCAAGAAATCTGAAAAAAAAACTCGAAAGAATATATATATAATGTTTTATCTATCAGCACCTACTCTATATTGTATTTGGACACACATTTGGCTGTGTAGAGTTAACTTTCAGCAGATATTAATGGAACTGAGGGCGAAATTTGGTCTCTGGAGTTCCTTGGGGCATATGGTTGATATAAGCCCAGGGTGGGCCAACTTGGCACACCAGAAGGTTCTGATCACTTACCCTCACACCCGAGTACAACATTAGCCTCCCATAACTGCCAAAAGTGTACTATATGTGGCGCAAAGTCTAGACGCCTTCGCGGGGGTATGGCAATTGATCACAGAGAGTAAGGAAAATTGATAAACAAACATATAGATATAATTCTCAAATTCTCCACGCTTAGTTTTGGTGTTCTTAGGCGTTCCACCATACCCCCCGTGAGACCCGTGCCCCCCGTGAAAGTGTAGGTACAATACAATGTTAGAATACCGAAAAGGGCTCTCGACTCAAGTTCTCGGTGGCCGGAAGAACCTCGGAATGGTTAGATATACAATTCTGGTCACAGCGATTAGCAGTGACGAGCTACAGCTACCTGCGCTAGATCGCCCGGAATCAGAGGGGAAAATAACATTGCCTCGTTTGTAAATATTAAATATTATGATTTATAATGCCCTGAACATTCCTCATAACAACCCAGTCAATGATGATTAGTGCCAAATCAGACTCTACGAAGTATCGAATGAGGATCCATGAAGTAGTAGCAATACTGATGAATTCCTGTGTTGTTTCATGTATTACTTCGGGGGGCTCATGCTAATATGGGTTTGATTTAATGTGGTTTAAATCTGATCTTGTTCAACTCTAGCGCTACTAATCTCGAATGAAATCCGCCCTGTAGTTTGTCTTAATATGGGAATATAGAATTAACATATCAATAAAAAAATTTCATGGTGGCATAAACCAATTCTTCTAGGTATATCGAGATATGGATTCTTACAAGTACATACTTAAATTCCAATAAGCACCGATACTCACTGCGTGGATTAACGGGAATCTGCGGGAACCTTAAGGCAATCCCCCACCATCAGGCCCTGACGGTTTCCCACTCTCTTCTCCTTCATCTTCCTTTTTAATAATGTGCCCCAAGAGTCCCCTTTTGCTCACAATCTTTGCCCTTTCAATCAGAGCTTCCTCCTCCTTCAGCATGTCCTTGGCCCTTTGTTCTTCTCCTCGAAGCCTCCATTGATCCTTTCTAACAGCGGCTTCTCTATCTCTTATAGCTCGTTCTTTTCGTTCCAGCTCCTCTTTAGCCTTCTTTTCCGCTTCATTCATTGGAGCTTCTGGAAGGGTAGCAAGATGATCCTTAATTATTGCATCGCGGATCTTCTCTGGGGAAGTAACATAGCGCACATCTATTAGAATTGACTCCGGAAGGTCCTCGAGTGATGTCAGACGAGATAACTCAGAATTGGATCTGAGGAGCTTCTTTAGGTCATTTTCACGGAGTGACTCGGAAATTTTCATATCTAACAAACGTCAGTCACGATATACCAAAGACGATATTGGGGTGACCCACGTGAAATATAATCCCTGTACATCTTTTCTTTCTCTTTATCGGCGAGCTTTGTGTCCTTCATTTCTGACACTTTCTTGAATTTCCTCTTGAATTCTGGCCAATAAAGCTTTGCATTTGCGTTTTCTTTCAAAAATGCCCAAAATGGGATTTTGGGGTCCACCTTTTTCTGCTTTGCCTTTTCAGCCTTGATCTCTGCTATGCGATCCTTGCACCACTCTGTAAAAACGTCCTTGCGGCGTTTTGTAGTTGTTATGAGAACATAGCGATTATCCTCGACGATCCTTGGCATTTCGGCGTCCCATGTACTATAAGGGTTGATTTTGTAATCGTCCAACATTTCCTAGGCAGTTTATTAGCAACCCAACTCTCCAAATAGTGGGTTTTAGTTGTATACTTTGAATGAGTTAATATTATCCTCCTCTGTCATATCTTCTCCTTCTTCAAAATCCTCCTCTCCTAAACCGTATTCTTCAGCCATGGCTTCTAGTTGCCACGCCACATCATCTTCTGTAAACTCAACTGCTTCTCCGGTCTTCAACCTCTTATTCCCGTGGGCGTCATGCTCGTCTTCACTTTCCTCCTCCACTTCCTCCTCTTCATCCTCCTCTTCATCCTCTTCTTCATTAATCCCTGCAGTTTCGGAGCCTTCCTTGCCCTCGGTTTCTAGAGCAGCCGGCGCCGGTCTTTTGATTCCCCGAGGCTCTGACTCCTCTTGTTTGAGACTATCGGCATTAGAAGCAAGTTTCTTCTTAGCCTCCGATTCCTTTGTTGCTTCATCCTCAGGTGGCATGATGTCTATAGCAGCCTGTACATCTTCTGGGACCTTCCATAACGATGCTTTTGTCTCTGGATTGTGCACAAAAGTCCTGCCGAACTTTGTTTTTACAAGGACCCACGGTGTCGCGCCTGGGATGGTACGTCTAGAAAGCGCAAGTAAGTATCTGAACAACCATTCAAACGAGGTATGATATTACTTCGACTTTGGGCGATCTGGTTTCTCTTCCGGCTTTTGGCGGTGCTGGCGCTGATTGTTGAATCTTCCACCCTTACCCGTCCACCCACGGCCACGATTTTGATCATGGCCGAACTGCTGTTGTGATGGGAACTGCTGTTGGTTGAATTGACTACCATAATACCCTTCAGGTGGGTGAGAAAAGCTAGGATAAGGACCTGGAGCCGGGTACGGGCCCGGAGTTGGACCAGCTGCGAAAGGGGCTGGCGCGGGTGTTGGCGCGACGGGGCGAGTATAAGTCGAGATCTTCGTAGCGGCGTTATAGTAATAAGAGTGACCTTCCAACTCTTAGATATCTAAGAAGTTTCGAAGAAGCGATCAAAAGTCGCAGAATAGCTAAGGAGACTTACCTGTAGGAGCTTTGTGTTCGGTCCACCCAGGCGCAAGCATCGGAGGTCTAGGTGGAGGAGGAGGCCGATTAAAGGATCCAGGGTTTGGAGGGCGGTTAGGAAGATTAAAAGATGCCATGATGAGACGATTATCGTGTATCGAAGTTTTCGTATGGCTGGTGGTGTATGGAAGCAGTTTACAAGATCTGGGACTGCCGGGGATTCTTGTTATTTATCTGGACGCTTTTTGAGATCAAAGTTGAGCTGAGACATTCACAAGTCTTGGCACAACGCACACCTTGCCAGTAGCCCCCCCACGCGTCCCACCAAACAACGTTCATCTGCCCCTCAGTCATCACCCTTTTCTCCATTTCAGCAAGTCGAGAATCAATAAAGTTCCTTCAAAATGTCCAGACGCTACGATTCCCGAGTACGTCCTTCTGCATATCCTCCAAGTCATCTGTGATAAGGCCAAACTGATTGATATTCTTCCGTAGACAACAATCTTCTCCCCCGAAGGTCGACTTTATCAAGTCGAATATGCTTTAGAAGCCATTTCTCACGCCGGAACTGCCCTAGGAATCTTAGCGAAAGATGGAATCGTCCTTGCCGCTGAAAGGAAGGTGACGAGCAAGCTGTTGGAGCAAGATACCAGCGCTGAGAAGCTGTACATCTTGAACGAGTTAGTATCCAGTCAATACATTCCATCATCAAAGAATCTTAAGCTCTAAGAGCTTATGATACTCGTGATAAAAAAAGTCATGAGTGTCTTTGAATCTCTAGCTGACGGTGACCGATTCACCATCGCAGCAATATGATCTGTGCTGTTGCCGGAATGACTGCGGATGCCAACATTCTCATCAACTATGCTCGACAGGCTGCTCAGAACTATCTCCTAACATACAACGAAGATATTCCTTGTGAACAGCTTGTTAGGAGATTATGCGATCTTAAACAGGGCTACACACAGCACGGAGGTAATAATTCCGGCAAACCAACCCCGCACCCCGCCTTACCCCACATCGGTCAAATACACCTTTTATCACCACTATCAACTGATTCGCAATTTTTTGTTTAAAATTAGGTTTACGTCCTTTCGGCGTTTCATTCATCTATGCGGGTTACGACTCGCAGCGCGAATTTCAACTTTACCAGTCCAATCCTTCTGGTAATTACGGCGGCTGGAAAGCCACCTCGGTTGGTGCGAATAACGCCTCAGCGCAGAGTTTACTGAAGCAGGATTACAAGGAGGACTGTGACTTGAAGGAAGCTTGTGGGATCGCTGTCAAGGTGCTTAGTAAGACCATGGATAGCACTACCCTAAGTAGCGAGAAGAGTAAGACGGCAAACCTCGAACACTATTCTGCAGGTTCAATACTGATAATCCATTCTTACAGTTGAATTCGCGACTGTGGGTAAGACAGCCGAGGGCAAGGTCTATCACCACCTATGGACTGCAGACGAGATCCAATCTCTCCTAAAAGAGCAGGGCTTGGCAAAGCAGGAGACAGAGGAATAGTCATCATGGTTTCGATAGTCTGCCAATGAGTAATAAAATTCTCGGCGCATCTGAACGTTAGACCTTGTCACTACTGTATCGTTGCTTGATGATATCCTTTCCAGTTCTGGAAATATAACATCCATTGGCTCATGAAACGTTCCTAGATCTTATATCCAATTATTATAGGGTCAAGGATATTTTACTCGTGTTTTCAAGCATCAAGACACAAAGAGCCAGAATATGGCCACTACACCATTCAGATAAGCAAGGCTGCGGAGAAGCACATCATAAAGTAGAGAAGGTAAGAAATGAAGTATAATAATAACGCAAAAGGTTTTCTTATAGAATAAACGCAAAACTTGGTAGCAACAGCGCCAAACATCGTGACCACATCACACGATAAAGAAACATATAAAATATCCCAAACGCAGCAGTAAAATCAGACTGCACTTGCCAATCTCTCGTAATAGGTTCTCAATCCCAAGACATGCGCCCTGGGCGGGTCATTTCTTGGAACCCTACCTTTACCCCAGCGTGAATTCTGCCTTTGACTTCCACCGATATATCGTTTTGCAAACCTCGTAGCCATTTCTCTCACCTTTGGCCTTTCTTCTTCTAGATATGCTTTTTCGACCCACCCTACTCGCTCAGCATCCGCCAAAGAGGGCCTTTTATTACCAACCCAACCCCTCAGCATATCCTTTACTCTCTGCTTCTCCAACTCTTTTGCGGTACCCAGAAGCACCGGCGAAATTCTAACAGGCTGCCATATTGCCGTATCACCTGGCGACTTGTGATAATACGGTGCGGGAAGAACACCGCGCTCGATTAGGGACGGTATCGACGGCCTGTTAGACAACTTACGCTTCAAGCGGATAAGTGTCAACGAACGAGCGAGAGATCTTTGAGCCACTTGTCGACGAGTCAAGTAGATTCGGCCACTCCTCTGGACGTCGTCCAAAGAGGGTCTGTGAGAAAGCGAGATGTTAAGCGTCTGCTTTGCTGTCTTGAGACGTGTGAGGTGCAGGAGAGGGTCCGTGGAAAGCGCTCTGAGGTGGCGGGAGGTCTACACGAAGGCGTATGATTAAATTAGAAAGTTGATTCATCATTGACAATCTGTCAATCAGTATCAAAAATAAAAATTTTAAAAAAAATCCCTTGCATGTCATTTTTTCCCCTTTTTATTTTTTTTTATTTTTTTTTTTCCTTTTCCCAATGACTTGTCCTTCAGGAATCAATGTAACCCAAATCCCCCGACTGATGAGGCAGGCACGGAGAGTCCCATGGTGACAGATCGTAGATGATGATGATGTAAGATATATAATAAAAAAAAAAAAAACAGAAAATAAAGACAACGGGCGAAACAGAGGGCAAAGATGTATAAAAATAAGGTAACACAACGGCTCGATTGACAATTGAGAGGGTCCACTCCCTCGTCCGTTGTGCCCACATGTACATACATGCGTTCCTTAGTACATGATCAACCGCCAACATGATGTTTTGGATTGCGACAGGCATATGGAATCTTCAATTAGACGAAATGCGGGGGAGTGGTACTAACTCTCGCTAACACGTAGAGCTCGGGAACATCCAGGAATTTTAAAATATAGAGGATGAGCTCGTCTGGAAACGTTACCAGTCCCACCTGCGCCGACGGCGATGATATCGCAGCAGGGGCAGCAGAAGATGAAGTGGAATCTGGTACTGTTTCTGTTGCTGCTGCTGCCAGCTGCAGGATATTGAAACATGTAGTTGGGGTTGAGTCTACCATTATGACGATGAAGCAGCAAAGCAAGTAAGTTAGTTCACAGTTCTGCGTTGGCGATGGACAGTTATCTTTCTCGAGAATCTCGAGGAGTTGCTGCTCACAAAGCAGACGTTCAAACAAGGCGCTCGCCCGGGACCTTACCTACATACTTCCTGGCTTCATGACACAGCCCTAGTGACCGATGACGACAGCCGCTAGCTAGAGTTGCTACTGCTACTCACTTGCTTGTACCACAACAACCGTCAACCACAATAATAATTTGAGACATCAACAATATCTAAGTAGCAATTGGAAGTAGTAGTTAGTAACAACCACATCTGGATATTAATAGGAAAAAGAAAAGAGAAACAAATCATAACCATGCCGACCCAAGACATACACGTACACCTGCATATATTACAAATGCACGACCTTTTGTTGAAGGCACCTACCTAACTGCACGTATGTTGTACATTTATATTTAATAATATATGACCCAAGTAATAGCGTCGGTCAGGAACTTTTTTTCCAGGCATGTGTTTATTGCTTTGCGGCCCTGACTCGAGGTTTATCCAACAACCACCCAGAGATAGATAGAAGAGAAAGGGGGGGGGGAATTCCTAGCTGTCCTCGAATCCATCATTGGCTCGCATCGCTACCCCCGACCGCAGGCTGACAGTATCGCCTGCACAACATCAAACCAATGAAGGGGAATCAAGAGAATCCCAGAAACGAGAAACGCACAAAATCGAACAAAAAACTCAAATGCAAATGCAACGTAGAGTATGGCGAACGTATGGCGTGTACATGCATACATGTGGGATCCATCCGTGCTTGTTTTCCCAATGTACTGTCCCTTTTGGCTATCAATTTCCTTCGGTGTTCGTTCCCTGCACACTGATGTACCGTATCTACTCTACTCTTGACTCTATATGTATTCCTCGCAGACGGTACAGGGATTGGGCGATAATGCTGCCTTACATTTCTGCATCTCATGGCATCAACCTCTCTTCTTTCCTGGCCATAATCCACCTTCACCCCGCTTTCCATCTCCTGTAACCTGTGTAAGTGCTTGTAATTTACCCCATGTATTTTGCCTTCGGCCTCAGAGGCGAATAACAGGCCGCCTAAAGCAATGAGTCCCGAGTGGGACCCCAGATTGTCTCAGGCATATGGCAAGCCTCACATGAGACATCGGAGCCCGAACAGAGAATGCCAGCTATCCTTGGCATGCAGAAGTAGCATAATGTTCCATGAAACATTCTAGAAGGTCACAACGCTTTAACCACATGGAACGTGGGTTAAACTCTCAAACCCCGAAAACTGGACTCGAGGGAAACACAACGGCCTCAGCAACCTTCTAGGGAGCTTAATTTAGAGCAGGAGGACACAAGTACTAATCATCAAGGGGGGAGTAACTGGAACAAAAGCTCATCAACGGTAGTTTATTCTGCGTTATGTGCCATAAATCAAGGGAAAATTGTGTATCAGCAAAAAGAATTGGAGGGGTCGGGAAACAGGGCTGATTGAGCAATAACAAACAAATTGAACGCTGGCAAACTAGCGTAACAATGAATAAGAGTAGTCTTCTTCGTCTCCAGCTTCCCTCAATCAACCCAACCCAACCTCTCATCCCTCCCTTCTCTTTTTCAAACTTCCTGACAAGTGCATCTTGATAAATGCCGCGCTTAAAGTTTTCCCAAATATCGAGATGGTGCTTGACTGCTGCCTTGCTCTCACTGCCCCCCCCCCCCCTCCTTCTTCTGCTGTTGTGTGACTAGCTTCTTCATTTTCATTGCTGTATATCGACGGGCAGGTTAATATGATGTCTTTGGTAATTGCTGCGCCGCTCACAAAAGGAAGCACGCCGTTTAACGACATATTCTGTCTACTGAAGGAGTTTTCTTGCCACTTAGGGCACCAGAGCTAGCTTCAGGGACCATCAATGGGCCAAATCAGCGGTCTCCAAGGATCTTCTTCTTCTAGAGCACGGCTGATCTAATGCAGTTCACTATAATCTACCTGAGCCGGTTTTCCATAACATAATATGGCCAGCGCCTCTCAGATCCAAGACGTATTTGAGCTCACAGCCATAAGAACAGCCCATCAATTGAGCCTCTTCATTCAAGGTGACAGCCATACCCTGTTTGCCACGTCAGTTTGGATAAAGTCTCGATCGTAGCGCCTGCCCCATTTACATGGAGGGGGGGGGGGGGGGGGGCAATGAGGCAAGAAAGAAAGTGATGGGCGAAAAGAATCTATACGAGTCATTCATGCATTGATTTCCTTATCTGAATGCTCTGAAAGAACGGAGCACAGAAGAGGTAAAGCCGCCGGGCCGTAACTCTGGGAGTGGTGCAAGGTTCGTAGGAGGGGTGCAGGAGAATGATAATCAGCTGAACGACTATAATCCCAAAAAAAGATGTAAGTGTTTTATGGAAACCAATCCAAATCCTCAATTGAGCAATCATGAAAAATGGAGACCGAGGCAGACACAGTCTTGTGACTGAAGGTGCATTTTGGGAAACACCCGGGTCTGTGGATTGTTGAAGGATTTCAAGGCAACAAATGTCCTTGAAACAAAACATGTTTACCTACAGTATAGTTCAAATGAATTCGAAAAAGCTGAGATAAGACCCTAGCCAACCCCGGATGACGAGGCTGTAGCTAAGAGCAAGGTGTGGAGCCAGAGTGCAAGGGAAAAAAAAGGCGAAAGCAACCGGTGTTGGAGAGGGGGGGGTATGGAGGGGTTTGAAATGTCTGCTTTTCTTGGTTGTTTTGTTGGTGTACTGGTTCGGAGCAGTGGAGAGCACGATCATCTTGATAGCCGGACTTTTGGCGTAAAAAGAAACAAAATTCATGCGTTGAATTGCGCCAAAAAAATCCTAGTCCTGGGGGAGGCAAATCCCAAGATACTTTCATCCTTCATCCTAGTTCAGATATCTCGTGCCACTAAGTAAAGGGACTCCGTGAAACCCCCGTAAATAACGACCATTCAGCAGACTCCCAATGCATTGACCCCATAGTGCATGCACCCACGTCCCGTTCATCACATACACACGTGATGAACAAGCTTGCAACCCAATCTATGAGCTTCTGCAAACAAGGGGTAGTAGAGAGAGTTGTGAAAAGACCACAATACCATAAAGCATCTGATTTAGTAGCACGGGACGAGTGAGACAGGGCAAGGTGAGAGCCAGGAGTGCATAGCCAAAGGCCTCCGTGAGGGGTTAAACGGGGAGATAGGAGATAGTTGGTCAATTGATCGAATGGGAAGAAGAATTACTGTTTCCGGGAGACGGAGTTGGAAGCGAAGGGGACACGCCTGTTCAATGGAAACAGTTGAAGATGGTGTGGGAGCAGGGGCTAATGCCCAGAAAGAACGACGATCGTTGTGATTGCGTGCCTCCGTTATGCTTCGCAATTGTGTGTTGTTCGAAAGGCGGTTGAAAAGAACCATGAGCTGACTAGCGTGATCGGAAATAGTTGAAGATTCTGTAACTGTTGGTAGTATCAAGTCTTGACGGAGGTGTTAGGATATACATGTTGTCTCAATATCTATCAACCATAAATACCCCCCCATCATCACCCTCAATTGCTTCCTCATCCTCATCAATCCTCTCGAGAAGCACAGACTAGAGCCTGAACCCGTTCTCAAACATAAAACATATTCTGCATTCTTTGCCGCCCTCAAGCAGCTTCCCCACAATATCCAAAGCAGCCCCCACCAAATAGCTCTCTCAAATCTTTAGACCGCCCCCCCAACCAGATATCAATCGTTTTTGAAACATCAAACAAATCAAAAAAAAATATGTGCTTCTACGATCAGCAAATCTTCTCCTGCAACGACCACAAATGGGGACGATTCCGTGCCCACTGCAACAAGGAATACCGAACCGGCGAAACCTGTGGCATGAAGTTGATATACGAAGCTACTCGCGTCAATGGCAAGTGCCAGAACTGCAAGAAGTACGAAGTAACCTGGCGCAAGATTGTTCAGGCCACTGAGCGAGTGGCCCGATGGGAAGCCGAAGGAATCAACCCCGTGTCGACCGATAAGGAAAGGCTCAACATTGCCGCGTGGCAAAAGGAGTTGAAGGATATGGAGCTTCTGAAGCAAACCAAGATGCGAACGATATAATTGAGCCCCACTGGCGCTTGGTAACGAGGGATTTGTTTGAAGCTTGTACCGGTGTTTATTTTTATTGTTTTCTTATGTGTTGATGATCGTTCCTTTTTTATTTCCCGGTGTTTTCATTGTGTTTTGGTGGAGCAGAATTAAGAGTGTTGAAGTGAGAACACTGAGGTGACGTCGTGGTAACGGGATCTGCCGAGGGTCCAGAATCGGACAGGGGTTACTATTCCGGGGATCTAAAACTGTTTCATTTTTTCTTCTCTCCGTAATTTTCGTTTATCTTGTACACAGATGTCTGTGATATCTCAATAAACTCTTCAGAAAATTTGCAACCGCGCTGCTACTGAGTCGTTAATGATACTTTGTGATGTTTGGCGTTTTTTTGTTTATGTTTCGGGAGCCAGTTGAGGATTGAGGTGGTTCCTGGGATGGTGATCCATAAATAGAATCGAGACGAGCGACTCCTGATACAACACCATTGTCCGGCGATCCCGTTTTGAGGCTCTGCCCATTGTAAACAAGCTAAACAAAAACACCACATAAAAACAAGTCCCAAAGTAGTGCGACGAGAAGCTTGAGGATAGGTATTCGGGCGATGCGCCTGTCTTCCCGTTGCGTCGGAGAAATAATGATCCCCTTGATTCTCATACGGTTGACGAACGTTGAAGCGCCCTGTCGAATTAGAGCGAGTGGGCGTTAAGAATAGGTCTCGATGCTTTGGTGCCCTTCCAAAGTATTAAAACAACACGTGTTGTCATGATAATCTCCTATGATTTCAAGAGAAGAAAATGTTTCCTCACGTTGTTGTCGTCGAGTGTTGAAGGATGGATGTCCGTCGGACAAAGCGGGGTTTGAGGATTCGCGACCCGTACCGACTTAGCGCTGGCCGGTCTGTGAAATACACACAGCTAGTTAATACCACAGAAAGTTCGTCACAACCCTTATTCCCCTCTCTTCTCCTCCTCCATGAGCAAGCCGTGAGCGAGCCGAGAATGTGTTAGTATGTGCTGAGGATGTGCCCTCCGAACTGGAATGATAACGAAAAGTGCGAGACAGAGCACAATTGTGGCCGTCTTCGGTGATTATAACGTCGCTGACGGTCCGGCTTATGCAAGGCGTGAAGATGAAAGAGTGGGGTAGCCCATTATGCAGTTATGGCCAACGCCGCGCCAAAGATCTGAAAAACATAAGTCTTCAACATCCGACTTTGGGTGTGCCCATTATATGTATTCCTCCCCTCCGTTCTGCCAACGCGTCCACGAGCGTTCATGCTAACAATCATCCATACAGAAACCACAGAGAACGTGGCAGGTATTTTTCGAGACGCACGCATGAAACGTTCCTCCAAAACAGGAACAACATTAACAACGCAGCAAACTCCGCAGCCCGTCAATTACAATTTCCTCAGCTTGCACGAAGTACTGCAAGTGGGGGTCCTTTTGCCGGATTCTGAAAGTGCTTGGCGATCTTTTTGTACAGAAATGTACCTTATCGTCCAATTTGGGTCGGTCATACCTGTCAAAACGCACGCGACTTCTTCGGGTGATCTATGAGGGATCATTGCTGTGATATGATTGGTTGGATTGGTCTACAAGGTACTATTTTTTGTGACCATATGCCATCGTCACGCGTATTCACACTACCAGGAATTTATGCCCTCACACACATCGAAGGCTATATATGAAAATTCTAATTACAGGAAAATTGTTGGCTCCAGCGATTCAGAAAAGTACTTACGCTATCAACTTAAAACCTAAGACATGCGTTTGAGCCTAGCCTGTTTTGTTAATCGCTACTGTATCTTGCATGGTTCAGGTCCCTGGAATCGACTCGCAATGATATTTTTGACGACTTTTTAGGAATCTTGTGCTCCGCCCCGCATTTGAGTTTTAGCAGCATCTACGATAAGATACATGGTTTAAGCGTAATTTCGGCGCATCGTGAGGTCAAATATAACTATATCGGTGCTCTAAATTTGAGTGACATTTTTGATCCTGGAAATGATACCTCGGCCAAAATATCTAGACTAAATCGGGATTCCTAGGTTTTGTTTACTTAGGGGCTCTACGTAATTCTTTCCAGAATACTTAGAAAACACTGAGCCTCTCCTTCCAGCAGTGCTTAATTGATAATCTGGCCAGCTGGTCATACGTCACAAAAATCGGGGTGAAAACTGTATCCTTGATTAACTGAGTGTGTTTCGTGTTTCATATGTTTATCTAAACTGCCAATCTATTGGTCCTACGCCTGCCAGCTCGAACTGGGTAGAAAAGTAGACTAGTCTCAAGACGTCCCCTTGTATTGACGTGCGCTTATCTCCCCCAATGATTCCAATAATTCCAACACCACTTCTAGCTCGTATTTATGCCATCCTATTGTAAACGCCGTTTCCCCAGAAAGAGTCTCTAATATATTGCATAAATATGGGTAACGTTTCCGAGTGCTATTCGTTGATCCGATTGCCGCCGCTACCGATGTATATGCCCTTCTTATATATATATGCACTTTGTGGGGCTTTCGCCATAAACTATTTTTATGAGAGCAATTCTTGAGAAAATTCTTTACTTTTATTTCCGTAATGAGTAATAGAAATCCTCTCTTGGTATTGGAATAGCTTCTTTCTGGACAGTAGCCCCCATTGTGATTTATTATCCATAGACCTCATATAAATTTTCAGCTGAAGATCAGTAGCGTCTCTATGAAGAAACATCTGCAGGATGACCTCATGGCACGAACACGGCCACCGAGCTGACGGTCTCCCCAAGCTTACGCCCCAGAGACGTGTTATCTTTTTCATAATAGCAACCTTGATTAGCTGCGGAATTTAGAGCGAAAAACCAACCACAAGTAGGCTTTCTGCATGTCTGACTGGTTAGCATAGTGAAAGAATATTGCCGTAATTCATATTGCCATTAGCCCTGCCCGCCTCATGCAGCTCGGGTGGTGTGTGTCATTGAGTTTGGTGCTTTTGAATTCAATCGAATCAAATCATGACACACACCGAACTGAGGCCCTTCGTACCCTACGGGAAAGGTCACGATGGTATATAGCATCGATAAGAGATATGCTGTCATGGCGCTTGGAAGCTGCGACCTTTTGAGTAGCTACAGTCGCTCTACAAAGGCTTCCATGGTGGGCCTCGCTCAACTTGCATTAATAAAAAAGAAAAAGAGCATTCATAATTACCTCCGCCACTCATGAGGCCTAAGTATGACCACAGTTCAACAACTATCTAGTTAGGCCATGGCGACCTCTCGTTATTTTCCCTGTAGAATAGTCCTCTTCCTGTTCCTGCTAAGATCATGCTATGGTCGAACATTTGAACAGACGTCCTTAGCCAGAAGTAATGGCATATATGGTGAGCTGAGCTGAACTCAGAGCCTTTTTTTTTGTTTAATTCATTCATCGCATGCAACCCGTAGGTTAATATATGGCGATATCGCTGAACTCGGAGCTTGGGTAAACCCCCGGAAGTTATACCTAGACTAGCCCAATGATGCATCAAGTACCTTGAGATTCTCTAAATCCCAACACTAAACTCTGCCGATTTTTGGACAACGACCCCACCAGATCAATGCCGGATTGGACTTTCCATGTCTGTGTGGTTGAGAAGAATGTTCTGTAATGTTCAGTAGGGTTAGGGATTCCAACACAGCCAATAAGAGGTCTCGCGCGTCAATACCTCCTCGCCAGGTGCTGTTTAAACGTTTATAAATATGGTTAGTGTTGATAAACACAAACCATTCTCTAGGTCCTAGGGCCAGACTCTCAGTAGCCCTGAGTCATATCCATTGCTACCATACCCGCAAGTCCCTCTCGCCCAACGGACCATAGAACCGTTAATAAGTGGCTGTATGCATCTCATACCAGCCAGACAGCTACCATATATCACCACACCCACCCACACCACTAGCTAGCACTTTCGCAAATCTTACGCCCAGTCCTTTGTCCTCCAAAGGACAATAGGGATAATATCACTACATATCTTGGCTCTATTTTGGCCTACTAATATATGTATTTTTTCCTTATATTGACAATTATATATAGGGCGGATATATAGCTGCCGTGTTTTCTCGCCCTCACCAAACAATTAGGTATATAACGGGTACTATGGGTGCCCTTTTTAGCGCCGGGTAAATTAACTGGGAGCTTGCTATAACGGCTCACTTAGGGCCGGATGTTCGTACCCTTCGACGCAGGAACACCCCGTGAATATTTGGGGAGACAATGGTGATTAAGGAAGTGGTATCTATAGTACCCTACCAAAATTCGTAGGAAATGCGCGCGGCAACGGCTTCGAACACCACCTGCTGGACCACGATTATGAGCACAACAACCACAAGTGATCCTTTGAGGAGCTGATAATTTATAGAAACTCCGGCCATCTTCCCTTGGCCTTTTGGGTATGGGGCGGCGCCATCGGGTTGTGAAAAATTTGTGTCCCGGCGTTGCGGTGTCGCAGCGTTGCATTTCCCACGAATTTTGGTAGGGTGCTGTACATAGGTCAGAGTAGCTGTGTCTGCCTATCCGTACATTAATATTCTTTAAAGGGCGTATATTTCTGGATGTGTGCTTGAATACTTGGACGTAAAAAGCTAGACATACATGTATTCCAAGAAAATTCAAGGAGGGACGAACATTAGTAGTGTGTGCGATATTGGAGACTTTTTAGACTTCTCTTGGCACTGGAGGCTCTGTGTCATGACCGGTCACTCGACTATCGTGTGCATTCTCTGCTGTACTAGTAAACTTCCTGGTTCCCATTGAGGAGCCTGTTGGGATTAGGCTCTTAAAATTAGAATCTTGACAGAACTCCTCCTTTATCACTCTCGGCGACATGATCCATCGTAGTCGGTGTTTTACCCCCCGTAGCTAGCGCCCACTAGCCCATCAACATTTACTCTAGAGCAGGAGTCTGGCCATTTAGCTTTTCCTATTCGGCGCGTTTCCCTAGAGTCTCCATAAGACATGGGCGTGGAGTAAACAATTGCGACTAGCAAACTCTGTTGCGGATACCGCTTCTCTTCTCGATGCAATTCGCGCCGGCGGTGGTGGTCGTTGCTGGCTGGCATATTTGTTACTATTTGGGGGATGCGGCTAGACCTGTTTCACGCCAAGCCCTTTTTAGCCGCAACTACACGTTTATCAGCAGAAGAATTACTTGTATGGAGTGGCGGCGATCCCCCATACAAATTATCCTTGTCTCCACCACTGCATTTTCTGGTTCTTTTGCTGGTAAGCGTGTACTACTCGTTACACAGATATTCGAAATGGCCATTCTTTGGCTGGCGGTGCCTAGGTACTCTAGAGTATGCCGTGTAGACCTGTACCTACGCTCACTGGCCATGTTTTGCTAACCGCCTGGGGTTCGGTAGGTGGGTGGCTTTACGGGCCGGCTGGGCGAATGCTGATCTGTTTAATCCGTTGGGTGAGGTGTTGTTACACAAGACGTTGCAGCAGGCCAGCCAGCACATGGCGCGCGAATCTTGTTGGCGTTTGTTTGATGTTCAGTGTCCCTGCAGATGCCTGTTTGGGCATGCGGAGACTTCAGTGTCTTTGTGTTTTTGTTTTGTGACAACCGAAACTGAAATTGGAACGGAATTGCCCTCATGGCTCGCATCTCTTGGAACCACTGCTGGAACCACTGTAGTTACTCGAAGAATACATGTACATGTAAATGCACTACTTCTGGTATGAGGGCCTACTTGTAGTGATGGGATTGATTATAATCCCGGCTGCACTTGCTCAGTAAACATACATGTATCTGCATTAAGCTCCAGCCGTTAAGCTCTCACACTTCCACCCCTGCATCAATCTGCAATCGGTGGCTTCGTAGCAGCCCGGGGTTGGTGGGCGCCGTCCAGTGCAGCCCGCAACTTATGCAAGGTCCCACCTCAAAAAATCTCCATCCCACCACCTCCTCCCTCGCTACCCGCTACATAACCTTCGTCCCCGACACCTACCACCATCCATATCCCCCCATCCCCGAAACTTCCAATACCTCAAACCAATTTCTAAAAATGCACTATCTAACCCTCCTCCTCACCCTGATGGCGGGCTCCACCCTAGCCGCCTTCAGCTTCAATACCGCCGTAACTGAAGGGTTCACCTTTGATGGCAGCTTGCCCACCAACGGGGTCTCCTCGGCTTGTAAAACTGCCTATTCGGCATCCATCGACTGCGATGCAAGTTTTCTGCAGCTTCGTGACTCCACCGAGGGGCCTAGTCTCTTCACCAAAGCTGGCCTTGACAAGGTTTGCACCACTGCGTGTATTGATTCGCTCAATGCCTGGGACAGGAAGCTGCACCAGGAATGTACAGACCAGGATAAACTTTTTGCTGATGAGCAAGACCTCGTCTATCTCAGCACTGCTTTGGGGGGCACTTACCTGATCCAGGAGAACCTGTATTGGCCGTTCTGTCTCAGTGACTCGTAAGTTTGATTTGTTAATCATTAATATTAGATGATTATGGGAGCTAACTGGTTGATAGCACTACTGGAACCTTTTGCTTGATAGACACTAGCCTTCCTGAGTGGCCGACTCTCGCAGCCACCAATGACCCCTCCGCCGTGGATGCCTTCTGTGGCAGCGATTGCCGCATGCAGGAGTCGTTCCTCATGAACCTCTACTACAATGATTACGACCTCGTCGATGCCGAAGCCGTGTGCCCAGGCCTCAACATTTCCTCGCTCCCTATGAGTGTCAACATGGAGACTGCCTTTGGGTCCGTACCGTCTTCGCAGGAAGGTGTCGTTGGTAATAATACTGGTGGGAAGATCCTTGGTGGGGATTACAGCTGGGAGTTCCTCATGAAGGGCGCTATGGATGCGAATTCCGCGGGTTCTGCGGCGGGCTCTGCAGCGGAGTCTTCGGCGGGTGGGGGGGAGGCGAAGGGGGTAGCAATGAAAGCCGAGGTTTCGGGAGTCTTGTTTTTGTTGGCTGTTGCGGGTGCGAGTGCGTTGTTGGTGTAGAGTGTGTACCCAAATATTTTCTTTTGTAGAGTCATAAAATGGTGTTTCGGGGTCTTGGGATTTTAACTTTCACAGTTCAGCAATATACTCTAATATCAATCAATTCTTGAATAACACAGTGAGGAAAAGCCAGCCCTCTTCCCCAGGATCTAAACTAAATGTAGTTGACCAGATAGCCTTGGAAACCCTCGAGATTTGAGGCTGGCAGTCCCGTTTGGAATTCTGTAAGCCTAATCGGATCAAATTAAGCCAAACACTACATGTAGCATTAGTTGGTTGACCAGATTGGGACGGTTTTATTAAAGCTTAGTGCATCTAGTTCGGCACATATGATTACAAGCAGGACTGCCGACCTATCTAGAGGATAGGATAACTGGGCGGGGTATGTTGGGGTTGACGGTTGGGAGCTGCCAAGGTGGGGAGGAAATGATTGGAATACACAAATAACCCTGTGCCAAACTTTCCTAATTAAAATTTCGGGACCGGGCTAGTATATCATTACATGAGGGCTACCTTGATAGATGGTGTTCCTATATAGTAAGGCTTGACTGTCGCAGGTGGGTCATGGTCATGGATTAAGTTCTTTGTCTTACTCAATTGCACTAGTATCTCAAAGGAAACTTTACACAGCCCACATATCATGTACACAGGTAGCTTATATTAGATGACCAACTGCAATTACAGACATTTCTTCTACTGCATATCCTCCAGCGTCGGTAGCATCCTCTCATACATTATATCTGTCCTCATCGTATACTTGGTCCCCGCCGTTACCGGCTCCCCTGAATGGATCAATCCCTGGTGCTGAAATATCAAGACTTTTCCCATCTTTGGTTCGATATCGAGATATTCTGAATCCTTGTCTAGGCTCCGGGATAGATAGTTGTATGGTAGAAAACGCGTAGAGCCACCTTTGACGTCTCCCTCGGTGTCGCCCGAGGAGTTGAGGTATAGGTGTAGGGTTAGGAAGGAGCGTTCCTTATCGTCGGGGGTGGCATATGATCCGTCGCCGTGGGCTACGAGAAGAGTAATGATAGTTAATATAAACTCTTTAATAGGATAGCCAGTGATATCCTACGTTTAAAGTACTGATCCTTGGTATATCTCAAAAACCGAAGTCTCTCATTAAGTCTACTCACCCAATTAGCCAAGCCTGCCCATTGGCCTCTGGCTCTCAGCACATCTCAGCATACCTTGTCATCTTCCACTTATAATACTTCCCCGTATACCCTGCAATATCCCACTCCGTTCCCTTCCCCACCTCCACCACCTCATCCAGATACGCCCTCACCCGTCCATATATCAGCTCGGCCAGCTCGAAATCGTCAATCATGACTCTAGTGCAGTCGCGAATATCCTTCCTCAGCATCTCGCTATAGCCCGAGTTGATCAGCGCCTCCTTCCACCCGCCGCCCGTCAGCGCTGCAAACTCTAGCATTTTTTGGCACTCAGCGGGCGTGAAGAGGTCATCGATCACGAGTGCGTAGCTCGGCTGTTTACCGTAGGACTTTGCGAGGGGTGTGGTCGAGAAGTCGATTCGCTCGGCGTAGGCGCCGGCGGGGGCGGTGGGAGTGGAAAGGAGGTCTGTTTTGAGGATTTGTGCGTCCATAGTTGACTGAGTAGCTTATAGAGTGGTTTTTATGCCGATACGGATTGGATAGAAGGTTTATTGGGGAAACTTGTCTTGAGGCGTAGTCTTTATAGATGGGCCCGGGCATCGCGCCAGTACTGGCCACGCTGCAGCTGGTATTTGCAGGCTACTAGCTGCATAATGAGGCTGTGTATATGCCATCTTATGATTCATATGTTTCTGCTGATCATCAAGACAGTTACGAAGAGTATGAGTACAAATAGGAAGCCCATCATTTGATAGAGCACAGATAGCTCATAACTACCCTGTTTCACCAGGTACATATATATGTATACACACCAGGTTAGCTACTCTAGAGATAATCCCGTCCACTCTGCATGCACCTCAGAGCAAACACCCTAAATGATGGCCGACGTCAATGACTAACACCGCCTGATGTGATGTTGGATTAGGGTTAGGCTCACCTGTTCTCTCCCCTGCATGCATGTGGCTGCTTCGGTTCGAGCCATGTCCCAACAGGGTTACTGCATCGAGGATCGCCGGTCGCATGAAGCAGCCAATCGATCATTTCTACGCCTGATCCTGGGACGGCCCTACTTACATAGCTGCTCAGTGCTCAGGTCTGCCTGCTGTCTTGCGGGGCGTTCGCTACCGCCCTTTGTAGCTTGCAGGGTCTATCCGTAACTATGCCAGATGCGTGCGGGATTAGGTTAGGGTTTAGGTGTTTGCTAGCTTTCCAACCTTTCCACTTCGTTTCAGAGAGATTTTTATTTGGTTTCGTAGTTTCGTTTCGGGACTTGAAAGTTAGGTACGTATGAGTATTAACACAAAAGAACGTAATAGTCATTTCATCCTCTCCCTCACTCACTCCCGCACTCATTTAGGATTAACCTCAGCCCAGCCCTCGCATGCTGCTTTATTACAGGCAAAGGAAAGAAAAACGAAAAAGAGACATAAACCAAACCAAAATCACCTCCTCTTGCTACCACAAGATAGAGGGTCAAGAAAAGATGGGTTATAAACGAAGGCCCTTAGATATTGCGGATCCTCCTCCGGTTCGGACCACCCCATCCCTCCATGAGCTGAAATAGGCAGCTCAATAATGGCCGCCAGTGAATAGAAAGAAAAGGTTACCACGATTAAGATGATGATCCTCTTAGAAAAGCGTATCTTTTTGGATACAAATACACCCTCTTAGAAAAGACTCAATACAACGAAAAGACCAAGGGTTGTAGAGTTGCCGGATAATAGGGATAAGAACATCGGGTACAGGAGTGGACTGACAAGATAGCAACACAAATCTTTAATTTTTCAGGCCTGATACCTCTTTTTTTTAGAAAAAAAAAGAGAGAGAAAGAAAAAAAGAAAAAGAAGAAAAAAGAACGCCCATCCAATTCAAATCCACTATATCAGCTTCAAGTAAAGAAAGGGTGTTAAGAAAAAAGAGAGGTTTGACTAATGATTCGAATTTCTTTATAGGGGCGAGATGCTAAAAAAAAAAGAGAGCATGCATTCAAGCTCAAGATCCTCCCATCTGCCTTTCAATTATCTTCGCGAGAGCATCAGGGTCGTTCTGTATCTCAGGGTTTTCAACAAGAATCTTGTTGATCATCATGAGCTGATTGGCATCCATGTCTGGGAATATTTGAACAAGATTCTGGGTCATTTCCGCCAATGGTACAGGGAGCAATCCTGAGGCCGGAGATGGTGTAGGGTGTGCGTTGTGGCCAGGATTCGGAGGATACGCTCCTCCATTGTACGTAGTGATGTATTGTTGCTGATGAGCGTTGGGGCCCTGATAGGCAAAGTTATGTTGCTGCGCCTGTTGAGGAGGTGTATACGGCGTTCCTTGATGGTGGATGCCTGACGGGGTCGGTGCGATCGGCGTATATGGGGGTGCAGCATCTGATGCACGATGGCGCATTTGTGTATAGGGAGACATGGATGCAGAGGCATGCGTTGGGGTCGCTGATGGTAAGCCCACGAGGTTTCGAATAACGACAAATATGACGATTAGGAGCTTTCCCTGGCGCCCGTTCTGGGGGATACTTGAGGCCGGGTCTAATACGTTGAACCAATCTGGGAGACTGTCCTTCTCGTCGACGGGAACAATATAGAGATCCTTAATGCACTTTTGCAAATGCTTCCCAACAACGGCATACCTATCCCTCTCTTTGAAATAATCGAAAAGCTTTTTGAACTCTGTTTGGGCCATGCTATCTGTGGGAGTGAGAGAAACCATAACAAGGGAGCTACTTTTCGAAAATTTCTGTCCGCACAGATATTCTGTTGCACGATCGTGCTTGATGCGGCCATCGATGTGCAGAACATCGGTCAACAGATCAGACCATTTAGTGTTTGCAACATACTCTGGACCTCCGACTAGTGCAGCTGTAGCAGATAGACTTGCAATTCCATTCATTTCTACGCGCCCTTTCCATTCATCTTCCTCCTCTTCATGGCGTGGAGAGTAATGATCATCATCTGACATGGCACTTGCTGGGGAGTAGGGCGGTGTGGCATCACCATCATCATCTTTAAGAAGCATATCAATGTCCTTATCAATCTTGGGGTCTGTATCACGGGTTGTGGCTGGAACCGTTGGCCTCATAGCCCTAGGAATACGGTTCGTGTCCGGTGCTTCAATGTGATCCCAAACATTCTCGATGCTGAAGTTTCGTCCCTTTTCGGGTTTAGTATCCGCAACGGGAGGCCTTGATGGAGATCTCAAAACCTCATCATGATTCTCGGGTGCGGTGGTTGGACTCTCAGTAATTTCAACAGCAATGGAAGGCGATTTGTCGGCCATAGAGACTGGTGGTTCATCAGTGGAATCTGACCTACGTAAAATGCCACTGGTTGGAACAAGGCTATCCATGTCTTGATCTGTTGGTTCGTTGTCCTCGACTTCACCGACTAATTCCTCGCCTTTATGTGTCCTCCGGATTCGGGGCCCAGTTTCCGTAATCAAAGTGCTATGCTTCTCTGATTCTAGGCGTATCTTCTGCATTAACTCTTTTAACTCCTTCGACGCCATCTCATCTGTTGTCATGTGCGCCAGTCTAGAGGGCTCCAAGTTCTCCTTCAACAGTTCTTCGCTCAATGAAGGATTGGCGCGGAGGTTGTATGCAACACTCCTTACTTTTTTGGTGTATTCAGGAGGCAATTCACCCCCTTTGAAGAACGATAGATAAACATGGTGCTCCACTTGTAGTACAAGTCTTTCGCAGAGATTATTGATTGTTTGGCCTTCAGCCAAGATCAGTTCGTTTTCAGAGACGAGGAGTCTGGCACGCTCAGTGAGTGGCGCCATCAGAAAGTTCGCAACTTTCCGACGGCCCTCGTTTCGAAGTTCGTCAATAGTCTCAACAAGCTCTTTCTGAGGAGTATTATCCTCCGTTTTCTGCCTTTTGATTGACGGTTTTGCTATGGATGCTCTTCTGGGCGACGGCTTCACGTCCTTGGGGCTGGCATCCACTGCGATTGCCGATACGCGGCGTATTCTCTTGTGCGGTTCCTGGAAAGATTTTTTCAGTAATAGATACGTGTGTCAGGCTATGGATATATACCTCGTCTTCATGCTTGTATTCTCCATCGGAATCGCCCGTAGGCTTTCGCTTCAGTGACTTTATTGATCGAATAGAATCGCGTCTCCTGCTCGGCTCTTCTTTTGTAGCAGGAATCGGTGTCTGCGGAGTCTAAAAATCATGATATTAGTCTCTTGTGTGTAAAAAACGCACACTGTGATCTTACCTGAGGCTCCATCGAATCCTCTATAACTTCTTTCACAACCCCATTTCCATTACTCTCAATGGTGTCTTTGGCAGAAGATAATTCCATGGACACTGTTCTCTCGCGATCTTCTGTCTCTTCTTGCTCTTCCGGCTTTTCTTGCGCCACTGGCTTTTCTACCGTATCTGGTTTATCTGGCTCCTCTGGCTCCTCCTCTGGCTTATCCGGCTCCTCCTCTGGTTGTTCCGGCTGCTCTTCCTCTGGCTCTTCCGCTTCTGGGTCTTCCTCTACTTTCTCTAAATCCTCTGGAGGCTTGTTTGGAATGTCTTCCTGCGCGCTTTGCGAAATGTCGATATCCATTGGATCATCCTGTTCTACAACCTGAGAAGGGCTTCGTCTCGGCATCTCCACCTCCACTACAACCTGCTGCTTCTTCTTCCTCCTTTGTACCGGTTTCTTTGGCACAGGTGTATCGCTTGGCGCAGGCAATCCAGGGAACTCTGCGGCCGGGGCAGCTTCACTTTTGGTGGGAGTTGGTTCATTTTTAAAATTCCTAGCTGGCGTTGAGTCTTGTTTCTGGCCTCTGGCCGGTGTTGAATCTTTCTTTCCCTTTCTCCTTGCAGTTGGCTTCTTTTCCCAGGGTTTTTCTCCCTTCTCCAATTGATTCAAAAGGACTTGGTGATTCTCCGGCCTGCAGACCTCGCAAAAGTATTGCTTTGGGATTTTCTTCTTGGGGATCCCCATGCACTGGGTATGCTGCCACGCTTCACACCCTTCGCACTGGATCATCATCCTCGAGTCATCTTCATCCTCCTCCTTTGCTCCACAGACACACCGAATAATATCATCAGGCGAGCCGTTGGTAATCTCCTCCTCCACGGTCTGCGACCTTTCAGGTGAGGCTCGTTCTTTCGCGGGGGTCTTCTTTTTCGCTTTTGACGCTTGGCCTGAAGCGGGCGCTGGCGACGCGCTTTCGAGGCCGATATCAGAGAGGCGGTTGTTGACACCCTTCGTAGAACGAACGCTACGTCGTGGCTCTGTCAAAAGCGCACCAGTTAGCCATGTACATGTCTTTAATTGCGTGATTTAAAGTGATAGATAGATCTGATGGGAAGCCTGAGTCGGCAGGGAGAGGGAACTTGTTTGACGGAGGCTTACCAGCCATGATCGATTTTTTATATTTATTTATCGGAGGGCAATACTAAATCGGCTTCTCTTCCCTGAAGATATTTTGTCTAACGGTGGAGTTTGTTGTTGGTGATGGCCCAACGGCCAAATTTTTACACGAACCAGGCTAGCGCGCGATATGGAACCCTCGGATGCAGTGGGATGGCAGAAAGTGCATACACAATTCAAGGAACACGAATCGGAGGAGGGGGAGGGGGGAATGAAGAAGCAGAGTCTAGGGTTTTCTTTCAAGTCGGGCGGTGTAGTCAGGCAATACCCAGCAGTTCTGTGCCTCGTCTTCTCGCTTCGTTCTCACGGTGGTCTCTCACAAGAAATCTTGACTTCTTCTCTCTCCCCGTGGTCTCGTGACAGACGACCAGCCTCTCCTTTTTTTCTTGGTATCTTTATCACGAAATGCTGGCAGCGTGTTCCGTCTGTCTGTTCCTATGACGACACTTTTCTGGGCTTACTCTCACAGGCAATGATTTCGGAAACTTCTTCACTTGTAGATGTTGTTATGATGGCCGTGAAGTTTTGGGCGACGGGGAAGCTGAGGTGGGGGAGGGGGAGGGAAAAGCGGAGGAGATGACAGAACGTCGAGGCGGCGATCAAACGAAAAGGAAGGACGATGATGAAAGAAACAAGAGCACTGTCTCGGCAGCTTGCTCTCTACGCCCTCCCTGCGTATACTAGAGCACACGTCACGGGAGGCTGGTTGTGGTGTGACCCGACATGCTTGGCAATGTGCTGCCCCTTCGAAATCCCATAGCCTGGTTAGATACATCCATACCTTGCGCTGTTCTGCGGTGAACTCTAGCATTCGTCAACCATCTCACAATATTTCAAACATTCCTACGCATACCAAATAGCATAATACACTGTTCTTGTTCCCTCTTCTAGTCTAGTCCTCGTACCTTCTTACCCGCGAACCATTTGAAACCTCACAATGGCCGATGTACGCAAACTCCTTCAAGCCGAACGCCGACTCCGGGAAACAGCCAAACCCAAGCCCGATCGGCCAGTGCCGGGCAATTCCCGCGCCTCAGCGAAACGATCTCTTATTGAGCTTGATGAAGCTGTAACAGAAGCCACAAAGCGACCAAGAACCACAAAACCCTCCAACACAGCTTTCTACGATGCAGATGGTACAGGAGCAGTTAAAACAGCTAGGGATGACAGCACATCCCCACAGAACCAAAGGGAAACTGCAGTTGTAGGAAAGGACGACGCGTCTATGGCAGGGGCGTCAGACACTAAAGTCAACTCGTCAACACTACCGTCAGGCTTCTTTGGAGCAGGGTCGGCGGTACCAAGTAACGCACAGGTCGAGGTGGATGAGGATGAGTGGGCCGCCTTTCAAGCTGACGTAGTGGAACCTGTCGCGCCCGTAACGTCCTCAGTTATGGTCATTGAGGCGACGCCGACAACAAGCAATCCTGCTGCAGCTGCTCCCGACGAACAGGACGTTGTGGATGACTACGCCAGGGGAGAGGAAGAAGACGCAAAGCAAAAGCTTCTAGATGAGTTCGAAGAGATGGAAGGACTGGAGCAGCGGGTACTGCGCCTGAAGGAGAGACGAGAAGCGCTGAAGAACAAACCCCCCGTAGGGATGGAGTTGGCGGTAGATCAGGACGATCCAAGCGTCGAAGAAGATGAAGATGATGATGAAGACGACGACGAAGATGATTTCTTCCGGGTTAGAGGATCATAGGTTATATATGTAATCCGCAAAAAAGTTGTTCATTATTTCTTTCTTTTCTTTCTTCTCCCTGGAGCGAGGTAATGGAACAGATCTCCTCCCCGTTCCGTTGTTTACGAAGAAATCCTTTGTTCCTGTAATAATAGCATATTGTAAAATATGGTATGTCTCGTTAGTCGGCGGATATATGCAATACCTAATATAGGTGAGATATTCGGGTGATATCAGACGTTCACTTTGTATCAAATTCAACTCCCAGGATAGATTTTAGGAGCACTGTGAATGTTTAGCAATGGTCCATGCTAGAGGCTGCCAAGCAAAATGACGAGACAAGACACTGTCAAGAAAATGTGCAGATCATGTGGGTTGTCACCAATAAATGCATGCAACCCTTATGTACTGGGCGGATAATACCGGACAAGATCGAGATGATTGATTTTCATTCCTTGTGCCCGCAAGATAAACATCTTGATGTAGGCATCCCATCGATAGACTACATATAGTAAGTACATGTAGGTGGCTACCTCCGCCATATTAAGCTTCAATGTTTGGGCCTCTTTCGAAGTCTTATCTATACACGATGCACCCCAGGCAGGCCAGCACAGTCCAATTCAGTGTGATGATAACAATAGGTAGATAAAGGCTGATCCAATGTTGACTAAACAACAAAGTCCGACTTTGAAATCGGATTTTCTTCCTGATTTACCACGGACATGGCACTTCGATCTGTTATATCTCTTGAGCTCCCCGGATTCCCAGGTAATCATGTAATTGGTAGGCCGTACTCCATGCTCCACCTTGTCAGGTATGGTGCGCGCACCACTCTTGGCCCAAGCTTTGGCAGGTTTAGTTGAAATGATTCCCTGTCTGTCAAGTTGTCCTGGTCAGGCCAATAGAAGGTTAAGACACTGAACATGAGAGATGCTAAGAAGCTAGGGACCCAACTACTGCTCCGTCCAATTTACCGATCGATGCAGGCGCATGTGAAGCGAGTGATAACACATGATTCCTCGCGAAGCACACCGGTCTTGGCGATCTCCCTAGAGTAACTGCAGGAACCCTTACGCTTAACCACAACCCATGGCGGATCAATAAACCACAACCTGCAGATCACAGGGAACGGCGGGTTTATTGCCCCCTCCTTTTTTTTTTTTTTGGGGGGGGGGGGGGTTCCTTAACTCCCCTTGCTGACGACGACCTGTGCCCAGCGATCTCCATACTTCACATCACCACGTAACCTGCAGAAGATCAAGTTGCAGAACATATCAGTCTCGAACTGGTAATTGCCATTTGTTTACCCCGCACGGGAGCGAGTGAGGATGGCGGGCACTGTAGCTGCTTCAAGATGAGATAGATAAGATATCTTTTATGATTAGACGCTGGTACAGGCATACAATCTCGATGGAGCTTGATAAACAGCAGCAGCATTTTGCGAAAAAAAGAAAAATATTACATAAACGATGGGGATTTGTTGGGATTTCTAACCAGGTGAATGGTACACAACCTGGTGGTGGTATATTGAGATATATGTATTTTTATATTCGGATAGTAGCAATCGATGCATGGAAAGGATATTTTTGATGTGTGTAACTCGAACTCTCATGGGTGAATCAGGAAGGTCAAACGACCAAGCTTTGTATCACTACATGTATTTGGACTAGAGAACAGGATATAAAATTGTGTCACTATAACTGTAGAACTTTTTATCTCAAGTGATAGAGCTGAAACGAGGGATCCTACAACCGCCAAGTTTTCCATATCGATCACTCGCAAGTATAAACTAACATATGTAGAGCATTGAGCCTATCTTACGAACCTGTCATTCGCGACTTAAGCCCATGGCTATGGGAGAATCTAAGAGCATGCACATACATACATGTATGTAAATTTAAGCACACCGAGGACGTGCTTAGGAGTTTACCGTGGGCCACGCTACTGTATGAAATCGATTCGGATAAACTGCTTACGCAGTCAGATCTAACAAAAAAACGGACTGAGCTCTTCATAATATTTACTTTTTTTTTTTTACTGACCCATATTGAAGGAAATCAATCCTTGGGTTCAAGTGCTACATTTTTAGTTTTGAAGGTTTGAGCATTCACTGCCAACTAAATATCAATATCAAGCTGGACATGTCTTGTAGCCCATTGTATCGGAACATCAGACCCTCTAATCACCGTGGACCAAGAGCCAATGAAAAATAGACGCTGTGGACCGTTTGTCCCTGGCACAACTTATTTTACCCTCTTTAGCCTTGAGTCTGCCGGTCTGTCTCTGTGTTGCAATCGATTTTCACAGTGGCACTGTACGTTATGTACGGGCTTCCCACCCGGGATTAGTCGGAAAGATGCTTGATTGGGACACAGGCGAGTGGGAACCGAAAAGACGAAAGACAAGGAAACAAAATAATATGCGTGCTTGACGGTACGGGTACATGGTGGGATTTTAGTTACCCGTTGAAGGCGAGGAAACAAGCGAAGTGGTTGTGGCCAGGGTCTGGTGTAGGTTCAACACTATCATCAGAGATCGTAGGGCAGAGACACAGCCCCCTTTGCATTCAAGACCCTGATACTTAGGGTGTTAAGTCTGTGTACCCACATTGGCGGTCGCCCTTACTAGGGCAGTTCGATATTTGACTTTTTGGTTTTTATTCTATTCCTATTCGTTCCTTACTGGCGGCTGGTTTCCTGTCCCGGAAGAGACAACCTGGATGACAACCGATTAGACTGCGGGCCACGAAAGAAACGATAGGGATAATGTGAAAATCACATCCCATATGTATCCGTAAAAAGAAGGGATATCTGGGTGCTCTACTCTATAATGGATTCTTGTACGTGTATTGTACGTTTAATTCCCCACTTCCCTCTAAGGGATTCGACCTCCAGGCCCGCTCCTTTCTTGACGCCTCCCTTACCATTTTGAATTCCAAGCCCTGATCAGATCACTCTAACTTATTTTCCGTGGTTCTTGCCGTGAGTGGTACCGGTGATTCTTCCAAATTCCCTGTATTCATCTAAACCAATCAGAGATTAACCCTCCCCCCAAAAGGTCTATGCCTTTCTCTCAAACACCACCAAATCCAATATAGCTACCCCGCTCCGAAAGAAAAAAAAGGGTAGAAAAGATACAAAAAACCGAAAACCCAAACCACCTCTATAGTCTTTAAATTTCCCCATGTAGAAGTCCTTGTAGGAAACATAACTACGGACATCGAAAAGAGAAAAAGAAAAGAGAAAAAAAAAGCACCCATACAGGCACAATAAACATTGAACCTGCCAGGAGGAAGAAAAAGAAAAGAAGAATATGTAAAATAACAGAAAAACCCTTAAAAACAAGAATATTCGACAACTCAAATGGCCAATAAGAAGACAAAATATTTGTTTCCTTTTACAAAATACCCCCATCGCCCCACTATCGAACAGTTAAGCTTTATCGATAGCTCAATTCTTCTCCATACATATAAACGAAATAGATAAATGTAAAGGAAATCATTAGCTAGTCCATGATTGGTCAACCGGTGGAGTGGGTCCAGTTTGTGCGCTGCCCGGCCACGGTGCCATCCACAGATATTCACTCTCATCTATCGGAGCAATATTTGACGGAAGAACACTAAGTTCCGCCGTTTTTGTAACCATCATGTCCTTCGAACTCAAAAAGCTATCACTGTAGCCCCCATATAAGCCTATGTTTTGTGTTTCAGGCTCTAATACCCTATCGACACCAGCCCCCAAGCCCAATCCCGTGCCAAAGGAGTTTACTCGCGATGTCGGACCAAGAGCCAAGAGCTTCTCAACGTTCAGATCATCGAAGCTATTGTTTGCGACCATTCCAACCTGTTGTAGACCGATGAACGAGGAGGCCGCGCTTACACGATATCCGTCAGACTCGGCTTGATCTGAAGCGTCAGAGGATGAAGATCGAGTGACAGTTCCATTCCCATTCAAGGGGCTTGGCCCACCCACCGGACCAATGTAGTCATCAATTTCATCTCCAGAAACTGATCCTGCTGCCAGTGCTGTTTGAAAACGAAGAAACGGTCCCATATCTATCTGTGATGTGTCGTAAGATGCGTCTAAAGGTGGATCTTCAAACGAGGGGTCGAATTGGCCATATGCTGGAGGCCACCCCGCTGACTGCGGGGGGTACAAGCCGGCAGAAAATTGATAGCTATCGGATTCTGCTGCTGACGGTAGAAGCTCTTGACTTGGGAAATCTTGAAGGGTGAAGGGTGGATGATTTGTATTTACGACGAGCCCTGGTTGAATGCGGGATGAAGCAGGCTTTAATGCTTGCTGTGCCAACTGAGGGGTCAGTTCCAGGGGGGTGATGCTGGTAGTTGCCATTTGAAGTGCTGGGTATATTCGAAGGTCAGGTGATGATTGTTCGGATTTGATTCGTCGGGGTTTTTGTGATGCTACAGTCGAGGGCGCTGAAGCAGAGGCCGTTACCTTAGTGCATCCGTTGACGTGTTCTCCAAAGGCATGGCCAGTGTGCCCTACGGGTGGGATGGTGTATGGCGATGACCCATGTATACTTCCGTGATGTTTGTGAGTTGGTCGGTGATGGCCATTGGCGAAAGTGGTGAGTGAACTTTCGGACTGGGTCATCTGTAACCGAGGCTTTCGAACCTCCGGCGGGGTAGTGGAGGCGCAAGATTCGGACGCAGAAAGTTCAGGAACTGGGTCCAGATGTGGCTCTTTCTTCAGTGAACAGGTGCAACGTCCTCCATGGCAGCAGGTGCAAGACGCTCCATCTTATGAAAAGAAAGAAAGTTTAGTGATAGCTCCAATTTAAACCACACATAGATAGAGTGCTCACTCTTTGCATCCCCATCCTCGCTGGTAGCATGACATGCTCCGGCCGATGGGATGGGTTTCCCGCTCTTGGCCTGTTCTTTAAGAAACGCCAGTCGTTCACCACAGTCACACTTGACGTGAGCGGAACGAGATTTTCGCATATGACGACAATGACTGCATTGAGATACCGGGCGTCCCTTCTTCGCGATCGGTAGGAGTTTACGATCTATCAAATCCCAAAAATCAGTTTCATCATTTCAGAATGCAGTTTGGGTGTGGGTGGGTGGGTTGATGCGTGGATGGATATATGGTTGTAAATGACAATATTGAAGATGCATCGTCAAAGCCATCGCCCTCTAAATAAATGAATCGGAGGTGGAGGTGGAGGTGGAGGTGGGAGGATTGGGAACTGACCCGAATGATTGCACCCGCTCACTCTGTGGCCTCTAATGCAGGCCTCACAGGCCATTTTGACCCCATCTATAATCATCGTGAATGCAAATGGAAAGCCACTCGACGAGATAGTCGAGCGGGGTGAGATCGAATCTCAAAATGTGACGATAAATTTTTGTTTCTCCAGAAACGGCCACAGCAGGACCACTTTTCTGAAATCTATCTCGTCGAGTCCAGTCAAGACGGAGAAAGACGGAGAGAGATATGATACGGTGTAGGATTCTTTTTTAAATAAGGTAGAAAAGTATGTAGTCTGAAGAACAAAAACTTGGAAAGTACTTTCGAGGATATCTTCGTCGCCGGAGAAGTATGGTTATAGCGACTGACTGACTGACTTTGACGCCCCGCTGAACAGTATTGAAAGCAAAACACCCCAAAACGCCGCCACACAAAAAAAACCAATTTAGCTGCTCTGTAGGTTGATGGCCCCTCGCCTTGCACGGGCCGTATTGGCGCCGGCTTCGAAAGCGTTCACGCGGACGTCCGAGTGGAACACCAAAATCCGTAGAGTTTCTCAGTATCCAAGGGGCGGAAAAGGTGTAGGAATGGGAAGAGAAGAAGAGGAAAAGAGAAAAGAAGAGGAGACCGGGAGCAGGGAGAAACGGGAGCTTTAACGGGAATCGCAAAAGGCGAAAGGGCAAGGATCGGTGAAGGGATGGTGGACTCAGATTGGCGGAGAGGCCGCGCTGGCAAGCCTTATGCTGACTGGACGGTGATGGTGCAGAAAGAAGCAACCTGATCCAGAAGCAGGAAGGGCCTGAAGATGGCAAAAGAACAGAACAAGCCCAACC
This sequence comes from Morchella sp. 2018-W38C, assembly GCA_024713705.1. NCBI lineage: Eukaryota > Fungi > Ascomycota > Pezizomycetes > Pezizales > Morchellaceae > Morchella > Morchella sp. 2018-W38C. The sequence continues at coordinate 2,262,031 of JAMJEX010000001.1, forward strand.
AGCGTGCAGTCTGTTTTACCTACGGCCGTCTCTATCCCCAGCTACTACCACTACCAGTGTACCACCCTGCCTTCACCTCCTCCACTCCTCCACCTCCTCCAGTCCAGTTCTAACAGACAGATCTGAGCCAAGGCCTTTCATATGTCCTTATGGAGGCCCCGGCAGGAGAGGCTGCGGCACGGCAGCAGCACCTGTTCTTCACTGCCCACTGTTACAGATCACCAGCTAGCAGAGCAATGCAAAAACTGAAACGGAAGTAAAATGTTCCAAAAGCAGCAATATTATGGATATTATGAACCCACAAACCCAGACAAGGTGATTCATTCCAGATAAGGCAGGAATCACAGAACCCAACCAAACGTGGGATGGTGTCAAGAAACTCAGCCAACACGACGCGTGGGGGAAGGGTGGAAAAGAAAAGGTGAGAGACGGGTTATTATGGACACCTCTGGATCCACGTTGGCCAATCAACGAGTAGTAACTTCTATTTTTTTTTCGGGTTACGACCACAAAAACGCATAACAACCCTGAGAAACCAAAAGAAAAAAACAAAAACAAAAAAAGAGCACACTCAAAGACTTCTATTCGATGTTCACGCGACTGGGACGACGACAACAACGACTGCTTTGTTTTGATCTCCGGTCAATATCAAATGGCGGGGCCATGCCTGGCAAAGACGGGGTATGGTTATGGTTCTGTTAAGAACCTTCTCAATCTAATCCCCCCCCCAAAAAAAACAATAACAACAACCACAATAGCAACCAGTGTCCGCTACTGATGTCAGGACTCAGGAACAAACATGCATCGACACTTCTGGTGATCATTGATGCACATTATACACCTGTCTCAATGGTCTCTCGTGTACCATTACTACGCGTATACGGTTCAGTGCCGATGTCTAGCCCTATATATGAAAATTGCTGGTTTCAGCACCGGCATTCACGCTGTGAAATCTTTATTTTGCACAGCATGTATCTGAGGTGAGAGTTGAGTACAGACATGTAGGTAGAACTGCTGTCGTAAAGGCAAAGACTATTCTTTGCCATAAAACTGAAGCGAAACCTCCGTTATGACGGAATATGAGATGTACCTTAATTTCATAGCATTTCTGAACATGACTGCTCTTGCATAACATACAAAAAGGTGGATCTCGCGCCCTTCCTTACGGTATGCAATAGCAGTCGTGTTCGGAAACGTCATGAAATTAAGGGTATTTGCTTTGCACATACATACATACATACATACTGTACATATACACACACCGTTGTACCAGTGTGATAGTGTTAAGAGGGCATGACAGTCAACCAAAATTGATCTGAAAGACGGGCGTGATGCCCCTCATTTTGAACTTCCTCGATCGTTGGGGGCCTCCGGACCCGTCGCCGGCTTCTCCCCTTGAAATTCCGGAATTGACTATTCCGAGCTAACTACCCATCGGGTTGGGTCACAAACCCCTGGATGATTAACATCATTCAGGCTCTTCCTGGGTTGAAGTCGACGATGTAAATAGCCACTCTCACAAATACCTACAGCAGAGTATCTACAGGTGTTAAGCATTTCCTATTCGTTTCTACAAAAGGGGACTCCTCGAACAAAAACAGAAAGGGCTAGTTAGTAATAATGGGAATCTTAAGGCCAAATTTCCCCTCCCGGCTAAAATGTAAATCGTTTTAGCAATTCTCTGTTCAGATGATCCGTTTCACTCGGAAACATGTGGGTGCTCTTCTGGGAACCCTCGTCGTCTCGAGTTGGCCGTGGTCGGCCTCCAGCGGGGAAACGGCTTCTTGATGCTGACGGACCCCACTTTCCACGAAGGGCCTGGGTGAAGCGGAAAATTCTTTTGCTGGAGCTGGGTCATGAGGATGGAAACTATTCGCGGGCACAAGGAAGCGAGGGTATGGAGGAGACACGAGTGACCTGTCAGATATTCCTCTTTAGGATAATGCATATCGGAGTAGCGTTTACTTCGACACGGGAAATCCATCGGTTTCTGCCCTTCGTTGAAAGTAAAAGAGCTTAACCAAACAACAGATCCTCCAAAATCTTCACTCAGGAGTAGTGATATGTAGTTTTTCGTTTCCTCACGGCCTTGAAATTAATACCGGAATTTCTATGGGCTCCGGAAGTCGGCAGCGGATTCATCCGGCTGACTGATACCAATGATTCCCCTCCTCCACGGCTTGGCGATTCGGCCCCAACCGACAAGTTGGCTCGCAGTAGTTAGAACCTGCGAAATTACACTTAACCAGTACCTGCTCGCATGGAGGTTAGATCAGGTGGTTGCTTGGTACAGATCGTCATACATAGAGTGTGTCGGTGATTCTCCTTTTCCCCGCTACATGCCGGAGGCTGCTTTCTTTCTTTCTTTTTTCTTCCCTTTCCTTTCGCGAATTGAGCCTCCCCGGAAGAACTCTTCTCCCAACCGTTGGCGGCCAGGATACAGAAGCTAAGCGGACCACTGTAATCATGTTGAGTAAAAGATCGACATACTGTATCGTGAGCTAAGGCCTCCCCTCCCAGCCCTGAGGTCTAGCTGTTGACTTTTGATTTGCAGAAGCCATCTTCTGTTGAACGTTTGGCCGGGGAGCTGTAATCAGTCGCGAAAAGAGACAGTTTCAACTGGCGGGAAGCAAGAAAGGTACAGCCGATTTTTCACCGAGGTTATTTAAGTCCCGTGTCTCGCACCCACTGCGAAAACCCATTCAGTTTTAACTTGTTTCCTTGTCAGTCCTTTCTCGTGTAACCCAAAACAACGAGGTGCATATGTATGCGGACTGCATTTCATTTCCCCGTAGAGCTTTTTGTGAGGGGTGTTAAGCAGCATGCGAGTTACCCCGGACTTCTGGGGCGGGAGGGGAACTCGATCCGCCTATTGCAGAACCCATCATGGAAGCAGGAGTAATTGTTGAAGAAGAAGCAATTTCTGCGAGGGTACCTGCTGATGTTTGTTTATTGTCCTAGTGGTCAAGTATCTCGGTTAGTGAAGGCATGTTCTTTCCTTCTGCTGCTTCTGCTTCTGCTGAGTGTTTCTTTTTTCTTTTTTCTTTTTTCTCTCGTTCTCACACTGTGACCACTTGCTTTCCGAAGTACAGAGGACGTCAAAATAGTGGTACTGGGGAATACGGGGAAACCGGGACTCTGGGGGAGATGAATGACATGAGGTTCACAGGCTGTAGTACGGTTACCTTATTAAGTGTGGCTCCCTTAACACCTTTTCAAGGGTCATGTCAACTGGGACCAACTCCAACCTTTTCTCCACACCAACGACAACCCGTAGTTCCAACCCCCGGATCCGAGAAAGTCCCTAGCCCAACCCCACCTTCCCAGTGTTCCCACGCAACGACGTTCCAAGCCTTCGTTTAACTCGTCACCGTGCCCGTCATTTTCCTTTCAGCCTCCGCGTGTGTATGTACCGAGATTTCTCACTTCTCTGTCCACATCCAACATACATATTTCTCATCCGATTGTCGGAAACACTCCGGTTCTATTTGAGACAACGCCACGGGCTGTGCAGCAGCAACCAGTTCTTCCTCCTACTGTTTCTGGTGGCGAGTATTTATGGAATAACTGGCTGGAAATCCCAAGAGAGAGAAAGAGAGTCAGAACAGAGAAACGGTGACCCAGAGTGAGTGAGGGAAGTAGCAGGTACAAGGAGGATGATGAAGACTGGTTGTTGGGCTGCTGCTGCTTTTAATGCTGCCGCTCATCATCATCTATCACCATCTTCCATTCAGGGTCTCATCATAATTGCTCCTGCATAAAACACCTTTTTTTTCTCCGGTGTCAGTCAATTGCAGTACAATCGTCTGTGCGCTAGTTGTTTGTTTAGGATTCTTCCGTTTAATTCTCTATCCCTTTTTCTCCCTTTCCCTCCTCCACAAGTACATGTAGGTATTGATTTCCCAAGGAACTGCAGCGGCTTCTCCCCCAGTATTCCCCCAGAAATTACCGTCCCCACACCCCTCCCATTCTTCCCAGTACTCGGTCCATTTGACACAAGCAATCATCGGTCTTCCCGGCTCACGGGGTCACTTGGAACCTGCCCTCCTGCTTCTGCTGGAAGTTGGCTGCAGTAGTCCCTTCTACCCCATTCTCCCCCATCGCAGACCCTGCTCGAAGTCCTGCTGTGCTTGTTTTCGATTCGCGCCATTGGTACATGGCCACACTATATACGTGCTGGGTACTATTAAACAAGTAAGTAAAGCACGCGCGCATAACGAGCAGCGCGCAAGACAAAAACCCTGTGATGATTCCTGGGTCCATTCGCCCCGAAAAGGCGTTTCCCCCCCTCTTCCGGTCTCCCCATATTTTTCCCACGTTTTTCGCTCTCCCGAAACCCAAAAAAGCCCCCCCGCACACTCTTGCATATTTGGCTTGTCAGATCTGTTCCCCTTCCATCTCTCCTCTCCCCCATCACAGACCTCATCCTTCTCCTTCCTCCGCCTCCATCTCCGCATTCAACCTTCTCCTGCTTTTCCCTCCCATACACATATTACCTCTTACTGCCCACTACTATCCCATCTTCTCCTCCCCCCTTTGAAAAGTCAGATCTGATATACCTTACGCTGTTTAGTACGCCTATCTTTCTCCGTATTCTGACCATCTCTCCATATAGCCATTCATTCCTCCAGACAGGCAACCAAATATAAATACACTCACTATCCACCAAGATCCTATAAACAAAAAAAAAAAAAAAAAGGTCAAAACAGTACATAAGGCAACACACACGCAGCGTACATACATACCTATTTCATTGCGTACAGTACATACAAAAGCTTTCTATTGGACTGTTCGGGGGGTGAAATAAGAAATAATATATATATAAACACTTCGGCGAATTATGTTATTGCTCTGATCGAGTTCCGCCTCTCTTTCACTGCTCTGTCATGGCAATGGCGGAAGTTGCAGCCACTCCGTCACATACCTCGGCTACCGGGGCCACGGTTCCTGCAGTTGCGGCCAGCTCTTCTCGGTCAAAAAGCCCGCTTCTGTTCGCCTCGTCTTCTACTCCACGTGCGAACCTACATACGCATCAGCATCCACACTCGCAGGTCAGTAACGACCAACGTCAACCCGTGCAGTCACAATACAACCCTACGAGTTCCCCCGGCGATGGGAGCTCATCCTCTTTCTTTTCGCATCATCAGCGACTATCCCCGCCAGGTTCGATGCTACTCTCTACATCAGGAGGGAACATACCCCGTGGTCTACCACCAATTATTTCGCCAATGACTAGCGCAAGTCAACCAGGACCTTCGGTAAATGATCCACGGCAACCAATTTCACCAAGAACAGTATCAATGGGGTTGAGCGACTCGGCACAAGGATTGGATGGTATTTCTGGCGATACAGCACCGCGAAAAAGATCTAAGGTGTCGCGCGCTTGCGACGAGTGTCGTCGTAAAAAGGTTTGAAATTCTGGAAGCCGCCTGCGTCACTGCGCAGCCCTGCTAAGCGATGTGTAGATACGATGCGACGCGACTTCGGAGTCAGGGGTAGAACAATGTTCGAGTTGCAAGCGAGTAGGATCGAAATGTTCATTTAGTAGGGTACCTATGAAACGAGGGCCAAGCAAAGGGTAAGAGAGAGTACAATCTCGCGAACTTACAATTTCCTCTCTAATCAGAGATACGTCCTAGCTACATCAAAGAATTGGCCGACAGATTAAACACCCTTGAGAATTCTATTTCTACAGGTGATCTACATCCGCACGGCTCGGGTATGACGGGTGAAGGAGACCATTCACCGGGGCCGTCTGACTCCACGTCTCCACCACCGAATGGACCCCCCAGCGCATCAAAGAGTCGGAAGCGAGCGCTCTCTTCTTCAAGCGATTTCCAAACCTCGGTGCACCTCCAACCTTTATCGCAACCCTCAGGGAGATCAAACGAAAGACTACCATCTATAGATTCCTTTCATCCTACAAACCAGCATCAACATCAACAAAGAGCGCAACATCTGCAGCACGAACCCCAGCCGCAGCGACAGCTGCCCCACCCCCAGCAGCCCCCGCCCCCGCCTCCTCTTCCACCCCCTCTTACTCACCCGAATCAACCGCAACCCCATCAATCGCCTCTCCAGCCCCCATCATCTACATGTGAGATGCCGTCAGGATATCGAACTATCTCTCCAACCAGTATGAGCCAATATTGGAAGGGAGGACCAGATGTTGGCGGCCGGCGCCAGAGTGTTAGTTTCCCCTTCGATGCACCCGACATGCAACGATCGGCGGCGAGTTCTACGCCCATTGACTTGTGTGGGTTTGACTGGGATGATCAAGCTATTGACCAGTAAGTGATGTCTTAGCCGAAACGTTTAATCGGGCTGGGACCTGTCTTAGCTTGAAAATTAACACTACATAGGTACTACGAACTCATACATCCCACCTTTCCGTTGCTACCACACTCAAAAGACCGTTTGCATCAACGCCTAGCTAATAGTTCTCCCTCCGTTCGGGAAGCTTTCCTGGAAGCTCTTTATTCTACCTTGCGAACAAACCCATCTTCAACTCTTCGGGCAAACTCACCAGTAGCGAATGCGAAGAGGGTGTGTGAATTGACTGTGGCATCTCAGTTCGAAAACCCCGCTGTGAGAACCATGCCTACAACTCTTTTGTATCTACAGACAATGATACTTATGGGCCTTGAAGCCGATAATCACGGGCCGGCAACCATACATGGGCAATTTGGGCCGCCGAAAGCAGCGTGGCTTGGCGCAGCTGTAGGGTTGGCATATAACCTCAAGTTACACAACAGTCAGAGCCGAGAACAGCCTTCAGGTAGTGATCCTGACTCTGACGAAAAGCTTGGTAGACGGGCATGGGTAGTGTTATTTGTGTTGGACCGTTGGCATGCGATAAGCACTTCAAGTCCGCTATTCATACCAGACTCAAGCTTCGCTTTTGTGCCTGATGATCAGAAATTGCTTGGGTTGGCCCCATACTATATTGCACGTAAGTTTGAAAATGAACATAAAACTTGGCTACAGTTGGGTTGACCGGCCGACAGGTCTCTCCTATATTTTGGGGCATCTCGCAGAAGCATTTACTATCACAGTCGACTCGGCATCGGCAGCGCCATTCAAGCCTATTATTTCAAAAATCCTTCGTAGCGAACTCGAGCTGTTTCGGGAGAGCGTGGATGACATATGGGGTTCCTTAAAGCTTCTCCATTTAGCATACCATCACGTTAAGCTTTTAACTTTTCGACTCAATTCGGCAGAACCACATCAGCTTTTAGGCCCTGCTCAGCACATCACAGTCATGCTGGCGAATTCTCAAATACCCACCATGCCGCTCAACCATCATTTTGCTGCACTTTCCCTCATGACTCTCATGGAGTTGAGTGAGATTCCAGAAACAAGAGATGAGGCTTGGAAAGGTATTCAGCAACTTGCAGATACATTGGAGGATCATAAAGGTGTTATTACCAAGGAAGACAATTTGGGATGGGATTCTACTCTCAAGGATTTTATCAATAAACGGAAACAGGAACGGTTTGGTAATTCTAATCCTGGTATGTCAGATATGCCGCCTGGGCACGGCAGTCTACAACATTTGGCAGAATTGGCCGTCGGCGAGAGAAGTCCAATTGGGACACCGACGAATCCACTGAATAAGCAGTTGGATACGGAGCGACTACAGAAGCATGGATATCTGGGTTCGATACTGTTGTAATATTTCACGGGTACACCCCGAGTTTATGTATTTGGGCGTTACGTGCGGTCGGGAGAAGGAAAAAGGCTCTGTTTATTTTTATTTCTATTTTTACAAAATCTTGGTTTTTTGCTTTAGTAATATTTTTATTCCTCCTCCTATCTTATATAGTCCTTGCTCGTTTTTCTTTTTTCTCCTTCTTTCTTCATCTGCATGGGAGGTTTTCTATTTTTTTTTAACTTGTCTCCTTACGTCAGGATGCATGCATTTGGGATGGAATATCTTTTGAAACCTCCCAATTCTACCTATATCACCGACTTCCCGCACTTGACCTTTTAGCCACTAACCATCGCTTGATATATCTATACTCACATTTTCATACCTTTTCATCGAGACATGTCATGTCTTATCTCCCCTTCCCCTCGGATTCCATTTGTACTTTCCCCCCTGGAGAATCTAACGAGTGGGCAAGGCAGTCATTGTATTTTATTTCCTTTGTGCTTTCAGTTATTACTTATGACTAGGTGAGTATTTCGGCGCAGTGGTGGGCTGGATTTTGGCCGAAGAACCGAGCCTGTTGATCATTTCTTTTTGGTACTAAGTAAAGATTAAAGAAGGGAGATAATATGGGTACATGTGTTTCTGGAACCTCTGGATGTTTTTAGGGCATTTCAAAGAGGGGTCATTAGGGATAGACATGTTTTTCGAACCGACACCCACTTATTCCAAGTGGTTCGGGATGAATTTCGACAGGTAAGAATTAGATAGCAGTAATTTGCCTAAACCTTATCCGCATCAATGCCAGTATCCCTTCGTCTGTACCCGAAATTCACCACCTCTTGGCGCTGATCTGGTGTTGTGATGTTCAGAAAAATAGCTGTGATTGGGAATGTAACGCTACAAAAAGAGAAAGGATCTGCAAGAGGAGGGTTGACGAGCGTTACTTTACGCACCAAAGAAGCTCGCGGAATCAGGGTTAGATCTACTCACTAGCGTCAGGTGTCCATTACAGACGAAGGGATTGAAGATGGATGTCCGAGTGAGGGTACATGATCCAGTGTTCGTTGACAACAAAACGGGAAAGATCTCCTTTCGCTAGGATTGACAGAACTGCAGCGTGTTTTGAGACAATTAAAGAGATGCAAGGTCTCACATTTCATCTGAACAGCGAACCAGCATCTGACCGGCGCGAGAGTAGAGTACCTATGTGGAGTACCCTTTGAAGTTTGGACCACTGCAAGTTCCAGATCCAACAGATCATCCAGATTGGCTAAAGTCGATCGTACGTACTGTAGGTATCTTTCCCTACTCTAGATGCGTGGTTGTCCATGCTAGCACCCGCTTCTTGGGCCCCTCCCTCGTTATTCAGTGGCTACCCACGGTCTACTCGTGGTTTTCTGGCGTTTCCGGACGCAACTGCTATTGCATGCCATACAAAAGATAGCCTTGGCGGGGTTTTTCTGTGTATGCAATAGTAGTTGCGTCCGGAAACGCCAAAAAACTACGAGTAGTTGTTTGTAGATAACCGCTTTGCTATTTCCTCTTGGCTCGTGTGAGCGGTTAGGTTTCGGCCCTTTTTGGCCACAGCCCCCTACTTAGAGCATACCTTAAACACGGATAATGTGGGTAGATTTCTTTCTGGTCTGGAGCGATTACATACTCTCCTCTTATGGTAGAACAAAGGTGTAAGGATACACCCTACGTCCTGTAGCCACGACTTGATTTGCTCACTGGATATAATTATATAGATACATTTAGTTCCTCAATTTGACCGTAAAGTCTGGTAAGCCACATTACGCACGGGCTAACTTTGATGAATCGCGAACACTTTTGATGAGTGGCTGTACGTACCAATAAGGTTTTTAGGGGGAAACAACCGGCTGCTAGGCGGGCCGAGGTGGAGTATCCCCGTAGCGGCGATGTTTACACGATCCATACATGTATCCACGAACCTAATGTCTTTGCCTAAATATGGCTCCTGCTCTTTCCTCCACCGGTTTTTTCTTGTCTCCTGTCTGTTAGAGTAGGACATTGGTACTATGTGTTAATCCATTCGATATCATGTGATATAAAACTACAATTGCAGTACGTATGTGGAGTACAAGTGATAGGTACATGTAACATTGAAAGGGATGTCAGGGTCCATTTCTCACATTCTTTTTCATAGCGGGGGAGGGTGCGGCGATCAACCGGTGTGGAGATGAGCGAAAGGTCCAGGCCGAAGAACAAGAACAGAAACAAGGAAGAACAAGAACTCAGAGGTTCACTGTCACCTGAAGCAGGTTCAATATATATATAGAGCAAGCAAATCCACTCGCCACTAGCGACCCTCGTCAGCAGATTGATTGATTTTGTCCTACCCAGCAGCGGAAGGGGAGGGGAGAAAGAAAAAAAGAAAGAAAGATCACTACAGCCACAGCATCTGCCATCTGCTGCTGCTGCTGCCGAAGTGCTTGAAGTGCTCGAATCGCTTCCTTTTCCTTTGGTTCGTCTTGCCCCTCCACACGCTCTGAGGAAACGTTTTGGGTAAATGGCAAATACAACCTCATTCACCAATATTACCTTGATACCTGTCTAGATACCAACGCTCAGCTGTTCCCAGTATTCTCCCTCCTCTCTCACTGTAAACAGCAACCTCACCTGTTCCCCTCTTCCAGAGCCCCCTTCGATTCATCTGCCTCTCCCCTCATCCCCATACCGCCATACCCCACCACTCCCGCGCTACTTCTTGGGCCCCCTTTCAAGCACATCCTCGCCCCGGGAACTCGACCACGAGCACGCCAGCAACTGACGTAGGCAGAGGTATAAGCAGCAGCAGATGACCTGGGCCTGACCTTGTTGGGCACTGTCAGTTCGGACGCCCCGCGGCGGTCAGGCACTCGTTTTCTTGTCCTCCATATCCCGACTTCTATAATTACTCCGCTCGTCCATGAAGGTGCGTTTATGAGAGAAAGAGAAGAACAAGCAACTCCCAATACATACCCCAAGTAACTTATATACATGCCCTGCACTATTAACTTCCTTTCTAATGAGCTTCCACCCGCTCAACCATCAGCCCTTCTTTCGTATTTCCCTTCGAGCCCATTCTCTCATTCCGGCTTAGCATCTGTCTTGGTGATTGTCAGCGTGATGATCCGTGCTGATGTTTTAGCTTAGACTGCATCACGGGCACGCGACTCTAGAGGCTTCACCTCTAGCCATGGCTCACGATTATCCATTGACCCTGATCATCATGTCACCGAAGCAATAGGGGATATGTATGGCGAGTACATAGATGAAGAAGGACGAAGACAAAGCTATATCTTACCATCGGACGCTTATCCAAACTCTTCACGAGGGGCTAAGAATAGGAACAGCTCCGTTTTTTCGGCAACAGGTGCAAGCGGATCAGGGAGAGATCGGGGTAGCGGCGGGTCTCAGGGAAACGAATTGTTGCCGGGCTCACCAGCACTGGTTCACCGCTCACCGTCCCCGTCAAGATCACCCAGTGAAACTGCAAACCAATTCTTTCCTCTTCACGACACCGACTACGAATCCGATCCGGCTGCTGTGGCTCAGGAGATAAGCAACCTCCAGGCCCTTCGTCGGATGTCTATGGACGTCACTTCCACGGCCGATCCCGACTTGCCGTCGTTCAACTCGTTTATACCATCTACACCTCCGGAAGATGGTGGTGATCCGGGAAGCGTTTTTTGGGTTCCAGCACGCCTACATCCGGAACTAGCCCCGAAGGAATTTAGTGCATATCTGGAGGCGAAAAAGAATGAGATTCGTAGACCACAACGGGATGGGTCTTTATCACCAGATGGGGCGGAGGTCAGTGGTGGTCCTGGACTAAGGAGGAAGAAATCAATGCTATCAAAACAAATCGATCATTCAGATGGTGCAAAGGGATACCGGGATGGAACAGAGGCACTGGGGAGGCGGCGGTCTGGAAAGGAGGGACCACCTCAGTTACAGCTAGAAGATCTGATGAACGATCCAAACACGCTTATGCGGAAATTGAGCGTCGAGAGAAGAAACGGGGAAGGTAGGATTGCTATGGATCTTTGAATACTGGAGCCAAACTCTAATGGTTACTTAGGCGATATGCCAATATTACAAGCTCACCCAGCAGGTGCAGGGCTTCGGCGCTCAACCAGAACGACATATAGGAGAGGAAGTCTTCGAAAAGGGGAGCCTTTCACGAAAAGACAAGCAAAGGCTTCAGAAACAGATACTGAGGAATATACTGCATCCCCACCCATAATTGGGAGGCCCTCAGGGTTTGGGTTGCAAAGGGTTTCAACGGAGCCTATACCTTCAATACCGTCCCATTTCTCCACCAAGGGCCAACCGGAGGGGCAATCTTCAAAGCCAACTCGTTCTGCTAACAAGAAGGTGCCGGCCACAGAACCATCCGCCAGTTCAACTGATCTATCCAATGTTTCGACACCAACGCAGCCAAAACCTTCTGGTGACAGTAAGCATAAATCTGCACCACCGCCACAAAAACAAAGGAGAAGGGCTTCGTCACCAAAAGGGACAACTAGGCCCCGGACCAGTGAACCCGCGCCCCCGGTACCACGCATTGTTGAGACACCCCCACCACCGGAAGAGCCTAAAAAGATGGTCCACCCTGAACGCCATTCTTCGCTAGATCCCCCCTTACAAACGAACAAGCCTCTAAAACAAGCACGACCGGCTATGGTAAGAACACCTGGTGGTTCTGCGGCCGATTTGTCGAATGAATCTACCCAAGCGCCGTCACCTCCTGTCCCTGTCCCTGTCCATGTCCCTCCAGCTCCAGCTCCAGCTCCGGCTCCAGCTTCTGCTCCAGCTCCAGCTCCAGCTCCAGCTCCAGCTCCAGCTCCAGCTCCAGCTCCAGCTCCAGCTCCAGCTCCCACTCTAGCAACTCCACAACCAGGCAATCTCACAAAAGCCAGCCAGCTTATGACGGTTCCAGGTGCCGGTGCGGTGGATGACAGTAAGGATAAGAGAAGACCGGACTCTTCGGGAAGTGGAGAGTCCTCAACGAGAAAATCAAGTTGGGGATGGTTGCTAGGAGACTCAGAGCACAAAGCCAAAGATAAACACGACAGGGAGAAAGAAGAGAGAAGGGAGAAGGAAGATAAAGATAAAGATAAAGAGAAGAGAGTGCGGAAAGAAAAACGACCCAAATCATCGGACAAGTCAACAGAGAAATTAACAAAAGACCATGATAACACTCGTCTTGATCTTCTCCAAAAGTCTATAGACCTAGGCAATACCGGAAAGGTAATAACGGCCGACCCCGTCGGGACCAAAACGGATGAAAAGGCCGATAAAGAATCCAGAAAATCCCGTGGAGAAGAAAAGAAGGACAAGGATAAGGAATCAGGGGGAATCCTTTCGTTCTTTGGGAGCTCACGAAAGAAATCTGGAGGTGATACCTCTAAATCAAAGAATGGATCATCTAGGAATCCGTCTCCGTCTCCTTCGCGCGAGCAGCCACAGCAAAACTTCTACTACACCAGGTTTCCGATACATATTGAGCGGGCTATCTATCGGCTCTCTCATTTGAAGCTTGCAAATCCGCGGAGACCTTTACAGCAGCAGGTGCTATTAAGCAACTTTATGTATTCGTACCTTGCAAAGGTACAGCAGACACAACCGCACCTAGTACAGCAGGCTACTACTGCACCTAGTCGAGAAGCGCGCCATCGGGAGAAACAAGCCCAGGCTCTAGCCCAAGAACAGCAGAATCAACAGCAGCAGCAGCAAAATCACCACCAGCAGCAGCAGAGTCATCAGCAAGCAGATCCACAGGGAAATCAGTACTATCAGTACGAGGATGTAAGCTTACAAACCTCTATTGACTCCTAATGATGAAAATATATCTCTAACCTGGGTGATCGAACTTAGGCTTCTTCAAAGGGCGGAACCGACTATGTGGATGACTCACAGATGTACGAATACGAGGATAGCGGGAATGAAAGCACTGATAGTAAACCTCAATCACGAGCTTCGCGGCGTGACCGGCAAGAAAAGAGCAACGGTCACTATGATAATTCTGGATCAAACCGAGCAGAACACAACAATGGGGCGAAGCATCCCTATCGAGCTGGAGGCGAGGGTTCTTCAAGCAGTCAGGACAAAATAGCAGGCAGTGATGATATGTGGTGATTGGGCCGTATCGGGCTCAGGTTGACGAGGCACGATGTTAGGGTGGCTTTTTTTTTTTTTTTTGCAAACGGCTTTTCGTATGGTGGAGGTTCGTTTTTCATTATCTTTTCCGGTTCTCATATTTGTATTGTTCCGCCTGTATGGTATTGCGGCGATGGATCTCTGTACCGGCAGGCAGGTTGGTTGGTTGATAGTGGAGTTGATTGATGGGCTGGGTTCTTATTTGTGTTTGAAAGAATAAATATATCAGCTCCTGGTGCAAAAAGCGAATACCCTTTAGCTTATTTGTTTTGCTGATAATTTCTTGTTTATCTTCCTTATATTCTTTTCTTATCATTCGTTATTTTAGCTTTGGTTCTACTACATCTTTTATTGCATTGCTCCCTCGGCCTCTTGTAAACTATGTATTTCCTTGTTTGTGGTTCTCTTCCTGGGTCTGATAATTTATAGAGCTTTCGGGTATTCCATATTAAATTGTACTTCAAAGAATTGTGTGCCAGCTTGGGCATGCCTTTATGCTGTATGCTACTGCCGGTATACGAAGCCCTTAAATTTTGGATATGGCACGCTTTCGGTTCCTTTTTAGGTAGGTGTGCTGATTTTAGCACAAGTGGCCTTGACTGTATGTACGTTGGGAGGTTATGAGACAATGCAAATATTAGCAATGAATACGGGTCGTCGAAATAGCGATAAACATAGCAATCTAGTCTAATCATAAGTCTTGCCCGCGCAGAGGGTAGGCATACGACTAAGACATGTAGGTAATATGTTCGCGATTGGGTTTTAATGTTAGTGCGTAATGTGGCACATGTATGTACACCCGTAGTTCTGATGTTATTAGTGTTGTGATCCAAGGCAACGAAAATATAACATATTTTGTGACTACATAAAAGATATTGGGTCATTGATCTTATTCTTCCTTGATTCCGGGCGCCAGTCAGTGAGAAGGTCTTCTCTTGGGGGATTTTTGATGGTTATCACGGAAAAATGTCTCACTCCGAAATCGGGATCACGAATACTTTTGTAGAGTTGCTGTATATATATGTAGCCCGAGATGGGAGCAGACCAGGTGGGAGCAAAGCAACAGGGAGCAAACTAGAACGGGTGGGTCAAGCCTATCCAATATTTAATAAAGACATCGTCAGTTTACCGGTGAAGATATCTTTCAAAACACCCAACGGCAGACTGTCAAATAGTATTGATAATGGCGAGAAAGGATGAAATGGAGTGACAAGCATGGGCTGTGTCATGTGATGTGGTAAATAGCACTGTGCTCTGAAGCAAACTTTACCTGGTGTTCGTATCACTCCAAGAACTGGGGGCAAAACCAAGGGTATGTCGGAGGGGCTGGGCGGAATCAGTGGATATCTTCCATCCAAACTACAGAGTTGGCCCACTTAGTCTTACCTACTGACAAACCTCAATTATCTAGCACCAAGATTTTCAGCCTTGCTATGATGCCTCTATACTCTTGAGACTCCAATTGTGACTTGCCCACCCTTAATCAGTAGCATATATATAGAAAGCCTCTCTCAGGTCTGTGACGCATGAGTCTAAGCACATGTACTTAATTGCCCGCACTTCTCATTTCGTCTTTGTTTTCTCTATACCCCCCCCCCCCCCTATGAAGGGAGCGCGGCCCCGGTTGGTTCCTGATCTTTATCCGATCGCGAGAGATTAAGAGAATTAGATCATGGGAAGTATCTTGTTCTTTGATTAGTTCCATAGCGCCTGGTTGCATGCTGTTTGGTCGTGTTTCTGCTAGAGTTATTCTTTTCGGCCCCTCTCTATCTCGTGGCTCTTTCGACAAAAAAACAGCGTCTTATAGGTACATGTAGTATACATGTAGCTTTATTGCATCATTCACTATCACTCGGTTGCCAAGAAATCACGTCCTACACTATGGGTGTCGTTCTAGGAAAACCGTCCGCACAGCCAAATCTTTATTCCGACGAACCAAACAACCGATAAACTCCAAATTTTCATAAAGCTCAGAGGACCTTGGTGAGAGCCCAGAATTAATTTTTCTGACATTGGTTCCATAAATTGGAGCCTGTAGAGTGCGGTAGCGAGCTGGTGAGGCCTTGTTGCGTTGCCACACAGGTACCTTTTCCTAGAACGACACCCATATGCACAGTGGAAAATCGGGCGTGGTACGCATAATAAGTTTTTGTCCACTCCTTCTTCCCTTCTGGCCGCTTGGACAGAGATATTAGATCATCCACTACATCACTGACAATGTACAGAATGTTTGTATGAGTGACATGCATTCCGGGTCGCCGTTAAGCCCATGCCCAGTAAGTAATTATTCAAGTGGCCCAAATTTCAAAGCTTTGAGATTAATAAAAAGTGAGATATACTTGCATGCTATCTTGAAAGAAGATGTCTAGTCAATATCAAGGGCGTTTAGATGGCGCTGATGAGATGCCGATCGCGAGTCAGGGTTTCGGGTTGTGCATCATATTCATGAGCTAATTCTATTCTTCAAGGTCTGAACAGTGTTTGAGTGCTATATACATAAGTAACTTACTACTTTGTACAATCGTACCAGGGGTTACTTGCGGATAGAAGCTTTCTTTTGAGATTTATATAGGTTATTTGAGTGATTTATTGAGATGGAGAACTGTATGTACCAGGTTGTGAAACCGCTATAAAAGCCTAGGAGGTATCTGTTGATTGGTCATGCTCTCTTAATAATATGTAGATAAATCCGTAGCACTTCGCCTACCCCAGTATTCATCACTAAAGGTACATGCAATGGACCTGGACACGTCAAACATCAATTAAGCACACGATACATTGATAGAACATTGGTTGTAACAAATTTTTTTTTTTTACAGAAAGGCCTATTAATACAACCCTGCACTCTAGAAATCTTAGAAAATGATTCTCTTATTTATTTGAGAGACTTGAAACAACTGGCTAAAAATCTGCATCGTAGATAAGGGCTAGAAGGGTTCATCCTACAACTGTCAAATTCGCAGCTTGCCTTTTTGAGCTAAGCAGGCATCTAACACTTATCTTTGATCAGTTCTATGCCTATTTCAACCATTAAAAGCAACGGATATATCAAGCTCAGTGCGTGCACGGCCCAGGCTGCGAATTTGACGACTCCATCCGTCCAAGGGATACTTCTAAGCTCCAGCACACATGAGCTGTAGCAAAGCATTGGCGCTTATGTAATATAAACCTGAGGCTCGGCGCCTATTGTTTTCGCCGTTACACAAACGACAACAGCTTCCTTCGGCGACTGGAACTTTGAAGCTGTCCTCTAACCTCTGTGCAGAGTCTATTGCACCACCAGCATCCTTCTGGAATCGAAAGGAGCTCTAAAACATGACAGACACCATTCGAATAGTAGTGTGCGGAGATGAGGGTAATTTGCTTGCACCCCGTGAAATGAAAGAGTCATTGGCTAAAGATATCATCCAGGCACTGGAAAATCCTCGTTAATCACCTCCTTGGTTAAGGATATCTTTGTGACAAGCAAGATACAGCCGGTTCTGCCTGCGATTACTATCGGGGCTCCTGAAAACGTCACTACGACGATCGTTGATACCACAGGTATGTTCGATAGGAAGGCTAGCCAAGCTGTCGAGGAAAGAAAAAACTGAAGCTATTATCATATAAAGCTCTTCCCCATGAGCGAAATACTCTCTCAAAAGAGATACGACGATCCAATGTCATATGCTTGGTTTACTCAGATCATTATGTCTGTCTACCGATGCCTCCCACTAATATGTAATATCATACTGATATCTTCTAGAGTTATGAGCGGGTCTCACTGTTCTGGTTGGTCTTATATATTCTAGAATGTTTAGTAGTTAAAGTGACTTACCGTTACAATCTTCCACAGGCTTCCATTCTTTCGTGGCCTAGGAGTGAATGTTGGTGCCAACTCCTCAGGCAGTGTGGAAATTACAGCTGATAATTTAAATAGCTTCCAGTAGTGCTCTGTGCAAACAAAAGTGACCTCTCTCCAGATGTTAACCCAGAGGAGGAAATGATGCCAATAATGCTTGAGTTTAAGGTTTGTGTCAATTAATATCGTCGCGCTGGTGTCTAACTAATCCTACTCTAGGAAATTGACTCTTGTATTAGAGCTAGCGCAAAGGAGCAGAAAAATATTAATGAGGTCGGTTTTCAATTGAGTTGAGAAACAGGTAGACGGGTTGATACTGACATTGGGTATTTGGAATGAAGCTGTTCTACCTTTGCCAGAAAGCTGTCACTCACCCAATTGCTCCACTTTATGACACCAAAGAACAAGTATTCTTCCATATACTCTAGATGTCTATGAGTGGTTTCCTAATGTTTCATCTCATCTAGAACCTCAAACCAGCCGCAACAGCGGCTCTTCAGCGTATCTTCTGTAAGTAATTGTCATCTGCCAAATACTCGAGCTCCTTGTACTGAATTGTACATGTAGTCTTATGCGATAAGGACCAAGACGGCTTCTTAAATGATTTTGAAATCCAAGAGTTTCAGGTAAGAGGATAAACCTTGATATATAATTGATGTCAATTAATCATCTTTCTTCTACAGAAAAAATGCTTCGATAAATCTCTAACCGATGAAGAACTAGAAGATATAAAGGCTGTGATTGGGAAAGCTTCTCCCAGCTCAGCAACCGATGAGGGAATATCAGAGAGAGGGTTTATCGTGCTCAACAAAACCTTCGCGGAGAAGGGAAGACATGAAACTATATGGGCTATACTTCGGACTTTCAATTACACAGATAGTTTGAGTCTGAAGGATAGCTTTTTACACCCCAAGTACGTACCTATTTATAATGACAGTGTTTTCTCGAAAATCTTAGCAGATATCTAACGGTTTTAGGTTTGAAGTCCCCCCAAACTCCTCTGCAGAACTATCTGCCATAGGTTATCGCTTCTTTGTAGATTTGTTTCTTCTATTTGACAAAGATAATGATGGGGGTTTGAACGGCGATGAGTTATCTGCTCTATTTGCGCCCACACCTGGTCTTCCGGCGTCCTGGGTGGATTCCTCATTCCCTTCCTCTACTGTACGGTCCGAAGCTGGTCACATAACTCTACAAGGATGGTTAGCCCAATGGAGTATGACAACATATCAAGATCCGAAAACGACGTTAGCTTATTTGGCATATCTTGGGTTCGAGAGTGGTGAAAAAGGAGGAACAACCGCGGCGTTAAAACTAACAAAGCCGAGAAAAAAGAGGAGAAGGCAAGGGAAGGTTGAGAGGAATGTAGTTTTATGCTACGTCCTCGGAGCAAGTGGTAGTGGGAAAAGTTCCATTTTGAACGCCTTTTTGAATAGAACATTCAGTTCGACATACCATCCAACGATAAAACCGCGTACAGCGGTTAACAGTGTGGAGTTACAAGGAGGGAAGCAATGCTATTTGATTGTGAGTGTTCTTCTCATATCCCATTCTCACTCTATCACTAACAAACCCATAGCTTGAGGAGCTCGGGGAGTTGGAGCTAGCTATTTTGGAAAATCAGGCAAAGTTGAATGCGTGTGATGTTGTCTGCTATACATACGATTCTTCAGACCCTGATAGCTTTGCGCATATTGTGGATTTACGGGTAGGTTTGCAGGTTGCGAGTAATGTTAAGATACTAATGGTTCTATAGAACCGATACCCAGAGCTTGATGAATTGCCAGCAGTGTTTGCCGCCTTGAAAGCGGATCTGGATAAGACTACACAGAGAGCGGAAATACAGCCGGATATCTACACACGAGAAATTGGGATGCCGGCCCCGCTACATGTTAGTGCAGCATGGACATCGATCTCTGAACTTTTTGTTACGGTTTGTCTCGAAATCGCTCCAAACGTATCCATACTGACATCATCTCACAGATTGCGGAGGCTGCTTTGTCTCCAAATACGGCTTCTCCCCGGACATATCCAGAGCCAGTTGATAAGACCAATATGTATATTGCAGCAGGGGTCACAAGTATGTTAAATTCTTTACTTCCTCCCGCTGATGCCCTCTCGTAGAAATTTCTAACGGGAACACATACAGCTTGCACAATATTAACACTCCTGTTCATGTGGAGGAGATCCAACACATGATTTGATTTCTTTAAATAGGCTCGAAATATCAACATATAAATAAATGCATGTGAGTGAACGGTGCAGTATTTAAGGAATTCGAATATTTCTATTTTTTCTTTCTTTTCTTTGGGGGGGGGGGTAATTCGTATGAAATCTCTTAGCCTTGCGCTTTCGTGGGCAGCTGGGAAACGCCTCGCCGGATGTCTACATACATCTAAATTATGTACATATATAGCCTGATAAGAATACATTTGTTATAAACATTCATTTACACCTCTATTATTTGTGGATGCGAGTGGATGAACCTAACATCTCAACCTTGGGACTTTTGAAACTAAACAGGCATAAAGGTCATTGGGGGGTATCACATGTCTCAATCTCTTATTAACTTCTATCTGGATGGGTTGGTCGATATCTTCGGGAATGGGTTTTAATGGCTGACCTAGATCCGGTTTTTATATGCAAGTGAGCTGCAGGGTAAATGCGGGGTTCGATAGCATTCTCAGAATATTAAGACCGTGTGCCCCGAATATCGGAGACAGAGAGTCGCCTGTAGAATTGTATAAAATTCTCTGTTCAGTGACCGTGCAATCAATACTAGCTGACAATGCTATGACTCATGTGATCCCATATTGGCATGAGCTTTGAGTACATTTATCCAGTGCGTAGCCTAGGTGAAATGATGGCCATAGAATCGTCGACATCACTGGTAATTCAACCCACTTCACTGAATTGGTACTTCATATAGTCTGACAATGCTTTCTAGTGCCTGATTTGGCACTAATCATAGAGTATGATTCGGTTAGAAAAGTAGAGGTATATTCTATTTACCATCTATCAGGGACATTCGGGGCAAGCCCTAGTACATGTATGTATGTATATATAGATGTGGTTCCAGAGTGTGGTCCAGACATTGGATTGCCATAATTTTCATCGCTCGTTGGCTAGTGGTGTCGCATAAAACCAAACGCTTAACTACATGTACTCTTTATTTCATGACGTTTCCGGACTGGACTGGGTCTGCATATGGGCGTAAATCGTGCATAACAACCATATTTTGGTGGTATGCAGACCCAGTCCAGTCCGGAAACGTCATGAAATAGAGAGTACATATAGGCGATGGCCGTAATGTCTCAGAGGACCTGTGACATATTTTCTCGAGGTTGTAGTCGTCGTTGATATGATGCAAGCTGTCAGGCACAATTGGAGGTTGCTTACAGCCGCAATGCACCCTTGTTATGCACTCCACAACCCCACGAACTAGCATGCCCAGGTATCTTGGTGAGACCACACCATCTTCTTTCCCCGACCTCTTCCCCGACCTCTTCCCCGACCTTTTAATCTCTCCCTACGATTCCCCCTTCTTATTTTTTTCATCTCCAGTTTATAGTCTTACTTATTAACCCAAATTTTGATACCTGATAACTATAGCTACTAAACAACCCTACATCTAGCTCGATGTTCGTGTTACCTCCTCCTCCTCCGCGGTACCCAGGTACTGCTGGTGCTGGTCCATGGGGCACAGGAATTCCTGGATCTATGCCGGTGATTGAGACAAATAATACCATTTCGTATCCAAAAGGCCCAGAACACCGATTTTCTGTTGGTGAAGGTTCGCAACGTCGCCCCAAGGTCCAGCGGACATAGCCCGGATATAGGCTTCATAGACACCATCGCTAATAAAAGGGCTATAGGGACATACGTATTGAAGGAAGATATATTTCTTGCGACGCCCCCTCCTCATCCTTCTGAAGCTCCCGTCACCAATCTGAATCCTTTGAGCACCGCGCCGCAGCCTACAGTAGCTGGTACAAAGCTCTCACTTGTGTCTCTTAAATATCGCAGCTTACCGCATCCCTACCGCAGCCAAACATTTTCCGCTGGTAAAGAAAATCAAGAGAGCAATTCAAGAACATCTGCCGAAACCGATGATCAAAGTTCTCTTGGGAAGGCGGCTTCAGGGAGCAGTGCATCTAAGAATGGGGACACTGTGATACCAATACAGCCCGAGAAATTCGGAGGAGGAAATTCGTCTTTATCGGCGGCTACTGGGAAAGATGCAGCAAAGAGAAAAAAGCCGAAAAACAATATTGCAAAAAACAACTCATCTTTCGTCTCAAGAATCATTCCACACGAAAACCTAGCCAAGAGGCTTGCAGAGAGGAATGATGAAGATCTGTTTGTTTTCGCAAATATCAATAGGGCTTTCAACTGGTTAGATATGGATTCTATGAATAAGGTTCAAATTTTTTTACCTTACCATAAAGTTCAAAAATCGAAAACTTATATCTTTTGTTTTCTATAGCAAGAACCCTTGTCAAAAATCCTTTTCACAAAGGCACATCCAATTTGCCATGATGTCAACCAGCTCACCAAGAGTTCCAGTCATTTAGACGTGATTATTGGTTTCTCTACTGGGGATATAATCTGGTTTGATCCAATGTCAAACAAATACGCGAGGCTGAACAAGAATGTAGATTTTCTTTACCTCTTGGAAGAAAAGAGAATCCTAGACACTTGGCTAACTGGATACAACTTTCATGGGTTAGGGGATGATAAATTCACATGCCGTTACTGACATCAAATGGCTACCGGGGTCAGAAAATCTATTTTTGGCCGCACATCAAGATGGTTCTTTGATTGTTTACGATAAAGAGAAAGAGGATGCGCTATTTGTGCCTGAAGACACGCCAGACGTGTCCGGAGTAGCAGAAGACGCTGCGCCAACTAGTGGAACTGCGAACCTTATGAAGTACTTTGCAGTAAAAAAGTCCGTCAAGTCAAAAAACCAGCGGGCCAATCCTGTATCGTATTGGTCAGTATCCAAGAGTGCAGTCACGGCTTTCTCCTTTTCGCCAGATCGTGAACATATTGCAGTGGTTTCAGAAGATCAATGTTTACGAGTCATCAACTTCGTAAAAGAAAAGTAGGCTCTACAATCACAATCTTCATTGGTAAGATCACAATGTTTACATGATGCAGGTTATTGGATGTGTACAGCAGTTACTATGGTGGCTTAATGTGCGTTTGTTGGTCTCCGGATGGCAAGTATGTGGTGACGGGGGGTCAGGACGACCTAGTTTCTATCTGGTCCTTCAACGAGCACCGCATTGTTGCACGCTGTGAAGGACATCACTCCTGGGTTTCCAGTGTCGCATTTGACCCCTGGCGGTGCGATGACCGTACATATAGGTTTGGAAGTGTCGGCAACGATTGTAGGCTGCTACTATGGGATTTCAGTGTTGCAATGCTTCACAAGCCAAAAGCGGTACGGCCCCTATTTCATCTGTCGTTTTATCGTGCCTATGAGAGATTTAGCCCCTCTTATATGAGGGCTTTCCGGTATCCTGAATGAAGCCCTGACGTCTATGGCTTTGATATATAGGCAGCTACTCAGCAACACCGAGGAAGCATGTCATCGCATAATCATCAGTATCCTACAGGAAGGATGCAGGCAGAAAGCTTATCAGGCAGTAGATTGAGATCAGATTCGAATATCGCCGCCTCAGTTCACATTCATGATGAAAATGGTGACGGAATAGCAGTGCATGGTGTCCAAGAGCGTGCACGGACTGCCGTTTTGCCGCCGATCATGGTAAGTCCAAGCCCTTATCCTTATCGCAAGGTTTTTCCGAAGTTAGGCACCCGCCTAGCTGAAACTCGGGTTTTCCGTGCATGGCGTCCATAAGGATGGGTGGGCTCACTGCGTGACACAGTCAAAAGTGATCGATCCAGAACATCTCACCCAAGTTATTTTCCGGGAAGACTCAATCATAACAACATGCGTAGAAGGTAAGCAACCAGTCTTTCCTTAACCCAGTATCTCGGCTCCGAATCTGTCTCGATTAGAGCTACAGGGACCCTTGACATCAGTAACCGAACTTGTTTGCAAAGAGGAGTTCCTTGGAAGGCTAATATTTTGCGCGATAAAATTTTTTCTTGGGAAACGAATAGGTCACTTGAAGACTTGGAATAGACCACACATCAACCAGGATAGCAACGGCAGCGAGGTGACTCTTTCCGCCGCCGGGAGTTGATTTCGGTGTCCTTCTGATGTCTGAATATTTTTTCCCTGCTATTTTCCTCCACTTGTTTTCAAATTTCGTTTCTACTAGTTGGCATCGTTTCAAAAAAAAGTTGTCACAATATGGAAGATCCATCTATGTGCCCATAGCTTTTTCTAGAAAATCTGTTGCAGATTGATCGTCCCACAAAGCATATCGGCTAAAAATTGCTCTATGGTGGGTCATTAATAAAATCAGATGATATAAATCTAAGTTTTGCAACGAGGGGAGGGGATTTTGGACATCGCCCATCAGCTGAGTTTCGACCCATTCTCGCTGCAGAAAGGCGATCCGGCGATAGCATCTCGACCATGGGTCAACCAAGACCCAACGTCTTTTAATGAGTTAAACAAAAAAAAAAAAAAAAGACCCAACGTCTTTGTCTAAAAGGAGTGGCGCTAAGGGCTCCATAGCGAGAGACCGCGAGAACCAAGTGGGGCTATCTGAATCAGTTTGATAGGTCTCTATGCCTGCAACGCTACTCACAAAATTCGTGGTTCATTCTTCGATTTCCACTTGCTGCTTTGTGTTCCTGAGATAAACGCCCAAACAAGCAACTACATGTAGTCGAGATGTCGAGTGTGGGGGTCACAGATTTCGATGGAGGCCAGATGCAGTAGACCTTTGCGTGGGCAGGCAACCACAAGAAAAGGCAGGGTGAGAAAAGAGACCCACCTGGGCCTTTTGTTGACAGTTCTAGATATTAGGCTGAATCTGTGAAAGTGGAATGAATGTGTGTGAGTGAGTGAGATATATCATAATTGGAACATACTACTCACTTTAGGTACTTTGCATGGTGCGTACAAGTAAGAGGTAGAGTACATGTATGAGTAGGTACACAATGGGAGCTCTGAGGATACCAAGAATAATGATGCATGTGCTGTGTATTATTACAATGTGGTTGTCTATATAGGTAGGTGCAGATGTAGCAGATGTTGCATGAGCTCGGGGTGGATATTCCGAGAAGGAAAGACGGTGCCTGGCGTGTGCCTTACAGGTGCGTGGGCAGGGAGTAGAGTAAGCCCTTGTGCACACAGCCAACAGAGATTCGAGGGCAGGGAGTGTTTGAAGGGGAACCTATGATTCCTCAAACACCCTTGGACCGTAGAAGGCGTTGCAACTTGCAGAAGTTCTGCAATGTACGGTGCGGCGGCAACTAGACAACTTTATTCCTGGGTTGTGCCTAGGAAGCCTTGGACTTACCTACCTGATGTCCTTCGGAAGGACTATTTATTACTTGCACTCGTTAAGATCAGCGTTGCCGGAGCTAGATCCCGGGCAGCGGCGGCGCGTCACTTGGATGCCGGGGTTCTTTATTCTTTGTTGTTGCTGGCCCTGGTGGGGCATATTACGGGCCTACTAAGTAAGCTGTTGGTGGATGGTGGATGCTGGATGCTTGAAGACAGAAAGACGAGCGAGATCGCGGTCAACGGACGGCGAGATGCGATGGTACAATCGATAGTACGATACCTACCTTGGACAGTGTACTTACTCAAAGGGCTCGTGCGATAACTGCAGGGGCGAATGGAGGAAGACGGAGACCCTCATGGACGGGCCGGGGGGTTTATGAAGAGGGTCCCGCACTGCTAGTCCGTTTATTTTTCTTCCGCAGTTTCGCTCACTCTGCCTCACTCGCTCGATCAGATACTTATTCACGCACTGGTCCCAACGAAGACTGCTCAGCTGAACCTCCCGGTTACATTCCTGCAGGATCACTAGCTACATTGCACGTTGAACAGGGCCTTGTGTTCCTTCAAAAGCCTCGCCGAGCCCACTACTTGTCGAGTTTTTCTGAGACCTCTTATTCTAAGCTATCCTATTGACCCAACCTGATCCTCGTGCGCCCTCAAAATACACTTTCAACATGCCTCTTTTACAACGGAACCACAGCCATACAATTCCGTATTGCGACATCAGGTATGTCTTTCTGCCTTTTTTCCTTTCTTTTTTTCATCTCTTCCATTTTTCATGTTGCAATATTGATTGTGCCCTTCGCACGTACTTCTCACTAACATGAAATTTCTATAGACTTGACGAAGATGTGATCGTTTTGCGAGGACCTCCGTCTGAATCTGCAGGCGCTCTCCTTAAAGGAAAATTGGCCTTCTGCCTAACAGAACAGATACCTGTCCGTGGAATAACGTTAACTTTGGTTGGAATGAAGCGTTTACAGTATGTGGCGAAGCTCTTTAACCCAAAGAGGGGAAAGTAGATTATAAAAGGCTAACGGAGCTCTTTACGCAAACTGTAGTTGGCAAGAAAGGATGTCTACAGTAACTGGAATTACAATGAAAACCATCAAGCACGAGGAGCTTGTTTACGAGAAGAAATGGCAGTTTTTAGAATTCGACCATAAACATGCTGTGACTCTTAGGCCAGACAACTACGAGTATGAGTTTGACGTAGCGTTACCTGGAGGTAAGAAAGCCTTTTCCCTTTCGCCCATGCATCCGAGCGGCGGCATTAACCGGGCATTGTGTCATACAGATCTGCCCGAGTCGATCGAAGGACTGGAGAATGCGCACATATTTTATCGGCTAAAGGCTGTTATTGACAGGCCGAGGTTTTCACAGAACATCGTTGCTAAAAAGGTATTGACTCCATCCCGGTGACTATATTGTATATTTTATTGACTAGGAAGTATTAGCACGTGAGAGTTGTCAGAACCCTAAACGCCGGCGCTTTGGAATTGTCGCAAACCATGTCTGTGGAAAATCTTTGGCCGAACAAAGTCGAATACTCTATTAGCATTCCAAATAAGGCAGTTGTCTTCGGCAGTTCTATTCCTGTCGATATTGTCCTCATACCACTTCTCAAAGGCTTGTCCGTTGGTAAGGTGACATGCAGCCTAAAAGAACTGCACAATTTCTCAATACCGCACAAGGAAAGCACTAGGTCAGATATGAGATCGATCATCACGCAAACATTTGAAGGCGGAGATATGGTGCAGGAACCGCATGAAGATGAAGATTTTGGGAGATGGAATTTACATCAGCGCGTAGAGCTGCCGAAGACCCTCGCACGGTGTGTACAAGATTGCGAGGTCGAGTCGATTAAAGTGCGACATAAGTAGGTACCGAAAATCATTGTTGTATAATTCTTCCTAACGGTTGTATTAGGCTTAAATTCACTATTCAACTTCATAATCCTGATGGGCACACCTCCGAACTCCGCGCCTCGCTACCTGTCATGTTATTTATCTCACCAAACTTACTCATGGCTGAAGATAATGTCATCCATGACAACGCTTCTATGGAGGATAGCGAAGACATTCATGGAGCCTATGCGCCCCCTCGTTATGACGACCATTACCTCGACCGGTTGTATGAAGGAATTCCTCACGATCGCTTCGAGACACCACTTCCATCTGGTGCAAACACCCCCGCAGTGCTATCTCGGAGCAATTCGCATGAAAATCTAGCAGCGCTCTCGATGATGGGTTCTGGAGGAATATCAGGAACATCCAGCCCATTACGTATTCCAGATGCTACTTCAGGGAGTTGGTTTGTCAATAGATCCAGAGTAACCACTCCCGGTTTTTCATCACCACCTACAGCAGCTGGTGGGTTTTCCGATGCCGAGCTTGTTGCCAGGCTAAGTGGCCACCATCAAGGCGGTGACTACTTTCCAAGTAGAACAGGAAGATCTACGACAAGTGGGCCTAGTACCCGATCTCATTCGCCCGAAGACCACTCACGCGGTGAAGAGGAAGAATTAAATCTCAACGAACTATCTAAAGTCCCTTCATATACTACTGCCGTGCGACAAGGCGTAAGGAATCTTTCTACACGCTCCAATCTTCCTCAATATGAAGATGGGACTAGGAGCAATCCTGAGAGCACAACAAATACTCCTAGGCACAGTCCTCCGACGTCGTATACGATGCCCGTTGTGAACTCAGGGAGGGGTGGTCACGAAGGAAGGGGGTCAAGACTTTGGGGAAGAAGTTTAACCACGAATGACGTACATAACACTGTTGAGAACAATGGGGGGCACGGGCACGGGCACGGGCACGGAATTACTGGAGGATTGAGTGGAATAAGTGCGGGTCTCGCTGATGCCGAGAGGAGAATCAGACTACTTCAGTTGAGGGGACGATGATACGAGAACGAAATTTATGTGGTATATCTTATGATTGAGCGATTGCGACGGCAGTAATATTATAACGATCTTTTTCATTTCTTTCTGTTTTGGGTAAAGGATTGGCGTTGGGGTTAATTTCATTGTTTATTGTAGATTAGATAGCATTACTTTTTTTCTCTTTCTTTCCTTATATACCTCCTCTCACTTTGTCTCGTAAGCATGTATATCATATTCTTATATAACATCTTGATATTATTACGCCCTGGGTAGTTACGTTTTCATCTTTTACCGGCACCTTTGTTAGGACTAGTGGTGTGGGTGGGGTTTCGATTTTTATATGCCTTGCTTTTTGTTTGACAGGTCTACCCATTAATAGCAAAAACCAATCAGTACACACACCTTAAATCGATCTCAGTACTTAAGTAGGCAATCACTTGCGGATGTTTTTTTAAACCTTTCCTGTTAACCGCTGGGATCTAAAGGATCAACACAGTGTAAAGCCAATTGAAAACAAGATTAGTATGCAAACAATTGAACTTACCAAGTTACTGGCTCGGGAAAAACTTAAGTATCTGCCCAAGGATACCCCACAACCATTGAGTGCGGGTAAACATTTAACCGCCGTCAAGTTGAATGAGATGGGCTGATTAGGTTGGTGCCGGCAGGGTACCGTACTAACCAATATTAGCTTTGATTTGTTGTGGTCTGATATGCGCGAGTGATCCAACATGAAGCGTTGGCGCGACCGGTGGCCTGAGGTTCTTGCGCATGTCATGTCAACAAGACAACCTCAGATGATGTTTTTTTTTTATAGCGAGAAACGACATCTCCGTTCGGGCCGCGAGCGCTTCGATCCAATATCTTCATGTTCGCATCATCCGATTCGAGCTGTCAAAAAGGCTTCATTCTCAATAGAACTCGGTAGATTACATATACATATTGTAGGTACGTGGCTGATCTTGGCACTATCTATAAAGTACATGTAACTTGGGGAAGAAATCTAGAAATTTGGGCACAGAATGATGTTCGAATTCCGTTACCTTCGCCACGAGTTATCAGAAACCATAAAGAGAATTTTGTAGGAAACAACCAGCACATACGGGGAAGACATTCCAGTCAACACCAGTAAGTCAGTATATCTCTATAGTACATACAATGCGTACGCCTCACGAGAGAAGTACTGTAGATAATGGGACGAGCACATATAAATACTTGTTATAGCACCTGAGAGCTCGGCACACAATAACCCGGCTGGCTATTGAGTCTAGATCCCGATTACTGGGCATATGAGGTGTCTAAAATTTCACTTGTCTGGCCTATAAAGGTACATAAATATGCAAGCATGAAGTTCTGGCCTGAAGAAAGTAAAGGTCACTTCACTTGTTAGGGTATTCCTTGATGGGGGCCAATGACGCCACAGCCAATCTAGAAGAGCGATTGGTGAGGTTGGTCCAGCGGTCAAGTAATTGGCAATGATCACCCATGAAATGGGCAAAACTGAGCAACACATAGCAGTTGTAAGGTAATGACCAATCATGGTGTGGCTGGACTCCGACTCGTACTGTTATATAACTTATAGCCCGAACAGTCGCCGTTCGTCGTCAAGCCAGGTTTGCCATTGACCTAGGAATGTCTGCACCAAGTTAGTGAAGTGCCGAATCAGAATCGAGGATGGGCGCTGGATACTTAAAACTTCATGCTAATATGGGATTATGTAAATCATAGAATCGTCAGCCAGCATCTATTTGAACCACACTTATATAGGGAACTTTGTACAATTCTACAGGCGACCCCTCTGTCTCCGACATTCGGAGCACTATGTACCCCCTCTCCTCTTATCCTATCGGCCGTATCTGATATTTTAATAAATTATAAAAGCTAACCAATCAATGCTGTTACCTCTAGACCATAAAACTCTCCCGGTAAGCCCTTGAAACCAATATGCCTCATTGCTAGCACTATAGCTAGCTATATTTTCTTGAGATATCATATTCTGCAATTCCTTACTGTGCTACTGACAGGTTGATGAATAGGAACAACCTATCTCGAAATTTCAAGGGTCAATCACAGATCAATATTGACTGCTTTACCAGAGGGTTTCTCAACCCGATATTGGGGATACATTGTAGTATACGTATCCGTGTAAGTATTTCGTAAACTGTGGGAACTGTCGGAAACTGGCGGAAACTGGCTTTACAAATTCGCTTTAACAGCTTTTCACGGTGAGTAGCTATTATAAAAGAATCCTTATAGCTTTCCTCCACGGTCCAGAAGATCCAACACAAATCCCAGAGAATATCCATCACTGATCTTCAGGAGAAAGTGTTCGAATTATCTAAGGGGCTAAGGCTTATGATGGCTTACTGAACTCCAATTAGAGGTCGCTAATAAGGTGCAACCAAATCCCTACTAAGAATTCCTCCCATTCAATGAACGCATGAGTAGTTAGTAAACAATATTCAATCGCTGAAATATGGAGGTTTAAAGTCAAATACCAACCTTTTTAGGCGTAGTTATGGTAAGTCACCCGATTTAAAAGGATTCATCTGACGATCAAGAAAGCCTTTACATTTATACACGCACGACTAGTTCTAATGACTACCTTGGTGCTGGGTGTTTAAATTGTGTTGTTTGAGTTACATGTATCGAGGGACGTAGGGTCCAAGCATCATTACCTTATCCGCATTGTTGATTAATAGCCCCGGCACCAGGGGCCTAATCAAGAAGTATCCGAGTGTTGAATCCAGGGCTTGGATCGCTTGATTGCCATGCATCCCCACCCATGTTCTCCATAGCAAGCTCTCACTCCGTAAGTCCTATCGAGTGATGCAAGGCGAGAACCACGACCAAACCTTTTTTGCTGTTTTCGAGTTCGAAAAACGTGGTACATACATAGAGCACCCCTTGGACGGATGAAACTACCAAATTCGCAGCTTGCCTTTTTGAGCTAATACTAGCCCAAGCAGCTATCTAACACTTATTTTTGATTGGCTCTATGGTTATTCTCAACCATTAAGAGCAACGGATATACCCAACTCAGTGCGTGCTTTCATCCGTCCAAGCCTCCTCGTCACCGCAAGCGTCATTGTTTTGATTATCGAGGCTACGTCAGGGTTGAAGGGTCCTGGACTGCATGCAGGTGACGATAGGCGAGCGCATACTCTAGATTCCCTGGTCCGGCCCACAAAAGCCTTGGCGCGACATCTGAGATATATTCCCCGCGTCGGACCTTGGAGCTTCCAACAATAAATCTAATAACCACAACAGAATATACAGTTTTCATCGCAATACGTTCACTAAAACACAGTTCATTCATTATCTATAATAACAAGAACGAACAATGCTAGGTCTAGGTAAAAAGGAAAAAGCACCGATTGCTGAACCAGTGGCCGAACAGCCCCCACCGCGGCATGACACTATCGATTCGGTAGCTTCAACAGATGCAGTTCCAGTTGAGAAGGGTGATATTGGTGTATTGTTTGTAGAGAGACTGCAAGCCTGGAAACATGCTATCGGATATCTAGAGGCATACGTCGAATCTACAGAAAAGGTTCACAAGGAGCTTGCAAAGGAATACGAAAAGGTGTTGAAGGTAGGCTTCGTATCTTGTTCAATTTCAGGATTATAAGTCATACTAATTACTTCTAGACCGTTTCTGAGCCGTTGAGGGAGGGAAGACACTTCGGTATTTAAAATATAGACACCAGAATTTTGTAGGTGCCGTGGCTAATTCTGGCATGAGTACAGACCAAGAGGTTGGAGGCGTTGCTAGCTTTTTCGAAAACATCCGCACAAACACCCAGGCGATATCTCACTCTCATACCGAAACTGAAAAGGCTCTGAAGCTTGCGGTACTCCCAATATTAGAAGGACTCCACCGCGAAATCAAAGAAAGAGCCAAAGTAATACGTACCGCCGCTGAGAAGGGCTTAAAGGCTGTCTCGAAAGCGCGAAATCACACTCAAAACCATATTGAGCTTCTTGGGCAACATGCTTCTTCCTTTGACTCTGTTGGCTCTCACGCGCAGCCTGTTAGTGGAGGGATGCATATCCATATCCCGGGAACCCACAGCCATAATTCCAGCGGTAAACCAAAACCTGACAGCGATCCTTATGTCCTCAAGAGAGGTATCCTGCACAGGCTGCATAAGCAGGTTCTTGAAGAGAATGCCAATCGCCAAGAGCTCCTCTCTATACAGAACACCATGCAGCAGTTCGAGTCCCATATTCTACAAACTGTCCAACAGGCCATGGCAGAATTTTATAAGCATGTTGGGAATCAAGCAGATAAGCAAAAGGCACTATACGGCGATATAGTTGGTACGTTGACTGCAATACTCTACTACTATAGCTAGAGACTCTCGATTGATAATTATGATAGGGGCTGTCCAGAAACTTCCGTTAGATTTTGAATGGAACGGTTTTATGAAAAGAGAGAATGATGTTCTGATAGATCCTAGTGTCCCATCCAGATCAGTAGATCAGATTCAATTTGCAAATATGGATCACAGGAGTGCCAAGGCGTTGATAGAAGGACCCTTACAGAGGAAGGGGAAGATCATGAGAAGCTACAGCACTGGTTACTACGTGGTCACTCCGAGCAAGTATCTACATGAGTTTAAGGATAACGATGTAGGTGCTCAAATAAACGTAGCACAAGCACTCTAGGTAGACTAATCTTGTAACCGTGAAACAGAACTTCAACAAGGAGCCGGAACCGGAAACAAGTCTTTACTTACCTGATTGCACCGTCGGCGCTTTGTCTAAAGAACCCGATGGCAAATTCATCATCTCTGGGAAGGAAACCGGTGGGGCTTTGAAGGTAACATCTATATTTATCGCTTGAGTAATATCGATGCTTACTACTATCACCAATTGAATAGGGATTTACCAAGCATGACTTTGCTTTCAAAGCTACCTCACACGCCGAGGTATTTCCATCTTTATCTTCTGGGGTAAAGCGTTCATCCAATAAAAATCAAACCGCTAACTTGCCTATCTAGGCCGCCAAATGGCATGAAATTATTTCTCAATGTGCCGGTCTAACAACTAATGAGACACCGATTACAAGCCCAGCATCACCCACCGCTGTAGGCATTGCTGACGAAATGACCGGTATGCCACCACCAACTTATTCTCGCACAAGCTCGCAAGAAACAGGTATCACAAAAACGACAGACTTGCCTGTCATGGCTGGCGCCGGTGTTGAGTCTGGCGCTGGAGCTGGATCTGTTGCCGCAGATGTACCAATAGCTCCGTTAGCTACAAAATCTTGATTGAAGCATGGGCAAATAATATATTCGAAGGCTAGCTAAATCAGCTACATTGGGGACGGTTTGGTAGATATGAGAACCCTTGGGGATCCGGACTACATATCCATGCAATGTTATGATATCGAATTTTAAATAATCTTACGACTCAAATAAATACAATCTCATCTATCAGGTCTTTCCCTTTACTTCATAGGCATATATGTATATTTAAAGATGAAAGGAGCATTTAAATAGTAACTATGACAGCAGCCTGTCAGGTCCAGGATCCCAACAAAGAAAAGGACACACTATCCGATCTAAACTGAATTGAGTTTCGGTACTGTACCATACTCAGCGTAGTTAATTAGTTTTGTCGTATTCAATGTTTCATACCATTCAGCAATAATTTTAAAGTGGTTTACGAATCATCTCAAGCTACATGTAATTAATGAATTAAACAAAAAAACAAAAACATCTCGAGCTGATATTATCACGTGAAGTGAACCTATTCGAGGTCGAAACTTCTAACACACTGATTTCGAGGCAATATAATGGGCCAGCTTTTAGACCTCGAACCGACCTGGCCCATCAAACCCAGCCATGAAGACTGGACATGTAAATCATAGCCAAAGCTCGAGTTGACTTGTTCCATGCATGAACCACACTAACATTGCCACTATATTTCCATAGACGAAAGCCTGTATTCAATTAATGAATTAAACAAGCCACCGCTATTATATTATCATTCTAATTCATATTAATTCATCAATTGTTTTTATAAATATGCCGGTCCGACAGTCACCGCGGCCTACCTCAGTGGAAGTGCTGTTCATCAGCCGGTCCAGTAAGTGGTAGCCAGAAACCACTAGTCAAGATATCACGAGGGAGTCTGGTGACGATTGCCAATTTTGGGGAACTTTGTACTATTTCAGATAGCTGGACCTGCTGCGTATATACTATTCAAGATCGAGTCTTAGTTGCTTCGAACTACGTGTATACGGGCCTAGAAATCTGCACGCGGGGCGGAGGCGGTGGTGGCTGAAACATGTCTGTTCGAATGCTAGCTGAAAGATATATTGTCCATAGGAATCAAACTTTGACTTATCGGGGATAGACCCGCTTTTGTACCATCCTACCGGCATATCTGAATAGTTCAACTATCCCCAGGGTCTCTCTCCGTCCTATTACGGTCTTTCGGTCTGCTACTATAGACCAGAACGGCTGCTATTATGTAGATCCCGAAGTTAGTTCGTTTGCGAGCCTTGTGAGCCACGAGTGATCACCCATGATACAACTATAATGGCATCCATAAGAACTCGTAACTATCATGAGTGACCACTACATCACATATGCCTTACCTTGTGAGCGGCTAAGAAGGAAATTAAAGAATAGGCTCAAATTCCTTCTATATACGGTTAACTCTGCTCGGCCAGGTCACTATAGGGGGGTATAGCAGATTGTAGGGGGAGGTGCCACCACAGGTTAGCTATGTAAATTTCTGGAAGTCCCAAAGATGTAGAGAAATGATAATTTTTCTTGTTATAGGATCATCTATTATATGAGTCTATCTTGTTACTTACATACAATCCATACGCTCTCCTAAAGCTAACGATATCCAGACCAGATAATACCTAATACCGCAAGTAGCGTGATCCTTGACTAGAATTTACAACTATTCCCGCGCTAGCCCCGCTGGAGGAAACTCGCTAAACGATGTGCACATCCAGGACAGCGCTCATACCACCCTTCACTGTCTCGATCGCCTCCACCAGTAACTTCTCCATCTCCTCGATATTATGGGCAGTTCCCGCCCAAACCTGGCCACCTGCTGCCGCTTTCGCAATTCCAGCCTATTGATATCGCTGTCAGTATTAAGGTACTCTAAATGAAGCATTCATAAAAACATACATAATCCGGTGACGGCCTGAAAGAAATATTCAGCTCTTCATTAGTTGCATGGGCTGCATATCCATCGGGATGTACGAGTTTTGCAGACCGCAGGGGGGCGTGCCAGCCGTCATTGTTCAGCACAATAGTTAAAAAGGGGATATTGTAACGGCGAGAAATCCAATATACTGATGCTGGGACAGCAAATAGGAACGTTCCGTCACCAACTACAGCGGCAACGAATTTACCGGAGTTGTTTTTGCCGTTATCGAGCCCCAGCTTTGCTCCAATCGCTGCGCCTCCAAACCACCCAACTGTTGATAAGTCAGCATTGCTCATCATATACTCGAGCCCAAAGCAAAATATTACTTACGTCCACCTGCGCCTGAGCCTATGATGCTGCCAGGCTCTACGCATTGCAGCTGGTTTGCCACAGCTACTGTTTGAGTAACCGCTTCTAGGAGTACAACTGCGTCCTTAGGCATGATTTCTCTCATGCGCTTTGTCATATATGCCGCCGAAACCATGCCATCATCTCTGGGTTTTGCAAGTTCTACAAATTCGTCCATCCGCTTTCTGTGCTCAGCTTCCAACGTTTTTAAACGGGATTTTGCATCTATATATTGGAGCTTCGGAGACCCTGAGATACGAGCATTGATCTGTCTCAGTGCAGTGAAAGCATCCGCTCTGTACCGAGCATGCGCATCGATATAGAAAACGGGCATTTGCTGCTTCAGCGGGTCAATATCGATGTGATAGATTTTTGCTGCAGGTGAGGGTTTGCATCTTTGCCCAAAGGTCAGCAGTAATTCCCATATTAGAAGTAGAGCTAAGGATCGTACTGAGTTGGGATCCAAGGCACGTCGCAATCAATAACTAATATCATGTCTGCGGTTCTGATGCGTTCGTGTACACCATACCCAAGACCCAAAGAAGAGATATGATTTGAAGGGAAACACATATCACTACCAAGGGTATCAAGAACTCTTACTCCTGGCAAACCATCTGCAAGCTTCACAAGCTCTCTCGTAGCCTCATGGTTACGCCCGGCATATCCTGTCAATACCAGCGGCTCTTTTGCCGCAAGAAAAGCTTCTGCAATAGTTTCTACAGCGTCCTCGGGCAGCGCAGCAGGTGAGACGGGATCCCAAACGCTTTGATTTAGGTGGTATGGCTCAATATCTTCTTCCAGCACCTCCCGAGCTGCAGTAAGGTACACCGGGCCTTTTGGGTCTGACATGGCAAATGAGAGAGCACGATTGATCATCTGTTTAATGTTTTTTCCTGTTTTGATCTCAGCCGTATAGCGGCAATACTGTGCAACGATGGCACGTTGATCTGGTACGTCCTGGATATAGTGGATGAATTCGGTTCGGCTGCCACGCATTTCTCCTTCTTGGGTGAAGGGGGATAGGCCAGCAAATATTAAGACAGGAACGCGACCACATGAAGCATTGTGAACAGCAGCACCCAGACCTAAGTTCTGTAAGCTTTAGCTACCATGGAGTAAGCAGAAATGATTATAAACCTTGTGTGCCAACATCTACATGGACAATGACACATTGTGGCTTGCCGGTAACTTGCGCAAAACCATGAGCTGCTGAAAGAGCTACCATCTATCAAAATAGAAGGTAACGTTAGGTAAACAATCAAAAAAAATCAAAATCTCTAGGAAGCTCTCAAACAGCTCCCAAAGCTATAATTGAGCGTCTTACCTCATTCGGACATGTAATAATCTTAGGAAACCTGTCTGGGGTTTCTCTTTGGCCTTTGACCATAGCTTCCAGGATACCTGGGGTACAATTAGATTTCAATTGGCCCCTTATTCTTACAGTAATCACTTACTTGGATGATCAGAGCCCAGGTTGACAAAACAATGAGATATCCCAGCTTCCCAAAGAGCTTCGAAAAAGGCAAATGAGGCGGTGTACCTAAACAATTTCACCAATATCAATAAACATCATTATATGTAGCTCCCATGAAAGAGACCAATGCTTACATGATTGATGGATAGAGATTGGAGTGTTTTGGAGAATGTAATTATGATCGCAACCGAAGTGTCGAGATGTAATTATCAAAAGGTTGCGGGGAAGGAGCTTTATAAGGTTGCGATGTTCATGGAAGTGTAAATCGAGGCCCGCACGTAACCGAGACATCTATACAAGAATAGATTGGGCAACAGCTAGCGCATCTCTCAACGCCAATCAGATGTTATAGTATGGCTTTTATCAACATCCCAAAGCTCGGACCTGTCTTCGATATCTAATCTTCGCGATAGATAAACTTAGCCCTACTCGTAGTTTTTTTACGTTTCCGAACTGGACTGGATCTGCATATGGGCGTAAATCGTGACTTGTAATCGCGCTGCCGAAAAGTCTCCGGGTCACGTGCCATGATCCAGTGGTAATGATTAGATTAGAGACGTTAGAGAACACATATTTGAATGGCCAACCCCAATGGACTGGGCCTATTATACTTCACCCGGGCTTTGTAGTGCAAAAGCGAATAGTGATGAAGTATTTTTATTTTGTACATAACATTATTGTAACTAAATGATCCAAATCTGCATGCAACTAATGAATTAAAAAAAGGCTTCAAGATCAACAAGAAGGGAGCATAAGTGGGGGGCATTTCAGCTATTCGCTGATGGTAAAGAGCTATTTAGGTATGTACATTTATGAGCGCTGTACAACAGTATTAAGACGTATGCACCTATATGCTTAAGCGTTCGAAGTCGACCCTGTCTCATGAACTGATTTGGTTAACCCAATCCAGTAAAATTTCACCTCTTGGGTCAATTGCTTGGGCCTCGATTGACCGCATATCACTAACCTACAGGGTCAGGTAAGACATTACATGTATTAGTAGAGTTTGAGATGAAGACCAGTTATATTCTTTCCGACCGCCATAGAGCCTACAATTCTGACCATATGTACAACCACCATTCTAGCCGCAGCTAGCATCACCATCTATCACCCATAATACATCATAGTTTCAACTAGACACATGCGCACAATATGCATATATGCATATACTACTCGTAACTTCCTGACGTTTTTTGAACGCGACTGATATTGCATACCATACAAAAATACGCCAAGATCCTGATTTTGGGTGTATGCAATAGTGGCCCAGTCCAAAAATGCCAGTACAAGGGGTGCCGGAAAGTGATGCAACGGCTTGGGATTGGGTGAGGTCTTATAATTAGTGAATTCGCAATCACCTCAATTTCTTTTTTTAAATGCTCTCGAGGAGATTTTTATACTCTCTTTATTTTATATATATATACTCGTAATCTCATAGCGTTTCCGAACACGACCAATATTACATGACATACAAAAAGATAGATTTGGCGCTTTTTTATATGGTATGCAATAGCAGTCGTGTTCGGAAACGTCATGAATTTTTGAGTACCATATCTTGTTGCTTCATTAAAGTTAAAATTAGGTCGCGAGTAGTAAATCGTTGCATCACTTTCAGGCACCCCTTGTGATGCAACGATCAAGTAGTCCATACTTCTCAACAACCAAACTAGCTAACAGAATTTAGAGCATATCTATAGTAATGTAGAACCTGGAGATTATAGATATGGTGAGAGTTGATGTGGTTGACTGTTACTTCTCCTTTTATTACTGTCTCTTGCCACAAGTTGTCCTTTTTCAGGCCGAAACCCCCAAATCAATGACCTGAAAAGATTCAGACTCTATTCTAGAGACTCATATACCATGTGTATAGCTAAAATATTCATACTACCTAAGTATTATGTTATGTTAAAGATTGAAATTCTGAGTGCCTTTCCGCGTTTCTAGGTCAAACGTTGCATCACTTTCCGGCACCCCTGGGTACACAACCCTATAGTTTTATCAATCTACAGGAGGAGTGCGGCCTTCGGCCGCCCGAATATAGTGAGGAAATGAAGGTGCGGGCCGTTAGATTATTGTTGTCATTCTGGATTATTGGGTCATCCAAACGTACAGGCACGCACTAAACCTCATTTCCATATCTTATAGATAATCTGTGATTTATTAGCTCTAGTATGCACTCTAAGCCATTCAATGAGTAGCT
This sequence comes from Morchella sp. 2018-W38C, assembly GCA_024713705.1. Lineage (NCBI taxonomy): Eukaryota > Fungi > Ascomycota > Pezizomycetes > Pezizales > Morchellaceae > Morchella > Morchella sp. 2018-W38C. The sequence goes on from JAMJEX010000001.1 coordinate 2,301,223, forward strand.
TTAGTATGTACGTGTAGTTCATGATATATAAAAATACAGCTGTAGTTCCGTCAGTGTTTGTTCTTTTATATTTATTCCATCTCGGGAGTAGTTCTTTGTCAACTTGTGTAATGATTTGCCATCAATATTATAAATAGTAAGCAACGTCCAATAGAAAACGTTACATGTATATATTACACTGCAGGGTATGCTGTATCCGCAGGACGGGCTGAGTCGTCAAGGGATTTCTGGCACGTGACCCGACAACTCCTTAGCACCTCGTACCTACATGTACTACGCTGGTAGGAGTAAGTCTGTTGATAGTGAGAACTGTTGCAACCCCTATCAGTGTAGTACCTAACCAAAGCCTGAAGGCGCTGTACCATTATGACTACATGTAAATATAAGGCGCTTGTCTCTAATCATGCATGTACTCTACAGCAAGTAGTAGAGTATGTACTCTAGCGAGACACGTGATACCTTTGTGCCATTATCATGTTGTCTGCCTTCCTATCGAGGATGGTTATAAGCGGCTTTAGGAACGATTGAAGAAAAAACACAGTCTACCAATGCAATGGCTACCAATAAGCGATAAAAAACACCTGAACGACTGAATTGCTTTTGCAAATAACATCAATTTCCCCCCTCCGCAATAATCTCCAATCAACTACTATTTAAACCGTGGAAAAAGAAATATGGGTGTAAGAAGGAAAAGCTATTATTCCACATTGTTCCCTTCAGATATCCAAAACCCTTTAGAGTCCTTCAATACAAATTTAACACCCTTGGGTATTCGTCGACTCTTCCGCGAAACATTATAACAATAGAGGATAAACTATTTCAACTTTGTGCCCTGCTTCCTGAAGGTAGGAAGAGTTCATTCTGTTTATAATAATCGTGAGGGGCACCGCCTGGAGCGCTGCCTGAAGCACCGCCTGGAGCACTAGATTGAGGAGGCGCCGGTGCAGGATGATTAGGAGCGGGCGGGTATTGTTGTTCTGTGTAGTAACTTTGTAGGGGTCTTCCACCATTGGGTGCAGTATATGCTTGATAAGCTGAGCCACCTGCACCAGAAGGAGATGTTGACCCTAGAACTGGGTATGCATGAGGCCCGCTATTATTTGTCACAGTGTCTGTATACACTGACGGGTTGGGTGGGTTAGGTCCAGCTGACAAAGGGCGCTGTTGAGGGGGTGGATATGCTTGATATCCACCATATGGGGGTTGTCCGGGAGGTTGAGAGGGGGAGGGAACCCTCTCTTGGCCGCCAGGAGCACCCATAGACTGTGGATATCCACTGTTCTGTGGTGGTCTACCATCAAGAGGTGAGTCATATATTGGCGTTGCAAGTTCTTGGGGCTGTATCTGTCCATCCACTGGATGTCCACTTGGGCCGGGTGGTTGATGGCCCTGGGGACGTTGATTAGGATCCTGTTGTCGGCCTGGAATTTGGGCACCAGGCGGTGCTTGACCAACTACATAAAATGGTGCGTTGTTTCCATGTGGCGGTGGTGCTGGTTCATGACCTTCAGGTGGGGCATAAAAGTGGTTGCTTGTCCGTCGACCTCCTGGGTAAGGAAGCCCTGATGGCTTTTGCTGTTGGGGAGGTGGAGAGAAAGCGCCATGTTGAATTGAGGGAGAAACGGAGGGGTTCATCTGTGGCGCTGGAGTATAAAACCGCTCTCCAGCAGGTGGGTATGGATCGCCTCCATAGTTATATGGTGGCTGACCGGGTCGACCATAATGTGAGGCACCTTGGGACATGGAGGACTCGAGCAAGTTTTCGTAATCACGTCGTGCTTTAATGAATTTTTCATTTAATGCGACAAAGTCGTCTAATCGAGTGTTAGCAAATAATCGTGTATTTCGAATGCGAATGGAACAGGATACCTTTCTTTTGTGAATACTTCCCAATTAGCTCAATCAACTTCGGGCGAATTGCCAGTGTTTGGTGGTAGAGTGTCTAATTTCCGGTTAGCATAGGCAAAAGACTCCTAATAATTTACAGTGAACATACAGTGATTTCCTCGTTTTCCTGCACGTTTGATTCAACGTTGGATGTGCTCAAAAGCGCCAAGAGTTTCTCCACATTTTTAATCTCTGCAAAGACCTCAACTTCCATCTGGGCCTCCTTCATAACCTCCTCTTGGGTAGGGTCTGTCAGTTTCTCCACGTAATTCAATGGGAAAATTCCTGTCTGGCCCCTCAAGGATCCACTCCACCAATCTTTATACACTGATTCGAGCACTGCAATGATATCACCCTTTCTAAACGCAAGCTCTCCTTTTTCAGTCGGGACGAAATCGAAAAGCGCACGAACCCTGGATACCGTCGCAGCTGTTGTATGTGGTGTAGCTTCGGCTGTGTTCACTGGGGCCTGTGATTGTTGGGCTACTGGATTAGAGCCTGCGGATTGCTGCGGCGCCTTTGAGCTCGAGGATTGTCCAGCTTGTGGCCTATCTTTGAGGGATATTGCCAAGGCCATTTGAAGCTCTTCCTCCTCCTTCTGTCTATCAATATCTGTGATTTCTCTTTTGTGGGGCTTCGACGGTGCCTGTATGTTTGGATCTACGAGAGATTAGTAATTGGCACTTTTTTGTATATATTCTTCAATGTCTTACTCTGGGATTTTAACTTGTTATAGGCGCCTTCCATTATACCAAGGTCTGGCTCCTTCGAGAACATCTCAGACCACTCAGCCATTCGTTCCAATATCTTAGCTTTCACGGTCGGGTGAGTGTTCTAGGGAAATTAGCTATTTTAATTCAAAATCAAACAGGATGCTAGCAACAAACCCGATCGGCGGCAAGTCGTAGCATGGCATCTGTAAAAGATCTCGAAGCAAGCTCCCGATGCATCTTTGGACCGCAGTTTTGTGAAAAGGCGTTTGCAAGCTATAAAAACAGCATTAATTCATTATCCTACCCGTTAAAGATGGACCTCGACCGTTTCAAGCTTGAAAACTCACTTCAAGGGTGTAAAGTTGAACATTAGCGTTCCGATGAGCTAGCCGTTTAATCAATGCTGCGACAGCATTTTTAGGTCTTTACAACAGGTGGGCAATTAGTTTCTGTTTGTACCACACACAAGCCGGATAATTCCAGCGCTAGACCGTTGCGACAAAAGCTCACCCATTGTCTGGAGATTCATTAATCTTCTCCCACGCATCCATCATGTATTCCCAGTTCTCCGAGGTCAAGTTCTCGTCCGTCGCTTTCACTAAAAGGTACAAGTGTTGAATCAGTGGTTAGCCCTATTTATTCGAGGTCCCAGAGGAGCTTACCGATGACATCCTCAAACACATTCTGCTGCTGTCGAAACATGTTGTCCAGCGCAGCGTTAGAAACACCTCCCGAAGTAGACGTATTTGCGGAGATGACGGAAGCCAAAAGTTGGTATTTGATGTTTCGTAGCAAGTAACAGCGGTTCCAGAGTGATATGTTTAGCTAGCAGGTGCGCAGGGGAGGATATAAAAAGAGGTATTTTCTATGTTGAAATACCAAGAAGAAGATGGAGGAAAGAGAGGGGTGTGTGGGATGTCATACAAACGGCGACTAGGTAGGTTTATCGACATGCGTAATGCCCAGGCGCCTCTTGCTCTTGGTTGCGTGGCTGTGGAGGCAACACAATATCCAGGCAGCCTACTAGCGGGGTTAGAAGATCTTGTTTTCACAGCTTCTCTTTGTGCACGCGGCGGCTCTGGCTCATCAGCTACGACGCTTGCACAGCTTTCAGTGCAGGGTTACGCAAACACATTCACAACTAAAACACTAAAACGGTGAAACCCACGTTTATAGGTAAATATTCAAAGTAATTGAACAGACGAGTTAATCATTACTGTACCATTTTCGGGAAGCCCTCCCGCTATCGCCTTTTTTTTTTGGTCAATTAAGAGTTGAACCTTCACAAACATTTCCGTTCCAAAACCCTGATCAAACCCCACAGACAAAAAAAGAAAGAAAGAAAGAGAAAGACTAAACTGATCATGAGGGGGATACAGCAGAGAAACTCGTGGCCGTCAGTCAAAAGTAGTAAATCCACCTAGACAAAACCCCCACTCCTTCTCTCCGAGTAAATAAGGAAAAACGGTTCTGTGCCTAAACAAAATCGAAAAAAATACATTATCCCATCCCACAAGTTTCTATAAAATCAAATCCGCTTCAAATGCATCGTGACACTCGTCGTATTGACCCCTCGTTTGCCCATCCCACTATTTTCGCGTTACACCTCCGATTATTGTGGGTACTTTGAGACAGCTTTTGTACAACTTTATTATCACCTTTGTCGTTCCTGAGCTCTAGCTTTCCGCGCCTCTTTTACTAGAGGTGCCAAGCTAGATAGAGGATCCGCGGTTTGAAGGAACAGATGCTATATATAGTTAGTATGTTTATCTTATCAAATAGGTCTTTTGCAATCGTACCTGAAGTAATTCCCCCGCTGACAGTCTCTTATCCGGACTAACTTCTAAGGCTTTATTTAAGAAGTCTTTGAGTTGTCCAGACAATTGGTCTGGTTCCTTCAGCTGTGGTGTCCCATTCGTCGCGATTAAATATAGAGCACGAAGTGGCGATTCTGTTAGGTAAGGTGGCTCTCCCTCAATCATCTCTATCGCCATAATTCCTAAACTCCAAATGTCGACCTTTCGCCCATATTCTTTCCTAGTCACAACTTCAGGTGCCATCCAATATGGTGTCCCTACCATGGTGGTTCTTTTCATCATGGCCTCATTTATTTGCGCGCAAAACCCGAAATCGGCTGTTTGCGGTTAGTTTTACTATCCGGGGCATATTTTATAGCTTATAAAACTTACTCAGTTTGATGTGACCCTCAAGTGATAATAGAATATTGTCGGACTTGATGTCTCTATGGATGACACCCTTAGAATGCAGATGTTGTAAGCCTTGAAGAGTCTATTGATTGGCAATTAGCATTCCATGCAAGCTTAGTCCTTTGACAATAGTATGACAAACCTCTCTACAGACAGCTGCAATTTGGCCCTCGGTCATAATATTGAAAGTAACGACATCTGTCAAGCTCCCCCCCTCCATATATTCCATCACAACCCACAAGTCTCCTTTATGAAGGAAGCTATCCATGAAGTTTACAATGTTCTTATGTTTGCTATCCTTCATGACTAGAATTTCGTTGATAATCAGATCCTTTTTAGGTTGCTGTTCCAGATTCATTTGTTTGATAGCCACAGAGCGATTTGACCCGACTTGGTAAGCCGTATACACGCCGCCAGAAGCTCCCTGGCCAATTTTGTTCAGGCTGCGATAAAGCTTTGTGGGATCGGCGTTTGTACAAATAGCGTTTAAACGGGTCACGATATCGATGCTACTGCTAGGCTGTTTCCTGTTGTGACGTCGCTGTACCGGAACTGGTCCCACATTTCCTCCTTGAGTTTGGTGCTGGTTCTGGGAGTGACTATGGCTAAGCTTTTGCTGGGTTGAAGGCGCACGCTGGAGATGTTGAGATTCAACGTATTCCGCATGGGGTGATCCATGTGCCTGAGAGAGGTGGTGCTGCTGAAAATGGGCTTGTGTGAAAACAGGCGACTTTGTTTTTGCTGCGGCATAAGCACTGCTTGATTGATGTCTGAATTGATCTACATTTCTGGGTGGTGATTCATCCCTGGGGATCCGGGGACTTTGATGTATTATGGGAGAGTTAGAGTTTGGCGCAGATACAAAGTCATATTCCTCGTGAGGTTGGTATGTGTCCTGTTGTAATTGCTCAACTGGTGATTGCACATAAGTGATTTGTTGGAGCTGTTGAGGCGTCGGTGCCGGTGTTACTGGTGGCCTTGGTTGTAAGCTATAGTGACCTACTTTACTAACTTCCCGAGGTGGGGAAGCAGGCGGTCGAGGCGCTGGACGATTAGGGACAATCGAGCCTGTTTCTCGTGAAAGCACGGGTGACATAGGCCCCGGACCCCGAGATTTACTAGGGACTGGAGGGGGTGCTCGAGGGTTTTCAAAGCTGAACTCATGGTTCGAAGGAAATCGAGGACTTATAGGAGGACTCATCAAGGGTGGGCTGACCATCGTCGGCGTTTGCGCAGGGGTCGGAGACCCAACATGAGGAGGAAGCTGCTGCTGCTGCTGCTGTAGCTGTAGCTGTAGCTGTAGCTGCTGCTGTTGCTGCTGTAGCTGCTGTAGCTGCTGTAGTTGCTGTAGTTGCTGCTGCTGCTGTAGCTGTAGCTGCTGCTGCTGCTGCTGCTGCATCTCATTTTCCAGCTGTTGAGGAATCTTCTTCCAAACTCCATCATCACCTTTACCGCCCCTGACGTCGCTGTAGAATGCGACAATATCCATAACAGCCTGTGGGTTTTGTTCCTGCTCTTTTTTGGTTATTCCGCTTTCCTGTAATAATCGCTGCCATTCTTTGGGTAATCCCTGTACAAATAGGAAGCTGTGAGTCCAGTATCCATATATACCAATAGAGGTAAAGGGCAAGATGGGAGACTAATGGTTTGCATACGGTAAACTCTCCCGTGACGAAATTGAACCCCACGTGAGTAACATGAACTGGATTTGTGGGATGTGAGATTTCTACTCTCTTCGACCCAAGCATACTGTTCATGAACTTTGAAAATCCTAGCTTTGTTTTCGCACTCGGTAGCGGCTTCACCTCATCCGAATTCCTCTTGGGGCTCATTGTGCCTGAGCTGGTGTAAGCTTTTGGTGGGCTTGGCGGACCGCCTTTCTCACCCATGGTAAAGCTGGTTGACTGCCGTAGCTGAGGCCGTGATGTAGTTGTGGTCATTTCTGTGTTGGCGTGCAAAAGCGGAGGTGGTGCAGGCGCTCGTTGTATGGTATTCCGTTTGTTTGACTCTAGGGACGAACCTCCAGATGTAGATTCTTCGGACAGTCTTCCAGATACTGGGCGCGAGCCTATCCCAAAAGAACTAAAGTACTGAGTCGACGTGTCGCTTAGATGTCGAAACCCTTCTTGTTGAAGTAGAGGGGAGGAGTTTTGGGTTTGCTCTAGAGAGGAGTTGGAAGAGGAGAAGGCTTGAGGGTTGGGAGAGGTGGGTGTCCGGTGATGTGATTTTCCATGTGTAGATCTAGGGAATATTGGTGCGGACGGGGTCCTCTGGATCGAGCCCGAGGACCAAGACTTCACGGAGGAACTCCCTTGTGATACAGATTGCGGCAACGTTCCAGTTTTGACGGGAGGGTTTTTCGTGAGACGTCGACCGTGAGGTTTGTCCCCCGACGAGTGGGATGAGGCGCTTGCCGAGTGCATGGCTAGTTCGAATTACAGGGCCAACGAGAGCTCAGAACAACCCCCAGTGGATGGTATTACGGGGTTTTTCTTGACTGATAGACCTAGCTAGATGCTTGTATGAATTATGTGAGGGGATTTGGAGGGGGGTTTGCAACGGAATAAATTGCGAGTGGGCAGGCAAAGAGAAGTGAGTGAGCGAGGGTCCGGGAGGGGAGAGCCTTGGGCAACAAACAGCAACAGGGTGCGCTGGAAGAGAGCCCGTATGTATGTATGTAGGTAATAGGTAGATGGCAATGTATGTATGGATATGGCTAGGTGAGCATATGTAGTAGCATGTAGTTGGATGGAGTAGTGGTGGGTGGGAAGCAGAATTGAATTCGGGAATTGATTGATTTCTTGACTTGGAGGGCAGATTATTTACTGAGACCCTTAAAGTTAACTAGTTGGACTTGGGATTAGGAGTTTCCTTCAATTCTTGGGTGCGAGTTTTGGCTGAACTGGGATCAATGCGATCGAGAAATTGGAGGATCGCGGCTTCTCTCTTCTCGCGACAGAGTCGGACAAATTTTTGTTTTGGCGGACTGTTTGGGAGATGAAGGATCTATGAAATACGACTGCCGAATCCCTTAATTCCTTCCTTATTTCTACTTGTTATTTCTGACTTTTCATTTCCTAATAATAAATTGTAGATACATGTAGAGCACTCGATCTGGATAACGTTGTTTTTAATTACTATTTATTATGTGTTCCCTCGACCCTTACTCCACCACACACTCTCTCTCAATCCCTCCCTCCTTCCCTCATTCTCCTCTTCCCGCTCAGTATCTGCTCTCTCAATCCTTTCCTGGTCATTGTCCAGACCCTTCACAGCTTACTTGACCTATTGCAGTACAAACAACAAGACTTTGACAAGTCAGTGTCGCATGTAGGGCGAGTTCGATACTCTGAAACCCAGCTAAAATCAAGCATATGTATGTACAGAAGCTCTTTATAGGTAATGTAATCTCGCCATGGCATAATTGCAGATAAAAAAAAATGTGTTCTCAGTGTCAATTCAACGTATGCAGTCAATCCTGGGCTGGATTATTCTATTAAATGCCGTGATGTGTTTGTCCAGAAATAATCGTCGCTGCAGGACAATGGGAAAGGCAGGGGACTGCAGATGGAAAGAAGGCCCAGAGCTTTAAGACCACCGCGGAGGGGTAGAGAGAGCTTTACTATCGAATTGAAACAAACGGGAAGACGGACGACAAAAACCTGCAAAACTCCGTTTTGCACTTTTCGCAGGTTACATACATAAGATCCACAAAGCGCTCTCTCTCTCTCATCCTTCTTTTCCTACATGTATTCTTTCCTCCTTCATCGCAGATTGAATTCTAGCAACTGGAAACCACCAAGTAACTACCAATTGACCTTCCTGTTGCGTATTATATTAGAGTAACTAACTGCACCGTGAGTTCTGCTTACTACCTGCCACCACTGCTGCTACTTACCATTCTGGAGAAAGTGCCGAAATATCAATGACATTTCGTTCAACAACTCCTTCTTTCGTTTTTACAGTCTTGCCTTGTTTGCTATGTGGCGCAACATTATCTGATAGGAGACGTGAAGCACGCTGTCGCTGTCGTCCCAAGCACACGTGGGCGACGCGATTGAGAGCTGAACGAACGGAACACCTTTAAAACTTGAGAGACATCATCCATTGACCAGCAAACACGCCAAGTCTCTCACAGCATAGGCAAACCCTACATGTAGGTACTTGTAGGGATACAAACTTAGAACAGCAGAACAACCGAATATTCTTTGAGATATCCCGGTTGTCTGGGATGGGGAAGCAAAGCATTCCAACTTCCAACCTTCTAGCATGCCAAAACCCATGTCGCTACATGGATGTATATTCTCTGCTCTACCTTCTACCCACCCCCATTTTAAAGCATCCGTGCCTACATATCCGGATTACCAGTCTTTCATAGGCAGTGAGTAGTCGAGAGGTGGTAGGGCTACAATTATAGGCACCCCCTCACATCACCATAATAACCATCCACCACACTGAAAGGGATGGATGAGGAGAGGGAGAGGAGGAGAGCCCCGCACCTGACCCTTCATTTCGTTTATCGGGGTTGCCTCGCTCTTTATCGATGTCGCCCGCCTTCGCTTGACGCCGGTCTTGTGCAATGAGCTTATTCCTGCTTGTGACCATGCTGGGCTTCTTTTACTGGCGGAGAGAGGTGGTGCTCCAGTTGGCTTGAATGAATGTAGGTACTGGAGGTACATACATGCGCCTACAATCAGTGCAGTCAGTGGTGACCGACCACGCAAATTGTCTGTCCCACAGTGGAAAGGGAACCTTGTGTAGTTTTCGGTTGTGCAGTTACGGTTACGGGTTGCGTGACAGCGCGTACCAATACTGTCCGCGTATGTGGCTTGATACCCGTAGTGATGGTAACAGGACGCGCCGGACACGCGTCGTTCCTTCCTTATTCACCGATTTGAATCGATGATAGCTGAGCCCTCCCACAATCTCACTATCGCTGAAGTCTCCGATAAATTCCGTCCAGCGGCCCGTTATATCGAAAGTGGAGCTGGAAAACTTCCCAGGGACATCCCCGAATCCTATTTATTCTCTCCTGTCCTGGCAACATGCACATGTATTAATGTGACGTCACGTTTCTACTCTAAGCTACAGAAAGAATATATATAAATTTACTCCAGCAACTTCTAAGACGCAGCGCACGAATTGACCGACTGAGCGATAATGTGGTTTCTGTTGCAGCTCTTAAAACCGTGGTTTTACCACATATGTAAGCTTGGGCTCTAAATTCAAGTCACAGGATATCACTCGAAACCAAAACAGATCGCCAACCAAAGCAATACAAACATTCCCTTCGTTTTGAGTTCTGATAGTCTCCCTCTGGGTAGTGAGTGTTCAAGCGATGTGTCTAAACTGTATATGAACCTTGTCCGTTTGTTGGATTGTCAAGACCTTGCTGGCTCTAACATCCACTGTCAGTCTTTTCCAGATGTCACAATCACCGTTGCAAGGATAAATGGACGCACTTGATACCTGATTTATTACCAAGGTTAATGAAAAGGGCAACTCATAACCTTAAAAATGCTCTCTGGAGGCATCAAATGCCATTGGATTACCTAGATCGGCTCTTGGTGCTGTGCAAAGTGCCTCAGACCTACATAGCTCTAAAGTACGGAATATATTTCCGACATACGCTCTGTGTATTTTATCAAGTTTTTTCGTCGTCAAAATCCTCATACTAATCACACACCAAACAACCCCTGTGTATTCCTACGCCACGGCCAGACTCGGTCTTGGCAGGGTGGGAGAGGCTGAATTTCGCGGTTGGTGGGGTTTCTCGATACGGGCTTAGACATACATTGGCGAAACAAGAAAATCCTGGGTGTGGGATACTGAGGGGAGTAAACACCAGAGCGTCCAATGACTGCTTTGGTTTTATTACTGGCACGAAAAACGTAGCGAGTCATCACGGCAGAGGATGCGGGTTACTATCTGTTTTTTGTGCATCGGAGATGTTGGTTTTATGTCTTCACTATAATAAATATGTGTGGGCAAGTATCTTAACAGGAAAACCTTCGCCGATTTAAAACAAGGAGAGAGTTTTTTATACCTCACTAACAGTTTAAAGTAAGAGTTATAGACCAACAGGTAGGTCTTAGGGTGATATTTGTGTCTTGAATGGTGGAGGCTAATAATTGGGTTAGAATAGTTACAGAGCCCGGGAGCTTTTTTCCCCTGCACAGGTAGTTTTTAAGCTTCTTCTTTCGCACATCAATATATTGTTATGGAAACTTGTCTGTTTCATGAATTTTTGGCTACATACTAATTCGCCAATCAATACGATACTAGTAGTGGGGATAAATCCAGCCGCAAACCAGTCATTAGTATCATTCCTGGAAATAGAGACATCTTTGCTACACCCCATCTCGCGTTGTGAATCATTGGGAAGGACACTTATAATACCTTCATCTGAATACGTTTGCGAACGGGCTAAAGCCATTCTCGGCCAAAAGATTCCAGGGTTTGATAGAACAATTCCGGTGGCGGCTTTCGTTTCTAGTCAAGACTCGGTCTGAAAATAATAAATAAATTATGAGTGTTGGCCCTTTACTCGCTATCCACCATAAGAACCTGAAAATGTAGGTGCCGATGATAAGGATAATTTGTATGGACCAAGACAATTCTCCATACAAATTACCTGTCTCCGTCACTCGCATTTTCAGGTTCTTATGGTGGATAGCGAGTAGATAACAGCTGAAACACGAATCCAAGCATCCTTATCAAATGAACTTTATATACTTAAGGTGACCCCTTACCTGTGTCTACACGGAGAATAGTGGGATCATACGGGCATAATTAAAGAACACAATATGTAAATGTATTTAATAGAGTCCCTGCGTGAGCTATGCTAGCTACAGCCTATATACATAAGTGTCGTCCAATACATCATGAATTGTATGGCCAATGGTGTACCCGTGGTAACCAGATTTTGCTCAAACCCCAACTCGACACAAATTTCTACTTGCTCGACCTTAAAGGTCTTTTCCTTTTCCTTTCCCCCCCCTTCTCCTTTTTTTTTTTTTTTTACTTTGAATCAATTCAGCGGTAGTGAGCAAACACGCTAGGATCGCAGCGGACCGGACCGCTAGTGGAAGCTTTGCCTGGCGAGGTAAAGTCCATGACGGAAAGATACAGGGTTAGATGAATACTTTTTTTCTTCTCCACATGCACTGCCCTTCTAGCAATGCTAGCTTCCATAGAGCTAACCAACGTGTAACCTCATGTACTTAGTGTGAATCCACTCGATGATGCACAAATAAGTGATCTGATACTTGCAGGACGCTCTGTTGCAACCACCCAAATAGGCCACAATAACGAACCTTCAAATACCTACGATCGAGCCCATATTAAAACCTGAGATAGTACAAGCATAGAGAATCACAGATATGACACCTCTTGGCTTTTCCAGCTGTGGTTGTGCTGCGGCAATGCTAAAGTTGCATTCCCATACAATATTTTGGTTGTAACGCAGTGCCCGGTTAATTTTGAAAACTCGCACTCCACAGTGTATGTGTTTTTATAGGATGTTTCACGGTCTTGGTTAGAGTTTTCCCCTCATATGATGCGCATGTGTGAAACAAGCGACAGCTACACGTACATGTATTTACAGTAGGGTACATACATGTATATACATCTCTACTCTAGAGTAGCGACTCGACTATTAGCAACTGCTATCTGGATCGCACTTGTTGCCGGCCGGAGTGAGCGGCGTTTGTTAAAGCTGCACAATGATCTCAGGCAAGGATCCCCATCCATTACCTAAAAACCGCTGCCCTTGAAACACATTTCAAATACCAGATGAAGTTTCCAGGAGCTTTCGAGAAACCACTAAAAAAAAAAAAGGCGTTTGTGCAACGATGAAGGGATTCTAAAACAATGAGGAGTCTAAGAAGAAGAAGAAGTCTACCATGTAGTCGATGGCGCACACCTCGCGTGAAGGTCTCCGATGCGATGGCGTCAAGGGGCAAACTACAGTATGAGTGTATGCATGAGTTCTTGCCACCCCCTCCCCCATATCTCCTAGAGTAGACAGGGGGCTTGGCCATCACATCGAATCACTCGGCCAGATCCTTCGAGATCGGGCCTGACCTGACGGGAGACCCCCCCCCCCCTCCCTCACAATGAGACACTGCGGAAATAAGCTTTTTTTCCCCTTCCTTTCCTGCCATTCCTTAATCTCCACCTCCCCCCACGCTCTCCCCACGCTCTCCCCGCAAAACGAGTTTCCTCACACCCACATCCACGTGACCTCGAATCGCAGAGAGAGAATCTCAGGGTCTCGGTGTGGCGAGAGAGACTTGGCGCCCTAGCGCCCCAGCAGCCACACTCACACTGCTCATCCATCCATCTCTCGCGCCGCTCCCGAGCCCAACCAACGGCCCAGCAACGTCAGCACTTACTTTTTCCCTTTTCCCCTTCTTCCCTCCCCCCCCCCCCATCCCTTTCCCTTTCCTCCCCGCGAAATAAAAATAAAACCCACGACAGTAAAAATCATGTCTGAAGCTTACGAACGAGAAAGGTTGAAACCACCCCCTCCTCCCTCCCTCCCTCTAGATTCGTCGGCTAACCTCGATTACTGCACTACCAATATAAAACAAAAGACAAAACAACGCCCGCCTTGACGAACTAGCCTCCAAAGTAACCTCCCTGCGCGACGTCACAATAAACATCTACGACAACGCCCGCGACCAGCACATTATTGATGACTCTGTACGCCCCCCCCTTCCTCCCCCCCTTACCGCCCTTCATTCCCAACCTGTCCCTTCCCTCCCTTCCATCCCCCCCCCCCCCCTCTCCATCTTCCAGCGGGGAGCCCAGAAAGCTAACGAGGGGGACGGGATGTGGGAGCGGGGGGTGACTATATAGAGCGATCTCTTCGACAACTTCAGCTCCAGCCTCAAGCAGTCGACAGCGCGCATCACGCGCATGGCCTCGAGCGGGACAAAGTCGCAGACACTGAAGATGGCGGCGGTCGCCACGGGGGCGGTGGTCATGCTGTACCTTGTGTGGGGCTGGTTCTTCTGAACGGGAGTGCAATTGCGGGGTGTGCGTGTGTGTGAATGAGTTGGGGGGCTTGAGGAGGGGGGATAGCTATGTAGCTACTACTATGGATACAGATGCAGTGATAAGGGCATAGAGATGAAGGGCCCATAAGGGGGTGTCTTTGGGGGCTCGGCCCGGGGGTACTATGCGCGGCCGCTAGCTAGCTAGCTGGGAATCTTGTGGCAGAGTAATCTCGGGTGTCGTGATAAAGACTCATGAGCAGATGCTCCCGGCCTCTAGGTTGGGTGGGGTGATAATGTGTGTAGCTGCACATTGGGTGTTTTTAAGTTTCGGAGTCCGTCAGTTTTTTGGTTTTTTTTTCTTTCGTTTTTTCTTCACGGCCATAATAAAGTATATTTCATGTATTTGTCAATGTTCTAGTCTTTCTCACTCACTCTCAATTTCACACCATCTGTGGCAGGGGCACTTTACTTTTTTCCAGAGTAAAACCTTATTAATACTGCAATACTTATGGGTCTCACTTCTGAATATTTATCGCGCTGCTTCAGCAAAAAAAACGAGCAGCTATCCCTCAGTTGCTTTTTGTTCTAGATATCACAACTTCACACTTACCCTCCACACGCATCCCTAATTGGGAAAAGAAGAACCCCACATACCCCACATACCCCACATTATACACAACCTCCAAGTCCCGTTTACCTCTGTGCACCTCTTCCACCACCAATATCTACCCCCCAACCCAACCAGTCAGCACCACCCTCTCTCACACCCATATATAAAGAGCTTATCCAAAACAAAAACAAAAACATACCTTGACCCAACCTGTAGCTGCCAATCTTGTCCCAATCAATCTTCTGCCTCGTGATGGGCAGCTGCCTCCTCAAGTTCTTGAAGGCGCCCTCGCTCAGCGCGCCAAACGCGCGGTTCAGGTCCTCCTGGTACCTCTTCTCGATGGAGGCAATCGTCTTGACGATCTCCGCGGCAGACCCGGAGCTCAGCGAGACCTGCACGGGCTTGTTGGTGAGGAGGCGCACGTTGCCGTCCTCGTAGTAGTGCACGTCGACCTGTATGTTCCCGGCGAGCTCGTTGTTGGCCGGGTCGAGGGTGTAGATGCTGCGCCAGCGGCCGTTCCAGTAGTTGGAGGGGCTGTACTTGCTGCCGACGATGGAGATGACGATGCTTGAGTCGTCGGGGGAGGGGTTGACGCCGAAGGCGGGGAGGGAGGGGTAGTGTTCTTTGACGTGGGGCTCGATCTCGCGGAGGAGGGACTTTCTGCAGGGGGGCGTTAGCTTTTGGATGTGATGGTCGCGGTGGTGGTGGTGGTTGGGGGGGGGGGGGGAAGCACTACATCAAGTCGGCGTTCGAGGAGTCCAAAACATAGGACTGAACATTCGACGCTTTCTACATGACCCTATTAGCACAGCAGTCCAACCCATTCCCCGAAGTCCATACCTGCTTCACATGGTCAAACTCAAACGAGCTCTGGCTGCCCACATCGAAATACCGGCCGTCCGGCAGCTCATTATACTCGCTGACGATAACCTAGCACACACACACGCCCACTCACTCATCAGCCTCCATTTCCATATTCACAACCCCACAATCCACAACCCAACCCAGGAGGAGGGGCACCAAACCAGCTGGCTGCCGCCCGGCAGCTTCGTGCACAGCAGCTGCTCCTTATTGTAGCGCTCCACGGCCGGCGGGATGGCGTTGAGCACGTCCTTGTCGTCGCCGGCGAGGACCTTGATGTCTGTTGCTGGTTAGCTTCCGTTCTCTACAGAGAGTGCTGGGATGGTAGGTACCGGTGATTACGTCTTGGAGCTGATGGGGGGGGGGGGGTGGTTAGCTATCTGTCTGTTTATCTGTACAAGATGGGATTGGAGGGGGCACACCTCGCCGGGGGGAGCATCGAGGATGAAGTTCGAGGTAGTCTCAATTATCTCTGCGTCTGGCATTGCTGGTGGGGGGGCGTGCGTGTGGTTTGTGGGTGATGGCGGGGGGCGGATGGGGTGGGATAAGATAAGGGGGGAGCTGTGGTGGTTTGTGTGAGGGGGCAAGGTATTGTTACTGTCGAGAGCCCCACTACGCTGCATGCATTGCTTGGCAACAACACAGCAGCAGCAGCAAGCAGCAGGGGTGTTTGGAGTAGCTAGGGCCAATGATAATAATGCAGCTTTTTTATGTTTATGTGAGGTTCCGCCCCGCAAGTCAGGAAAAACTAGGTATATAATATAAAGAAAAGGAAAACAAAAACGAAAAAGAAAAGAACAAAAAAAGACCCCCCCCCCCGGTACCAGTATTGTATATAGATAAGTCCAAAGCAAGCTCCCCCCCCCCCCCCCCCCCAAACCCCACCCTCTACTGCGTCTCACTCTCACTCTCAAAACTCAAATCGCCATACCCATAGCTCGAGAACTGCGACAGCGGCGGCGGCATCGGGAACGTCTCCATCAGCTCACTCGGCAGCAGCTGGCTCGTCGCAATCGTGACATCCTCGTCGTCGTCCGGTATACTGCGGAGCTTGAACTCCCCGCTCCTCCTCCTGCTCCTCCTCCCTCTCCCCACCTTCTGCGTCGGCGTGGCTGGCACCTCCGGGCATCCAGGCAGCACCGGCGACGACGGTGGCTCCCCCTCCCTCTCTCCGTCGTCGCCGGGCCCTGGGAGGAATTGAGAAGGCTCGTCCTCATCCCCGTCCTCATCCTCTCTGGCATCAACATCAACATCAACATCCTCTTCAACACCAACGTCAACATCCTTCATGGGCCCCCCCGCCCCCCCAGGCAGCTGCACAATCTCCGGCGCCGCCGCCCACTGCGACGACGACGGGTGTCCCGCCGCGGAATACTTCCTGCGCAGCGCATCCGGCGCCCACTGCGAGCCCTGCTGCAGGAGCTGTGTGTAGGCGCCGTTTGTCTGCCAGAAGCTCGACGGCAGCTGCTGCGTGTGGTAGGGCTTGTAGTGCGGTGCGTCTTCGTCGTCTGGGTCGGGGTCTTCCTCGCTGGCGGTGTCGTCGACGACGACTGTGTCTGGCGCCTTGGGGGGCGGCAGTGAGTGTTTGGCGGATGTGGTGGTGGCGGCGGCGTCGAGGGTGTCGTCGCGGAGGGGGTGCGGCGGGGGGTAGGCGGCCATGCTGTGGAAGGAGTCCTGGGACTCGTCTTGGGCTGCGGCGCGGGCGGGGTGGTCATGTGGTTCGGGGGCCTCGAGGTCTTCGGTGTCGGGTTCGTTGTAGGTGAGGTCGACGCGGAAGGTCTCCGTCCCAGACTCTTGCTCCTGCTCCTGCTCCTGCTCCTGCCCCTGCTCCTGGCCCTGCTCCTGGGCGCGCCGGGCCGCGGGCTTCTGCGAGTCAGTGAGCAGCACGGTGGCAATGCTGTCCTGCGTGTCGATGTCGGTGCCGGCGCGGCTCTGTGTCTGTGTCTGTGTGTTTGTGACCTGCGTGGACAGCGGCGCATCCTCCTCGACCTCCCACCACTGGCTGCTGTTGATGATTTTGCCTCTGCTCACAGCCGGCGCCGGTGCTTCTGCGCATGGGCCGGCAGTTGCAGCTTCCGGGGGTGGCTCCTTCTCTGTTTCCCGGGGCCTGGGAGTATCCTCCCCCTCCTCCTCCTCCTCCTCCCGCGCCCGTTTCGGCCCCGCCGCAAATAACCTCCGCCCCGTCCGCCCCACCACCACCTCCTCCGCCGCCCCTGTGTCCACACCACTCTCCACCCGCCCCCCTACCGGCGACCCCCCCAGCCGTCCCGTCGGTGAAAGCAGCATCTGCATCCCCAGCTGGTGCTGGCTCGGCTGCCACGGCGAGAACGGCGTCACCGGCGGCGACTTTGAGTCCGGGATCTCCAGCACCTTCCGCCGCTTTGGCGTGACGGGCGGCGGCGGCATCGCGGCCCGCGAGCTCACCGATGCCTGGGACCCCACCGCGCCCACCACGTCAGAGGAGGGGGAGGAGGAGAGGGACGGCGGCGAGAATAGCGGGCTGGAGTATGCATCATCGTCGTCGTTGTTGTTGTTGTTGTTGGTGGTGGTGGTGATGGTGGTATCGAACTGCGGCGACTGCGTGCTCTGGCCAAACTGCGTCTCCGGCACCTCGACCTCGACCTCCTCCCGCGGGAGCCGTTTCCGGCGCTTTGCCCGGCGCTGCCGCTGCTGCTGCTGCTGCTGCTGCGGTGGCGGCGGCGGTGGTGGTGCAGGTGCGGGCGCGGGTGTGGGCGTGTTGGTGGCGGGGGTGTCTACTGCGAAGCCGAACGAGGCGAGCCCGGCCTGGCGGAGCTGCTGCTGCTGATCGGCGGCGGGGGGCGTGCGGGTCTTGTGGCGGCGCACGGATTTGACGGCTTCGGAGGCGCTGGCGAGGCGGGTTTGGGCGAGGGGTTGGTTGTGGCGCTGGCGGGTGCTGGCGGGGACGGTGACGGGCTGCGGGGGGGCCTTGGGCGTCCTGGTCATGGCTGGCGGGGGTGTCGGCGGGCGGGCAGGTGGCTGGGGGTGCGCATGAACGGAGTGGGAGTGGGAGTGGGAGTGGGAGTGGGAGTGGGAGGGCGGGTTCGGGTGCGGGTGCGGGAGGGAGGGGGGCGTAGGTGTGCGGGAGAGAGTGCGCGCGGGGGGGAGAGAGTGAGAGAGAGAGAGAGAGAGAGAGGAGAGAGAGCCAGTGGCCGGTGGCCGGTGGCCGGTGGCGGCGGGCGTGTTGGTGGTTGGCGGTTGACCGGTCTCTCGCTCGCTCCGGCTCTCCGGCTTCAGCACTCTCAGCAGCGCGGCAGCTCCCCATGACAGCAGCGATCGGTGCGGTGCGTGCTTGGGAGACGCGTCAAGCCAGGTCACACACACTGCGACTTGCCAATCCGGCCACCGCAACCAACACCCGCGTGTGTTCATGCAGCGGCGGTTTCAGCGCAAAACACACACACACACACACACTCACTCACTCACTCCTCCCCTGAACCCGGCCGCAGATCGCAGACAGACAGACAGGCAGACAGGCAGGCCTTGCCCCGAGTGCTCCAATTGACCCTGGAGACCGCAGCAGCAGAAGTGGGATACAATGCATACAATGCATTACAATGCATACATACCTAGAGTACAGGCATACATGCAGACATGTTGGAGAAACGTAAATAGAAACAAACAGACAGGCAGGCATTGAGCCAAACCTGGGGATCACACCACCAACACTGTCTCTGTGCTTCCTGTGGAGACACCATATCAGCGTGTGTCTCTCAACCCGCCTCAGTGACGATGGCCCGCTGCCAGAGCACAGACAGACGCTCCGCGGCTCGCGATTCGCCAAACAGTGCAGCGCAGTGCAGTGCAGTGCAGGGGCATGATAACGAACCCCCCGGTGCAACAATAGAGGACGACAGGCTGTTTGAAATCGGGCTACAGGAGGGTGTGTGCATGGATCGGTGGGTCGTGACCGGGTATCTGGATTCAAAGGCAAGGCATGCGGGACGTGGTACAGCATGTTGGATGTTTGGATGTTGGGGGAGGAGGGGGGGGGGGGCGAGTGATAGGCCGTGATGGGTCTGCCCGAGAGTGGGGGTAAGCAAGAGCTTCTCGGGTTGGGGGGTGGTTGGTATGGCTTTTTGCTGTGTGGGAGGGTTTCTCCGTGTGTAGAGCTTCCTCACCCCCCCTATCCTGTCGTGATGTAGTGGTTTGTGTTTGTTTGGAGGTAGATAGATAAGCAACCACTGCATACATGTACTCCCACCCCGATGTTTATCCCAACTACATACATGTATTCTTAGCACATTACCCACCCCACTGGACTCCGACTCGCGGGCAGACCACCCGCCCCTGTCCTACAATGTCTGGGAGTAGTGCAAGCACATTACCACAGATACGCGCAAACAGATAAGATCTAATAAATGCCACAGTACTAGTACATACATGTACCCCCGATAACACCGCCGGCGCCAAGAGACCAAAAAGGGCACATTTCAATCATTGGCCCCGACACCCAACGTACCAAGTATGTACCCAGGGTGTTGTGTCTCAACAATAAGAGAATGAATGTTCACACGAGGGCATCCCAAGGTCAACTTGAGTGTGTAGATTCTCTTGCCGATGAAAGAATAAAAAGAATGTCTGTCATTAATGTTTCTGGTCTTTTTTTTTTACTATATATTCCCGCTACCTCGCAGCGCCTCTTTGTCTTGGAAGTGGATGTTTTATTTCCAAACACAGGCCAATGCGTCCTCAGGCATAGCAGAGATGTTCTGTATCCGAATTCTGACTTTGAGTAGTGTTTTGTGTTGTGTCAAAACATAGAGATTTGGGGTGTATTTGGGCATCACTTTCCAACACTGGTGGCGGTGCATCGTCTCAAGGGCTTTTTTTGGAGTATTTGCTTGTGTGTCACCGCCACCTGTCTACAGACTTGCCCTCACCTGTGTAGTACATTGTAATTATATCTATATCGAATAGTATCAAGTGCTGGTATATAATCTGCAACCCTGATTATAAGGTGAGTAAAGTAAAGAAAAGAAAGGAAAACCAACGTATAGGGCATCTACGCCCCGTTGAAGAGTGGGTCATAAAATTGGGTCATGAAACTGTGAGTCTCTAATATATATAAGTTGAATATTAATCTTCCCGCGAGAGCAACGGAATACAAGACTTCACATGGCGGCGTGATCTCGCGTTGTAGCATGTGCAGTGCGGCACAGCTTTTTTTCTTTTTGAGTCACAGAATATCACTCATTGCTCAATACGGTTAACCACAAATAAACCACCTTCTAACAACACATGCATTTCTCAACACACTCAATTCCAACAACCCATAACTTCCAACTACCCCCCCCCCCCAGCAGAAATCTAGTCAATATAGTGCCCGACAAACCCACACGCCGCCACCAGCATCGTGCAGCAAAACAGCAGCAGGCTCTCCCTCTCCACCCTCCCCACCGTCCCCAGCGCCGCCACCACCACTACATTCAGCGGGATCCGCAGCACACCATACACCGCCGCGCGGTTCCCGTCGCCCACGATGCGCCCCTTCAGCACGCCCATCGCCGGGAAATACATGCCCACGCATGCCTCAAACACGCAGAAACCGTAGAAGACGGCGTACTCGCTCCCGCCTGCGTACACCGCCGTGTACAGCGCCGCCGCCGCGACCGCAAACACCCACACGAGCAGCCGCGAGTGCCGGATCAGCCGTCCGGCGACCAGGTTGAACAGCTGCGAGCCGAGCATCATGCACGCCATGAAGTTGGCAAAGATGATGCCGTAGGGCAGCGTGCCGCCGGCGCCAGAGTGGACGGCGGCCTGCAGGCAGGGCGACCAGAGGAAGACGAAGATGTACATGGAGGCCTCGAGGCAGCAGGATGCAACCACGAGGGCGAGAATGCGCTTATCTGTGTATCATGTATCAGTGGCTTTTTGCGTGAGCTATTCCACCCCCCCTGTGCTGTGTTCTATAAAATCGGAAGGTTGTGCAAAGAGAGCCATACCGTTGAAGACCACGGAAAGTGCGTTTCTTGAGACGACACCCCCGGCGGCGGCGGCGGTGCTTGATCTCGAACCGTAATTCTCGTTCTACGAATCCCCCCACCCCCCCCATTAGCCCACCGAAACCCCCACCACCCCCACCACAATCTTGAGGGGGGCACACAGCAAGGAGGAGGAAAAGGCCCAAACCCCACCCAAGTCACCAGCATCACCACAAACGCAATCCCCAGCAGCACGCACGACGCCATAAACGGACTCTCCCTCGTCCCCGTCACGCCCACCAGCCACTCGCTCGACACGCCCGCCGCAATAGCCACAACAGAGTTCGCCGCCGTCAGCACGCCAAACAAATGGCTGAGTGCACCCCCGCCGCCCCCACGCGAGAGCCCGCGGGAATGGAACTCGGTCACCATCCACGACTCGAAGCAGCTGTACAGGATGGACGTCGACACGCCGCCGAGCAGCCTGCCGCCGTACAGCACCGGCCTGGCCCGGTGCAGCGTGGAGAGGCAGGAGAGCGTGTAGGCAACGCAGTACGTGAGGCACATCAGCCGTCTCCCTAGCCTAGCATATATACCTATATCAACACCACCACCCCCTCCCCCCTCCCGCCGCAAGCCGGATTATAAAAATGGAAAAAGAAGAAGAAGAAACCGACCTATCCGCCAAGCTGCCGACGAAATACGCGCTCACAGCACCCGACAGGAACCCTGCCGTAAAGAAGCTCGCCACCGTCTCCTCCGAGAATCCCATCTGCTCGCGGTATAAAGCATAGATGTGCGCCCCCTTTCACAGTATCCCCAGCATCGTTAGTGTGCGTGCTTTCAACGATGGAAGCTCAACAATCCAGACCTGAAGCCAGTCCGCGCCCATCGTCAGGGCATAGACCACAAGATAAAGCCGTGTGAATTTCGATGTCGCATCCTTCAACGTGGCCACTACTCCAGCGTCAGAAGGGCCCGCTGCAATTCGGTCTGAATCCTTGACGTCTTTCGAGCGCTGGTGGAAAAAGAGAAAGCTACACGCCACCCCTAGCGCTATGAAGTTGGTCGTATAAAATATCATTGGGGGCTTCTCTCTTTATAAAAAAGTACAAAAGTACATACATGTATGGTGGACGGACCGAAGAGTCAAGTAACACTACAATGATATATATACTTTTGCGACCCAATAAACTTCGCCCAAACCCTTGTAACTGCAAGTGCTGACATGCAGTACTGCACAAACATAAAGTGCCAGGGTCGGAGTTCCAGAGGAACCAAAAGAAATTCAGTAGGGCATTCATAACGATAATTATTCAAGGCAGCAACCTAAACAGAAGATGCATGCAAGTATTTTGTTGTGGGCAAAGAGCAACTTTTCAATGACATTACTGCAGTACAAAGCGCTAGACACGATAGATTCTGTTGACCCTCATGTAATTCACTGAGTGCACATGAAAAGAAAAAAAAAATTGAAAGAGAAAAATGAATAAGCCACGCTTTTTTGTACATGGAGGATCACAAACAACGCCTGGCATTTCTAAATCCAAACATGATATGCGTTTACAACTCGTCGTGAGTGCTTGGGTCTTCATCACCAGCAGCACCACCAGCACCAGCATACACTATTAGAGAGAAGGGAAAAACGTTAGTTAACCAGTTCCGCAAATAAAGATGGTTTGGAGACAGAATATAACTTACTCTTGCTAGTGATGGGGTAGGCAACCTGGCTGAGCTTCTCCTTCTGCTCATCAAAGTCCTCTGTTGTGGCGGTGGCAGCGTTCTCCTCAAGCCACTCAGTGGTTTCCTTGACGGCGGACAAAAGAGTCTCCTTGTCGTCCTCCTCAAGCTTGCCACCGAGACCCTCCTCATCGTTGACCTGGTTCTTCAAAGAGAAGGCATAGTTTTCAAGACCATTCCTAGCCTCAATTCTCTCCCTGTTGGCCTTGTCCTCGTCAGCGAATTGCTCGGCTTCGGCAACCATGCGGTCAATCTCTTCTTGGCTCAATCGGCCACGCTCGTTGGTAATGGTGATGCTCTCAGCCTTTCCAGTGGCCTTGTCAGAAGCCGAAACCTTGAGGATACCGTTGGCGTCGAGTTCGAAAGAGACCTCGATCTGAGGAACGCCACGGGGAGCTGGGGGGATGCCAGTGAGCTCGAACTTGCCCAAAAGGTTGTTGTCCTTGGTCATAGAACGTTCACCCTCAAAGACTTGGATCAAGACTACGGGCTGATTATCGGCAGCAGTGGAGAAGATTTGAGACTTGCGAGTAGGGATAATAGTGTTACGAGTGATGAGCTTGGTCATGACACCACCGGTGGTTTCGATACCAAGAGTCAATGGGTTAACGTCCATAAGAACGATCTCATCAGTTCCCTCCTCTCCAGACAAGACACCACCCTGAACAGCAGCACCGTAGGCAACGGCCTCATCAGGGTTGATACCCTTGGAGGCCTGCTTTCCAAAGTACTCCTCCAAGAGAGCCTGAACTTTGGGAATACGGGTAGATCCACCAACAAGAACGATGTCATCAACTTCACCCTTCTTGACCTTGGCGTCCTTAAGGACCTGCTCAACAGGCTTGAGAGTCTTCTTGAACAAATCGAGATTGAGCTCTTCGAACTTAGCCCGGGTAAGAGTCTCAGAGAAGTCCTTGCCTTCATGGAAAGCTTCGATTTCAATGCGGACAGACATCTGGGAAGAAAGAGTACGCTTGGCCTTCTCGACCTCACGCTTCAGCTTACCCATAGTCTTGAGGTCCTTGGCGATCTCAACACCGTGCTTCTTGTTGTAAATCTTGGCAAAGTGCTGGATCACACGGTGGTCGAAATCCTCTCCTCCGAGATGGGTATCACCAGCGGTAGCCAAGACCTCAAAAACACCCTGATCAATAGATAAGAGGGAAACATCGAAGGTACCACCACCAAGATCATAGACAATGATTTGACGCTCGCCACCCTGCTTATCAAGTCCATAGGCGATGGCGGCAGCGGTGGGCTCGTTAACGACACGAAGAACGTTAAGACCGGCGATGGCGCCTGCATCCTTGGTGGCTTGACGCTGGGCGTCGTTGAAGTAAGCCGGTACAGTGACGACGGCGTGAGTGACAGTCTTCATGAGGTATCCCTCAGCAATCTCCTTCATCTTACCAAGAATCATGGCTGAGATCTCCTCAGGAGTGAAGATTCTATCGGCCCCATTAACTTTGACCTCAACAACAGGGTTTCCGTTCTTGTTGATGACATTGAAGGGGAAGTGCTTGATGTCAGTCTGAACATCCTTGTCATTGAATCTTCGTCCAATAAGACGCCTAGAACATGATATTAGCTTCAATGGTAAACTATTTGAGTTCTAGAGAGTAACTTACTTGACATCAAATACGGTGTTGGTGGGGTTAGCCGCATATTGGTTCTTAGCGGCGTCACCAACCAAACGCTCATCATCGGTGAAAGCGACATATGATGGAGTGATACGGTTTCCCTGATCGTTTACCAAAATCTCGACACGCCCAGACTTCATCACACCAACACAACTAATTACCAGATAGTAAAGTTAGATCAAGTTCCTCTCCGAAATGTTTCATATAGATCTATACTTACGAGTAAGTAGTTCCCAAATCAATACCAATGACGGTGCCATAGTTCTCAGCTTCACTGTCTGAAGCTGCTGATGCTGGTGACAAGAACAGAAGAGGTGCGAGGAAAATGAAAAAGAGGTAGAGGACCGCAGTCCATGCTACCGGTTTGCCCTTATTTTCGATCATGGGGGCGACGACCGTTTTATAGAGAACGTAGGTTGTGGAATTACAAACCAGTCAAGGTTGTTTATAGATCTGAAGGAAAATATATCTAGTTTTGTGTAGAAAGCGTGATGGTTGAGGAAAGGAATTGTGCGGGGTGGAAGAGAAGATGGATTCCTTTATAACAGTCCTGGGAGAAAAAGCCACCTTTCGTAGTTGAGGACACTTTTCAAACTTCCAGGTTCCTCGAGCTTTGGCGGTTTCCTAAGCTTAGTCACACACACCCTGGCGCAGCCGCCACCCCCAGGATCTGCGCCAAGTCAGGGGAAAGAACACGGTGGTAACTTAGGGCTAGAGGTGCAGCTATGCTGCACAGTGGTATTGCACGCATCTTAATTGAATACACGAGGAAGTTTTCCTCGTTTACGCTTTGAGGAGGTGGGGGATGTAATTGAGCCGCCTGTTTATACTCCCGGGAAAAACCTGGCTATTAGACTTGCCTCTGACTTGCATTAGAATCTTGGAGTTACAATAAGTACATGTATGTACCTACATACAGCTTGTGGTAAGATTAATGTAGAAATATGGGAGGTGCCTTATTGGCTTAACCAGCCATACAAACCCTGTTTCTAGACCCCTGTTTCTACAATAATTCTACCGCTCGCTGTACATGTACCTACGTGTAATCTACAAATGTACATATATCTATACTCGTAACTTCCTGACGTTTTTGAACGCGACTGATATTGCATCCCATACAAAAATACGCCAAGATCCTGATTTTAGGTGTATGCAATAGTGGCCCAGTCCAAAAACGCCAGAAAACTACGAGTACATGTATCTACAAGTAGGTACGCTGTAGGTACATTTAAAATGTAAGTCCTAATGTAAAAAGGTTTGTGGCTACATGTAGTAGTGCCTGCAAAGAAATCGGTGCTACAATGAAGAAACTACACCGATTGGGTAAAACACTTCAGGCATCATCTAAGACTAACGGTCTGTAGAGTATACTCGATACTATGGGTGAAACCAAAACCTGAGCCGCCGACCACCCCAACCCCGGCCGGCCCGCAAGATGTCTCCGTGTAGATGTGTTATGATGAAGTCTGTCACATATGCACTTCCGGAGATATACGGTGTTTCCTTTATATCCTAGGCTCATTAATTGCGCCCAGTTTCAAGACGAGTAAATGTTTAATTGTACCTTTGGGTCCGAGGGTTGAGTACCCCTAAGTCAAACTTTCCAAAAGTAAACAGTTACTACATGTATGTACTATAATCACCTCTGCTTGTTAATTTAAGAAGGCCCCAAAACGGCCCATAATATGTGGCCGTATGGTAGGACAGCGTGCGTACAAAAAGGGTACCTACATCTACATACGTGCATGTAACCCTCAGATCTGGAAAATATATTATGTAAATTCAAGGGTATTTTACACACACTTCTCATTAGACAAGTGTAGATTGAACCTTTGCTCTTATTATTTATTTATCATCTATTGCTACTCAACATTGAGTCACAAGAAATGGGCGGTGACTGTGTACGAAGTATGTGGTATTCAACTAAAAGGACAACTTGGTGTATCTTTCTTCAGTATTATCCTAAATGCATGAGAAAATTAATTAGACGAAGTGGCTGTCCAACTACATGTAGTTTACTGTTCAACAATTCCGGCGGCAACAGTTTGTCCACCGCTTCGCAATACCACCTTGTAACCCGCCTCCAATGGAATCGGGTTACCCATAAGCTCTACCTTTACAGTTGCCAGTGACCCAGCGGTGATATGCCTTGGCCTTTTCTTCAGAACAACACCAGTTGCTTTATCTAGTGTTGAGAGAAGATAAACAACTTTTCCTGGCGCATGAAGCCGTCCTCTGTGAACATCAACCATCATGGGTGTGAGTCCTTCGAAGGCAAGTATTTTTATCGTGAATGAACTTTGGGGAGTAACGCGATTTGTTGGATCGCAAAGAATATCACCCTCCCTATGAACCCGTCATTATATGTTCATACAAGCACTTGAATGTAATGTTGTCATACCTTAAATGTACCATATCGATATTCGATAGGTGGATAACGACATTGTGGCCAGCAACCGCCCAATCAGTGGGTTCATCATCAACTTCGATTGCCTTGATAACCCCACCCTCACCGCTAGGTATGGCAACGATGTTATCCCCAACCTGAAGACTGCCGGCCTCTATTCGGCCAGAAACAGAGACTGGGTTCGTAATTCCACCTTTGAAAACATCCGAGATTGTAATTCGTAATGGCTTTTCGATTGCGCGTGTTAGGGGCTTCGTTTTTTCTATTCGTATCAAAGTGATGAAATTAGCGTGATGATTACATGTATATACATGTAGGTATAATTGAGCGCGGATACTCTACCGAGTTCTTCTACTAATGTTGGCCCGAAGTACCAAGGAATGAGGCCAGGTTTCGGTTTCTTCACGACATTTCCACCTGTCAATCCACTACAGGGTATGAAGCTGATATTTTTTGAAGCAAACCTAGCTTGTGTAAGGAATTGAGTCATCTGCTGCTCGATCTCTTCGAATCGCTCATGAGACCATTCTACCGAGTCAAGTTTATTTACGGCTACGATTATCCGTTGAACACCCATACTTCTGACGAGTAGAGTATGTTCTTTGGTTTGCCCCCTCAAATGGAACCCAGCCTCGAAGGCCCCAGTTGAGGAATCAATAACAAGCACTGCAAAGTCGGCTTGGGATGCACCAGCAATCATGTTTGGAATAAAGTCGCGATGACCCGGGGCATCTAAGATCGTAAACCGAGCCTTTTCGGTCTCAAATTTGTTCACGGCGATATCCATTGTAACCCCCCTGGCAGAAAGCCAAAGTTAGCGTTCAATATATTTCAAGGCATAGAACTACCATACCTGCTTCGTTCCTCGTCTGTCTGGTCCAGCACCCAAGCGAGTGCAAAGGATGATTTCCCTATTTTCTCTGCTTCTTGTTTAAACCTTTCAACTGTTCGTTGATCCACTACACCAGTGTCTAAAAGGAGTCTCCCCATGAGAGTACTCTTCCCAGCATCAACATGTCCTATGATGCGATAAACATAAGCCATTTGGTTCTCAGGTTCCGGACGGAAACCACAGACCTATCACTACAAAGTTCGCGTTTTCTTTCGCCGTTGAATTTTTATATTCTTGAAGAACATCGATCTTTTTTCGCTGCTTCACAGGTGCACTGTCGATATTGACCGCTTGTATGGCTGCTTCAACTTTCTTCAGCGCTTTGGCATCTGCCAAGGCTTTCGGGTCATTCTTAGAAGCGGCTTTTCCATTCAAGCCTAGGAGTAATATCTATGTTAGACTAACTTTGAATTAAATATGCTAAATTTTCAGAACGGAATTTACTACCTTTACTAGAACTTTGGGCAGCAACAACAACATCATCCGGACTTGGTCCAGAGAATGCACTCGTAGGAGCTCCTGGTAACGAGAACATACGCCTGTCAGTGACCTCAATTTCATACACTGATGCAAGCCTATCTCCAAACATGGACAGCGCAAATTTTGATGGCCCAGCTCTTAGATCTAAAGCAGAAACAGGGCCCTCCTGTTCCTGGGCAGGGAAAGACCACTCTTCTGGCTCTTTTCTTGCCGACTGGTCAAGGCTCTGGCTAGGTTGATTATGTATGGGGCTTGGTGCGAGCAGCGGCGGAGCTCTGATATCTTGGTTTTCGGGAAAGTTTGTTGGTTGGACATCGATGTCTGCTGTTATTACAGATAATGGCGCCTGAACGGGTGGGGGTGATTGTTTCGCCGAGAGACGTGACAGCATAGACACCGCGGTGCTTTTATCTGAAGATGTCTGCTGAAGAAGAAGCCTTTTTTGAGCATCCGCCTTTTCCTTTCTAGCCTTTGCCAAAGCTGCAAGTTTCGAGGTCTTTCCCCCGGCTGGCCCACCCGAACCTCCGAGGAGTCCGCCAAGTGGGCGCACAGGTTGGACCAAGATATATCCCTTACGATCTTCCGGAATCATCCCCCAAGGTGCATCCACAAAAAGCCCATAAGCCACCGCAGACATCTTAGGCGCCTCGTGATTTCCGAAATAGCCTTGACCTTGACCAATCCCTTAGATGAGCTCTGACCATCCTGTACAATCAGTGTAGGAATGATGTACCGCTTTCAGGTGGGCATCTTAACAAAGAAACAGGGCTAGAGGTAGGCAAATCGCGAACGGAAAAGTTAAACTACCTTTGCTGGATTTGGACTTTTTCTTTTTGGTAGGTTTGCCGTGTTGGTCTATTCAAGCAGTCAGTAATCTTGTGTTGCTGCACTTCCTAGTGGTAAGTGACAAATGCATTACTCAGGATATAATTGACGGTCTTTTCAACATCGAAAAAATAGTACCACAAAGACTCCCGGATTTCCTTGTCCGTTGCTACCTCATTGCCCAGTACCTCTCGTACCTTTTGCAAGCCCACGTTTAACTGATCTATGATGGGCGTTAGCGTTAAACTCTTAGCAATGTACACCATACTAGTAGTGAGAGATAAGGAGCTGTAATACATCTATCACTTTCACTCATTCCTATTTTTGATAGTTTATTAGAAGGTTTTTAAAATTCAGAGCACTTGGTAGGTACACACCACCTGAGCCATCGTCGTGATCTTCGCCATCGTAGTCGTATAATTCTGCAGCGCCATTGTATTAGGAATCGCAGTTGATAGAAATTAAATTACCAAGGGCATGCCTTCATCTAGGTCCAGATTTCTGATATTCTTGTGTCGAGACATGACGAATGATGGGTGCGGGCGGATCTTTGGGCGTATGTGTGGAGGAGATGGCGGGGTTGGTTGCAGGCTGTAGCAGCAGAGGAGCTATTCGCCAAGAGCCGTTGATGTCGATCAGTTATGAAATGCAGACGTAGAATGCCGCTATTATTCTTCAGGCTAAAGTGATGACAGAATGTATATTTTTCGGTTGGGGTCCAACGTCCCTCAGATAAATGGTTCTGTGAGCGTTATGAGGTTTGTAATGTTTGTTTTTAGTATGTCATATTCGTCTGACGTAGACATGCCACCATGGCCGAGTGGTTTAAGGCGGCACATTTAAGTTCTTCAAAACTGAACTGTGCTATCGAAAGATGCGTGCGTTCGAACCGCACTGGTGGCAATATCTCAACTTTTTTCAACCTTGTCTTGCTGCAAACGCCCTCCCCCTAACCCAACTCAACCCAGACAGTCAGTTGCCATAACAACAAGATGATTTACCTTATAACTTTTTTTAAGTCAAGTTATTTATTGTTTCTAGGTACATAATGGATTTACCTTATAACTACATGTAGCTTTTATATCTCTTTTGAACCAATCACCATAAACTGTCCGGGTGAGAGGGGCGTGAGTGGTGGAAATGTCCTCGGCAAATGTCTTGGCTTAGCAGCGGTTGGCTTGGCTTCGCAGAGGTTGAATCAAAGTTGACGGGCGTTATCTAGTGTTATCGATAGGCGTATGCACGGCGTCGTCATATGGTGCCGGTCTCGATAAACCTATTAACACGCGCCAATAGGTAAGACCCCTAACCCCTAATTTTAACCTGACTATACCCACCCTAACCCTATAATAATTGTACCTATAGCTCGAGAAGCTATGGTGGGTACATAGGTGTGTAAACTTCGGCGTTTGCAGCTAATCAATATAGCGTCCAAAAAAAGTTCCTCTGAAGTTGACCCCCCCCCCCATGCCTTCTCGCGCCATACATTTTTGGCGTATTTGCCAACCGTCAATTTCAACTATTAGAGACTTTGCGCAAGTGGAGCCAGCTCTATATTTTGATTATATGATTGGCTGATGGTGTGATCGACACCAATCAGGTTGTCAGAAAATGGAGCTGGCTCCATTTGCGCAAAGTCTCTATTGACACTTCAAAATTGACAGTTCCCCTCAGTGGCCAAATACATGTAGATCTGGTTAGTGGTATGGCAGAATAAACCCGTAAATTAGACAATTCATCACGCTACCTGTGAAATACGCTGTTGGAACTGAAAATTATACCATGATACTAGCCCCGGTAGTAACAAAACCTGGTATATCTCACAGCACGCTGCCCCACCGAGATTCAAAATTAACAACCCCGTTTGCCATTTCGGAGTCCCACTATTTGTAAATTCTTGAAATTGACGGTTGGCAAATGCTCTAATAGCCCACGCTCCCAACAAAATATGGTCACACTATTTTGCTATCACCTCCTTGAAAAATCATTATTTCTTTTTTCTGACAAATAAGACTTAATAGCCCTTCTATTGCTCTATACAGTCTATTTACTTAATCTTTTGTTACTTGGTTGTTAGTATACTACATGTAGATAGATCTGGCGTGGGTGGCTTTTTCATCCGCCAAAAGTGTAGGTTCATCGGGACCGGCACCATACAACCTAGCATGTGCTAGGACCGGGTAACACCCACCCCAATACCTACATTACAGTACCTACTGCATTTATTTCCCCTTGTCATTACACAAATACGAAGTGATTCAATATTTAAACTAAAATAGGTCCGTACAATGCAGGCTCCATCCTCAAACCAACTAACATAATCATTACCCAAGGTCTGACTGAAATGACCACGAACACCCACTTTGTACCAATACATCATTAGGGAAAAAAAAAAGAAGATATGTGTAGGTGATCTACAAGTCGATCAAACTCTCTTCTACTGCTTTTGGCTGTGGATGCGGTGGCGGGTTTTGAACAGGGGTAGATGCCGAGGCTTCGCTCACACCGTGAGGAGGAGGATATGCATATTGTCCGCCACCGGGAGGTGCATTGGACCCTTGCTGCCAAGGTATTTGTTGTGAATGAGGTGAATATGGATATTGATATCCAGGCTCCTGTCCAGCTTTAGGATACTGCCAGTAAGAATTTTCTTGGGGAGGTTGTGAAGTTTGCATGGGCTGTTGATGCTGTGCCGAGGGGCCTGTGTGCTGCTGATGGAGAGGCTGCTGTCTCGGGATTGATGCTGAGGGGGGCTCTGAAGGCTGTTGTGTAGGCGGCACGGCGGAATCATTTTGCGGTGGGGGATTGGGATTGTAGCCATTGTATTGGTATGGTGCTTGAGGAGTAGATGTTTGTTGATACTGTGTTTGTGGATTTGGCTGTGGTTCGGACTGTCCAGAAAATGACCCTTGTTTGTCAAACGTATGCGGTTGGGTATAATAGTTTTGAAAGTTTGTTTGTGGAGGAGGGTAGTTATTCTGGGAAGCGGAAGAATCGCTCCTGCCATAATAATTTTCGGCCGATGGCAGGGTTGGGTACGCATTACTACTAGCTGGAGGCTGTTGGTATGGAGCTGGCGATGATACACCGTGCCGGCCATAGGTGTAGCTAAGCCGCTCTTCCAACATCCGGTCGTAATAGCGGACAACTGTTCCCAGCTTTGCATGAAGATCGCACAACGCCTCTGTAGTTCAAGACATTGATTCAAGTTAGGTTTTTTCTTCTTTCTTTCTTTTTTGTGGGGGGGACGATGATATTACCATATTTGCTCATGGTTTCACCAAATGTTCTAGCCAACTTTGGTCTCAACGTCCCAATACTTTCATACAATTCTTGAATCTGCGGTTCCCTTAAGATCGTTCCTGGTGGCTGAGTCTGTAACCGGTCCACTAGTGTTGCGAACAGGTTGATGTTCTCCGCCTCTCCCGGACTCAACTCATGGTCAGGTCTACGCGCTATGTTGGCTTGAAAAGCGGTAGATTTTGCAGCAGCACTAGGATTTGACCAGGCTGATTTGGCCTTCTGCTCCTCCATGTCCCTCAGGCTCGCGGCAATCGCGGCTTTTAGCTCTTCATCCTCGTCTTCTTCAGGAGGGTTCCCCTCCCGGGTGTGTTGAGCGGATTGTGAAGGCTGCGCTTCGGTATATGAGGCTGCTGAAGTAGCTTGAGTAACCTGCTTCTGGGCCTGCAACTGCTGTTGTGAAACATAGCCGGCGCTTGCTTTACCCGTAGCCTCCTCCAGCGACATTTTTAGAGCCATTTTAAGATCTTCATCGTCATCATCTTCAACCCTAGCATTTCTTGGTTGCATTGGGGCAGGTTGTGCTTTGGGCTTCGAGGTTGGATGCCTTTGACTATGACCTCCATGCTTTGGAGAACCCACAGGAGCCACAGGAGCTCGTCGTTCTGTCAGTTTAGTGTGGCATCCATCACAAACACGCACAGCCTGAACTATTCCAATGTGCGGCAATGGTATTGACTTTGAAGAACAGGTTCCACAGAAGGTATTTCCACAGTTGCGGCAGTGATGCTTCCTGTTGGTGAAAGTGAAAGGGGTCCGACAGCGCATGCAAACATCTGAATCGGTCCAATCCGGCGGCTAACAAGTATTATTAGCACCAGCCAAAATCTAACTAGATTAGACAATATACCGCTGATGAGTCTACAAAGGTCGATGAAACCTTGGTTGGGGGCGGAAAACTAAAGTTTTCTGTTTGTAGTTGACGGTATATCTGGTTTGCGTAAGATAGATGGGGCTGCCCTTCAAAGGCAGAGGCCCAAGTTTGGATAAGCTCAAGCATTTTAGATTCGACTTTTGGGTCAATAGGGTAAGGAGCCTTCAACAGAGAAACGAGATTATCCATGAATTCACGAGATGCAATCTCAGTGAGAAAATGAGAGCCGCCATTCTTGACGCAAGTATCAGTAAGCTACCGAAGGGAGATAGTCAGTTCATTCTAGGCTTCTTCATTATTGATCGGAATCATTATATCAGAGCTCACGTTTAAGGCTGCTAGCTGAATATTGGGATTTTTGTGCCCTATGCGTTTTCTCAACGAGCGCATAGCTTCCTTGGGCTGTACAGTCTTGCTCCGAATAATATCGGATATCTCGAGATTCAGTGCCATATCCTCCCTAATCAGCTGTCAGCTTTGACGTGAAGCCTGAGACCTCATGGTGTAGAAGAGGTTTACGGTCGAAATGATTTAAGTGATAGAGAGGGGGCAATACAGGCTTGATCCGGTAGCTTTCTCAACCTGGTCATCCAGGGAGGAATTTGAAGCTGTAAACCATGAAGCCATTCCTTCGAAGGGTGCTGTTACTATTACTCTTGTGTGGGTAGAAGGCAGAGTAGATGGTAAGTCGCCAAATGATTGCGACGTTGAATGGAAACACGTAGTAGCTTAGAGCTACGAATAAGTCTGAAAATCAAATAAATGATATAGAGATTGTAGCTCTTCCTCAGAATGAGGGTGGTGAAATCTGCTGTTTGAAATAAATACTTAGGATGTAGGTGGGTATGAGGACGAAGCTGGTGTAGATCGCTGCCTCACCAACTTGCTTTACTGACGCCGCGTCGCCCCGCCGTTACATAAGCTAGAAGAAACGTATGCCTTAGCACGTGATGACCACTACTACATGTATGTGTGTAAACCCTGTTGCACTAAAGCTTGGGTTAAGCCAAGGGTCCAGCATAACGAACGCGCATACTATAGGCTGTGCACGACACAAACAAAACCATCATATAGAGACCTGTGTGTAGTGATCAGGTAAGAATGTTTGCCTACATGTTGAAGTAAAGTGTTAGGAAGCATGCGTAGGTACATGTACCTCGGCCTGCATAGATTTATTCTGGGAGCCAGTGCAAATTTAAGGTCGTCGTTAAAACGGAATATGTATTCCTACATACATGATTCTAGCCAGGTGTGCTAATTTTCGTTAGCATGTAGAGTATAGTTTATTTTAGAGTACATGTACTTATTAGCTGGTAGTGCCGACTTAGCTGGGGCACCTCCGAAATCCTGTTCCGGCGGCTCCCCACAATCACAATCACACATTCCCCGCCATCTCTTCCCCATTCAGCTTACCTCCTCCACACCACCAGAGGACTCTCCCTGCGATGCAAAATAACCTTTTTTACCTCACGATTCGATAGGGATGAACTCAAATACACCCCCTCATCCACTTCGTGGTCCACCAGCAATGCCTTCCGCAAAGTCACAACGAATATACCCTCACATCAGCGACCTCCATGCCCGGTCAGAGGGCCTCCGTCCTATGGAGCGCTCGGTAACATAATTTAGATTCCTAGATATTTAAAGCCTGCCTAACCAGACCCGTGTGCAGATCAAGTCGTGGGTTGACGAAGCCAAAATCCACTGGCGGCAGGCAACATGGCATTATGAGCTTGGGAGGTTGGACTCGGCATACTGCGATTTTATTATGGCCAGTACCATCATATTACAAACTATCCCGAGATGCGCAGATTATCCTACCTTTGTGTCTGGCAAAAGGGGGATGGCTTTCATGGAATGGAGCAAGCTAAACGAGGTATATACCCTGGAAGAACAGATATTCTCCGATCCCGCTAACTGGACTCGAAAGGAATTAAAAAAAAAAACTCCTCTCATTCTCGAAGTAAAAAAAGAAATCAAGAAAGATAATGAGCTCTCCGGAGTTCAGAGTGCAAATGCCCAGCTTGAAGCCGAGAGGGTTGCGGAGAGGGTTAGAGCTACCCTCCATCCAGGGACTGGGGTGTCTCAAGACATTCCGCCGAAAACGAAGCCGGAAGTCCGAGCGAAACCAGAGTACCTGTCAATGGGCAAAGAACGTAGGTCTAAATAGTTTATGTTATAAAAGACCCACTGACACGAAACAGATTCTCGAACAGGCTCTGGGGCCAAATCCCCACAGCCGGATATTCAGGGGATTGTTTCAACGTATGGAAAATCTTCACCTAATTTTCTAGACAGTACCTTAAATTTGAACCGTCGGTTGGAGGAATTGACTACAACAACTTCCAGATCAAGTTCACCAGCTTCGCTCTCACAGCTAGTCCCCACGGCTCCGCCTACGGTCGTTCGCAGTCCTCGAGAGATGCCGACAAAACTGCCTCTGTTAAACGTGAATGCGATGCCTACGTTACCCCCCCCTACTTATTCCCCAGCTACGAGTCATGGGGGTATGCTACCTTCGCGAAATGCATCACTCCCCCCCACTGACGGGAATGGTGCGTCCCGCCAATCAAAGCCCAGTTTTCCGAATGATACGACAATATCGGTAGATGCCCTATACGATTATCTAAGTAAAGAGTCACAAGTTACAATCCTCTTACTAGATGTTCGTAGTCGAGAGGAATTTAATGAGGGGCATATCTACGCAAGATCTATAGTCTGTATTGAGCCTATAGTTCTTCGTGACGGGTAAGACCGAAAATGCCACTCGAAAAATATAATTCGATTACCCTGACGTCTTTTAGGATGTCCGAAGATGATTTGGATAGAAGTTTTGTTTTAGCACCATCAAAAGAACAAGAACTGTTCAGTGCGAGAGACAAATACGATATTGTGGTTTATTACGATCAATCCATGGCCAATAACAACTTTCTTTCTGGTTTGACACAGGACGAACATCAGATAGCTCTTCGAAGCTTGCATATGACCATCTACGACTTTGCTTTTAGGAAACGATTGCAGAGGGCACCGATGCTACTAGTTGGAGGCCTTGATTCTTGGGTAGAGTTAGTGGGGAAACATTCCTTGAAAACTAGCGATACCGCAGAACTTGCAAAGTCGGAACCAACATCTAGGCCTTCAAGTCGGTTAGGAAGGCAATCTATATCGCTCGAAAAACCACGCAGTGGTATTGGAGTCATACGAGATGCATCACCAAGCGTGTCTGAGAACCGGTTGTCATTGGCCCAGAGGCGGCAGGACCGTGATCCCCAAAGAGGTTCCATGCCACTGCCAGTGCAAAGGGTGACTTATGGTAGGAAGCAAGAACCTACACCAGTCGACCCCATAAATATTGAGGAAGAGCAGAAATGGATGGAGAGGCTACAGAGAGAAAGGGAGCCCCTTACTATTAGTGTCCCACCCGTATCTCCACATCCGGATGCGGATGTTGAGTCAAAAAAGCGGCGTCGAGGAACTTCTATAGTCGCGGGGAATGACAATTTCTCGACTGGATATGTTAGAACAATGGAGGAATTTGTCAGTCTGCCACTGTTATATTTCTATCACTTAGAAGAAAAATAGCCCTAACAAGTATCTTAGTTCCAACGGTATCCCGCACAACCGTCGATGTCCCCTATCCCACCAACACCGATAAGTGCTGGAACTCCAATAACTCCACGCGGGCAACACACGATCGTCGACCATCCATTTTATGGGTTTACTGATGTCCGTAATCCAGACTTCAATCCCCCGCCCACTCCAATCAGACCACCGCCCGCAGTTCCACGAAAAAGCTATAGCGGAGTCTCAGAACGTCTTGCTCCGCCGATACCCCCGCCCCTCCCCCCTGCCACCGAAATACCGCCGAGACCACCTAAAATTCCACTTATCCTAGATGGAGAATCAGGCTCGCCATTTCGAACAATCGGGAGCATTAATATTGGTAAAACTGGATTAAAGAATTTGGGAAATACCTGCTACATGAACGCAATACTGCAATGTATGAGTGGTACATTACCACTATCGCGATACTTTTTAGATGGGAGTTATAGAAGTCACATCAACAAAGACAATCCGCTAGGATCTCGAGGAGTTTTAGCAGAGGCATTTGCAAGTGTGGTAAAGAACTTGTGGAGCGGTGAATACAAATTCATCTCTCCTGTAACGATAAAGGTTAGGCGCAAAAGATATATTTCCTGAAAAGGTTTTTACTGATGCGAGCCATAGGATGTGTCTGGTCGATTGAATGAAATGTTTAAATCAGATGATCAGCAGGATGCCCAAGAATACCTTGAGTTCCTATTGGATGGACTGCACGAAGATCTTAACCCTTACGCAAATCGAACTAAACTCAGGCCTTTGACAGATGAGGAAGAAAGGCGACGAGAGACCCTTCCTCAACAAACAGCATCGCATTTAGAGTGGCAACGATATATTCGCTCCAACTTTTCGGTCGTCGTAAATTGGTTTCAAGGTCAACTAAGTAGTAGGCTCATGTGTTTATCGTGTGGTATTACTTCGACCACATATAGCGGATTCATGTATCTCTCGCTTCCAATACCTTCGAAAAGGGGAGGATTTACGCTCGCGGACTGTTTGGAGGAGTTTGTGAAAGAAGAAATACTCGAAAAAGATGATGCTTGGCATTGTCCGAACTGCAAAAAGGCTCGGAAAGCTACGAAGAAGCTTACTATTACTCGCCTACCTCACATTTTAATTATTCATCTAAAAAGGTTTACAAATCGGGGCCTATGGCGGGATAAACTCAACACAATGGTTCAATTCCCTCTGAAAGACTTGAATCTAACAAAATACGTACCTCCTTTATTGCCTAGGGGTGCACTGGGCCCCAACGCCCCTGAACCTAGTGCCGAAGTCACGCCGCCTTTTATGTATGATCTTTACGGGGTATGCAACCATTATGGAACGCTAAATGGAGGTCACTATACGTCCTTTGTGAGAAATAATCATCAGAACGCTTGGAATCATTTTGACGACAGCAAGGCAAGCTTTGTTGACGATTCTGCAGTAGTGGTAAGCAATCTATTTAAGTCACTTCACAACTTCTCTGATAACCATATAGTCTCGGAATGCGTACGTGCTTTTTTGGGTCCGGTCAAATGTTATGTGATTATTCTAGAGGCGTTGGTGTTACTGTCTGTGAATAATTGGACTTTGTTTACCTTGCACTAGGCTTTGGGGAGAATTCTATTCTTGGTCTAATTTTTTTCATTTTTAATTTATTCTATAACTTCTGCTGTCTGTTTGTCTGAACGTAGATTCTTTGCAGATATGTTTATGAGCACTAGCGCATCATTGCTTTATATGTCTACAGGACAATACCGGAACACATAAACTATGTAATATGTACTCTTCTAAAATCAGGTAATGAGGGATAGAGCATAATTTCATTCGCAATAACATACTCGGGCAGGGGTGTATGAGAGACAGTCCAGATCTGAGAACCTGTGATAGACATGACCATGGGTAAAAAAAAATAATCACAATAGTAAATTTCCCTATGTAGACGTCTCTTACCCTGACCATTCCGATAGTTCACGGGAGTATGATCAACATGGGGGTCAATTCCAAGATTTTGAATAGAAACTAAAATAGGTGCATATATCCTTCGAGCGGCTTTCTGAGTATTATGTATCACTCCGGCGTATATTTGAGATATGTGATACGTCAAATTCCTCCTCATTTAACGCTACTTAGGCACCCCAGCTAAAACTCTCTAATAGCGGTTCCTTTTACAAACGTTACAAAAACGACTAGGTACCGGGCGTTGAGGGTAAATACGAAGAATCTGATAAGGGAATCTTGCTGTGAAATAGGTGTGTTTATCTTATTGACCGGTACATGGAATTGTCTACATGTACATAGCTGAAAATAGAAAAAGTGCCGAAGATCATATATGCCAAGATCGAGTGATATATTATGAGCTAGACACGTAATTTCACCGAAAGCTTATACAAGATAATGATAAATCTAGTGATAGAGCGGTAAATATGTCATCGGGCAGTGAAGTCGAGTCTCGGCACTTTTTCCCCTTGAGCTCAGATCTTCCGGCCTCTACTGCTGTGCTCTGCCATCATTGGTTAGTGTCGGTGTAACTCGGGAAAAGGCAACAGACGCTAGATTTTAACTGATACCAGAGATAGCATGATAAATTGGACGGGGGAGATATTATAGAGTACCTACATTGGCTGCGCCAATTGGTTCACTTTGTTCCCGCACTACGGATGAAACTCGGTTCAATTCTTGGGGGCGTGTGCTATCCCGGTATGTAATCACGAAGTATTTCTATTGGTCACAATAGCCTATATCTAGGTACACGCAGAATCATATAGACAAAGAACTGTTCCCGGCCCCGGGAGGGATCAAAGGAAGTCGACATCAAAAGCGCAAATTGGCAGAAATGTGGGTATTATTTTATATATATTAACTTTTAACTCCCAGATATATCTTCAGAAAGGGTATAACTACATATATCTTTTAGGATTCGAAAGTATTATAATCCAACTATAAAAGCTAAGTACTCATGCTAGTAGTTATAACAGTTCGAACTAATAATAGTATGAGCTGAACGTAAATAGATTGGATAACATTATTGAACTTCAGGTTTAACGAATCCGGCCAGACAGCAAACCAACCCCCGCTAGGGCGACAAACCTTCACTACATGCGTATAGTGTGGCCGGAGGCCGCACTGCACTTGTAACATGTATATAATTGGTTCTGAAAAGTCTCTATATATATACATGTATCAATCAGTTCAAACTAGCTGCAAGTATCCCTTTTAACAACTACCAAGTTGCTAAAATCGAGCTACATGTACTAATCAATTCATCTAACACCACTGATCATAATACCCTATGCTCATATACAACACAACATGTTTCAAGCGAAATAAACCTCTCTTAATGAGCTAATTAGGGCATATGCATATGCAGGTTATAATTATATATTTATTAGATATATATTATAAGCAAAATGTCTTTTCTTTTGTAAATCTTAATATCACTTCCTACATGTAGTTGAGTCTCGATAAGCTCTGGCGTTAAAGGAGTTTCCACCATGGCCATATGCAACTCTAAGACATCCTACTCTTTTTCTCTCTTTTTTTATATCAAGCAGTTTATTAATTCGAGATACAAAACTTTGCGTGCAGTCGTAGACTATAGCATAACATTCAACCAGACCATCACTCGATCTGGTCCCAACGGGCCTAAGAACCATAAATTTGCGAAACTGTACCACTGCATGGTAACCCAAAATTACAAAACTTGACTTAATGGTCTTCCCTAGGGGACCGGGAGAAAAGTTGTACCGACATGAATCCCTAAATACAACTAGAATATACATCTCTACATGTATGAAACTTCACATGTATCATCCCTAATATGGGAAATTTAGAGGCAGAGCCTCAAAGCTTGGTGATGGCCCGTGCGCGAGCTGAGCCGGGTAATTTCCGGGAAAGCTTTGAAAGTTACAAACCTCCGGGCAATTGCCTCAGTAAGCTTGCTGCAAATATTATCCTGCTCAAATCTATTCCGATACCTCCGCAACGCATCCATTACATCAACCAAATACCAGAAAGCGATAATTCACCATGGCGGCAGGTTTGTTTCTCGCATTATTGGCTTTCTGCGGCGTTTTTTTTTGACTAATTGCCGGTGCGCAAACAGAGCAACGCAGGCTCCTCGAGCAGGTAAATCGGCACTTACGCGTAAAATAAAGCGCGGCACTGACATATTTTCTTAGCTGATGGGTACGCCCAATCAAACAAACTCATCGGTACCTTTCACGGACCCGTCGGTTTGTCGGAGTTTTCTTGTGGGAACCTGCCCACACGATCTCTTCACGAACACCAAGGTATTTAATTTACCCCTGCCCCGCCGTCGGCGCTGCTACCATACTTGGCCAATTCTAATAAACTTAATAGCAAGATCTAGGGCCTTGCAAAAAGACTCATCTCGAAGCCCATAAGCAGGAATATGAGCGCGAAAAGAAGAACCGCGACTTTGGATACGAGTACGACTACCAGCGCGACCTTCAACGCTACATCGACGAATGCAATCGACGTATAGATGCCGCGCAACGCCGTCTTGATAAAACACCTGACGAGATAACCAAAACGAACTCGCTGCTAAAGCAGATTAGCGACCTAGACAGCTCGATCTCTACAGGACTACAGGAGGTAGAAGTACTTGGCGAACAGGGCCAAGTAGCAAGAGCGCTAGAGGAGTACCACAAAGTTAAAGTTGCAAAACAAGAAAAGGACAATAAAGAAAAGGAATTGAAGCAGCTATCGGATAGTGCAGGTCCGAGCGGCCATCAAAAACTCCAGGTGTGCGATGTTTGCGGGGCATATCTTTCTAGGCTAGATAATGATCGCCGTCTAGCAGATCATTTTTACGGAAAGGTAAACAGCTAGATTAAACCGCGCCAACTTAATGAGGTACTAACTACAATCCCTTGGACAGATGCATCTAGGCTACGCCCAGATGCGAAACACCCTCAAGAAGCTCCAGGATGAGCTTGTCAGTCGTGGTCCGCCTCCAGGACATCATGGCGGAGGGGGGCGGGAATTTCGCTCAGACGACAGACATGACGGTGGAGGATACAGCAGAGATGGGCCTGGAGGCTACCGCGGAGGCGGTGGCGGTGGGTTTAGAGGCGGGAGAGGCGGTGGTTATAGAGGGAGCAGAGGCGGAGGCGGAGGCGATGGATGGGGTAGTCGTGGTAGCTCCGGTGGCGGGGGAGGAGGGTACGGAAGAAGGGGCGGCGGCGGTGGGAGTGGGTGGTAAATCCCCAATTGTCCTACCTTCTTGTGTTCTTGCTTTCATCGGAATGTGATACTATCAATCCTTCTTACCGCTTGTTTTTCTTTTCTTTAGCAAGATTTGGCGCACTTTGGGGGTGGGTCGGTCTAATTTTTCCCAGTATAATATCTTCCTATGAAGAGGCTTCTTAAGCATGAATGACCCTCATGAAACATGTAATAAACCTGAACAGATGAAAATTGGATGTTTCGAACCTCAAACCAACTCCGGGCCTGCAATTTAATATACCATACATAATTAATCGTTCAAGGAAAAAACAATGTCTATAACATCAAGAAGCCGATTCAACTTGTTCTGCCCATGAACCCCCGCCGACAGCGGGGGAGAGTGGAGTCAAATTATCCCCGACGTTGTATTTGGTATTCAAACCGCCTACTGCGGGAGGCTTCTCGGGGGCCTTTACTTCTGAAGAAGCATTGTTTTCTGCAGGAGCTTTGTTCTCTACAGGCATTTCTCCTTCTGCGGGAGTCTTCTTGTCTGTGGAAGGCTGGTCTTCAAAGCTTGTGGGTTGATCGTTAGTAGGTGTTGCAAGTCTTGGAGTGGCTTCGGCCTGAGGCGATGTGCCTGCAGCGGCCTTGTCCTTAGATGCTGTGGGGAGGGCAGGGTATTCTTGTGTTGTATTTGGGTTCCTAGGCGCTCCTCTAGATGCTGCAGACTCCCTGCTCGAACCCGAACCCGAAGCTCCGCGTGGGCCATTAGGGACACCACGGAAGCCGCCCGAAGAACGGGGGCCACTAGGGGCGCCACGGAAGCCGCCCCCCGGAGGACCATGGCTAGTAGGTGAACCACGTGTGGAGTCGGCGACACCCCCGTGTGCACCTCTACGAAATTGTGAAGATCCTTTTCTGGGATTATAATCTTCCTCGGTTTTTGTTGAGTCCCATTCCCGACTACAAACAGCGTTGAGTTTCCTTCGTCTATTCTTCGCTCGCTCGTCGCTACTGAAGAGTTAGCAATGTTTCTGAGTAATATATTCCGCGAATGACCGGTGTCAGACATACTCCAGCTCTTTTCTACTCTTTTCTTGCTCAATCTCATTCCTACGCGCAACAGTTCTAGTAGCATCCGCCTGCTTTCGCGCCTCTTCTTGTACCTGGAAAGAGTTTTCGTCCTCTTCAGCCTTACGGCGGCGCTCAAGGAGACGCTCGTTGTTGAGTTTTACATGTTCCATACGTTCCATAAGTTGCTCGTCTGTAAGTTTGTCCTTTGCTTATTTTAGTTGTTGAAAAGGTAGGAGTGGGGGGTAAGATATTATGGGAAATCGTTCGTAAACCAGCAGTAAAGTGAGAATAAATCATAAGTGCAATTGCGTAGACGGCTCAAATACCTTTTTCAAACCACCGGAAAGGGTTCGATCCTGCTTTTGCTACCCAATCGATTGGTCTGTTAGATAAGCTTTATGGAGTCACCGGAGATCACTCACCTGTTTTGGGGCAACTTTGGGCTCTGCGGCTGGGTCCTCGGGCGCGCCTTCTACAGTCTTTGCTTCTTTTGGTTGATTTCTTTTATCGACACTTCTCGGTTGCTTTTCCAGAAGTCAGCGTCGTATGCAAAGAGCTGTAGAACAAAGTTCGCTGCATACAAGACCACCTCTCCCACCACTACCACTCCCACCCCCTCCCCCATTACCCGATCCGCCCTTGGATGAAAAAGCCCGTGGCTCAGTGGGCGCACTCGGGGGTGGATTCTGGGGAGGTGAGACCTCGCCTGCGAATAGGTCTTCTGCTTCACGGGTCTGTGCAAAATTGTCCATAATTATTTGTGTGGACTGAGACGGATGAGAAATGAGAATGGTGATTGAGGGCGGGCTAGCTCCTTGTTGCTTATATGTGTGTGCGTGTTCTATGAGTATTACAAGTGATGCGACGCGTCGGGTGCCTTAAAATGTGGTTGCGGGGTTGTTGTGTTACATCACTTTGTCAATGGAGGGGCTCCCTGTTCTGTTTACCCGGCCGTGGACTGTATGTACTGTCATTCACGGGGTGTTGGCGGATACTGGGTATTGGCGGATTGAAGCCAAAAGTTGGCTTGGCTGTCTCTTTTCAGGCTTGTCCGCCAACACCCAGTACCCGCCAATACCCCGTGAATGACAGTACCTACATAGCAACCAAAAAGTAGCCAATGAATTTTGGTCTTGGCCCTGGAATTTATATGGAGGAAAAGAATACCGAGACGTTTTATCTATGTTCACATAAAAACCCCCAAAAATAACTAGGTAATAGCCCTTTTCTATAGTTCTATCTGGGTATCGATTCGAAGTTATCAAAGAAGTTTTGGTGAAGTTCGAAAAAGGAGTGGAAAAGAGGGGATGGGAGTTGCGTTGCCAGCCAAATACCCTCTTGGCCGCCAAGTGTCATTTTTATTTGAATCAACCAATAGCAGACCCCCGCTGGCCCTCTCAGTCAAAAGGGGGGTTCTTAGTACTTCTGTACAGCGGCAGGTAATAAGTGATGGGACGGGCTGAGACAGAGTGATACCCGTTTTGAGTAAACCGCC
This sequence comes from Morchella sp. 2018-W38C, assembly GCA_024713705.1. Taxonomy (NCBI): domain Eukaryota; kingdom Fungi; phylum Ascomycota; class Pezizomycetes; order Pezizales; family Morchellaceae; genus Morchella; species Morchella sp. 2018-W38C. Next base: position 2,345,950 of record JAMJEX010000001.1, read on the forward strand.
ATAAACATAAGGTGCTTGCAGATATAACCTGTCGCTGTACCTACTCGCAACACAACCGCTATTAGAGCGTATTTGATAACTGTCGATTCCGATAATTGGCAGTTCGCCGGCTGCAATAGCGGTTTGCCGAACCGTCAATTTTGATCGATGAGGGTATCGGCACAGGGTACCGGAACTCTATCAATGCGCAAAGGGCCTTATGTGTCTCGATCTCGTCACCACTGATAATGGTCGAGATCAACTAAATAATTTAAGTATAATGTCAATTTTTCGACCTGCAACTGTCAAAGCCGAACTGTCAATTGTCGAAATCGACAGTTGTTAAATACGCTCTAATATTGCATGCCATACAAAAATGTAGTCTTGGCGGTTTTTGGTGTGTATGCAATATTGGTTGTGTTCAAAAACGCTATGAAAGCGAGTAATAAGACAGTATTGAAATAGACTTTACTATCTTTTCCCGGTGAATTTATATGTATTTTTAATCAATGTGAACTTGATATAAAAATCCCAGAAAAGGCCTCGGTGAGGAAATTCGACCTTCGCCATGAAAATTTACGAAAAAGATGTAAAGTTTTATGTATTGAGGAAAAGTATCTTGAGGCTTCCTATTTGATCATTGAAATTTCTACTTTTTTAGAGAGGATTTGAATAATTTACCGCCAGAGTATTTTGATTGGCACGAGGCAGGGGGCGCTCAAGTCTCTTGAAGTAATTACGTAATAGAGCGTTTTGGCAACCAACTTCGATATTTAGTTCTTGGCGGCCGGTTTTTGGTGTAGAGCTCGAAATTTGGAAATTTGGGTGTTGCCAAAACGCTCTATTAGAATATTAGAATATATGAATACATGTATTGTAATTGAATGTAGCACAAAAAAACGGGGCTTAGTGACAAAGACCGAACTAAACCGGCATTGTGGTACCAATACCGCATTACTAGCATATTGACGGGAATACCGTACTGTAGTTACATGTACCGCCAAAACTCGATAAATTGGCTATCTCCGGCCAGGGACTATCTCTTTAATGATTGGTTGAAGGCTATAGATCAGCCTCAGAAGTGTCCATCAGTAGTACTAGTAATTTTGATCTTGCATGCATAGCCAATTTCTCGAGTTTGGGCGGTATCTACAGTAATTTCGTGACGTTTGTAAAAGGAACCACTATTGCATACATGTACCATACAAAGACGCCCCAAGTCCACAATTTAGTATGGTATACAATAACGGTTCCTTTTACAAGCGTCAAGAAATTACGAGTACATGTAGCTAATCTTATAACTACATGTATGTACATGTAGAGTACTTACATGTATGTACAGCGGTGTTCGAAAAGTCCTGGCACCCTACTATATTGAGTCCGTCAATGAATTGTAGCCGCCAACAACCATATTTGCTCCCGCATATTCATAACGTTTAAGACATGATCACAATAGATATTAAAGCTCTCTCTTCAATTATGACCTTGAATATAAGAGAATTAGAAAGCAGAAAGACTCCTTCGTAGTTTGGCCTAGTGGTGCCAAGTCTTTTCGAACGCGGCTGTACCTACTTCGGTATCAGGGGAAGTGAGAAGACACACACTGCCAAGGTTACGTGAAGGGTGTCTTGGGGCGGGCTTGGTATGTAGCAATTACCTATCAGACTACGAAATACAATCACTCTTTAGGTGGCCACACCCTATTCTTTAGGTCATCGGATACGGTTGAAACAACATGATTCGAGGACTTAATGACTGCGAGAGTACAGTAATACCTTCAATATTCCTATCCATTGGACGGATGAAACTGTCAAATTCGCAGCCTGCCTTTTTGAGCTAATGCTAGCCCAAGCAGGTATCTAACACTTATTTTTGATTGGCTCTATGGTTATTCTCAACCATCAAGAGCAACGGATATACCCAACTCAGTGCGTGCACGCTCCAGGCTGCGAATTTGACAATTTCATCCGTCCAAGGGATAGCATAGCTAGGCTGAGGTCACTACTTACACCACCAGTTACTTCAGCGACCCTCCTCTCACTATTTTTTGTACGAAATCTTCCAATGTCTGATACTGTTCATTCATTAGCAGCACAAGAATGCACAAGTAACGCCTGCTCGAGTAATCCTCCCGCAACCCCCCACAATTACACTCAATTACGAAGAAACAAAAATAAAAACGTTAAATCAATAGCGGTTTACTCCCAGTCTTCTTCACTACTTGCGTCATCTTCCGAATCCTCCTCCTCGCCCTCCTCCTCTCCATCCGGTTTAGACATCTAGAAACTTCGTCAGAGTTGACAGCTACGAACAAACAGACAAGTACAAATATACCTTTGCTGCTTTGGGACTTCCTGTAGTTTGGCTTGGAGCCTTTGATGGTACCCCCGATACTACATCGTAGCTTGACTCGCTATCTGGTTGTGATGTTATATCAATGGAGTTTTTTGGTTTCAATGATTCTTTAGGAATCAAGGTTTCCGTAGATGCTGCCGGGGCAGTTTCTGTCTTAGAAGTCGGGGCTAAAGCGACGGCTGAAGCAGCAGCTGGTACAGGAGCAGTAGCAGTAGGCTTCGGTACTTCCTTTGAAGACTTGGGCTTTTCATCGTCCGAGCTTTCCTCCTCCTCATCCTCGTCATCCTCATCCCATGCTACTTCCTCCTCGTCAAGGGTAGTGGCACCTATCCGGTCAGCGATTAGCCCTCATATGAAGCATAAATTTCATTTCTTACCTTTGAGCAATTCCTTTCTCTTCTGTTCTTCCATGTCTAGCTCATTTCTTAAAAAGTAATATCTCCTCCAGAAATCTCCGTATTGTACTGAATCCGGTACAAGTTTCTCCATTGTGCTCCTGAGTTCGGGATATTTATCTAAATCAGCGGCGATTTGATCGGTCTTTTTATCTGCGGAGAAATCCTTTGACCACTCTACAAATGTCGGCTCGCTAGAATCTGTTTTAAAAAGATCCAGATTTCCATGTAAAAGATGGAGCTGGGCATCAAGCCTAGTCGAGCTATACGTCCCTTAATTTGAATACATCCCCTCTTGAAAATATAAGGAATAACTTACTAAATTTGTCTCTTGCCCTCCTCGCCTTTTTGGTCAAACACAACCTCTTTCTCCCCAGTCGCATCATCACTCCCTTCCGGCGGCCGAATAGTAACAGCCTCCTTCAAGAAGTTGCCGATGTTTGTTCCAAACCTGAGTAGGTACTCATCGGCCCTGGCTTCGGCGGCCTCGATCTCCGAGATTCTCTGCGCAGCGCCCTTCTTTAATTTCGACAGCAAGCCCTCTTCTGCCACGGCCTTCTCGTTCGCTCCCGCCACAGCCCCATCCTTTGATGTCTCTCCCGTCTGTTGTGTTTTCTGAGCTCCCGTTGAAAGTGCCCCGCTCTGGTTGATTGAGAGCGATCGAGTTCGACTAACTATTTCGGACCTGACGACGCTGAAACCCTTTGAGGCTTGCTCTGCTCTTGTTGCGGCCTCCTTTTTCCCGACTTCGTAATATGATTCTCCCTGTTCATTAAATCAATACCCGCCTCACCACTTAAATGCACACAGGAGCGAAAACAGACCTGCTTCTTTACAGTTCCGATAAAGCTTCCAAACTTGGCGCCCCATGGAGAAGCCGATATGGCCCTGTAAGCCTCCTGGAACTCCTCATTCAGCGACTCCTTCGGCCTCTCTGGATCTTTCCCTTTTCCATCACTCGGGCCTGATGTAACAGTCTCCTCTTGGATGTGATCATATGCAAACTCCATGACAAAAGCCAAGTATTTCTCCTCTCAAAGATGTTCTCGTAGGTGGGGAGGCGCCGATTGTTATCGGAAACCTAGCTCGAGGGGTAGTTACCGATTAGTGTTAGCGTTTAATTGCTTATTGCTAATTGCAACAAGGGCAGGTCTGGGCAACTACAGTCAAATACAGTATGTATGTATGTACATACCATATCGCAATAATCAAATGATTTTAACTAATAGTGAGTAAACATCCGAAACTGGTTACAAAGAAAGAAAGAAAAAACATAACACCGCCTCGGACTGCCTCCTATCCCTTCTTGACTACCAATATCATACCAATCATTCCCTCTGCCTCACAAAGTCTATTCGCTGAGAAACGCTAATGAACAATTATTGCAATAACTAATTTTCCCTACAAGCATTTTAATAGAAACATCTACTTCCATACGTTCCCGAACAGATCGTCCTGACCAAAACCGGTTGTCTGCACTGGTGCTCCTGGTGTTGCAGCTCCTCCAGTACTAAATGCGCCCCATTCATCATCCTCACTACTCTTTGCGGGTCCCATAGACGAAATTCCTACCATTGAAGTAGGTGGCTTACTAACGGATGTGGTCGCCGGTGAGCCCCATGCGTTAGAGGCAATGCTAGCGCTTCCTATCGACGTCCCCCAGGCAGACTCATTGTTTGAAGCCGTAGAGATTGTCGCGGCCGGTGCAGCCCATGCATTTGCATCAAATGAGAACTGCGGAGTGGCTGGCTGTTTAGGAACATTGGAGTTAGTAGCATTCAAGTTGAATGCACTCATAGTGGGCATGGGCGGTGCTGCCACTGCAGGCGCAGGTGTCGAAGAAAAGTCAAACAAATCGTCCATGGCAGACGACCCACTGGTCTTTGAATAAATCGATTGCTTTGTAGATGTCGAAGACCCAAAGAATCCATTGCTTGAAGTAGGCGATAGTTGAGAACCAGCCGAGGACTTCATCATTCCGGCTGTTAGGTTTGCAAACGGGGAAGGCTTGGGCGCTGTTGGTTGAGCAACGGGTATGGTGGATATAGAGGGGCCGGTGCTTTGTGAAGAAAACCCAAGCCCCCCAAACGCGTCATTAAGATCTCCGAGACCTGAAGATTGGTGAATCGAAGGCTGTGACATACCAGAGAATGAAGAGTTCTGGGCATGTTGGGTCCGAGGCTGCGGCTTTGAAGCATACAGAGAGAGAATTGACCTATTGAGATCGGGTCGAGATGAGGCGGTGTTTGTTACTGGGTTTGAATTTACAGAAGCTGGGCGAGCTGGAGTCGGGTCCGACGATCCAAAAAAGTCCAAGCCCAAAAGAGAATCGGCTGGTTTTGTAGACTTTGGTGGAGCAGGAGCACTCTTGGGGGAAGGTTGATTCTTATTTCCCGGAGGTGCGGTAGTGGACCTTGGCAGCTCCATTGGAGAAAGATCATCGAAGAGGTTAATATTTTGCTGTTGCTTCGGTGCTTGTTGCGGCGTGGGGGAGGAGGATGTTTGTCTGTTCTCCAGCTTCTGCTGGACAACTTTCAAAGGCTTTAAGAAACGAGTTAGTAGGAAGGAATTATGCACGAAAAGAATAAGCTACCAGATTGTCCTCTTCTCCAGAATCATCAAGGGTAGATGGGTCCGGCATTCCGCCTTCCATAACCCATCTTTTGGCATCGTATTTTGTGCGTACGAAGTTTTCAATTTTCCTACTCTAGGTCAGATCTTTCGTCCAATCAGTTTTGGGAATTCCCGACAAAAGGTGCGTACGCTTCTGACGGCACGTGTCCTGGCGCAAGATTCGCTTCCCAGTACCTGGTTCGATGGTTAACTACTATCATGTATAAGAGGGTGTCTAGCTATCCATACTTGTTCGCCTTAGTATTTCCCCATTTCAGCATGCTAGCCAATTGTTCATCCGTCCATGTGTCAAGATCCACAGACTTAACTATGATGTACATCAACATTAGTAACTGCTCAAGTAGCTTCAAAGAGAGCTCCAAAGCAGCACCATACCTTTGCTGATATGAGTACCCATGCCTCGATGTATGCCAGAGCATCTATACAGCTTCAATGTTAGTATCTATCCACAATGACAAGCTTCACAATAGGGCACTAGAACTGACCTAATACATATGAAAAGGCCCAGATTCCAGCTAGCCCATCTAGGAAGCTTATTTCTCTTGCAATCAGCGCATATCTTGTTCCCAGGCAACTTAAGTAGTGATTTGATGACGGCCTGGTTTGCAGCGGCTTTGTCGGCAGCTTTGGCAGCAGCAGGATTGGGGCGCCGAGACATGCTTGAGTTAGAGCGAGACGTGGGAGAGATTTTAGGTGAGGGAGAGGTTCAAAGTTGCTGTATAAAGGTGCTGGCAAGGGGAAGAGACGGAAGCAAAGCGTGAAGTTTGATGATCCTTCAGAGCATAGGAGTTTCGTCGGTTGCCAGAAACGGGGTTGGCCCTCCTTTTTTTCCTTGTTTCATGGAGGGGACACCACGACGGCACTGTGAGAATCATTTGGTAAGCAACTCTATATGACCTTGGCATCATTCTGCTAGAGTGAAGTTGTGCTGAGGTAAGCACAACCTCCACCCAGACTCTGTATGGTAAGTTGTGCTACCAGAGCCTGGTGAATTTAAGGTGCGCGCAACAAAGATGAAAAAAAGTTTTCACAAAAACGTACAGTTCCCTCCCTAAGCATCAATAAGTCACGTGCACTATCTAGATTTTCTGCGTGAGCTCTATGTAGTTGTTGAGTCATAAGCGCTCAATGTGGGAGAGAAGTTATGCTGAGGTAAGCACAACCTACCACCCACACAGAGCCTCATTCTATAGACGAACGCAATGATAAAACATACATGTATTCGTCAGCGTTTGTGTTAATATTTGCGGTGCTGAGCTGAAAGTCCTCGGGTCACGTGAAACCAATTAGCTGATCTCTGCTTGATTTAGTCACATGACCCAAGAACTTTCGGCGCCGCGAGTAGGTATTGTATGTACCGATATTTCTAGCGAGTACGCCCATGGGCTTAAAGCAAAATGGTGGTAGAAAACCGCTTGCTGATTGGCTCAAGTCACGGGAATATGCGTACCGGGTGTTGAGGGTAAGTGATCAGTAAATGCTGCGGTGAATACCGATATTTCTGGCGAGTATGGCTCGAGAAGCTATGGTGGGTAGGTGTGTAAACTTCGGCGTTTGCAGCCAATCAATCAACAGAGATTTGGAGATCTACCCCCATAACGGTACTAGCGCCTAGCCTAACGGTGGAATTTTCTCCAATTCCCATACAAAAAAAGTTCCTCTGAAGTTGACACACCCACCCCCTATGCCTTCTCGCGCCATACGCCCATGGGCTTAAAGCAAAGTGGTGGTAGGGAGTCGCTTGCTGATTGGCTCAAGTCACGGGAATATGCATACACCACCAGTTATCCTTGACTTTCCTCCTACCACTTTGCTTTAAGCGCGTACTCGCCAGAAATATCGGTACAGTCACTCACGGGGTGAAGGCAGATCCTGCCTGATGGCGGTCAGGGATTTGAGGCCAATAGCAGAGTTAAGTTTGGGACGCCAAGAGTAAATTACCACGGGCACAACCATCAGACAGGATCCGCCGTCACTAGGTGAGCGACTGTACGTGTATTTCTCTTATCAGATTCTGATCACTTTTCGCTACACCCTAGTACACCACCAGTTTTCCTTGACCCTCCTACCACTTTGCTTCAAGCCCATGAGCGTACTCGCCAGAAATATCGGTACTCTAAAAGTTTTGATGCAGCATGTACCGGGCGTTGAGGGTAAATACAAAGAATCTGATAAGAAAATCTTGCTGTGAAATAGGTGTGTTTATCTTATCAGATTCTCGGTATTTATGGTTGGCCCCCCGGTACATAGCAGATTCAAAAAGCCAGCCATCGCGATTATGATCACAGCCTAAAGGTCCATCGACCTTAGGTCTTAGCTACACAAAACATCTATGCACTTACCATATACCGCTTTAATGACGAATACTCCCACATTTGTCTGTGGTACTGCACCCGGTACATGTAGTCAAGTACTCAAGTTGTAGTAAGCAGCCTGCTGTCAAAGACAGGATTTAGTAAACGGTTTTCTGGGGTACCCTTGTGCCGCAGCCGGGAGCCTTTGAAAAGTGTGTCCAGGGGTGGAGAATACCGCTTATTCATTGTTCTAAGGGGATCTTCTAGGTACTCGGGTTCCAGCCCTTCCGCCCAAGAACCACTCAAATATTATTGGTGCGAATATCGCCTTGGCGATACTCGGCTACCAGAAAGCGTTAGAATCATTGTCTCCCGCCGTTCGGAAAGGGATCCATAATTTTTTTTTTCCCTTGGTTAGTTGAAATTGCTGTGGGTAACGGGCTAACAGCAAACAGCTGTCCTCTTGCATCTCGTGTTAATTATATCTCCCCCTTCTCCCTTTCTCCTTTTCTTCTTCATCCGTCTCACTTCTCTAGACACCCTCACTTGCCTTATTGTCCACCACAACATTCTTTCAACAATTCCTAACTGGATACTCCTTCAACTCCAACATAAATCACGATGTCAGAAACCACTTTTACTCTTGAGCAGGTCAAGGAGCACCAGTCCAAGAAGGTACGGCGAAATTCATCCCACCAGAAACTTCACTACTCCAAACATCTCCAGAACACCATGTTTTTCACTCGATGACTTTCGCAACCTAACTAACACTCCCCCTACGATCAACAGGATTTGTGGATGGTGATTCACGATAAGGTTTACTCCGTTTCTAGTTTTGTCGATGAGCACCCGTACGTATTTCAGCTCCTAAACACAGCGGCGCTTTGTATATGTATACTCTGCTAACATCGCCCCCGCGCGATAGAGGTGGTGAGGAGGTGTTGATGGATGTTGCTGGGGTAGATGCTACTGAGGCTTTTGAGGTACTGCACTTATCACAAATTCGACAGCTTTTAATTGGGTATTGAATGAATACTCACCCTGGTACTAACTACAGGATGTCGGACACTCGGATGAAGCACGTGAAATCCTGGCAGGGCTTTTGGTTGGAAACCTGATGAGAAGTGTACGTATTTGGCAACTCACATCTAATTTCGTCGTTGATATGAGCGTCGCTCACCTCAATCTTTAGCCGTCTAACAAGAAGCCTGTCGCCTCCGCATCAAAACCTGCGACAGCGCAATCATCATCGACAGACGCCGGAGTGTATGGCCCCTTCCTCCCCTACTTCCGCTACCAACCTTGCCACATAATCACTCGGCCGTAACCTTTACCGATACCTTAAAACCCATTCCCATTCCCATCCACACCATCGCTATTGTCTTATCTCCCTCTCTCCCCTAGGATGATGACTGACATCTGCCCTTAGTGCTCTCTATGCCTTTTTGGCGGTTGCCGTCGTCAGTGTGGTTGCTTACAAGCTCTATGCTTAAGGTAGACTTGTGGGGACGAGAGCGATTTTGACAAATGTTGAGGTAGGGAGCGATTCTGTACAACGCGTGTTTCTGAGGTTACATGGTTCCAATGCGGTCCTTAAAACCTTTAGATCGTTTCTGTTTGCTTTTTGTAATGTTCAGAAATTGCTACCATATAACGTTATTATGGAAAATTGTAATAGATTTGGAGTTTTCTTCTGGGGATTTTCAATATTTTGCTCTCCAGTTCGCTCTTTAGAATTCACTCAAGTTGTCGAATTTCATGTGAGAGTTACGCTTGTCACCTAATCAAATACCCACCTACACGTCCAAATAACTCCGTGAATCTGGCGAATGCCCCGGATCTCCCCAATTCCGGTAGCGTGATCCGATTATTATCTTTAAGCCCTGTTAAATCCAGATTAAATGTAGATTACTGACTACATATTTAGTAATAAATCTTGCAGAACAGAAGTCATAATTCCTCCGAGAAGCAATGCTATTGGTATTAATAATATTGTACAATAGAATTAACTTGAGCGATTGTCGTAAGTAGATACATACTCAAAAGGTCATTGCAGTCTTTCCCGTGATAGGGTTAGGGTTATATAAAGCACGCAGCACCACTCTGTGATTATGTGCGCCTTTCCACCCCCCACTCTAAAGCTCCTAGAAATAAAAACGCCCTTGGTTTTTATTATGACTAGATGAACCACTCCAATTCCAGACTCATAATGCACAAACCTATTCTTGTCTAGAACCTAAACAAAAATGTAAAATGCACAAAATTTTCAAAATGAATAGTGAAAAGCAAGACGATAAATTTGCGCTGGGGGATAACTAGGAAAGAAACATATAGGAAAGTGAAAAAAAAAAAAAAAAAAAATGGGACGCCACCTGTTTCCCCTTGGCCAATGCAATCAATTACTTACCACATTTCCTCCTTCTCTTCTTTAATCGTCGGACAAGTACAGTATACAAACATACGGATATTCTTACTGCACAAACAGGGAATCTGGTAAAGGAGGAAACAAAAAAAATAAAAGTAAAAAACCGAAGAAAAATTATGAGGCCTTTCCCTTATCCCATTGTAATATACTTCGTAATCATACTCTTTCCGCCCTCGGGCTTCTAAAACTAGGTGAGAAAGATTGGCCAACTTATAAAGTACCACTTTCCTTGAAGACAAGGTGCTGCTCGTAGAAGCTGAGCATCTGTAGGTAGCATGGGTCAGTACCCATATCCGTCACGGGATCTTTTTTATGAATTACCTTCTGGGGGCACTTGTTGTAGACATCCTGGATGGGGTGCTGTGTTTTCTTTCCATCAGCCCTATATATGCGATATTAGTATGATGATTGTTTCGATACACATTCTCAGCTAAGAATCAAAAGCGATATCTAGGTATCGATGAAGGGGACCCTACCAGTGAACATAACAAACAAGACCCTTGCTTGTCTTTTCGATGGTGTCGATGGTGGCATCTTCATCCCAATTTTTCTTAGTCGTGAGCTCTACAGGTGCTGGCGAGGCATCATCCCCATTTGACTTTGAAGAAGAGGCGCCAAAAGATGTCCTGGCACGCTTGGTGTTCTTGGGCGCTGTTGATACCGGAGCTGAAGCCCCCCCAGCAGGTTGCCGTCCACGTTTCGGAATTGAGATGGCGCGATACATCGGGCGGCCACCAATCCTCTCGTAGTACTCCTGCAAAATTTCCTTTGCACCTCTGTCCGCCAATGCGATCATCAATGTTTGGTCCTTCCAAAGATATACGAAATATATAAGTATGAACTTACTCGCAATTCTCCTCGGGCTCCCAGGTCATGTCGCTCTTCTTTTCGTATCCCTTCCATTTGACATGAAGGTACAGTTTCTATGCAGCGACGACCCACCCGTCAGCAATGATGTTCCATAACTAATACCAGCACCTGCATTCCTATCCAGACAACCTCGACATACCTTGCCCTCGAACTTGTGGTCTTTGATAGCTTCTACGATAAATTCCTCCCCATCCTCGTCGACGACATCTTCCTCATCATCCTGCTCCTCTACGACATCATCTTCAACGTCGTCGTCATCCACAGGCATGACCTTCCTCGAGTTTCTGGCAGGGATCAGATCGCCGTCTGATTCAGATTCGGACAGTACTTGGGGAGGCATTCTCAATTAGTGTGAGTTGACTGGACTGTAAATGAGGTTGGTGGTGTTGATCGTTGCGAATGATCGTTCGTTGTGGAGATGAGATGCGGGTGTTGGAAAGAAGAACGCGCGAGGAAGACGCGGTATGGAAGTTGCTTTCGACTCTGTTAAGCCCCCTTGGCCCTCCCAATCTGGGCGAGACACGTCGCGCCACAGCAAAACGCCACACAGTGGATAAAGAATATTTGCCCAAACAAAGAAAATAAAACAAGGCTCCGCAAACTTTTCTCCCCGTACTAGCATTCATAAACATACATACATACAATAGCAAAAAAGGGTCCGTTAATACGCTAGTAATGCAGCAAGAATACGGTATTCTTTTTGTAGTGCCAGTTTGTTCAGTACTGATTTCACCCCGTTTTTTCGTACTGTATGTACTTACTGAGTACCCATACTATATGTACTAAAGAAGTCAATGGAACTTTGCATTGCAAAACAGTGCTTAAATACAAGATTTTAATCATTTGATACTGAAGCCTAGCTATACATGTAGTTCCTTGAGCGGCCTCGAATCGACCGTGAAAGGATGTATACAGTTGTGAAATCACGATGTATCACTCGTCAAGACCGTTTAATGTTCTCCCATCAATACATGCAGTATAAGTGTATATATACAGCCACTCATCAAAAGTGTTCGTGATTCACATCAAAGTTGGTCAGTACGTGATGTGGCTTACCAGATTTTACGGTAAAATTGAGGAACTAAAATGTAATTATATAATTGTATCCAGAGAGTGACAGAGAATAAAAAATACCACGAATGTCTAATGTTGACTTTGACCACCATTGACTGTTGCTGTGTTTTGAACATTTCAATGGGCACTTTGATTCTTGAATTGAGCCGGAAATGTCACATTAAATCCGAATCACGAACACTTTTGATGAGTGGCCAAAATTGTGCCTCTCGTCATCCTCGATGCATTTGCCTATTTCCATTAATTTAGCCCAAAGTATCTATTCAATCGTAAAAGGCCATGGATTTAATAAAGGTGTGTATCCTTTCACGATAAGGGAAATAAGGTAAAGATCCTTCACCGATGAATGTTTTTCTAGGCTCTTTACCGGACGTAAATATACTGACGTACGCGCACTTGGGCGGTAAGTGAGGCTCGTATTTGAATTTAGTAGTCTGATGTGAGCATGATTGCTAAACCAAAATATAGATTATACGTACATATATACATACCTGTATGTACAACCCAGCGCCCTGGACTTTAAGCAGGTCCGTGGAGGTAAAGGGCGCATAGTTTCTTTTTTTTTGGGGGGGGGGTTTAATTCATTAGAGGACGCATAGTAACAAATTGAGTCCATAAGTCTTTAACTAGTAATCTAATTTGCTTATGACTTAAATAACAACCAATGAACTCCCAGCCAGATTAGTTTTTGCAGTTATCATTCTTCAATTCAAACTTCATAGCTACCTACACAAAAGAAAAGAAAAATGCATAGTTGTATGAGAAACAAGGGGAGAACCCAATACCCCCTCCAGGCAACCACTTTTTTTTTAAAAAAAAAATCACAATGAAAAGGTGAAAAAAAGAACATACAAAGGTAGGACCCAAATTAATGACAAATTGCAACCAATCCGAAAGAAAAAAAACTGTTTCGCCTCGTTCTACCTTTGAACTGAAACCCTTTCCAAAGGGAAAACAAAAGAGACAGAAAAAGAAATAGTATAAGTATATCATTAGGAAACAGTGCTGGTTACAAGAGTTTCGGAAAGCGATTCAAGAATTTGAAACAAGAAAATGCCTGCACTAATGTTTACGATCATCCATTTGACATTCCTTTTTTTCATCTCAAATCGGTCATGCGAGCTCATACCTAGCTCATGTGACAAGGAAGGGTTAGGAGAGATGGAAAGCACCTTGACCTTCTCTGATGGCCACTGACAACCGCTCTTTCAAGATCTCCAGTGTTGAATAATCTGGCAGCTTGAGATAGTTCACACAAGTCATAACGCTCGGAAGGTAGTCATCTGAGGTGTAAGGGGCTTCGCTTGGTTTGCACACAACAGTAAATAATGGTGTCAAAGATTTAAAACCTTCCAGGAAAGTTAGCTATATATGCAGATATAAAATTATCCTTCCACCTATCGAACATACCTCCAATGGGGAGCTTTGGACTTCCTGTAACGAATTGTAGGAAGTCACGGCGTTCTTGTAACTTAAACTCGCTCATCGCCTGCAGTAAATTTCGTACACTTTTACTATCCATGTTGAACCCATGATCTGCTTTAATCGAATCCATCAAAGCTACAAGTACGCGTCAGCAGCTTTTCAATGTTTTTTCTCTTTTCATTTTCTTTAGAAAGGACATGTAAAAACGTACTCTCAAGCGACCAATCTTCATCTACTCGGCCAAAGAGCATGACCAGTTCGTCGGGTGTGAAAGCCCTCAATGCAGAGTAAGGGAAAACTTGCGAAAAGCCTGCGCGGAATGCCTCTGCCTGGCGTCTCACACCACTTCCAAGAGTAAGGTCGATAACCCTATCAACATAATTGGCAATATTATAAACTGTGACAGGAGTATTGGCACCGTTGGGGATGAGTTCGATGTCTTGGTATCCTGGAAGTGTAAAATCCAATGCAAGGTCCTCAACGCTTGCCGAATCGACTCTGATCTCGCTGATTCTCTTTGCCTTCCCTTCAGCAGTAAGTACCATATTGCTATCTATCGCTTTCTTTGCCAAAACGAACTTTCGTAGCATCTTTAAAGAGTTGGCAAGGTCTTTATCTACAGTCCCCACAGCTCCCAATGACGGCGCGACTGGTTCGTCGTTCTCGCCGGTACGGAAGAATGTTGGGTTGAAAGATATGTCAATTATGCGCGAATCAAGCATGGAGCGGGCCACAAATTTGCCCAACATTTTGAAAAGGTGTAACACTCTGCGACCATTCTCTGATTCTGCCATTGATTCGTTCATTGGTGCCGGAAAAAGACCTTGTTTGCCAAACGCATAGTCGCTAGTGGGTTGTGATTCATTCTCTCGCCACAACTTCAACTTCTTTTTAGCAAATGCCCTGGATACACTTGAATAAAACTCAAGTGTAGGCCCAAGGCCAGTTCCAACTTCTTCAAAATATTCTACCTCCAAAACGCTCGGCGATGCACCATAAAGTTCCATGACCTTGATTGCAGATTCGAGGATTCGAACCCGCGAAATTCGAACTTTCTGGCGCTGAAGCCTACCAAGGAATGGTCGGTTATCGTCGCGATGGCGGTCTTGTCGCGAGTCGCCTGTAGACTGGGAGTTTTGCCACCTTGTCATGGAACGCGAATAGCCGAAGGAGGTAGATTGTAGGAACAGATGCCGTGTCTCGAACGGAAATAGAAAAGGATAAAGCCTTGCAAGATCCTCACTCCAACTAGGTAAGCACGCACTGGCAACAATCAAGGGTTCTTCCAGCTGGCGGTTCAGTTTAGCAGTCAATTTGGTGTTGACGAACTGGCTCAATGGCTGAGGGTTGGCAGGTTTATTGGCCTCATTATCGCCAGCAAATACATCGTCGAGATTTGCATTGAGCGCATGAAGTATGCTAAGAAGTTGAAGTATGGAAGAAGAAATTTTGTTTTTATCCAAAGAGGCAGGGAAAGCTGAAGTCGATTGAGAATGATCCGGCGCAGGAGATAAAGAGCCTTCCAATGGTGCAGGCCCAGGCATCCTACGAAACTTTATGGGATGTACCGTGGCCCAGACATTACGGTATGACTGCTCTTCAGGTTGGTCCCTACCCAGATGTACTGCCCGATAAATTGTCATGTCATTAGAGATGACTTGATCGCCAATGCTGAATTCTATATGCCAGTCTGGAGGTGTCTGAATAGCAGCTACACGAGTTCCTAAAGTCTGCGAGGACGGTCCCGGTGCCCGGGGAGGATTGGGGGCGACCCCAGAAGGCGTGGCTACTCGAGTCCCATCTTCTTTCCGAGCTGTAACCTTGCCACTTGAGGCTACTTCCATATTCACAGGACCGGCTTCAGGTTCAGGTTCTTCCTCCATTTCTCGATCGAGATCATCGAGCACGGCGTC
This sequence comes from Morchella sp. 2018-W38C, assembly GCA_024713705.1. NCBI lineage: Eukaryota > Fungi > Ascomycota > Pezizomycetes > Pezizales > Morchellaceae > Morchella > Morchella sp. 2018-W38C. The sequence goes on from JAMJEX010000001.1 coordinate 2,361,314, forward strand.
CATCTCGTCCATTTCTTCGTCGTCCGGCAATTGCCTTTCGTCCATGCACTCTAACTGTTCCTGTCCTGATGTCTGATTCTCTCTCTCTTTTCTAGGGGCCTTTTCATGCGAAGCACTAGAGGATGCTCCATCTGTGGTCGCTGGTTTCCGTCGTGTGCTGCGCCGGCCTGCCCTTGGTGACCTGGGCGTCGCTGTGTCAGGCGCCTGCCCAGAAGCTGCCGCTGCCGCTGCCGCTGCCCGCGGAATACCTGCTGCCGCTGCAAAGGCTGCAAGAGCATTAGCCATAGCCCCCCCGGTGTTTGGATCTCTACGTGTTCTTGGGCGTTCTGAAAGACTAATTCGAGGCCTGAGATAATCATCCAACGCCTTGAATGTAGCAATCGCATGAATCGAGACCATAATATTCCGGTAAGCCCGCGGAATTTCAGATTCCTCGTCTGCTACCAACTTGAGGCGCAACTGCTTTGCCAACATAGACGCAGCACTACTTCTATTTCCATCAAACGTATTTTGATGAACTGTGATCACCTCAAAGTGCTCAGAGCGGCTCAACAACTCTTGAAGTTTGTGGACCAAAACACTCAGCGGTGTATCTCCTTCACTGGTATGCGATTTTGACAAGCCGGTACGCATAAAAACTTCCAGGAATGCCCGCCGGATGTCAAGTTTGTCCATTTCTATCAGAATTAGCACCTTCCGATTATCAGAGATAAGAATAGTGTTTACCAGGGCCACCTTTCAGAACCGCCAACAGCGCCTCCACGATATGAGAATTGAGCAGCTCAAAACTGGAAATCGAATCCAGGGAGTTATCATTATCAAAATAAGTAGCCAAGCGTTCAAAAAGACTCTCGGGGTTATTCGAAGACCTTAATCCTTCCCCTAGGGCTTTCAAGTCTTCCATAATCTTTAAAGCCTTTTCCCTGATTTCCGCACTCTCATCTTTGTCATGTGCCTCCATGAACGCCACGGCCCTTTCTACGATCCATTGTTGCCTATCCATCGTGGTACCGGTAGGAATATGTCTTGAAGATGAAGATGACCTTGAGCTCACTGGGGATGAGCTCATACGTTCTTCACTATCCCTCGAGTCATCGGACTTTCTATCGTCATCACTTCCTTGGAGTTCCTTATCCATGACCGAGCGTTCTGTCTTCTTGGAGGCAAGCTTAGATATTTCAGCAAAAACACCCTCCCGGTAGAAATGATAAGTGTAAATCTCTGGCAGACGTCGAAGGAGTAGCTCGGCAGCTTGGAAAGCGGCAGTAACTAGAGTTTCATTATCCTGTTGCGAGAGTATTGATGCCAAGTGCGATGCAAATTGGACACTTGATAAAGCTTCTTTGAGAATTCCCGCGTCCAAATTACATATCATCTTTAGCTGGGCTGTAAGGACCTTCCGCCGAACATCGAAATTAACAGTACTTAAGTAAGCGTCTGTAAGTGTTGGAAGAAGAATTGTCGCAAAACGCTTCAGCTCATCTTTGCAACCGCTTAATAGCCGACGCCTTTTTTCATCAGGATCCTCCTCTTCTTCTTCATCTTCATCCGATGGATCCTTCGAGGGTCTTGACCCGTCGGGAATATCGAATAAACCGCCATGTTCCTCGCCTCAAGCGATGTCAGTAAAAGGATCTAAAGTGAAAGGGCTAGTAAATTTACCATGAGGCAGTCCGGGTAACAACTCGCAGATAACGTTCAAAGTCTCGAAAACTTGCTCCCTTGGCCTATGGATGAGGGCTTGCATTGTCATCACAGTATCGTTCTTCATTGCTGCTCCATCGTGATCGGCGGGGGGTGAAACTCCGGTCAAAATTTGGAAAAGCGTATCAACAATGTTCATTTTTAACATATCCATAGACAGCGTTGGGCTAGCCTTTGCGACTATTCCCAGGACCCGCAGAAACTGGGTGTGAATGTGAGGTCCAACAAGATTTGTTGTGCCAGGTAGAAGGAGTTGTAAGATAGCCTTCATCATATCTCTCGACATAAGTTGTTCCAGCTTATCCGGATAATGGCGAAAGCTGTCCACAATGCGAGCGACGCATAGGCATGCATGTTCAACAACCTTCTGATCGCTGCTATTCAAGACGTTTAAGAGGGTTGGCATAACATCCCTAACTGTAGGAAAGCAATCGTCAGGGATATTCCGGCAACAATTTGCTGCTGTTGTAACCGCTGTCCTTTGGACATTGGTGGCAAAAAAGTCTAAGTATGTAAGACATGCTACCAAACCGCCTTCTCTGACTATAGATGTTGGATACTCGACAGATATCTTCTCAAGCGTCTGGATGATGATAATCATTAGTAAGTTTCACAAATAATTCCTTTTGGGGGCGAGCCACATACGCTTAAGGCCTGTTCGGCCAAATCGATGTACTGAATTTCCATCAATTTTCTGCAAAGTACCGGAACAGCACCACCGTATACTACATTAGCTGTTGCCGCTGGCAAGGCCTCCATTAGGTTTGCTATGCATCGACATGCAAGCAACATCATATCAGGGTTTTCACCAAATGGCCCCTGGTCTTCCATTAAGCTGACAAGTTCCTTAACAAACTGGTCCGGCGAAAAATGGCCTGATAGATTATCTTCGGTTGATACGAGTAGAATTTCTGCCAACTCCTGCAAAGCAATCAGCTGGGTCGAGGGATCGTCTTTCTGTCTAAGATTGGCAAGTATATCTCGAAGTCGTGAAGATATCCCGGAAACCATTCCTGAGAGGGCTCGGAGGGTATTGGAAATCCCGCTTGAATTGTGAACACCACCGAGATAACTTCCTTCGAAAACGTCCTCGTCATCCTCATCATGCTCATAGTCATCCTCTTCTCTATCATGCTCATCATCTTCCCCAGGCCCTGCATCCCCCATTTCTTCATCATGGTCCTCATCAATGTCGAAGTTATCATCTTCATCATCTTCATCGTCATCATCTTCCTCTTCTTCGACATCGTTCGGCTCACTCATCCGGACATCTGGGTCACTTGAATCGTTGTTCATTCTTCGTGGCGCTCGGCGAGAGGAGGCGGTGGAAGAAGTGGTAGCAGTATTAGTGTTGGTGGCAGCGGTAATATTATCTATTCAATGCTTAGTCAATCAACCATCAAGATGAAAATGTATTATGGGGGGAGGTTAAAATGGAACTTTGAGGGAATCCAAACCCCTTGTCGATTTTTTACTCCGACTTGACCTACGTTTATGTGTTGATGATGAAACATCAGGTGTCTCTACCGGCACGCTAGGCTCTACGGGCATATTGCTGTCCTTTAGTTAGCCATGACAACTCATCCTATGCCTGTTTTAAGTTCAACCCCCCTTCTAACGTAACTTACTTTTCCTCTGGCATGTCCATGGCTGCGTTTTTTACGCTAGCCGTCTTCTTTCCCTTGCCTTTTCTTCGACTCGCGGGCTGGTTTTCTTGCTGCTTTGGAGGTGTATTTGTAGAAGAGGATGCCTTGGGACGCTTTCGGTTGCGAGGGCCGGAAGAGGGTTCTGCTTCTTCCGTTACCTGGCCAGAGGGTTTTCGTTTACGATTTGACTTCGACGAAGACGGTGTTGAAGTTGTGATAGATGGCGATGTGGGGGAGGCAGTGGTGGGGGAGATATTGCTGGTCGACGAGACGGCCTGATCTGAGGATTGTCTCGTCGATGAACGAGTGACTCTGCGAGGAGGCATGAACAAGTGTCCTTCTTTTTTGTGTGTGTATGTGTGACTTTCTCTCTTCCTTTTGACAATTTTTGTTGCGATTGGGAGAGGAGGAAGATCAAAAGATATGACGCAAAGGTAAATGATGAAGGTGGGTGAGCGGGTGGAAGAGAGACTCAGAAAGTAAAAAAATAAAAGAGACGGTGAATAACTACCTTCGTAGGAGAGGCGTGTTACTAGTGTCGGAGAGTGTGGGGGATAGTGGATGATCGGCGGGCGAGGAAGCAGATGAGGCTGAAGAGCTTGTAAAGACGGCGGAGGTCGGCCTGAGATCAGCAACAGATGCTCTTCCAGATGCTTGATTCTTGCGTGATCTAAGCTCCATACGATACCGCCATGCACGGAGGGATCAGTGGGAGAAAGACGAGCAGAGATCAGAGAGCAGGTGAGGAGATCGAAGAGGGAGAAAGAAGAGGTAATCAAGAAGCACCTAGGAACGGCGACTGGTGGGGCGTCTGTTTCTGCTGTTGGCTTGGATTATGAGGAGATTCTTTCCTGTATACAAGGAAACCTGTCAATATTGTCCTTCCCTTGATATTCAAAGGTCTTTTATCTATGTGGTATGTATCAGTTGTTGTCGGCCGGGTTGCGAAGCTCGGTGGGGCGGGCGTTCGCTGTCATGAATATGTGGGTGTTGAGGCGAGCCGAGTGTCAAGCGTAAGATTGAGCGGGCAAGGTGATGATTCAGTTACACACATAAATACTAGTACCTAGCCCCTATTTGCCTAGCGTCGTTTTTTTAGGGCTCAAGAGCCCTCTAGATCTGATACAACAAAATATTTGTTACAGAGAAAAAAAATACCTATCGCTTCAAGCGCAGAGCATCTATCACCACTGTGCATATAAATCTAGGAGGGAATGTCTCAAGTAATATTGGAATAAAAATCACATTGCCCTCTACCTCCGACACAGAAGATTCCGATCTTATCTGCAACAATCTCTTCAGTTCAACGCTACATGTAGATGTACACAATCAGTAGCCCTACCACCAAATACCTGCTAGATTAAAATTACAGATAAATAATTTTGATTTCCTATAGTTGAAAATAAATTACTGTCTCATTAGGCTTTCCAAGAATGCTGCATGTAAACTACAAGGTTTGGATACATGTAGTACTGTATCGTTGATAGCCCCGATAACCATCCAACCCCTCCTTAGCCCCACCACCACTGCATCCTTGTAAACCCGCACGCATGAGTACCTCGTACATCGGTCTTGGTATACGTAAAAGCTTTGAAAGGCTCATTCTATCAAAAATGCGAAGATTGTGAAAGATATTAAAGTACGTGATCCACAACCTAATTTGCAAAGGAGAAATAGCCAACACGTTTAACATGAGTTACTACAAACCCTGATATCGAGAGAGAAATCAACTGTCTAGAGGGAAACAAATGCAGCCCCAAGAAAACCTTCACGAAAATACCCGATGTTTCCAAGGAAAAATAGGAAAACAGCTCCAAGAACAACCTTTGAGAAGAAAGCTCCATATAATTTCTGCCGGTACGCCCCCATCACCCAAATTCCGAACGACAAACCCGCTTAGACGAGCTCGGATATTTATGAAACAAAAAAAAGAGAAAGAGAGGGAATGAAAGATAAACCATCTATCAAGAGAAACCCCTCGTTTAGACTACGCCCCTGCCAGGTACATGCAAAATATTTTAGGGGGTATCGCCGGGGAGTCCATCCATATTGTGTGCTGCTCTGAGGTCAAGAGATCAAGCACAGACCGGAATTTGCAATTACCAACAGCAGTAACCACCCTAAACCCAGTATCAGTAAATACTATGAAACGAGAAATTCATAGACGCTTACATCAATGATGATATCCGATCCAGTCATGAAGGTAGAAGCATTGGATGCAAGGAAGACAGCGGTGCTGTTCAATTCATCGACATTTCCGAGGCGGTTCATTGGTGTGCGCGAGCACCACATCTTCTTCTGTGCCTCAAGGGCAGGAACACGGTTTAAAGCGGTATCTGTAGATAAATATCAGCAAATATGTCCAAGTATGGGGGCGTTTTGAGTACTAACCCATGTAACCGGGAGAAATGGAGTCTAGAATATATGAGCAACAGGTTCAAGTTCTATATTTTATAGAGAGATTCTGGTCAACTTACTGACACGGATGTTATACTTGCTCCACTCAGCGGCAAGAGATTTGCCGAGCTGGATAACGCCAGCCTTTGAAGCATTATAGCAACTTTGTTCCTGGGGCCAATTGACAATGTGCCCGGACATGGATCCAATGAAGATGATCGAGCCTCCATTTCCTTGCTTGATCATGATTTGACCAGCAGCCTGGGCGCACAAGAAAGTACCAGTAAGGTTGATGTCAATAAGACGACGGAATCTCTCGATATCGTAGGTCTCGGCTGGCATGTTGGAGCTAGGAAACATAATATTAGTGTTGCCCGGAAAGGTAGTTCGACGATTTAAGGTAGTAACTTACTCGGCAATACCGGCAGAGCAGAGAAGAACGTCGACACTTCCCAAGTCGGCAGCGATCTGGTTTAAATATTAGTGTTCGATAATTTTTACACAGAAAATAAAAACGGAAACATATCATACACTGGTCATGACCTCCTTGACGGCTTCAGCGTCACGAACATCGACTTTGTAGAACGCAGCAGGGATGTTGTATTTCTTGTTCAGTTCAAGAGCAGCAGAATCTCCATGCTCTTGCAAAACGTCCATGATGGCAATGGCCTTGCAGCCAACCTCACAGAGAGCCTCAGACATGCAGAAGCCGAGACCGCGCGCACCACTTTATCATATTAATATTAGTAATTGAGATCGTGATTATAATTGGTAAGGGTGGGCACAAACCCAGTAACAACAACAACCTTTCCAGTTAAGAGAAAGCGCTGAAGATTCTCCGGGAGTGCGGAATATCCAGCACCGTGAGTTTGAGCGGGGGCTGCAATAGCAGTATCAGGGTTCATCTCGGCCATGGTAATATCTGGAGAGAGTGTTGCTGGAGCGGCCATTGTTTAATTGGAGTTGGTTGGGAAAAGGTGGGGTGAAGTTCCGGAGGTGGGGTTGATACTTATCCCACTTTATTAGCAGGAAAGACTGCGGGGTTGTTTAGATGAGGGATTATTTTTACAAGATTATCAACGATGAAAAGAATAAAATGGATGTTTTCTGAGATGATGATAAGTAGAAGGAAGTGGGAAACAGTCGAGTATTTAAGGGTGGGGTGGAGAGGGGGAATCGGGGGGTGAGGGGAGAGGGTTCGAGGGTCTGTTGATCGACCAGAGAATTACGACTCACGGACAAGAGTGATGGAGAGCTACCGATTCGAGCAACTTAGCAGGTTTTCTTGAAAGTAACAAGGAGGAATAGTGCCGGTTTTGTGTGAGTGCAAGACCTGAACGAAGAGGTTTTTTTTCTTCTGTGAAATTATTTCCAGTGGAGGGGCGGGTGGTGGGAAGCTGGCAAACACAAAGTGGAGCAAAGAATAAGCGGACAATACGCCGCTCATAGAATAAACAGTGCATTGCTTGCTAATGTTACCTTTCCCTTCACCTTGACTCAGTTGGTGGTGAATAGCGAAAATCTGAAAGCATGTAGTTCGACGCCTTGTACAAGCAGCACAGACCTTCGCTTCCTTCCTTCCAGAACATACATGTAGCCTGGCACCACGCTTTAGGGTCGTCCTATTTCATGGGGATTAGGGCCAGCAAGCATTTTTAGCGCTATGACTTTGACGCAGGGCCCAAAGCTTTTTGAGCGTAGACAACACAACGAGAGTTACCAGACATGTAGTTGCAAGAAACAGAGATGAACATTGGCCTGCCCACTGAAAGCATAGAGTACATGCAGTATCGTAAAACATACCTCCCGATACTATGTGCGCTAAGTAATGCAAAAAGGAAGAAAGAAAGAAAAAAGAAGAAGAGAGAGAGGGGGGGGGGGAGAAAAAAGAGAGAAAAATCGACCTCTCCCATTGGATTATTAGAGAGAAAGGCCTTTCCTGGTATTCCATGGAGATATCTTACTATGTATATGTTTCTTTACAATCGATTGGCTGTAAACTCTCGGCCGCTCTGCCTTTCGTTTTAAAATAAAATACCCATTCTGTGTCCACATGTACCTACATACTCTTATTCTCTTCTTCTTCTCGAGGCTCTGGCTACATACTGCACTGCACGAGATGCGTACAGGTGAGACCGCATCAACTCTCGGGGAACTATGTACTCGCGACCAGCAACAAGAACCCGAATATGCAGCTGCAAGTCTTTGGTGTATTTTTGACTTCTACTCCAATGGAAATTGCAGATTAGGACGTGCATTTTCGGGTTCTTGTTGCTGGTCGCGAGTACATGTAGTTCAGTATAGATTCAATTAGTACCAATTGAGCTAATGGATGTGGCCTCGTCGCCGTAAAGTGCTTCGGGTAGTCACGATTGAATTGCTAAATTGAGACATTTTTAGGTACAGTCACTCACGGGGTGAAGGCGGATCCTGTCTGATGGCGGCCAGTTTGGGACGCCAAGTGTGAGTTGCTGCAAACACAGGATCCGCCGTCACTAGGTGAACGACTGTACCGGGCGTTGAGGGTAAATACGAAGAATCTGATAAGGGAATCTTGCTGTGAAATGGGTGTGTTTATCTTATCAGATTCTCGGTATTTATGGTTGACCCCCGGTACTTAGGGCAGGCAAGAGGAACCTGAACATAAAAACGCGCTAGCAAGGGTCAAAGTGGTTGCTGCCAGAAAAACGATGTTCAGGTTCTTCATGCCTGCTCCGAGTATGTAGTTGGCTACCACATACATACCCCTGCTGATATATCCGATCAAGGATCCCCCCCACGCGGGAGGTGCGGCTCCAAGAGGAGGTACCCTGGAAGCCGTCCACCTGACCGGCCGCCCTGATACTCCCCCACAAAAATTCCGACATCTTACGGCAAGAGTAAACTCATCCCGAAACATAAAAAACAAAACATGAGAACTAGAGAGAATTTAGCACTCAGCTACCAGCACGCGGAGAGCAGGGAAAAAATGGGTAGACAAATATCCAAAAAGGCCGAGAATAACTAGTAACGTGGAGGATACTAAATATAATGAGTCTGAACTACTTGTTCAATTCTGATATTTTTGGGCCACTGCTTATATATATGGCTGTTCGTTTCCTTGGTGCAATCATCTCGAAGAATGACTAAACGCGGAAGTAGAGTGAGAAGAGATGGATCTCGCTTACAAGAGCCGGAAAAGTAAACAAAAAAAGAAAGCTTCCAAAAAAAAAAGAAAGGAAAGATTGCGAAAATTAGCGGGGCAAACCTGACGCCAATCACACACACAAAAAAAAAAAACCGAACACCAAATCTGTTCTCTATAAGGTCATAACACGCAATCAATCGTACATGATGTCGTTTCAGGTTCTGAAACACGCTTTGATCTGAGTGGTGATTCTTATTACATGCTCTCAACGTAGTTGCTATGTAAGATGTAAGTAATAAGCTTCAATCCAAGATATAAATGCGAATGCTATAAAAAACTTACCTGGGGAATATTCCTGTTCTCCCATCGATTTGACCAGTCCACCAATCCTACGGAATATTAGCTTATATTGATTCGAATACAATAGCATAAGACATTGAACAAACGTTTTTTGAATCGGTTTTCTTGGTAATTGTTATTATGTCCCCTTTCTTGAATCCTGCGTAGATTTTAGCGAATACTCTAATACTCTCAATGTCATAATATTCAGAGAATACCTAAATCTCCAGGTTGATCGGCTTCAAAAGTGTACAAGGCTACAGCCTGGTTTGCTCCCAATGTTGATACTCTAGGCTTCGGCTTAAAGACAGGTTTGGGGGCGGTCGGTCTGCCAGGCGCTGGTCCCTTATCCGAGTAGGTGCTTTGGAAGCTCTGACGCTGGAATTGATTACCGCCATGGGCGTCGTAGGTGTCAAAGGTTTGCCTAGGATCTGGACGATGCGCTTCCCTCCAAGCCGAATCTCCTTCCCTGTCGTATACATCGTCTTGCCACGTCGAAGATCTAGAAACCCGTTGGCTACCAATAGAGCCTGCCCTTGATCCTCTTCGATCACGATATTCACTTTCTCCGAATGCGCGCCCATTTTGGCCTTCCCAAATATTCGGATCTCTGTCATTATCATACTTAGGTATATCATTATATATATCATCATAATTTGCACCGGTAAAGTTTCCTGAAAATACTCGAGAATTGAGAATACGAATAAGAGCATCAGCGTCCGGGGGCGGATTTATACTGCCACTGAGGAGCTGCCTGCCAGTAACACTGCCTCCGTAGAATTTTCTGTTCGCTTCCTTGCGTTCCATTATTACTGAACCTTCCAAGGAAACGCCTGCGAAAAGACCTTTCGTTTTACTGTCAAGGAAATAAGCATGAATGACGTCAAAGTTTGGTATGGAGTAGCAGCTAGGCAAACCTATAGGAGAATATAGCTGCAACCGATCTCAAACTCGCCATTCCACTGGCCTCGGCATTTCTTCCCAAAGGACCTGCAGCGACAGAAACGTTCCCTCCTAGTGTGATACTTCCTGCTTGAGCAAAGGTCTTGACTGCGTTTGAGTCGTTTAAAATCATGACAAAATCAGTCAACTCAGCACCGATTTGACCTCCAAAACCAGCACTACACGATTATTTGTTAGTTATTTTCTTAATCAATTATTATCCAAAAATGAACCCACCCTGCCGTGGCAATCGCGGATGGTGCAGACCATGCTAAGCGCTCGTTAGTGATCCATTTAGGAAAACCATGTCTTTTCAACTTGAACTTACTTCCATCAGGTTTACGAGCAATAACTAGGCCTGAACCATATCTTGCAGAGAAAAGAACACCAGCTTTCACCACTGTAATTATTGCCAACCCCTATACACAAAGTTTCAATTATATGCTCTTGTTTTCCGGCTCCGCCGCGATTCGCGTTGGTGGGGGGGATCACGATGATAAACATTACGCACTTTGGCATTCGAAAGAACAGAAGGTGGAATGATCTTGTCCGGGCCAAACGCTTGTTGTGGGTCGACGAACGAGGCTAGAATTCTTGAAGCTTTTCTGCATTCGTTATTGAGACTCGCGGGTAAAGGGTTACTGTTTTGGCCCAACCGTTAGAATGTACCGTATATCGCGTAATCAAAAGGAGCCCCATGAAAGAACTAACTTGATAGGCATTATGTTGGATTTATTTTCAAGTATGTAGCGAGAGATAAGATCAAGCGGGGTAAATAATATCAGGGGTTCTGGGGGACTCAAGAGCTTGGAGCTAGGTGAAGTGCGGGGAGGGTGGTTTGCTGGCTGAACAGCAGTTGGGTGTGTATGTAAGTAGACGCACGGGTATGCCAAAGGAGTGAGTTGCAAAGCTTTGGAGCAAAAGCACTGTTAATCGCAGTGAGAAGGTGAGAAAAACCGGGAGACGTTGGAATAGGCTCTGCAGGGTCGTCGTCAGCCCCGGAACCAAAGCGCCATGCTTCCACGATCTTGCTCCGCCACTTTCTGCCGGGCGTGTCTTGGTTATTTCCGCCAAGAAATTAGCAGAAACGTCATTGGCGTTGTGTCTAGACACTTTCACGGGGGTACGGTCAGCACCGGGGTACGGTCAATCTCAAATATACGCCGGAGTGAGGTATGATACGCAGGGAGTTGATCGACTACCTCTTTCGGTTTCCATACAAAATCTTGGAATTGACCATACCCCCGTGTTGACCGTACCCCCGTAAAGTCGTTTACTCATTCCAGACATGGTTACCCTTGTGTGACTCTCCCGCTGCACGTGCCCACGCGAGAAAAAAAATGGGGACTTGGTTTCACTTCGTGCATCAGGGGTCGTGAAGATCGTCTTTCTGGTTTTGCGTATGGCCGCTACTCGTTTTGGCGTTTCCGGACGCAACTGCTAATCCGCCAAGGCTATCTTTTGTATGTCATGCAATATTGGTCGTGTTCGGAAACGCTATGAACCTACGAGTAGTATTTCTCTGAAGTTTTTGAACTGGGCCATTATTGCATACACCCAAAATCATGAGCTTGGCGTTTTTGTATGGCATGCAATATCAGTCGCGTCCACAAACGTCAGTGAAATACAAGTACTCTATATAGGTACTGTCGTTCACGGGGTATTGGCGGATACTGGGTGTTGACGGATTGCAGGCAAAACTTGGCTTGGCTGTCTCTCTTTTGGCAACACCAAGGCCCGCCAATACCCCGTGAACGACAGTACATGTAGGTACATGTATGCAAATTGGATACTCTATTTGATGCCTGCAGATTCCTGCAGGGTGGAGAATAAAGTGATGGCTATGCGGCGCAGGCGCGCCGAAACCTTACAACGTCATAATGCTGCAACTATGTAAGCTGTGAGCTGTTATATAAGAAGTAAGTCATTACTTGTGCGAGCGCTATTATCTAGGATTGCATCCGGGAGCACAATCTGATGAAACCATTTCGTGAGATATGCGTATTTTATAGCCTCTCAAAGCAAAAGGCAGACAAGCATTAACTACACACGTTGCAAGAAAAGACTTTGAAAAAAGAAATACGGGGTAACTCCAACCCTTAACCTTACCCGAATAACCTTAAACCATGTAATGCAAACTCCAGACTTCCGCCCTGCGGAAACCATAAATTCATTGACGCAGATAGACAAAGGTCAACACCGAAGAAAAGGACAATTATAAAAGGAAAGAGTGAAGCGGCACAAATCTGGTTAAAGCGATTTGAACTTGGTATATCCAACGTTCACTGTAGGCTCATCTTCATAATGCCGTCGCCGGTATCTGTGCACATAGATTTATAAGAACACATCTTTCATAGTATAAAGTGTAAAAATAAAGGAAGAACACGTACCATTCATGCCTTGAAAATTGAGCCGCTTGCCTCCCCCGTTCGTTCCACCAAGAGGTGGGGATGCTGCAAGAATAGGACTATGGGAAAGCCCCGGTGATACTGCCCTGCGTTTAAAAAACTCCGGCTCAAATCTTTCGTCCTGTGTCCGTCTTCTCTTGGGACGACGCATATCGGCGGGAACACTAGCTACCGGTGAAGAAACAGTCGATTCAGAATTCATCTGATTCTCCCACTATCAATTCAATGCTTATACAATCTTTTGAAAGAAAAGTTTCTTACCATTATATCGCCGTCAGAGGTCATTCTTAACCCAGGGAACGTTGGAGGGCTTCCACCGAGACCATCCATCTGATCACCGAACCAGAATCCACCATGTTTTTGCGCCTGTCTGGAAAAACTAATACCAATTCCTTTATTTCCTGCCAGGCCCATATTTTCCCCACTGCTGCCCATACTTTCATCCTCTTCACGAATATCAGATAGTTCCTGATCCATGCTTGGGTGTGTAGGAATGGCTGTGGATGGGACACTCTCCTCGTCTTCTTCGCGGATCTGGCGAGTAATCTCTGCCTCACGCTTAACCTCCATGTCAACCGGCGATGCCTCTTCCTGTAACGCGGCTTTAATACGTTGAAACGTTTTAGTTTTGGGCTAGTAAAAACACCAAATCGTTTAGCCATCAACTCCCGGAAAATCCTATCTCGCAATAGTGCCTTACCAACAGTGACCCTCTTCTTGATACGGGCCTCCTGATAGGATCTGGTCTCTTTTCATCATCATTCCCTCTGCCTCCAACTGCCAACGAATTGCGTAGAGCTGTCGTGAGACTATCTTTTCTCCTTGCAGACCCTTCCTTTGAACGCCCGAAATAACCAACCCCAAAACTACTATTTTGCACCGGTGGAGTGGTCGGCGATGGACTCGCAAGCGAACTATTAGACGCACTGGCAGATGACAAAGAGCTATGTCTTGAACTTCTTCCAGCACGGCCACCCAACCGAGCCTTCTGGTGATTCATAAGCGATATTGAAGCGGCAGACTCCGTGCTTTGTACCGCAGGTGCAAAGGGGGTACCAAGTTCCAAATCTAAATCCACATCCAAATCCTCGTCACTTGATGAATCACTATCGTCACCAGACGGTACATAATCCATCATTGAAGCAGACCCAATAGAAGAAGCGTGGGATGATGAATGGTGGTAATGATGATGATTGGCAATTGGGGAATCTAATCCTTTATTATTCCGAGGTATAGGGAAGCTTGTTGAAGTCGATGGCGAAGAATCTGGAGATGGTTGTTCCGCTAGTGTGGAGTGGTGTAGCGACGTGCCTAAGTGCCGAAGCTTTGCGGTTAGCTTTAGTTCCTGCAGCATGTTGATGAAACAGAGAGGTGGCCCATACAAGCACGCGCAAAGTCGAGCCTTGGACGACGAGCTACAGAATACCCCAGTGCAGGGTCGAGAACTGGCGATAGGGGCCCACGTGAAGGCATTTTTAGAGAGAGGGGTCCGGGAAAGCCCATTCGACGTGGGGTGAATGGCGCCTGCAGTTGGTTTGGCGTCGGCGCCGTTTGGGAACTGTCGCGTCCAGCCATATTGTTATTTGACATTGAGCTTTCGGACTTCTTGTTAAATCTTTCGGGGTCTCTGTTGAAAGGTGTGTTCTGAGGCGGAGGGTCTGATATAGAGGCTTTGAGTTGCGAGGAAAGCGAAGAGGCGATGGACCGTGCACCAGCGAAAACAGAAGAGTTAGACTGAAGGTTGATTGTTAGCCTTTGGCATCTATTTTCCTATTGCCGCTACAGATTCTAGTGCTTCTATTGTTCTGTTGTGGTCGTTATTCTGTTGTGGGGTGAACGAATAGCGAACATTGGCCGGATTGCCTGCAATCATGTGAAGTTCAACCAATAATATAGATTATCGCAGGACATGAGGGGAGGTGGTTGCATCATCTGCCAAGGCTAAGTAACTTCACGTATAATCACTCGTATGGTGCGGCCGGGTAATGGGCTATGTATTATATACCATTCGCCACGAGTTAGTCCTTCCACACTTCTCCTTATATTCTTGAAATCGATATTTACTCAACCACGCACAACAGTTGAAGCATAGCAAAGCTGCCTCGATCACCATGCAAGGATTCAACATGGGGTATAGATCCCCCACACAAATCTATGATAGTAACCCACACTAACCGGTTATTAGGCGGTATGTCCCACCAGAACACGAAGGTGTTATATCCGGCAACAGGTTAAACAAGAAAAAACCATCGGGCTTTCATGGAAATACTCAAACAGTTCGTTTTGAAATGCCTTTCAATATTTTTTGTCTCCATTGCGATGGACATATCGCCCAAGGAGTTCGTTTCAATGCAGAGAAAAAAAAGATCGGGAAATACTATTCCACGCCAATATTCAGTTTCAGCATGAAACATAGTGTGTGCTCAGGTTGGATAGAAATCCAGACGGATCCAAAGAACACAGCATACGTGGCTGTGGAGGGCGCAAAAAAGCAGGCTACTGAGGCTGGTCCTGGGGTTGAGGTAATCAGGGTCAAAGATCCAGAAGAGATATCCAGATTGGAAGACCCATTTGCAAAGGCCGAGAAGAAAGTTGTGGATAAGACGGAGGCAAAAAAGGGAGCAGAGCGAATAGCGGAATTGCAGGGACTTAGCGATCGACAGTGGCAGGATCCTTATGAGCATTCGCGCAAAATGAGAAAGATATTCAGAGTATACACTCCTCCCCGAGAATTCTAGCACACGGGCATTCTTGGGGGATGTTTTGCTAAAAGTCGATTGTTTTCCTTCCCAAGGCAGAAAGAAAGGAACTTCAAGAAAAATCAGCTGCGGCCGAGGCTATCCGGGAACGCGCTGGTCTGGCAATCGAGCTATTAGACGAAATACCGGAAGATGCGCAAAAGGCAAAACTGGTTGAGTTTGGGCCGGATTATAGCCAAAAAATTGACCAGGCACATTCAAAGCCTTTGTTTCCAGTTTCGGAGCCGGTAAAAAGGATTCTTGGACAAAGTTCGACCGGAAAGACAAAGACTCAAACAGCAGCGGATACGACTCGGGAGAAATTACAAACCCAATTAAGACAAAATACGAGAGCGAGAGTGGATCCTTTCCTCCATTCATTCCTTGATAAGACAAGGCCAAGTCTAAATCTCAAACTTTTGAAAAGAAAGCAGGCAGGCAATAGCAGCATGGTAGAGGACGAAGCCGAGCGACTTCCGGATGCCACGACAGATAAAACATCGGTCTTGACCAGTGCAGGGTCTGTTCGGCCAGGAGTATCTCTTGGCTTGGATGGGTACGAGTCAGAATAAGACTGCTATTGAGATACCAGATATTGACCGCATTATTTTATGGTACCATTTCTTTTCCTCAAGCCAGGCCTACTTTATTCGAGAAGATTAATTCATCAAACGGTGCATTTGGCGTCATAATATCGGGAAGTTTTTTTCTTTCGAGTCAACCAACTCACCCTCAGCTAAAACTAATTGGGAAGGGGGGAATATCATTCACCTATACAGCATGTTGGTTGTTCGTTTCTCTCTCTGATCAGACTTGACCTTGTCCGGACCTGAGCCTGATCAGACCCGTAAGTGCTAAAAGTCGGAGCAAGGTTTGATTTTACAGAAGTCTCTGGTCATAGTGGTTTATGGGGGATGCACCAGTGATTTGAAGTTTCTTTTTTTTATTAATTGGGATTGGTCCTAATCCCTATCTTGTTGAGTTGTTTCACTCCTTCGAGAAAATATGCATAGTAAACATGTAATAAGCTTAGGGCTTGATTGGTGAGTTTATAGTAATACCAAGTACATGCAGTTACCGAGGATGCTGTCTCGTTTGATCTCCACACACACACACTCGCACATCATAATTCATGGGCGTGGTGAAGTATTCGCTCGATAACACATGAATGTTGCCTTTTGGACCAACTTAGCATATATAGGATGTTCTTCCCGGATCCGTACAGTAGGTGGGGTGACACGTGAAAAAAATAATCCGTTTTATCTTGACCGCGGGGAGGTATGAGTACTCAGCTGGTTGAGTATGAGATAAGAAACCTGGCAGAGATAACCTATATTATCCTCATATCATACCCATACATACAAAATCCCCGCGGGTTGTGTGACCGAATCTTTTGTCTTCTATGGTACTCAACGGCTGGTGATACCTGATTTGAGGGAAGCCTTTCTCCCAAGAAGGAAGCCCCTTAAAGTCGTACCTATGTCTATGCTCGAGTCTTGGGAATCGAGAAAATGAGATCTTGTGGATCCATGATAGTCATGGTTTCATAGGGTTGTATTCTTAGGTTTCAAAAGAGTACCAACAGCTAGATAGATATGCCATCCCAATGGGCGAACGGATAAACCTTTAAGCAACCGAGGATGAATGTGTTGGAGATCCCTCTGATCATAAACCACTCATTTAAGCAAGATTCGGGGTTAACCAGCTTTTTCGGTTTCTCACATATGCTGACCTCGGGAAATAAGTATCACTGGTGTAATTGTTGCATCAGCAATCACGCCAATCAATGAATCAGGAAGCTAATGATGACTTCAGCAGGATTTATGTAAGTAGAAGTAGCTTCCCTAAGATCACAGGAAAAGATATCGAGGTGCAGCCCCTTACTCTGGGGTACCAGCCAGCACGCAAGCCGGCAGGCATCAACGCGTATGTAACCTGGCAATTCTCTTGCGCCATCAGATGAATTTCCAACCGATCACCGGGAGTTCCCAACGTATCAGACGTGATGGGCGTTGTCTGTTGTTGCTTTTGTGGGGTAGAGAGACGTTTCCCGATGATCATCGTGGGTCCCAGCGTCGCTTATGTACCCGGATTAGCAACATCTCAACGGCCTTCCTCGTCTCGATGATGCAATAACTCAGGTACGCGAGACCTTCAACGATACATCGCGTTAACTTCCTGGTTTTCTAGGGACGAAAAAAATCCACCCGTGACTACCGTTCTCGTGGCTTGCATCACATCACCACACAGGAAGTGACCAAGGCTGCAAAATGAAAATTAGGGATTTTTTCTTTAGGAGAGATCTACAGATATGGCAAAGGTTAGTAGCATGCGCACTGCTTTGCTAGATTCTAGAAGACCCTGTGAGTTATTTTGCCCCACAATCATATTGATGCTCTAGTGACTAGAGCCACGGAGTAGCCCTGGCGGCAGGTCGCCGAATGATGCACTGCTAGTTCGGAGGCGGGCTAATGGAGGTCTCTGAGGTCCCTGCAAGACATTACGGAAACACTCGGGGGAGGCACAATGCGTTCTCTCGGGAACCTCCCCGGTGATCAACCGGAAAAGCTTTCAGGATCCACCTCTAAGGCCAGCCAGAAAAATGAATGTACTCTACGACCGAAATTTGCATAAATTGGTTGGCTAGTGCGTAACTCACAAATTCTACTGTGTCATGTAAGTACCGCAGGATATCCGCCGTCTCCAGTGGGACTCATATTTGGATACATGGAACGAAATCATAAGCAACAGTATCATTGTTCAGGCTGTCAGATTTGCGATCACTGCCAGCGGCATGTACCTACACCTGTCTAGGTTTTGAATGTGATAGGAACCGGGGACACTTCACACCCTTTGAGGTTCTTTGAAATCAGGTCCAATCTTGAATGGACGGCGTTGTTATCTAACAGCACATAATTGCTTTTTGGGCTGCTGCGTCGCAACCAAAATTTGGGTTTTGCGGTTTTAAATTTACTGAGTTACAATTTTTTGTCTGACGCGGTAATTAAAACCATTTGCTCAAGGCTCAATCTCAGAGCTGTTGATGACTCAGCCCCGTTAGGTATACTCTACATGATGTAGACATTACATATTGAGCTCTGTGACGTGACTAGATAAGTGTCAATGATAATATTAGGGATTTTCTTAGGTCAACCTAGAATTTGATCACAAGAGAAACCAACGCTGATCTATCACCCTTGCAGTTTTCCCCGGAGTGACCATCTTATTTTGTGGGGTTAGCTCACGGAATCTGGCAGGTCCCCATCAGAGATCATCTTCCCCACACAGATTTCCCATATATATGCTATATAGAGATTTGAATTGTGATAATCCTCATCCGCGTCATCATTACAGCAAATCTCTATTTTGTTTCGAGCAAGCTAGTGTTTCCTGGCTATTGGGACTTTCTATATCATGGGTTGCGGTTCTGCGGGCAGAAATTCCCTGAGTTGCACTGATCTACGTTGAAACAAAATAGAGTATAGAATCCTTACTGCAAGGGTCCTTTGCCCTTTCCGGCGAATCGGGGAGGCTAGGAGGCAGAGCCTCGTGCACTTCTCCTTCTGGAAGCACGAAGAAGTTCAACCACCTGACTGATAAATTGTTTGCCGTTATTTGATTCATCATCATCCGAAGTCGACTTCTTCGCCGTACCCTGATTGCCATTAGACACCCCTACCACCGGTCACGCAAGCATAAATAGTAAGACAGTTCATGACGGCAGTAATTCTGGCATTTATTCTGAGGTAGCCGGAAAACGAGGGGAAATATCCGGGGACAGCAAGGCAGCTCAAGCAAGAACGGGGAATAAGTATGTCTGTAAATAGCGGTGGGAAGCAAAGAGGGTGTGGTTGGATGAGCTCTGGATGAATGCAATCTTTGGACTCCCCAAAGATGTGCACACCTTGGTGTGGTAGTGGTGCTGCCAGTGGTGGTGGTTTAACAAGTGCCAGTGAACACGTCATTCAAATTAGAGCCTCTCAGGCAGATGTGAGCAAGAGGAATATGTGACGGGGCCAGAGGAAACAGAATCGGAGAGGGGTAGAGGCGTGAAGATGTATGTATGTAGAGGGGAAATATAATAATTACACACCAGAACGAGGGGTCTAGATACATGTAATTATGTAGTTATCTTTTACGCATGCCTCTAAAAGCCTCTTTCAGGGTCTTTGAAAGCCATTGAAACCGCTTCTTGTGCTGCGGGGAATGTTTTTTTAAAAAGGCGTCACCGGTTGCACAATCACCAAAACTTCTGCCGGGGGCACCGACATCCTTTTAAAAATAAAAAAAGATGGAGTGAGTTTCAATTGCTAAGGACGTTTCCAACGCCGAAAAGGAAACATTCTGTTTCTGATATCCTTCTTTGGTATATGATGAGCCCCTGCAAAACTGTGGTTGCGGTTTTGATAGTGGGGCTTTCATATGCCCCTCCTTCCTTCCCCGCTTAGATACTTGTCAACATCCATAAGGTAATCTTCCGTAGTTAATGATAGCGACAACAAGCATCAACACCTTCAACACCACTTCCACCAAATTCAATTCATCCACCTCTAAGCATCCTGAATTCACCTCAGCTTATTCGACCCTAACATGGCTGCCTCCCCGCTTGCTTCTGCAAATCTACTGCGTAGGCAGCTCAAGGGGATGCAGTCCGACAAGGACCTCTCCAATATCAGTGTTGGGCTTGTCGAAGATAATATCTACGAGTGGGAGGTTATGCTTATGATATCTGACGACTGCAAGTTTTATGGAGGTGCGCCTCTCTCAACATCTCGGCCTCAACAGGAACTATATACCTGACGAGAATTGTGGTTAGGTGGTTTCTTCCGGGCACGTCTGTCTTTCCCTGTGGACTATCCGCACAACCCCCCCAATATGAAATTCGAAACGCCAATTTGGCATCCAAACAGTACGTCTGTTAGAAATCTAGAACCTGCACCTCTTATATATATATATTGGCTGGCTCTGACACCACCGTTGTTAGTTTATCCGGACGGCAACGTCTGCATCTCTATCCTCCACCCCCCTGAAGAAGACCAGTAAACATCACCCTTGCTTTCTATTTCCACCCCTCCATTGACTTTCAAAACTCCCAATCCCCTCTCGTTCGTGATTGCGTAAAATGATACCACATGGTATACTGATGGCGTTCGTTCTTCGTGATTGTTACCTTGCAGATATGGATATGAGTCGGCCGCAGAACGTTGGCTTCCCGTACACACGCCAGAGACAATATTGATATCAGTCATTTCCATGCTGAGTTCCCCTAATGACGAGAGTCCCGCCAACCTGGTAGGTGAAGCCCTTCTATAAATTTAAAGAAGAAGAAATAAAACAACACAAAACGAAAATAAATTGGCCCAATGAGGGGCCAATGCATTGACCAGGTCGTAAACAATCATCCACTGACGTCTTTCCACAGGAGGCAGCAAAGCAGTGGCGCGATGATCCCGCCGCGTTTAAGAAAAAGACGCGAAAATGCGTCAGGGATAGTCTAGAATGGTGAAGAAAAGCAATCGTTCTCTTTTCGAGAATGATAAAAAAATGACAAATATAATTTTCTGTCCCGTTGTATGTCTATGGCGCCTGAGCAGGAAGGGGTGGTTGGTTGCTGAAGGACCGGCTGGAAGACCGGTACTTTTCTGGTTGGTAGTGTGGTTGGTTGGGTTGAAGGGTCTGGTCAGTCAGGTTCTCTTGTGTATGTACTAGTACGATACAAAAATTCCCTTTCTCTTTTGCCAATAGTTTTGCGAATGATACCTGATTCATATTTGTGCGATATGATACTCGACGGGTACCTGTACCCCGTGAGCCTATTTATCTGGTTTTTAAAGCCCGCATGGCTTCCCTCCCTCCACCCAACTATCAAAAAGTCCTACTGGCCGTGGCTGCTTTTTTTTCGTATCTGCCAAGAGTACGACCAATGCAAGTGAAGGACTCCGACACCTCCATCGGTCTGCCCGGCTGTCTGCTGCAAGGTAATAACAATGCGCACGTAAGGCGGAGTCACTGTCCACGGCCAATTCAGTGCTGTGGTCCTGTGGAGGCATAGCCGATGGCGGAGAGACTACCTTTACTTGTGGAGTCCCATGCGAAAGGGTCATGTGTTCAGCCGAAGAAAAAATCAATTCACTCTTTTTTCTTTTCGTTTTTTTTTACTCCCAGACAAGGTTATTCTTTCTTTGGGCAAGGTTATTTTCTCCAATCAGCTTCTTTCTTTTTTGTAACTACATACAATCTCGGATGCCTGTGCACACAAGCTATCACGAAAAATACACACTCAATAACGGAGACTGGAAAAGAATATAATATATATCTCAAAAGTTGAATCTGGCCCGATTAGGGCAAATTCCTAAAACTACAATAGACAATAGAATACCACACACAAAAAAGTTTTTTTTCCTCGCTCGACCAAGCGAATCCAACCGGCCAGACTCCGAAAGTAAAGAAACAAGATAAATGACGCCTGGCCTTTGAAAGGCATTCTGACAAAGGGAAATGAAAGAAAAAAGCACACCGGCACACAAGAAGAAAGTAACCGAATACACCGATATGCCGTAGAACAAGACGCCCCGTGAGGTAAAGAAAAGTTACATAGGAAAAAAAAACCAAGGAGAAAAAAACAGAGGACCACCTTTCACCATAACATGAACCAAACAATGCCACACCACCAACCACCCTTCATACCGAAAGAAAACCCTTCATTAAGCCGTAAAATGTTGAGGATGAATGATGATATGTCGAAATATGATACTGAATATACTGCCGATCCACCCAAATGATATTTATACAAATGCAACCGATCTAATCGTACCAATCCCATTACCACCCAGCTACATGGTATTCATGCAGCCCCTGATCAAAATAATGATTCCATGAGTTATTCTTAGAAGTATTGCCCTTGGAGGCACTGGCTTTTGTGGAGGAAGCTGCCTTGCTTGAATATTCGTTGACTTGAGGGAAGTCATTCAGCTTCGTGACGTCGTGGGCGGTGTGTCGTCGTTTAAGAACAGCAGCTGCAGTGGTATTCTTTTGCTGCCTCTCCCAAAGCAGATGTCTTCGGAGAGACTCAGTCAACTCAGTTGCAAGCATGTTTCTGCGGGTAGTGCGGGGTGAAAGGGCAGGAGGATGCATATTGCTGGTTGTCATGATGATTGGCTTTGCGCGGGTAATCTCAGCGGTTGGCTTAGCGGTGAGGGGGGATTCTCGCTGGAGTGAAGGAGCAAGAGATGGTCCGGAAGGTGAAGTAGTCCTTGACCTTAAAGCTGGGGTAGATCGAGATCCAGCATTGGCAAGAGCTGCTGCCCGTTTTGGCTCGTGAAGCATGGTAGAGAGGAGAGAACGTCTGGAAGTCAACATTTGTCGACTCTCAACTCGCTGGAACATTGTATCCGGGTTGTAGCTCGAGTGAGCGCTGTCGTCTGTAGATGATTCCCAGTCTGATGAATCTTCATCAATGGCGCTCTCAGAGATCACTTCTTCGTCCTCGGTGTAAACATCGTCATCTTTGAAGGTTCTTGTGTGAACCTCGTCTCTGAAAGATGTCCTCTTTCCTGATGTTCTCTTCAATCCCTCAGAAAGCTTACTCTTTCGCATGGGTGGGCCCTGTGTGAAGCTGTCCTCGGAGTCGCTCTCATTATCATAAGCAGATGAGTTTGACGAGCCAATGAAAAATATCGACTTCTTCGCGGCCTTCTTGGGTGCTGGTGACATCTTCTTGGCAGTAGAAGCTGGTTCGGAAGGCAAGCACGCATTTGAGCGATTTGAGCGAACTGATACTGAGATATTCTGGCCGGGTGTGAATCCACGAACAACGCTGTGAGCGCTAACACTTGTTGAATATGAAGATGCAGATCCCACAGGTGTTGAATGGGCTGCGGGAAGAGTAGGCGAACACATTGATTGCTCAGGCATTGTCTCTTGCGCGGCCTCTTCCACTTCCGTAGAAGCGACGAGAGGACGCTTTGAAATCCAATCATCGGCACTAGACTTGCTCTTGTCCAGATCTTCCATCAATTTCACCAAACAAACTGGTGTCATATGCTTTTCCTTGCCTCGATAGCGCTCGGCTGAGTCAGTTCGCAATAAGCATGATCTTGATGACTTGATGTTGACGGCATCTGACCGCAGTTCATAATCTGATGCAGCTGACTCGACACTTGATGAAAGCTCTGGAACATCTGAGTATGTGTCGGAATCCTGTCGTCTGGGCTTTCGTGGAATTGTTGCGGTGGGAGCAGCAGTGGCGGTTGGCTTGATAGGTGCAACTGTTACAGCGGTCTCCTCACAGCAAAAAGTCTCCCGATTCCACACCCTCCAACTCAGATTCTCTAGCCTCCTCCCATTCTCCAATGACTCAGCACATTTTGAAAAAACTGGAGAGAGAAAACCATTGTCAGCACATTTTGACACTGAAAGCTAGGAAAGTTGGCAGTTTTCTGTAAACTCACTTGTCCACATGCTGAACAGATTATCTACATTTCTGGGATCGACTTTAGCGATGTGGTTAATGTCCAAAGACAACATAGGGCTGGATAGTCGCGAAGGCATCTTCGCGGGTTGTACTATGTTGTTATATGGTGGATGTGGTATTTATGTTTGAGGGGAGGTGGTCGATGACGGCTGACCGATAGATGATGATGGTTGTCGTGTTGGCTAGTGGTCTAGACGGTTGCTAGTGTAGTCTAAGTAGTGTGGGATCGACTTCCTTTATGTTGCCGTTGGGGGGTAATGATGGATATATATGTTCAGATTGAAGTGGTGTTCCAACGTCTGTACTATCCCAACAACTTTGATGTTCAGAATGTCGAGAGGTAGAAGGGCACAGGTAGGGGGGGGATAGCAATGGCTAAGTAGCAGAGGCTGTTTGGGGGGTGTTAATTATTAGGTGGTGTCGGTTGGGGTGGTCCAGCACCAGCCTGGGGTGTGTGTGGATACATTAGTTCTATGGGTTACGGTTGTTAGTAGGTGCTGGGGAGGGATCGGGACTGAGCAAGCGTAGAAAGATGTGGGTCAGGCCTGAGACACCACTGGTATTGGGGCTTACCCGTCGGGCTGCCCTCGGGAGATTGGGGGATTTGGGCTTAAGGTCAGCAAGGGGGGGGGTTACTTGGACAAAGGACAAGAGTTTTTTTCCCTTCCTTATTTATTTTTCTTGAGTTTTTTTTTTTTCGACCTTTGCCCTGCCTGGATGACATGCACGGCAATGGTGAACTTTTTGAGGTGAGCCCACTCTCTAGATACATACATGTACATGTACCTACATGAAGTCCTCATCGCTGACTCGAAATCTCCATAGAACAAAGCCCCATGCGAAAACCTACATGTATGCACGTAGTTATCTAAATGATCATGAAAATAGCATTTAGATGAATGGGGAAGCCAAAGGAAGGGAAAAAAAGATTGTAACCCTCCGTGCCTCCCCTTCTGTTCTTTTTGCTCGTCCATCATGGCAAAAAGGTGCAAATGAAAATGGAACCATATCATGGGGAGGTTGGTTGGCCGGATTCCTAACTTGTTTTCAGACTTCAGACTCAACGCAAGGAGTCGTTCTCGTCTACTCTGTGGGGGTCTCTCTGTGTCCGGACTTTTGCGCACTAAAAACTCTTACTTCTCATTGCTCGAAACAAAATTCTCCAAACAAAAAACAAAAAAAATTCAAGTCACGTTCACCCTGAATCCCAATGAATTCGTTTTTTCAAATTATCACACTTTATGTTTTTCCTCGCCCCTTGTCTCTAATGATGCCTGGAATGCCCCGACAGACGACACCTCCGCTGGCCCACCAAGGTCTTACACCTTTACTCCCGCACCCTCAGTACATGTAGGTATCATACACCTACATACTGTACTTACGTATAACTCACAACCTGCTTCCATATTGTAAATTGGCCGGATAAAAGATGTGGGGTATGATACTTGCTTGTGTCTCGCTCTCGAGCCCATCAAAACCCTACCTTTTATCCAGAGTATGATGAGCAGCGAAGCCTGGCACTGGACAGAGGACCTGATGCCGGGCTAATGGAACGCAGCATAGGCCTTTCACCTGACACGGACGCAAACGAGGCAACAAGCAAGTACATCCTCCATACTCTACCACCGCCCTTACACTGCGACCGTAACAGATCGCTGGGATAGCATCCCATGCCATGCTGTTCCCCCAATTGGCCTTTTCTCCCATCATCATCATCCAATCCACCATCACCCCCCAGTCATCCACTTCTTCTCAACATTAGTCCTGCCACATTGGGCATCCCCCATCTCGGCACTTTCTCCTGCTTCAAGCTTCCTGAATGTTTGTATTCTGAATAGCAATGGGTTTCGGAATTGCTCCCTGGACCCGGAATTCAATATCACGACCTTCCAAGAGGCGTTCATTTAAAGGGTGACTGTATCGTTAAAACAAACAATAATAATAGTAATGTCTCATCAATCTGGCGACAGAACACGAAAGCCCGGTCAAGTGTTGTATCGAATTCCCGAAATTCCCATTGCTATCGTTTTGAGTGGACGTACCTACATGTGGAAGTTTCGCCTCTGCACACACACACACGCACCTGTCAAAGAAACAGCAGCCACCTTAAAATCCTCAATTCCGTGATATAAATATCAAAGGCAAAAGATCGCGAGGGAAACATCCATCTTATTGACTTTCTTTTCTTTTTCTTTGTTTGAAATAACTATGGGGCTTTAGATCACCTTCTGACAAAGTGGAAACGTCAGACACAAAAGAAGCTCTCCACAGATTCGACAGAAACACGATCAGCTGGCTGACCATCGATTCGTCCGCGCATTAAATCCTCATATATATCATTCGCGTCGATGAATATCCCTTTCCTAAATAAAATAAAATAAAATCCAATTTCTGTTTCGTCCCCTCCCAGAAACTGTACCTATGACTGCGCAGCAGCGAAGAAGAAGGTCCCTGTTGGGGTGAGAAGCGCCAGCTGGCCACCCTAGACCACGTGCAGCCTATTCAGGGCGCAACGGTATTATCTAGTCCCAAAGAGGACGAGCTGCCCATCCTTTCGCGATCGGCTGCTTCCGCCACAGAAGGTCTCGCTGGTTGTTCATTCACACACTACCTACGCTCCTCCGGCCGGCAGCGAATTTTCCGACATATCTCTACAGAGTCTACATACCCTAGACTACGTACCCAGCTGTAAGCTGTAGCTGTATGTAGGTACGCTCTAGAGTATCAAAAAGAGCTCTTCAACCACCACCCCCTTAAGCTTCATCTTATGAATGTAGGTAAATACCTATCTTATCTATCATTTGCTCCCCAGAAAGGGGGAAGCAGAAGCGTGTGGGAGCGATCAACCGCCGAGAACGCTCATACCACCAGCTATTTCTACTATCAGAGTAGGTGGCGGTTTCAACTACAAGGACAGCAGCAGCAGCAGAAGCAACACTGCCTCCGTTACTGACTAAATGGCTGGCTCTGCCATTGAACATTGGCTAGTAAGTAATGCTAATTGCTAACTAATCTAGAGAAGGTAAGGTAAGGTAAGGTAAGGTTCTTGTGTTCGACAGTCATCCGTCAGCGTTACTCCGGACTTTTATCGAATCTGCTTACCGAGCATGCGGTAGTTCGTGACCAGCTAGACTAGGAAAAATAAACTACCGTCATTGTCGTCGCCGCCGCCGTCACCAGCGTATTATCACATACCAACTGCAACGTTGCACGTAATACTGCTTCTTCTTTCCTCACCCTGAACAAGTTCCACTTTTATCATCAGAGTATTACAGATGAACTCCCAAGGGATGGGTCCATGGGATGTATTGTATATACATGTACGTAAATACGGGGGGCGGACAATTATTGCAGTCTCGTCATCTGTAGGAGTATCTGATGTTCTCGCTTGTTAGCTACCTGTCCTGCCCTGTTTGTGCAAAAAGAAAGAGGGTTTCCTTGTCTAAGAGAAGCCAAAAAAACCAGCCCTGAACTTGAAGGAGAAGGGGTGGAAAACGAAACTAGTATTTGTTGGCGCTCAAACCTGATCACGTTCTATGTACGCTATGTCCCAACTCTTAGTTAGTTGCCCCACGCGTGACAGACAATTACCGCGGGGGGTTGTCCGGTGTTCGAGCCGTTGATCCGCCGAGGTGACTGTGGTGGTGGTGGTGGCTCAACCCCCCTCGAAAAAAAGACCAGGAGCTTCGAGAGCGAAGGGTCCCTCCGACATTTCCCGGGATCGCTGCTGCGCGGGTGCAGTAGCGGTGGCTCACTTTGGGCTTCTTTTTTTATCTTCAGCCTCTTTACCCCACTGCCCGCTAACTTCCGCCTAGGCTAAATTAGCTGGGGTAAGGGGATCTCATGTCAAGTCAAGTCAAGTCAGCAAGAAAACATAGGTTGTTGATGCTTGGCCCTGTTGGCCTTGGCAACCGGACTACACGCTTACCAGCAGAAAATGTAGCTGCTCAGGGCAAGGATTATTTGTATGGAGTGGCGGCGATCCCTCATACAAATTATCCTGGTCTCCACCCTAGCATTTTCTGGTTCTTTTGCTGGTAAGCGTGTACTAGTACTTCATGTAGCTACATGAGAGCACAGCTGCAATTTGGCTTAGTAGTCAGGTGAAGGACGGCCATGGAAATGCCCACGTTTTGCGAACCAGGGTTCACTTTCGCGGGGAAAACCCTACGAGTACAACCACAACCACAACCACAACTGCTACTGGCACCTCCTCATTCTTGGACTCCCTGGATGAGGGATGTTTTAAATCGCTTGTCTCGTTTTGCTGAGACATGACAGAGAGAGGAAGGCCGCCAAGGGTGGTGGCTTAGTTTGCTTTTTCGCAACCATGGTACGATACCACTCTCGATTTCTCGAGGAATACTCCAATGTCCACCACGTGAGCATGTTTCCTTCGCTTTGTGAGGACAGAGGGCCAGCTCCGTAAAATAAGTTTCTCTGCTAGGTTACTGTGTATACATTCTGAGACCCCGTTCTCGGTCATATGGGAGGG
Organism: Morchella sp. 2018-W38C; assembly: GCA_024713705.1. Lineage (NCBI taxonomy): Eukaryota > Fungi > Ascomycota > Pezizomycetes > Pezizales > Morchellaceae > Morchella > Morchella sp. 2018-W38C. Next base: position 2,389,583 of record JAMJEX010000001.1, read on the forward strand.
GGGAAGGGATCTGGGTAGGTTGTAAGTTTGTTTCGATCGCTGCCTCCCTCTCTCACTCCACAAGTGCCGAAGTAGGCATGTATGTATGTAAGCCTGTACAGTGACGTTTTACTACAGCGCCTCAACGTCTCACTGCTGTAAAGGACACAGAGAAATAATGAAAAAAGGCCTCTTTAATTCATATTTGTTTTTTTGTCTTTCTTTATTTTGCTGTCCTCATCATAATCACTGTCACAACACTACACCTTCCTCCCTTCAACCCCCTTGAAAATTTGGGGGGTGGAGAGGGTGGAGAGGGTGGAGAGGGCTTCTCGGAGACTTTACTGCCTAGGGAGAGCTGGCTGGGCTGGGCTGGTTTCAAGAAGACCGAGAAGGAGGATGGAAGAATTGATTAACTGTTCTTCGTCAACTTCTCTCTCCGGATGCAGGTGTATATTGCCAGAAACCCATTGACCTGGTCATTCCTTCTCTCCCCGGCCGGCCTGCAGCGAGTGGCCCTGTAAAGTGGGGAGTGGAGTAAATTGTATCTGTCTGCTCGCCGATGGGAAAAGTTTTTGCCTGGCTAGCTAGCTACATACTAGCTATGAGCTCTAATTCGTGAATCTGGGTTTGACGGTCCGAGAGTTTTGCAGTTTGTGAGAGGGTGTGTATGAGTGTAATTTTAAAGTAGTGAATTGAGTGAGGTGAGTCGAGTGTGTGGAAAAAAAAAAAAAAAAAAAAAGGTGTAACCAAGCCCTTCCAGAAGAAATCCTTTTCTTTTTTTCCTTTTTTTCCCCCTTCAACATTGGGTTGCGTTGGGTTTTGTTGCGGAGGGCCTTTCATTTCAGGCTAAGGAGGGGAAAGTATCGTGAAATCTCCCCGCTGAAGCGTTGACGGCCCGCACCCTCTCCCTTCCCTCACCTCCCCTTCCCTCCCTTCCCTTGCGTTCCCTTCTTCCATCATACACCCGAAAAGTGTCGCAACGGCTGTGCATGTGCCTGCAGGTAAATGTATGGGTAGAGTACCTGTAAGGGAAGTACCTACTCTACATCGTACATATCGTTTCTCATTTTTATCTAATATCTGCCTGTAGATATATATTGCAATTGTAGATATAGATTGCGGACCTACATACACATTGGATAAAATCTCTTATCGATCGAGCTCGCTTCGCACGCCCGCCGTTCCGCCCGGCCCCTCCCCTCCCTTGCCATAATGATGTTGATTACATGTCGAGCGCTATCGCCGACCCAGTCTAGATTTTTCATTCTCTCTCCGTTCTAGATATCGTTCATGCACGCTGAACATGAAAACCGGGGACATGATGGGGCAGAGAAATCATCTAATTCACCTACATACTCTATTTTTCTACATACTCGACTCGTGCATGCCATTGTACATGTATGCACCTATATGTAGGTACATGTACTCTAGAGTACCCGACTCTACACTTTGCTAACATTCCCCGTGTTTATCACCGCAATTTTGTTTTACTTAGCACCGCCATCCCTAAAACCAATCACTCATCACAGCAGGAGAGGAGAAAAATTCTTACCCCCTCTCACTCGCTCTCCGCATGCGGTGATTCGTTGCGCAGGCGAAAAAAGAAGAGGAAAAAAGTGAAACGAACGAGCGAACCGGCCGGCATTCCGGCGGACGCGCGCGCGCTAATTGCCTGCCCTTCTTCTCTTGAGTCTCCTTCTCGTCCTCGGTTAATTTCGTTTCTTACTTCTAGTAGTAGCATGCCAGGGATAGATGGTCGTGGTTCGCGCTTGCAGTGTGGACCGGTTAAAAGCCAAAGTCGCAGTGCCAGTGTCTCATGGATGATGGGTGATAGTAAGGTTGCTTAATCTTTCCCCCATTTCCGAGAGTAGCTGGAACAGTGTGTAGGTTATTGACTGCTTACTTTACTCTAGTCGCGTGTATGCTCCGTAACTCACCCGGTCTGTGGTAGATCTGGAGAGGGAGGGACAGTGATCCGTCCCTTACATATATAGTAGAGTAGACTCGTAGGGTATCGGCAGGGTTGGGCTGGATTTCTGGATACCTTTCTAGCTATAGCGAGCTCTGCTATATGAGAGACCCGTAGACTATGGGGAAACGATCAAACTGACGTCTTTCTACCGTCTCCAGCCCAGCCTATCTCGTATCGTCCGTTCCCTCCTTCCCTTCGGCGCAGTGAAGCACCGAGATGTCACAAAACACAAAACCCAACGAAGGGGCGTCCGGGCGCGCTCCGTTGAGAATGAGCTGGTCGGTGAAGGTTAAAACCCGGGTGGGGGCACAAACAATGTTGACAGCATTCTGGAAGCTCTAGTGTTCTCCGGTAAAATATATTCCCTCCGTCCGTCGTCGTTGTTGTTCGTTTGGCCCCCAAAACGGCCGGCGAGGGAGAGATCGCGACCTAAGCGTTTTTGTTTTCTCGTTATATTTTATACAGGGATCAAGTTGTGCATATCTCACATCACATATCCGGGGAGTACTCGATAGCGAGTAAGAACATGTGTACTGTCGTTCACTGGGCCCTGGGTGTTGACTGACAGGCCCAAAGAGAGACAGCCAAGCCAAGCCAAGTTTTGCCTGCAATCCGTCAACACCCAGTATCCGCCAATACCCCGTGAACGACAGTAAGTACCTACCATACGCAGCGGCCGTCGATTGCTGTTTGCGTTAGACGGAGGAGGGATGAGGAGGGAGATTTCCGATTTGTTTTGTTTTAGATGGCTTCCTCCTCCTCTGCCAAGCAAGCCCCAATGAAAGGGAGTGTATGAAACGAAACATGGCTTTTGTGTCAGGCGTTCTATGAGGCAGGCAATCTCCACAAATTGATGGTTTCTCGAAAGTCTGGGGAAGTGCAGCTCTACGTACTCGTAACTTCCTGACGTTTTTGAACGCGACTGATATTGCATACCATACAAGATCCTGATTTTAGGTGTATGCAATAGTGGCCCAGTCCAAAAACGCCAGGAAACTACTTACGAGTACATGCAATACGTACATCATGAGTCCTAGTGAGGGGCGCCTCTCCGGCATCCTCCTCCTCTTCTAGGTCATAGAGAATTCGCAAACGATCGAGAGCGAACGGGCAAATGTATGTAAGTACGCTGCTGCCCATGCCATGCCAATATGTCGTACCCGACACACGCACCTTGCTGCATAGCATACGAGCGGCAGCAGTATGGCGACTGACTGATCATGGCCGACAGATTGACTCCACGATGTCTGTCTGCTCAGTACCTCCCTACGTACGTACATAATCAAATCGTTAGGGCAGAAAAGGGCAGGCAGGCCCACAGGCAGGGGGGGGGGGGTATGTGTTTAATTCTGTTGCAAATCTACCGCTGCCTTTTAGGCAGCGGTAGATGCAGATTCGAACCCGAAACAGTGGTCAGCGGGTACAGTACCTGGGGCTCGGGGTGTGTGAGCTGAATATGCGTGTGTGTGCGTGAGGGGCCTCGGACATTACATTATCTAGAATACATGTATGTAGTGATGATAAAATCGGAAACAGAACAGCCTGGGGGGGGGTTGACTGTTGGGATAGGGAACATTTTTTAATTGGCAGCCAGGTCCCCTCCCCGGACACACAAAATTTCAAATCAAAAACAAACCCCAGAGACATCCATCCAAACGAGGTTGTCAGTGTCAGTAAGAGAGAGCGTAGCTTGGTAGACGACGTCGACGTCCGTCGTCGTCAACGAAACGTCGTCCCGGCCCCGGTCCGCCGTCCGGTCCGCCGTCCGGTCCGCCGCCGGTTATTGTGGGGGAAACGGAAAACTTGACAGAGATGGACGGGGGATGTGATCCGTAAGGGGCGTAACTGTGGCGTAAATTAGGAGTGCTCCGCTGTACTACGCACGCGTAGTACTCGGGTTATGATAGTTCTGAGTGCGTGCGAGTAACCCAGCTCCTAATCAAAACAATCGTCACTGACAGTTGAACCCTGTCTGCCTGCGCTACTGCTGCCCTGGAACGAACACTGCTGAAACTACCGGGCATGGCGCTCTCCCGTTGTTTACTCTACAACACTTACTCCCAGCATATGTACATGTACACTAGGGGTGCCCCATCTCGCGACCGCGAGGTCTCCTTCTCTCCCATCTTCGTGTAGTATTTAGGCACCTCCAATAGTTAGTTAGTTTTGTGTTAGCCGTCTCATGCCCAGTTCTCGCAACCATGCATATCAGATAAATGCCTTAATCTTGCTGTAGCAATCCATCTCTTTCCGCTAATTATCAGCTATCTCTGCCAGCTCCAATGCCAGCTCCGGTGCCAGCTCCAATATATGCCAGCTCCCTTCACCATTCCTCCACTGGCGCCTTCACGTCCACCGCTCCTCCACCTCCACCCCTCCCCCCTCCACTGCTCTTCCCCCTTGTCCTCCCCCTTCCCCTACCGCCCCTCCACCTTCCCTCCCCCCCCGCTCCTCCACCTTCCATCCCCCACCACTCCTCCCCACCCCTCCTCCACCTCCCGCTGCTCATATTAGACTACTTAATAGTTATATTTATCATTTAATTATAAAGAATTCCGTTGGGTGGGCTGGTTTCCATGCCGGGTTAGTCAGGGTTAGGGTTTCGGCAGCCGCCAGTAGGAAGTAGGCAGGGTAACGGCCCAAAGCAGGCAGGGTAACCGCACATAATCAGACAGGGTAACCGCACCAAAGGCACGGAATTTGGGGGAATTTGATGTGTGGTGCTGACTAAAAACCCCTGTTGCTCTCGACCAATCAGATTGCAGAGAGTTCAGAAGAAGTGTATTCCAGTACATAGTAGATGTACTAGCGGATTTTAAGGAGTAGGACTGAAATACAACGACCTCAGCGCCGCACTGGCGCAACGAAGCCCAACTCGACGAAGCCCAATGCAATGAATTCAGTTTGTTATGCTTGATGATTATTGTTACCAATATACTGGCATCTCCCTCCAGAAAAACGTATGGTTATGATACTATATCGGTGTTGAGGTGTTATATCAGGTGCGAGCATGTACGGTTGCGACTCACCCTTCCTTGTACTTCCGTCCTACCTTTAAAACCCGGACAAAAATACGTCAAGTCTCTGATTTACGATGTATGCAATAGTGGCCAGTCCCTATCTTTTCGTCTGTCGGAAAATGCTGCCCATCAAGAAAAAGAAAATCTGGTGTGGCTTTGCTAACAGATCTCGTTATCTCTCTTATCAAATAACAGATCTCTCACACAGAAAAATTATCAAATAAAAAAGACTGGACCTACCATGCAACAAAAAACAAATTCTAAAAGGCCAATTCCCAGGGAAAGGAAAAGAGGAGGGGAAAAAATTAAACAGAGAAAGAAGTTTAACGCTCCCAAACGTCTCCTTCCAGACGTCGTGTGATCAGCCCCATCCAAAATCCCTCCCATGAATCCTCCTCATCGGTAAACTCAGTCCTGTAACTAAACAAATTCACGGCGACGACATCACAGCTTGAGCGCTTGGGCAGTGGACGCGTAGATTGCAATTTTTCTGCCCACTGTCCTGGAAATATCAAAAATTTAAAAGGGCCAGGCCCGCTCGGGTGCTCATTCTCCGTCCGATCTGGAAACGCGGTTTTTCTCGATGCGTAGAACGTCGAGATGCGTTCATAATCGTGAGAAGGTGAGGAAAGGAAAAAAAATAATAATAGTCAGCCAGCGAGATGGTAATTGGGCAGCAGCAGCAAAGCGACACAACAATAATAACAACAAGCCAACTTCTCGTCCCCTGAGTTGAAAGCAGCAGTTTGATCAGGTGTCAGGTGCTTGCTCGAGCTTTCTTCCTTTTTTTCCTTTTCTCCTTCTCGAGAGAAGAGCTCACTCATATCATGTACGGATAGGTACCCGTTCATTTGGTCACGGTGAGATCGGGCGATGATGTGCTTTGGAACAACAATTCCTTTTTCCCCGTCCTCTCTTTTTCTTTCTCTCGTTCATTCATTCCTGTCACTGGGTGGTACAGCAGCAGGCAGCTAGCAGAACCAGCAGCATCGTTGTTGGCAACTTGGCACTACAGGCTACATGCTCTGCACACCAAGTGTACCAGCTTCTAACAATGCAATGTCTCCGTCCTTCCTCCCATGGCGACCATCACGATCACGGGTTGTCGTCTTTGAGCTTCCCGAAATACATCTTGGAAGCTAGCTCAAGACCGCGGACTGGGCCCAATCAATTAGGTAACTGCAGGTCCCAATCTAAATACCTTACTTTGTCCCCCCCACCGTGCATAAGCGAGGGGTGAAGGACAGGAAGGGAGGGAGCTTCTTGTTTTTTATTTCACGATGTCTCAAGAATCGCACATAGCCGGGCTAGTGGGATTTGCAAAAGGGCTGCAAGTGGGAGGTTCCTGCTGGCTTGAAAGGGGTTTTTTGACCTTGCTTTCCCCACGTGTTCTTAATTTCAGCGCCAAGCAACGCTCATACGGGGTTGGTGGGGGAAGGGAAATGATCGTGGGTCAACATTCCATTTGCTGGGCGTGGGGAATGATTGCTTAATACTGGATTTCGCAATACAGTCTGAGGATGAGGAGCTAGGGCCAACCGGTTCCAGGGCGAGACAGGTATGTACCTACACTTTGTAGGCATTGCTTATACTCCACAATAATTGATCTAAGTAAATCCTCCCACCACCGGGTCTCCTACCCCACAACCCGCCCTCCGCGGACGGTGCAGGTCCTCAATCCCAGCGTACATATTCGGTTATCGTTGTTTGTAGTGTCCATCGACGGACGTCCAGGCAGTGTACCGCATATGAAGGAGAGAAAGAAAAAGCAAACATGAATCCAAACCAAAAAAATTTGCGGAGCAGTAGTATTATGGATAAAAATATGATTGATCTGCCCTCATGTGAGCAATTGAAGGCAAGTATGTACCCATTCTCACCCCGTAAGCAATCTCGATCCGATCGAGATGAGAGAGCGAGCGCGGGAAGAGAGAGGAGCTGTTGATGCTGTTTCATCTTATGTATGTACAATAGCGTGCGTACACAGTATTGTTTGCGGTTTTGAAATGACATGATCTGATCTGCGACATGTATATGTTTCCATCTGGTTGTTTCTGCTTTATGCATGCTGCACGTTTTCTAGGATGGCTGGCTGCCGCGGTCTCCGCAGAGTATGGATATCCGTCAACACCCAGTGTCCGTCTTCACCCCGTGAGTGACTGTACCGCTGGTAAGGTAAAGTTAAGGCAGACAGATAGACAGACACTGGCTAACGTGACAGCTGGAGTAATACCTAGGTAGGTAGGGTATCGTCGAGCTTAGCTACCCCGGTGCAGAGTTTTCCTTTCTTTGTTTTTCTTTTTCTTTTCTTCATGTTTCTGGTATGGTAATTGATATAACTGTGCGCCCATGAGATCGAAGATCGGACTTGCCCGCCGGAGCCGGTGGGTGTAGCTACTTAACCAAACTATATACTAGTGTTTATGTCGATATCAGACGACGTCAAATTAGAAAACGTCAACTCAGAGAGCTCCTCCATGAACCTTAAAAGATTTCTTCTCTCCCTGACATGACATGGCATGACAGCTAAGGTACCAGAATTTTGAGAACCCTGGTACTAGCTAGCTAACCACTGCGAGCGATTCGGACTGGACATCTCGATACGCTACGAAATCGATCTGGTTTTCATGTGCTTTTTCATAACTCACATTTCTGCATCACATCTTACTTGGGTTTTTGAGTAGAGTATTGGTGATCACTTGTTTCTTGACCTGATCATGATCTTGGCCTTGGCGATTGTCTTTGTCAATTGGCAGGAGCTCATGCTGTGGATCATGAAGTACATGTAGCTAGCTACTCTCGTATGGAGTTTCGCTCATATCGGGGTAAGGAGATAAAAAAAAACGTTAATTGTAAGATTCGATATCGTGCAGTTGCAGCTTCCCGTTTGGTTTGCGGAAAACCCGGGGTACATGAAAGGATGAGGCGTCTGTCCGTCCGTATGCGGTGCGTGGGGTGTTTGTGGTTGTTGCGTTTAATCGGGCAGTTGCAAGTTTCTCTGCCCCAATACGGATCAAAAGTCCGCACAGTGTAGGTACTCGCAGTGCCGAAAAGTCCTCGGGTCATGTGACCCAATTAAGCAGAAATAGGAGTGAGATCAACTATAATTGGGTTCACGTGACCCGACAACTTTTCGGCACCGCGAGTACATACATTTGATAGGGAGATAGATAGAGATAGAGAAAGAAAATCTTTGCTACATAGATGGGTTTGAAAGGAAGATGCCGTGAAACTCGCGATATGTCCTGCGTGCCCACGGAGCGCCCTCAGCTGACCTACATGTAGCTTAGTAGAGTAAACTATGTGAAGCCGAGTGATTTCCTGTGACACTTAGCCGGAGGAGAGTTGTGCCAGCTGCGTGGGGGGGGGGGGGGGCACCGCTATGCCAATATGCAACAACAACAGTGACAGCCAGCTACAGCACACCTTACAAGCAGGCCTGATTAAGCTCTCCAGGTTCGACTTCTCAAACGAGGAGTTGGATCCCTTCTCTTCTCGCCTTCTCACCCTTCTCCGCCGGCATCACGCTAATAAATAGATCTGGCTCATACCCATGCGCTCATCTCGACATGAAGCTTAATGTACTCCTTGGGGAGGATGCAAATTTTGAGGGGTAGCTGCTCATGCTGGTGGGATTCGAAGCTCTAGACCCCGACCTGCGACCCACGAACTTGGGTAGTTATTCTACTCTACTCAACTCTGCTATATACATACACAGCAATGCACACCTTGGATTTAGGGCTGGCTGTGTTTGCGATGAAATTTCTGGAGGGCTGGAAAAATGAAACATGGATTACTGTTCGTCCCTCTCAATGTCTGTCTTGTCAGTGAAGATCCCGCCAGTCCTTGTCCTGTCACCCCACAGCCTGGGGTACTGTGAGCGAGTAAAAGTGAGCAAGTATATTTTGTTTTGACGTGACCGGTCTATTAACGGGTCGACCCCCCAATCAACTCTGCTGTCCAAGATATGTGAATGGATGGGGGCGAAGCTGCTGATTGTAGAATACTCATCCATGAATTAAGGTCACACTATAAAATACACAGGTACTACTCTATGCCTGGCCGGGACGGACATGAATGTCAAGAGCAGCTTGCTATGGAATGGCTATGTAGAGAATGTATGTATGTACTCCATGTAGGGGGGTAACCTAACAGAACAGGCAGAATCCCGATACGCAAAAAATAAAAAGAGGATCACTTGCCCACTCGTCTCATTTCCCTTCAGATTTTAATATAGCATCATATCATCTGCAGCGGTTAAGCTTTTCCCCTACCGGTTCACAAGATCTAATTGGAAACACAGGTTGGTTGGATGGATTGGATGGAGCTTCAATTAGTATACTATTCCCTTCTGCTCGGGGTCTGTATACATGTAACTCTAACCGCCCGGACCAGGTGACAGCTTATACTGGGTGGGGGGGTGGTATTTTTCCCCCCTGAGAATCATATCAATAATATAATTAATGAAGCTGTGTTGGCCGTCGCCCTGGATAGACATTGTACCTACACATGTGATAGATATTGTGTTTTTTCCTCCGTATGATAATTGTAGTACCGGAATGCATTATAATATCAATCACGGACGGCGCAGATGGCCGTCCCTCGTCTCCATGGAGAAAATACCCGTCAACGGCCGCGGCCGCGGTATCTTTTGAAATCTGCCGCATCTTCTCGGGGCTGCAGACCACAATTTGGGGGGTGGTTGAGAGGGGAAGACCGGGGGGGGGGGGGAGGAAGAGCCCTCCCCCCGGTCCTAGTGCTCCTCACCTTTGCCTCCCCCGGGTTACATCTCGAGCTCTGCGCTGATCACGAAAATTTATAATGTGTCATATCGTGCTGGGGATTGGTTACTTCTTCTCCACATGGTAATTATCCCTAAGGCCTAGGAGATATTCGGCAATCCGGAGAGAAAGAGGGCTGTTGTACTACGCTTGCAACAGTTCTCACTGTCAACAGACTTACCCCTACCAGCGTAGTACCTCCATGTTGAAGCTGCCCTACGTACCGTGCCCTGCCTATGGTACCTACATACATGTACCTACGTTTTTACTAGGTGATATTGATATTTGACCCATCAAAATTTTCAACGTCCCCCCTTCCATGGGCCACGGGACGATCCCGAGCGAATTCAAATCTCCTTCTTCTTCCGTAGCCAGAACTTAGAAGGATGTTTCGCCCCGGTTTAGGAAGAAGAAGATAATGTTTCCTACCTCGTACCGGTGCAGCGGCGGAGCGAAATATGTAGAATTACACCCCAAAATACGAGAACCACTCAGTACTCAGTTAACCAAGACAGTCAATCTCCCTCGCCCCCGCCGCGCGGCACTCGATGTTGTAATCAGAGGTTCTTTGTGGAGAGAGGAGAGGTTAGTATTAGCGAAACAGAAAACAAGAGGCCGGAGGCGTGCAAAACGGAGAAAATGTGGGGTGCGTTTCTTTGCATT